>CM028130.1:1113582500-1115982500 GCA_016271365.2 Neoceratodus forsteri
CGATCTCCTGGCCCCCTCCCACAACCTGCACCCACCCTCTGCGCACCCAGCCTCCACACACCCCCCACCCCGTGCTTACCTCTGGAGTCCGGTGCGATGATCTTCGGTGGACCGGGAACACGTCTGCACTCTTCAAAGCCGACCGCGAACTGAGGACATGCTGGTAAGTTGTATAATGTAATAAATAGGGTTTTTTCAACTTTGATGCATATCTCTGGCATTTTTTTGGATTTTGGCACCAAATTTTCAACATGGGGTTTTTGGGAACCCTCCTCATGAATTCTGTCACTGGCATGGTGTTACTTGGCCTAGAAAAGTGATTTCGCTGTCACTGCGTGGAATCACCTTTCAGGACAGATTAACGAAATGACAGAGCCAGCATTCATGAGGTGGGCTCTCAAAAAGCCTATGTTGCAAATTTGGTGGAAAACAACCAAAAAATTACTATTTTACAAGCATGCGTTGCGCAGTTGCTACGCACGCTTGTAACTTCGTGAATTTGCAATACTTTCATGCCAGATTTTTAATATAGGCATTTTTTCAAACCTTCTTGTGAACAGTACAGCTGTCTCTTTTTACACTCTGGCCGAAATGTGTTTTCTCACTTCCAGTGCAGTATAGCGCGGTTGCTATGGGAAATCCATGTTTGGGACACATTACGACAATCACAGTGACACTGTTCATTACCAAAGGTCGTAAAATGCCTATGTTGAAAATTTGGTGCCAAAAGTCCATAATATGACTGTGTTATGAGGGTGCGTTGTGCCGTTTCCACGATCGCTCATAACTTCGCACATTTGCAATATTTTCACTCCAGATTTTCAACATTGACATTTTTCTGCACCTCCTTATGAATAGTATAGCTGCCATTTTTCACATCCTGGCCAAAATGTGTTTTCGTACTTCTGGCACAGAATATTTATTTATTTATTTATTTATTTATTTATCTTTTGTTGACCGGGTAAGTGCACTAGACAAATCCTGCCTATTTTCAGGCACGACCCGGGGGAGGAGGATACAGATGAATGTTAACTGACCTTGAACCAGATTAAGCTGTTGGTGGTATTTTTAGTGAATGAGGGAAATTTGGCCAGGACACCGGGGAAGTTCCCCTACTCTGAGGTGTTGCTGCGTCTTGGTCAGTAGGGGAGCTGCTGACCTACGTGATGGCCACTCGGGCAGATGCACTGATGAGTGCGGGTGGAGTACCGGCTGGAGAGCCAGATATTGGAGCTATGGAGACCGAGGAGGAGGAGGAGGTGCAGTTGCAGTCGTTAGAACTGCAGATGGAGTTCTTTAATATAGGAAAACAGGCGAGGCCTGTAACGGAGCTTACCAGCGAGAGGTCCTTGGAACAGATGAGGGCCCAGGGAGGTTCGGCCGGATGCAGTTCGGAGACGGAGGCAGCTGCTGTGGTGTTGGAGCGAGAGATAGAGGCGGAGAGTCGACCTAGGAAGGAGTCGCTTTCGGAAGTGGATCGCAGTACAGGCGCTTCGGAGCTGCACAGGCACAGCAGTCAGGACGTGTTTCCGGTTATCGCGAGGGCTGCTACGCATACAGAGGAAGGAACGAAGCCGGACAGCATAGAGTGTGGGACCGGAGGTACAGGCCTGGAGAAGGGTCCGAGTACTGACTGGTCGGAAGAGATGGCTCTATCGCAAGCAGGATGGCTTCAGCAGGCGGACGGTAAATGGGTGCCTGATCCAGAATGGTTATCCTTTTCTCCAGCAAACACTGATCCAGCAAATCGATCTCTACAGGAGGGTGAGTCTTTGACTTTAGCTAAACAGCCCAAACGGGGCCAGACTTTAGTTCAGAAGGGGATGTTGGATGTGCAGGAGAGAAGGGTATTTCTGCTAATAGCGTGACTGAACTGGTTTCAGAGGAGCAAGAGGTGAGGAGGGGCCCTTTCTGGATCTATTCAAAAGGAATAAAGTGGAACAAGCCCCAAGAAGAAATGCAGTGCGGCTGAGGTACAGAGGGGTCTGCCTGAGCATCCTGATCGGATTTATGTGGCAAAGAAGTTGTTAATGGACTCTATGAACTTTTGCCTATTGATATTTATGCATTAATTAACATACGAGGAGGATACCTTGATATTAGTTTTAAACAAATGGCCAGTTTAGAAAAGTTTTGCATAGATATGATAGTTGCAAGTTATTGCATTTATGGTTACCTTTTCTAGCTATCCCAATTACTAAACCTGTATTTAAAACTGTGAATGTTATGTTTAGGAATGAGGTGTGAATGTGGGGACATTGTATTCTGTTAAAACAAAGATGTGAGGTTCTGGGCCCACGGAGCCTATTCTGGACTCAGAGAGTATTTGGACCGGGCATGGAAATTTAAAGTCAAACTGCATGTGGTGAATAATGAAGTTTTACATGTTCCAAATAGTTTTTCTTGGTAGAGATCGTGGGGTTTGCTTTTACCCAGGACAGCCAAAAGCATGTTATAGATGTGATAGTCGTAGGCACTCATAGTAGTATGCGACAAAGTTAAATGTGCTTTATGTGGCTTGATTGGACCATGATAGTGTGGTCTGCAGTGAATCTAATTCAAAGTGCTATTTGAGGATTACGAGACAAGGGGTTTAAATAAGAGATTTGATAGCTCAGGCCCAGTTAGGGATGGCCCAGTCAGATTTGGCAGCAAGGGAAGGAGTCAGCAGGAGACAGTATGGGCATCGCCCCGGAGGTTTCAGTCGATACTCTTAATGAAAATAGAAATCTGTAGATCAATCCAGCTTTGAACCCACAACAGGTTTTGGTCCCCCTCATTTTGATCAAGGACTCCTTGGCCCGCCTTCCTATCTAGAAGACCCAGCCATGGAAAATGCAACAGAAATCCTTTTCAGACCCTCGGAGGTTACTCGAGCAAGTAGTCGCTCTGAGGGTTTGTTTGACTCAGAATTCTTTTTCAGTATTAGCGGATTTAGAGGGGAAGGGTATCAGATTTGCTAAAATCTGATGACAATTTGAGTATGGAAATTGAGGAGGAGGGGTGGGACTGAAGTCTGGAAGGAAGAAGAAAAAGGGAGAAAGAGGAAACAAGAGAAACCCTGAGTGGATGAATTATAGTTGATATGGCCTGTTTGAAGATTATTTCTCAAATTGTTGTAGCTAAAGAGTTACAAGAGCGCCTAATTGGTTTGCAGCAATGCAGAGATTTTAAAGCGGACGTTATTTTTTTACAAGAGATACATTTTTCTTCTTTAATGGAGGTGTCTCAAGAAAAGAAACTGTGGTGGAAGGCCTTCCTTTTGGTCTTTGGGAAGATGGTAGACGGGGTAGGTATATTATTTTTCTAACCCTGCAGTTCAGGTAACAAGGTTGTTAGATGTCCTGCCTGGTAGTTATTGATTTTTGATTGTCTGGTGATGGTGTTGTTTTAGACTAATTAATACTTATGCCCTGGTAAGTTAAAACAGCAAGGATTGCTTTGTTTAATTGGTAAAACCATATCTATTTACATCCAAGCATGTAATTTGGGGAGGGGATATGAATCTGTGGTTAGATATTCGGATAAAAAATGAGTTCAACAAAACTTATTGTGACTCTCATGCCCTTCTCAAACAATAGAGGTTGCAAAATTGAAAGATGCCTTTAGAAAACTACATTTATCTTCAGGTTTATACTTATAAGAGGGCCTCTTTTCAAACGAGAATTGATTATTTTTTCTTTCCAATTGTTTAATACCTTTGGTGTTTGGTGGTGCCGATGATTTTTCAGACCATAATGCCTATGTAGCCGTAAGTTTACATCGGATTCCGCTCATTTCCAGCATTTGCAAGCAGATGGATGTTAAATTCAATGCTACTTTCAGAAGCAGTGTTTTTGGCTCAGTTAAAGGAATTTATGTTTCGTAAATCAGTGGCAGTGTTTTTCCAGACTGGATTTCATGGTGGTCAGATACTGTTGGTCTTAAAGGATTTTTATAGCTTATGGAAAAGGAAAGGTTCGTGGAATATCTACAGTATTTAGAATTTCGAATCAATACTACAAATTACAGTCGCACCTAAGAAGTAAAGATATAGATTCAGTCTCAGATTAAATTGGTGAAGAAGAATATGTTAAATTATCAATATCAGAGGACAGCAACCCTACATGCCAGTTTGAAGTTTGGTACACAGCAACAACCTTTCAGGATCCCTATAAGGCGTGTAAAAATAAGATTGAGAAGAGATTTATGTCAGGCTACGAAACTCTGTCGGGGAGTTAAAAACGCCTGTGGCAGAAATGTTGTAGTGGCAGAGGAAGGGTGGCTTCTCAGTTTGGAGAGGGGTTTGTTCCTTCCTCTGCTTGGGAGGATGTCTTCATTTCTGGTTCCTACTATTTCTCAGGCTGATGTTGAGCTTTTATAAGGTCCTATCGCACTGCAGGAGGTCCAGCGGGCGATAAGTTCTTTGCGGGTGGGGTGTCACCTCGGGATAGATGGGTTAACTAATGAATTCTGTAAAACTTTTTCTGAAGACCTGAGTGGTATACTGATGGACGCCTTTTAATGATATCCTACAGTATGGATTTGGGGATATAAATTTAACTTAGCAATTCTAATTTTATTTTTAGACAGGGACATTATAGATCTTGATAATTGAGACCAATTAGCTTCCTGAATACGGATTACAAGATTCTTTCTACGATTTTATGTAAAAGACTGCAGGAAGTTGCAAAGGGGTGCTTCACCCTGCACAAACATGCTTATTCCCCCAACGTATCAATCCAACAGAATTTAAATTATTAAGGGATGCATATGAATTTGGAATACAGAAGAAGTTGTCAGGTTTCATTTTGCGTTAGATCAGGCTAGAGCCTTTGATTCCGTGTGTCCATGATTTCCTTTTTCAGGTATTAGATAGGTATGGTTTCCAAAAGTGTTTATTAAGTTTATTTATACCTTATATTACAAAGCGAGTTCTTGTGTAAGTATCATTAAGGTTGTAGGCTCTGAAATTCGATGAATTGTGGGGTTAGGCAGGGTTGTCCTATTAGTCCCTTATTATATGCTTTGTACTGATCCTTTGTTAAGAGAAATTGAGTGTAACAAGGCAATTCAGGGTTATCTCCATCATATATTTTACCGGTCCAGAAGATTTCTGTATATGCAGATGATATTTGTCTTGTTGGTAGAAGATGTCCAGTCAGGTGTTAAGGCTATTCAAGTGATTAATGGATTTGCAAATTTAAATGGCACTAGGTTAAATTTAGACAAATGTAAATGTCTGGCTATTGGGGATTCTACTGATTGTCAGAATATTGTGTGTATATAGTTAAGGATTCTATTACCATTTTAGGGCTTCTGTTTGGTAAAGGGGATTTAGTATTATTAAATTGGGAGAAAGCTTGGCTATTGCTGAAAAAAGGTTCAACAATGGAAATCGTGTTTTTCTAAAAGAAGCGGTATTAATTATAAAAAATTTCTATTACCCATTTTTACATGTGTCTTCCATTTTTCCGTACCTGTTTTATTAGAAACAAGATTGTATAGTGTATTTTTCAAATGGGTGTGGGTAGCCGCTTAAATCTGATTAAGCGGCAGTTACTTATTTGAAGTTAAATCAAGGGGTCTGGGATGATAAACCCGTGGTGTTTTTTCATTCCTTTTTATGATTGCAGCTTTTCAATCAGTGGTTAAACCTCAGGATCACCCATGGTCGGCTTGGACGCAATTGCTTTTTTCACCTTTTTATGTCTAACTGGGAAGGAGGGGTTTTCCTATTAAAAGTAAGGTAGCCTAGTCCCTTCCTAGCGGATTCCTCAGTAAGGAAATTACGGAATGGAAACTAGAAAGGCTCCAATTACAGGACATACCTAGGAAGGACTTTTATGCAGAAATTATGTTTAATTTTTTCTATGTTCAAGTGGATTTCCCTTGTGTACCCCTTCCAAACTGTCACAAGCCCTTCGGCTCTTAATGGACTACAGGATACCCCCAAATATGTGGGATGCAGTGGCTTTGTGGTCATGGGAGGTTGGGAGTTCGAGTAATTTAAAACATAAGCAGATCATGATAGAATGTGTATTAGATCAAGGGTGTTCAGATCAAATTGAAACATTAGAACATTTCCTGCTTTTTTGTCCATATGTAATGTCTTTTGTCAGATTTAGCTCCTTCGTGGAGTGGGGAGTTTTGAAACATATTACTTATCAGAGCCTTGTTTTGGGTGATTATTCGGTTTTCTGCTAAGATATCACCCAAGTACTTTAAATCTGATTTTTGCTTGTATTAAATATCACCTGTGGCAAGTTAGATGCCAGTTTTCTACAACATACCCTTCTTCCTTACAGTGTTATTTTTAACCGTGTAGAATTAGCAGTAGTAAACAAAAATGTATGAGCAGCTTAACATTAGAGAAGAATGTTTTTGTGATCTTTGGAAACATATTGTTTGGTTTAAATGACATAGGTGAAAACTGCTTTATGCGTATTTTTGTTAAAGTTTTTAGTTCTGTTTATTGATTTTCGGGCATTGTATTTGAGTTTAACTAGATTTGTCATAAGAAGAATGTGATTTTTATTTAGAATGTTTTATGTTTATGGGTGTGTTTGAAAAATGTTAAATGAGATTGTTTCATATTGTTATTGTTTTGTTCTTTCAATAAAAATTCCCCTACTCTGATGCTGCTGTGCTGATGTTTCTGCATTGTGGCCAGTAGGGGGACAGGCCATTTCCAAGATGGCCACTCCAAGTGGACAAGGAAGTCTGTGGAACAGGAGAGCTAGCCTCGACTCTTGCTCCAGGTGTTGTGGAGGCTCCAGCCGTGGATTTGGCTGAAATTGAATCAGATATTGAACTTCAGGATGCTTTTGTGAGCTGGGAGCAATCGGTTTTGGATAAAACAAAGAAAGAAACTGACAGCTGGAAATTGCAAACAACAGGAAGAGAAAAGGTATTGCTTGCTATTTGAACTCTGCAACCTCTACAGAAAAGTCACTTATTAAACCACTAAATGTGGGTCTGAAACAGGAAAATGCTGCGATAATGTTTTCTGCAGAAATGGAAGAACCACTTATCAGAGTAGCTCCAAAGAAGCGAGATGAATTTTAAACTGCAGGCTGACAAAGAAAGCCAAGATATTAAAACACAGCAACAGACTGCAGGACAGTGGCTCAAAATATGGAGCAAAAAAGGTACTGTGTCTTATTTAAGTTATAGTTCTTGCAGGATAGAGTTGCCAGCAAAAGAGTTTGCCTCTGGTGTTAAAAAGAATGCTCTGTCCTTGTTTAATGAAGCTTCACTGCAGTGTGTTGAGCTCCCTGACTACAGCAGGTGTCAGCCTGATTGTAATGAAGAGCACAAAGGCAGAGTTAAGGCTGATCCCAAGATTGTCAACAGCTCTGTGGAAGAGAGCTTTAGAGCAGCAAGGCTTGAGCTCCATTTCCAAGAACAAATAATCTCTCTGAATTCAGTGCAGCTGGTATTATCTCTGCTGCTAAAAGTGAGTGCTTACTGCCAGTTTCGGTCTCTGATAATGTCAAGGAAGTAACTAAGTGAAGATAAATGATTTATCTGCACAGAATATATTGCCATCTACTTTTGTGAAAATAAAACAGCACAGTTGAACAAGGTAGCTGGGTTTGTGTTCAAACAGCAGAGTCAAGAGATTTGCAACTGACTCAGCTGTTACATATCAAAAGACTGACTTGTTCTCAAAGGCTACAGATTTCTTTTTCTGACAAATGAACCAAAAAAGTTCTACAGCTGATATACAGATGGCAGACCCCTTTTTACATAAAAAGGCTCGCAAGATTCTGGTCACCCTCACAAAGCTTTAAGTGAAGCAGGTGGAAACAGACAGTAGCTGGTGTATGGAAGCCTGATCCTGCTTGGGACTCGAACTCATCTTTATCTCAGCATTCTCCTGAGTGGATTCCAGGTGGCCAGCAGCAGAAAGGGAGGAAATTCTCTGCAGGAGCCTATTCGGGTTTAGCACAGATGAGGTCACTGTACAACCTCCCTCCCTTCTTCACAGAAGCTTTATTGATGTCTGAACTTTTCTCAAATTCTATAGGGAAGCAGCCCTAGGCGCAATGCTGTGAGGCTGAGGTATAAAGGAGGGTTAGAACTAGGGCCAGATAGGCATTATGTGGGAAAACTTTGTTGAAAGACCCACTGCATTTCACCCTCAGATGTTTATGCTTTCATTAATATTTCAGGGAGGACAATTATGACATAAGTTTTCGTTCTCAACAGGCTTTAGAGTTGTTCTGGGTTAGGAATGGTCAAGTTAAGTATTCTCCTATGTGGACACCCTTTATTGTTATACCACTCAAAACCCTGATTAAGTTTGTTACAGTTATGTCTCAAATGAAGGGTATGGTGGAAGACATAACCTTGGTTAAAAAAAATGTGAGGTACTAAGTGAGCCAGAGCCTATTTTAGATACAGAGGGGTTCTGGACTGGAGGATGAAGTATAAGTTAAATTAAGGCAAACAGAGGCTGGAATTGAACATATACCAAACTCTTTTTGTTAGGAAAAGATAGAGGGTATGTTTTTACAGCGGGCAGCCCCTGCATGTTATAAAGGTGTGGGGCTAGAACGACCTTTCAAGTGTATACGATCAGCCCTTCAGTGATAATTGTGGGAGGTAAGACATTTAACCATGTTTGCAGCAATCTATCAAGTTGCTGATTTCAGCAAACTAAAGGCCATGTGTTCAAACTATGTCCTGGGCTGCCCAAAAAACTTTTGTTCTAATTCTGAGGTTTTATTCAAAAGCCCAAGAATCCATGGTTAAAGCTACTCTCCAGGATACGTGCCCCTCCCCTGCAACAAATCAGATGAAACTCTCTAGGCAAGAGAAATTGGAAAGAAGGGGTTTAAAGGGAAGGTGTTGAACAAAAAGTTAAACTCACCAAGTGGGAGGATCAGCGTGAGATATCCTCACAAATGGTTAAGATAGTTAAAGGCAACATGGGTCCCCTAACCTCTCAGATTTCCCTCCAGTGTGTTACTCTGGAAGGGGTCACAGATCACGGTGGTGGTGGCAGCCGCCGTTGATAAACCAGTGACTGTACTGCCCCAAAGAAGATCTTTACGGAATTCACTATCAAAAACCCCTACCCCCAGTGGAACAGATTGATACCAGTAACTCATATGCTCTGTTTTCCTCTTGGGGTAACACTGAGATAGAGGTTGAAGATTCAGACTCTCAAAATCCTCACTTTCAACCAGGTCACAAATCACGGATAATTACAAGGATAAAAAAAAGAAAGAGGAAAAACAATGATTTAAATACTTAAAAGGTTAATGAGGTTGGTTTGGGGTTCTTTGAATGTTCATAGCTTATTGAATATGGTTAAGCGACAAGCCCTCTTTCATTATATACATGAATTTCCTGTTTCTGTTTGTTTTTTACAAAGAGACATGGATGTATTCCATAGATCAGTTGAGTGGCATTTAAAAGAGATTGGTTTGGGGCCCTTCTTTTTGGTCATTTGGGGGAAGATTCTTAGATGGTATAGGAATAGTGTTTAATTCATATGACTTCCAGTTACACAATTTGATAGATCTAATACCAGGAAGGGTCCTGATTATCGATGGGAAGTGGAAGGGCTAAGCTATAGGTTTATCAACATTATAACCCCAAACAAAAGCAGGTAGAGTTAATTGTCTTAAATCAGTACAGCCTTTTTATTAACAAAAGTTAGAGTATTATGGGGGGGGGACTTTAATTGTCCCATTTCGACCCATGCTAGTATAAAAAATAAAAAAAACATACTGTGACTCTAATGCTTTAAGTAAAATTATAAAAAGTGCTGGACTCTTGAACTGTCATAATGCTTTACAGGTTGGAGAAGGTTTTTCATTTAAAAAGGGGAAGAGATTTTCTCTAATAGATCATATGTTAGTGTCACCTAATATGCAAATAGAATCTTTTAAAATATTTCCTAGTGAATTCTCGGACCATTCCTTTCTATTAAGTTCTTTAGCTTTTCAGACAGGCAAGAAAAAGGCTAGTTAGATGGAAACTCAATAACTCCTCATTAGAACTCCCTTATATACAAGCTGGGGTGAGATACCTATTAAGAGCCAGGTTATCAGTAGCCTTTTATATTCAGATTTGGGAGATTGGTGGTTGTAGACTAAATCGGACTTAAGGAAATGGTTTAAATTGCAAGGAGTTAGAGCAAAGAATGACAAATTCCTGCACTATTTAGGTTTAAGACAACAATTACAGAGGCTTATGACTATAGCTTATTCTTCTAGGATGGATTACTCAGAACAAATTGCTAATCTTAAAGAAAAAATGAAAGAGTTTCAGTATGATAGAGGAAACCATGCAGGCCATTTTAACTAATGGAATTAAATATCACCATTGGGGATCCATTCAAAATGTGTAAACAGGTAAGAGATTCTATGAAAATGGAGGAACTCAAAGATTCAGATGGTAATTTGGTATCCTCTGTGGCCCAACTAAGAGAAGTGATTGTAGAACATTACCGCTCTTTGAAGCCTCTTGAAACAATCCCAATTCAGCTATGGCCACCTATTTAAAAGATATTTTAGTTCCAGTTAACCTAGTTGGGAGATCGGAGGTATGGGAACCTATCACTCCAACAGAGATTTCAAGCTCCATTAGGTTATTGAAACTAAATATTTCCCCAGAATAGATGGGATTTCCAATAACTTTATAAATTATTTTCAGACGAACTTAGTCAGTGCCTATGTCTCTTATTTAGGTTTTTTTAGACAAAGCTACATCTATCCTCTTTTACAGAAGGGTTATTGATTTATATATTTAAGTCAGGGATAAGCAAAACATTACTAACTGGAGACCAATCACTCTTTTAAACTCTAATTATAAAATCTTTACTGGTATTTTTAAATAATAGGCTGAAGAATTTAGCTAAAGAAGTTATTTCACCCTTTCAATATTGTGGGTTACCAGATAGAAGAGTCCAGTCTGCTCTGATGTTGATTCGAGATGTAACTGAGTATTTTACTGAGTTAGGGTCAACTAGATGCTTAATAGCAGCTGACTTAGAAAAACCTTCGATAGAGTTCATTTGCTTCCTTTTCTCTACCCTTAAGCATTATGGGGTTCCAAAGCAATTAGTGAAAATAATTGAGAAATTATATGATAATTATACAGTAATTCCATATTTAAAAGATCAGAAATGGAAGGTTTTAAGTTAACTACAGGAGTTAGACAGGGTTGCCCTTTAAGCCTCTTTCTTTATATTTTCGCTTAGACCCTTTTTGCAAACAATAGTTTTAGATGATTTGAAGGGTGTTACATGAATGGGCAGAGGATTTGCATTTAAGGATACAAGCCTATGCTGATGATTTAGTAGTATACTTGGAAGATAAGGCCTCAGTAATTATTTGTGACTGCATTTGAGGCCTTTGCAAAGGTATCAAATGCAAAAATAAATTAAATAAAACAAAGGGATTATTTATGGAGCTACTGGTGCTGAGGAAGTGTGTCAGGAGGGTTTTAACATCTCCGTAAACCTCTTAAAATATTAGGATATTGTTCAGTTCCCAGAACATGCCTGTTGAAAATTGGGAAGATGTCATTATTAAAATAGAGAGAAAGGTTAATAGATGGAAACAGTGAAAATGACCAAATTAAAAGGGTTCAGGTAATCAAGCAATTCCTTCTTCCAACGATACAGTATGTGGCGATGATTTTTCCGCTTCCTGTGTTTCTTGAGACTAGAATATATAGTGTGTTTTTCAAATGTTATGGGAAATCGCTTAAATCCTGTTAAAAGGAGCTATACGTATTTAATGAAAAATAAGGGTGGTTTAGGAAATGGTAGACCCAGTGATTTTTGTGCATGCTTTGTTTTTATCAAACTCAATTAAAGAAGGGTTAAAAGTAGAACTAGAGGCAGTAGAGTCATGGAACTTGAAAACAATGGGTAAATACTTTAGAATTGGTACACTATAGCCCCTAAACTGAATCGCTACTATACATTCCATCATATTTTAGGCCAACGCAGGAAATTGTTCAAATGAAAACACAGAAACAGGTAATTCTGAATAACAACATGAAGGGCTTTATCATTTTCTAATGTCGTTGACTCTTCCCTCAGAACCAGGATTTAAAATTGTCCTATGACTTTAAATTCTAGTGTATTAGCTCAATTAAACTGTAAGAGGATGCCTCAAAAACAATGGGAGGCGCAGTGGCTACAGTCTTTTATGGGAAACTGAATGTCAGAAATACGAAGTACAAGGTTTTGGAAAGAGTGTGCCCATACTTGGATTGTATTAATGTAGAAGAATCGATGGAACATATTTTTCTTAGATGTTCATATGACGGGTTTATGGTTATACCTAGAAAAGCTTTGGAGATTTAAATGGTTATGTAATATGTCTTATGAATTTTGATTCTAGGATGTTATCACAAGAATTTGTCTGAATTTCACGAAGAAACATTATCCTTATTTTGGGATGTCTAAGATATTATTTATGGCAAGCCAGGGTTCAATGGGTTCTTTATCAAAGAGAATGCCTTACTCTTGTGTAAGTAGGTTAGTCATCAAGGAGCTTATACTGATTTATACACAGGACGCATCAAGAGTGACCCAGGAACTTTACGTAAATGGTGGAAAGGTTTTCTTCACTTTATTAAGTTCAAATAATAAGAGTTAAAAGTGCACTGGATATTTGTTAATAGTTTACTTCTCATGATTTTTTGTGTTCTCGTGCGTTTACAATGTAATACTTGCACATCTCTTTGATTTTGTTATGTTATATGTTATGGAAAAGTGTTGTTCTATCGATTATCCTACTTTAAAGTGTTGCTGTTTATGTTTTTTTATGTCAATAAAAACACCCCTACTCTTTTCGATAAGTGCCATGGGATCTTTAACATCCACCTGAACTACCACCAATCCAGGCAGATAGGACCTCGGTTTAACATCTCATCCGAAAGACAGCACCTCAGAAAATGCAGCACCCCTCTCATGCTGCATTACAGTGTCAGTACTGGGATATTAATCCAAGTGCCAGATGGGGGAACTGAACCCACAGCCCTCTGATCTCCCGGCCTCAGAGGCGAGTGTGCTACCTACTGAGCCACTGACACTGTGCAGTCATGGTCGCTGTGGGAAATCCATGTTCGGTTCACAGTATGCAAATGACAATGACACTGTTCATCAGCAGAGGTGCTAAAATGCCTGGTTGACAATTTGGTGTGTAAAGCCCATAAAATGATTGTCTTACGAGCATGCGTTGCGCAGTTTCCACGCACGCTAGTAACTTCACACATTTACAATATTTTCACTCCATATTTTCAACATTGCCATTTTTATGAATCTCCTTATGAACAGTACAGCTGTCATTTCTCACATCCTGGATGAAATGTGTTTTTGCACTTCCGCTGCATATTAGCATGGTTGCGGCGGGAAATCCATGTTCGGGACAAATTACGCAAATGACAATGACACTGTTCATTAGCAGATGTGCTAAAATGCCTATCTTGAAAATTTGGTCACAAAAGTCCATAAAATGTCTGTGTTACGCAGTTTCCACGCACACTCATAACTTCGAACATTTGCAATATTTTTACTCCTCATGTTCAACATTGCCATTTTTTCATACCTCCTTATGAACAGAACTGCTGTCATTTTTCACATCCTGGCCAAAATATTTTTTCATACTTCTGGCTCAGAATAACACAGTCGCTGTAGGAAATCCGTGTTCGGGACACATTATGAAAATCTCAGCGACACTGTTCATTAGCAGAGGTGCTAAAATGCCTATGTTGAACATTTGGTGACAAAAGCCCATACAATGACTGAGTTACGAGCGTGCCTTACGCAGTTTCCACTCACGCTCATAATTTCGCACTTTTGCAATATTTTCACTCCATATTTTCAACATTGCCATTTTTCTGCACCTCCTCATGAACAGTACAGCTGTCATATTTCACATCCTGGCCAATATGTGTTTTCGCACTACCAGTGCACAATGGTGCCATCGCTGTGGGAAATCACTGTTTGGGACACACTACAAAAATTACAGTGACACTGTTCATTAGCACAGGTCCTAAAATGCCTATGTTGAAAATTTGGTGATGGAACTCCATTAAATGACTGTGTTACTAGTGTGCGTTGCACAGTTTGCATGTATGCTCATAACTTCACACATTTGTAATATTTTCACTCCAGATTTCCAACAGTGCCATTTTTCCACACCTCCTTATGAACAGTACAGCTGTCATTTATCACATCATGGCCGAAATGTGTTTTTGCACTTCCGGCGCAGAATACTGTGGTTGCTGTGGGAAATCGGTGTTCGGACATTAACACAATCACAATGCACTCTTCAGAACACAGGTCGTAAAATGCCTATGTTGAAAATCTGGTGACGACAGTCCATAACACGACTGTGTTATGTGCATGCATTGCGCACTTTCCATGTATGCTCAGAAGTGCGCACATGTTTAATATTCCCACTACAGATTTTCAACATTGCCATCCCTTCACACCTCCCTATGGATGGCAATGGATGGTCCATTGCCATCCCTTCACACCTCCCTATGGATGGCACAGTTGCCATTCTTCACATTCTGCCCAATCTGTGTTTTCATACATGTGGCACAGAATGGCACTGTCGCTGTTGGAAGTCAATGTTTGGGACACATTGACAAAATCACACTGCCACTCTTCATGAGAAGAGGTCCCAAATGCTTTCATGAGGTAGGGTCACAAAAAGGCCATGTTGAACATTTGTGCTGTTCATAATAACAAATGCCTGAGGCGTTAGGGTTTCTAACCATCATGTCCTACCTTGTATAGATGAACAGGCATCAGGCTGTGCCTTTGGATTGTCGACTCTAATATGCATGCCATCCCACCCCCACTCCCGGCCACTGACAGCCATCAAGGTGTACCTTGGACTCTTCGGCCCCACACTTCACCCCATTCTCCTATGCTCTGCCCATTTCAACATACGTCCATGTGGAATGGGGTCACTGTACAGCCAAACACCCTAAGGCACACCTCAACACATGTCACTGTCTGCAGAATAAGGTGAGGTGACATAGCATGACCGTCATGGGCAACGACCCACACACTTACCCCGATGCCTCTCCATCTCTACAAGATTGAGGTGGGATTGGCGTGAACTTCCATACTTCACTGCCATTCCTATTCTGCATCGGTCTAGCTCCTGCATTTCAAATGCTAATACCAGCAAGCAAACATTCGGCATTGACAAATGCTTGTTTATTATGTTTGCTCTGTTTGGAGAGCCTGCAGGAAGTGGTGTGCTCTTGAATGGAGTGTTTTTTATTAACTGGGACTGAAGTGGGTTACCCCCCGGCAGTTGGAGCATTATGATTAGTATTTAGTATGGTCTGTTATTGGACTTGATCTGTTTGGGAGAGCCTGTGGGAGGTGGGGTGTCAACAATGTGGGCATGAACACTGTGTGCCTCCCCACCTGACCAGTTTTAGTTTTGTTGGCAAGACTGTATGTGTAATCTTGTTTGCTCTGTTTGCACTAGTTTGGAGGGCCTGTTGGTGGGGATGTGGTACTGATGTAATTATTCCCACCCCTTTATTTTTCTGTCTTGGTTTGCCCGTCATGGTCTCTGTCATGCCTGATCACAGTTTTTCTGGGTTGTTTGTAATTTCATAATAAAAATTTAACTTTTATTGAAAAAAAAATGTATCATTGCTCTACCATTATGATGGCATTTAGAATGTTAAGGAAAAGCTTCCTGGCCTGCTAAAAGTCACCAAAATGCACCGTTTGACTTCAGTTTTTCAAAATTTTCCTGGGGGAGCATGCCCTCGGACCCCCTAAAAAGGTTTGGATTTTGTGCCCCTCCAAAATTTTGGGTTACATGATGCCCCTGCCCCTGCTGTAACATCCTTTTCATCCTACCAGCAAGACACTGACCTGTGTTACTCTCCCACCGCCTGTGACCAACCAATCTAACTCCACCAGGACACTGCTGCTGTTTCTTCCTCCCACCATCACCTCAAACTAAAGTCTCCCAGGTTCCCAGCTTAGTCTTTGTTTAAGCCATGCAAGTCTTGTACCAACCTGCTGACACCCTCTGTGGCTCCCAGAACTCGTTTTGACCACCTTAAGCAATCCAATGAACGTGAATTTCAAATCACTCCCCATTTAGGCCCATACTGTACCTCTGTTATTCCTTCCACATTACCTTATTTTCTGTGCAGTTAGAAACAGAAAAACAGAATTTGTCAGTAGAAAAGGACTGTTTGCCCCACCTAGTCAGCCCAAGTTGTTCTTCCCTATTCTGCCTCTGAAGACTCTAACTGGTCTCCGGCAACCCTCCCGTCTCCCTGTCACCTTTCTAATATACCTGTATGTCTATCCAATACATATTTGAAGCCCCCTACCATTCTAGCCTCCACCACTTCTGCTGGCAGTCTGTTCCAGGCATCTATCACCCTTTCAGTGAAAAAATAGTTCTTCTCATCTCTCTTGAACTCTCCTCCTTCCAGCTTCATCACATGCCCCTAGTCCTGGTGCTCATTCTCTTTTGAAAGAGTCTCCCCACCTGCACCTTGTTCACCCCTGTGAGGTACTTGTAGGTATCGATCATGTCATCTCTCTCTCTCTCTCTTTCTCCTCTCTTCCAAGGTGCATCTGTTGAGATCCCTCAGTCTCTCTTCGTAGGGAAGGTGCAGATCCTGCACCATTTTAGTAGCCCTCCTCTGGACTGCTTCCACCCTGTCTGTATCCTTTCTGAGGTGTGGTCTCCAAAACTGGACACAGTTCTTCAGGTAGTATTGCACCAGTGAGTGATACAATGGGAACACCGACACCCTCCACCTGCCGGAAATACCCCTCCCTATGCACCTCAGCACCCCACTAGCCCAGCCCACACCCTTGCCACACTGCCTTTCCACCTTGTGGTCTTCTGATATAATAACCTCAAGGTCCCTTTCCTGTCTTGGGACTGTCAGTACTTTTCCCCATCTTATATTTAGCTAAGGGATTCCTATGCCCTAGGTGTATCTAGAGACCTAGAAACAGAATTTGATGGCAGATAAGAACCGCTTAGCTCATCCTGTGTGACCCTTTCTCCCTACCTACACTATTACCACAGACTATACCCAGCTCTTTCTCCCTCCCACCTTCTTTTCCACTATGATTCCCTTGTGCTTATTTCATGCATTTTTGATTCCCACCCCTGTTTTTGCCCCACCACCTCTGCTGGAAGGCTGTTCCAGGAATAACCACTCTTTCTATGAAGAAATACTTCCTCATATTTTCTTAAATCTACCCTCCAGCTTCATAGCATGCCCCCTTGTTCTTGAGCAACTTTTCTTCTGAAAAATACTTCCCTCCTCTACCTTATTTACCCCCATAAAGTATTTAATGATCTCTAACATATCACCCCTCTCCCTCCTTTGTTCCAGGGTGTACATATTGAGGTCCTTTAGTCTCTCCTCATAGGGCTTTTGATGCAGACCCTGCACCATTTTAGTTGCCTTCCTCTGGACTGCCTCCATTCTTCTATGCCCTTCTGGAGATGTGAGGCTTTATTAACAAATGTCAGCGCATGCTGCACCAACCGCAGCTTGCATCGAGTGCTGGTGCACTAGGGACCCTTCGCTTAATACA
Organism: Neoceratodus forsteri; assembly: GCA_016271365.2. Lineage (NCBI taxonomy): Eukaryota > Metazoa > Chordata > Ceratodontiformes > Ceratodontidae > Neoceratodus > Neoceratodus forsteri. Next base: position 1,113,600,067 of record CM028130.1, read on the forward strand.
CTATTGGGCAGGGTCTCAGCAGCAAAGTCCCACAGCTTACTGTAACTGTGGCCATATGCCAAACAGATGGCACATTTAGCACGTTTGCCTCAAGCTGCGGGATGGCTGTGCACCACTCTAGGATGTCCCTGGTGGCTAGTGCCCCCACAGCCCCGATCCACGCTTTAATAGAAAAAAATCACGTCCCTGGTGGTCTAGCGGACCCCCCCAGCCCTGATCCACTCTTATAAAAAACAAAAAAAAACACATCCCAGGTAGTCTAGTAGATCCGTCCCAGCCCTGATCCCTTTTTATTGAAGAAAATCATGTCCCTGGTGGTCTAGTGGACCCTCCTCCCTATTGCCAGTGTACCCATAAAATTTACAGATATCTTTCCCTGGTGGTCTAGTGGACCCCCACCCACACCCCGACAGGCAGTGCCCCACCATCCCACTCCCCCATCCCATCCCAGACAGTGCCTGGCACAACCCTCCACTCTCCATCACAGCTGGGCACCAATTGAGCTGTCAAGGTGCGCATTCTGTATGTAGTATGCATGAGCTGTCAGTCAATGAGCTACCCTCCTCTCTGTTGCCATTTTAATGTAAAGGGATCACATCAGCCCTTCTGCAGTCCTCCAAAACCCCATCTGTTTCCAGTGAGGTGTTGAACAAGGCTATCAGCAGGGCAGCTAGAACCTTCCCAAGTTCTTTTAGAATGCTCAGATGTATCTCGTCCAATCTTAAAGCCTTAGTCACCTTTAGGACTGCAAGTTCTTTAAGGACTCTTTTCTCTGAAAATGGGCCTATATCCACCTCCCCCTCCCATTTCTGCTTCTCCCTGGTGGTCCATCCTCTCCTCCCTCTACTGTGAAGACTGAGTTGAAGTACCTGTGTAAGATATCAGCTTACACTTGGTCATCTTCTGAAATGTCTACCCCTTCCACACTTCTGATCTTCATTGTCTCTCCCCTTGCATTCCTCTTCTCGCTTATGTACCCGAAAAAAATCTTATCCCCTTTATTCACCCCTTTGGCAATCCTTTCATCTGTCTGTGCCATTGCTGCCCCCCCCCCAACCACCTTGCTTGTTTCCTTTGCTTTTCTTGGTATGCCTCCCTGTTCTCCTCCTCTGTTTCTTTGCCTCTTAAGAGCTACTGACGCCTCAAAGAAAATTTTAAAAAACATAATAATTAGGTACAATTCTGCTGGCATTCCATTTATATTTTATATATTTCTCCTCCCCATTATTTATTACTAAGGAAACTTGCGTGAATATATGATCTTTATCCCCTAGAGTTCATTTATTGTGCATCTGCCTCTATAGCCTACTCCCTACTTCAAGTTATAGTCCTCTGTTGTGACATTACAATCTGTTGCCATGGTAGTGATTGTGATGTCACAAGCAGTGCTCTGTGACTTCAGGTAGGGAGAAAGCAACAGGAACAGACAAACTCTTCGAGGGCAAAGATCCTGTTTTCATACAGATGACCTCAATAATAAATAATGAGAAGGAGGAATGCAGCACTAATGGGAAATACAAGCTGGACTGTGTCTAAATATTAGGTTCTAATTCACTAAAAATACCACCAACAGCTTAATCTGGTTCAAAGTCAGTTGACATTCATCTGTAACCCCCTCCACCGGGTCATGCCTGAAAATAGGCAGGATTTTTCTAGTGCACCTACCCGGTCAACAAAAAGCTAAATAAATAAATAAAGTTCTCCTGAACATGTCAGCAGCTCTTTAATGCCACACTTTTATCTTTCACAACCCTTGCCACTTCTTTGGAGAACCAGAGTAGTCTCCTTTTCCTTCTGCTTTTGCATACTTCCTTCATACAGAGGTTGGTTGCTCTAATTGTGCCCTCCCCTATTGTCTCCACTGTATCTCTACTCCTCCCTGGCAATTCTTCTTCAAGGCAGTTTATGAGACAATCTCCCATTTCATTAAAATCTGCCCTCCTAAAGTCCAGGACCCTTGTCCTCATGTGGCTTGCTTCTGCTCCTCTCCTTATGTTGAACCACACTGTATGGTGATCACTGGTACCTAGAAGACTGCCCACTGTGACGTCTGCAATGCTGTCTCTGTTTGTAAGCATCAGGTCCAGCACTGACCCATCACTAGTGGGTTCTTTGATTTACTGCCTAAGAAAAGCCCCTTGTAGGGAGTTGAGGATGTCCCTGTTCCTTGCCAAAGCCGTAGTTGGAAAGCACCATATCTGGAAGATTGACATTGCCAAATAACAGCTCATCTCCCTTACTTGCCATTCTGGTAGTGGCTTGTCCAAGTGCCTTATCCATATCCTAGCCTTGTGCTGCAGATCTGGTAGTGGCTTGTCCAAGTGCCTTATCCATATCCTAGCCTTGTGCTGCAGATCTGAACACTAGCCTGGTACAGTTATCAGCCCCAGAGCCTGTCTCCAGGATGACTCACAGCACTTGCAGACCCTTCTTTTCCTCTTGGTGCCCTCATACCTCCGTGGCCTTAAGTCCCTCCCATGCATATCATGTAACCCCTCCTCCTGTCCTCCCCACCCTGTCTCTCCTGAACACAGAATGGCCTGATATGGCAACATCCCAGTCGAGGTGCTCAGCACACTGCAACATCATTATGGTCATTAAATCCAGGTTAGCTTCCGGCTTCCAGCTCTAGAATCCTTGTGCTAGTGCACATGATAGATAGACAGACAGACAGACAGACAGACAGACAGACAGACAGATAGATAGATAGATAGATAGATAGATAAAAATGTTTATTCTTTGACAGGAGTTAATCATTAAGACTGTTAAGCCCTATTTGCAAGATAGTCCTGTATGGATTATGGTTTCAAGTACAAATCTTGACATAGTTAAAGACAATATAACACAAACAACTAACAAAATCAATAAACAGTACACAATATAATAATACAATATAAGCAATACAATGAGTTGGAAAAAAAAGCAATATAAAATACCTATACATTTATAGAGGCAGTATAGTGCAGTGGTCTAAGGCTCTGAGCTGCAAATCTGGTAACATCCAGCAGACCAGACCTGGGTTTGAATCCCACAACTTCCACTTGCATACTGTGTGACCCCAAGCAAGTCACTTAACTTTCTTGTGCTCCCAGGTCGTTCCTGTAAAAAATCTTTCAGCTTAGTGTGCTATTCCTGGTTAAACAACTAAAAAAAAAATACAATAACTTGGACATAATATAGGAGCATCCCAAAACACATACAATTTAAATTCCACATTGATGTCAAGCTTCTCTTAAACTGACCCAAACTACCAGCATTTCTAACATCCAATCTCAATTAATTCCAGATCTTTGGTAAATAATATCTCCTTTGCATCATACTATATTGATTTCTCACTAGAGGAACCTTCAGGCCTCTATTTTGAATTATCCTTAGAGAATGTTTATTTGTGGACCTGGGCATACAGGATATACCATTTCCATCCCTGAATGCCACGTAAGCCCTCTGCCCCAATCTTTTGTTTCTTTATGTCTCTAATAAGTCCCATTTTAAATTGTATAATAATATACAGTGATGCATGTTTATATGACATTATATAACATACCTAGCTATTTTGTAATATACTTTTATTTAAGCTTTCCAAAGTTAACTTTGTTGCAAACTGATAAATTTGGCTCCCATATTCCATTATTGGCAATAGCAGCTGCACAACTATTTTATGTCTATCTTCTCTTGCCAAGAATGAGGTCTTTCGTCTAATAGCCCCCAATCTAATATTCACCTTCTTTACTGTACTCTCTATATGTTTACCAAATGTAAGGTTAGAATCTAGAAGTACCCCCAAATATTTATATTGGGACACAACCTGTAATCTGGTTCCATCAAATGTGATAATATCCATCTCCTGGTTTGACAATTTTTTCACATATTTTGTTTGAAACATCATAACTTGGGTCTTTTTCTTGCTTAACAACATTTTAGAGTATGTCAGCCAGCATTGTAGAGAATCAAAATATGATTGCAGTTTATATTGTAACTCCGTTTTGTATTGGCTCTTGCAATCAAAGCCATATCATCCGCTTACAAGAAAAGTTGTGATCTAACAGTTATTTGTGAAATAGGATTTACATAGATCAGGAACAATAGGGGGCCCAGGATCGAACCCTGGGGAACACCTCTATATGTCCCTTCTCACTCAGACAAAGTATTCCCCACACTAACCTGTTGTGTTCATTCCATCAAATATGACAATAGCCACAATTTAACTGGTTGTGACATTCCTTCCAGAGAGAGCCTTTCCATCAGGATACTAAAGTCCACTAAGTCAAAGGCTTTAGAGAGGTCGATGAACACCGCTCCCAAGGACTCTCCCTGCTCCAGTCCATTAAGACAGTGCCAAGGAAGTCAGTGAAAGCGGAGTCCGTCGACCTCCCAGCTTTAAAACCAGCCTGACTATTTGACAATAAATTGTATTTTTCTAGAAAATCCGGGATCTGATTTGAAACAAGACTCTCAAAAACTTTTGATATTACTGACAACAATGCTATAGGTCGATAGTTTGTCAAGATATCCTGATCTCCTCCTTTAAATATAGGTATGGTGTTGGAATTTTTCCAACACTCTGGATACATACTTTGTCTCAAGCCATGATTAAACAATTTAGACAAGATTGGTGTAATCTGTAAAACAGCATCTTTCAGGAACTTAATTCCTACCTGATCCAGCCCCATAGCTTTTGTGAATTCAGTTTGTTTATTTGTTTATAGGTCTCCTTATTCATAATTTCCCTAAAATAAAACTGTGGTGCTTTCTCACTATCCTTTCCAAAAATAAATGAGGAAGCATCAAAGATCTCCTGCTTATCTATTATTTCCAAATCTGGGAGTGTGCAAAAATAATGATTTAAATTTCCTACAATCTGGCTCACATTTAGCTCTATTCCACCATTATTCTTCATAACTATGTCTATACCCTGGCTTGTCTTCCCTTCAAATTGCTTTACCAACTTCCAGTAATGAGCAGGGGTTTTTTGTATGTTCTATTTGATGTTTATAATATCTTTTCCTAGCTTTCCTAATTAAACTTTTACATTTATTTCTTGCTTTTGTGAACAATTCCCAATCTTCAAATTTTAGTGTTTGATTTGACTTCTTCCACTATCTTTCCATCTAATTTTTTTTTTTTTATTTTAACATCAATCCAGGGATAGTGTGTTTTCCTTTCCTTAATTTGTTTAAATGGGGCATTACTATTACATGTGTCTGCAAAAACTTGAGTAAATTCACCGATTGCCAAATCAATGTCTGGAATAAGATCTATATGCTCCCAATTCATGGCACTCAGATCTTGTTGAAATCTTGTCCTATTATACTTTTTGTAATCCCTAATATAGTTAACTTTTGGTGAATCTAATACATGATATTTTTTAATAATCTTACACTCTATATAGCAATGATCCCCTAAATTTGGAGCACCCACCTTTACATTGTGAGTATGAATCCCTGCTGACACAAATATTAAATCTGGTATATTCCCATTACTCTGATGCTGACTTTTCCTTGTGGGAACATTTATAATCTGAGTTAAACCCAGTGGTAACAGTTCCTTAGCCATATTTTTTGTCCCTCATTGCTCCCTAGGCACAATTAAAGTCATCTACAAGCACTAGATCCTGTTGTTCAACGATGGCAGTCAATTTTAATGCAAGCTGTTCAAATGCTGTTATTTTTACTTTAGGGTGTGAATATATCACACCAACACTTATTTTTAACTTAAAAATATGCACCAGCACCAATTCTATGCCCTCTATATTTCCAGAGAACAATTGTTTCGTTTGTCTCAAGCTTTCCTTAACAAACAAAGCCCCCCCCCCATCATACCGATATGTAGAGTAATCTTTAACAGCAATCTCAGAGTCCAAATTTTTTTTGTAAACTATGTTTCGGAAATTCCTACCACATCATAATTTCCTAAGTAAATCCAGTGTTCAAATGATGCTTGTTTTCCTACCAGACTTCTAGCATTATCATGTGCTAATTTAACTGAATTTATTGTTTTTTGTTTAGTTGGACCAGGATTTAGTTCCACAGTATAGCGCAGTGGTTTAAGGCTCTGAGCTGCAAATCTGGTGACATCCAGCAGACCAGACCTGGATTTGAATCCCACAGCTTCCACTTGCATACTGTGTGACCCTGAGCAAGTCACTTAACTTCCCTGTGCTCCCAGGTTGCAACTGTAAAAAAGCTTTCAGCTTAATGTGTCTCACCTAGTTAAACAACTAAAATAAAAAATGAAAAAAAAATCCCCACTTACCATAATCAAGAGCTTAATCAATGATATGCCCCTGCTGGGATCAATGCTAACAGGTCCATAACCCAATTTTAACCAATTTATCATCCCAAAAGGCTGCTGCGGGTTATTTTCCCACTTAATAAATTTGTTTCTCCTAAAGCTGCCTTTATTTCTAATTCTGTTTATCTTGGGTCCAAGACCTGTGAGCAGAGATGCCAGCAGGCAATATTCACTTCCATACTGCTCCACAGTTAACTGCAGGTTACTTCCATTTCCATTATGTTTCTTATTTAATTGTTTATGCCCATTTAAAAAAACAAATATTACCACACTAATCCAAAAATACAAATTATACATTTTGATCAATTAACACTATTCAGCTCATTAAATCAATGTAATATATGGATCTTCAATTTAATAGGTCTGTAAAGCATACAAAAAAATTCTGGTAATAGCCTGAAAGGTTCAATGATAATAGTATTGTCAATCACTGGTAATAGTATTGTCAATCACTGGTAATACTACACTTTTGTGCTGACAATAGTATTGTTCCAAGCTTCCGAAAAGAAACCTCCTGCCCCCACGTCATAGGCGTGCCTCCTCATTGGCTGGTTTTCCTGTGTGAGCGGGCAGAACAGTTTAAAAAAGACGGCGTCCATTCTCTCACTTACTGAGAGAAAAATTGGTTGTCGTGCTTCTCGTTTTTATTTTATGAGGAAATAGAAATATCTGGTTGATCCTGCCATTGTATTCCTAAAGAGCAGGTAGGATCTCAAACATTTAAAAAAAATGGACAGGGGGCGGGAACTGTCACGAGCAAGCACACAGCTGAATCCATAGCGTAAGACACTGCGGCGGTCGACAAGTAGAAAGTCAGTTCACTGAAATGGTTGACCGCCCGTTCGAAATAAACGTCGCATCCATATATTAAAAAAAATATCCGATAGGTTTGTTTGTCCATTACCAGGGGTACTAGCATCTAGGTTCTAGACACATTGGAACCTCGGCTTCGCTCTCGAGGTTCATGTGTTCAGAACCTCTCGATGCTATTACTCCCTGGTAATAGACACAAACCTATTGGTTATTCTCTATTTATATACCAAACATAAACTGTTACAAATTTTCCAGTAATCTCAGATTATTGATTTCTATGCTCCAGAATAAAATCTCCTGTCATTTCTATGTAAATTTTAAAACATTTACTATGTATATACTTATACTTCTATTAAAAACATACAATTACAGTCTGTATTACAGTGAAAAGGCACCCTATAAATACATTTTATTATTATTATTATTATTATATATCTAGAACTATACTTTAGCTATTAGATACCTTTAAGATGGAAAACGAGAAAAACTTTCCTTACAATGTTTTCATACTACTACTTCTCCAGGCTAATATGGCACATGGCTCTCCACACCGTCTTTCTCTTCTGCCTGATGCCCTGCTTCTACTTCCTACCTGAGTTGCTACATGTAGCCCCTCTGACTCACCTCTTTCTATTTTGCTTTCACCATTTCTGGTCCCCCTCAGTCCCCTATCCTCCCCCACCCAATTTATATCCCCCTTTTCTTTCATCTTGTCCCAGTCTCTGCCTTTCTGTGCCTCTGCCCTAGGGGAGTATTCTCTCTCTTCAGGCCAACCCAGCCTGACATTTTAGCACTGGGGGTTATTTTTGCTTCCCATGATCTTACCACCCCAGCTAGTTCAAATGGTCATCCAAGTAGCATTTAACCCTCCCACCAAGAACTGTGGTCCTCTTCCTAAATGGATACAGGCTGTCTCCCTTATACAGTCCCCATATCTTCCCAAGATGGTCTCCAGTCCCCAGTGTGGCCAAAACTCTCCTCCATGCATTATGCCTTCAACCTGCTATTAAAGGGGAAGTAAACATTGCAGGGGTCATTCAAATTGTGAAAGCACAAATCAAGACCATTCAAACAAGTTGCTTGGCTTAGCTGTAGGTGTCAGGAGTCCTGAGATATGAATATCAAATTATCTGTAAATGAAAACAAAGCAGCAGCCATTTCATGTAATCTCAAAACAGGAAGTGATGTCACTGAGGGGCTAGCTCTATGTTGTTCATTATACTTTGCCCCTCAGTGACATCACTTTCTGTCTCAGGATCCCATGAAATGGCTGCTTGTGATCGTGGGTGCTCAGAGTAAAACACAGACAATGGGAGTATGGTGTATAAATTCACTCAGAAGTGCAGAGTTATTAAATTAGGCAGAAGTAAATAGCATAACTTGTAAAATAAATGTAAATAAATCAAAAGAATAAACACAGTCAAGATCCAGCTTTGGTCTACCCTTGGTGCTTCCTCAGCCCTCTCCAGGGCTGAACCGATCTCTTTAGGCTGAGGAGAAGCACCTTTTTATAGGAAGAAATCACATGATATGAAACTCTGCCCACTTTCTAACAAAATAGTGCTAAACTAATTTTAAAACACAAACATTTTTATTACATATGAAATCAACATAAACTTCCTTTAGGATCTCTAGGTACCCAAAAATATCTATAATTCCATACATTTATCTGTTTCTGCTTTGTAACCCCGTCCACCTCCCTAGAGTGATAGCCCCCTTTGTATTTAACCAGCAGTGCAGAGGGGCGCTGGCCCTATAGAGGCAACCAGGACAACAAAGCAGGTTAGTGTTTCAGCATTTGTCTAAGTTCCTTGTGCACCAGGAATGAGACACTCACTGAAACATCAAATACAAACACAAAATACTTGAAATAGGCTGGAGAACTAGAAGAAAGTTAGTGCAAAGGAAAAATGCTAAACATGACTTTCATAGCGTGTAATTTCAGCACTTTTGACTGTTTGTATGGTGTTTGTAACCTTGAATTGTAATGACTTGCAAGTTAACAGGTGTTGCTAGAATGTAGAGGAGCTTTTTATAATTCAAATATCCCCTAAAAACATTTAAATCTCCATTATTTAAGTTTCTATGCTGTTTGTGAGGTGCCTCTGCAAATTCTGGGAGTGTTTCTTGGTGCCAACTAAAACACTTACAGGGCAGTCACCTCACAAAGGACAAAGGAAGACTTTAAACAGTTTTAGAAAACAAAACACACTGTCTAGAAGCAATTACAAAAGCTTTCTCTGTTTAGCTAATTTTAAAGTGTTTTTATGTTTGCTTGCACGCATGTGCAAGAAACATAGTGTGGTGATCCAAAATGCAGTGCCGTACAGTTGAAAGAGAGAGCACCGCTTCAGTGAGCAGCGCTCCCCCTCCCAACACACACGCACGCACGCATATTGCATGCTCATGCGCTGCCCCCCATGCACACTGTATAGCCGATGGGGTGCCCAATCCCCCACCGGCTTCACACCCCCCCCAAAAAAAAGCTGTCCAGGTACCACGCTGGGAGCCCACCCCAGCATGGCAAAGATTGTTATAGCTGACGGGGATGCCCAATCCCCCATCGGCTCCACGCTCCCCCCTCCCAAAAAGCTTTCAAGGTGACATGCTGGGAGCCCACCCCATAGAAACATAGAAACATAACATAGACTTTGACGGCAGATAAGGACCGCTTGGCCCATCTAGTCTGCCCATTTCCCTACCTACAGGATAGGCCGCAGATCCTAGTTAACCAACAGTCTATTTTTTCCTACCCCCCACAAGAATTGACATATGTCTGTCCCATGCATTCTTGAATTCTCCCACAGTTTTAGACCCCACAACCTCCTCAGGAAGGCTGTTCCATGCATCCACTACCCTCTCTGCGAAATAATACTTCCTCACATTGCCCCTGAACCTCCCCTCTATCTTTAAATTGTGTCCCCTTGTTCTTGCATGTCTCTTTTTCTGAAAGATGCTACCCTCTTGGACTTTGTTGATTCCACTGAGGTACTTAAAAGTTTCTATCATGTCCCCCCTCTCCCTTCTTTCCTCAAGGGTATACATATTAAGCTCCTTTAGTCTCTCCTCATACAGCTTCTCTTGCAGACCCTGCACCATTTTAGTTGCCCTCCTCTGACTGCCTCTATCCTGTCTATGTCCTTGCGGAGATGGGGTCTCCAGAACTGGACGCAGTACTCCAGATGGGGTCTCACCAACTGTCTGTACAGAGGGATAACAACTTCCTGTTTTCTGCTGCTGATGCCTCTCCCTATGCATCCCAGTATACCCCAGCCCTCCCTACTGCCTTCTCACATTGCTTGCTAACCTTAAGGTCATCTGATATGATTACCCCCAGGTCCCTTTCCATTTTTGTTGTTTTTACTACCTTCCCCCCATTGTGTATTCTTCCCCTGGGTTCTTGTTTCCCAGGTGCATTATTTTGCACTTCTTTGCATTGAATCCTAGCTGCCATACTTCTGACCATTCCTCCAACCTTGCCAAGTCCCTTCTCATCCTTTCCACGCCTCATTGTGCATCAACCCTGTTGCAGATCTTTGTGTCATCTGCAAAGAGGCATACTTGTCCTTCCAGTCCCTCTGCAATGTCACTGATGAAGACATTAAAAAAGGACTGGACCCAATCCTGAACCCTGCGGTACCCCACTAGTAACCCCTCTTTCTTCAGAGTGGACTCCATTTACAATTACCTTCTGTGTCCTGTTGTCCAGCCAATGTTTTACCCAGGCTACCGCCCTGGGACCCACTCCCAGGCTGGTTAATTTGACTATTAATATTTTGTGTGGGATTATGTCAAATGCCTTGCTAAAATCTAGGTAGGCCATGTTCACAGCCCCTCCCTGGTCTACTACTTTGGTCACCCAGTCAAAGAAATCTATTAGATTCGTCTGACATGACCTTCCCGCTCTGTGAACCCATGCTGCCTTGGGTCCTGTGCCCCACTGGCCTCTAGGTACTCAACTATTCTTTCCTTCAGAAGTGACTCAATCACTTTCCCTACCACAGAGGTCAGACTGATAGGTCTGTAGTTTCCTGCCTCTGTCTTGGTCCCACTTTTGTGAAGGGGAATCACATCTGCCTTCCTCCAGTCCTCGGGTACCACACCATCCTCCTATGATTTATTTAAAAGAGTTGCCAGTGGTTTCACTAGTTCCCCCCTTAATTCTTTTAGAATTCTGGGGTGAATTCCATCAGGCCTCATTGCTTTGTCCACCTTCAGTTTTAGGAGTTCTTGCAGAACCCTTTCTTCTGTGAAAGGATTGGGATCGACACCCCTATCAAGAGTGCTTCTGTTAATTGGATTAGGCACTTCCCCCTCCTCTTTTATGAATACTGAGCAGAAATATTCATTCAGTATCCCTGCTTTTTCACTGTCCCCCTCTGCCCACCCACCGTTCATTCTATTCAGCCTCACTATCCCTCCCTTGTCTTTCACGCTCGATGTACCTATAAGAGGTTTTATCCCTTCTTAACTGAGTTGGCTATCTTTCCTCAGTTTGGGCCTTTGCTATTCTGACTTCCTCCCTGCTTCCTTCTGCCTTAACTGGTACAGCTCTCTGTCCTGCTCCTTCTGTGTTTCCTTATACTTCCGAATGCTGTCTTTTTCTTCCTGACTTTCACAGCCACCTCTTTTGAGAACCATAGTGGCTTTTTCTTTCATTTTGATTTGTTTATTTGCTTCACACAAAGGCTTGTTGCCTCTGTGATGGCAGTTTTGATGATTCCCCATTGTTGCTCCACACCTCCTTCTAGCCTGTTTGCTGGTGCTTTTCTGAGGCACTCTTCCATCTTGCCAAAGTCAGCCTCCTGAAGTCCAGTACCTCACTTTTGTATGGCTTGACTCTGTAGCTGAGCTTAACGTGAACCACACTGTTTGACGGTCACTTGTTCCCAGATGGCAACCCACTTCTAGATCTGAGATCTTCTCACTGCCCCCATTTAAGAGTACAAGGTCTAAGATTGCTCCCTCATGAGTGGGTTTCGAAACTAGCTGTCTGAGACCTGCCACCTGTAGGGCATCAAGAATGGCTCTGCTCTTGGATGTGGCTGCAGCAAACGTGCTCCAGTTAACATCTGGCATATTCAGGTCTCCCATCAACAGTATCTCCCCTTTCTCTGCCATTCTAAAAATGCCTTCTATCATATCCTTGTCCATTCCCTCCCCCTGACATGGGGGTCTGTACACAACCCCTGTGCGGATTGTGGTGCCTTTTCCAGTCTCCAAGGTGACCCACAGTGCCTCCTATCCTCCTGTTTACTCTTTTGTTCAGTTGCTTTTATCCTTCCTTTACATAGAGCTACTCCTCCCCTCTTTCTCCCCTGCCTGTCTCTCCTGTAGGTTATGTACCCTGGTATGTTAACATCCCAGTCATGGTTCTCTGTGTACCATGTTTCTGTGACTGCTATGATATCCAGGCATCCCTCTTCCATCAAGGCCACCAGCTCAGGGAGCTTGTTGCCCAGACTATGGGCATTGGTACTCATTACCCTCCATTTCCTGATGGCCTTACTCCTTTCCCCATACCTGTCCTTCTTGCCTTTGTCACTTTCTCCATTTACCCCTGCCCTTCTCCCTATCGACACCTCTATGTTGGTGTTTACCGCACTTACTACCGTGATTTTTTTTGGGGGGCTAGGATTTCCCTGCTCCTTTCAGTGCCTCCCCAGCATGGCAAAGCTTGTTGTGGCCGAGGGGTGCCCAACTCCATTGGCTCCAGCTCCCCCAAACAGCCTTTTCAGATGCCACACTGGAGCCCACCCAGTGTGGCAAATGTCCACGTCCGCTTTATTAATAATAAAAAACCTGTAAATAAAAAACGGTCCCCAGTCTCCCTGCCCCACCGCACTCCACCCACTGCACAGCCTGCCTCCCACACACACCCCTCACCCCATACTTACTCCGGAATCTGGGCCACGATCTTCGTGGACCAGGAACACGCCTGCACTCTTCAAAGCCGACCGAACTGAAGAAATGCGGTAAGCTGTATAATGTAATAAATAGGGTTTTCAACTTTGCTGCATATCTCAGGCAGTTTTTTGAATTTTGGCACCAAATTTTCAACATGGGGTTTTTGGGACCCCCCTCATGACTTCTGTCACTGTCATGGCGTTAATCAGGCCCGAAAGGGTGATTTCACGGTCACTGCACGAAATCACCTTTCAGGACCAATTAACAAAATGACAGTGCCAGTGTTCATAAGGTGGGCTCTCAAAAAGCCTATGTTGCAAATTTGGTGAAAAAATTCCTAAAAATGACTGTTTTACGAGTGTGCGTTGCGCAGTTCCTATGCACGCTCATAAGTTTGCAAATTTTTAATATTTGCACTCCAGATTTTCAACATTGCCATTTTACCACACCTCCTTATGAGCAGTATAGCTGTCATTTTTCACATCTTGATGAAAATGTGTTTCCGTGCATGTAGCGCCCAATGGCGCAGTCGGTGTGCGAAATCAATGTATGGGACACATTAAGAAAATCACAGTGACACTGTTCATGAGCAGAGGTCTTAAAATGGCTATGTTGAAAATCTGGTGAAAAAATTCCTAAAAATTACTGATTCACGAGCGTGCGTTGTGCAGTTCCTACGCACGCTCATCAGTTCGCGAATTTTTATTATTTGCACTCCAGATTTTCAACATTGCCATTTTACCACACCTTCTTATGAGCAGTACAGCTGTCATTTTTCACATCTTGCCAAAAATGTGTTTTCGCGCATGTAGCGCACAATGGCGCAGTCGGTGTGCGTAATCAATGTTTGGGACAGATTAAGAAAATCACAGTGACACTGTTCATTAGCAGAGGTCTTAAAAATGGCTATGTTGAAATTTGGTGAAAAATTCCTAAAATGACTGTTTTAGCGCTTGTCTTGCAGTCTTATGCACGCCCATAAGTTTGCGAATTTTTAAAATTTGCACGTCAGGTTTTCAACATTGCCATTTTGCCACACTTCCTTATGAGCAGTACAGCTGCCATTTTTCATATCTCACCCAAAATGTGTTTTCGCACATGTAGCGCACAATGGTGCAGTCGGTGTGCGAAAGCAATGTTTGGGACAGATTAAGAAAATCACAGTGACACTGGTCATGAGCAGAGGTCTTAAAATGGCTATGTTGAAAATTTGATGACAAAAGTCCATAAAATGACAGTGTTACGTGTGAGCATTGCGCAGTTTCCATGCACCCTTGTAAGTTCACGAATTTGTAATATTTTCAGTCCAGATTTTCACCAGTGGCATTTTTCCACACTTCCTTATGAACAGTACAGCTGTCATTTTTCACAACATGGCCGAAATGTGTTTTCACACTTTCAGCACAGAAATGTATGGTCGCTGTGGGAAGTCATGGTTCAGGACAGATAAAGAAAGTCACAGTGACACTGTTCATGATCGGAGGTTCCAAAATGCCTGTGTTGACAATCTGCTGTAAAAAATCCCCAACTAATCACATTATGGGTGTGCTTTGCACAGTTTCTATGCACATTCGTGACTTCACCAGTTTTTTTAATATTTTCACTGCAGATTTTCAACATTGCCATTTTTTACACCTCCCCATGAACAGTACAGCTGTCATTTTTTACATCCTGTTCGGAATGTGTTTTTGCACCTGTGGTGACAAATGCCGTAGTCGCTGTGCAAAAGCAGCTTTCGGCTAACAAACTGATTTTGTCACTGTTCATGAGGTGGGGGTCACAAAAAAACCATGTTGAAAATTTGGAGTAAAAATACCAACGAATGCCTGAGGTGTTAGGGTTTCCGACCATAGCGCCCCACCCTGTACAGAATGACAGGCACCTGGGCTGTGACTTGGGATTGTCGCCTGCAATGCTCATACCATTCTACCCCCACCCACACCCTGCAGCCACTGAGAGGCATCGAGGTGTGCCTTGGACTCTTCGGCCCCAAAGTTCACCCTATTCTCCTATACCGCACACATCTCACCATATTTCCTGATGGAATGGGGTGCGCATAAGGGCCAAAGACCCCAAGGCACACCATGACACTTGTCAGTGTCTGCAGGGTAGGGTGTGGTAAAATGGCGTGGCCATTATGCCTGACAACTCAAAGGCACACCCCAATGCCTGTCAGTCTCTGCAGGGTGCTGGTGGAGTTGGCTTCAGTTCAATACTTCACTGCCATTCCTATTATGCAGCTCTCTAACTCCTACACTACCAATACCAATGCCAGCAAGCAAACATTCGGCATTGACAAATGCTTGTTTACTTATTGGGACAGTACTCCCCCACAGCTACACCCAGGCAGACAAGAGTCTTGCAGTGCAGCTTTACTAGGGGACAGAAAACAAACTTTCAGGACAGATTCAGTTTTACCTGTGCTCTTGAATCTGCTGGTCCACAGAAGCTTCCACTTCACAGGTGGAGGTGAGTCTAACAATTGAAGGAGAACAGCAGTGTTGCTAGGGGCTGAAATTACCAACTCCCTTGGCTTTTTTCTGCTGTTTGTAAAACTAGGTGTAACCCCCCCTACAAATGGGGGTTCCTGAAAAGTCTTCCATGAGCGTGCCTAAATGCTCACTGCCCGGTTGGTGTTCGGCGTTTAAATGCATTGCCAGTGAGTGCCTGTGTGGCCTCTGTGTACTGTCCCTTTAAGTGCTGTTTGCAGTGCTAATTAATTGGGATGGGGGTCTGAGTGTTTCCCTGCTTGAGTCCCGCCCGGGCTGCTGAATAATCGCTCCGTTTCTGCCATCGCTAATTGTGTAGAGGGAGCCCTGCTGAAAGATGTAATTAATTGCTGGTAGTCGTTTAGAGTAGTGATGATAATGTAGCTTGTGCTAACCTGCCTTCTTTGCAGTGAGGGGTTTCTGTTTGGCTCCACCATTTTGGTCCCGAACTGCCTAATTGGGCCAATCAGTACTTGAGGACTCTAAAATGGAGCCTGTAACTGAAGGGGATATGTGGAGCAAGACTCTGGGATTTGTAGTTTTGGACTGTTGGCGCCTTTTTGCAACAGGAGGGGAGCTCTTACCGTGACTGACAGCTGAACTGACCAACCAAATCTTTTGGATCTGAGGGAAATCCTCTGGGCTGTCTGCTGGCAAGCCAGATCTGAGTTGGAAGCTGAGAGAGAAGCAGCTTGTGATAGCCGAGAAGTAAGCTGCGTAGTTCGAGTGAGAAAATTGTGACGAGGCCTGAGTTGAGGCCTGCAAGTCTGCTGTGATCCTGAGAAAAAGAGAGAGAGAGAGAGAATTGTTTTGGACTAATCTGATCTGTGTGCTTTGAAGCAAGCTACTGAACTGGGACCAGGCTTAACCGGTAGAAGACCGAAGATTTTGCTGAACGCGATCAGCCTGTCAGGAACTTTGGCCTGGTACAGTAATAATTTCCCTTGCATATAAATGTGCTGTGTGCTGAATGGGGATCACGATTTAATTCCCCTTTTCTGTGGACTGTGTGCTGATTACTGGAAGCTGTATCCAGCACGAAACGGACTAAATCTGCTGCTAGCTCCATGTGGCTGGGCCTTGCCACGAGGGCCCTGCCAGACCACCCTGCTGCACAGAGAAGAGCCATCGACGAGAGACCTGCCAGGGGATCAGCCCCCTGCTCCATGTCTGAAAAGGAATGACATCGCGGTGCATCGTGTGGGCCCTGCATCATCTGGCAATCCAGAAAATTAATCTGCTGTCTCAATCTTCATCTATCCTGTGTCCAGTCTTGGGGGATCATGAGTAACCACCAGGGTAGCTCCCGGCAACTAGCATTTAATCAAAGCGTGTCACCTGATTGTCTTGTTGTTTTCTTCACGAACTGAGCCCTCCGGCTCCAGGTTACAATTAGGGCATGTGCATGTTGTTTCTTTCCTCACAGGGCCCCACCCAGCTGCAACATCGGGCTACCCCGGGGAACGGTCCTGGCTAGCCTTTCCCTCCATCCTGGGTACCCAGAGAGTGTGACTGTTAGTGACTATGACTGCATGCACAGATGTGTGATTTATAGAGCTAGCAAGCAAATTATCCCGATTATCCCCCATCCTTGTTATAGCCCCCTGAATAAATCAGATCTATGTTTTTTCTGCAATTCATCCAGACTGTGTTTCTATTCTGTGCATGAGGTATTACTGTTGTCCTTTGTGCTGCCTAACCTTGTTTTACAGATGGTCCACAGGGTCGAATTGGAGAAATTGACCCTGGTGGTAAGTGTCAATCATGAAGGTACTTATTGTGTATTGTGTGGGCCACTAGCAGGAACTAAGTGGGGGTTACAGTATCCCAGAGGGCTGTGCCCAGGCTAGTTTGATTACTACCAACCCTGACCTCTGGGTGGAGGCACCCGTTTCAGAACTCAGACCCCTTAACCTGTTAGTAGCCAAGTAGGCAGGGTAGTAGCCCTTGGGATAGCGCCACCTAGGGGTTACATCTTGGAGGCACCACTGGGATTACCGTCCTCTAGTGGCCAAAGGAGGGAATTATCCCGAGATGTTCAGTTTTGGTGAGAAAATGGAGGAACTTGCTATGCCCAAGCTCAAAATTGTCCCCCATAAGCTGTTGGTGCACTGTACGATGGGATGGAGCGAGGCTGAGGGGTTAGATCCCCGACAGACCCTCCTGTTATTGGATGTCCCCTTAGGGACCACTAATGCTGGTATTATAGAAGCTGTGGAACATGTCAAAGGTTTGGGTAAAGTTGAAGTGAGGGGGAGGGATTCAGACCTATTTAAGCAGACTATGATAGTGTTATTCTCCTGTAGTTCTCCAATAGATCCAGAGAAGGTACTCCCAGTTATCCTGCTGGAAGGGACCCAAAAGGGATAGAGGGTCATTCATTTGCATAGTGGTCTGGCTACCCCAGGCGGGTCCCCTAGGACAAAGGGATTTAAGGACAAGTTACTCAAGTTATTAGCGTCTGAGGGATGAACTGCTCAAGAACTAGTAAAGGTGCTACACCTTTCCAAGGAACCCACGCCCTTACAATCTCTAGCCATGTCTCCTGCTTCCCCTAAGAGTTCCCCTGTAGTCCCCTCCCCCATAGTAATTCCATCAGTGCACTTGGACTCGTACCATAAACTCGGACTTTTTTCAGGCACAGTCCCAGTGCCTATGGGGGAGGATGACCTGAAAACTTGGATGGACTATGCTACCCCCTTGATGCAGGAATGGCAGTGCTCATAAGGGGAAAAGAGAAAGAGACTTATGTAGAGCTTACAGGGCCCTGCACTGGAGGATATCCATTTCTTGGCAGCCACTAGCCCAGAGGTAACTGCGGCTGAATACCTCTCTGCACTGGAAGGAGTGTTTGGAAGCACTGAGTCAGGGGATGATTTGCTGTGGAAATTCAAGTCAGCGAAGATATGGAAAAACAAGAAATTGTCAGCATTTGTTACCAGAATTGAGAGGGTCCTGCAGAGGGCCCACATAAAAGGAGGGGTGCTAGCTAATGAACTGAATCGGGTCAGATTGGACCATATTCCAAAGTCAGCCAGGTACTCCAGTGTGATAATGTTAAAACTCAAGTTGCAAGACAGGAAGGTTAATCCTCCCAAGTACTGTCATCCTATGCAAGAGATTCATGAAGCAGAGACTGATGAAGAGGGCTGGGAGCCCTATGCTGGGGTTGTTGGCACCTGCCAGACACCTGAAAAACGTGAAGAGGATGAGGCGCAGCAGCTGAGAGAGCTGACTAAAGAGTTGACAGAGGCAGCCAGGGAACCTGACCTTTATCAGGCACCCACTGAGGCAAAAAGTGGGGTAGGGGTGCATGTTGTTTCTTCAGAGACCCGGACTGAGGGTAACTTAGTGGAAGAAGTACAGGAGTTGAGAGCCCTGGTGGGGGACTTATTGTGAACCACACAAACCTCCAACATTGGTGAAAGTCCAGGGGGTCAAGAACACCAGTCACAAGTCCAGGAAGGGCCTCGAGGTGTCCTTGAGGTACCCCAACAGAGAGAGAACCCCGCACCACTTAAAGACTCTAGAGAACCTAAGTTTTGCTACCGATGTGGGGGAGATGTGCACACTCAGTTCGCCTGTAGCTCACGGGAGAATTTGAGGAGGATTACGGCTAGGTTGCTAGCCTGACATCAGTGGAACAACCACCGGCCACCAGGGGGAGCTGTTCAAAAAAGTTATTCTTTCCAGGCTGCTGCAAAATCGACATCTAAGCCTGCACCACCTGAGTGGTCCGAGGTAGTGGGTCCTTCCATGGAGACAACAGTAAAAGTGATTGGAGTGTCCACCAGGGTCGTGCTTGACAGTGGTTCTCAAGTGACTATAATATTTCAAGAGTGGTATCGGAAGCACCTGCCTGATGTGCCCTTGCAACCCTTGGAAAGTCTGCGTGTCTGGGGGTTGAGTGAAAAGTCGTATCCGTACTCTGGGTATATTCGGATCTGGCTGTCTTTTCCTACCTCGGTGGCTGGTGTGGTGGAGCAAGTTGAGACCCTGACTTTAGTGTGTCCCCCTACTGGACTGTATGATGGGGTTCCCCTGCTAATTGGGACCAATGCTCATATGTTTAAAGTACTGGCCCAGCTCTGCTATGAGAAACAGGGGCATCAGACTGGGAGGGCCCTGAGAATTCTGGCTCTGATAAAGAGGGCCTATGAGTTGCAGCAGAAGCCTGAGGCAGTGGATCAGGATGAACCGGTAGGGATCATGTGGAAAAAGGATCCCGACTCGATGGTGTTGGCCCCTAACACCCAGTGTACCCTCCAAGGGGAGGTCCGCCTGAAGAAAGATGTCAAGAATAGAATACTGATGTTGGATATGCCCGGCGATGGGAAATTGCCAGGAGGGATGTTGGTCAAGTCCAGCATCTTGCCCGCTCATGCCCATGCCTATGCATGGTGGGTGATGGTCCAGAGTGACAATATGTCAGATCAAGAGATCCAGGTCAACAGAGGCTGCACCCTGGCTGCGGTACATTGTGCAGACACTGCAGTGTTGCCCTGCAACAAGCACCATAGTATGACAGATAGAGTGACCCCAGATAAGTTTGATTTTGGTGACTCCCCGTTGCCAGCTGAATGGAAGAGTAGAATTAGCAAGAAACTCGCCCAGAGAGATCAAGTATTTTCCTTGAAGGAATGGGACGTGGAATGCGTCCAGGGTGCGGATCATCATATACGGCTACACGATGAATGGCCATTTTGAGAGAGATCTTGACGCTTGGGTCCAACTGATATAGATGATGTGAGAAGCCACCTGCAGGAAATGCTTGTGGCTGGTGTGATACAAGAATCCAAAAGCCCCTATGCTTCCCCCATTGTGGTTGTGTGGAAAAAGAGTGGGGCTGTAAGGATGTGCATTGATTATCGAACCCTGAACCAACGGAATATCCCCGACCAATACACTGTACCCCGTATACAAGATGCTCTGGATTGTCTAAATGGGAGCAAGTGGTTCTCAGTGTTGGATCTTCGCAGTGGATACTACCAAATTCCAATGGCCCCAGAGGACCGTGAGAAGTCTGCTTTCATTTGTGCCCTGGGGTTCTACGAATATCTAAGAATGCCACAGGGGATATCGGGCTCCCCTGCCACCTTTCAATGACTGATGGAACATGCAGTGGGGGATAAGAATCTACTAGAATGGCTGATGTACTTGGACGATGTTACTGTGTTTGGGAGCACTTTGGAAGAGCATGAGAACAGACTGTTTAAAGTACTAGACCGACTGGAAGATTTCGGCCTCAAACTGTCCATAGATAAATGCCAGTTTTTCCAGACCTCCGTGATGTATGTGGGGCACATAGTATCCACAGAGGGAATAGATACTGACCCCAGTAAAGCTGAAGCTTTGACTACTTGGCCCCAGCCCCACAATCTAAAAGAACTGCAATGCTTTCTGGGGTTCTGTGGTTACTACCGTAGGTTCATAAAGGACTATTCCAAGGTGATTTGCCCACTTTTGAACCTCACCCAGGGTTACCCTCCCACGAATCATAAATACAAGAAAAGGGCCGGCCCCTGGCCAGAAAGAGTATACTTCCATCCAGGTGAACTTTTCGGGCCTCACTGGATGCCTGATTGTGAAGCAGCTTTTCATTAAATCATATACCAGCTCACCCATGCACCCATTCTCGCCTATGCCGACCCCACCAAACCCTATGTACTGCATCTACAAGGTTTGGGAGTGATGCTGTAACAGGACCATAGGTATGGTTTGAGACCAGTGGCCTTTGCTAGCAGGAGTCTTATATCTTACAGGGAGGAACAGGGTGCAGGAATGCACTATTTTTAAGCGAAAAAGATGTTCCAGGACTAGAGGGCATGGGAAGAAGTTGGAGGGAGGACGATTCAGAGGAAACGTGAGGAAGAATTTCTTCACAGAACAGGTGGTGGACAAGTGGAACACCCTGCCAGAGGAAGTGGTGGGGGCTGAAACAATCACGGGATTTAAGAATGCATGGGATAGACATAAAGGAATTCTGGAGGTCAGGGGTAAGGGGCAACAGACTTCCTGGAAAACATAAACTGAACTTACAAACTTAAATGGGCAGACTGGGTGGGCCATAGGCCCTTATCTGCCGACACTGTCTATGTATCTATGTATCTAAGTATGAGTCTGACCCCATCCGAGCCAAACTATCCTGTGCAAAGGTTGGAATTTCTGGCGTTTAAGTGGGCAATTGTCGACCAATTCCATGAATACCTATATAGGGCCAAAATACTAGTGAAAACTGACAATAACCCGTTGACCTATGTACAGACTTCAGCCAGACTGCGTTTCTATTTTGTGCATGAGGTATTACTGTTGTCCTTTGTGCTGCCTAACCTTGTTTTACAGGTGGTCCTCAGGGTCGAACTGGAGAAATCGACTCTGGTGGTAAGTGTCAATCGTGAAGGTACTTACTGTGTATTGTTTGGGCCACTAGCAGGAACTAAGGGGGATTACAGTGTCCCAGAGGGCTGTGCCAAGGCTAGTTTGATTACTACCAACGCTGACCTCTGGGTGGAGGCACCCGTTTCAGAACTCAGGCCCCTTAACCTGTTAGTAGCCAAGCAGGCAGGGTAGTAGCCCTTGGGATAGCACCACCTAGGGGTTACATAGGTAATTTTTTTCTTTCTGCTCTTTAAAACAAAATGAGGCAAACTAAAAGAAAAAGACAGGGTATAGGAATTAAGGCAAACATGAACTGTACTGTCTAAAGGGAAACCTCACTCAGACAGAAACCTTTACACAGCAGCTGTGCAATGCTGCGATCGAGCGCTACCAAGATTATGCGCAGGATCATGCAGGTTCGCTAGCGGGAGCTGCCATTGCACAAAGGGGATTTAAACAAGTGCTAGCAAAATACAGATGTACTTAATAACATTATGTCCCACAAATACAGTGGAGACCTGGCACTTTAGTAGTATGGCAGCAAAGATACCCTAAGGAAACTCGGGGAGAGAGAGAACTACACGGAAAGAAAAAGAAATACATAGGAAAGAAGATTAAAGACTGTAGGTGGCCATCCTACAGGGGAAGTTAAAGACTAGAATAGCAGAGGTGCTGTTGCGCAACAGACTAAAGTAAGAGAGTCACTCTGCTCAATCCCACACGAGGTGGGGGGGGCCCGATGCTACCACACTGCTGCCTTGTTTTGATTTATAGAGTATTTAGATATTCATGTCTCAGGACTCTTGACACATACAAGGAAGTTCCATACCTAACTTGAAATATATTTTTCAAACATCATGAAGTCTTGCTGTATTCTGACTATTGCAGTTAGCTCCAGCACTTGAACTGCCCTGGAGAGAGAAGGGTTAAAATTCTATGCCAGGCATAGAACATTGAGCTCGAGCTCGGTTGAAAACTCTGTCTGTAGTACTTTGAAACCCAACCATCAGATTCTTTACTCCACCTCACTGAACAGTCGCTCCAGAGATTTCTCCTTCTGCTCAGTTCAAAATCGGTTAAAGTTGCCGGTTTTAGTCCGATTTATTCCACAATAAGTTCCTTTTGTCGGTTCAGGACTCTGTCTTTGGTACTGTAAGTACTTAGGATAGTTCTTTTGTGGAAATTGTAAAAACTGTATTTTTTGGTCGGTTCGGCTGAACCGATCCTTTAGTAAAATCTTTTGTGGAAAGTTAGTGTGTGGTTACCGGTCCATATCAGTTTTAAAAAAAACATGATTTGAACGTTTTTTTCAAACACCCGTAACACGGTGAGAAACCGATAGGGGAGTCTTGCCTGGTAGTTGCCGAATAAAGGGTAAGTTTGTTAGGTTGGCCATGTCTGAGAACCCAAGAAAAAAACCGTGCCCACTGCGTTTCAACACTGCAGTGTGTGTGGGGAGGTCTTTGCTAAGGCCGATCCCCACACCACTTGTGTTTACTGTCTTGGGTTTGACTACCTCGATTCAGACTGCCAAATTTGCAAGAATTTCCCTAAGTCTACTTTGGATAATAGGTTAGGTAGTCGTAGGGACAAGGAGGCTGAGAAATCTGCTGACCCGAAAGGCTAGCCCGGTTCGGTTCCTACCGAACCAGAAGGAGTGCCCTCTGACCAAGGCGATACTTCTTTGAGCAAGAGGAGAGCTGATCCTGAGGGATAGGTTCCTACTAAAAGAAAGTGCAAGGATAAATCGGCTGGTTCGGATCCAGATCTTCATGTTCTGACTGCCGAAGAGATAGCCAGAGCGATTTGGATTGTTGAATTGTTCGTCAGTTTCCGACCGATCCGGCGCCTTCTGGCAGGGGCTCGGTTCGGTCGGTTCCCCCGGTTCAAGAATATTCCCCTGAAGACTTTAACGAACTGGAGTTTGATGAGGTGGGGGATTTGAAGAGGATGATGATGATGGTGAAAGTTTGGATGTGCCTGACAGACCTTATGGTGTTTCCCCTCCTAGGCTTTCCGAGTCCCCTCCTCACTATCTATTTTACAGAAAAGTGGCTGAAATCCTCCAGCTTCCCATGGAGGAGGCTATGGAGGATCAGGAGAAGCCTGATTTTGTTGACATGATGGACATCCCTGAGTCTATTCCCCTCCACAAGTCCTTTGGGAAACAGACACAAAAAATTCTAAGGTCTCCTAACTTTGTACTTCCTGTTGACAGGAGAATGGACAAGAGGTACACATTATCAGGCTCGGATACGGAGTTTTTCTATCAGCAATGCAGCCATGTTGGAGTAGTGCAGGCTGCAGCCTGTGACAAGGCAAACACTCCCTTGGCTTCACACCCCCCCAGACAAAGACTCCAGGAAGATAGATGCCATGGCAAAGAAACAGTACGTGGCATCATCTTTGGGACTCAGGAAGGCTAACTATATGGCCGATACAGCCAGGTACCAGAAGTCCAGGTGGGACACTGTACTGGCACTGGTTAAGCAGGCTTCCCCCCAGATAGCCAAGGAGCTGGAGGAGGTGGCTGCTGATGGGATTGAGGCATCAAAGGTGCAATTTCATGCTGCTGCTGTGGACTCCAATGATGTGTCATCAAGAGTCATGGCTACATCTGTGGCTCTTCAGAGAATGGCTTGGCTCAGATGTACTAGCCTTTCACAGGACACCCAGGCTAAGGCCCTGGATTTCCCTGTGGTGGGTAATTCTCCATTTGGGGAGCAGACAGAGAATTATATGAAGAAAATGGATGAGTACAGGACCACTTACAGGAGTGCACAGGACAAGGAAAGGTAGGCAACTCCTCAAAGGCAGCAGGCTAGGGGCAAGGGCAGGCCTTTTTATAGGCCTTTCTACCAAGCACAGGCCTCTTCTCCCTTTCCTCAGAGGGGGTTCTTCAGAGGGAGAGGCAGAAGGGGATGAGCAGGGCTGCATGCATCCCTCAGCCTAAGGCCCCTGCCAAGCAGACACCCTGATGTGTCAGCCCGGGTCGACTCCTCCATTCCGGTAGGAGGCAGACTGGCTTACTTTGTCCAGGACTGGATGTCTGTTACCTCAGATGAGTGGGTCCTGGAGGTTGTAAGCCAGGGGCTGGTTCTCAGTTTCAAAAATTTTCCGAAACTGAGACCCAGATCCTTTCCACCTGCAAATCCATCAGAAACCCTTGCTCTAGAGGCAGAGGTTTCGTCTCTACTGGCCTTAAGAGCCATAGAGAGAGTTCCTACCCCTTACAGAGGCAAAGGTCTGTACTCCAGGCACTTCCTTACCCCAAAAAAGACAGGGGAGTGGCGACCCATCCTAGATTTGAGATACCTGAACAAACATCTTTTAAAGCCAATATTCTAAATGGTGACTCTGGGATCAATTCTTCCATCTCTAAGGCCAGGAGATTGGCTAGTCTCCCTGGACCTCGAGGATGCCTGGCTAGTCTCCCTGGACCTCAAGGATGCCTATTTCCACATTCCCATCAGGTGCTCCCACAGAAAGTACCTCAGGTTTGAATTGCCCTCCGGCCATTACCAGTTCAGAGCAATGCCCTTTGGCCTAACTTCAGCCCCAAGGGTGTTCACAAAGTGCCTAGTAGTAGTGGTGGCCTTTTCAAGAAGAAAAAGGATTTCAATCTTTCCATATCTGGACGATTGGCTCATTGTGGGCCAGTCCCCAGACCAAGTCAAATCAGACCTGCAGGTGACCCAACAAGTTCTCACTTCCCCGGGGTTCCTTCTCAATCTTCCCAAGTCAGTTCTCGAGCCTGTACAGCTTCTCACTTTTATAGGAGCAGACCTGGATACAGTCAAGGCAAGAGCTTTCCTCCCTCTGGAAAGGGCAACAGCCATTTCACAGCTGGCCTCTTCCTTCCTCCCTCTGCTCGCTCGACCAACAAGGCATTTTCTTCAGCTTTTGGGCCACATGGCAGCTTCAACAGCAGTGGTCCAAGGGGCCAGGTTTCAGATGAGGGACATTCAGTTCCATCTGATGGCTTTTTGGTCCCAAAGGAAAGATCCTCTTACCAAACTAGTCCCGGTTACTCAGATCCTTATCCAGGCCCTTCAATGGTGGCAGGATCTGGACAATCTAAGGCAGGGAGTTCCATTTGTCACACATACTCCCTCTGTGGTCCTTACCACAGATGCTTCCCTATTGGGGTAGGGAGCCCATCTGGGGGCTCTCACAGCCTAGGGACTATGGTTTCCTCAATAATCCCTTCTTCATATCAACCTCCTGGAGCTCAGGGCAGTACTTCTGGCCCAGCAAACTTTCTATCAGTCAGTACAGAACAAGGTAGTTCAGGTCAGGACAGACAACACCACCACTATGTGCTATATCAACAAGCAGGGAGGCACTCGGTCTTCGGCCTTGTGCACGGAAGCCATGAAAATATGGTCCTTGGCTTATTCCCTACAGACCTCTCTGGTAGCAGTCCACCTCCCAGGAAAGGACAATGTGCTAGCAGATGCATTGAGCAGGATTTCCCAGGGACATCACGAATGGTCCCTGGATCCTCTGGTGTTGAAAGTGATTTTTTCAAGGTGGGGCACTCCAGAGATAGATCTCTTTGCAGCACCAGACAATCACCAACTTCCTCTGTTTTGTTGCAGACCCCCAGTCTTGGGCTCAGTCCCTCTGGATGCTCTGATCTTGAACTGGGAAGGGAAATTTCTATATGCCTTCCCTCCCTTTCCTCTACTGTTCAAGGTTCTAGTCGAGGTAAGGTCACAACCTTGCAAAGTGATTCTGATTGCTCCAGACTGGGGCCAGGCAGCCTTGGTACCCCCTGTTGCTGTCTCCAGCAGTCCATCTTCCCCTGTCTCGTCTCAGGAATTACAACCTGTTAACCTCCTCTCAGTGGGGATTTGGTACCCCAGTCTTCGGTCTCTCAATCTCAAGACATGGCTCTTGAAGAGTTAGAGTATGCAAATTTGCATCTGTCCCAAGGGGTTCTAGATATTCTCAAAGCCTCTCAAAAGCCTGCCACCAGCAAAACTTACAACTCCAAATGGAAAAGATTCAGCATTTGGTGTTCCAAGAAGCATATATCCCCAGACACTGCTGAATTGTCTACAGTTCTGGATTATATGGTTCATGTTAATGGCCTAGGCCTCAGACCAGCTACTCTTAAAGTTCATTTGTCAGCTGTTTCTGGTTTCCTGTCAGTGGGGAAGCCTTCCTCTCTGTCACGGTCCCACTTCCACTCTCATAGACTGGATACTGACTAATAGGATGGAGAACTTCCCCACTGTGGGAGTTCTCCACAACTCCATAAGTGATCACTGCCCAGTCTACTACACCTGGGACTCCTCCCTCCCTCCCACCCAGCCAAAATCCTATCTTTCTCCAGTGTCTCTAAACTAAACCACGCTGCTTTCCTGAATGATCTTAACATGGTTGACTGGGGGGGTCACGTGATGCAGTGTGCCTGAAAGCAGCTCTCTCTGAAGCTCCCTGCCTCTTCCTGCCAAAATCAATATTTTCAACTGCACATTTGATATCCTTATCATCCTTAATGACCCTAAAGGCTTCCTGACTGACTACAGTGTCTGTGAGCTGATTTTTAGGGTGTTTGAAAGTTTTTCCAGGGACTTACATCGATGGAGACAGAAATGAAAGCAGCTGGGGTGAAACACACTCCACCATCAACGCCTGAAAAGGCCTCCAAAAAAGCTAAAAATACTAACTCTGCTTCTTCTTCTAAGCAAAATACTTCTGCTGCAGCCAATACACCACTAACTGAGGAACGCTTTCTCAAATTATGGAACCTTTAAAGAAACGCTGCAAGAGATCTCAGGTGAAGTTAAATCTATTAGGAAGGACTTTGTAGACCTATCCAGGCAAGTAGGAGATCTGGAAGCTAATGTCTCTTCAATAGATCGATGTAGAAATTCAGTCGACCCAGAGATTTCCAAATTAAAGCAACAAATACAAAAACTACAAGCCAAAACTGAAGACCTTGAAGGGAGGAGTAGGAGGAACAACATTCTTATCCTGGGACTACCAGAATCTGAGGAAGGAAATGATACCATCAAGTTTGTCCAGCATCTCTTGAATAAAATCATGGGTCCATCTCCAATAAATCAAGCCTACCACATTGAAAGAGCCCACAGATCATTGAGACCCAAGCTTCCACCGAATGCCCCAAGGCCAATTATCATTAAATTTCTGAGCTACATCGAAAGGCCAACATGTGCTTGCTAAAATGAAGGAACTGACTCGTGCTTTGGTCCCATGTTAAATTAAGAATTACACAAGACTTGCCTTTGAAGTCCGAAAAGAAGAGCATCATTCCACCCAGTGAAATAAAAGTTAATCGCAGGTATAAGGTTCAGAATGGCGACTCAAGCGAGGCTTTGGGGTCTCCTTGAAGGTAGCTGGCTGCACTACTTAAGATCCCGAAACGCCTGACTGATTTAACGTAAAAGGCTTCCCAGCCTGTTTAAAGGAGACTGATATGCTGGGTTTACCTGCCTGTTATGAGACTTAATAGTGGGCCATTCGGATTTGTCCGTATTACTCTTTTAAATGTAATTTTTCCCCCAAAGAAACACGATAGCGCCTATTCGGCTTACCTGGTTCTGAGGGGCCTAGCCTTGTCTGGGATGGAGGGCTGGGTTGGTTCGGTGTAGGCCGCGTGGCCTAGACGGCTCCTTAGGCCCCGAGGATCGCTGGTTTTACGTTGGCTGCGCCCCTGAGGTTTTGAACTGGGAAGTGCGTGCCGTCGCTTCCGGGCTTTTTTAGTGTACGGATCAAGTTAGGTCCGGTTCCCGGTCCTTCCGACGCTGCACTTCCTCCCAATGGTCGCTTCAGAGCCAGATCTGTTCTCCTGAAGGCCAGCTACTGATAATTAGCTCATGGATCTACTGGCAGGTAACTTTTACTGAGAGGTGACTCTTTTATACTTATGGAGGTTAGAGAGGGTGACTGTCCGATCCCAATGCAGAACCCTGGAGTTGATTTCTGTGCCTGGGCTTATTGGATCCAGTGATCTGGCAGCAGGGTTCTTGTGCTATTTTGGGATATCACTCCTGGCTTGGAGTTGGTGGGGGAGGAGCGGGAAAGGATTCTGCCTTCTAGAACCTGTTTCACGACCGCGGATGGTCTTGCGGGTCACCATGGCTGCCCCATTTATCTAATTATTATGGTGGCATTTCTGAGCTTATGACCATAGGGGCAGAGGACTCTAACCTAAATGCTATTCGAGTTTTGGTCAATAGAGGGGTGAAACCATGGTATTGGGGGGGGGGCTCACTCTACACATTGCTGTATTTGCTTCGTTGTTGTTTCTGGATGGGGAGGGTTTTGTACATAGTTTGTTGTATTTTTGGGGGATTGGGGGATCGGGATCAGAACTGTTCGATCAGATACAAGGTTTTTGACTTTAATTGTTCTAGGGAAAGCTGCCATAGGATGCATAACTGTCTTGCACTGTGTTATATTCTAATATGCTATACAGGACATTTTCTATTTGGATGTAATGGTTTTGGAGGATTCGGCTAAGTGCATGGGAGGGAGGGGAGGGTGTCACCCAATGTTTCCTTTGATCGGGTGATACGCCATTTTGCTTCCAAATTCATTTGAATGCTAGTAACAATGACATTGAGCCATATTAAACTTGCCACGTGGAACGTGAGAGGTTTAAGAGAAATCTCGAAGAGAGGCCGGGTTTTACTGAACTGCTCGTTATTAGGGGTGGGCATACTTTTTCTTCAGGAGACCCACATTATGACAACTGAATTGAATCTACTAAGATTCAAAGCTTTATGCAGGTTTACGATCAGGACAATCTACTAATAGTAAGGGGGTGACTATATTAATCGGAAGGAATGTGCCTTTTGTGATGAAGAAGATGTGCATGATCCAGAAGGTAGATACATATTTGTTCAGGGTACGTTATATAATTTGGAGGTAGTCTTGGTTCTATATACGGTCCTGTGGAGGATCCCGCATTTCTGATGGCCCTAGTTGGTTGGTTGAGTGCCTTTCTCCTTCCAATTTTATTTTAGGGGGATTGGAATGTCACACCGTCAAGAGGGGCTGGATAGATCCGTAGTGGCCCTAAACTGAATCGCCTGCCAATTAGCTCTGGCCGACCTGTGTTCGCTGCTGGGTCCGGAGGATCCTTGAGGATTCTTAACCCTGGGTTGAGATCTTACTCCTTCTACTCCCAATGCACAACTCATGGTCCCTTATAGACTATATTTTAGTGAGCACTAGCTTGTTATCTAATATCTCTTTGGCCAATATAGAGCCGATAGTTATATTTGACCACGCTATGGCATGGATCAAACTATTTCCGGGTCCTGCAGGCCAGCGAGACACTATTTGGAAACTTAACAATCAGATTTTGAAGGATGAGCGGATCATCTCATCTTTCAAATCACTGATTTCGTCTTTCTTGGATATTAATCAGGGCTCAGTCGAGAGATATGATGTAATCTGGTGCTCACTGAAATGTTTCCTCAGGGGAGAGTTCATCAAGGAAGCTTCTAGACGGAAGCGAGTAAGGGTAGAGAAAGTTAATTCCTTAGCCAATCGAATTAAGGATGCTGAGGAAGAGCTCTCAGCTTCTTACTCTCAGAGGCACTAGAGAAATTGTATAAGCTTAAAGATGAATACGAAGATTTAATTAGGGAGAGAACAGAGTATGCCTTACTGAAGTCCAGAACAAAATATCTTGAACAAGGAGAGAAGCCGGGCAGAATTCTAGCCCTAAAACTTAAAGAAACGGAAAACTCGAGGTTGATTCCCAGTATTAGGGCCGGAGATGGTTCTATTAGAACTAGTCCGCGGGATATTGCTGGGGTCTTTGAAAACTTTTTCAGGAATCTTTACAAGACTGAAGCTTCTCCGGTGTCTCCTGTGAGTATAGCAGAATTTCTGGAGAGCTCTCCTCTTCCCAGGCTGGACACTAGCCAGGAGGAGCTACTGTTAGGTCCCATAACTCCCGAAGAAATCATAGGTGCCATCCGTGATTTGACTTGGGATAAAGCCCCTGGACCAGACGTTTTTTCCCCAAATGTTTACAAAACCTTTTGTTCGAACTTACCCTCCATTATTGAGGTTATTTAATTATATCCTCTTCCAGAGTCTTAGATCCCTCCTTGCTAGAGGCAATCATTATCCTAATCCCAAATCCAATAAATCGGCTTTAGACCCTGCTAATTATAGGCCAATTTCCTACTTAACTACGATGTTAAGATTTTAACAAGATTCTTTCTAAGAATTAAACGAGTATGGCAGAAACTCCTCAGCGAGAACAAGTGGGCTTTGTGCAGGAAGATCTGCGGCTGACCACATAAGGACCCTAGCACATCTTTCATACCCAAGATTCTCAACTCCCTATGGCCCTAGTAGCACTCGATGCTCGAGAAGGTCTTTGATCGGGTAAGTTGGGAATTTTGTGAGCTACCCTGCATAGAATGGGTTTTCCACCCAGTTTATCCAATGGATTAAGGTGATCAGGCCTCCTCAGCGAGAATCTATTGCAATGGGGTGCTCTCTCCCAGATTTCCTTATATTCTGGTACCGCCAGGGTTGCCCGTTATCACCATATCTTTTAATCTCTACTTAGAACCTTTACTGGTGCGTCATCAGTCCTCATCCGATATTAAAGGCTGTACTATTGGTCAGCAATCATTAATCTATCTCTGTGTTCGCAGATGATATTCCGCTGCATCTTATGTAACCCAGCTCAATCTATCCAAGGGGTACTTAAAATCATTGCTCAATTTGGGACGGTTTCCAATTACCGGCTGAACCTATCTAAATCTGAAATTTTTCCGCTAAATTCATGAGTCTTTCAGGCGGAGGTTGCCCAATTTGGAATGAAATGGTCGGCCAACCACCTTAAATATCTAGGTATATATTTAACGCGAGACCCTTATACAACTAAGAAACTTAATTTAGAAGACCTAATGGATCGGGTCAGGAGCGACCTCAATAGATGGTCAACCCTCCCCCTTACTATAGGGTGGAGGATCAGTGTGATTAAGATGAATATATCTCAATGCCTTTTCTACCCTTTAAGCTTGCTTAACATTTGGTTACCGAAACCCTTTTTCCAAAAGATTCATTCCTCTATAGTTAAATTTATCTGGAAAGACAAGCAACCAAGAAGGTCTTTTTCAAAACTGTGTGCACCTAGGGCCAATGGGGGTCTTCGTTTACCCAATTTTGAACTTTATTATAGGGCCAGTCATCTGGCGAAAATGAGTAAGTGGATCTGTCCACCTCAAGGCCCCTATAGGCCTAAGTGGCTGCAGATTGAATGTGAGCTCCTTAAGAGCTTTAAGATAGACCCCCAATCTTTATTCTATTGCAACTTATCAGTGCTTCCAAGTCAGGTGAGTAGTTCCGTGATTGGTACCTCAGTAAAGGTCTTTAATCAGTACTGCAATTCAATTGGAATTAACAACTCCAAAGACCTGACCCAACCCTTAGTCTGTAATCCTAACATTAAGTTGGCCTCGTGTTGGCTGACCCCCTCATGGCTGCCACAAATTAAAGATTGTGCGGTGGAAGATTTTTACTATCAGGATCTCTTATGTCCCTCAGATATGCTGATGACCAAATTCACTATCCCCTCGTAATATATTTTCAAACTATATCAGTTAAGACACCTCATAGTTAAAGGCTTTGGCCCGGTGAAAGCGGGGTCAGGTCTTCGGTCTTTGTTGGACCTGCTCAAGTCCCTGGCTAGCGAACTCCACAATATTGCTAGATTTTATGCACAGCTTCTACTCGACAAAATGCCTGAAGCCCTGCCAGGCTCCAAGGTGTGGGAATCGCTGGTTGCCAATTATCCTTCACCCTGGAAGCAGGTGTGGATGGATTCGAATAGGTTCCTATCCTTGGACAGATACAAGCTCACACAATATTATATAATTAATAACATGTACTACACTCCAGAGAAACTTTTTAAATTTGGGAAAATTAGCTCCGCCACTCGTACCAGGTGTGGAGAAGACCAAGGGGACATATTGCACATATTTTGGACCTGTAAAAAGATTGCTCCTTTTTGGAAATGCATTCAGGACAATCTAGATCCCTTGTTAGGCCTAAGGGACCTATTCACACCTGAAATCTGTATACTAGGGGTCTATGCGGATATTAAAGTGAAGGAAAGGAAATACCACATAGCTTTAAATTCTATGGCAGTCAAAAGACTAATCCTTCGCCATTGGTTTAGATCAATCGGAGATTGTCTATCAGGATTGGATAGCAGAAATGTCCCAATGTTTTAAAGTTGAAAACTGATTGCTAGTTTCAGACATGCTTTACCTGCATTCCACAAGAAATGGGGCAAGTTATATGCCCTATATCTTCACTAGGACTATATCTGGGGCCTCTTAAAACTCCCTTTCCTTTATTATAAAGGCGTAGGCCTTAAGACATAGCCAGTGACCTTTGTTGGATTCCCTTAACTCTATCTACATTTAGGTGAGATCGGTTTACCAAGATCCTTAGGTCATTGGTGGCAGCATCCTCTCAGTAGGGGGGGAGGAGGTGGGAGGGGTGGGAGTTTTTCTTTTTCGCCTTCAGTACTGTCTTATTCTCGTTGTTGTGTTTTCCTTACCCTTTTTGTGATACTGAGCTTCTGGTTATGGAACATGGTACTGTACATTCATGTTTTTTGGATCTGTAAAACTAATAAAGCGTTAATTTCAAACATGGTTGACTGGGCACCCCTCTACATAACCAGTGACATAAATGAAGCCGTTGAATATTTCAATGACACCCTACTCTCTCTCCAGAACCTCCATATCCCAGTCACCACCTGTAGGGTAAAAGGTAAAGTCACTAAATGGCTCAAGCGCCCCCTATTTCAGCTGCTAAAATGTAGGGATAAGCTATGGTCAGTATGGAAGTCCTTCTCCCTCCAAGCCGACTTCAAGGCCTACAGGTCCTTACGGAACTCCTGTAAAAGGGAGATTCGCTCGGCTAAGAGTTTATACTATCGTAACCTCCTCAGTTCCTCAGCCCATAAACCGAAGCAGTACTGGTCTCAAATTAAGGAAATCCTTGGGAGCAACAAACCTATGACTCCAAATAAGATGCTGATTAACGATACCCACTGCAATAACCCCCCTACCATAGCTAGTGCCTTCAACTCCCTGTTTTCCACTCTTCCCATCCCCCCCTTCATCTACCATCACTTCTATGGTAACCTCCTCTCTGTCCTCTACTGCTACCTCAGCACTCGAACTGTCTTCAGTCACTTGTCGAGAAGTACTCAAGCTACTAAAGGGTATCCCGGCCAAAGGCAGTGCTGGCCCTGATGGTATCCATCCTAAGATTCTAAGGCAGTTTGCCTCCTGTCTTGCTGTACCTGTTACCAGACTTCTCAACCTCTCCATTTGCTCTGCCTCTGTGCCTTTGGTCTGGAAAGTTGCCAGAACCATCCCTATCTTTAAGAAAGGGGACCCTAAGATTATGTTGAACTACAGGCCCATTTCACTTCTGCCTGCTCTCAGCAAGCTGCTCGAGAAAGTTGTGCATCAGCAAGTCTCAGCATACCTTCTCAACTTTAACCTGCAATCCCCAGTTCAACATGGTTTCAGGGCTGGGCACAGCACTACCACTGCTCTTACTCAGTTTACCAATGATGTCAAAAATAACAAGGACAAGGGCCTGTTTACTGGAGCAGTGTTCATCGATCTCTCCAAAGCGTTTAACATGGTTCATCACCCACTTCTGTTGACAAAACTGAACACACTTGGTGCCTCTGACTTGACCCTTTCCTGGTTGAGCAGCTACCTAGATAATCATTCTCAGGCAGTCTCTTTTTGTAAGTCTCTGTCCTCCCTCATCCCGCTCAGCAGTGGTGTTCTGCAAAGTTTGATTCTTGGTCCCTTATTTTCTCCCTCTTTGTTAATGATATCCCAAGTCCCTCATCTCACTGTAACATTATCATGTATGCTGATGACCTGCTGCTATACTCGGCTTCCAAGTCCATTGACATCAAGCAACATCTCTCCTCCGCTTTTCAGACCCTCAAATCCTGGTTTTCATCCAACTATCAAATCCTGAACTTATCAAAGACCCAGGCTATGCTCTTTGGATCCTCCAGAAAGGTGCCCTCCGAGTCCTCTAAGCTCCTGGTACGTGGCTGCAATGGGACTACTGTCTCCAACACTTCATCCTTCAAGTACCTAGGGGTTACGCTTGACCCATGTCTTGACTACTCTGCACATATTAACGAAGTGTGTCGCTTGGTTAATGCCAAAATCGGTGCGGCCTACAGAATGCGTTACTCACTCACTCCAGCAGCTAGGGTCTCAGTTGCGAGAGGTGTTTTACTACCATATCTGCTTTATGCCCTACCAGTGCTCTCTCATGCTAACACATGTGTTCTTTGCAAATGGGACACATCTTATAACAATATCTGTAGATTTGCCTTATCGGCTCCCCGCCTAACTTATCACTGTTATCGGTACGATGCGTTAAAATGGCTGTCTCCTGAAGCCTCTCTTTCATATGCACTTGGGTGTTTTGTTGATTCCTTAACCAGATCTCTTTGTCCCTGCTCTCTGGTGGACATACTCCGGTCTCTCACTCTCGTTCCCTCTTGTCCTCAACCTCCACATTACTATCTGTTCAGACATGCTCCATGAAAATGGGAGAGCAAGCCTTCTCCTACTTTGCCCCTGGGTTTTGGAATTCTCTCCCTGTGCATGTCAAGAACTCCCCATCTTACCTCTCATTTAAGCATGCCCTATTTTCCCACCTCTTTACTACAGGTAACTGTGTTTGCACTTAACTTCTGCCCTGTCTCTCTACCTTGTCTTCTGTCTCTATAATGGACCTTTACCTTGTTTACTGCCTGCCCGTCAGCAAGTTGGCCTTTGTCCCAATGTCTATAACTGCCTGCTTCTCCCACCCTGGCCCGGGTACCTTGTCTATCTCACTCTGTGAATATACGGTGAGTGGTGCCCACTGGCCTGCTCTCCTACTAGTTAGGCTGCCAGATGGAACAAGTAGTGCTTTGTGTTAAAATTGTTGCTTCTATAAAGTTGCTATTGTTGTTTTCCAGGTGATGTACTTCCTTATTTGGCTGTCCTCCTTCATTGTTTTTTGATGGATTGCTCCACTGTATTATGTACCTGTATCCATGTAACTGCTGTACTCTGTTACTGTATTCTCGCTGTATTGTGATTGTACTCTCCCTGGTCGTGTCTGAAAATAGGCAGGATTTGTTGCCTAGCGCACTTACCCGGTTACCAAAAGCAAATAAATAAATAAATATCACCCTGTATTCTGTAAATTTTTCAAAGGATTGCTTCATACCAATCCCCTTTTAGGGATCCTGATCCTGCCTGGGATTTGAATGTTTGCATTGCTCAGCTTGTGCAACCCCCCTTTTGAGCCTATGTCCTCAGCAGAGCTAAAGTACTTGACTTGGAAAACTGTGTTTTTGGTTGCTGTTACCTCTGCCAGACGTATCAGTGAATTGCAGGCCCTGTCAGTTTAACCTGACTTCATTTCATTCCATAGAGATAAGGTGGTCCTTAGAACCAATAGAAGGTTTTTACCCAAAGTTGTTTCTGATTTCCACTTAAACCAATCTATGTCTCTTCCTGTTTTCTTCACTGATCATACTTCCTCAGGAGAGCAGAGGTTACACAGTTCAGATGTCAAAAGAGCCCATAGTTACTACATAGAATGTACAAAGGGTCAAAGGTTTGACTCCCTCCAGTTGTTTCTCACTTATGGGGAAGTAAGTAAGGGAAAACATGCCACCAAGAGAACTATTGCCAGGTGGATTGTCTCCTGTATCCAATTCTGCTATGAGAAACTGGGAAAAATTCCACCCTCAGGCCTGAGGGCTCATTCCACTAGAGGTACAGCTGCATCTTTGGCTTGCGGACAGGAATATTCCTTTGTTAGAAATTTGACAAGCAGCCACCTGGAAAACAGTTCATACCTTCACCAAGCATCACTCTCTGGATATCCAGGCTAGGAGTGATGCTAGGTTTGGCACAACAGTACTTCAGAGCCTATTCCCCAAAGTAGGTTCTGTCCTCCTCCTTGGAGGTACTGCTTGGTAGTCTGCAGTAGTCAGAATACAGCAAGACTTCATGTTGTTTGAAGAAAAAATTACTCACCTTAGTAATTATGTTTCTTCTAATGGAGTCTTGCTGTATTCTGACCTCCCTCCCTGCCTCCCCTCTCAGAACCTGTTTTGGAAAGTGGGTGGGCAGTTGCAGTGTTGCACCCCAGGGGTGTCTTCAGCCCACTTTCTGTTGTGTTGGGTGCTTTGTGTTTGATTAGTTAAGAATTTTTATGCTTTGTTGCCTGGTTTTTGGGTTTTCTGACTTGAGTCTTTTAGGAATCTAAAACCTTTGTTGCCAGTTGGCTAGTAGAAATTTTGCAATTTCCACATTATATAAGTCAGTGAGTTTAGCTCGTAAGAATCTGATGGTTGGGTTTCAAAGTACTACAGACAGAGTTTTCAACCGAGCTCGAGCTCAACGTTCTATGCCTGGCATAGAATTTTAACCCTTCTCTCTCCGGGCAGTTCAAGTGCTGGAGCTAACTGCAATAGTCAGAATACAGCAAGACTCCATTAGAAGAAACATAATTACTAAGGTGAGTAATTTTTTCTTATGGGCTTTCACAATTTGAGAGACTCCTGCAATGTTTACTTCTCCTTTAGAGGGTCTGGTGTGGGTACCTTTGCTTCTCCCCAGCCCTTCACAGGTAGCACCTAGGAAAAAAGCCACCATGCGTGCTATCTGCTTGATGCCCCTCCACAGCTCCCTGAAGTTTCCCTGTACTACTCCTACCTTCTCCCCTTCCAGGTAATTTGTCCCAAGATGGACAAGCTCCCACTGCCCTAGTGATCCTCTGGATACGCTGTCCATCTCTCTGTTTAGACGTGCCACCTCGCTATCCTTCCCATTCCCAGCTTCCTAGTCTATACCTCTCACTACAGAATGTTACCTTGCTGTCCTTCCCCTTCCCAACTTCCTAATCTATACCCCTCACTACAGAGTCCTCCACCAGCAGCTGCTTTCTGTTAAGCTGGGGGCCTCACCTTCCCTCCTTGGAGCCTCCACTTCTGAGGACCCCCAAATCCTCCCTTGCTACTGTGATGAGTAACTCCTCTCAGTTGCACCATTCTGCCAGTATAGTTAAGGTGTTCTGTAGTGCTATTGGTAGAGGATTGTGCCCCTTCCCCCCAACCCCACCCTTCCAGATCCAACCAAGGTCCATCTGCTGTGTCTCTGTCTGGGCATCCTCTGGCAGAGTGGCACTTAGTGGCCCCTGGGTGGGACAGAACATCTGCTGTACCCTTGTCTGTTTGGCTCAGAGTCCAGCAACTTGTGCCTGCAACCCAGCAAGGTGAGTACAGATTGGGCAGCACCTTAGTCTCCAGAAGGTTTCCCGAAAGACTGTGGCACCACAACCATGATCTCTGTTTTTTCTCGGCCCTTGTTTAGTAAATATGCAAGTTTGGAATATTCCTCTGCCCAATTCCTACTTGCATGGCATTACTACCCCTCTCTTATGTTTCCCCTAAACTTGTTTATTAACAAAGCCTAAATAGCCTGCTTTCTCCTTCCTTCTTCTACTCTGTTAGTACAATAGTTTGCAATCATACTTATACCTTTCCCTGACCTTACTATAGACTTACCCTGGATATGCTGTATCCTGTTTTCCCTGTCCTAACCCTCATACCTGTTCCTACTTTTCCTGGGAGTTTACTACCCTACACACTTTTACTGCTGTTACATAAATTAGTTACCTGCCTCATTGCTAGGTGTCGCAGTGTGCAATAAGTAGATAAAGTATCATCTCCTACCTTTGTCTGGTGTCCTAGATCCACAGGGCTTGATTTTCAAATCTCAGATGCAAGCTGCAACAATGGCAGCTTGCACCAAGTGCCCGTGTTTCTTCACCCTACACCTGATTTTTCATCCAGCAGGGTCCTGGCACCTAAGTCCCGCAGATTGCAGCAACAGTGGCAGTGCACCAAACAGATGGCACACCCACCAGGTATGCCGCAACAGCTGTGGGGTGGCAGCTGCACCTTCAGACTGGGGTACAGTACAGGACAGCACCCGCCCAGCACCACAGAGCTGCTGGTACCCTCACACCTGAACAAACCAGGACCCTGGTGATCTAGTGTACCCCCCCGCCCTGGTATGCCATGCTGTACTTAGGCACAGAACAATCAGTCCCCCTTGAATTAGCACCCCCAACAAGTCCCAGTTTGCCCCTAATGTACCATGATAGACTCCACCAGTCAAACTGTTATCTCCTGGTATCTCCCCCCCACAATCATAATGCAATGTAAACCCCTGTCCGGGCCCCCACCCCAATCCGGTATGCCCCCATACCTGACAGCAAATGCTGACCCTACCTGGTGGTCAAGTGGCCCCACACCTCCCCACTCAGAAGGTAGTACCCACCACCCTCCTCTCCCTCCCCCCCATTCTGTACCATGATCTGGCAACCAGCACAGCCCTTCTCACACCACCATGGCCGGCTGCTGAATGAACTGTCAGAGCGCATACAATATGCAGTACATGCTCCAACAGTTCATTCCGTGGCCGGCCGTGGTGGTGTGAGGAGGGCTGTGCTGGTTGCTGGATCGGGGTATGGAACAGGGGAAGGAGCAGGGTGGTGGGCACTACCTGCCAGGTGGGGGGGGTACTTGACCACCAGGTAGGGTTGGTATTTGCTGTTGGATAGGGGGGCAATATTGGGCTGGGGAAGGGGCCCTGGATGGTGGTTTACTTTGCATTATGGGCATACGGGGGGAGATACCAGGGTATAACAGTTTTGACTGGTGTGGGGTCTATCATGGTACATTAGGGGCATACCAGGGCTTGGGGGGCACTAATTCAAGGGGACTGATTGTTCTGTACCTATGTACAGCATGGCATACCTGGGCAGGTGAGGGGGCACTAGATCACCAGGATATTGGGTCTACAGTGTCCAGGTCCCAGCTGCTCATGGCCGGGGGGGGACAATAGCCTACCATTGCCAACCCTCCCAGAGGATCTCTAAGTACCGTTAGACAAGCTCTTGGCTGGTCTAACAGTACTTAACTCTTTGTCTCTGGGAAGGGTTTTGAAAATCTGACTTTCAGAGTTGTGGTGTCCTTCGTCTGCTGCAAGCCCCCTAGTGCCTTGCCACAGCCACTTTTGTGGTGCAAGGCTGGCACAAGCACACTTTGGTGCAAGCAGCCTGATGATGGATGCAGGCTGCTTTGCAAAATGGCTCAGAGCACAGCCCTTGACACAAGGTGCTTGTTGCATCCAACATGTTTGACGCAAGCACCTTGCACCATTCCAAGGGCTTTGAAAATCCAGCCCCCGGAGCCAGATTTTCAAATCTCGGATGCAAGCTGCAACAATGGCAGCTTGTGCTGCGTGCTAGTGCATCTGGGACCCTGTGCACGATTTTCCATTGGACAGGGTCCTGGCACCTAAGTTCTGCAGCTCATGGCAACAGTGGCAGTGCACCAAAAAGATGGCGCACCCACCAGGTATGCCGCAACAACTGCGAGGTGGTAGCTGTGCCCTCAGACTGGGGCACAGTACAGACTAGCACCTCCCTCCCCCAGCACCACAGAGCTGCCAATACCCTCACACCTAAACAAACCAGGGCCCTGGTGATCTAGTCTCCCCCTCTGCCCTGGTATGCCATGCTATACATAGCTATAGAACAATCAGTCCCCCTTGAATTAGCACCCCTGCAAGCCCTGGTATGCCTCTAATGTACCATGATAGATTCCACACCAGTCAAAGCTGTTATCCCCTGGTATCTCCCCCCCAGTATACCAGTAATGCAAAGTAAACCCCTGTCTGGGGCCCTGGCCCAGTATGCCCCCATACATGACAGCAAATACCAACCCTACCTGGTGGCCACGTGGCCCCCCCCACCCTGCCACCCAGCAGGTAGTGCCCACCACCCCGCTCCCTTCCCCATTCCATACCCCGATCTGGCAACTGGCACATCCCTCCTCACACCACCATGGCCAGCTGCCGAATGAACTGCTGGAGCACATACAATATACAGTATGTGCGTTGACAGTTCATTCTTCAGCCAGCAATGGTGGTGTGAGAAGGGCTATGCCAGTCTCCGGATCGAGGTACTGAACAGGGGAAGGGGCAGTGTGGTGGGCACTACCTGTCAGCTGGGGGGGAGTAGGGGGCCACTTCACCACCAGGTAGGTTTGGTATTTGCTGTCGGGTATGGGCACATATCGGGCTGGGAGTTGGGCCCAGGAAGTGGGTTTACTTTGCATTATGGGCATACGGGGGTTGGGGCGAGATGCCAGGGGATAACAGTTTTAACTGGTGTGGGGTCTATCATGGTACATTAGGGACATACTGGGCTTGTGGGGGGGCACTAATTCAAGGGGGACTGATTGTTCTGTACCTATGTACAGCATGGCATACCAGGGGCAGGTGGGGGGGCACTAGATCACCATGGTATTGGGTCTATAGTGCCCAGGTCCCGGCTGCTCGTGGCCAGGTGGGAGTGAAGAATAGCCCCCTTTGCCAACCCACCCAGAGGATCTCTAAGTACTGCTAGACAGTACTTAGGCCTTTGTCCCTGGGAAGGGTTTTGAAAATCTGACTTTCAGGGTTGTGGCAGCCTGCATCTGCCATAAGCCTCCTAGCACCGTGCTGCAGCCATTTTTGTGGCACAAGGCTGGCACAAGCACACTTTGGTGCAAGCAGCCTGCTGGTCGATGCAGACTGCTTTGCAAAATAGCTCTGGGTACAGCCCTTGGTGCAAGATGCTTGCTGCATTCAACATGTTTGGCACAAGCACCTTGCACCATTCTAAGGGCAAAATCTGGTTCACAGTCTTTTGCAGACTTGTTGTCAGCCAATGGATATCCTGAAGATGCCCCAGGTCAGGGGCTCCATTCCTGCACTGTCCCACTCACGCACTGGAACATAACCATGCTGGAACACTTTGTAAATGCAGCTTTTATGCTGTGTTCTTCCCTTCTTCCTATCTTGTGACTGGTTGGCTGCTCCTT
This sequence comes from Neoceratodus forsteri, assembly GCA_016271365.2. Lineage (NCBI taxonomy): Eukaryota > Metazoa > Chordata > Ceratodontiformes > Ceratodontidae > Neoceratodus > Neoceratodus forsteri. The sequence goes on from CM028130.1 coordinate 1,113,641,947, forward strand.
AGGATTTCCCCCCCATGCTGCCAACCATCCAAAATGGCCGACTTCTGGTTTTCTCCTGGAACACACAAATAATGATTAATGCAAGTAATTTACAGCTTTTTTTCTGAAACTAGCATTGTGATCATGCTAGCTTGGATCCTCTGATGTGGTGCCACTCCTCCAGACTGCTGTACACACATATTCCCCAAAATGTAGCTTTTATGCTGCTTTCTTCCTCTCCTGTCCCTGAGTTGGTTGCCTGCTCCTTAGGACCACCTCCCCATGCTCCTGGCCATCAAAAATTTCTGATTTCTGGTTTTCCCTTGGAATACACAAACAATTATTAATACAGGTAATGTGCAGCCTTTTTTTCTGACACTAGCATTGCGATCCTGTTAGTTAGGATCCTCTGATATGGAGCCGCTCATCTAGACCACTGTGCATCACAGCTGCATCCTGTACCTACTCCGGTTTAAGAGCCATATAGCAGTAGGGCACCTTCCAGGGATGTCTTACAGGAGGTATACTCAGGTATGTTAGAGACTTTGTCTAATTGCAGTCAGACCTACAACAAACTGTAAATTGTTGCACTTTTTATGTTGATTGCGCACATGCGCAAGAAACATATTGCGGCAGCTTTCTCCACAAGCAGGTTGTGGAGGCGAGGCACTGTTGTGGCCAATGCCCCCACAGCCTTTAAAGGCTTGTCCAGCGTCCCCCAATGCCGTGGCACGCTGCTGCTGACACTAGTTCAGCCAGCGTGCCACCAACTTGTAAAAAATCAGCCGCTGCAATCAGAGGCCGGATCGTCATTGCAGCGTAAGCCATTCGCTGCAATGAGGGAGCAATCCGTCATTGCAGGGCGGATCTTCACACACTGATATTGTTTAGGAACATGGCGGCGGTTTGCCCCGTTCACAAACAATATTGTCTCCACCGTGGTTTATTTGCCGACGGGGCCCCAATCACCGCCAGCTTCAGTGCCCCCATGTTTATGTTAAACGGGAGCCCACCGTCAGCATTATGTAACCTCTCGCCTTTCACCGGGTGCCCAATCCCGTCGCATAATGTCACCCCACCCTTTTGTTGTGTGCCAACAGGGTGCCCAATCCTCCGTTGGCTACAGCTTGCCCCTAAAAGGAAAACTCCAGTGGCATGCTGGGAGCCCACCCCAGCATGTCACATGCCCCGTAAATAAAAAGTCCCACGATGTCTTTTTTTTTCACCTGTAAAAGGAACTGTCCTCGGAGGTCTCCTGCCCCTCCCGCAACCCGTGCCCACCCACTGCGCACCCTGCCTCCCCACACCCCCCTCACCCATACTTGCCTCCGGAGCTTGGTGCGATGATCTTCGGTGGACCGGGAACACGTCTGCACTCTTCAAAGCCGACCGCAAACTGAGAAAATGCCAGTAAGCTGTATAATGGAATAAATGGTTTTTTTCCAACTTTAATGCATATTTCAGTCATTTCTTGGAATTTTGGCACCAAATTTTCAACATGGGGTTTTGGGACCCCTCCTTGTGAATTCTGGAACCGTCATGGCGTTAATCTGCCCCGGAAGGTGATTTCGTGGTCACTGCAAGGAATCACCTTTCCGGGCCGATTAACGAATCGACAGTACAGTGTTCATGAGGTGGGCTCTCAAAAAGCCTATGTTGCAAATTTGGTGGAAAAAATCCCAAAAATGACTGTTTTATGAGTGTGCGTTGCGCAGTTGTTATGCATGCTTGTAACTTCGCGAATTTGCAATATTTTCACGCCAGATTTCCATCATTAGCATTTTTTCACACCGCCTTTTGAATGGGTACAGCTGTCATTGTTCACATTCTGGCTGAAATGTGTTTTCACACTTCCAGCACAGAATAGCACGGTCGCTGTGGGAAATTAGTGTTTGGGACAGGTTAAGAAAATGACAGTGAAACTGTTTATGAGTAGAGGTCCTAAAATGTCTATATTGAAAATCTGGTGACGATACTCCATAAAATGACTGTGTTACGAGAGTGCATTGAGCAGTTTGCATGCACGCTCATAACTTTGCGAATTTGTAGTATTTTCACTCTAGATTTTCAACATTGCCATTTTTCTATACCTACTTATGAACAGTACAACTATCATTTTTCCCATCCTGGCCGAAATATGTTATCACACTTCCGGCACAGAATAGAGCTGTCGCTGTGGGAAATCACTGTTCGGGACAGATTAAGAAAATGACAGTGATACAGTTCATGAGTAGAGGTCCTAAAATGCCTATGTTGAAAATTTGGTGATGATAGGCCATCAAATGACTATGTTATAAGTGTGTGTTATGCACTTTCCATGCACCCTTGTAACTTTGCAGATTTGTAATATTGTCACAACAGATTTTCAACACTGGCATTTTTTCACACCTCCTTATGAGCAGTACAGCTGTCATTTTTCACATCCTGATCAAAATGTGTTTTCACAGTTCCGGCGCAGAATAACACGGTCGCTGTGGGAAATCAGTGTTTGGAACAGATTAAGAAATGACAGTGGCACTATTCATGAGCAGAGGTCCTAAAATCCTTATGTTGAAAATTTGGTGACGAAACTCCATAACATGACTGTTTTACAAGCGTGCGTTGAACTGTTTCCGTGCACCCTTGTAACTTCGCAAATTTTTATTTTTTTATTTTTAGTCTTTGGTAACTGGGTAAGGCCCACTAGGCACAAGTGCCTGTTTTCAGGGGCAACCTGGGAGCACTGGGTGGTTAAGTGACTTGCTCAGAGTCACACAGTATGCAAGTGGAGGTTGTGAGAATCAAACTCAGGTCTGGTCTGCTGGGTGTACCAAGCTTGTTCACACCTCATTCCTCTAACCTCTAGGCTATACTGCCAGCCCAAATGTATAATACTTTCACGCCACATTTTCAACAGTGGCATTTTTTCACACCTCATTATGAACAGTACAGCTGTCATTTTTCACATCCTGGCTAAAATATGTTTTTGCACTCCTGCCAGAGAATAGCACAGTCACTGTGCAAAATCAGTGTTTGCGACAGATTAAGATTGAGCGAGTGAGAGGGGGGAGTGACAGAGCTCAACTGACCTCTGTCGGGACTGCTGCGGATTTGTTTGTGGGCAGAAAAAGGCCCCAACACAAGAGCCCAGTACAAAGGGCAGCCTGCAGCACTGGGAGAAACAGAACAAGAGAGCGAGTGAGGGAGGAGGAATGAGCAAACTCACCGGAGCACTGTCAGGACTGCTGCGGATTTCTTTGTAGGCAGAAAAAGGCGTCAATGCAGGCAGGGCCCCAGTACAAAAGGCCAGCCTGCAGCACTGGGAGAAATAGTATGAGCAAGTGAGACAGGGGGACTGAGTGCGCTCAATGGAGCTGTATCAGGACTGCTGCGGATTTCTTTTTGGGCAGAAAAATGCGCCAATGCAGGCAGGAGCCCCGTACAAAAGGGCAGCTTGCAGCGCCAGGACAAACAGAATGAGCGCAAGAGAGAGGGAGACTGAGCGACCTCAATGGAGCTCTCTCAGGACAGCTGCGGATTTCTTTGTGGACAGACAAAGGTGCCAATGCAGCCAGGAGCCCCGTACAAAAGCACAGCCTGCAGCGCCAAGAGAAACAGAACGAGCGAGTGACAGAGCGGTAGTGAGCGAGCTCAATGGAGCTCTATTGTGACTGCTGTGGATTTCTTTGTGGGTAGAAAAAGGTGGCAATGCAGGCAGGAGCCCTGTACAAAAAGCCAGCTTGTAGTGCCAGCAGAAATGGAATGAGTGAGTGAGAGAGGGGGAGTGAGCGAGCTCAATGGAGCTGTGTCGGGACTGCTTCAGATTTCTTTGTGGCCAGAAAAAGCCACCAATGCAGGCAGGAGCACAGTACAAAAGGGCAGCCTGCAGCGGTGGGAGACACAGAATGAGTGAGTGAGGGAGGGGGAGTGAGTGAGTTCAACAGAGCTCTGTTGGGACTGCTGCAGATTTGTTTGTGGGCAGAAAAGGGCAGCAATGCACGCAGAGGCCCCGTACAAAAGGCAGCCTGCAGTGACGGGAAAACCAGAATGAGTGAGTGAGAGAGGAGGAGTGAGCGAGCTCAACAGAGCTCTATTGTAACTGCTGCACATTTCTTTGTGGGCAGAAGAAGGCGACAATGCAGGCAGGAGCCCAGTAGAAAAGGGCAGCCTGCAGCGCGGGCAGAAACGGAATGAGCGAGTGAGAGAAGGGGAGTGAGTGAGCTCAACGGAACTTTGTCGGGACTGCGGCAGATTTCTTTGTGGGCAGAAAAAGGTGCCAACAGTGGCAGGAGCTCAGTATAAAAGAGCAGCCTGTAGTGCCACGAGAAACAGAATGAGTGAGTGAGACAGAGGGACTGAGCGACCTCAACGGAGCTCTGTTGGGGCAGCTGCGGATTTCTTTGTGGGCAGGAAAAGGTGCCAACACAGGCAGGAGCCCAGTACAAAAGGGCAGCCTGCAGCACTGGGAGAAACACAATGAACAAGTGAGACAGGGGAGTGAGCGAGCTCAATGGAGCTCTATCGTGACTGCTGCGGATTTCTTTGTTGGCTGAAAAAGGCGGCAATGCAGGCAGGAGCCCAGTACCAAAGGCCAGCCTGCAGTGCCGGCAGAAACGGAACGAGTGAGTGAGAAAGGGGGAGTGAGCCACCTCAACAGAGCTCTGTTGGGACAGCTGCAGATTTCTTAGTGGGCAGAAAAAGCTGCCAATGCAGGCAGGAGCCCAGTACAAAAGAGCAGCCTGCAGCACCAGGAGAAACAGACTGAGCGAGTGACAGAGGGCCAGTGAGCGAACTCAACAGACCAACGCAATCAACATTCGGCATTGACAAAAGCTTGTTGTAATATTGTGATTACATGCCATATTGGGGGGTACACTGCTAGTGTGTACTATGTCTTACTGTAATAGGCATAGGAGTATCTGTTTCACTGCTTTTCATTTTGTTTTATTTTTTCAGCCAACAATTATAGTAAATAACTACTGATTGTACACCCTCCCCTTTTACATACAGTGTGTGTGCAATGTTGTTTCACACATTCTCCTCCACGTTCCCAGTCCTGAGGAGCTCTGATCCTACCTCTTACTCTATAGTTTCCTGGACTATTTTTCGTTAAAGAGCTGCTGATGCCTTTTGGAAAACTTTGGGAAACATAATATTAAACATAAGTCAGCTTGTTTTTCATATCTCTTCTATAGATTCCTCTTCTGCATTGTTTACTACCGAAGACGTTCCCACAAAATCACGATCTTTATCCCTTAGAGTTCATCTGCCTCTATAGCTTATTTCCTACTTAATGTTATAATGCTGTGTTGTGACATCAGTCTGTTGCTATGGGAACAACTGTGATATCACAAACAGCGTATTATGACATCAAGTTGGGATGAAGCAATAGGAACTGGTGAACCCTTAGGGAACGGTTATTCTCTCTGCATTCATATATGACCTCAGTAATAAATAATGGGGGTAAGAAATACAGAGTTAATGAGAAATATAAGCTGCTCTGTGTCCAAATATTATGTTTTTCAAAGTACTTTTTGAGGCATCGGTGGCTCTTTAATTTATGATCCCTTAACAGTATGGTTTCTCATGAGACCAACTCACCTGACTCTAATGGAGAACTCCCCTACGGTACTAGCAACTCACTTAGCTTCCTGATACCTGAAAAGAACCTGTTATACAGAGTGTAAACAATCACAGAAGAAGCAGTTCTGGAAACTTTGGGCATATTGGGCCCTATGCACAAAATAAAGAGGTGCCTATGTGCCACGTATCAGAGGCACGTAGGCAACCCTAAGTTGGAATGCCATGCAGTGGGGGGTCCCGGGGACCCCTGGTGACATATACCAAGGGTATGCAAGACAGTTATGTGCTGGATCCCCTGGCCATGCAGTCAGCAATGCACTGGGGGTAGTTGAGACTGCCGGGGGGCATGTCTGCACTACATGCCATTCACCAAGGTGTATAGTGCCAGGCACAGGGGGGCACAGGTTATGGCATCTGGGACTCTGCTGTAACCCAATGTGCACCCCCATGGACATTGCCCCACTGGTCATGACGGAACTGAGAAATTACACTCCAGGCTGCCCCAGCCCACTTGGCTGATAGGTAGGGCTGGGGTAACCATCCGGGCCAGAGCCCGTACATAATTTTAGTTTCTATTATTTATATGGATTCACTCCACCACTGTCCACCCACCCCATGGATGCAAGGGATGCACAATGGGACCCAGGTTGGGCATCCGATTGGATTCCTGCCCCAGTCCACCCCTCTACACTGGGCCACCCCCCGCAAACCTGCACACTGGGGGGGGGCAGGGCCACGGACAGGTGCCCTGCGGATGCATGCAGTTGTGCATACCACACACCCTGCACCTGTCCGGGCCATGGAGCTACGTGGGTGGGTACTCGTCTTTGGCATGTACCTTCCACCCCATGCATAGTGCCCATTATCCTTGGGTAACACCTAGCTCCAAGGAATGGCATTTTGTTATAGAAACATAGGAACATGAAATGTGTTGGCAAAAAAGGACTGGTAGGCCAATCCAGTCTGCCCTATTAGAAGATTAATTAGATTTATAAATTGATAGAAAGTTTATCTCTATATATTATTTTGTACAGTTAGTGTGGTTTTCTTCTGTGGTGACTATGTTTTAGCACTGTATGTCTGGAGGTTAATTGTTTTCACAAGACTACTTTTTTTTGTGATTATGAGAACTTTTTTGATAATTGAGTCACTATATGTTTTCATTTTTGTTGTTTTCTCTTTTTAGGCGGGTTTGGGGAATTAGAATTTTCTGTATACATGATGTCTTGTTGTCTATTCTTTATTTCACTAAAATTCCCCTACTCTTCTTTGAGCACCTTTTTGCTAAACTTTTTGGAGTAACACTCATACAAGAATGCAATGAACAACTGTTTTGTACAGCAAGGTACAAGGAAGTAGTCTTTGGAATATATTCCACGGCTTTCGGAAACTATGATAGGAGTACCCTGACGCACACATTTGCAGCATGAAACTATTATGTGTGGCTTACACAAATCAGAAAAAAAAAAAATACACAAATGGAAGTGGTCAGTACAATTACCGGTTGTCTTAAGAGAATATGCTTCAACAAACAAGGTCCATTGCAGGGACAACAATTTTTACAATTGTGGGAAAATTGTAAATAGAGTAGTTAACCTCTGGCAGTGGGAATAGAATTTAGTCCTACATTTTCATTTTCTAGTTGTAAATAATGCACACATGGCATGGTTCTGATCTATATGACACAAGGGACTGAATATTCAGACTGCGCCAGGCAGTGGTGCAAGCCTGGACACAGCACAACTGGGCTGCACCGGGGCCAGGACCAGGCGATATTCAACAGTGATGCACCATGGTGCAGCACTGTTGAATATGGCAAGGTTGGTGCACATACTGAGCATGGTGCAGTGGTACTGCACCAGCACATGCCACAGAAAGGGAGCATGGGGATGCACCAGCGCAAGTGCCGTTGCGCTAGGCGTATCACCCACGATATTCAGCCTGGGGCATGCAAATGGGGCCACAATCTATGCAAGGCACAAATGGGGCCATTTGCATGTCATTATGGCCCCATTTGCTTGCATTGCACTGGGCTTCCCGGTGAAATGCGCCTGGCGCCCTGCCAACCTGCTGTCGTTGGGGTTTGGCTCCCTAGTGGGCTATTGTAGTCCCCCCCCATATGCCCAATCACAGGCTGTAGCAATAATACAGATTACGCTGGTAGTCTAGTGGACCCTCCTCCTCCCGATATGCCAGATCACGGGCTGTAGGTAATAAAGATTACCCTGTTGGTCTTGTGGACCCCCCTCCTTCCCTGTATGCCTGATCATGGGCTTGCAATCATCACAGCTACCCTGGTGGTCTAGTGCTTCTCCCTCCCACTCGACAGAGCGCCACCCAGCACCCCGTCATCGGCGGGTGGCAGCACTCACCTCAAGATACCACCCAGCCACCCATCAATGACAGCGAAACAGTATGATCTGTATGCCTATTGGCCACAGTGTGACCAATGGGCTTGCAGACTATATAGTATTGACACAGATCATATATGTGAATGAACGCTGCTCATTCACATATCTGGTTCTCGTGTAGTACAGTATGGTCTACAGGCCCATTGGTCCACACTGTGGCCCACTAGGCATACAGATCACACTGTACACTGTAATCCGGGCGGCGACCGGGCGGCATGGGCAGGTGCTGCCACCAGCTCAATGACAGGGAGGTTGCTGGGGTCAGGCCCCTGTGGGTGGGTGGGAGGGGGCACCACTGACCACCAGGTTGATATCTCTTAGTACTACAGCCTATGATCGGGCATATGGGGAGTGAGGGGGGTCCACTAGACCACCAGGGTAATCTTTATTCATACTACAGCCCATGATCGGGCATACGGGGAGGGAAGGGGGTCCACTAGACTACCAGGGCATGGAAATTCCTACATTTACCAGTGATTGGGAGTGTGGGGGGTCCCACTCAACCACCAGAGAGATGTGGGTGCTTGTGAACGGTGTTCTGGGTGGGCAAGTGGCAACCCACGGCTGGCAGCTGTTCTGTTGCGCCTTGCAATATAGCCGCCCATCTGTGGGTGGATAGCATTTGAGCCTATTATTTATGGCTCAACTTTGAGCACCAGTGTGCGGCACATGTAGGGGTTGCACCAGCATATGCGCCGCACATCCCGGACTGAATATTGGGATGTGCCGCATATGCATGGCACACCCCCTGCATCTGGGCTGCATACATTACCAAGGCGCCCTGGCGCATCGGGAGTTGTGCCGCACAACCTGCCCCTTTGAATATCATGCCGGGGCGCATTGAGGGGTTGTGCATGGCACAACTCTGTTGCGCCAGGCAAAAGCCCTTTGAATATCCCAGCCAGGGTGTATAATGTATAGTAGTTGGAACTTTGTATACTTAGGCGATATGTAATTTCAGTATTTATTGTGGGTGAGGTGACCTGATTTCATTATATGTATGAATTACTGTTCAGTATAATTATTTTATTTCAACAAAATGACTCTACTGTCCTTCAGTAAGTATCAAAGATATTTACCCTCCACCTGGACAGTGACCAGAGATGGGCAAAATGGACATCAGCATAAAGTCTCATATAAAGGATGTCACCTCAAAAGTGCAGTGCCCTGCTCGTACTGTAATACAGTACCACTTATAGGTATTATCCCAAGTACCTGGTGTGAGGCTAGAACCCATGACCTTCTGATCTGCCAGCCCAAGAAGCAAGCGTGCTACCAACTGAGCCACTAACACTGATATTGGCAAACTAAAGCCAAGTTTACATCTAGAAAATAATTTAGACAAGATCAATCTTAGAAAAGTCTCTCAGAATCTATAATCTAGGGGGCTTTTCACTGAGTTCTCCATGCACATGATGCTGGAGCGTAGTCACTTGAAGAATTGAGAAATACATCTGATTTAGTAATTCTGCTGTACCTGTTTGATATGCACTGATGGAGCAAGGTATGATTTTTACTCTTATTATAATAACTGGTGAGCATTTTTTCCCGTGGGGAAACCCAGTTGTAATTCACTGTTACAACAAACTGGTTATAACAGCGAACACACACCGAGTTTCCCTCATTCCACACCTGCACCAACTTTGGTCTTCCCTTTCTAGTGCTGGACTCTTCACCTCTCGCAGTGAGAGTCCGCCATAAGTAAATATAAAAAACTCAGCTTAGCTGTTTTAAGTATATGTGGGAGGAAGAACTTCACAAAAAAAAGAAGAAAATAATGTTACAACTGCTGCTTGAATCTGACCGCGGCTGCACAGCAATGTGTTTCTATTTTATATTACTGTTGTGGGGGAAAAAGCACTCCCCAGCAATTATATAAAATTAATCATGGGGTGGTGTGTAAACTTGAATTTTATATGCACCCTGGGTGTTGGATGCTTAAATAAACCCCTCGAGCTTCACTCTCTGGGTTTATGTAGAGTTCAAAACTGTGTGTGTGTGTAAAATTATCATTAATCACACCACCCCATGTATTATTCTACAGTATATTTAACCTTGTAGGGGCAATAAGCAGTCAACTCAGGTTAAGTTTGCTGATAATGGATTTAAAGTTCTAGGATTTGTTTTCCCTCAAATCTAGGTTAAGGTCTCCCATAACTATCATCTCCCCTTTTACTTGAGGATGTAACCAAAAAAATCCATTAAGGCAGTTAGTGGAGCAACTCAGCTGCAAGGTGTGTTATATAAACTACAAAAGTTATAGTACATTTTGTCTTGGAAATGGCTGATTCTAGAGGTGCACACATTTTCCAGGCAACCCGGGAGCCACTGTTTCTATGACACAATTGCACAGAGTCCTGACTATTTACAGTAGTTCCACCAGGATCAGATGCCTGATCCTGCAGAATTCTGCAGAACTTTGCAGAATTCTGCAGGAAACAGTACAAGTCAATGGTAGTTGCCATGCAAACCATGAGACACTGCATCTGATCCTGGCAGACACTACCGTCTATCAGTTTTGTGATGGTGCTCCAACTCTGCAGAAGATGATTTCATTACTTTTTATGTGTCCTTAACCACACTATATGTGCCACTGAAATTCATTCATTCATGATATCAGGGGTAGCACTAATCCATTGGAAAGTGGGGAGTAAGTGGGAGTTCTTCTGTTTTCCTTTAAAGAATGCTCTGCACAATGCACAGTTATCTGGGAGCAGGCACGGGTCTCTGAGCACATCACCTGTGAAAGTACTACTCTGCCCTCTGTGACAGTCAAATTAATACATACATTTCTGCTTTTGCCTCCAGATCCTGCGACTCTTTTGGGCAAAATGAATACAACAAGTATATTAGCACAGGACAAAATTACGGTGAGCATTTTTTACCACTGTGGGATGAGTTATAAAGGCCAAAAGGGAATGAATTAGTTTTCAGTTGTTTTCTTTTTTCAAGGTAGTTCCACTAGGGAAGCCCACTGATGGACCAGCGAAGTTCAGAATCAGTAAAATCAGTTCTGTTTGTGCCTACCAGAATTTCAGAAATTCCGATTTTGAGTCTGATCCACATCTAAACTGCCACCGAGAATCCAGTTCTAACTCTGAGTGCTTGTAAAACCTCCTCCACCCAACATGCAATGTAAAAATGTACTAAATTACATTCCTGAATGAAAGAACCTCTAGCTTCCCTCACCCTTGTCCCCGACATCCAGTTTCCTACCTGAAGGTGGCTGTATTCTGATGCTTCCTCTGTTAGCTGTGCTGGACCATGTGGTGCTGTCGTTGGCTTGCTGCTGTGCAGCTGGCATTGATAGAGGCTGAAAACCCAGCTATTTTTCTGGCAGTTGACTGCACATCTCAGTCTGACACTTACAGAGTAAATCCTGTAATAAATTCTGATTTAGTTTTGAGCTACAAGGGAAGAATGTTCTTATTTTCCTTGTGTATAAATTAACTTCTGGACCTCAAGTAGAAGACACAAAGAAAATGTCCAAACCAATGTAACCCCTAGTTGGCGCTATCCCAAGGGCTACTACCCTTGCCTACATGGCTAGTTGCAGGTTAAGGGGCCTGGGTACTGAAACAGGTGCCTCCACCCGGAGGTCAGGGTTGTTAGTGGTCAAGCTAACCTGGGCACAGCCACCAGGACACTGAAACCCCCCTCTTTCCCTTCTAGAATCCTGAACAATATACAATAATCACTTTCACAATGACCCTGAATCACCATGAAATTGCCCACACTGTTTGCGCTTACCACCATGGCTGTTTCCTCTAGCTCAGCCCTGGAGACCCCCTGTAAAACAAGGTTATGCACAGCAAATACCAACAGTACAGTACTTTTGGCACAAACTGGAACCACACTCAGGTTAAATGCAAAAAGAGTTAGATCTGATTTATTCAGGGGACTTCAACAAGAGAGAGGTGTAATCAGGTTGATTTGCTTAAAGGCTATATCAGTCAGGCAGTTATGTATGCACTTCAGAGTTCCTACACAGTCACACACTCTGAGTACCCAGGTAGGAGAACGGTGGGCTAGCCAGGAACGTTGCCCGGGGTAGGCCGGCATCGCAGCTGGTTGGGGCCCTGTGATGGAAGACAGCAACATGCACAACCCACACTATTTGTAATCCGGAGCCGGAGGGCTCAGTTTGCAACAGAAAAGACAACAAAGCAATCAGATGACAACATTTTAGATTTAGCTGTTGTCGTAGGGAGCTACCCTGATGTTTACTCATGATACCCAATACAGGACACAGGCAGGATGAAATCGAGACAGCAGGTTATTGAACTGGTGTGCCAGGAGAAGCAGGGCCCACACGAATCACCGCGGCATCTTTCCTGTTCAAAGCGTGAGCAGGGGGCTGATCCCCAGGCAGGTCTCTCGTCGATGGCTTTCTCTGTGTAGCGGTCAGTGCTGGCTAAGTTACTTTGTCTATTACTTTTGAAAACATATTCCAGAAAGCTCTTTACAGTAACTATCAAGGATGGAGAAGTACTGGAAGATGTAACACACCTTACAGTTACATTTACTTATGTCTTTTTATACAAAAGAAATATGTAACTGTAACTGATTACATTTATTTGAAAGTAACTAGTAACTAACTTATTACTTTCAACAAATTTAATCGTTATAGTTACTTATTATTTTTGTATTAAAAGAAATAACTATAATTGTAAGGTGTATTACTTTTTCTAGTACTTTTCCATCCTTGCTAGTGACTGCACAGAGCTTCCTGGAATAAGTGTCCAAATGTAATAGAAAGTAATAGAAAAAGTAACTTACCCAACACTGGTAGCAGGTAGTTTGGCTGCGCCAGTGTGGCAGGGCGCAAGCCCAATAGAGATGAATAAGGATTCAGTCTGTGGGAGCTGGATGCAGCCTCCAGCAAGCAGAACACAATTCAGCATACAGTGGGGAACCAAATCACGACCCACTAACAGCACACAGCACATTTACATGTAAGAAATTCTACTGTACCAGGCAAATTGCTATCTGGTGGCAATTACAGAGTGTCTGCACAAACCAGGAGTTCAGAGATGGCTGGAAATCCTGCCAGGCCGATCGCATTCAGCAAATCTTTGGTCTTCTTCAGGTTAAAACCTGGTCACAGTCCAATGGCTTAAATCGTTCTCACAACTCGGATTCAGTCTGAATCAACTCTATTTTCCCTCTCAGGGACAGCAGGCAGACAGGCAGGCCAAAACTCAGCCCTTTCACAGTTCTCCTGCACGAATCCACGCAAGACTGCTGCTCGACTATCTTGAGCTGTTACTCCCTCACTTCCCAGCTCAGATCTGAACTGAAACTGCAAGCAGTCTGGGACATTCCTCAGGATCCAAAAGGTTCAGTTGGCTGATTCCTCTGTCAGTCACAACAAGGGCTCCCCTTCCAGGTTCATTTAGGCGCCAAAAGTCCAAAACTACAATTCCTACAGAATTTTGCTCCCACAAAGCCCCTGGGGACAGGCTCCATTTTAGAGTCCCCAAATATACTGATTGGACCATTTCAGCAGTCCAGGACCAAGGTGGTGACAATAAACAGAAATGTACATGCTGCAAAGAAGGCAGGTTAGACAAACCGCAATATTATTACTATTCTAATAAATGATCAACAAACAAGTACATCTTCTAACAGAGCTCCCACTGCGCTAATAGCAATGGCAGAACGGAGCGATTATTTGGCAGCCCAGGCAGGACCCAAGCATAGAAACACTCAGACCCCTCACAGATTAATTATGACTGCAATCCAGGCAGCTCCTAAAGAGACAGTACACAGAGGCTATACACGCACTCTCTGGCAATACATTTAAACTGCAAAAACGCAGGACACCAGCCTGGCAGTGAGCATTTAGGTACGTTCAAGGAAGACTTTTTGGGAACCCCCATTTGTAGGGGGGTTACACCCTTCCCTGCCTGGAGAAAACTTGGCATCTGCATCAATTCTGTACCATCACATTATTGAAAATGCAATATAAACGAGACATATATGACATTAGCAGGCTATGCAAATACTATCTGATACATCAGTTAACATAAACTTGTCACAATACTATACATTTCAACATACTTCACAATACTTATGCATGTTTCATACAGGTAATACTGATTTCACTATGATTAACATACTTTGAACATCACTATACTGATTCATGTAATAACTTCTTGTACATTAAACAGTGTAGGGGGGGCCCTTCTCTATCAGCTAACTTGGGGCTGAATGGGGCAGGCGTACCATGGTGAGAGGGAAGATCAAGTAACCTGGAGTTAGCTGTCAGGCTCAGATTAGGCAGTGAGCTTGGTGCGACATAAACTCCTTTGTGAACCACACTGAGAGGCAAATCCACTGGCCTCCCAGGAGAATCATAACTAAAGCGTAGCACTGGCTTGACATCTTGGCCAGTCTTTCTGGGGGGGAGCAGCTACCATCTCTGTATTTTCAGCACTAACTTTGGAGCTTTTGTCATTCGTGAGGGGTGCCTCTGCATGGATGGGAATGTCCAAACCAGGAGCACTGTCAGCTCCTTGCTCTGTATGCTCTGTTCCCACAACACTTTGCTCATTATTATCTTCTGACGAAGGCCCAGGTTGCCCATTTTGAGGAAGCTCTGGCACAGGTAGGCTTTGCAGCACTGAAGGGGGTCTGTCAACACTCTCACATTGTTCTTCAGGTTCTGGTATGTCACCAGGGAGACACAGACTATCAGCCCCTTCTTTGGGCAATTCACACAGTTCCACAAAACACAGAGTCTGCAACCTCAGATATGATGCTTCGCACCTCACTATCAGGGGCCACTGGATGCAAAGAAGAAGAAACTGGTGGGTTATGCAGTCCTGAAGGCCCAGCTTCATCTCCACAGTTTGCCATAGGGTTACCTCGAAACAGCTGACTCAGTTCATAGGAGGGGTAGTAGGCATTGTCACAATCACTTTCATCAGAGGTGGATTGACAGTCACTGTCATTCAAGGCCTGCCGGGGAGAGGGCTCCAAATCTTTAACAGCTGAAGCAAATGGACTCTGTCTCCTCCTTGCAGCAGCATGAGTCACCGGCCCAAGGGAATCAGTTTCTGGTGGTTCAGCCTCAATGATAACTTGGCCGATAGGCAGCAAGTGGTTATGGTGCATGGTCTTGACTGCTTTGGAGTTATTCTCTGGGCGTACCTTGTACACTGGTAGATCATCCAACTTTCCAACTACTACGTGAGGAAGATGGTGCCACCTATCAGCAATTTTGTGCTTGCCATGTAGTCCCAAATTGCATAATAACACACGGTCTCCGGGCCATAGCTCTTGAGCCTTTACTTTCTTATCGTGCCTCTGTTTGTTGGCACGGTTTCTTTTAGCGGCCATTGTCTAGGCCAGTTGATATGCATGGTTCAATTAAGCTTTCAGTTACTGTACATACTGCAGGTAGTTTTCGACTTGGACCCCATCTGGGGAGACCCCAAAGCAGACATCAACTGGCAGGTGGGCCTCCCTCCCAAACATGAGAAGGTTAGGGGAGAACCCAGTAGTGTCATTTTTGGTGCAATTGTATGCGTGTACCAAGTTGCTAATCTGCTGGCTCCACTTATGCTTGTCTTTTTGATGGAGGGTGCCCAGCATGTCTAGAAGAGTGCGGTTAAAATGTTCTGGTTGAGGGTCCCCCTGCGGGTGATAGGGGATGGTTCTTGAATTCTGCACCCTCACAGAGAAAGCATTTCTTTGATTAACCTACTTTGAAAGTCTCTGCCTTGGTCAGAGTAGATCCACTGGGGGGCACCATAGTGGACGAAGAATTTTTCCACTAGCACTTTGGCCACGGTAGAAGCCTTTTGATCTTTAGTTGGAAAAGCTTGTGCATATCGTGTGAAATGATCCATGACCACTAACACAATGCCAGTATTCCGTTGATCAGGTTCTAAGCACAAAAAATCTATGCAGACCAGTTCTATGGGGGCGCTGGTAGTGATACTGACAAGGGCCCATGTGATTGTTGAGGGGCCTCAGTACCAAGTGTTTAAAGGCCTTGGGCAGGACCAATTGCTGCTTGTCTACTTGACCACTACGATCCACTGTCTCTCTGTATAACAACTGATTGAGTAACGTCAACCTGGGGCCTTCTTTAAAGAATAGGGCAGTTTGAAAGTCAGGGGAATGCAACTTAGACACATATTTCCCTGCACGCAGGGCATCAAGTGCTGGCTGAATCATAGGATCTTGGGATTGAGTCCACTGAATGCTGTCATTGTCAAATTGAAGTATTGCACTAATATCTAGAGCAGAGAAATGGCAATAGGCAGCCGGTATGCAGGTATCAGGAGGGCCCAAGCAATCTACTAAACAGTCCACTGTGTCCACAGACATCTGTTCGTCTCTGTCAAATGTTTGGCACAATGCTCAGATGTCAGGTTCAGACAGTCTGACCCAATCACTCTTGGAAGCCAGCCTTTGTGACAGGGCATCAGCATCAATATGGTTCAGCTCCAGTCTGTATTTGACGGCATAGTCCTAGGTTGATAAAGCAGAAAGCCACCTGTACCCAGTGGCATCTAACTTAGCTAAAGTCTGTACATAGGTCAACAGGTTATTGTCAGTCTTCACCAATATCTTTGCCCCATAGAGGTACTCATGAAACTGGTCAATGATGGCCCATTTTAGGGCAAGGAACTCCAGCTTGTGCACAGGATAGTTTCGCTCTGACGGGGTCAAACTCCTGCTGGTGAAAGCTACCGGTCTCAAACCATCCTCATGGTCTTGATATAGCACAGCTCCTAGGCCCTGCAGACTAGCATCCGTAGGTAGCACATAGGGCTTGGTAGGTTCAGCATAGGCGAGGATAGGGGCGTAAGTGAGCTGGTACATGACTTCGTGGAAGGCTGCTTCACATTCAGGTGTCCAGAGTGGCCCAAAAGGTTCACCTGTGCAGAAGTACACTTTCTCTGGTTCTTTGACAGACCCTTTTTTTGTATTTACAGCTGATGGCAGGGGTAACCCTGGGTAAGATTCAGGAGTGGGCGAATCACCTTGGAATAGTCTTTTAAGAACCTGTGGTAGTAGCCACAGAACCCCAGAAAATGTTGTAGTTCTTTCAAGTTATGGGGCTTGGGCCAAGTATTCAGTGACCCAACCTTACTGGGATCGGTCTCTATCCCTTCTGCAGATACTATGTGCCCCACATACTTCACAGAGGTTTGAAAAAACTGGCGCTTGTCAATGGACAGCTTGAGGCTGAAGTCTTCCAATCGGTCCAGCACTTTAAACAGTCAGGTCTCATGCTCCTCTAATGTGCGTCCAAACACAATGAAATCATCTAGGTACACTAGACATTCCAGCAAGTTCATATCTCCCCTTGCACATTCCATCAGTCACTGAAAGGTGGCCGGGGTGCCCCAAATCCCCAGTGGCATTCTCAGGAATTCGTAGAACCCCAAAAGACAGATGAAGGCTGTATTCTCATGGTCCTCCGGGACCATCGGAATCTGGTAATATCAGCTGCGAAGATCCAATACCGAGAACTATTTGCTCCCATTCAAACAATCCAGGGCATCTTGTATATGGGGCATGGTGTATTGATCTGGGATGGTCCACCAGTTCAGGGTTCGATAATCAACACACATCCCCACGGACCCATTCTTCTTACGCACAACCACAATGGGAGAGGCATATGAGCTCCTTGATTCTTGTACCACGCCAGCAGTGAGCATTTCTTGCAGGTGTCTCCTAACATCATCTATGTCCGCTGGGGTGAGGCGTCGGGATCTCTTTCCAAATGGCCGGTCATCATGCAGGCGTATGTGATGCTCTGCACCCTGGACACACCCCACGTCCCATTCTTTTAATGAAAACACTTGATCTCTCTGGGTGAGTGTCTTGCTAATTCTAGCCTTCCATTCGGCTGGCAACGAGGAATCACCAAAGTCAAATAAGTCCAGGGTCACTCTCTCCTTCTCACCAAAGCACTTGTTACTGGGTAATACTGCAGTGTCTGCACAACGTACTGTAGCTAGAGTGCACCCTCTGTTCATCCGGGCCTCCCGATCTGGCACATTCGGAATCTGGAGCATCTCTCATCATGCATAGGTGTGGGTGTGGGCGTGAGCAGGCAAGATGCTGGGCTTAACCAATAATCCTTCTGGCAACTTTCCATTGCCTGGTGCATCCAACATTAATATTTTGTTCTTTACATTTTTCCAGAGGCAGACCTCCCCATGAATGGTACACTGGGCATTGGGTGCCAGTACCAGAGAGTCAGGGTTCTTCTTCCACACAATCCTCTCAGGTTCACCTTGGTCGTCTTCTTCCTTGGGTCTCTGTTGCAAGTCATAAGCCTTTTGATTAGAGCCGGAATTCTTAGGGCCCACCTAGTCCATTGCCCTTGCTTGTCATGACAGAGTTGCGCCAGTCTCCCACACATATGGGCGTTTGTCCCAATTAACAGGGGAACACCATCATACAGTTCGGTGAGGGGACGCACTAAGGCAAGTGTCTCGACTTGTTCATCTACTCCAACCACTGAGGTAGGGAAAGACAGCCAGATCCGAATATACCCCAAGTACAGATAAGACTTCTTGTTCAACCCCACACATGTAAGCCTTCCAAGGGTTGTAGGAGTACATCAGTCAGATGCTTTTGGTACCAGTCTTGGAATACTATAGTTACTTGAGATCCACTGTCAAGCATGGACTGGGCGGACACACCGTTCACTATCACTGTAGTTTATATTGAAGGGCCCACCACCTCAGACCATTCTGGGGGGACAATAGCAGGGGCCGGTACAGATGGCTTAGCCACAGAGAAGTTGGAATTGGGATTTCCTGAGCCTTCACTGTGGTTGTTTCCAGCACCCCTCAGCCATGGTTTCACTTTCCGGCGCTCCCCTTGAAGTCTGTATACAACCTTATCTAAGTCTTTTGGGGACCGGCATTCTTTCTTCACATGCCCCTCCTTCCCACAGTTATGACAGAGTGTGCTTTCTAGAGTCTGCGTGGCCGAGGCATCTCACTGGGAGCTGAGGTGGGGGTACCACCAACAGAAAATCGTGATTCAACCTCTGTCTGGTGTGGGGTGAGCATGGGGAGACACCTCAGTAATTCCCAAACTTCCATAGTCAATTCATCAATCTTTGCGCGGCTGCCAACAGGAGATGCCTGGGAGTGCACCCCACAGCGGACATACTCTGAGAGGGATTTGGGCTCATTGTATCTCTGGAATGGGCTTGTAGGGAAACAGTAGCCCTCATTTCTCAGGCCTCTTGCAGTATCTCGCCCCAGGGCGAAGCGTCCTTGCTAGCCTCTGGATGTTCAACTGGCACTGTATTTTGCCTTGAGCATCACTCACATGTGCATCCTCGGTCACCTGGGCAGCAGCAACAGCAGATACAAGAGGGCACCCCCATGTGGCTGCCTCCTCTCAATCCTCCGAATTTCCTTCATCAGTCCTAGTCATAGGTAGAAGGCATATCCAACCAAGCAGCAAGGCGTAGTTGGAGCAGCAATAATTCAGAGAATGGGACTGACTTTAGAAGTTGGTCCAACCTATTCTAATCTGACTTAGCTGGGGCCATGCCACCTTTCTTTAGGCATTCCTGTAGCACCACTTCGAGTCGAGGCACATACACGGGTAAGGGCTCCCCTGGGTATTGCTGAGTGTTTTTGACCCTACCCCACAGGTCCTCATCCGAATCTGGACTCCCATACACATTTTCCAATGCATTCAAAAAATCTGTGGCCGCAGTCTAAAGTTCCCATCAGATGAGTTCTGCTTGTTTGCCTGCTTCTGCAGCATTAGTAAATTGAAAGGTTTTTGCTGCCATAGTAAACGTGTAGACAAGCAGGCATGAGCAGAGAATGGATGACCACCTAGGCTCTTCAATTGGGCCCTGACTGCATCAAATTTTTTTTGGTGGGATCTGATTGCAAAAGACAAGTAGGGAAACAAATTCAAGGTAGTTCCATTATACTTTAGGTTTTGAGACTCCCAAGAAGCATTTAACAGAATGTCTCTAATCACTGAAGAAGTGGTAACAAATATCACGGTTCAGTGTAAAGTCCCTTGTTGGTCTACTGACCATGGCTAGATCCGGTACACTTTAATAAAGTTAAGTACTAGATTTGCAGGATCAAGTTCCAAGGTACCCAGTGTAGCCAAGATTTCAAGAACTGCAAAAGCTGTTCACTGTCACTCTCTTCTGTGAGCCTGACTAGTCATATATTGGAAGCCCCTTAAAAAATGTTCAGGGCCTTTAAGCGGTAGTGTAGCTGTGTGTTTTCCTGTGTCATTTTACTGGTCACTGCCAGGGTTTGGGTCACAGTATGTTCTACAGAGGTCGCCGCTTTCAATGCAGCCTCTATTTTTAATATCCTGCTCCCCCATTCTTTTAAGGATCAACTCCCCTTTGCTGTCAGTGGCTTGCATAGCCATCATCATGGATTTCCATGGGAGTTCCACTCTGGAACCAGTGGCAGGCTGTGTGGAGGACATCCCAGCCTGCTGCTCAGGCGGTTGCGACTGATTTTTCAGTCCTTCTCCGGTTCTCATAGGACATCCCATTCTGAGTTTAATATCAAACTGTATCCCAGGACAAGAGTTCAATTGCTGTAAATTAAAAAAAGAGATTCAAATAACTTGTACAGTAGGCTGGAATAATGAGGTGATAATGCAGAAAAGCTCAAAGCTGTGTTGAAGTGCATCTCCTCGGCAGTCATGCTCCATAGCTCCCTTGTTTTTCCAACACTTGATGGTGGAATCCACCTTATGGGGTCCTGATGACCAACAAACATTTGTTGCTCTGTGTCTGCCACTTCATTTTTGTGAGTTTTCATTTTTTGTTTAAATGGAGACAAAATGGTGGCATAGGAAAAAGGATTCTAGCTTCATGAAAAAAAGATTCCCCATATGGTCATTTCATACAGCTGTTTTGAAGTGCTTACTGAGCATGCTCAGAACCCCAATTTTTAAAATGTAATAACTTTGGAATGGATTCATATTTTTTCACCAATCCAGCAAAAGGCACATCTGTGGGCCAAGCCCTTTCTACCCTGAGAATTTCAAACCAAAACGCCAAATCGTCTGGGTGCAAGGCTATGAGAAGTAAAAACAAAACAGTAAAACACAGTAATTTGTTTAGGTTTTTGCACTATCCACAATCATCCTGGAATCTACACATCTGACTGGAATGAAACTTGGCACTTAAAAGATCAATCCCACTAGACTAAGCATGCAAAATGTCATGCAAATTGGTTGAATGGTTGCAAAGATTAAAGTGCAAAATTTGAGGTTTAACATAAAAAACCCTGCCCAGCCCTAACCATAGTGGCATTATCATGCCTCTCTAATATAATGAGAGAGTGCTAAATGGTTTGCAGGACTTGAATATAAAAAAGTTCTCAGTACTAGATGGGCTGCACGCAGAAATGCTGAAGAAGATGAGACAGGCCCTGGCAGTACCCTTATCAGATCTAGTCAGGGAGTCACTGGCAAGAGGCAAAGAGACATTGGACCTAAGGGTGGTGGACATGGTCTCTTGCACAATGGTGGATATAGAGAGACCCCAGGGAAATAACAGGCCAATGAGTCTCACGTCAACCATGGGCAAGCTATTGGCTACAATAATAAAAGAACAGACAGTAGACCTTCTAGAGGAAAACAGGATTATGGACAGAAATCAACATGGGCTCACAAGGGCAGGTCATGTCAAATGAACTTGGTTGATTTTTTTCCATTAGGTGGCACAAATGATGGCTAGGTGCCAGACAGTTGACATCCTATACCTGGACTTCAGCAAGGAATTTGACTCAGTGCCACATAGAAGACTGGAAAAAGAGTTAGGAGACATGGAACTCAGGGAAGAGCTAACTAGGTGTGTTGGTAACTGGCTGACAGATAAGACTCAGAGAGTAGTCCTGGACAGAAAGTCATCTGATGTCAAGGGATCACTAATGGGGTACCACTGGGGTCTGTCTTGGGGCCAATACTTAACACAGTGATGGGGCTACAAGAAACAGCGAGCCTGTTTGCAGGCAACCCACAGTTCTGTAGGAGAGTGGCTAGTGAGGTGGAAATCAGCAGCATGGAAAGGGATGCAGAGAGGTTATTATTATTATTACTACTACTACTGTTGCTTTTTTTGATCAGGTAAGTACACAAGACACACTTGCATCGATCTTCAGGATGACCCAGGAGGCTATGAGACAAGAAGTGTAATATACTGTAGGCAAGCAGATTCAATGATACATGATCAAGAAACAGAAAAAAATTTATGAAATACAGAGTTGGTAGAATACATGTCAATCCAGTTTAGAAATAAAAAACTGAAAATGCACTGCTGCATGAATAGACTGTTAAAGTGACAGTAAACATACTCATTACATTTCAGCACTGGGGTGGTTAACTGACTTGCTCAGAATTACGCAGTACAGATGAAGGTTGTAGGAATCAAACCCAGATTTTCCGTATGTAACAAGCTCATTCACAACAGCTCGTTACTCTAATCTCTAGGCTATACTGCCAGCCTTAATATACCATATCATGTCACATATAACATATCATTACTTTCCCCTTGATTGGTACCATTAGATTTTGGTTACCTATTTAATGGCAATTTTTTCTGTAATGACAGTTTTGTATTTTAATGGCTCATTAATCGTGCACAATGCCAGCATGACTCATGCACCAGGACACCAGTAACTTAATTAGTGTTCCCCTAAACAGCAATAGCAGAATCCATCTGCATGCCATTTCCTCGAACAAATAAATTAACAAGACATATTGTAATTTTAAAAAAACATCTGTGGCAAGGTGGACCTAGATTCTGCAGCAGGACCTCAAGGTTGCTGCAGCAGAACAACTGCTGATTCTGCAGCAATTGTGCAGCAACCTTCTTGATTGAAGCAGCTATTTTTCCTTGCCCTTGATCATTCTCCCTAATCCAGATTTCAGAAGTTCTAAAGTTAATATGTGGGGTCCTGGGTCAGTATTTCTAGCTAATCAGTGCTCAGCTGGATGCGTGAGATGAGCTGAAGTGGCACAAAGTTGCTGGTTTCCATGCCTGAGAGGATTTGTAGGGACTGGTGACTGGCCCGTTCCGCTGTCATGTTGCAACAGCCAGGCTCTTTGCTACAGCTTCCCCCACAATTGTGCTACAGGAAACTGACCACATGGCAAGGTGAAATGGGTCAACTGAGGTGTTCCATCTAATGCATATATTTTATTCATTTATTTTTTGAATAATTCACATTTTATTCCCTGAAACTACAGCCCTTCCCACCAGGGCAACCACCCAGCACCTCCCACTATTCCCACCTACCTGTTCAATGTCAGCCCCCATGTAGCCTTGGATTGCACCCCCCCAGTGGGGTTCAGGGATGGAGGGATATACCCAAATAGCATACAGGATCAGACAATGGAAGGAACTGTCCTGGATGTACCATGGTCCCTTGGATGGCTCGCAATAGGGCTGAGCACTTTTTTCCCTCATTATTCCCCTGGAGATATCATTGCACAAGGGGGGGGGGACCAATGTGCATGCACATGTTGGGCAGTCTGTTTTTCACTTTTAAAAAGTAAAGACGAATCAGAATCAACTGGCTGCATCAGCAACCTTTACAGAATATGAGCAATCATAAAATGTGTGTGTGTTTGTGTTTGTGTTTAACTAGGGACAATTTGAGGCCAAAGAGGTTGAGAGTGTCCCTTTAAGTGACATGCTCAGGATCACACAGTATGCAAGTGAAGGTTTGGGGAATTAAACACAAGACTGCTGGATGTACCCAGTTTCATTCACAGTGTGATGCTCTAACCTCAAGATGTGCTGGGGCTTGAGAGGTGGATTTCAGTTATTTGTGGCTCAGCCCTTCACTCTGTAATGCTGTCTGGTGCAGTACAACAACTTTTTTGCGTGTGGCGATGAATCCACCAGTTTGCACCTTGCCATGAATATGAAGGAATGCAGCCACTGGCCCAGAATAAGGGGCCATGTTATCAATCAATCAATCAATCAATTCTTTATTTAACCAGGCAAAACACCATTGAGTATATTAATTTCCAAGGTGGACCTGGGAACAATACACAAGAGCAATTGTACATAGCTGGTATAGTCCCCTTCCCAATTTCGTTTTCACTTGTTTAGGGGATTATAAGAATCAGGCACATCCCTCTGCATAGGGAAAGGATTGCGCCTCCATCTCACTTTTGATACCCATTCCTTAACAAATATACCAGCTGATAAAAACCGTCATTTGTTACTCACTCATCTAGATAAGTTAGCAAACAAAGGAAAATAGCAATACAGTAACACCAAACTTAAACAAGCATTTGTCAATGCCAAATGTTGTCTCACTGGCATTGGTAGTGCAGGAGTCAGAGATGCATAATAGGAATGGCAATGAAGTATTGAACTGATGCCTACCCCACCCCCACCCTGCAGAGACCGACAGGCGTTGGGATGTGCCTTTGGGTCATCAGCTATAATGCTCATACCATTTTACCTCACCCTACCCTGTAGACACTGACTAGTGTTGTGGTGTGCTTTGGGGTCTTTGGGCCTTATACTTACCCCATTCCATAAGAAAATACACTGAGATGAGTGCAGTACAGGAGAATGGGGTGAACTTTAGGGCCGAACACTCCAAGGCACACCTCGATGCCTGTCAATGGCTGCAGGATGGGAGTGGGGGTGGAATGGCATGAGCATTACAGCCAGTGATCCCAAGTCACACCCCTGATGCCTGTCAGTATCTACAGGGTAGGATGTTACAGTTGGAAACCCTAACGTCATAGGCATTTGTTGGTATTTTCACTCCAAATTTTTAACATGGGCTTTTTGGGACCCCAGCTCATGAAGAGCAGCACTATCAGTTTACTAGCCAAAATGTGGTTTTGCTCAGCGACAAAGTCATTTGACGACACAGGCTGAAAACACATTTTGGGCAGGATGTGAAAAATGACAACTGTATTGTTCATGAGGAGATGTAAGAAAATGGCAACGCTGAAAATGTGGAGTGAAAATATAAAAAATTGGTGAAGTCATGAGCAGGCATAGAAACTGCGCAACACACGTCCATAACCCAATTTATTTTGAGATTTTTTTTAACCACATTTTCAACATAGGCATTTTGGGACCTCCCCTCATGAACAGTGGCACTGTGATTTTGTTAATCTGTCCCAAAAGTTGATTTCCCACGGCGACCACGCCATTGTGCGCCACAGGTGCGAAAACACATTTTGGGCAGGATGTGAAAAATGACAGCTGTACTGTTCATAAGGAGATGTGAAAAAATTCCAGTGTTGAAAATCTGCCATGAAAATATTGCAAATATATAAAGTTACACGGGTGCATGGAAACTGCTCAATGCACACTTGTAACACAGTCAGTTTATGGACTTTCGTCACCAAATTTTCAACATAGGCATTTTAGGACCTCTGCTTATGAACAGTGTCACCGTCAATTTTATGTTGACTTGTGCTTGCACAGTTAACATATTGTGGTAGTAGCAGATTTGGAGGCGCGGTCACTGTTGGGCGAATGCAGGGCACGCATCAGAAGGTGTGTCCCTCATTTCCCAATCAGGCAGCAGGAGGCACTCACCTCATGCATGCCTAATGTGGCCATCACAACAAACGAATGGTCTGCTGCAGTGAGAGCGAAGCTCTCATGCAGCGTGACCATTGCACGCCTTCCTCCGTGCAGGCAACATGGCAGCAGTGACTGCTGCCTCTGCTGCCTGTCACAGTGCTGACAGGGAGCCCATTCCATGTCAGCATAATGTTTCTCCCTTCTGTTGATTGCCGAAGGGGGTGCCCAATCCCCCTTGGCATCATGCACTCTTCCTCACCCCCATTTGTTATGTGCCGATGGGGGTTCCCAATCCCCCATCGGCTAAAGCACCCCCACACCCACAAACACTGAGGTGGCATGCTGGGAGCCCACCCCAGCGTGCCAAATCCCACCTGAAAAAATGTAAACCGTCCTGTGATGTCTTTTTTTTTTTAAAACAAAAAACATGTGAACCAAAAACGGTCCCTCTGTGGTCTCCCTGCCCCCCCTCTCACAACCCGCACCCATCCACTGTGCACTCTACCTCCCCACACCCCCCTCACCCCATACTTACCCCCGGAGTCTGGTGCGATGATCTTAGGTGGACCGGGAACACGTCTGCACTCTTCAAAGCTGACCACGAACTGAGGAAATGCCAGTAAGCTGTATAATGGAATGAATAGGACATTTTTTGGAATTTTGGCACCAAATTTTCAGCATGGGGTTTTGGTACCCCGCCTCATGAATTTTGTCACTGTCATGGCGTTATTCTGCCCTGAAAGGTGATTTTCTGGTCACTGTGCGGAATCACCTTTTGGGACTGATTAATGAGATGACAGTGCCAGTGTTCATGAGGTGGGCTCTCAAAAAGCCTATGTTGCAAATTTGGTGGAAAAAATCCCAAAAATGACTGTTTATAATGTGCATTGCGCGGTTGCTGGAAACGCGCTAAGTAACTTTGCAAATTTGCAATATTTTCGTGCAGATTTTAACACTGGCATTTTACCACCTCCTTGTGAACAGTACGGCTGTCATTTTTCACATCCTGGCCGAAATATATTTTCGAAGTTCCGGCACAGAATAGCGTGGTCGCTGTGGGAAATCCGTGTTTGAGACACATTATGAAAATGTCAGTGACACTGTTCATTAGCAGAGGTCCTAAAATGCCTATGTTGAAAATTTGGTGACGAAAGTCCATAAAATGAGTGTTTTCCAAGTGTGCGTTGCGCAGTTTGCATGCACGCTTGTAAACACTCCAATGCCTGTCGCTCTCTACAGGGTGAGGGTGGGGTTGGCATCACTTCAGCACTTCACTGCCATGCCTATTATGCATCTCTACCTCTGCCACTACCAAAGCCAATGCCAGCGAGGCAACATTCGACACTGACAAATGCTTGTCTCAAACTGTCCTGAAAACTGATTTCACACAGCGACTGCGCAATTCTGCGCCGGATGTGCGAAAACACATTTCAGCCAAAATATGTAAAATGACAGCAGTAGTGTTCATAAGGAGGTGTCGAAAAATTTCAATTTTGAAAATCTGGAGTGAAAATATTACAAATTCACAAAAGTTACGAGTGTGCGTGGAAACTGTGCAACGCATGCTCGTAAAACAACCATTTTTTACAATTTTTTTCACCAAATTTGCAACATAGGCTTTTTGAGAGCCCCGCTCATGAACAGTGGCACTGTCGTTTCATTAATCAGTCCCAAAAGGTGATTCCGCACAGTGACTGCAAAAATCACCTTTCGGGACCGAATAACGCCATGACAGTGACTGAATTCATGAGTTGGGGTCCCAATAACCCCATGTTGAAAATTTGGTGCCATAATTCCCAAAAATGCCCGAGATATGCACCAAAGTTGAAAAATCATATTTATGCAATTATACACCTTTCTTCAGTTCACGGTCAGCTTTGAAGAGTGCAGAAGTGTTCCTGGTGCACTGAAGATTGTTGCACCATGCTCTGGAGGTAAGTATGGGGTGAGTGGGGGTATGGGGAGGCAGAGTGCACAGAGGGTGGGTGCGGGTTGGAGGCGGGGCCACTGGAGTCAACGAGGGACCATTTTCTGCTTTGCAGGTTTAAAAAAAAAAAAAACCATTGGGGGACGGTTTTTCTTTTACAGGGACATTTGGCATGCTGGGGTGGGCTCTCAGTATGCCACCTGAGTGTTTGTTTTGGGGGGTCCTGTAGCCGACAGGGGATCGGGCACTCCCATCAGCACACAACAAATGGAGGGGGACATTATGCTGATGGGGACTGGGCTCCCCTATTGGCAAATTAAACTGGGAAGGGGGGACATGATGCCGAGGGGGATTGGGCACCCTCTCAACACACACACTGTAAATGGGAGGGGGGGGTTGCATTATGTCAACAGGGAGTGGGCTCCTCCGTCAGCAAATGAAGTGGGTCGGGGCACTCTGTGGCGGCATGCCGCCATGTTTTGTAAACTGGTTCACCAGGAAAGGCACGCTGCTGTGTGAGAAGCTTGGCTGTCATTGCAGGGGACCTCTTCTTTGATCTGGTGGACAGTTTATGTGTTGCTAGTTTCAGTGCCTTCAGCTGACTTATTGGGAATGAGGGATGTACCTACTGATGTGTGCCCTGCATTCACCCACAGTGACTGCACCTCCAAATATGCTACTAATGCAATATGTTGGCTGTGCGAGTCAACATAAAAACAAAGAAAGAAAGGCAAGACACAAAGGGGAAAACTACTGCAGCTGCTTTTTAAAACATTAGAGACCAAGTGTCAGAAATAAAAAGTATTGTTTTAAAAGCCTCAACTCAACATTGAGTTGCTATGCTAATATCTGATTTTATTGCATAACTTAACTACTGTTAATTTTTTCTAAACTTTGTTCCTAATCCTAACATAATGGCTCTTTATAACATGCATCTGAGGCATGCATTCAATCCCAATCCCAGGTTTTAAAAACCGTCTAAAGACATATCTATTTAACCAGGCCTTCTCAGGAATATATTGAGTTTGAATTTATATGAATGTTTTTAATATGTTTTATATATATTTATGATGTGTGACAAGTTTTAATGTTATAATGTGAAAAGGTGCCCTGAGCATTGGAAGGGTGCCTTATAGAAATAAAAACTTGCTTGATTGATTGATAGATATAACCCAATACCTTGCCGTGGGTTATTACTTACTTAACTTTTACAGCAGCTCCTCTATCTACCACTTACATTGCTCTCAGTCAGCTAGCCACACTTCACCCAGAACAGCACAGCCATGAACTGCAGATCATTGCCACAGATTACCTGCATTCAACCCCCTAAATAGTCAAATCAATGCATGGATGGAGAACGGAAAAGACAACACTGGCTGCAACAGCCTATAGGTCCAGGCCCAGCAACAAGTTAACAACACCAGCCTGCTGCTCCCTTAACACTGCGAGTCTGTGACAGTCTAAAAAGAAAGTTTGTACTCACTGCACAGCCTGCAGTCTGTGAAAGCATTCCAACCACAAGGCGAGTACCACCAATCTCCGCTCTGGCTCACAACACACACACTGCATACCAGGGCCACCCCGCTGCCTGTCCTCACCTGCTTCAAAAACGCCTGTCACCCAAATGCTGTTTACCTGCCCCTTGTCGACTCTGTTGCCTACCTTGACACAGCTAGTGCATCTCTCTCTCTTTCTCTCTCTCTCTCTCTTTATGCACCACAGCAAGTCAACTCCCGACCAGCTCACATCAATCTCCTGCTGACTCTATAATCCACTCCATCCATGAACTCCTTCACACACGAGAGCTATGACTATGAAAAGTGACCACGAGGCTGTCAGGCGATTGGTGCCAAATTGTAACAGCTACCACCATGATCACTCTGCACAGCTGCCATCAGTCTCAATGGCAAGTAGTTGCAGACACTAGGGAAGGAAAACAGTGCACAAGCTCTCTGGTAAATACAGACACCCTAACTGATCCCATTACATACTCCTGCCTACTAATCATATGAATATTTAATCACCTCAAATACAGAGCTTGCTCTTCAGTTTTATTCCTATCAGTTCTCCACTAGTGTTCAGTAACTTATTTACCCAACTTAAAAAAATTCAGACCCCTCAAATGTTCCTACTACATATTGATAGCCCAACTGTTATACATTTGTGAATCCTGTATCTAAAGCAATGAGCGCCAATTAATATCCTCAACAATAATATGTTAAGGGGGGTAATTATACTGTATATTATAAAAATTTATGTAAATATTTTAATGGTTAAAAGTCCTTTTTGAATGGATGTTGTGCTGTTTATTAATTTATAAAGGTTTCACTAATCTGACACTTTTATGGCACATACTTATTCATTAATGACCATTAATGTATGAGCATCAAATGCAACAAATAAATAATGGTATAAAAGACAACGAATTTCTACTGGTGGCAGTAGTTACAGTATTTAATGGTAAACATTTGTTTTAATGGCGATTAATGTATTGGCACAACATGAACATAATTTTAATGGCAAGGACATGTTCATTAAACAATTTTAGTGGTTATTAAACACACCATGAAGAAGCCTAACACAAGATTTGAGGGGGTGTACTACAGCCATTAAATATTTAATTTATGCCTTTCCTGGTTAATTAATGGCATGTGTAATTAAATTAATGGTTTGCACACAAAAAACATACAAAATTTAAGACAATTTAATGGGAAGATGCATCAGCCATAAAATGGTGATATAAAATTTAATGGTGGAAATTAATGGGTCTGCATAATAAGATAGATCTTTCATTTATATAGCACCCCTCTCCGAAGACTCTGAGTGCTGCACAGTATAACACACATAACATACAGAAACATCTTAAAAATACAATGAAACAAATTTGAAACAAGCAGCAATGACATACCAAATACAGCTGGGAGCAAAAGCATTAACTAACCAGCTTAAAATATACTATTATTATAAAACACCTTCAATTAAAAGCTTGATTAAATGAATATGATTTGTGGCCCTTCTTAAAGGCTTCCACTGAGGGTGCCTCCCTAAGATAACCAGGCAAAGAGTTCCACAGGGAAGGTGCGGCTGCCACAAATGCTCTATCTCCCAAATGCCACAGCCCAACCATGGGAACTTCAAGGAGGCCACCGCCAGCAGAACAGAGCCTGGGTTAGGAGGTACAGCACAAGGAGCTCTTGCACATAGACTGGGCCCCTCTTATGCAGGGTCTTATAGGTCAACAGCCCTATCTTGAAGACAACCCTCCACCAGACTGGCAGCCAGTGGAGTTCATGTAGCACCAGGGTGATATGTTCATATCTTTTCATCCCCAACAATAATCTCGCTGCTGCATTCTGCACCAGCTGCAGTCTGTGGAGGTTGTCTCCAGATATCCCTAGGTACAGGGCATTGCAGTAGTCCAACCTGGAAGTGACGAAATAATGGGGAGTTATTTTATTTATTTATTTATTAAATTCTCAGATTACAATGCATATGAGTCAGAGACTTTTTTACACAGGTCCATGTCAACTTCAACAATACAGAACATACAGAGAACAAATAAGTAGTTCAAGTAATCAAAATGACATTATACAGGTAGCAATAGGAAGGTTAACGGTTAGCAATCCAGGTAGATACAAATTAATAAGAGCTAATTGGTGATACAGTCAAGTGTGAGACTAGCAGGACCGCAGGTTAGTGATGGCAGCCAGGGGTTGACTCAGTTGGGTGGCAGAAACAGCCAGAAGTTGGCTTAGTCGAGAAGGGCCAATCCATTGGAATCTCAAAGAGGACAGACCAAGAAACTGCAGGGCAGGCATACATGAATGGGTAACAGGCTGAGAACAAGAGTGGGGGTAGATGGGGGAGGGGAAGGGAGGGAAAAGAGGGGGGACACATAGGATTAGCAGGGGGCTAAGCAGTGTAGTCACAGCTGCACGTGACCAGGTTTTGTTTAAGGAGATGCTTGAAAGAACCAAGCTTGGGTCCTTCACAGAAATTAGTGTTATTTTAATGGCTTAAAATGCAGTAGTGATGGCAGGCAAGAGAGCAGAAACTTAGACTAAATTAACCGGAATAAAACACTTGGCAGCTAGACTGGTATGGGTAGTGCCAGTGACAAAAACTAGCAGACTGATATCAAGTAACATAGGTAGACAGCAGAAAGTTATGTGCAGACACTTCTTGAGTTGGCGTGAGGACCTTCTAAACTGAAGGTGGGAGGAGGAATAGCAGACTAACAGTGGCAGAAGGTTCCATAGTTTGGGTGCAGTAATGCTAAAAGCCTGGTCCCCCACATGAGTGGATGTTTTGGGGACAATGAGAAGAGATTTATCATTGGATCTCTGGGGATAGGCCAGATGGGAGAGTCTGAGCAGAGCCGCAGTGGAAACAGGGGTACCGGTCATAACGTTTTCTTTCAGTGAAACAACTGCAAATACAGTACACAACTATTTGAAAAAGACTTCCAACCCAGGCAGCTGTAGAGGTCATTGTGATCTGTTGGTAAATTCAACAAGAGGGCAGGTCTGCAAATGTTATTGTAGGTGGTCTCATTTGGAAAGTAGGGACTTGGAAGCATTAGTAAAGGATATGAGCTCATAGTTGAGGGAGGGAAGTAAGACTACCCTGGCAAGGGTTAAATGGGCATTGGGCATAAGACAGTGTTTAACCTGATAAACCAGACTAAGTTTAGTATTTACTGACTTGTAAACATTGAGGATGTGGAGGAGGAAATCAAGATGCGGGTGAAGTGTAACCCCAAGGTATTTAAAGGATGGTGCCACCTTCTGAGAGGTCCCATCAGTGCACCTGATGGACAGGAGGGTGGGGTAGGCTTTTAGTTCGGCAGAGGACCCAAGAAGCATGGTTTGGGTCCTCTTTGTATTCATTACAAATGCATTTTTTTATTTTATTTTTGCTCATTTTCTCAATGAATGACAAAGATAAAACATCTTTATTAGAAGTATACACATCATGTAAACATAAGAAATATTACATAGGGTAATGCACATTTCTGCATCCATTGTTACAACACATGAGAATGTCTGGTAAAGTGTATAAATCATTAAAGAGCCACTGACACCTTGAGAACAGCTTTGAAAAACAGAATATTTGGACACAAAAGCAGCTTATATTTCTGATCAGCTCTGCATTTCTTATTCTCATTATGTATTATGGAGGTCATATGCATGAAAACAGGAGAGTTGCTCCACTGAGGGTTTATCAGCTCCTATTGCTTCTTCCCAACCTGATGTCATAATACTCTGCTTGTGACATCAGTTATTCCCATAGCAACAACCTGTAGTGTCACAGCACAGCATTATGATTTCAAGCAGGACATAAGCTATAGAGGTAAATTAATTCTAATGGATAAATAGCTTGTTTTGTTGTAGTTTCTTAAGTAATAATGGAGAGGATAAATCTAGAGGGGGATACATGAGATACAAGCTGAATTGTGCCTGTTATGTTTTCCAAAGTTTTTCCAAACGTGTCAGCTGCTCTTTAATTCACTCAAGAATAACAGTTCATGTAAGCAAGTTATAGTTCAGCCTGTTGCAGCCAGACCATGGACAACTGATTGCAATGTTTATTTTATAGTCCAGTAGAATCCCTTCAATACAGAACAGCCAGTGTAGGTCATTGGTCCATGACCCTTAACAGCCTTTGCATCTTCAGGAAATCAAACTAGCTTCTTTACATAAAATGTTGGACAGACAGTCCACTCCCCCTGTCGGTCCCTCCTAACATATTAATCTTTATTCAAGCAATTCTAAGATATTTTAAAAATCAGACCTCAAAAATGCAGGACTTATTCTGTAGATTGCCATTTAACCAACTTTAAACACAGCACATAATTTCCAGTGCTTACTTTAGTTACCCAGAAACTTTGTGCAGGCATAACAAAAAGACAGTTTCCTGGATGAAATGCTTGGGCAGGTTAAATAAGCACTCAAGTATAAGTAAGGAGTGCAATTTCCATTACCGCTGATCATGATGCTCACTATGGCAACTATGGCCCCAACTCGCTACTCCCTACCCTAGCTAAACTACAAGAACATCTAGTCCTCTCTCAACTCACCTCCTTTCTATCTGAAGCTTCCTTCTTCACCCCGTTTCAATCTGTTTTCAGGAAAAAACACTCTACCACCACCTCCCTACTTCGGCTCACTGACTCTATCTTCTCTGGGATGGACAATGGCCAAATCACCTCAGCCATATTTGTTGACCTTGCCAAGGCTTTTGACACTGTTTCCCACTCCCTTCTCCTTGATTCCCTCTCATCTGCTGATCTAACCCCTTCTGCCACTAACTGGTTTAAAGCCTACCTTACTGGTAGAACCCAAACAGTTAAGATCGCAGATGCCATCTTGTCACCCCTCCCGATCTGCACTGGCATCCCTCAGGGCTCCATGCTTGGTCCCCTTCTATTCTCCATCTTCCTTAATGACCTGCCATCTGTCTGCTCCCCCTCCTCCGCCATGCACATGTACGCTGATGATACTGTCCTGTATGCACCTGGCTCACGCCCAGCTGAGGTTACATCCAGCTTGCAGCATGACTTCAACAAGGTTCAGCTCTGGTTTGCAAACCATCAATTATTCTTCAACACCAAGAAGACAGTCTCCATGACCTTTGACACAAGGCAGAGACTCTCTAGGCTTCCCTCCCTGCCCACTTTCTGTACTCTTGATGGGACTTTACTTGAGGACACCTCATCCTTCAGATACCTTGGGGTTTGGTTAGATTAACACCTCAACTTCTCTGGACACATTGACAGCATTCAGAAAAAATTACGCCCCAAGCTCGATGCCTTGTTCAGGAACTGCAGTTGCATCTCTCCTATGGCTAGACGTAAGCTTCTCCAGAAGATGATCCTCCCCAATTTTGACTACTGCAATGTAGTCGATGGTGCTGCTCCTAAATCCTCCCTGACCAGACTGGACACTCTCTTCAAATCCTTCTGCTGCTTTGCCCTTGATGCTCCCTCTTGCACCCACCACAGTGACCTCTATCGAGCCCATTCTTTCCCCTTCCTTACAAATAGATGCCTCTCACACCGCACTAAATTCACCGCTAAACACTGGCTGGGTGAACTCCCTTCCTAGCTCTCCCCCTCATTTATAACACCCCCTCCTCCTTCCCACTCGTGCAGATCTGTTGACACTCACACTCTAACTGCCCCCTGCAGCTCCACCCTCTCTGGCCAGTCTGGGTACTCTCACCGTTTCTCTAAAATATGGAACTCTCTACCTCCCCAAATCTGACACTCCTCCTCCCTCTATTCCATCAGCACTACCCTTTCCAACTATCTTGCACTTAACTGTTCCTGTTATGACCCACCTTAATTTCCTTCACCTTGCTCCTTACAGTTCATCCCCCTTTAGAATTTACCCATTGTCTCTATCGACTCTACTGCCTCTACTGATCCTAGCCCCTCCTAGGTGCTAAATCTCATACCTTTCTCCCTTTCCCTACTCTCTTTCCCCCTTTTTCCCTAGCCTTCACACTCCCCTTGCAGGGTTTGCACCATCCTGAAGGGGTCCTATAGTGCCTAGGCTTGCCTCCTTTTCTTCCCCCATCTACCTATCCTTGGCCTTCCAGGTCCCCTTTCAGGGTCCCCAGCATCCTGGAGGGTTCCTTAGATCAGGCCTCATCCCCTCCCAGGTGTTATTTCTCATTCCCTCCCTCTCACTTTCCCTCTATAACTACAATGCCTAACTGCAGGAGGGTTTACAATCACCTGAAATTCCCTGCCCCCCTTGCAGGGTTCATCACATCCTGAAGAATTCTCTTTTTGGGTCAGGTCTTATTTCTCCCCTCTTAGGTGTTAATCATACTTACTCCCTTTTGCTCTCTCTCTCTCTCTCTGTCTCTCTTTCTCCTTCTCTAATCCCTACTCCAGTCCCGAGTCCTCTTGCAAGGTTCCCTGCATCCTGAAGAGATCTCGCTGGGACACGACTCTGCACTATCTGTCATTTCATCCTCTCTCTCCTTCACCCCTTATTTCACGATAGCACTTGTTCACTTATTACCATTGCACTTATTAATTGTTCTTACAAATTATGTATGCCACACTGTTTGTAACAACTGCCATAATTAATTATATGCTATGTTGATCTTTGTAACTTTTTTTTTTTGTAGACTTTATTTCTGCACCCTCCCAAGGGGAACTTTCTTCAGCGTCTGCTTACTCTTAGTTTTTACCTCCCACTGTGAGGCTCACCTAACTCCTCACCCCGGCCCGGTGAAACCCCTGGATCTGAACCCTCACGGGGAAGGGCCAGGGGAATTTTCCATTCTTGTTTCACCCCATGGAGTCCAGATGTGCAATGGCAGCTGGGCACGACATGCCACCACCTGCCGAACTCCACCCCTGAGCAATGCTGTCACCGCTGTATAGTGGTAACCCGACAGCCGCCAGGTGCTGCTGCAGTGCAGTGAGCCCCAGGAACTCTCCCCAGGGAAGAGAGAGCTATCCTCTGGACACTCGCTGTCTTCCCTCCCCTGCCGACCCCCGGCTCCCCGGGCTTGTTCCCAAACCCAGGTTGCCAATGTGGCATGAGGTGTGGCATCCAGCGCCTCAACCCTCAGCACCACCAGGCCAGCTGATGATGTGTGTAACTTGAATATAAAATGTCTCATCCCTAGCGGCCCATCAGCGCGGCGGTGGGTTTCACTGCGGCGCTGGCGGCCGGGTTGAGCGGACCCGGATGTCCGAGGAGCCGGCGGGGGAGTAGGATCGGCGTCAGCGGACAGCTGTCCTACTCTGGGGAGGTGCGCGGTAGCGCTGAGCACTGAGGACTCCTGGCGGAGGCCAGGAGATCTAGCGCTGCCGACGCTTGACGTGGGAGTTGGGAGGCGAGGCAGATGCTGGCGCCATTGCACGTCCCTACTCCTCGAGGAGAAAAATTGGTAAAAATGGCAGGCAGGACCACCGTGAGATGAAGCCCTCCTGGAGCCTCGCCTCACCCATGCTGTGGGACCCCAACCAGTCACAGTTCGGGTCACGCAGGTGGCCTGCAGCCCACCCTCCGAGGGTAAGCGGGGTGACCGGGGTCCTCAGCAGCTATAGGCGGTGGTGGAGGTCTCCGGGGGCCGTGACCAGGGCGGAGGGCAGACGGTGGTACTGCCAGAAAAAAAGGGAAAATTATAATAAAAAAAAAAAAAAGTCTCATCCCTATTGTACCCCTTCCCCTCAGGTCACACTGGGAGATGAGCAACCTGTTGCTTAGTGTGCCTTCCTGGTGAAACATTTCAATAAATGAATAAAAACAATATAGGCTATATTTGGGAATGCTGCATCCCCATTCCCTCTGGGGCTGCTTTGTGCAGTGAGTCATCTGCACAGGTAGAGGACCCTGCAAACTTTCCTTAGCCATGCAGCTGCAGCCATTTCACCCCCCCCCCCATTGTTGAAGAACCAGGATCACAAAACTCAAATACAACACCAATAAGCCCATAAAATAATCCCTTGTGAACATGTAAAATGCGCACAAATAGGAAGACAAGACAGTACTTGTGAGAGAACTATATTATGAAACTGAACAACAATCAAGTCCCAAGCGTGGCTAGAAAGAGACTGTTTCCTATAATAAAGATCTTTCAAGTGTCCTCTTCCTCATCGCTTTCAGTATCTCCATGCTCAAATTGTTTTTTAAATCACTTCCAGTTTTCTTCCTGCTACTACTGGCCCCAAAAAACACTTTCCAACATACATTATCTTCAGTTGGGCTGGTAGATGAAGAATGTGAGAGATTCCTAGAGCTCTCAGTCATGCACAAACTGCATCAATGTCCCACTTTCTCTGCCTTGTGGCAAAGCTGAGATCAGAGAAGTAATGATTTTAATTGTTTATTTATTGAAATGCTTCACCAGGAATGGCACACTGAACAAGTTGCTTGCCTCATGGTGCGTTCTGGTTGGGGGGGGGTCATAAGGGAGAACGCACAATAAAGTACATACACAGAGTAGTGTAACAGTTGACAGATTAAGTGAACAGATTAATGGTGTAGACAGACAACATACTACACAATATATACATCGGCCACATTAAGACCGAGGACATTATCACATTGTACTTCGATATAGAGTGCAGAGTATACAAGACTGTACATTAAAGTGCTATGTAGAAAAAAAATATACATAGTGTTAAGAAGACCAGTTAAGCATAGTAATGAAAGAGAAGTGTATTCTGTATATGAACAGTCAGCCAAGTAAGAGATAGAAAGCAGTGAGCCAGCTTGAACAGGAGAAAATAAGGCCTA
The DNA here is from genome assembly GCA_016271365.2 of Neoceratodus forsteri. Classification (NCBI taxonomy): domain Eukaryota; kingdom Metazoa; phylum Chordata; order Ceratodontiformes; family Ceratodontidae; genus Neoceratodus; species Neoceratodus forsteri. The sequence goes on from CM028130.1 coordinate 1,113,679,639, forward strand.
GCCACAGGTACAGTTTACTGCTAGAAAGTTTTGTCCTCCGAGTTGGTGGGAGCCAGCGGCTGGATGCCCCCGCCGGGAGTGCTGCAGAGCCGAGAAAAAAAAAAATGGAAAGGAAGATGGAGAAGAATATAAGGTCTAGTACAGAACTCTGAGGTACGCCAGTGTTAATAGGGAGAGGAGGAGATATGGCATCCTCTATTCTCATTAACTGGGTCCTACCTACTAGGTAATCTTTGAACCAACTAGTGGCAGAGATAGTTAGGCCAGTCGAGGAGAGGGAATCCAGAAGAAGGGTGTGGGAGATGGTGTCAAAAGCCTTTGCTAGGCCAACAAAATTGGCAGAAGTGATTTGACCCTTGTCCATCCCTGAGAGGATGGAATCAGCGAGCCTAATCAGGGAGGCGGTGGTGGAGTGATTCTTCCTGAAGCCAGAGTGGAACGGAGTGAAAAAGTTAGTTCCAGAGAGACACGTACAGTGAAGCCCATCAAGATGAAGCACAGTTTCACAGGTATACTGCATGACAAAAGGAATTAACTCCCATTGAAACTGCATTGTTTGCTGCAGTAACACTACTGCAGCATTCTGCGACACTGTGCTTCATGCTGGTGGGCCTCACTATAGTTAGTTGAGCAAGGACCAGATGCTCCTGGAGTTTAGCAAGGGTAGGAAAGAGAGAGATGGGATGGTAGCTTGCAGGAGTGGAAAGGTCACCACCCTTGGGCAAGGGAAGGAAAGTAGCATGCTTTCAAATAGTTGGGATGGAAGCTGTGGCCAAAAACTGGATAAGTAGGTAAGACAGCAGAGCAGAGATGGCAGGCACCTAGAGGTACAGCAGTTTGGGGTCCAAATCATCTGGTGAACTGACTTTGGAGGGTTGAGGGCATATAATGCTTCCATAGTGGCATCAGAAGTGATGTTAGAGAAGGAGAAGGAGAGGGAAGCAGAGGATATGTTGGGAGAGGAGTGTTACTGGGGTGAAGGGTTAGCATGAGAGGGCAGAGGCAAGGAGAAGAGGAGAGCCGAAGCACAAGTGGTGAAATACGAATTAAATTCTGAGGATGTGGGGTGCTATCTATTAGTTGTAAAGTTCCTGCCGATTTCGCTTTTGCCAGAATTATATCTCGGATGTGCACCCCCGCTGTCAACACCAGCAGTGTACAGGGAAGATCATGATTATTCAGTTTGTGCCTGGGAGTTTATACAATAGGCTCGGAGAAGTGCTGAGTCTAGATTAAACAGTTATGACAGCAGTTTTTGCATGAAAATTAGAGTGTCCACTCCCTCCCTCTGGGACCCCAAGAAATTGCAAGTTCTGTACCTAAGACCCATTCTTGAGATGCTCAAGTCTGGGACAGAGGAGATTTTTCTTTTACTAGTCCACTCACCACTGCCTGTGACTTAGCCACTGACGTCTTCAGATTCTTGTGGCTATCATCAAGTTGCTGCACTGTCTTCTCTTCAAGGGTTACCTGAGAGTTTAATCCCTCTATTTTTTATTCAACTTGCAGACAGACGTTAGAACAGCCTCAGTGTTGGCTCAGGCTCCCCACTCCCATTTGAGGGTGGTCCCTCTTTGCTGGTGCTGGCGGCTGGTGCTGCAGCTGCCTCTTGCTGCTCTCTTTACTCTGCTCATTCTTTTTACAGCCCATGCTCCATCCTTTAACAAACTCATTCAGGGTACATAGTCGACAAAGTTCTGTTGAATGGTGCTTTTAAACTGCAGTGAGATCTGAAAAGTACAATGCAGCCCTCTTAAATGCATACCCTTGGGATCAACAAAAAGGGCTTTATGATGCCAGTTTGACAAATATTTTGTCAGCCAACATTACAGCGACAGATTTATTGCGGTCAACATAAATCCATCGGAGAAACAGTTGCTGTTCATCGGGGGGCTTTGCTCCATGAACCCACCATGTGGGGGGCTCTGCCCCCACACCCCCTGGACTTGGGGGTAATCAACTCCAAGTCAGAGTTGATTGAGGGAAGGGTTGCAGGACTGGGGAAAAGAGTGCCGGGTTCCCAGACGGACTTCACAGCGAACTGTCAATGTTGTCAGCATCAATGTGTTCACTGTAAAGGGTTCGCTGTGCGAAGGGCATACCAGCAAAAAGTATGCATTTAAGAGGGCTATGCATTTATCAGATCTTGTATTCTTTTAATGATGAGTGCAACTTGCAGTATGTTCCAGGAGGCTAGGTAGGGAAAAGAAATGCCAGTAGCACTTAAGCGCTTCTTTGGTTGAGATAAAGTGATTTGTGATATGCTGTGGCATTCTTTGGTCTGATTCCTGTGTGATGAAGGGTGCTTCTGAGATTCATGATAAATGCTTCTGTGATATTCTTTTGGGTTCTTTTCTTTGATTTCAGTGTGAGGGAGGGTGCTTCTGTGATGTGGGCTTGGTGGCTAAAAGGTTGAAGTAGATGAATAATACCTCTATTTTAAATAGAGTAGACCATTATCAGACAACTAATTGCTAATTAGAAAGAGAGCTACAAACATAATCGGTAGAATGGGCCAGTCAGTCCACACTTGAACAACAAAACTGAGGGAGCAAATATGCATCTAAAAGGGATCCTTACGTGCATTTAACAGGTCTATTTAACATAGGAAGTATAGGGAAAAAAATGGGACTTAGAAATTGTATGCATTTATGCAGGATATGCATTTATCAGGTATGCGTTTAAGTGGGGTGCATTGTAGCAATAATATGACTTTAGAAGAACTCAGGGAGAGAGGATGAAGAGATCTGTCTGCATGTGTTGGCTGCAGACACTGCCCCTCACACTCTAGTTGTTGACAGGCTGGCTTCCAGTTCATGGTAGCCTTCAGTAAGATGGGAGCTGATAAGGCTTATGTTCTTTCAGCTGTGAAGGAACACTATATCATCCATATAAAGTATGGTACTGCAAGCAGTGGTAACAGTAGGGAGGTTTTTCAGGGAGAAGAGAATGATCCCAAGAATCAAGCCCTGGGGAATCCCAAGCTTAACAGTGACTGCCTCCGAGATGGACCATTGAACTTGGCTACTTGTCGGTGATTAGACAGGCATTGCCTGAACCAGGAGACACCATGCATGGACAGGCCCATGGCATGCAGTTGGAACACATGAGGCTGTGATCCCAGTGCCACATTTGTGAGTGCTGTGGTGGTGGTGCTATGGGCCTTACAGAAACCAGGTCTCTCAGGTTTTAAGCATATTGTGAGAACAGGTGTTCAGTAAATTGTTCAGCTACAACACACTCGGGTAGCTTTCTAAGAGCAAGAAGTATTGCAGAGGGGCAGTAGTTCTCAAGACATTCTGTGTCCCCAGTCTTTGGGACAAGAACAACCCTAGCATGCTTCCAGCAGTTAGGGACAATGCCAAACACAAGCTATAGGTTAAAAATGTGATTGGCCATAATAGGAGCACTGAGTTTCAAGAGTTTAGGCTCAAGACCATCACATCCAAATACTCATATAAGAGAAGCAATCAAGATTTTGGCAATCGAAATTTAATGTCAAACAAATGTAAAAAGATGCATATTGTTAAAAATTCCAAGGTGGAATATTGCACCAATACAGTTAAGTAGAGCACTCCAGATAGCAACAAGACCTGGGGGTGACAATTAACAACAATTTGAAAATCTCTTCACAGAGCAGTACGGCATACAGGAAGATAAACAGGATGCTGGGATACATCAAGCAAAGATTCACTAGTCATAGAAGCAAGGCAATATTGGCACTGTACATATTTATTTATTAAAGTGTTTCACCAGGAAAGACAAATTGAGCTTTGAATTAGCTCATTCCAGATGTGTCGGGGGGGGGGGGAGGATGGGTACAAGAATAACAATGAATGTACAGTTTAATACAGTGAACAGTAGTTTCACTTGTTACAATAAGCAGTTATTTACAGCATTTACAATCAGATACAGGTAAGATACAAGGTAATAGTGCAGCGGAGTCCTCATGGGTAGTTGAAGTAGAGACCCAATGCAGGGCAATTGATAAGAGGACTTAGGGGCGAAGGAGGGTGGATTGGGGGCAGTTAAGGGAGGGGTGATATTGGGGGAGGAGGAGAAGAGATAAGGGAAGGGAAATGAGGGGACAAGGGGAGAGAGGGGCAGAGGGGAGGATTAGGGGTAGGTAAGGAGGATGAAATGGGGAGGAGGGGAGGAGGAGAGGGATAAGGGAGAGAAGATATGGGTAAGAGGAGGAGGAGAGAGAGAGGAACATAAGAAAACAAGGAGAAGAGGAGAAGGGGAGAGGAGAGAGAGAAAGAATGAGCGGGAGAGGAGAGAAAGTGAGGAGGACAGGAAGGACAGGAGAAGATGGGGGCAGTGAGGGGGAAGGAGTTAAGTGAAATAAATGGGCCTGGTAACTAGGGACAGTCACAGGAGGTGGTAGTGTGGGTATGGAGTTGTGAGGTTAGTGAGTGTTTGGAAGAAGCAGAGCAAATGGGAAGGAGACAGCATTCCAAAGTTTAGGAAAACAGAATGAAAAAGCAGCTTGACCAGGAAGGGATTTACCAGAGGTAAGCAGGAGGGAGCGACAGCCAGTATTTGGGAGGGGTGGGGTAGGTGAGAGAAGAGAGTTCAGAAATGGAGGAGGGAGGACAGCCAGAACTTGGAAGTAAAGATGTCACAGTGGGTTAGGCGGCGATCCTCTAGGGAGGGGAGGAAGAGAACAAAGAGAACAGTGGTGGGCGTGGGGAGAACAGTTCAGAGCAAAATGGCAGAAGATGTGGGAGAGGGGAGTCCAGTCTGGCCAAGGTGAACCTTGGGGCAGCACCATAGACTATGTCACAATAATCAAAGATATGAAGAATCATCTTTGTAAGGATGTCACGACAGGCAGGAAGGGAGATGCAGCTTTTGTTCCTGAAGAGGGCTCCAAGTTTGGGGTGGAATTTATTGTGTATGGCATCTATTTGCCGAGAGAAGTTAAGGTGATGGTCAAGCCAGATACTGAGGTATTTGAATGAGAGCACAGTATCAATTGTGACCCCATCTAGGGTGAGGAAAGAGGAGAGGGATGGGAGATTAAAAATCTTTGGCCTGGTGCCAGAGCACATAAAGACCATTTTTATTTTATTTTTTAAATTAGGGATAGCTGATTTGATCTGAACCATTCTGGACCGAGTCGAAATCAGATTAGAGTTTTGATCTTATCTCTGCTGGAGAAGATCCACAGACAAACAGGGCTGTGTCATCTGTGTACATGTGGATGGATGCAGAGGGGCAGGCAGAGGGAAGATCATTTAGAAAGATGGAGAAAAGTAAAGAGCCAAGGACGGAGCCTTGGGGGATGCCAGAGTTAATGGGGAGGGGCAAGGATAAGGAATTTCCAAGATTCACTGATTGTGATCTACCTGTGAGGTAAGAGCTTAACCAGCTTATTGCAGGGTCTGAGAGGCCCACATACCTCAATTTGTGCAGGAGAAGGGGGTAGAAGACAGTGTTGAAAATGTTCGCTAGGTCAACAAAGATGGTGGCAGTGAGAAGGCCCTGGTCCATAGCTGTGTGAATGGTGAGTCGGAGGAGGGAAGAAGTTGTGGAGTGGTGCTTGCAAAAGTCAGACTGGAAAGGTGTGAAAAAGGAAGATGAGTCTAGGAAGGAGGAGAGTTGGGAAAGAACTATGTGTTCTTGGAGTTTGGAAAGGGTTAGGAGGAGGGAGATAGGATGGAAACTGACTGGAGAGGAGGAGTCACCTCCTTTTGGCAGGAGAATAACTGTAGCATACTTCCAGGAGTCTAGGATTGAGGCTAAAGAGAAGGATAGGTTTAGGAGGGATAGGAGAGGCAATGGCAGGGGCAGAGAGGTGAAGAAGCTTAGGGTCTAGCCCATCAGGGATCCTACCTCGAATGGGGCTGAGAGCTAGAAGGGCTTCCAGAGAGGTGGATGGTGTAACCGGTGAGAAGGAGAAGGAGAAGGGAAGTGCAGGAGCATGGGTTGGGGGAGGAAGGTGGAAAGGAGGGAAAGAGGATAGGAGAGAAGAAGCACAGGTGGTAAAGGAGGTGTTGAAGGCTGAGGCCACAGAGGGAGGGTCAGAGATACTGGAGTCGCCTAGCTTTAAGACAGGAGGTGCAAACTGGGTAGGAGGAGAGAAGAGGGCATGAATAACTTTCCAGAACTTGGAGAGGTGGCTTAGATTCTTCTGGAAAGAGGAGGAAAATAACTCAGCCTTCACTAGCCTTGTGCTTCTAGTACAAGAGTTACTCAGGGTGCAGTACCCCTTAAGGTCTGCAGGTGTGCTGGAAAACTTGTACAATTTCCAATCCAGGTTGCCTGTTCGGTGGCAAGCCAGAAGCTTAGCTGAGATCCAGGGGAAGTGTGAACCTCTGACCCTGGTTTTCCGGAGAGGAGCCTGTTGATCACAGATTAATAGAAATTTGGAGAGGAAGTAGTTAAGGGCTTGGTTTGTGTTAGGGCTTTGGAGATAGGGGACCAGTCAGTTGACTGCAGATCTACATGCAGTGAAAACAGGTCTAATGAATGGAAGGAATTAATTGGGGTAATTTTTGGGGGTTCCCTGGGGTGATGGATTTTGTACACTCCTTATACCATATAGCGGTCACTGAGTGCATCAGAGAGGGTGTCAGCATCAATGATGCAGTGTGGGTGACTGGTGAGGACCCAGTCCAAGAGGGAGTGGTTATGGGATTTAGAATTTAGTTGGGTAGGGACTGAGATGAGTTGAGTAAGGTGCAGAGACCTAATGTTTTGAGAAAGTTTAGAGTTGGAGTGGGATAGCCAATTTATGTTAGTCTCCCAGGATGAAAAGCTTACCAGACGGGTCGCGAGTGGAGATGGAAGTCAAGAGTTCAGACAAGAGAAGTGGATAGGCCACGGCAGCAGTAGACACCCACCACATAGATGGGGAGGGAAAAAGGGAGGGAGAGTTTGAGGATAAGAAGTTCATAGGCAGCGGGAACGGTGACAGACAATACCGTGAACATATCACTGGTTCAGTCAGATCTGGAGTATTGTCAACAGTTTTGGAACCTGCATCTGAAAAAAAGACAGGGAGAGGTTAGAGACTATACAGTGGGGGGCTATGGACAGTATCCAGGGGAAGCAGAGTAGATATATAGACAGACAGACAGACAGATACAGTATAAACTTTATTTACATAGTGCCCTTTTCCAGGGACTTGGAGCGTTTAACATTAAAATTGAAAACAACATGAAACACAGTACAGTATGCCCATGCAACAATAAACATTAAATATGTCTGTCATTATTAAAATAGCAATAAATAATCAAAATACAGTATATATATAGATATATATATATCTATATATATAGTCAGATCAGTTATTTCTTATATATTGAAAGCCTGGTTGAACAAAAATGTCTTCAACTCCTTTTTAATGGTTTCCACTGAGGGTGCCTCCCACATACGACTACGCAATGCGTTTCACAGGGTAGGTGTAGCCACTGAAAATGCACTGTCACCCAAATGTGGAGGACCTAACCCTGGGAACCCCAAGGAGGCAACCCTTGGAGGAACAGAGAGCCTGAAATGGGCAGTGAGGTACAAGGAGATCTTGCAGGTAGTCTGGTTTTCCCCTTCATGCAGGGCCTTATAGGTTAGTAATCCAATCTTGAAGACAGTCCTCCACCTAACTGGCAGCCAGTGCAGACCACAGAGGACAGGCATAATAATCCTACATGGAAACTTGATAGCGTCAGCATGTACTCTGTAGGACAGGAGTCACAGAATGAGCACAATAGAAACATAAAGATACAAAAAGGGGATATACAAACATACGAAAATGCCAGCGGATACAGGCCATATGGTCTATCGAGTCTGCTCAAGTGTGCAGCTCCCAGTCTAATCTACTGCAAATTGACTAGCTTGTTTTAAGGAGTTGGTTATGATGATCCCAGGTCCATTTCCTCTGAAGTAGTGCCAGCTTAATCCCTCTAATCAGTTATTCCTTCCTGAGGTTCTTGTTTCCTGTATGCATCACCTTGCTTTTTTTTAGTACTGAATTTGAACAGCAAGACCCTGGACCACCTTTCTAATCTTTGCAGGTTCCTCCACAATTCCTTTACCTCTCCTTGCTGTCTACCCTGCCACAAATCTCAGTGTCATCTGCAAAGAGACACATCTTACCTTGTATTCCTTCTCCTATGTCACTGATGAACATATTGAAAATGACTGGTCCCAGGACTGACCCTGTGGTACCCCACTTGTGACCTCTCTTTCCCCAGATTTGACCCCATTTACTACCACCCTCTGTCATCTCCCTGTAACCAACTTCTGACTCATCTAAATATGTCCTTTGCTGCTCCCAGATCCTCTAATTTATTTCAGCAATCTTCTGTGTAACACCAAGTCAGATGCCTTACTGAAGTTGAAGTAAATTTACTGCTTGTCCTTTGTCCACTACCCTTGCTACCTAGTCAAAGAATGCTATCAGGATAGTCTGACAAGACCTCCCTGTCATGAACTTGTGCTTCTTACTATCCTGGAGCCTATTTCTCTCCAGGTAGGCCACTAGATCCCCTTTGACTAGTGTCTCCATCAGTTAACCTATAAAGGAGGTAAGACTGATGGATCTGTAATTTCCCAGTTCCTCCCTGGTCCTTCCTTGGTGGAGTGGCACCACATCTGCATTTTCCTTCACCTGTTTCACAGTCTTGCTTGCCTCTGTGGCACAGCTGGGATATTTTTCTCTAATGGCCTACAACAGAAAAGACTTGCACTCCCTAAAATGCAATTTTTTTGCCTTTACTGTCTCCATAACATCCGTAGAGAACCAAATCAATCTACTCTTTTTATTCTTTCCAGTCTGTCTAGGCACCCCTTAATAACCTCCATGATTTTGTTCATGATATATACTCCAATTTCTGCTCAATACCTACATACTGGTGCTAACATAAGAGGCTTGCCTTAAGTTCACTTTCTACCTTTTGGAGGTCTAAAACCAATGTACTTGTATCATGTCTTTGCACCTTTGATACCAGATTGAAACATGCTATAAAATGATCACTTGTGCCGAGCAGTTCATCTACCAGTACTTTGCTCACACTGTCATCATTTGTCAGGCTTAGATCTAAGATGTTTCCTTCTATGATCCTCCACATGCTGGGTCAGAAACAATCCAGAAGTAACTCCAGCATTTTGTGACTACTGGCACCACGTGCCACTGGAATGCTCTTGTCCACGTCTAGTAAATTGAAGTCACCCACCAGTACCACTTCACTTACTCCCTTTGTCGAGTTCTTGATTTTCATTGCTACTTTGTCATCTGATGCTTCAGTTTGGTTAGGCGGTCTGTATACCACTTCCATATGAATAAGCCTCCCCTTTTCTGGAAATAGATGTACTCATGATATTTCTGCTTCCCCACGTTCTTCTATATCATTTTCTTCCATAACCTTGATACCCTCTCTAACATAGAGTGCAACCCCTTCCCTTTACCTTTTACTTTATCTTTCCTGAAAAAGATATAACCTGTAACAGGTCCCAGTTGTTGTGTGGTATGGCCCATGTCTCTGTGATCACCATTAAGTCTGGTTTACCCTTTACTGCCAAGACCTGGGGATCTCCCATTTTATTGCCAAGGCTTCTGGCATTCAAGTTTGTCACTCTCCAGATGTTCTGTAACTTTTCCATTTTTTGTTTTTATTTATGTTAACTGCTGCACCCTTCCCAACAATGGCTCCAACCCCTTTTCTATTTTTACACTCTCCCTGATTTTTAAGGGGTCAGGTTTACCCAGTTGCAGTTCAGCTGTTTCTTTATCCCTAGCCCAAACTTCCCTGCCAGCTAGTTTAAATGCCCTAGTGTATAAGCCTTGAACCGTTGTCCCAGTGTCGTTGTTCCTGTGCTCTTGGGGTAGAGGCCATAGTGCTCAAATAACCTAGCTTCCTAGAAATCCCCCCAATCCCCAATGAAATGCAATCCATTTTAATCACTCCAACTTTTTAACCAGTTGTTAAATCTTTTAATTTTATGTTTTCTACCCTCCTCCTTCCATGTACTGGTAGTACCTCTTAGAAAGTTATAGACTTTGCCACACTCAATATAACATGCAAAGCACTACTGGGACAAGATACTGGCATTCGGATGCATGTGAAACAGAATAATTCTGAGGGAGGAGTGTTATCTTGAGCAAATTACTTAACCCCTCAGTGTTTCAGTCCACTCAGCTGCTGAAATGGGCATAAGAAGGACACCATTGGAAAGGAGATGTTGCCACTCAACTGGCTATCCTAGGTAAATAATTTGTGAAATAGATAAAGTGAATTCTGTCCCCCCCCTAATGCAGGATAGCAGATAAGGTGGTGGGGGAGGCTAAAGCACTATCCTAAATCACTTACAACCAAAGAACTATGCAGGGTATCTTTATGACATCCCACGGCTCATTATCCCAACATTCACCTGCCCGGGCCATATTGCCCGACTGGTATAATATCCCAACAGTGTAAATACCACTGGTTTCATGCCTGATGGTGTTATGGGAGGGGGTAAGGTAGCAGATGTGATGGGTTGCTACCTTACCCCTGAAAGCAGCGTTAGATTTGAAAAGCTGGCTGAGCTGCCCTGGTGGTGTGGAGGGCTTAACCACTGGCAGCTCAGCCAGAATAGCCTGGGAGGCTCAGGTTCCGGTCCGGGCTATGGAACTTTTTGGAATATTGCCCCATAGCTAATATATTTTTACTCTGAGGATTGCTCCCTCTTGGAGTTTGTTATATTAGTTATGGGAGGGTGTGGGGGCAAAGCCCCCCACATGGGGGTCTGGGGGAAAAGCTTCCTGTATTAAGGTGCTTGTTATAGCAGGATTCCCGATATTCTATTGTCGGGCATCCGAGTCATGCAGGATTTTTCATTTCAGGACTGTAAACTCGGTACGTTGAACAGCGGCATACCGAGTTTCAGTCTAATATAATATATCCCTGTGCAGAATACAAGATTTCTTGGTGGCATATCAAAACTAGGAATTTGGTACTTTGCTGAGAATGCCGCTTTTTTCCCTTAAATTCTACTCCCAAAGAGAACACCTAAGCTGTGTTCTCTCTAATGCCACCTTAACCTGTATTACTTTTCTGGAGCACATACACAGGTTGTTACCTACTTTTAGATCTGGGAATTGGGCTCAGCGCAATCCCAGCTCAAAGGTATTTCAGATTTTTAGATACCCTGTTTTTTCATTCCTGCTTATAAAGTTGGGGGGGGGGGATGGACGTGATGGACCTCAAGTCTCTTGTGACCTTAAATTACAGTGTTATGACTAAAGCGATCAACAGAAAAAGACAAAGGACATTCATGTACCGTGCACCATGCTGGAACACACTCCCTGAGAATACAAATGATTCCCAAACAAACCCTACTTAAACCTGATTCCTAAAACCAACCCTGTTTAAATCAAGACTTTAAATAATCCAGCGTGCCCTGTATTTGCCTTTAATAATGTGTAGAACTGTGATTGTGTCATGGTCAAAATGACAAAAATCGTGAAAATTATAGTAAATGCCATGAAAAGTCATGGATTGAGTATGTGTTAAAAATTGCCTCTGTTTTGACATGTATTTGTTGTACAAGCACATCAGCAGAGATTTAGGATGTTTTACAAATTGCATTGTTAGGCTGACTCATTGGGAGGAGGCAGCGAATGGTTCCATCTGGGGAGGCACTGCAGGTTTCTAGGGGGGAGGAAGGCCTCAAGGTGGTGGTGGATGTCAAAATGAATAACTCAGAGCAGTGTAGAAGGGCTGCGGCCCAAGCAAATAAAATGCTGGGGTGCATAGCTAGGGGGATAACCTCAAGGAGTCGAGAGGTGCTCCTTCTGCTGTACAATTGCCTGGTTAGACCACACCTTGAATACTGCATGCAGTTTTGGCATTCCTGCTTAAAGAGGGACATTGCATTACTGAAGAGAGTGCAGAGTAGAGTGACAAGGATGGTACTGGGGCTAGGTGAAAGGCTCTATGAGGAGAGACTGGGGGAGCTCAACCTGTATTCGCTGGAGGAGAGAAGGAACAGGGGGGATATGATAGAGGTCTTCAAGTACCTTCAGGGAATGAATAGGGTAAGCCTTGTGGGGGTCTTTCAGCTGAGGGAGGTGATGGCCACCAGGGGACACTCAATGAAGCTGAATGGGGGAAGGTAGTTGGGGAAACAAGGAGGCGCTACTTCCCAGCAGAGCTCCAGGATGCACCCTCCCTTTATACCTATCTCAGCCTTTCTACTTGCAGGTAGCTGCAGAATAGCTCTCTTAATTCTAGCACTTTTACCCTGTCATAGGAACCTATGCAGAATAGCCTAGAGGCGTTTGAAGTGGGCCCTGGGTATTCCGTTGGGAAGCGATTGGTACAGATATAAACATTTTGGTAGAATAGTCATCTTCACTACCCCCACCCTACCCAATAAGGACAATGGGAGGGCCGTACACCTGTCACAGTCTTCTGATATTTTAAGTAGGAGGGGCTTATAGTTCAAAGTATATAAGGAACTAGTTTTTGCCGAGATAGATACTCCGAGGTGCTTTATTGTTTTCCCCAGCTGTAGTGTAACCTGCCCAGGTCCAAAATTAAAAGCACTCTATTCTTTAACCCTATGGGGAGTAACTCACTTTTGGTCCAGTTAACCTTATGTCCAGATCGTTTCCCATACTCCCTCGTTAATTGTTGTACCCGGGGCAAGTCCTGAGCGGGTGCTGCAGGTGTAGGAGCACGTGATCAGCATATAACATTATCTTGTGCTCAGAACCCCCCTCAAAGCCTCTGATTTCCTTATGTTCTCTGAGGGCTGCTGCAAGGGGTTCGAGAGAGAGAGAAAACATACAATGGGGAAGAGGGGCAGCCCTGCCTGGTTCCCCAACCCAGAGAAAAGGAGGAAGTCACCATTCCATTTACCACTATCTGAGCTTGTGGGTTGCTATACAGTACCCATATCCAAGATTTGAAATGGGGTCCAAGGCCCACCCTCCCCAATGTGTCAAAGAGATAACCCCACTCCACGCACTCAAAAGCTTTTTCAGCATCAAGGGCTAACACTGTGGCCCCATGTTGCTGTGTATTGTTACCCCATCTGTGGATCACATTTAATGTGTGGTGTATATTATGTTTCCCCTGTTGCCCTTGCACAAAGCCGGCCTGATCTGGGTGGATTAAGGCGGGGAGCACCAGGGCCAATCTGGAGGCCAGTACTTTAGCCAATATTTTATAGTCTGCTGTGAGCAAAGAGATTGGCCTATAGGATGCACGCCATGAGGGGTCTTTGTCCGATTTATGCAGGACCATGATTGCTGCTGATGGCGTGGAGAGGGGGCAGCTCACCACTATCCAAACACTCTATAAGCATACCATAAAGTGGTTCTAGTAGTACATGGGACAATGCCTTGAAAAAGTCTATGGGTAGGCCATATGGGCCCAGAGCCTTCCCTCCCCTAAGAGCCCCAACTGCCTTACTGACTTCAACCCTAGTTATGGGGTAGTCTAACTCCAGGGCCACCTTTTTCTCCAACTCTACCACAGGAGCCTTGGCAAAGAATTGTTCAAATTCTTGGGAAGTAGGTGCTACCTTGGATGCATAGAGGGAACTATAGAAGGCATTAAATGCACTACCAATGTCCACCTGATCCTGAAAAAGATTGCTGGATTTGTCATGAATTTGCTCCACTGACCTCTCTCCTTCTTTATGACATAGTTGCCAGGCAAGCAGCTTATTCCCTCTGTCTCCGTTGAAGTAGGCTCCTGCTTGTGGTAGTAGAATAGCCCGCTCTATTTTAGCATTGCTTGGTATATTAAATTGCCATTTTAATTTCTGGATTACTCCATGCACAGGTGTGCAGGGCCTCAGCCTATGGGCTGCCTCGCTTGACACGATTTTCTCACACAGATGGATAAGCTCCTGTTCCCTGTGTCTTTTGGCATGCACAAAAAAGGCTATGGTTTGTCCCTGCACATATGCTTTGAGGGCTTTCCATCTACAGTAGTGGGAGGTGTCTCCCTTTCCATTGAAGTGGAGAAATTCCTTAATGTGTTTGGTCATAGCAGCAATATATTTTTGATCTTTCAAAAGAAGGGGGTCTAGTTTCCATTGTCTAGTTATTGGTGGGGAGCCAGGAGCTGCCAAACTCATACTGAGAGAGGCATGGTCTGACATCACAATAGGGGAGTATTTAACTGAGTCTACCAGTGGGAGGAGGGTGGGACTGATCAAAAGCTTATCTAGGTGAGCGTAGGATTGGTGGGCATGAGAGTAGAAACTAATCTCTACCCATGGGGTATCTATGCCTCCAGGCATCCAGTAAGTTAAATTCCTGTTCTAACTCTCCCAGGGCTTTGGCATTTTGGAAATGGGAATTGGAGCTGTTTTGGATCTATCCAAGACAATATCTCACACGCAATTAAAATTGCCCCCCCAATATCCAGGGACCCGCCCACCCCGCCATATCCAGCGACAACCTTTGAAAAAACCCAGGGTCTTCAACATTTGGCACGTATATTGAACCAATTGAGAAAGTACCAATGCCTGGGAATTCGTCTCTCACCAGGGAGTACCTACCAGCTTTGTCAATGACCTGCTCTAATAATTGCACTTGGGAGCCACAAGGGAACCAAATCACAGTGCCTCATGCTTTGGAGGAGAAAGTAGAGGAAATCCACGTTCCTCCCAAAGATGCACTGGCTTTCACGGCTTCTTCTTGGAACATATGCGTCTCCTGCAGAATGATTACTTGCCATTTAGATTTCTTAGCTTCAGCCAACACTTATTCCCATTTAATAATGGATTTTAATCCAGTAACAATCCATGTTGCTACTTTGATTGTATTGGCCGTTGTTCTCTGAGTCATTGAAGTATTTAAAGGGCTGCAATTGTTATTTAATAGGTCTGGTACCCTCCTCCACCACAGTTCTCTCTGCTGTACATCCCACTTTTCATCAACCAAACAGTGATTCATGCATCTCCCCTAGCACATCAACATCCTTGTTTTATCCCTAGTGTAATGAGGTAAACTTACTCCAACATCCCCCGTAATGCATGAAGTGGAGGGTGAGAACCAGTCCGCCGAGCAGGAGTTCCAGAAAAAATTATCCCTGCCTGCAGACCAGACCCCCCCAGTGATCCCACTTTACTCCCATCACTGAAACAAGGAAAAACTGGGTACATGAAGGTGAAGGACCATCCAAGGTTATATAGCTTAGTCTTGACCGCATTAAACTTTTGCCTCTGAATTTGCAAATCTTGGCTATAGTCCTGACATATGTGTACCTTGCTATTTTTAAAGGGGATGGGCCCCTTCACCTTAGCCCTTCTTAGGATCGATTCCTTGTCAACATACCGAAGATACTTTATTAAGCAGTGCCATGGTTTGTCTCCCAGTTTAGGCGGCGGGCCCACCCTATGCACTCATTCGATTTTGAACCCAGCAGCCTCCTGCGGTAACTTTAAATGCTCCATTAACCACTTGTGCAGCTCTGATTCAGGATTACGGCCTTCAGTTCCCTCCAGGAGCCCAAGAACGTGAACATTAGAGCACGTTGATCGATTCTCTTGATCGTTGTCTCTGGCTACAAGCTCTTCTACTACCTTTTTTAATTCATTTTGTTCACTGGTAATCACTTGCAGGGAGTCTTCCAGGTCCCTCACATGATGCTCCAAGTTGGAAATCTGCATTGTGTGTGTTGCGGAGGTTTCGGAGAGGCCTGTTACCACAGATTGCAGGTGGGTGATTTGTGCCGTGATGTTGGTGAAACCAGCTTTCATCTCATGTTGCATCTGGGCTAAGGTGGCTGGTACACCAGAGAATGTTCCAATTCCGATATGCTGGAGTTAATCAGGGTAGCAGAATCAGAGGCCTGGTAGGCCTGAGATCTGATACGAACCCCTGTTCCCGGGAGTGGATCCTTCGGCGATGGTACTGGCTCAAATTTTAGTTTAGATTGTTTATTTTTAGATTTGCCGGTGGCCATGGACCAAGTAAAGCTCCCCTTCTCACTTAATACTGTTTTTGATGCTGTTAGGAAGCCTAAGAAATGCTTTCAAAGAAGTGCCTAGAGGAGCAGGCTAAGGGGCGTCCACCATGTTCAGAAGCTAACCACGCCCCCAGCGTCTTTCTTCTTAAAGAGGAACATTTATAAACAGTCCCTATCATAGTTTGAAAGTCCATGAAAACATCTTTTAAATGAGGTATTGGGCTTCTTTGTAGCTGGCAACAGTCCATCTATATCTACGATAAGGGCTGCCCCATATTAGTAGTACATTTCCACCATTTTTAGAACCTTGTCTTGTCTTTGACAATCAAACTATGCTTAAATACAATACAGTTAGACACAGCTTCATCATCAGTTAATTAACCCCCCCCCCAAACTGTTCTCAGCCACTGGCAGAGGTCTTCAGCAGATCACTAGAGAGTGGTACAGTGCCTCAGTATTGGAGAAGAGAAACAGTGGTTCCCTTGCACAAAGAAGGAACCAAGGAGGAGACTGGAAACTATTGCCCAGTCAGCCTGACTTCTATAGTGAGAAAAATTATGGAGACATTGCTCAAAGAGAGAATAATGGAATACCTGAAGGAAAATGGAAAACTAGACCCCAAGCAGCATGATCATGTCAAACAAATATGACATATTTCTTCTACTGGGCTACCAAAACAATAGACTGGGGGGGTGCGGTGGATGTGGTGTACCCGGACTTCTGCATGGCCTTTGACACTATCCCCCACAGGAGGCTGGAAAACAAACTAGAGCACACAGGGGTAGGGCAAAAGATAGTTAACTGGGTTAGAAATTGGCTACAGGGCAGAACACGGAGTCTTTGTTCAATTGGGCCCTATCAGAAGAGGGGGAAGTGACAAGCTGTGTACCACAGGGATCGGTACTTGGCCCAATACTTTTCAACATATTCATCAGTGACATTGTAGAAGAATTGGAGGGGAGGGTATGCCTGTTCGCTGACAATACAAAGCTCTGCAACAGGGTAGATACACATGAGGGGGGCAACGAGTATAGTAGCTGACATCTGGAAACCGGAGGAATGGTCAGGACATTGGCAGTTAAAATTTAACGCCAAGAAATGTAAAATGATGCACTTGGGAAAGCAAAACCCAGGGATAAAGTACACACTGGAAGGACCCCAACTGGAGGAGACAAAAATGGAAAGGGACTTGGGTGTACTCATTACCAACGACCTAAAAGTCACAAAACAGTGTGAAAAAGCTGCCCAAAGAGCAAGTGGCATACTAGGGTGCATAGGTAGAGGCATTACAGGCAGGAGGTGATCATGCCGCTGTACAGATCACTGGTTAGACCACACATGGAATACTGTGTCCAGCTTTGGAGGCCTCACCTGAAAAAGGACATAGATTAGAAACAGTATCGAGAAGGGCTACAAAAATGGTGCAGGGGCTACACCAAGTAGCATATGAAAATAGGCTCAGAGAACTGAACCTGTACTCACTAGAGCAGAGAAGAACTAGAGGAGACATGATAGAGACATTCAAAGAAATCAAGGGAATAAACAAGACAGAGAAACTCTTCCAGGAAATTAATGCAATGCGGACAAGGGGACACAACTTGTGTCTGGTGGGAGGCAAGTTCAGGAGCAGCTCGAGAAAGTACTTCTTCACAGAGAGGGTAACAGACCCATGGAACAGCCTGCTGCCACAGGTGGTAGCAGCTAAGACAGTGAGGGAATTCAAGCTAGCATGGGACAGACAGTGTTGGCAGCTTGCCAGGAACACTTAAAGGAAGGGGGGTAGCCACTTTGGGCAGACTAGATGGATCAAATCGTCTCCATCTGCCGACATCATTCTTATGTTCTTATGTTCTAGCCCCTGGGTTCCTTGTCCCCATGTGCATAACCTTGCATGTTTTAGGATTAAATCTCAGCTACCAGATTCCTGATCATCTCTCGAGTCTTTCTGTGTCTTCCTTCATGGCCCTGATCCCTTTAACAGCGTCAGCCCTTCTATACAGCTTGGTTTTGTTAGCAGAAAGCCTAATTTTACCCTTTATGCCATCCCCAATGTCATTTATGAATATATTAAAAAGCACCAGCCCAAGCACTGACCCCTGCAGTGCCCTACTTGTTACCTCCTGCGTTCTTGATTGTTCCCCACCAACCATTCCTTTCACTGTTCTCACCCTAGCCAGTTTGCTAGCCATCCAGTCATTTTTATTCCTCACTCCTAGGTCATCTAACATCTTTCAGTATTTTATGAGGGACTGAGGCAAATGCTTTGCTAAAAATCCAGGTACACAAGGTCTACCACTACTCTTCTGTATACTGCTTTTATTACCAAGTCAACATTTTTATGTTGATTGCGCGCATGCGCAAGAAACATATTGCAGCAGCTTTCTCCAGAAGCAGGTTGTGGAGACGCGGCACTGTTGTGGCCAGTGCTCCCACCTTCTGTAAAGGCTTGGCCCGCTTCCTCCAATGCCGTGGCATGCTGCTGCCGACACTAGTTCAGCCAGTGTGCCACAACTTTCTAACATTTTAGCTGCTGCAATCAGAGGCCGCCTCGTCATTGCAGTGTAAGCCATTCACTGCAATGAGGGAGCGACCTGTCCTTGCAGGACGGAACTTTGAAACACAGATATTGTTTGTGAACATGGCGGCGGCTTGCCGCCATGTTCACAAACAATATTAACCACCCTCCGCCGAGGGGGTGCCCAATCCCCTTCGGTAGCATGCGCCTCCCCCACCGAAGTTTGTTTGCCGACGGGGCCCCTATCCCCATTGGCTTCAGTGCCATCTGGTTTATGTTGCCGGCGGGGAGCCCACTCCTTGGCATTATGTAACTCTCCCGCTTATGCTGTCTGCCAAAGGGATGTCCAATCCCGTCAGCATAATGCCACCCCCTTTGTTGTGTGCCGACAGGGTGCCCAATCCCCCATCAGATACAGTTGCCCCAAAGAAGACTTCCATTGGCATGCTGGGAGCCCACCCCAGCATGCCACATGCCCCTGTAAAATGGCCCCACGATGTCCTTTTTTAACCTGTAATAGGAAATGGTCCCTGGCGGTCTCCCTGCCCCTCCCACAACCTGTGCCCACCCACTGCACACCCTGCTCCCCACACCCCCACCCCATACTTACTCGAGTCCAGCGCGATGATCTTCGGTGGATGGGGAACATGTCTGCAATCCTTCAAAGCCAACCGCAAACTGAGGAAATGCCGGTAAGCTGTATAATGGAATAAATAGTTTTTTTTCAAATTTGATTCATGTCTCAGGCATTTTTTGGAATTTTGGCACCAAATTTTCAACATGGGGTTTTTGGGACCCCTTCTCATGAATTCTGGCACTGTCATGGCGTTATTCGACCCCGAAAGGTGATTTCGTGGTCACTGCATGGAATCCCCTTTTGGGACCGATTAACGAAATGACAGTGCCAGTGCCAGTGTTCATGAGGTGGTCTCTCAAAAAGCCCATACTGCAAATCTGGTGGGAAAAATCAAAAAAATGACTGTTTTACGAGTGTACATTGCGCAGTTGCTATGCATGCTCGTAACTTTGTGAATTTGCAATATTTTCATGCCAGATTTTGGACACTGTCATTTTTTCAGACCTCCTTGTGAACAGTATAGCTGTCATTTCCACATCCTGGCCAAAATGTGTTTTCACACTTCTGGCACAGAATAGCGCAGTGGCTGTGGGAAATCAGTGTTTGGGACAAATTAAGAAAATGACAGTTGTACTGTTCATGAGCAGAGGTTCTAAAATGCCTATGGGGAAAATTTGGTGATGATACTCCTTGAAATGACTGTGTTATGAGTGTGTGTTGCACAGTTTGCACACATGCTTGTAACTTCACAAATGTATGATATTTTCACTCCAGATTTTTATCATTGCCATTGTTCTGCACCTCCTTATGAACAGTACAGCTGTCATTTTTCACATCCTGGCCGAAATGTGTTTTCGCAGTTCCGGTGCAGAATAGCGTGATCGCTGTGGGAAATCCGTGTTCGGGACACATTATGAAAATGACAGTGACACTGTTCATTAGCAGAGGTCCTAAAATGCCTATGTTGAAAATTTGGTGATAAAAGTCCGTAAAATGAGTGTGTTACGAATTTGCATTGCGCAGTTTCCACGCACGCTCGTACCTTTGCAACTTTGCAATATTTTCACTCCAGATTGTCAGCATTGCCATTTTGCCTCACCTCCTTATGAACAATGCAGCTGTCATTTTTCACATCCTGGCCAAAATGTGTTTTCGCTCTTCCAGCACACAATAGCGCGGTCACTGTGGGAAATCAGTGTTTGGGACATATCAAGAAAATCACACTGACACTGTTCATGAGCAGAGGTCCTAAAATGCCTATGATGAAACTCCATAAAATGACTGTGTCATGAGCGTGTGTTGTGCAGGTTCCATGCACCCTTGTAAGTTTGCAAATTAGTAATATTTTCATGCCAGATTTTCAACAGTGGCATTTGTTCACACCTCCTTATGAACAGTACAGCTGTCATTTTTCACATCCCGGCCAAAATGTGTTTCCACGCTTCCAGCACAGAATACCGCAGTCGCTGTCGGAAATCAGTGTTTGGGACAGATTAGCATCGAGCGACTGGTGGGGGGGGGAGTGCTTGATCTCAACTGAGCTCTGTCACTACTTCTGCGGATTTCTTTGTGGGCAGAAAAAGGTGACAATGCAGGCAGGAGCCCAGTATAAAAGGGTGGCCTGTAGTGCCGGGAGACACAGAACGAGCGAGTGAGGGAGGGGGAGTGAGTGAGCTCAACAGAGCTGTGTTGGGACTGCTGCGGATTTCTTTGTGGGCAAGAAAAGGCAGCAATGCATGCAGGGGCTGAGTACAAAAGGGCAGCTTGAGGTTATGGGAGAAACAGAATGAGTGAGTGAGACAGGTGGAGCGAGTGAGGCCAACGGAGCTCTTTTGGGACTGCTGCAGATTTCTTTGTGGGCAGAAAAAGATCCTGACAGAGGCAGGAGCCCAGTATAAAAGGGCAGCCTGCAGCACCAGGAGAAATAGAATGAGCGAGTGAGACGGGGGAGTGAGCGACCTCAATGGAGCTCTGTCAGGACAGCTGTGGATTTCTTTGTGGGCAGGAAAAGGTGCCAATGCAGGCAGGAGCCCAGTACAAAAGGGCAGCCTGCAGCGCTGGGAGAAACACAATGAGTGAGTGAGAGAGGGTGAGTGAGCAAGCTCAACGGAGCTGTGTTGGGACTGCTGCAGATGTCTTTGTGGGCAGAAAAAGCCACCAACGCAGGCAGGAACCCAGTACAAAAGGGCAGCCTGCAGCAGTGGGAGACACAGAATGAGCGAGTGAGGGAGGGGGAGTGAATGAGCTCAACAAAGCTCTGTTGGGACTGCTGCGGATTTCTTTGTGGGTAGAAAAGAGCAGCAATGCACGCAAGGGCCCAGTACAAAAGGGCAGCCTGCAGCAGCGGGAGAAACAGAACGAATGAGTGAGAGAGGGGGAGTGAGTGAGCGAGCTCAACAGAGCTGTATTGTGACTACTGCAGATTTCTTTGTAGGCAGAAAAGGGTAGCAACACAGGCAGGAGCCCAGTACAAAAGGGCAGCCTGCAGTGCCAGCAGAAATGGAACGAGCAAGTGAGAGGGGGAGTGAGAGTGCTCAATGGAGATCTGTCGGGACTGCTGCAGATTTTTTTGTTGGCAGAAAAAGGCACCAACAGAGGCAGTAGACCACTACAAAATGGCAGCCTTCAGCACCAGGAGAAACAGAATGAGTAAGTGAGACAGGCAGAGTGAGCGACCTCACCAGAGCTCTGTCTGGACAGCTGTGGATTTCTTTGTGGGCAGAAAAAGGTGCCAATGCAGGCAGAAGCCCAGTACAAAAGGGCAGCCTACAGCGCCGGGAGAAACACAATGAGTGAGTGAGAGAGGGGGAGTGAGCGAGCTCAATGGAGCTCTATCATGACTGCTGTGGATTTCTCTGTGGGCAGAAAAAGGCGGCAATGCAGGCAGGAGCCCAGTACAGAAGGACAGCCTGCAGCTCCGGCAGAAGCGGAATGAGCGAGTGAGAGAGGGGGAGTGAGCTACCTCAACGGACCTGTGTCAGGACTGCTGCAGATTTCTTTGTGGCCAGAAAAAGCCACCAACAGAGGCAGGAGCTCAGTACAAAAGGGCATCCTGCAGCACCACCAGAAACAGAATGAGTGAGTGAGAGAGGGGGAGTGACCCACCTCAACGGAGCTCTGTCAGGACAGCTGCAGATTTGTTTGTGTGCAGCAAAACGTGCCAATGCAGGCAGAAGCCCAGTACAAAAGAGCAGTCTGAAGCACCAGGAGAAACAGAATGAGTGAGTGAGACAGGCAAAGAGAGCAGCCTCAATGGAGCTCTGTCGGGACAGCTGCAGATTTCTTTGTGGGCAGAAAAAGGTGCCAACTCAGGCAGAAGCCTAGTACAAAAGGGCAGCCAGCGCCGGGAGAAACACAATGAGCGAGTGAGAGAGGGGGAGTGAGCGAGCTCAACTGACCTCTATCGTGACTGCTGCACATTGCTTTGTGGGCAGAAAAAGGCGGCAATACAGGCAGGATCCCAGTACAAAAGGCCAGCCTGAAATGCCAGCAGAAACGGAATGAGCGAGAGGGGGGGAGTGAGCTAGCTCAATGGACCTGTGTCAGGACTGCTGCAGATTTCTTTGTAGGCAGAAGAAGCCACCAACAGAGGCGGGTGCCCAATACAAAAGGGCAGCCTGCAGTGCCAGCAGAAGCAAAATGAGCGAGTGAGAGAGGGGGAGTGACCCACCTCAACAGAGCTCTGTTGGGACAGCTGCAGATTTCTTTGTGGTCAGAATAATGTGCCAATGCAGGCAAGAGCCCAGTACAAAAGAGCAGCCTGCAGCACCGTGAGAAATAGAACGAGCGAGTGACACAGGGGCAGTGTGAGCTCAACGGACCAACGTAATCAACATTCGGCATTGACAAATTCTTGTTTTTTAATTGTTGTTGGCCAGGAAAGGAGGGCTAGGCAATGTTGCCTATTTTCAGCCTCATTCTGGAGAGTTGGGGGCATATGGATGGAAAACTTCTGACCCTGAACCAGATTAAGCTGTTGGTGACATTTTTTTTTTTAAATGAATGGGTAGAGGGAAGGAATTTGGCCAGGAAACCGTGGAAATTCTCCTAATGTTTTCTGGAAGCACAATGGGATCTTTAACATCTACCTGAACAATCACCAGGACAGGCAGATGGGACCTTAGTTTAACGTCTCATCTGAAAGACTGCACTTCAGGAGTGAAGCACTCCCTCATGCTGCAGTACAGTGTCAGCAATGGGATTTAACTCAAGTTCCTGGTGTGGGGCTGGAACCCATAACCTTTCGATATTTTGTCCTCCAAGGTGACTGTGCAGCCTGCTGAGCCACTAACACTGGGAAGTCAGTTTGACATTACCATCCTGCCACAAACCCATGTTGCCTGTCATGTTGAAGCGTCTTTGCTACCCAGAAACTCCATCGTCCCTTACATTGACACCTTTTTGATCTTTCACTAGTTCATTGTCTTTCACTCTGATCTGGATGTCTGTAGATCACCCCTGTCTTAATCTTCCACACTGTCTCTGATTGGACCTGGGCCTAAACCATCTCAGTACCCAGCCCATATCCTCCCTCGTTTCTCTAATACTTTCTTTAATATAAAGGATCATTTTGCTGTCCTTCCTGAGGAAGGGAACTCTGGAATGCAGAGATCCCTGGCATGATTTGATTTAAGAAACTCCCTCAGTTGCTACTTTTATTTATTTGTTTATTTATTTAAACATCTGGTAACTGGGAAAGGCACACTGAGCCGAGGCTCATTTCCGGGTACAACCCTGGGACACTGGGGGAGTGGGGAACAAATCATAAACAATAATACAGCAGCAGTAACATCGCAGTTGTGGAAATATAAATACAAAAGATTTACAGAAGAAAATAGATTTATAGAATACAGGGTCACTTTGTATGGTAAGACAGTAAACAGAGGTAATTTTGTGGATCAACAACTAGATAAGCATATGCAGAGTGGTGAATATACATAATTTTACATTTATATTTGGTTACAGTGCATGAGTGCTGTTAGATTACATGAGAGCATGTAGGAGGGGACAGGAGGCGTAGCTGAAATCTAACAGTGGTGAGAGAGAGGGAGTTGGCGAAGGATGGGAGGTTGAAAGCTCCAAAGTTTGGGAAGATGGTAGGTGTAAACAGATTTGCTTGTATTAGAGGATGGTTTGGGTGGGGAACAGGAGCGGGCATCCCTTCAGTGAAGGGAGAAGGAGGCAGGTGGTGCTGGGGTGAGGTGGTCAGAGAGGTAGGAGAGGAGAAGGTTGAACCAGTATCTAGAGATAAAGGAGGCAGGTTGGATGTAACGTATATGGGTAAGGGGAGGGAGTTGATATTTGCCAGGTGCTTAACTACTATGGAGTTCAAACTAACTGGTCTGTAGTTTTCAGGGTCCTCCCAGCTCCCACTATTGTGCAAGGGAACCACATCCACCCTCCTCCAGTCCTTTGGGACTAACCCAGTCTTTGGGGAAATGTTGAGTAAGAACATCAGAGGTCCTTCTATTTCCTGCCCCAATTCTACCAGCAATCTGTGGTACAACCAATCTGGTTCCGGAAACTTATTCACCCTGAGTACCCTTAGTCCCTTAAACACACTATCCTCTACCACTGGTCCCAATTTTAGGTCCTTCTTACCCCTCTCTAACAGGAGTGTTCAAACCAAAACTTTCAGAACTAGTCCAATCACAAATGTAGCTAAAGTTGCATCTTTCCCTCTGCTTTACAGTGAAGTTAGCTATCTTTTTGTACTTGACTTCAAGGAAATTTATTTTTCACAGGCATGGGACAATAGGATTTGCACAGCCCTGCTTGCTTAGCTTGCCTTCCACAGTCTGGGAGTGGGCCAGTGTCCACTGCTGTAACTACAGAGCAAAAGTACTCATTGAAAATGTCTGCCTTCTTCCTATCATCCTGTACACAAACATTTCCCGGTTTTAGCCTCACAATACCTACCTTAGGTTTTCCTCCTTTTTTCTGATATATCTAAAGAAGGCTTGTCATTTTATTTTATTCCCTCAGCTACCTCAGTTCTGTCTCTGCCTTTACCCTCATTATTCTACATTTCTCATTTTCACGGAGTATACCCCTGTAAAATCCTCAGATTGATACCCCTCTTACCTTTTATTGGCAGCCCTCATTTCCCGACTGCTTCTCCTATTTCTCTGGAGAACCAGAGAGGCAGGCTTCTTGTGTTTTTTGGTTTTTTGTTTTTACTGACCTGCTTCAGACAGGGTTTAGTAACTTACAGAAGATAACTCTTAATGAGTTGCTACATTTTCTCCAACCCCATCCCCCCCATTTTGCCTTTGAACTTCTTCGCATTGCCCTCAAAATCTGCCATTCTGAACTCTAAGACCATGGCATTAGACTTAGGCCTTCTGTCTTCTAGACTAAGGTGAACCAAAACAAATTGTGATTACCTGTACCCCAGGGCTCACGTTTCCTAACTTCTAACACCCTGTTCTGGTTCAACAGATCCACATCAAGGATGGCTTGCTTCTGGTTGGTCATTTTACCCACTGTACAAGGAAGCCCTTGTTTAATAAATCTATAAAGGCTTGGCTCCTTGCACTCCTAGCTGATGGTGTTTCCCAGTGTCCTCCACATCTGGGAGATTACGATCTCCCAGTAGTACCATGTTCCAAAGGTGGTAGCCCTTCTGATCTGCTCATCTAGCTCTCTGTCCCCTGCCTCAGACTGGTTTGATGGCATGTAGGCCACTCCTACTCTCAGGTTCTTTCCTTTTTCAACAACCAGTTGCATCATCATTGTTTCTAAACCCCCAACCCCATCCTTAAATTCCATCGCCCTAAATCTGCCCCAATGTAAAATGTCGCCCCCACTGTTTCCTATCCCTTGAATAGGACATATCCCAAAAGATAGTGAGGTCCCAGTTATGGTTCCGTACTGCCTATGTGTCCGTGACTACAATGAACTCTGGTTGGCTTCTGCCATTACTGTCTGGAGGGCCTTCATTTTGTTACAGGCTCTCCTCTTGATGTTCTTAGCAGTAATTAAAACTGCCTAAGCTAAGCCCCCCCCCCCCGACTGCCACATCTTCCCTTCCTTCATTCTTCGTATTCACTTATTTTCGTATCCCCTACTTAACTGCCCTCCATGTCTGTCACTGGTCGAAGGTTGAGTGAGTGATATTTTGCATGTGAATAGGAGCAAGGGTGTGTGTTCATGCGCATGCATATGTGTGTGTGTGTGTGTGTGTGTGTGTGTGTGTCTCAAGACCTTCTCACTGATACCACTTCCTCCTTAGTTTAAATATTTGCTAATTCACACATCTTTTGTCCCAGCACAGTGGGGCCATCCTTGCTCAGATGCCTACCTTGCCTATCGAACAACCAGCACTCCTCCATGAACATTCCACAGTTCCCCAGAAAGAATGATCCCTCTTCCCTACACTATTCCTTTAGCTATGTGAGGAACTCTCTAGTTTTCTTATGTTTTTCCTCACCTTAACATGGCAAAGGTAGAACCTCAGAGAAGTTTACTGTCTCTGCTTCTACACTCGGTCTCCTACCAGGTTCTTGGAAGCTGTCCCTTAAGTTATCCACACTGCTGCCTGCCACGTTAGTAGAGCCTAAATGGATCACCACATCCAGCTTTCCATCCTCTTCCTTAAATAGCTTCCACAGTCGAGGGAGCACCTTGCTGCTCCTTGCCCCTACCAAACAGTGAGCAGTTCTTTTCTCCCAGCCATTTGCACACACCAGCCTCACCATACCTCTGACTATAGGTTTCCCAGTACTAAATTTATCTTGCTTCTGCCATGTGCCACAACTTCTGCTCACACTTTTCTGGTGCAGCACCCTGCTCCAGGGATTCCAGTGCTGCTGCTACTGCTTTAGGGTCAGCAGCCTAAATCAGTTCTGCCAGTGGTACAAACTGATTTCTGGTTTCTAGCCTGGAAGTGTCTTTCCCTCCACCTCAGCAAAGTACCTCCTTCACCCACACTCCCCCCTAGTCCCACTACAGTCCATCCACCTGCATTGACCCTGGGGCTCTCTGGGGTAGTGAAGCTGTGGTCCCTATGGCTGCTTTCCCTGTGATGCTCCTCAGTAACCACACTTCACCCATGAGAGTAGCAACGTTATCAACAAGGGCCCCAATCCTCCTGCACACTGGGCATTGCCTGGGCATCTGAAGCAGTCTCTGGAAGATGACGGCACTGTACCCCCCTGCAACTCACTAGCTCTTCCTCCCATGTGCCTGCCCTCCCAAGCATGGTGCTAATGTGTGGTACTGATGAACTTGTTGTGAAGTGTAAAGCACTTACCTTGGCCTATCTCATTCCCCTGGTTTTATTTTATCATCTCATTTAAGCAGACTGGCCTGCTCACTGCCCCTCTCCCTGTAAGTCTGTATCGATTAAGTCACTACGGCACTTACCGTCATGGTACTGCACCTAATAGCATGATCACTATGAACATCTGAAATTGGATTTGTTATTTTGCCATATAGGTGATAGCTTCAGGAGCTTTTGTTTATACATGAATTTAACTGTGACTACCACAGGGCTGTCTCTGTGAAACAAGTGCACTGTTTCTAAACTGTTTGGGTCAAATTAAAAACAACATAAAATATGACCAGACTAAATATAGGACTATTATTCAATAATAAAAATATTTTGTGTACATACAGTCAAATTAAAAAGTTCCATGGGGTTTCCATAGAATAGCACAGAATGCATGATGTTGCTAGTTTTTCTTACAGTATGTCATCTGAGATTATGACTCCCAGGTCTCTAGCCTGCTTTGTGACTGTCAGCACCTCCCCACCTAGTTCGTACTTTGCCACTGGGTTCTTGTGCCCTATGTGCATGATCCTGCACTTCTTTGCATTGAATCCTAGCTGCCATTCTTCAGATCATTACTCCAGTTTTTTTAAAGTTTAAGGACGAGATCAAGTGATTGTTTAATAGTCAGTGCCTTTCGATTAGTTTTGCAGAGGAGAGGGTGCAATACTGTATATATAAAAGATGTTAAAAAAACAGAGACAGCACAACTAAGGTTCGAGTGATTGTTTAATAGTCAGTGCCTTTCGATTAGTTTTGTAGCGGAGAGGGTGCAATACTGTATATATAAAAGATGTTAAAAAAAACAGAGACAGCACAACTAAGGTTCAGACTGTAGACTTAATATATGTTCAAGAAAATTAAATAATATATAGCCTCATGAACATGAGCGAACCACCATATGATTGTTGAAAGGGTAGCAGATATGTTAGTGACTTATCACTGCAAAAGAGGATGAGATCATCAGCATATAGAAATGCTTCACAGGTAAGGAAGGCAGTCAGTGGGGAGGGAATTAATAAAGATAGAGAATAAAAGTGGGCTCAGGATGGAGCCCTGGGGGACGCCCGTGGAGACAGGCATGTCATCGGAGAAGGCAGCTCTGATATAGATGGACTGGGATAGGCCAGATAGGTAGTTTCTAAATCACTGTAAGGTCCCGAGGAGCAGCCAAGTTACAGAAAAGGTGTTGTGTAGGAGGAGGTGGTTGACCAGGTCAAAGGCCTTGGTTAGGTCCACATTGTAGCTTTGCCTACATCCGTGTTTCTATGAATATGCTTTGTAAACTGGGCCAGAGCAGATGAGGTGCTGTGGGACTTCCAGAAGCCATATTGATGGCCACACAGCAGATTACGTTTCTCAGTGTGACCAGACCGTTGATGATGGACTATCTTCTAAAGAGCTTGCTCAGGTGGAGGAGCAGGGAGATTGGTCTATAATTGTCAGATGAGAGAGGGTCCCCAGCTTTAAAAATGGGAACCACCTTGACATGCTTCCAAGAAACAGGCATGGTGGATGTGGTCAGTGTCAGATTAAAAATTAAGGTGAGTGGTTTGGAGAAGGCAGGGGAAATCAGCTTAAGCATTATAGGGAAGAGGCCACCACTGCCAGGGCTGCCACAATTGGGGAGACTTTTAAAGAGCCGAGTGGTGTCCTTGATTGAGATGATCCTAAAGTAGAAGGGGGTGCCCAGGGGGAGGAGGGGTCTGATCAGTGGGACCAGAAACAGGACCAGCAGGAGGCTGTGGGGGAAACTTGCTTACAGTGGCAGCCATGATATGGTCAGATATTTCCAGAAATTTTTTGAAATATCTGAAGAGATTCTCTCTGGTGGCCCATAGTAGTATTGCAGACAGGCAAGAAATTTCCAGATACTGTAGAATACAAAAGTGCCGCATTAGCTTTATTTGGTGGTCCAACCTCAGTGCACATGTTAAATATACATAAACTTTGCGTATAACACCACTGTTCACACACTACACAAAAGGCAAGCCAAAAGCTGAAAACAAACTGCAAGAGAGTAGAGAGTTCAATTACAGTTACAAACACCCATTCTACACCCATTTGCACCTAGTGACATCTCACATCTCTTAGGTAGTTGACACTAATTGACTGCGTTACAGTAACTGCTGTAATTGGCACCACTATTTTTAGCAACTAACAGGTCTGCAAACATACCTGTTTGCCTTCCTTATGTAGTGTTGGTGCGGTTGCACAGTCAGGGAAAATGTTGCTTGTTCATTGGTTGCAGAGAAAAGGAGTAAAAACAAATGTTTCTGTGACAGAGGACATCACACCAGCCGTACTTTCTGAGTGCGCTGGTGTCTCCATCAAAACAGCAGAGAGTGTTGTCAATGAACTGCAGAGAGCTTCCCTTCCACCCAAATGAAGGATGACTGACTATTTACACTACACCACAGAGATTAAATTTGAGCTGGGGAAGTATGCTGCAACCAGCAGCGTAATGAATGTTGTCCAGTTTTATAAGTCCAAGTACAGAAAAAAAACATAAATGGAAGCACAATCCATAACTCTAAGAAAGACTACCTGGATAAACTTAAAACTGTGAGTGACCCATCTTTGCTTGTGCCATCATTACCCACCAAACCCCGTGGCTGACTAACTATTTTGTTAGAAGATCTGGAGACCGAGATGAAAAAAATTATCTGCAGTCTCCGAAATGAGGGTGCAGTTGTCAATGCGAGGGTAGCAGCAGCAGTAGCAATGGGGGTTGTTAAAGCAACAGATCAGAAACTGCTTTCAGATTTAAGAGGGCCCATAACAATCACTAGGCACTGGGCATGGCACTTTCTTAACCGAATGGGGTTTGTTAAATGGAAGGGTACCAAGGCTGGCCGCAAAACCCCAAATTATTTTTGTTGGCTGTGTTGTTGAGGCACAGGTCAAGAAGCACAGGAAAAAACAGGAGCAGCTGCATAATTCACAAAAAGTACTTTACTTGTACTAGCAGTAACAAAAAAATAAACTTGTTCTGTACAACTGTTTACAAAGGCAGAATAAAATAGTGAAGATTCATCAGTCTTCCTTCATTCTCTGTGTGTCCCTGTTTTCAAGCAATTGTAGCTCTGCTCTCTTATAAGTCCTTGCAACCCTACTTTTTTCTAAAGTGTTCTAGTATATTTCAGGCAGGTGCTGTCAGGAACACAATGTCCCATAACTGAGGCCCCATCGCCACAGCTTTTGCAAAAAGCTTAAAAAATTGCACTAAGGTAACCTCTTAAGTTTGCAATAGCTGTTTGCAATCATCTCAAACTATAATTATATACATTTCAAAACTTAACACTATATAATTTCTAAACAAAGGATCCCAAAATCAGTTACATTTTCCTCATAATGATTTGCATATATTTTGATATCGGCAGATATGCAGGGGGTGAAAAAGACAGAACAGCAAGGGAAGACTGAGAGACAGTGAGAGGCAAATAACTGTGAGACTGTCAGAGTGATCAAGTCCTAGGTCTCACTGGAAAATTTGGTTGTGCAGCCCCCCCCCCTTAAGAGGGAACCAGTTTTATTAAACAAGTTTCCAAAACTTTCTATTAATTCTCTAATAATATTAGCTTCTAACTTTCATAAATAAGGCACATGTGCAGTATACTTTTTTCTATAACAGTACAGCAAACAGTAAAGTTTAAACTCATACATTTGTTTTTCAACCTTCAGAAACCACAATTCATAATCCACATCTTGACAGAACATCAGCATTGTTATTCTCTTTACCAGATTTGTGTATCACCTTGAATTTAAATGGCTGTAGTGCCAGGTACCACCTTGTGATTCTAGAATTGTTATCTTTCATTTGGTTAAGCCAACAGAGAGGATTGTGATCTGTTATAAGTGCAATGTCAGTTCCTAGCAAATAAAACTTAACGAACTCCATGACCCACTTTGCTGCTAAACATTCCTTTTCAATGGTGGAGTACCTTTTCTCTCTGTCATGCAACTTCCTACTTATATACAGAATAGGATGTTCTGTGCCATCTATAGTCTGACTCAGGACTGCACCTAGGCCTACCTCTGATGCATCTGTTTGTAACAAAAATGGCTTCTTAAAACAGGGGCTGAACACAATATAGCCTTAATGACTTGAAAAGTTTCATCACACTCTAGGGTCCATTTTACATTATTTGGGTACCGGTCTTTTCAAGAGTTCATTGAGGGGGTAGCTAACTCAGCAAAGTTGGGAACAAATCTCCGATAATAACCAGCCAGCCCTAAAAATGACTGGACATGTTTCTTTGTTTTAGAGACAGAGCTGTTAGCTACAGCTTCTATTTTTGAAGCCTCTGGATTAACTTCTCCATTTCACAACACATAGCCCAAATATCTGGTTTCCTGCATGCCCAATGCACATTTGGTAGGGTTAATAGTCAGACCTGCATTTTTGATAGCTTGGATAACTGCTTGTAGGTATTCCAGGTGGCTTTTCCAGTCTGGACTGTACAGCACGACATCATCCAGGTATGCAGCACAATAACCAGTGTGAGGGGATAAAATTACATCCATGTTCCACTGGAATGTACCCATCACACCATGTAGCATGGTGATGAACTGATAGAATCCAACAAGAGTGGCAAATGCAGTTTTATCTCTGGATTCTTTAGCTAAAGATATTTGCCAGTAACCCTTGGTGAGATTGAGGGTACTAACATGCTTTGCACTTCCCAGTCTGTCCTCCAACTCATCTATTCTGGGCATAGGATAACTGTCAAATTCTGACACTTGACTAAGTTTCATAAAGTCAAGGCAGATTCTAACACCTCTTTCTTTTTTGTTTACAGTTACCATTGGAGATAACTAAGCACTCCTCAACTCTTCTATGATACCCAATTCTTTCATTTTTTGTATTCCCTTAACCATGTCCGCTCTTAACCGTTCTGGTAACCTGTATGTCTTTTGTCTATTAGGACGGGCATTCCTTGACACTATCATGTGCTCAACCCTTTTTGCTCAGCCTGGTACTGTGGTAAAAGTTCTGTTAAATAACTTTAGCACATTACGAATTTCTGCAGTTTGTCCGAGGTTAAGGAAACATTCACCTTTACAGCATCAGCAATTACAGTTTATTCCAGTCTATCATAAGCTACACCAATATCTTCTTTATCAGTTTCTGGTAAAACTAGCAAAGCAGCTTTTGGCATTTTTTCACCCATTTCTTGAGAAGGTTAGCATGGTATATCTTAGTAGGATTTTTCCTGTCAGGGGTCTCAATCTCATAGTTAATGGTGCCAGTACGACTAAACACTCTATAAGCCCTTGCCACTTCATTAGTTTATTTTCTGTAGTGGGTAACAGTAGCAAAATCTTTTCACTTGACTCAGAAATGTTTTCTTTTACCTCATGGTCATAATATACCTTCTTCTGGTTTGGGGCCTTTTTCTGACTACCATGGGCAATTTCAACATATTTTGCTAGGTTCTTTCTAAGGGCACACATGTAAGATCCTATAGACTGTTTCTGAATGGGGTTATCTTCCCATGTTTCTTTTATCCCATCCAGTGGCCCTCTTGGCCGCCTACCATACAGCATTTCAAATGGTGAAAACCCTGTTGATGCCTGTGGCACTTCTCTGTAAGCAAAAAGTAGGTATGGCAAGAATTGGTCCCAATCTTTCCCTTCCTTTTTACAAACCTTTTTAACATTTGTTTTAGGGTTTGGTTAAAACGCTCAACAAGATCATCTGTCTGATGGTGATAGGGGGATGTTCTTATGGCAGTGATACCTAGTAGTCTATACAGCTTCTTATGTAATGCAGCACCAAAATTACTACCCTGATCAGTAATACTTTTTTCAGGTATGCCCACTCTGCTAAACATTTTTGTAAGCTCTGCTGCAACCTTTGCAGCTGTGACAGTATGCATTGGAACTGCTTCTGGGTGTTGAGTAGCATAATTGCATAATACCAGGATAAATCTATTACCCTTTTTACTTTTGTCTAAAGGACCAACCACATCCATTGCAATTCTCTCAAAAGGCACATCTATCAAAGGTAGGGGCACCAGGAGCACCTTGTCTTTTCTAGTGACTGAGGCTACTTTCTGACACTCAGCACAGGAATTATAATAGATAGCAACATCTTCATGAATTCCAGGTCAGTAAAATCTATACAGCAATCTGGCAAGGGTGTGATCCCTCCCTGAGTGACCAGACATAGGACTATCATGTGCTGTCTGTAACAACTCGGTTCTATACTTCTGTGGTATAACAAATTGTTTTGTCAGTTCCTGTTCCTGTGTCTGAGGTTTAACCCAAACTCTGTACAGTAACCCATTACATTTTTTAAGCATTGGTCCACCCTGTTTTGGTTTCACCACCAGTTGCTTAAAATAACCCTGGAGAGAAACATTGTTAGCTTGCTCTGAAAGAAAATCACAGTGATCAGTTTAGTTTCAGCATTTTCATATGTTAACCCTTTATGTCCATCAGTCATTTGTTGCCACAATTTCTTCAGGCATCGTCTATCTTTCCTGGATTTCTGGATCTTGGAGCTGTGCTCAAACAAGTCTGAATCAAAATCAGCAAATGGAAAAGAGTCCTCACCATCTGAAATTTTCTTTGCCTCAGCTCTTGTTGCCACTGCTGCTGAAACTGCAGGGTTCAGTTCCTCTGAGATAAACTCAGTAAATCCTAGAAAGTCATTTCCAATCATCACAGGTACAGGTAATTTAGGTACTATCCCCACTTTCATTTGGTGCAACACATCCTTAATGGTCAGAGTTACTTTGGTGGTGGGATAGTATTGAGTGTTCCCGTGGATACAGATTACACCAGTACATGGTCCTTTTGCACAGATTTCCCAACACCTCAACATGCACTAGGGTTTGTCTGCTTCCCAAATCAGTGAGTCCCTTTACAGTCTTATTCCCCACCTTCACATCTGTTAAGTACCTGCTCCAATTTGCCAAGGAAAAATCTGCTCCAATGTCACTCTTCTTATGGCAATTTCTTGCAATATAACCTGGCTTATTACAGTTATAGCAAATAACGTCTTTGGGCACAGATTTTTTAACCCCACCAGAGTTCTTATCAGACTTGGAGTTTAAATGGGAAAAGAGTGTGTTACCAGTGCTTGGCTATTACCTCACTGCTGTGGTGTCTGTCTGGCCATTTGGTAGTCCTCAGCCAATGAAACAGCCTCTTCCCCACTCTCTGGTCGGTGTTCCTGTACCCAAAGCTGCACATCTGTAGGCAGGATGTTGATGAAGTGCTCCATTGCAAATGTGTCAGTGATCTGTAGGACTGTTTTGCCATCTGGTTGGAGTTATTTTATCAGGAGTTCACTGAGGTGGTTGAAGGCTTCTCGAGGATTGTTGACTGTGTTGTACTTCAGAGATTGAAATCTCTATCTGTAGTTCTCTCCTGAGATATCATACCTTTCCAGGATTTCACTTTTCACCAGGTTATAATGTTCTGACTATGCAGTAGTCCATATTGCTGTAGGCAAGTTGGGCTTTCCCTGTCAGATAGGGTACCAGTATGATTGTCCATTGCTGCTTTAGCCATTGGCAGGCTGTGGCAACTCTTTCAAAAGTTGTCAGGCATGCCTCGATATCATCAGAGGGACACAATTTTGTACGTTTAATGGCTTTTAAGTTGCTTGTGTTTTGTTGCTTGTCTGGATCTGTACCATATCATCTGCCTTTGATAGCTTGCAAGGCATCCAGCCATTGCTGCTCCTGTCTCTGCATCTCTTCTCTCATCTGCACATCTCAATGTTGAATCTCTTTTTCTCTCTGCTTCTCGGTCACTTTTTGTCGTATAGCTCATCATTTGAAAAAGTCCATCAGGCTTTCAGGTTCTGTCACTGCCTGTTCTTTTTCCATAACTTGTGCTGGCTGTACAATCTCAGCTTGGATTCTGTCTCTGCTAGTTTGCCATCCATTCTCCTGGTAACCACATCTGGACATGCTGCTGCAGAATCCATACCTTTCTCTATGCTTTCCTGGTACTAGGTCCAGTACCCACGCACAAAACTTGTGTATGGTGTAAATCCTACTTAGGCTGACATCATCTGTCATTGAGGCAAAGGTCAGGAAGCATAGAAAAAAACAGGAGCAGTTGTAGAATTCACAAAAACTATTTTATTTGTACTAGCAGTAACAAAAAAATAAACTTGTTCTGTACAACTATTTACAAAGGCAGAATAAAACAGTGAAGTCCATCAGAGTTTTCCTTCAATCTCTGTGTGTCCCTTTTTTTCAAGCAATTGCAGCTCTGCTCTCTTGTAACTCCTTGCAACCCTCCTTCTTGACAAACATCCTGTTTTTTCTAAAGTGTTCTGGTATATTTCAGGCAGGTGCTGGCAGGAACACAATGTCCCAGAACTGAGGCCCCATCTCCACAACTTTTGCAAAAGGCATAAGAAATGACACTAAGGTAACCTCTTGAGTTCCCAATAGCTTTTTGCAGTCACCTCAAACTATAATTATATACATTTAAGAAATTAACACTATATAATTTCTAAACAAAGGGATCCCAATATCAGTTACATTTCCACATAATGATTTGCCTATATTTTTATATCAGCAGATATGCAAGGGAGGAAAAAGGAAGACTGAGAGACAGTGAGAGACAAATAATTGCGAGACTGTTGGGGTAATCAAGTCCTAGGTCTCACAAGAAAATAATTGCGCAACCAGATAGGCAAGATACAGGAAAGGAAAGGACAAATCAGATCCCTGCATTCAAACTCTCCATAACAACTGGGACAGGATCCTATTCTACCCCGTCACAAGCTGAAACAAATCTTACTCACCCACATCAGCACGGCCGCCCGACAGGAGCTACTGCCACCAAACCTAGTTATAAATATAGACAAGACTGCTGTGCATTTAGTTCCCTGCTGCCAGTGGACTGTGGCGGACTGCGGTGTTAGACAGGTAGTGGTTACAGGGTTGGCCGATAAGAGATAGGTTTCTCTGGTGATGGGGCACCCTCTTAGAAATGATTACTTGCCACCTCAGGTAATTTACCAGGGGAAGACCTCAGGGTGTTTACCTAATTACAGCTTTCTTCCAAAATGGAGTGTTTCTAACACTGAAAATCACTGGGCCAACATGGAATCAACTTTAGTGTATATTGACCACATTCTGAAGCCACACATAAAAAATGTGTGTGAAAGATATGACCTTCCACCAGAGCAATGTTACATTCCGATAATGGACTTTTATCATGGCCACACAGCTCCAGCTGTTTTTTTTTTTATACTCCTCCCCCGCACCTGGCCGGTCTCTCCTTCAGGCCCCCACATGAACTCTCCACTGTGGCTACCCTCCATCCCCTACTGCCCCATATTGCAGCCAGCCCCAAGTAACCCCAGTGTATCCCTTCACCGGGCAGGTCTCTTACCTCCATAGGAGAATGGTCCTGGTGGGCAACCAATGATTCTGGGGTGCTGCTGGGATGACATATGGAGGTCCAGGAGCCCAGTGGTGAGGGTTCTGGAGGGCAGTCACCCGATTGGCCTGGCACCATTTACCACTTTGCTCCTCTGAGAAGCGACATGCCACTGACGTGAAGGCATACACCGATGTCCTTCGCTCCCCTAGTGTATTGGGGCTGATGTCCTGCCATACTCCCAGCCTCCACCAGGAATCAGCAGATGCTGAGCCGCGTATCCACCCTCCCCCCAGAGAAGGTGAGCCATCGTCAGATGCTCATTTTCTTCTCCTCTGTCTGGACCTCCAGCAACCTGAGTCAGTTCCTGAACCTGGGTCACTGGTGTCGCAAGCAGAAATCCAACCACTGCGCCGGCAGGCCAGCTTCCAGCTGCTTTTGAAAAATTAGAAAGCAAGGGTATTATACTGATATTTGTCCCGGCATCTTGCACCGACCTACTGCAACCACTAGATGTTGCCATGGAAAAGGGCTAGGAAGTTGCAGTCTGACTCAGACTGGCTCTCCTTCCGGGTAGCCAGATATGCCTGCACCAAACTGGTAAGGTTGGAAAAACAACGGTTCTTCCAGTCAGCCCTGGAGGCAAACAAAAACTGTTCCACCTGAGAGAGGTTGAGGGACACTCCCCTGCCACCCCAGTACCAGCTAAAAGTGTGGCAAATAACACCTCCTACACAGACAGGTCTGAGATCCGAGATCAGCTCAATAACCACTTTGCCACTACAGGCCTCGCATTCATCACGTCACCTGTTAGTAAACTAAGCACCACCAACACCACCAGCATAGCTACTAGACCAACTATAGCACCCCCTACTGACCGCCCCCTCTTCAAGATCCAGCCAGTCTCCTACAAACAGAGGGAGGACCTGCTCCTCTCACTGGAAACCAAAAGGAACGCTGGTGCTGATTTGCTTGAACCCTTCTTTTTAAAAGCAGGTTCTTATTATCTGACAGCTCCAATTGCCCATCTCTTTAACAGCTCATTATCCCAAGGGGAATTGCTGCCTAGCTGGAAAAATGCACACATTACCCCCCTGTTCAAATCAGGAGACCCCACTAACTTGAACAACTATAGGCCTATTTCATTGCTTCCTGTTTTATTCAAGCTACTTGAAAAAATTGTAAACTCTCAATTAAGAGAGTACTTGGATCATGAGAAAATCCTCAGTCCAGTCCAATCAGGTTTCAGACCCAAACACAGTACTGTGTCTGCTCTTGCCAAAGTGTCAAATGACTGGATAAAAGCCCTTGACAGTAAACAGCACATCTGTACACTCTTCCTTGACCTCAGCAAGGCATTTGATGTGGTTGATCATTCCATATTTCTTTATACTCTGAGTAGCATCGGTCAAACCTCTGCTGCAGTAAAGTGGTTCCGTTGCTACCTCACAAATCGTAAACAGCAAATTAAAGCCCATGGGGAATTCTCCCCACTAAAATTACTGCCCCAAGGCGTTCCGCAAGGTTCCATTTTGGGACCTATCCTCTTCGCCCTTTACATCAACCACATCGACTCTGGCCTGGTTGCTGGAAAAATTAATCTCTTTGCAAATGACACAGTCCTATACATGACCAACCCCTCCTTGGACATAGCATACAAGGAGCTACAGCAGGCTTTTTATCATCCTCCAGCACAACCTGCTGAACTTAAAGCTCTTGTTAAATGCAAAAAAAAACCCCAAAAGCTATGATTATCTCTCCATCACACAATACAGAGATACCTAGAACCCCACAGATTATTACCCTCCTTAATGAATCACTAGAGCTAGTAGATAAATTTAAATATCTGGGAGTCTGGTTGGATAACAAACTCACCTTTGGTGTACATCTAAGCTAGTTAACAAAAAAGCGAAGGCAGCGCCTCAGTATTTTCTGCCGCATAAGATGCCTACTCACCCTGGAAGATAGAAAGCGGCTGGTTCAAACAACCTTTCTTCCCCTGATCGACTACACCGACTTCCTATACAGCCATTGCCCCCAGTACGTGCTCCAAAAGCTGGATACACTCTATCATCGTGCACTGAGATTTGTTCTTGACTTGCCCTTGCAGACCCATCACTGTTCATTGTACCAAGCATTAGAATGGCCATCCCTCTCCACGAGGAGGCAAATAAACATCCTCATGTGACTATTCCAGACTTTATCCAACAAACTACCACCCTAAATCTGTGACCTGTTTGAACGTTCAAAGGGTACTTATGGACTAAGGAACTCCTCCTTTGTCATCCTTAAGCTACCACGAACAAGGACATGTCTTGGCTCAACTGCCATTAGCTCCTTTTCACCAGCGCTTTGGAATAACATGCAAAAATTGCATAAAATCTCCCTGCTGCCCAGCCATTTTACATTTAGGGGGCTGCTCTATAGAGGCCTGAAAACGGCAAGTGATTGTTTCAGGTAAAGCCTTCCCTCACTCAACTGAGTCCCTTAACCACTGTAATCCTGGGCCGCCTATTTCCTGTGTCAGCCAGCATCCCTTTAGGGCAACCATCACCCCACCACCTCCTCCCTCTCATCAATTAGCTTCACAGGAGGCCTCATTCTATTAGGCTGCCCTATTTTCCCTCTCTACTATGTGTCTGATACCCTTTCTTCCCACTGCCCTTCTCTATGTCCCTCCTTCCTCTCCTCACTTGTACTTTATAAGCTACAACCTGTATACGCTGCACTTTAAATGCCTATATTTGCACTTGCTTTACATGTCTGATTCATCCAAGTACTGAGTTTGTATATTGTAACTGCCTGTACTGATGTCTACTTTTGTATGAAGTGTTGTCTACTGTAAGAAAAAGTGTCCTCTGTGTCCAGGACCATCTTAAAAATGAGCTCACTCAATGATGTAATCTGCCTGGTTAAATAAAGTTTGATTGATTGAGTGATTGATTATTTTAGCACTACAAATTGTCCCACGAACATAGCAACATTATTTTAGAAGATAAATTTTGGTGTTTTACGTATATGATATCACAGACTTTTCAGGAAATATCTGACCATGTCTATGGTTGCCACTGTAGGTGAGTTTCGAGATCTGTAAACTTTAAGTTGAATGCTTTGGCAAATTCTGTGGGATCAGTTAGAGTGCCAGTGGGTGAGCTAAGATGAATTTTAGAGTTATGAATATGTAGGTTGAGTAGGGAACCAGTAGCACCCCAGAAGTGGTGCGGGTCCCCGAGGCTATCCCTCTGCTGATTACAGAAGAAATTGCGCTTCTGGACCCTGGTGGTTTGTTTGCACTGATTTCTTAAGCACCTGAATTCATTCCAGAGGGCAGGGGAAGGGGCATTTTTGTAGGTAGCCCATGATTTGTCCCTCAACTTCATCAAGGCTAAGAGTTCCTGGGAGACCCAGTGGGTGCAGCCCCTTTGTACTCTCCGGGTGGTGAGAGGGAAATGGCGGACTTGTAACTGAAGAAGTACACTGGTGAAAAGGCCCATGGCCTCAGATACATCTGTGAGGGCATATAGAGCTGCCAGTTTACTGCCATTGCATCCTCAAGGAGGGAGGAGGTATCAGGACAAGTAAAATTTCAGAAGGAGATTTGTTGAGGGGGAGCGTTTGGACTCGTTGGCCTAGGTGATATATGTGGGGGAGTGATCACTGATTGAGTTGGACAGGATTCCTGACTGGATCACCTTTTCCTCTCTGTTTGTAATAACCCAGTCTAGAAGAGAATGGTTTCAGGTCTGAGTGTTGTGCCTGGTGGGGAGAGAGATAATCTTGACCAGATTGTGCTATTTTAGCAGGTTAGAGTAGTCAGTACCATGGGAACTCAACCAATTAAGGTTAAAATCCCCAAGGAGGATTGTGTCTCTGGGAGGGGTGAAGTTGCCTAGGCCAACCAGATGGTTGACAAGAACAGGAATTCCCCCTGTTGGAGGGTTGTAGCAGCAACCCACATACATCTTTTTCATAGAGCCCAGGGTCAGTTAGGCTATGAGCCATTCACTGGGGGGTGTATGGTCAGAGTAGTGTACAGAGGAGGCAGATAAGGGCTCACTGTAATAAAGTGCCACGCCCCCCACCTTTCTTTTTCCCCAGTCTGTTCTGGTGTAGCAATAAGTACCCCGGGAGGTGGTAGGTACTATTAGGGATATGAGGTTTTAACCATGTTTCTGAAAGACTGAAGACGTGGGACTTATGGAGTGCTACCCAGGCCTCTAGGTAAAGAAATGTAGCTGGGAGGCTACATACAGTAGGTTAATGTGGGCAATTTTCAGACTGGTAGGGTTGTGCCATTTATTGTTGGAGAGGGCCATAGATAAGTCAGTGGGACCTGGTTTGCTTTCTGTGTCCCCTGCTAGCAGCAGCAGAAAACAGGCCAGGTTGTAGGGGCAAGGTAGTGAGGAGGGGGCAAGTGCAAGGCAGAACAGGAATAAGGGAGAGAGGGAGTGGGAATACAGTATAGAGAGGATTGGGAAAAAAAAGGGGGAGTAGGAAGGTCAGGAGCGTAATTCTGTAGTGGGTCAAAAGAGGGCAAGGGGGGGTTAGTTCAGTAGCAGGGGCATTCAGACAGCCACCAGGTACTGGGGGGGCTCTGGGAATGAAATTAGGTGTGGTTAAGATTCACTAGGATTCACTAAGAAAGTTGGAAGGGGTGGCGTGGCTTGGACGCCGGAAGATATGTCCGCTTAAAATCATAGCTCGAGCCCCAGCTAAGCCTTTTTGTGGGATTAGCCTGGCATCCAAGACCAATTTCATTTAAAACAACCCCAACACATCTGCAAAGCCGCAAGTGTAGATCCGTGAGGTGATCTCTGCGCTTGAGAGTGCAGTTAGGCAGTCTAAAAGTCAAGTGGTCCGGACGTGACTGTCTGGGCCTCAGATAGGCCACGCACTTTCTCGCATTTGGGGAATGAACGCTAGCACTGCAATATGGGTTGGTGCCTGATCTGCTTCCCCCTGCTGTTAGTAAGCACCCAGGCTCAGCTCTAATAGCCTTAGAAGGGGAGGAAAGTAAACTGCGACAAGCCCTGCCTGTACGCCCTTCCCCAAAGACTCTACCACTACAAGCTATACGGGGCTTGCCCGCCATGGCCTCAGAGCCCTCTGCACACCCACCTGATGTCCACTCCTCCCTACAGCATATAATGTCTCTGCTGGAGACACTGCTCTCTAGAGTTGACTCTTTATCGACTTCCCCCACTGGGACTGTGGCCGAGGTGCAGGTTTTAAACGATAAATTTAATGTGGTGGAGCAGAAGACTGAAAGCCTAGAGTCAAGCCAAGCCAAAATCCTGCAACGTCTCCAGGACCATGAGAGCAAGTTAGCCACTTTATGGCAGAGGGCCGAGGACCAAGAAAACCGCAGCAGACGGAACAACATTAAGATCTTGGGCATTCCTGAGGGATCGGAAGGGGTGAATGTGGAGCGATTCTTAAATGAGGAGATTCCGAAGATGCTGGGGGATAGGTGGCATGGGCCACTAGATGTTGAGAGGGCGCATCGGGTTCCTGGGGACCCCTGACCGAAGAATCCTATGTCACGTCCCATAGTTGCATACTTTCTGAGATATTCCACGAAACAGCGAGTATTGCGAGCAGCTAGGGAATTGGAGGAGGTGATGTAGCACGGGGCAAAAGTTTCTTTTTACAGGGAATTCTCTGCTGAGGTGGCAGCTTGGAGGAAGGCCTTTGCCCCTGTTAAAAGGTACTAGCCCAACACGACTTCAAATATGGATTTCGGCAGCTTGCTTACCTGGCTGTGTCAAAGGAGGGGAAGAAAATAGTGGCAGAATCTCCCAGAGAGGTTGAAATTTGGATTTCTAAGAACTGGCCATGCTTGCCTACAAAAATTCTCTCTCCCAAGAAGCTTTGGCACCCTGACAAGGACAGCAGGAACCCAGTTAAAGGTAGCAGCATCCAGAGGGACCAAAATAGAAGTCAGACGATTCCCCCAGGAAATGGACACCCCAGCCCTCCTTGATTTTGGTAAGCTGCTACGGAGAGCTCTGGAAGAGTAGCCGACCATTCAAGGGTCCCTGGTGATTCCTCCTCCATAAAACCCCCTCGGGACACCAGTCTTGTGACCCTGTTAAGGCACCAGTCCAATAGTGACTTGAACTCTGCAGGAGGGCAAGAAATGGCGCCTCCTGCTAAGCTAACCAAGGATGAATCCCTTCACAAGGTGCAACCTGGCCTAGAAGATATACCAGATGAGACTATAATGGAAGCAGTGGAAATGGGATCCTGGGCTGATTATCTGCCAGATACAGAAGAACTCATAACTAATGCTGCGCTTCCCATTAAACCAGGGACATTGTCTTTTGTGGAAGTTCTGTCAAAGGGTCTGCAGGGCACAAACATGGAACCCCTCTCGAATGACAGAGCTTCCCCACCGGACTGAAGGATATAAATGACTCTATTTGATATTATTTCTTAAGGGTGCAGGGAGATCAGTTTCTCCCTCTTTCCCTCTCCCTAACGCTGTATATTGGGTGTTTTGTAAAGGGGGGCATATATTTGTAGAAGTCAAAGCGAGGCATGGGGGGTTTGGGAGTGGCAAAGGGTAGCCACCCTGCTTGAGAAGCTATACGTGCAAGAACTACCCAGCACCGATGCCAGTGATATGTGGGAATATTTTGTCGTTTGGGGGTCCTTCCCCCCCACTCCAACTAGCACCACCTCTATTCCAAAGGATCCCTCTTAGAACATGCGTCAGCAGAGAGGGCTGCAGGGCGGTAGGGCAGCAGACATGTAAAAGTCTTGCCCGTCTCCCCCTTCCCCCCCTTTTTTTTCAGACTTAGATGCCCCACCCAATTTCATATTATGGGTGGTACTTGTGATGGAATACTGTTTAGGCACGGCTGGGGTCTGAGCTGTAAGCAGCTGAACGGTTCTACCCCTCTCTTCCCCACTCGAGCCTTTGGCTAGCACTGGGGAGTGCTTACCTTTGTGTCTGGCAAGGGAATAGTACCATTGTGTGTACTCCAAGACGCGCTAGCTTATTGCTTGTTACTCTTTGATATATCGTATCTGAGATTTGTAGATACTAAGTAGTTAACGTATTACTGTACAACCCATAGTTTAGTGGGTATATTTAAAAGTT
Source organism: Neoceratodus forsteri (assembly GCA_016271365.2). Taxonomy (NCBI): domain Eukaryota; kingdom Metazoa; phylum Chordata; order Ceratodontiformes; family Ceratodontidae; genus Neoceratodus; species Neoceratodus forsteri. The sequence goes on from CM028130.1 coordinate 1,113,723,379, forward strand.
ATATACTACCCATTAGTTTAGAGTGTGGTATATTTACTCCTGTTCGTGTTTCCTTCTTCGCTACTAGGTCACTTGTGTTGTACTCTGCCTGGCAAACTCTTCTGGTTTTTCCTTTGCTGAACACCTTATCATACCTCAGGTACCTTGACCACTTATCCTACCCTACATTCTTAGGACTCCGGAGATGAGTACTTCGTTCTTTCTCAAAAACCTCAGCGTAGCAGAGTCATACTCCAGAATGGGGCTTAAGCTCATATCCTGGAATGTGAAGGGGCTGAATCACCCAACTAATCGAAATATTGTCCTTAAACACCTTCACTCTTTGCAGGAGGACATTGTGTTTCTCCAAGAGATGCATCTTACTGCAAAGACTGTTGGATGGCTCAAAAAGGCATGGCTAGAGACAGTAATTGCCAGTTCGGTCCAAAACAAGTCCAAGGGAGTGGCCATTTTGGTCAGAAAGATATGTCCATGGATGGTTGATAAAACAATCACTGACGCTCATGGTCACTGGAAAGAGGCTAGGTTCTCCTACCTGGGGGGACATGTGGTGTTAGCAAATATCTACGGCCCGAACATGGACTCTCCCGAAGTATTCCTTGATCTTAACCGTGCATTTGAATCTCTTACCGAGGGTTACCACAATAGCCCAATTATGATGGGGGGGATTTTAATTTGGCCCTTGATAGATTCTTGGATAAGTCTAAGCCCATCCTGTAAACTCATCTTAAGGCAGTGGGCACACTGCTGGTAATGATGAGAGAAAGGGGCATGATAGACGTCTAGCGGAGAGACCACCCCGAGGGACTACTCTTTCTTCTCGATGGTGCACACAACTTACAGCCATATTGACTTCTGGCTTGCAAACAGGTACGCAGCCCAGGATATTGTAGCAACTGAGATCAAGGACATCCTAGTATCGGACCATACCCCTGTCTCCTGCACTGTCCTACCCGCAGGGCAATGGGGCGCTGGCACTAGGTGGTGCTGCAACCCCTTATTGATTAACAATCCCTCCTTTAGGAACATGGTCGAAGACGCCGCCCGGGATTACTTTGCTCACAATAAGCTAGGGAAACGCCCCAGCTATGGTGTGGGAGGCTTTCAGCCATGTTAAGGGGGCGATATAGCTTTTTTGGCTCAGAAAAACAGGGAGCGAAAGGTGGAACTTACTGAGCTTCAAGTGTAACTCTCAGCCAAGGCGTCACAGTTTAAGATAACTACTGCCGGGGGTCCTGACGCAACCAAACTCCGTGAGATTGTCGGGCTAAAATACCGGATAAACACTATACTCCACCAACAAGTTGAGTGGCATATGACTAGGATCAAACATGCATATTGGGAGGGTGGGGATAACAGCAGGAAACTATTAGCATACCAACTGAGGAAACAGCAGGCCATTTCCCGTATCCATGCCCTTAGGACTGCCAATGTGGAGACAATTACAGGCCCCAAGCAAATTAATGAGTGCATGACCTGATATTACCAGCAACTGTATCAATCCCGGATCCCCCAAGAGAAGGATCATATGAGGGGCCATCTAAGGGACTTTTGTTCAATGGCTCATATTCCCCAGCTCCCAGAAGCTATGAAAAGCACCTTGGATGCCCCTATTACAGAGGCAGAAATTCATGAGACTCTATCCCAGCTGGCTAAGGGTAAAGCTCCAGGGCTGGATGGTATGACCACCAAATTATATCAAATACTAAGCTCTGAAATTCGGACCCCTCTACTTGCTGCCCTTCAGGAAGTGCACTCGACAGGTTCCCTCCCACCAACAATGCGAGAGGCATTAATTACTCTCATTCCAAAGAAATCTGATGACCCGCTAAACTGTGCAAACTATCACCCTATCTCATAGACACTAAGATCGTAGCCAAAATACTCGCCAATCGTGTGATGGAGGTCCTACCCTCCATAGTGCACCCCTCCCAAGCTGGATTCACCAAAGGTAGGGCAGTGGCTGACAATATCCGCCTCGTGCTCAACATCAAATGGCTAGCCCTTCAGTCTCCCACTCCTATGGTAGCTGTAGCAGTTGACTTTTCGAAAGCTTTTGATTCGGTTGAGTGGCCTTATCTACATGAGGTACTTGAACTGTATGGTTTCGGTACCTACTTTAAACAATGGGTCCATGTTTTGTATAATAAACCTACGGCCAGAATACTTACCAATAAAGACATATCCATGCCCTTTCTCTTGCAGCGGGGCACCCAGCAGGGATGCCCGCTATCCCCACTACTCTTTTTGCTGGCCCTGGATTCTCTTATCCGAGTACTCCAGGCCAATAAAGCGATTCAGGGTATCTCGGTGGGTGATCGCTCTTATCTTGCAACTGCGTATGCGGACGACTTACTCCTTACTCTTTCCCGCCCACAGGAGTCCCTTAGCCTGGTGCTGGAGACTTTACAATCATTTGCCAGTATGTCAGGATTGCAAGTCAACCAAAAGAAAACCAGTGTTACCCCTTTGAACGGGGTCTGCACTAAAGACTGTCTGTACGGGCAGGAATTGTCATGGGCTCCCAACAACTTACAATACTTGGGTATACATATTTATTTTGTCTGGGAGCATGTAGAATCCAGGAACTTTGCCCCGCTACTCACACAGCTGATAATTGAAGTAGCACACTGGAGACAGCTGAACCTGTTCCTCCCAGGGAAGGTTGCAGCACTTCGCATGCTCCTGCTGCCCTGAGTAGCATATTTGTTGAATAACCTTCCCATAACCTTGTCAGAAAAAGTATTTCAAACGTTAGATAAGCTAAGCTCATGCTTTCTGTGGGAAGGACAGAAACCAAGGTGGGGAGTTCATAAACTATTTACATTAGTACGCAATAGGGCTTCCTGGCTTCAGGGACATCACTGGTCTTTCTTAGCTGCTCAGGCGGTTAAATGGTTTGTTCCAACTCCTTATACTTCACCGCCATGGATACAATTAGAAAAGCAAATTTGTCAGCCCACCCCTCTTAGTCTACTCTTAACTAACACCATTATTTTCCCAGACAAACTCACCCCAGTCATGGACGCTACTGGGGAGCCTGGTTCCGCCTTATGAAGGCGGCCAAGACATCGAACCAAGGTGCTATGATACCCTTTAGGTATTTAGATCTCTGGCACAACCAGCTTATTAGGGTGGACAACAAACCCCTGACTTGGGCCTCATAGGAAGGGAAAGGGATTCGTATTGTGCAGGACCTCTATCTACCAAACACTAGCACCCTTATGTCCTTTGAACAACTTCAAGCATGCTTTTCATTAAAGTCACAGGACTTCTGGAAGTTCCTGCAACTCCACAGCGCAGTACAGGCCATTGACTGGACTGCTAAAGGGGAACTGAGATGGCTCTGGATGTCCTCACTACATCAGAAGCCTTCCTTTTGAGGTTTAGCGGGTAGGTTCTATAACACATGGCGTGAGGCGCAATCGGATCATACGGAGACGTGCAGAATGGCATGGACCATGGATATAGGGAGTCATATTGGTCCAGAGACCTGGTCCCGCTGCCTACACACGGTACACTCCACCTATAAAGATGCTAGGAGCCAGTTAATTCAACTTAAAATACTCCTTAGATGGTATAGAACACCTGCTGTCTTATTTAAGTGGGGGACTCTCTCACATGCACGGTGCTGGAGATGTGAATACAGTCCTGCTGACACTCTGCATCTTCTATGGAAATGCCAAGCCTTAGTTCCTTTCTGGTCAGCAGTAGCAATGGACTGCGCTGGGGTGCTGGGACAGCCCATAGACCTTTTGCATCCTATGCTGCTGTTGGGTGATCGAGCCCTGCTTGGGCACCTAAGACCACAGCATCAGAATTGGATCTTGGTTGTTCTGTTGGAGGCTAAGCAGCTCCTCTTGAGACATTGGCAGCAACTTCTACCCCCGTCCATTTCTCTGTGGCACTCAGCTATAGCCAGACTAGCTGCTTTCGGAAGACTCACTTATGCCGCTAGAGGGCAGTTGTCCATGTACTTTTCCAAATGGGAAGCCTATCTTAACTCGCCATTGTGCCGGGTTCCCCCCTCTCCCTGCCCTGGGAATCCACCTCTCCTGACCACTGTTAATGGGACAGACCCTATTCATGTAATTCGAAATATAAGTACCCGGAGATGATTTCTATGTATACATTCAGATGAAATTTTGGCTGCTGCTATGCTGAAGTTTGACTTATTCTATCTTTCTTTACTTTCTTTTGGTAGGCATGATCTTAACGGTATGATTGGCCTGTGAGTGTAGTTGGAAAATTGAACACTGAGGATAAGGCACTTATGTGACCTAGGTGTGAGTATGAGTTATAGGTGAGATAAGGTGAATTAAGATAGGAGAAGATGTTGTTACCAGTTATATGGAGTAGCTCTGAACCTAAGATATCTTTTCCTATGCGATGTATACCGGCATGTGTAAACAACTGTGTAACGCCTTAATGTGGCAGGAGTTTTCTTGTTTGGAATATGATATGTGATGTATTGTAAACAATAAAAATCATTCTATGATAAAAAAAAAAAAGTTGGAAGGAGTTTAAGGCCAAAGCCCATGAACACTCTTATCAATCACCCACAATACCCAAGGGAATGGTCATGTAATAAGTAGTTGTCTAGGTGTTTTTTGAAGATATTCTTGGTTTTACTGATGGCAATATTTGTAGGGAGTGAATTCCATGGTTTTATAATTCTCTGAGAGAAGAAATATCCTTTTTTTGTTTGTACTAAAGCATTGTCTTTTTATTTGAAGTGGGTGTTCTCTTGTGTTAATGTTCATCTGCTTGAAATCAATGCCAGTTTCAAATGATGAGGTACAGTATAAGGAGTGGAAAAAGTTAGACAAAAGTATGGCCAGAGAGATGGCTTAGAGGTTAGAGTCCCTGATTTCAGTGTGAAGAAGCAGGGGTTTGAATCCTGATGATAGACTCTAGGAGGGTGTAGATAATGTTCACTAGGGATTAGGGTTGTCAGAACTAGTTCTAGAAAGATTAGAACCCTTTTAGAACCCATGGGTTCGAGTTCTAATTTAGAACTAGAACACCCATGGGTTCTAAGTGTTAAGGGTTCTAACTACTGAAAAAAAAGCTTTTTTTCTTCATACATTTAAAAAACAGGGGATGCCAGCCTGGAAAACAAACTAATTATTGGGAATTACATGCTAAAAATGTTTTAGAGTGAGAAAATGAGAGAATGTGCTGCTCATATGCAGATGTACTAAAGGCACGGAATTGTGACACTTGGCATTTGCACTTTGAGAGGCTCAATGTGTTTCTCTTTTCTGGATGTGCAGTGAACCACTATTATGCCTGTGCTGAGAGTACAGCTCTTTTTATGTATGTTGTTTTCTCCTCTCAGTATCTTTATCTGTTCTTTTTGTTCAATCCTGCACACAAAATGAGCTTGAGTTCTAAAGAAGATTAGAACCCTAGAACTATTTGTAAAGTTCTAACCCAGAACCAGAACTCAGAACTTCAGCGGGTTCTGACAACCCTACTAGGGATATGGTTGAAAGGTAGCATATCACAGAGGAGGGATCAGGAATAGCAAGAAAGGAGTTACATTATGCTAAGGATACTAGGTGATTAGGGGCTTGGCAGTGACTCCTAGTGATCATGCAGTATAATGAACAATACGGAAATTAGGGAGATTGATTCAGGAGGGAACAGGGCTTGTCACAAGTGCTACCTATAAAGGTAGAGCCCACCCATGGGCTAACACAGTTCATAGGTGCTGGCTGTAGTTAACTTGTGTAGTACTGCAGGGAGCTCTGTGGGCCGAGGGGAATATGATCCTAGCAATGCCGAAAAAGGGAGACAAATTGTACCAAGCTCCTTCAGAAGCCGTTTTTTGTCGAGCAACCTAGGGTAAATTCAATGGTTATAAATGCTGCCCATGTTGGGTCCAAGAGACCTCAGCACCTCAGCTCTCTCTCTCTCTCTCCCCATATAAGGAGTCCAGAAAGCTGGATCATATGGGCAAGAGGGCCTATGCCCTGCCACGCTGGCCCTCAGAATTATTAATTACATAGCCCATATGGTCAAGTACCAGAACACCCTCTGGAAAAAGGACAAAGCTGCAGCTCAGACCCTCCCAGAGGGTCCCCAGAGGCAGGAATTTCTCAAAGCCCTCCACTCTAGGACAGATGTGGGCAAACAGCTCTTGAGGGCTACCTATGACATCTCCTGTGCTTCTGCTAGAGCGGCTGTGGTTGGCATCTGCCTAAGAAGACATGCTTGGCTCAGGGTGTCTGGTTTTGTTACTGACATACAACAGTCCATCCTGTATGGCCCTTTCAGTTCAGAGGCTACAAGATCTTCGGAGTGGATGTACAGGACATCCTGTTGGACCTGCAGGCCTTGGGGGGACCATACAGCTGGTCCATTCGCTTTACCATACTCAGCCAGGAAGTGGACAGAAGGTGCCTTTTCATCGGTCCTTCCAGAAACACAAGCCAGGTATCCAACAGCCCTTCCCACCTTATCTCCACCACCATCAATGCCTCTAGAGGTAGAGGTGCTGCCCCAGCATCTGGCCCTACCACAGCAAGACTCCTTGCCAGGCCCCCACCCACCAGTACTGCAGGAAGTGGTGGGGTGGGTCACTTCTCCTTCCACCTGGACAGGTGGAGGGAGATCATGGCAGATGCCTAGGTTCTGCAGCTCATAGAGCAAGGTCACTCACTAGAGCTTCTGGAATGGCCTCTAGATCTACCTCCAGTTCATTCAAGCTATCCTCCAGATCACATTCCAGTGCTGCTGGAGGAAATTTGCATGCTGCTGCATAAAAGGGCCATAGACCAGTTCCCGAGGATCAGAGTAACAGAGTTCTATTCCCATTTATTTCTAGTCCCCAAATCTACAGGGGATTTGCAGCCCATCCTGGATTTTCAAAACCTGAATTTCAACATCCAGTACAAGAAATTCAGGATGGTGACCCTACAAGACCTGCTACGTCTACTAAAGAAGGGAGACTAGATATGCTCCCTAGACATGCAGGTTGCATACCTGCACATAAAGATTTGTGGCTCCCCATAGGCAGTACTTCAGGTTCCTATTCCAGGGGATGCACCATCAGTTCGGGGCCTTGCCCTTTGGGTTATCTTCTGTGCGCAGATCTTTACCAAATGCTTGGCGGTGGTAGCAGCAGCCCTCAGGAGGGAGGGAGGGACTATACATCTTCCCTTACCTGGATGACAGGTTGCTCAAAGCTCAGTCCTAGGAGCAACTGCTCCGCACCCCAGTGCGCACCACACAGCTGTTCCATGCATTAGGGGTCACAGTCAATGTGTTCATGTCAGTCTTGAGCCCCTGTCAGTGCTTTCAGTACATAGAGGCTGTACTGAACACTGTGCAGGGTGCGGCCTCCTTGCCCCAAGACAGAGCAGAGCACCTGATGGAACAGGCTCGGTTGCTTAACAGCACCTGATATGTCACAGCCAGAGCATTCCTGCGGCTACTGGGCTTGATGGCTGCAGCCATTGTCATGGTTCCCCTGGTGAGTTTGCACATGTGGATCCCTCACTGGACTCTATGAGTCCAATGGGATCAGCACACTGATGACCTAGAACAGAAAGCTGTAGTAACTTCCCCAGTAAAGAAAGTGCTTCTGTGTTGGATGGAACTCAGCAATGTGCTCAAAGGGATCCCTTTCTTGATTGCCACCCCTCATCAGATCCTCACCACGGATGTTTCAGGGATGGTCTGGGAAGCACATCTGGGCCTTAACCAGACCCTGGATACTTGGACCACGGTGAAGAGTTCCCTCCACATAAACATCCTAGAGATGAGGGTCATTCTATATGGCCTGCAAGCCTTCCAGGACTACCTGTTCTCTGGGGCCTCTGCTTGTGCAGATGGACAACGTCAGTGTAGTGCACTACATTAACAAGCGAGGGGGGACCCATTCATACCCCCTGTGTAGAGAAGTGATGAGGATCTGGTACTGGGCTCTAGAGCATGTTCTAAAATTATCAGCAGTCCATGTTCCAGGCACACAAAACATCTTGGCAGACAGACTAAGCAGATCACAGTCCAGGATGCATGAGTGGGAACTGCTGACCTCAGCCATAGAAGACCTGTTCAACAGGTGGGCTCATCCAGAGTTGGACATTTTTGCATCCCCACTCAATGCAAAACTGCCGCTTTTCTGCTCACTCACTCCAGGGCCTGGAGTTTTCTGATGACACACATTGTCCTCTCTTGGAAAGGGAGGTTCCTCTACACCTTCCCTCCCTTCCCACAAATTCAGAGGGTGCTGATCAAGCTTCAGATGGAAGGAGTGACTATGATCCTCATTGCTCCCTTCTGGCCTCATCAGATCTAGTTCCCCTTACTGCTGCAGTTGGGAGTTGAACTTCAATTTCCCTGCCGCTGTGCTAAGGCTTGCACTCACAGGAGCAGGGCACCCTGGTCCATCCAGACCTCAAATCAATACATCTTCATGCATAGCTCCTGGAGACATAGCCATGACTAGATTTGGGGTATCCCAGAAGGAGGTTGATGTTCTGGTGGCTGCTAGGAAGCCTTCCACCAGGGTCACTTATTCCATGACGTGGAAGCGCATTGCTCTGTGGGTGACTTCCCATTAGTTGGATCCTTTCACTTGTCCAGTGAATCAGATTCTGGACTACTCGCTGTCCTTCTCAGATTCTGGCCTGCAATACTCCTCCATTAAAGTGCACCTGGCTGCTATTTCAGCCTTCCATGTGCCCACTGATGGCTGTACAGTGGCACAACTGGAGGTGTCCCATACATTTTTGAGAGGCATTCTTCATCTGAAGCCTCCCATCTGCAATTCAGTCCCACCTTGGGACTTAAAGAGCTACTGACGCCTCAAAGAAAACTTTAAAAAACATAATAATTATGTACAATTCTGCTTGCATTCCATTTTTATTTCATATATTTCTCTTCCTCATAATTTATTACTACAGAAGTGTGTATGAATATATGAGTGTTGTCCCTTAGAGTTCATTCCGAGCTCATCTGCCTCTATAGCTTACTCCCTACTTCAAGTCATAATCCTCTGTTGTAACATCACAATCTGTTGCCATGGGAGTAACTATGAGGTCACAAGCAATGCTCTATGACTTTAGGTAGGGAGAAAGCAGCAGCAATAGATGAACTCTTCAGGAGCAAATATCTTGTTTTCATGGAAATTACCTCACTACAAATTATGGGGAGGAGGAATACAGAACTAATGGTAAATACAAGCTGGACAGTGCCTCAATATTACATTTTGTTGAAGTTCTCCTGAACGTGTCACCAGCTCTTAAAAATTTCGTGTTAGCAAAAACTTACTTTGGCTTCTTTTGAGCCAGCCGCAACATGCAAGCTACACTTTCTGTCATGGAAAGTGTTATTTTTAGTTTCTATTACTTCTGCTCAAGAGATTTCCAAGATTCAGGCTCTGATGTATGAGTCTCTTTATTTGGTTTTCCACAAAGACAGGGTGTCTTTGCATACCATGTCTAAGTTTTACCAAAGGTGGTGTCTGACTTTACCCAGAATCAAGCTATCCACCTGCCTGTGTATTATCCGGAGCATGCCAATCCATGAGAAGCATTGCTCCATACTTTAGATCTACATATAATATTCAGATATTATGCTAATCGCATGAGGGACTGCAGGAAGTCCTCACAGCTGTTTGTTTCTTTCACCCCAGAGAAAGAGGGTGTACCAGTTTCTATCTAAATAGTGCCTGTACCAATGGTTGGCCAACCGTATTATTTCCTGTTATAGGAAGTATGTTAAGGAACTTCCTGGGGTTGTGAGTTGACAATCTGCCAGAAGCATGGCCACTTCTGTTGCTTATTTCTGGAATGTGTCAGCCGCTGAAATCTGTGCCGCTGCCACATGGAGTACTGTCCACACTTTCACAAAACACTGCAGTCTGCACATTGCCTCTAGCAGAAGGTCAGGCTTCAGCCTGGCTGTGCTTCAAGGTCTCCTGTCTTAGGCCTATAGCCTCCAGCCACCCACACTGTTTCTGTGTCAGGACTGCTTAGGACTCATTCCATAGGTGTGGCCTGATGCAAGAGATACCCTCAGTGAAGATAGTACAGTTACGTAAGAACTTACCATAACAGTAGATCTTCGAGAGGCTGTCTTACATCAAGCCATGCTGTCCCACCCCATCCCCCTTATCCTCAGGGCTTCTCAATTCCTGTCTCTCTCTCTCTCTCTCTCCAGGTTGGTTCACCTTCTGTTCCACCTTCCTCAGTGGCAGGAACCTCTAGCTCTCCCTCAGTTCACCTGAAGGAGGTCCTCTGCATATGACCTCTGGTAGGGGAACTGAGGAGGGTGCAGGGCCATCCACATTTATATAGGGAGGACGTTGGAGTCGTGGTTGGCTCCAGCTAGACTGCTAGTTAAAATGTTTCTATGAGGTTCTAGTATCTGGAAACTATAGTTCCATAGGTGTGGCCTGATGTAAGAGATCCTCTCTAAGATCTGCTGTTACGGTAAGTTCTTAAATAACTACTTTACATGGTTTGGGGGGACTGACACTGTATTCGGCTGGTTCATGGGGTGGGTTGATCCTGTGGGAAAGAAGGTTGGTACTGCATCCCAGGGGGTGACACTACTTACACCAAGCCAACTTATACTATGGGTGGAGGCACCATACAATTTAAATTTTAACTGGATACAAACCCCCCAATTAGAAGTTTAACAAACCCAGGCACCTCAGCCTTATTGCACCTGAAAGGTAGGGGTAGCAGCAATAATTTCAATGGAGCACTGGTGGTATATCAAGTAGCTGTTTTTTGCAGGAGAGAACCTTTATTGTTAAGATCTCTGCTTGACCTTGTTCTAATTCAGATAGGTAGTACTGGGTTTTACTGACCATTTGACATCTCCTATTTTGTGATTGCAGAACATTACAAATTACTTCAACAGCACAGACATGGACAAAGATGAAATCACATTTGACCAACAGGTAATAAATCTATTTCTTTTATTTCTGTCTTCCATCTCCCTATTAAACTAATTTCTCTTTGCTCCCGTGTGGCCTCCTATCATCAGTGCACGTCTGCCCCAGCCAAGAGCACTAAAGAGATTATGAGCTTCCTCACAAAATGTCCCACTGGTGCTATTTGGGTTTATAAGCATGAGCCCCACTGCAGTATTATTTCAGTTTTTTGCATCCCCTTCCCGCACCATATGGGGGAAGGGGGACTGACATGACAGGACCACTGCACCTCCCTGAGATATACTAAGATCACTGTAAAACCAGCAGTTTAATTCCTTCCCAGCCAACAATACCAAGCTTTGAATACCTGCTTCTACTGTATAAGTAATGGTGCCCCACTCCAGAGCACCAGTCCCCACATTCAAACAAATACACATGCACGCACACTGCTTGCATGTACGAACACACACACACACACACATATGCATGTATGCATGCACGCACACACACACACATACACACTTCTATAACTTGAACAGTATGTTTTCTGTGTTCATTCTCGACTGTACCATACAGGCGGCATTCAGTGAAGAATACAAGGCTGCAGCTTTTGCTCAACAAGTTGCTTTCTACATCATCTGTGTTATCCAGTAGAAATCAGCTCCAGACCTATGTGCAATGTTATTTACTTTCTTGGGATTATGTTTACTCTTTTGTGTTTGGTTTTTAACTTGGCAGACATCGCTTTAGTAACAAGTGTTCACCCATCCATAAATTACATGAATCTGGTTGACTTAATCTAGACTAGCCAGCTAGACACAGTGCATCACTCTTTGCTGCATAAACATTATATGCACGTCTGTTTCCTCATAGTGTCAGTGCGTGAATTTCTCTGAGTCACAAACTTCATTGTGGTAATAAGCCTTGCCTTTTTCCTTAAATGCAGAGAGCGCAAATGAGCCTGCTTATTATCCTCAGCAATGCATTAAAAAACATCAGCAGCACCAGTAACTGGAGCAGTACCAATGCTACGGCTCAGATCATCCAGTTTGGGGTCAACAGTATTTTACAGTCAACAGTGTCCAGCTGTAACTACAGCTTCTCAGCCGAACAGGTAAATAAAGTAACAGCCAGCTATCATTCCACATCGTATTACCTGTGTCAGATTCCCAGAGTAATGATGGAGTATGATCCATGAAGCAGAGTCATCCTCTGTCCTAACAGAGTTCTTGGAGTGAGGGACCAATCCAGGGGGGTTAAATTGAGCAGGAGCCCACTGGAGCTCAGTTCTGTTACCTCTTAAAAAATGTATGACAGTTCCACCACCACTGCTATCTTTCTCCATTAATTAAGTTCAACCATCTAGAAATGACAGTTCCACTACTTAGAAATTTAGATGTAAGAGTTTCTCCACCTAAACATTTCTAATTTAATCACTAGACCAATTATTCAATGACTAGTGTGACAAGACAGTCCCAGCTGCCATCAGGTCCTGCTTGTGAAACGGTCATAGAAGGCGCAGTTAGGCTAAGGGTATCAGACCCTCTCCTTGGGAGAGTAAATTAATTTTTACATTTTATTTTAAAATGTATATACCCAGGATAGCCCAGCAGAAATGCAACATCTCATTTTCAGTGGAGACTCCTTCTTCAACTCATTTTTGCAGCCTGCAGGTGGGTGGACTGAAGCATTTTGAGGCTAAGTGACTTGCAGTCTCTCAGTGAGAATTTGGCTCTAGTGTGGTTTGAACCTGTGGCTTCCTGGTTCCCAAGTCATGCTTGCTAACCACTAAACCACACTGCTGCACCATAGTTACTGAGGGAGGGAACTCTTCCCTTCCCCACAAGTTCCCTTTTAAGGCAGTTATGTGATGGAAAAGGAAACCATAAAGCAGTGCCGTCTAATGGTGAATGATATGAATTAAGCAATAAGGCATGACAGGGTATGCATTATTGTGAGATAACTGCACACCTTAGGAAGTTGCGCACAAGGCAACACTAAGTGCCTCATGCACCCATGAAGGGGTAACACAGTAACACACACACACTGAGGTTCCTTATTCCAATTACAAAATGGAAAAGTATGTCTCTTTGCAGATGACACAAAGATCTGTAACAGGGTTGATATGCAATGTGGGGTGGAAAGGATGAAAAGGGGCTTGGCAAGGTTGGAGGAATGGTCAAATGTACGGCAGCTTAGATTCAATGCAAAGAAGTGCAAAGTAATGCACCTGGGGAAAAAAAAACGGGAAAAGTACACAGTGGGGGGTGAGATACTGACAACAATAAAAATGGAAAGGGACCTGGGGGTAGTCATATCAGACGACCTAAAAATGGGCCAACAATGTGAGAAGGCAGTAACAAGGGCTGGGAGATACTGGGATGCATAGGTAGAGGCATCACCAGTAGAAAACAGGAAGTTGTTGGCCCTCTGTACATACAGTTGGTAAGATCACATCTGGAGTATTGTGTACAGTTTGGAGACCCCGTCTCCGCAAAGATGTAGACAGGGTGGAGGCTGTCCAATGGAGGGCAACCAAAATGGTGCAGGGTTTGCACCAGAAGACATATGAAGAAAGACTAAAGGAGCTTAAGCTGTATAGCCTTGAGGAAAGGAGGGAGAGGTGGGAAATGATAGAAACTTTCAAATATCTCAAGGGAATCAACAAAGTCCAAGAGGGTAGTATCTTTCAGAAAAAGAGATGTGCAAGAACAAGGGGGCACAATTTGAAGATAATGAGGAGATGGCGCAGAGGTAATGTGAGGAAGTATTTCTTCTCAGAGAGGGTTGTAGATGCATGGAATAGCCTTCCTGAGGAGGTTGTAGAGTCAAAAACAGTGGGGGAATTAAAGAATGTATGGGACAGACATAAGGCAATTCTCTTACCCATTTTTTGCTAAGGTTATGCCTGCAGTTCAGTGGGCTGGAGTAACCAGTCACATCCCCTGCCTGAGCTACATGTCAGTTCCTTTCAGCCTCACTCAGAAGCACTTTTTGTGTTGTCTTGCACATGCGCAAGCAACATATTGGGGTAGCTTCCAATAGCAGGTTTTGAAGGCGCAGTCATGTTGTGGCTAGTGGCGCCACTGCTTTTTCAGGTGCTCCATGGCACAAATTAGATTGCAAGCTGTCTATGACAGCAGTGCAAAAGTGTGCCATCAACTTGAATAGATTTAGCTGCTGCAATGAGGGAGCTCCCCCTCATTGCAGGACGTGCCTTGCCTGGTGTAACATTTCAATAAAAGATGGTGGTGGCTGTCAACGTTCGCCTCACAGTCCCAATCAAGCTGATGCCGAGGGTGCCCAATCCCCCTGTCAGCATGCTCCCATCTCAGTTCAGTTTACTGACAGGAGAGCCCAATCTCCGTCAGCATAATGGCCCCCTTATCATTTAATTTGTGTGCCGAGGGGCTGCCCAATCCCCCTCGGCATCATACGTCCCCCCAAGATATGTTTTCTAGCCGATGGGGACCCAATCCTGATGGCTTCGGTCCCTCCCCAATATTACAGGTGGTCACACTGGGAGCCCACCCCAGTGTGCCAAATGCACCTGCAAAATAAGAAAAATTAACTTGCATTGTTTTTATGGTTATTTTTACCCAAAACAAGAAAACGTCCTCGATGTGTCTGATGCCCCTCCCAACCGCTCCACCCTCTGCATACCCCTAACTCCCACACCCCTCACCCCATACTTACCTCCAGGGCCTGGTGTGACAATCTTTGGTGGACCAGGAACATGTCTGCATTCTTCAAAGTCGACCATGAACTGAAGAAATGCCGGTAAGCTGTATGACGGCATAATGGGGTTTTTCAACTTTGGTGCATCTCTTGGCCATTTTTGCAAATTTTGGCACCAAATTTTCAACATAGGGTTCTTGGGACCCCACCTCATGAATTCAGGCACTTGTCATCTCGTTATTCGGTCCCGAAAAGTGATTTCGTGGTCACAGCTTGGAATCACCTTTTGGGACTGATTAATGGAACAACGGTGTCACTGTTCATGAGGTGGGTTCCCAAAAGCCTATTTTGCAAATTTGGTGAAAAAATTCCCAAAACTAACTGTGTTATGAGCATGCATTGCACAGTTTCCACACACGCTTGTAATTTCGAGAATTTTTAATATTTTTACTCCAGATTTTCAACATTGCCATTTTTTCATACCTCCTTATGAACAGTACAGCTGTCATTTTCCACATCCTGCCTGAAATGTGTTTTCGTACATCCGGCGCACAGTGGCGCAGTCACTGTAGGAAAAAAATGTTCAGGACAGAGTAAAAAAATCATAGTAATGCTGTTCATGAGCAGAGGTCCCAAAATGCCAATGTTGAAAATCTAGTGATAAAATTCCACAAAATGACTATGTAATGAATGTGCGTTGCACAGTTTCCATGCACAGTCGTAACTTCGAGAATTTTTTTATATTTTTACTCCAGATTTTCAACATTGCCATTTTTGCACATCTCCTCATGAACAGTACAGCTGTCATTTTTCACATCCTGCCCAAAATGTGGTATCGCACATCTGGCGCACAATGGCACAGTTGCAGTGGGAAATTAAACATTCAGGACAGATTAAGAAAATCATAGTGCCACTGTTCATGAGCAGAGGCCTCAAAATAAATAAAGAATTCCCAAAAATAACTGTATTACAAGCGTGCATTGCGCAGTTTTCACGCACACTCATAACTTTAAGAATTGTTATGTTGTCTTGAGCGTGCACAATAAAAAGGTTGTAGTTACTTTGGAATAGCAGGTTTTGGAGGCGCAGTCGTGTTGTGGCCAGTGGAGCCACTGCTTTTTGGGGCTGAGCTCCATGGCATGAATTAGATTGCATGCTGTCTATAACATCAGTGCAAAAGCGTGCCACCAACTTGAAAGGATTTAGCCACTGCAATGAGGGAGCACCCCCTCATTGCAGGGTATGCCTTGCCTGGTGTAACATTTCCATAAAACACGGTGGAGCCGTCTGCCTTTCGCAGTCCTCATAACAACCGATGTCAGGGATGCCTAATACCCCTCTCGGCATGTCCCCTCGCCAGTTCATTTGCCAATGGGGTAGCTCAGTCCCTATCAGCATAATGTCCCCCCAATTTGTTGTGTGCCGAGGGGGTGCCCAATCCTCCTTGGCTCATTCTGCCTCAGGTTATACTAGGTCGTGGCTGATGGGAGGGTGCCCAATCCCTGTTGGCTCCAGCTCCCCCTTCCCCAAAAAACTAGGTGGCATGCTGGGAGCCCACCCCAGCATGCTCATGCCCCCCCAACACACTGGTCTGATGGGGTGCCCAATCCCTGTCAGCTCCAGCCCCCTCCAAAGAAACACCCAGGTGTGACAGCACACTGGGACCCCACCCCAGCATACCCAAAGTGTCCCAAGTTGCTTTTTTTTTTCTTCTAACCTGTAGAAACAGAAAACGGTCCCTCACGGTCTCTTGTGCCCCCTTCCCCAACCCACACGCACCCTCAGTGCACCCCACGTTCCCACAACTTCCACCCCATACTTAACTCCAGAGCCTGATGTGATGATCTTTGGTGACCTGGGAACATGTCTGCACTCTTCAAAGCTGACTGCGAACTGAAGAAATGTCGGTAAGCTGTATGATGGCATAAATAGGGTTTTTCCAACTTAGGTGGATATCTTGGCCATTTTGGGGAATTTTTTCACCAAAGTTTCAACATGGGGTTCTTGGGACCCCACCTCATGAACTCAGTCACTGTCATTTTGTTATTCAGTCCCAAAAGGTGATTTCAAGTTTACTGCATGAAACCCCCTTTCGGGAGTGATTAACGAAATGACAGTGTCTCAGTTCATGAGGCAGGCTCCCAAAAACCCTATGTTGAAAATTTGGCGAAAAAATTCCAAAAAAATGACTGTTATGAGTGTGCGTTGTGCATTTCCTACACACGCTCATAACTTTGAGAATTTTTAATATTTTCACTCCAGATTTTCAACATGCCTCCTTACGAACAGTACATCTGTCAATTTTTACCACTCACCCAAAATATGTTTTCACACATGTGGCACAAAATGTCACGGTCAGTGTACAAAATCAATGTTTTGGACAGATTAAGAAAATCACAGTGACACTGTTCATGAGCAGAGGTCCCAAAATGCCTATGTTGAAAATTGGGTGACAAAATTCCACAAAATGACGATTTTATGAGTGTGCATTGAGCAGTTTTCATGCACACTCATAAGTTCAAGAATTGTTAATATTTTCACTCCAGAGTTTCAACATTGCCATTTTTGCACACCTCCTTAAGAACAGTATAGTTGTCATTTTTCACATGTGCCTGAAATGTGATTTTACACATCTGGCGCACAATGGTGTGTTCGTTGTGGAAAATCAATGTTCGGGACAGATTAAGAAAATCAGTGTGACAGTGTCCACGAGTGGAGGTCCCAAAATGCCTATGTTGAAAATATGGTGAGGAAATTCCACAGAATTACTGTGTTACGAGCATGCACTGCGCAGTTTCCATGCACGCTCGCAACGCAGAAAATGTTTAATATTTTTACTACAGATTTTCCACATTGCCATTTTTGCACACCTCCTTAAGAACAGTACAGTTGTAGTTTCTCACATCCTGCCCAAAATGTGGTTTCACACTACTGGTGCAGAATCACGCAGTCCCTGTGGGACATCAACATTCAGGACAGATTAATAAAAGCGCAGTGCCACTGTTCATGAGCAGAGGTCCCAAATGCTTTCATGAGGAAGGGTGAGAAAAAGTCTATGTTGAAAATTTGGAGTGCAAATACCAACAAACGCCCAGGGCATTAGGGTTTCTAACCATAACATCCCACCCTGTAGAGACTGACCGGTGCCAGGGGTGTGACTTTAGATTGTCAGTTCTAATGCTCATGCCATTCCAGCCCCACCCTGCAGCCACTGACAGGCATCGAAGTGTGCCTTGCACTCTTCGGCCCCAAAGTTCACCCCGTTCTCCTATATTGCACCCATCTCAAAGTATTTCCATATGGAATGGGATGAGCATAAGGCCCGAGGACCACAAGGCAGAACGCGATACTTGTCAGACTCTGCAGGGCAGGGTGAGGTGAAATGGCATGAGCGTTATGGCTGACACCCAAAGGCACACCTCAGTGCCTGTCCGTCTCTTCAGGGTGGTGTGTGGTTGGCATCACTTCCACACTTCACTGCCATTCCTATTATGCATCTCTCTGACTCCTGCACTACCAATGCCAATGTCAGCAAGACAACATTCGACATTGACAAATGCTTGTTAATATTGACATGCCTGATTTTCAAAATTGTCATCTCTTCACACCTGCTAATGAATGGTGCAGCTGTCATTTTTCACATCCTGCCCGAACTGTGTTTTCACACATGGCACAGAATGGCACGGTCGCTGTGGGAAATCAGCATTCCAGACAGATTAACAAAATCACAGTGCCACTGTTCATGAACAGAGGTCCCAAATGCTTTCATGAGGTGGGGTCACAAAAAGGCCATGTTGAAAATTTGGAGTGCAAATACAAACAAACACCCGAGGCGATAGGGTTTCTAACCATAATGTCCCACCCTGTACAGACTAACAGGTGTCAGGGGTGTGCCTTTGGATTGTCAGCTGTAATGCTCAGCGATTGCATCCCCACCCCTACCCTGCAGCCACTGACAGGTATCAAGGTATGCCTTGGACTCTTCAGCCCCAAAGTTCACCCCATTCTTCTATTCTTCACCCATCTCAATGTACTTCCTTATGAAATGGGGTGAGCATAAGGCCCGATGATCCCAAGGCACAACATGACACTTATCAGAGTCTACACGATAGGGTGATGTGAAATGGCATGAGTGTTATGACTGACGACCCAAAGGCACACCTTAATGCCTGTCACTCTCTGCAGGGTGGGGTGGGGTTGACATCAGTTCCATACTTCACTGCCATTCCTATTATGCATCTCTCTAACTCCTGCACTACCAATGCCAACACCAGCAAGATAACATTTGGCATTGACAATGCTTGTTCTTGGCTGCAGTCGAAGACTGTGCCCCTCCCCCCTTCTCCAGTGTTTGTCTCCCACTTTCCTTGTGATTTTGGACTTTCTGCCTGGTTTGTGCTGGACTTTCTGCTTGGTCTGTACTGGACTTCTGCTTGGTTTGTTTCTGTCTGGCTTTCTAGGTCAGTATCTTGCGTTTTGCTTTCTTGGCTGCAGCTGTGTTTCTCTCTGTCTCTCTTTCATGCTGCACTCCTTTTTTCCCCTGCTCTTTGTGCTTCTCAGTTTGGTTCTTTTTGGGCTTTCTAGTTTTCCCTGCATCTGCCTTCCTCAGTTGCTTTGCTTTGTGCTATTCAGACCCCATTTTTACTGTTTTTCTCTACCTTTAACAATCTCAGTTCCAGCTACAGTCCTTGATTGTTTACCCCGGCTCCTAGCAGCTAGACAGCCACGTCCTTCTGTGTTCTATTATTCACCAGCATTCTGCTCCTAGTTTTCAGTTCCCATTACTCTTGCTTTTCCTCGCAGTTTACATTGTTTATACCACCTCAGCTACCTGCCTTGCAAAGCATCAGCAACTAACACTGACCTTTCCTATGGAACTGGCTGGCATGCGCTTCTCATTCAGTCCATGTTTGCATCATTCAGTCTCATTTAATGCCCTAGTCATCTCAACCAGTGCCTTGACTGTCAGGCTTTGCCCCAGCCACCACTTATCGTGCATTGAGTTTAACAAGCAGCCATTCAACTTTACCTATATTTTGTTTCCTTCATGTGCTCGTGGTCGTTAAGCTTCGCCACGGCCTCCAACTACCCCTTCATTCAGATAACAATTGCCTTCAGCTTAGCATTATCATTCGGCCTATCTATGTTTCATTGCTTTCTGTGCTCATGTTGTCAAGTTCATTACAGTCACAACTATTCCTCACTGGATGTATGCCGACCACACCTATAACCAAAATATGGCTCAGGGCCTGCCCTGCAGCTGACAGTCTTGCTCTGCACCCATGAAGTCCACATCTTGAGGATATGAACCTCAGGGTGTGGTCCTTCTCACCCAGCCCCCCAGTGGTAATGTCCTTGCTCCGGTCTGATCTTTAGCCATGCAGATGTACTTGGCAGCACCTCTCGATGTAGAATTTAAGACTTCAGCTGATGAAGGGTGGGGCCCCTAAGCCCAAGGGGACTCCTTTAGTTGTGCAGACTGAGTCAGCAGCACCTTAAAAAGCTATTCTCCCTACAACTGCATAAGGTTCACCTGGTCTCCATGTCCTCCCCTTCCCTGCCCATCAAATGCTCAGCTGCATCTTTAGGCCTCCCTCGTTGAGACTGGGTGAGTGCCTTTCAGCAGTTGTTGCTCTCCTATTCCCACCGTGGGGTGAGGGCCTACCAAGTGGGAGTCTCCTTTTGCTGCAGAGTTTGCTTGCAGCCCCTCATGCATTCCTGTTAGAAGGATACAGTGAGAGTCTTCCTCCAAATTGAATTTTTTTCTCCTGAATTAAGTCTCTAAATTGCAGTAGCTGAACCATCACTAAATGTGTCTCAAGCCTAGAGAGAAGGCAACCTAGGCCTTGGATCCTCAGAGGTTTCTGCTGTTGGATGGAGTTGGATGGTGGCTTTCCTTATTTGTCATTCCCTGTCTCCTCGGAAGTCATGCCCCTCTGTTCAATTTCTATATCTATCAGCTTTATGCATCTCAGTCTGTGTCTGTTTCCAGTCATAACTATTTGCTGTCAGTCTGTGTTCTTCAGCCTCCATGATCAACCTTGCTGATCAGTACTTTTTTTTTGAGGCTCCTACCTAAGATACCTTTAGCCTAAGGGAATCCTTCCTGCAGCACCTCTTGGGGCGGAACCCTTCTTGAGGGTTCCTTGCCTTTTGATACCCCGACAGGGTGGTAGTTCCCCATGAAACAGAGAGTGCTTCCAGCCAAAGTTTATCAACAGTTGCACAAGCACAACTACACACTAAGTTGCATAAGCCCACTGAATTTTAAAAGGCTATGCATGAAGTTCAATGGGTTGTAGCAACCAGACACTCCCCCTGCCTGAGCTATGTAAGTCAGTTCCTTTCAGCTTTATTCAGAAGCACTTTTTCTTTGCCTCACCATCCTTCCCTCCTCCATTGGCACACCTCTCTCCTGGAGGCTCCTTCCAAAGATACCTTAGCCTAAGGGAATCCTTCCTGTGGCACCTCTAGGGGTGGAACCCTCCTCCAGGGTTCCTTGCCTTTTGGTACCCTGACAGGGTGATAGTTCCCCATGGAACAGTGAGTGTGAACGGCCAAAGTTTATCAACAGTTGCACAAGCACAACTATACACTAAGTTGCATAAGTCCATTGAAATAATGGCAGTCAAAGGAGTGCTGAGTAATTGCAATCCGGCAAAATAGACTTTTGATGCAGGTCAGTGAGACTGCAAGTATGAAAGCAAATGGAGCACTCTTATCACCTTGAAAGGGAAAACTCCCCTTTACCTGAACAGGCAGATCCACTGCCTTTGGGACTCAGGATCCCAGATTTGATTCCCAGCAAGGGCTAGAGGTGCATCTGCCCAAGTGGAGTTGACAAACATAACTCTGTTAGCTTCCAGCATACTGTGTGATGTGCTAATGACAGGTAATGACAAATCACAAGGCTTCCTGACAGTCATTTTCTTTGTCTAAAATGTCTGGGTCCTAACCACACTGGATTTTTTTTTGCAGAAAAGTAACATCCAGATTTAACAAGAGATTGCCAGAGCTGGCAACTTTTACATAGCATTCATATGGTAATACTGCAGCATTCTAGTTTCATCATCTGGAACCTGTATAATCAACCATTTTAGAGATATAGCCAGCCTGGTGGTGCTGAAGGCTGAGGCACTGGTCGCCTTACCTCACACCATGCCGGCAACCTTTGTTCAGGAACGAGCATGGGTCACCGAGGGCTGGCAGGGTTGGAGAAGGACTGAGCATCTGGAAGACTGCTGTCCTTTTCCGGGAAGGGGGGACACTAGTGGTCAGTGCTCAACTGGCCCCCAGTGGAGACTGTGGGGGCAGTGCACTGATCCTACAGATGAGAGGCAGAGTTGGGGAAGATGCCAGGGGAGATCATGCAGACACGTGCGTGCTCTCTCTGTTGGCGTCACTGCACGCCCCTCCCTGCAGGGGAGAAAAATAGAAAAATGGCCCTAGGCAGCATGAAGGCATCCCCAATGGTGCTACCATGATCATGCCCAAGTCAGCTCCCTCATGAACCTGCCCTCCAGGTCTTCACGGTGGTGGGGTACGTATCCACTGTGATGCAACCTGGGAGGCTGGGGCAGAGAGGTACAAGCTCTGGCCACGATCAGGGTGGCAGCTGTGAAGACAAAGCTAAATATGTGGGGAAACCAAAGGTACAACCCCCCAGCTGAAGGACAAAGAAACAAACAAGGTGAAAAAAGAAAAACATTTCAGAGATACTACTACAGGTGCTATAGGCACTGGTACCTTATGTCTCTACTCCTGGTACACTGACCTCACCAGTGGATGAGAAACCCAAGGGGAAGTCAGTGAATTTTGATAAATGGCAGCACTCTTTAGACAAAGACAGCCCTAGATATAACTACAACAGGAACATGAGTCGATCTTAGAGGATACCCAAATAAACAGCCAAAGGGCACCCATAGTGTGTGTGTGTGTGTGTGTGTGGTTATCCAGAATCTCTCACCAGAGTCAGGCTTTTCACTTCTTCCTTCATCACCTTCTAAGAAACTTTGCTTCCAAGGGTGGAATTATTCCTAATATCTGCAACACCCTCCTTTCCCTTGCTCAGATGATGAAGGCTGAACCTAGGGCTCTTCACCCTTTATTCCAGTCTTGCCTTGTTTTACCCTCCCACCTGCATGAGGTTCACCTTTTTGGCCAACAGATCATCTGCCCAAGAGACACTCTATATATGAATGGATCTCTTAATAGCAGACTGCTGTGGAGATGACTTGGGTTCAGGGGTCAGTCATGGCTGAGACAGCAGTATTTTGGCTGGGGAAGATTGGCAGCCAGTTCTGCCACCATAGTGATCCCTGGCTCTGGGCTAGGGAGCTTGCACTTGCCACAGCTGGATGCTGTGTGTGACGAGGACTACACAGGCACTGCCCATTCCATGGTGGGTACATGGGAATAAAACCTGACTGCCGTCTTTATGATGGCCGGGATGTCCTTGGTCTAACACGTCTTATACCAACTGCAGCTCCTTTCTCTCTCTCTCTCTCTCTCAATCTCACACCATTTCCTTCACATTGACAACCTCCACTGCAACCTGAATTAACAACTGCAAAACCTGGACAGTCTCCATCAGTTCAGGGTTGAAAATCAGGGCAGGATGAGATTATTTAGAAGACGAAGAAAAGTAAGATATAGGGCTGGGCACTGGGTCAGGTCACAAGTTCGGGCCATTCAAGTTTGGCAGTGTTCAGAATTCATGGTCCAAATTGGGTTTTACACTGCCAAACTTGAAATGGAAACCTGAAACTTTAGGATGCAACATTACATTTAATAAAAAAAAAAAATTTCCACAGCATTTTTTACACATTAAAATCTCTACTCCAGCTCCCAATGTGCATGCCGGTGCAGAGATATCGCCACTATGGGCAGACAAGGACCATGCGAGTCAACAAATTTGGCCCTTAACTTCGGGCCATTTAATTTTGGACTAAATCAGGCCTATTCAAGTTTTGGCCAGCCCAACTCAAAATTGGCCTGCCTGGCCAAATTTGCCAATTTGCACAGCCCTAGATATTACCATCACTTTGAAATAACCTGCCATCTTTTTATGATTGAGTTAACACATTACTTCTCACCCCAGGAATCCCTCAGTATGATTGAAACTAATGCAATTATGGCAGCTGGGTTGAGTTGTTCCAGAGGTGGAGTCATGCTAATGATGCCAGCAAATTAGTCAATGAGAATGCAGTGAAGCTGTGCTGTCTGTAGGCACTGCTGTATTCCAGACAGATTAATTTCTCCAAGTACCAGGTGAGCGGCTCCAGCACTCACCTGGGAGCCAAGACACAAATGTGCAGTATAGTAGAGAGAAAAAACAAGCTCGACTCACCAGTGGCACAGACAAACCAGCAGGCTTGGTCCCAAATAAAAAGTCATTAATTTGAAATGTAAAACAAAAAATGGACACACTACGGACTACACGGCAAGCAAGTGCACCCCTATCCACAAACAGGCGTAGTCAATGTTTCGCGTCATTCTGACACTTCTTCCAGATGTGGAGGCTAGTTGGTCACCTCTACCATTTACAATGCCCATACTGCAAAAGAGCAGCTGCCCATTTAAAGTGACAAAACTCAATAAAAAACATAAACACAAAAACATGTAATGCCACCATAAAAAGTGAATGTAAGTAACAAAAATACCATATTCTATGATATGCACTTGCTTGCCGTGTAGTTCGTAGTGTGTTTGTCCATTTTTTGTTTTACATTTCAAATAAATGACTTTTTATTGGGGTGAAGCCTGCTGGTTTGTCTGTGCCACTGGTGAGCTTAACTTGTTTTTTCACTCTACTATACCGCAGATTAATTTCTCCACTGACTGGACAAGTCTGCCTCGGAGTGCTCTTTTCCAATCTTCTCTTAAAGTGCTTTATTTTCACTTTTACAGTGTTTTCTTTTTCTCTGTGCTGTTTTTAGAGTGTTTCAATAAGTTTTTACTACTTTTTATATTTTTACCGCAGATTTCCTGTTCCCGGAATCTACAGACTTTTCTGACTAAAAAAATACCATGCCTGAGGTAAAACATTGCAGACATTAGCCCAGATATTCAAACTGTGCCACAAAATAGCGCAATAGCAGGACCAGGTGCAAGTTCAGTGCCTATGCACAACACGCGTGATATTCAAACACTTCGCAGGCCAAGATGCGCTTGTGCAACACAACTGAATATCATTCCAACCACGCCATGGCACAACCAGGGATGCACAGTGGCGCAGGTCTGATGCACAGTAGCACAACCAGGGATGCGCAGTGGAGCAGGGTAGCAGCACATCAGCACACCCAGGGATGCGCAGGGACAGGATGCAGGGGTTCACCACCCATGGAAGATATGGGCAGAGGAGCACGCAGCATGACAGACATCGCCCCCCCACACCCCATGAACTGCACAACCTGAGGAGAGCTGGAAGAACCACCAGCCCATGGACACCAGCAACAATCCCACAGCTGGGGCATGGTGTCCTAGCACACCCCCTGGCAGGCTGTGACCAGAACACAAGGAGGTCCAGCCATCCCATGCTACACCATACCACCAATGCAGAGCACACCCTGCACAGCGATCCCCAGACACCCTGCCAAGGAGCAGCGCCCAACAGTGCATATCACCCCATGCATGTCACCACCCCCACTGTGGCAATGCAACCCTGTGCACCATGGATCCATGCAAGGCAGCCCCACCGTGAGCACCCTGCAGTGGGTGGCATCAGCCACCAATGCAACAACTGCAGACACAGTGCCACCCTGCACGGCAACCCCAAGGTACAGCTTAGAGACTGACCCTGCATTGGCACATGAGGTGCCCCGCATGCAGACCCCACCACCAGCAGTACAGCACCCTGTACACCCTCCCAAGGACACACCCTGTACCAGCACTGGCCCCACCAGCCAGCACAGATGCTCACAGTGGTGCATGGAAGCATGCGCCACACAGGATACAACACAGTGCATGGACAAACACCCACCCATACCCAAGGGCACATCAACACAGGGACACAGTAGTGGGGTAACAAACCCACTGGCATGTGGCCACAGCAGCCGTGTACCCACGACCAGCACCTCTCCATGGCACAGGTGTACCAGCCACCCTGCGCATGCACCGTGAATCTGTACACCACCAGCATGCGGCCGGAGCACATCCCCTGCAACAGACACAAGTGACAGCATGGAGGGGGGACAACAACAGTGGAGGCCACAGTGGCACCCGAGGCAGACGTGCACCATACCGGTGACAGGAGGCAATCCGGCATTGTGCCGGGTACAGGGGGTGCCCAGCATGGACAGCCACCACTGACATGCCAGCAGACCATGCATAGCACAGACATGCAAGGGTGTCAGCTGCACAGGCCATGGACAGTCTGACAGGGGCACCATGGACACAGTGCATGCACCGTGGACCACTGCACACAGGCATCCAGTGCACAGAGAACAACACACAAACCACAGACAGTGACCGAGTTCCCCACCCACACCATAGGTGGTTCCCTGCCGGACACACACACATGCCCATGGCTGCACCACCTCTGACGCCATGCACACCACTGCAGCCGAGCACCTGTAGCCCGCTGCAAATCACAGACCACCAGAGTTGTCATAACAAAACACATGTATTGAAAAGAGGTAACAAAAAAACTATTTACAAGTATTTACAAGGGTGGGGAAAGGGCCACAAACCGGGGTGGGGTGGCATGGGGCAGGGGTGAACAAATGGAAGAGGGAAGAAGGGATGTGAGGGTGGGTCCAGGGGGGTTAGGTGAGTCAGGGGGCATGGAGGGCCTATTGTCTGCCCTGCTCTCCACTCCTGTGGAACCTCCGGGTTCTTCTTCTCCAGACCCCGTCCCACTCCATTCTCTCCAGTATGGCCAGGGATGCTCACACCAGCTGCAGCAGCTCCTGCATGCCTCTTTCCAAGGCCATCCAGCGATGTCCACCTAGGACAAGGGAGCAGAGTCAATACGTGTGACTGTCCATCCCCCTGCAGCCCACCCATTGAGCATGGCATACAGCCATGGGCCACGCCCCTGTGATGGTGTGCAACCACCCACAGTGACCGTGTCCACAAGACCTGCCTACCCAGGTGCGCACAGCCATGTGGACCACTGCACACACCCACTGCCCAAGTTCCGCACAGCACCACCGTGGCGTACAGTGACATGGCTATGCGGTGTGAACGCAGTGGCACAGCCATGTACCTGCTGCATGCATGAACCACCAGTGATGCACACCCACACATGCAGTGCCACAGGACAGTGCTGAGTGTCCAGTGTGGCATGCACGGCGGTGGTGTCAAGGGCTGGTGGCCATGCCCCGCCACCTACCCCTCAACACAGCATGCACAGAAGTTCTTGGAAGAAAGGCACTCACCTGCATCTGCAACAGCCGGGCGCTGCTGTACTATGGACCCTCCACCTCGTCCCTGTTGCTGGGCAACATCATGGCATCTCTCCTCAGGGCCTAGGGTGCAAACACGGAGAGGGGAACATCAGTACAAACCAGTAGCAAAGCCTCCCCAGTGTGTGCGATCCCACACAGCCCAGCCATGCCACAACCCCACCACCACCACCACCTCCACCACCGACCCAAACTGGATGGCCCCCACCCCCCTGCATGATGGACACATGCACACCACGATACCTGGACAGATGGATGCTACCAGAGTATGGATGGAGCACCTACCTGGCTGTGGCACTGCACCTCGCCTGGCATGTGCCTGTAGTCGAGCCAGCCTATCTGGGTCCCTCTGCTGGAGGTCCCCATAGTGGTGGCGACACTGCTCTGTGCTGTGGGTGATCCCAGTGGCCTCCTCCAGTGCTTCTGCCACCTCCTGCCACACAGCGCTTCTAGGCCTGTCCAAAGGGTCTTTCCCAAACAGGGCCCCAGCATGGGGCTCAACAATGGCCACAAGATTGGCCAGCTCCAGCATGCTCCACATTGGTGCTCTCCTGTGTGCCATCATTCATGCAGGCCGGATCACAAAATGGCACTCTGTAGCGCACGTCCCCCATGTGCAGATGCTGCATGGTACAGCACTGCCATTCCTCATCGCGCTGTCACTGAACAGCACAATAGGGGTGCACCCATGCAGACACATGGTGCCTAGGGGGCAAAGGTCGACCACAGGGTCAAGGGTCTGTCACGCACAGACTACCACAGTGCTATTGGGACTCCCTGAGTGTAGCATGGTAGGGTGCCTATGTGTGATGCCCTACAGTGGCCTACCGCACTGT
This sequence comes from Neoceratodus forsteri, assembly GCA_016271365.2. Classification (NCBI taxonomy): domain Eukaryota; kingdom Metazoa; phylum Chordata; order Ceratodontiformes; family Ceratodontidae; genus Neoceratodus; species Neoceratodus forsteri. Next base: position 1,113,751,194 of record CM028130.1, read on the forward strand.
GGCACCATGGTGCCTATGGCGCTCCAGGACACGAGCGCCACATGCGAGAACAGCGCACTAGCGCCACTGGCACAGTGGTGGCCATGCCTTGCACTGCCTCCCATACTCAGCACATCATCAGTGCGGCAGGCGTCGGCGTCAGTACCCTGGGCATGCATCATGCGGTGCCTACTGCGCACGTCACAGAACTGCACCATTGTCTGAGCACGCTCAACACAATTGCACAATGCGCAACAATGCGATATTCAGCCAGCATATGCAAATCAGCTAATCAGCAATTCCATGGTGCAGCCACTGCATTAGCATCTACTTAAAGTTGCACCTCACCTCATTTGCATGCCTTGCACTATATAAATGCGACATGGGGCTGCAGAGGACATAGTTTGGTATTGCAGTCTATTGTGGTGGGTTGCATGCTGATTGGACGTGTGGACTGTGGTGTGTGAGAGATGCATGGGACTGCACAATCAAAGGTAACACCTGTCATTCCCACAGGCTCTATAATGACCGAACATGAGGAAGAGGAGGAGGAACAAGGATGTGGGAGATGGGGGAGGCCCAACTTCACCACGGCGGAATCAGATGCCCTGTTCGAGGCCTACCTTGACAGGAAACCGCTGCTCAGCAGACAGCAGGGAACACCACAGGCTCATGCTGCGGCATGGGATGAGGTTGCGCGTGCCGTGAACCAGCATGGCAGCCACCAGTGGTCCGTTCAGGAATGTAAAAAGAAGGTCGGCACGGACAGGAGGAGGATTAAGGACAAGGTGGCTGCCATCAGGGCAGCACTTGCTGCAACCGGTGATGGATAGCTGGATGTGCCATGCCGGATGCCACAGGAGGAGCGGGTGGCCGGCAGCATGTGGCGTTGTGCCATAGAGGGCATTCCAGGTGGTGGCTTCCAGATGTGTGGCAGCCCGTCACTGCATGGTAGGTCCTGTGTTGTCACTGTGTGGGAGGTGGAGGGAATGCCTCAGGGTAGGGCGGAGACATTAACGCTACTGTGTTCCCTTACAGCTCCTGAGCATCTACATGGGTCAGTGGTGGTGGATGTGTCCACCGTGGGCAAGGCCCTGGACATGGAGGAGCACCCATCCACCTCCATAGGTGTCCAAGGGTCAGGACCACCGCATACCTGCCTGTCTGTCCGGACTGAAGATGGTGGTGCTGGTGCGGATGAGGTCCTGCCTGTATCCCAGCATGACAGTGGCCACGGACTCCAGCATGCTGGGACATGGACTGGTGCTGGATCAGGCACCAATGATGATGGATCACACATCCCGGACAGTGATACGTGTGGGCTGCAGGATGGTCTCACAGCAGGAAATGGCACAAGCGTAGCCATGGGTGGTGCCTCCGTGGAGGTCTGCGTGACATCACAGTCCCTGCCTGCGCCTGTATGCCCCAGTGGGGCAGCACTGGTGTGCGTCCAGGCTGGTGGGGCTGTTGCGGCCGCTGCGGTGGCACCAGTGAGCCCTGGCGATCGGCGGCTGGAGGGGCAGTGCCAGCGGTCAGCCAGTGGGGACAGGGGGACAGTGTTGGGGGGTGTCGTCAGTGCACCATGTGTGGACGTGCCCCGGCATGGCTCTGGTGTGCAGTGCCCATCATCAAGGGGTGCTGCCCAGCATGGCCAGGAATACCACGAGGGACAGCATGCTGATCCGGCAGATGACCTCTTTGATGAGCACAGCCGCCTACTCCAGGCTTCAGTGGATCAGCAGTTGCAGCTTATGACGGCGGTGGATGCACTCAGTGTGGTTCTGCACCAGGCAGAGGAGCGGCGCAGCAGAGACCATGGTCTGCTCCTGGCAGAGATGGCCCAGCAACGGGAGGATGTGACCGCTGCCACTGACAGGCAGACACTTGCATTCACTGCTGTCATGGCCACATTGGACACCCAGTTCATTGCCCACATGCCGCAGACACAGTGCAGTGTCATGTCCATTCCCCATTCCCAGTATTGTGCAACACCTTCCATGTCGACACCGGGTTCGGATGTGGGCATACCGAGCATGCCTGGCGTGGGCATGTTCTGTGAGTTGTAGACCCCTGTGTGAACATGGTCGCATTCCCGCAGTGTCACCATGGGGGACCGTTGGTGCCACCCCATGAGGCCAATGGTCAGCCTGGCATGGCTGGCAGGTCTTGGCAGGGCTGCCCACGCATCCACAGCAGCCAAGGCACTGTGCCGCATGACTGACCTGTCTCCCACCATGGCCACTGTCTGCCGCTGCCCTGAGTGCAGTGTGTTGTGCATCGTGTGATGCACGGGTGGGGTACCAGGCCCTGCAAATGCATGGTCCCTGTGCACACCCCCTCCGGCTGCTGGCCACTGTGGCATGTGCATGATGATGCCTGCGTTGCACTGTCCACCAGTGTGCAATGGTGCCGAGTGTCTGAGACATGCACAGTGATGGCCAATGGGCATGGTCATGTGTGGACCTGTGTGTGGGTAGCGGCTGCATTCAGGGTTGGCGTGTCTTCTGCCCCTTGTGCATGTCTTGTGGTATGTGTGTGTGTGTGTGTGTGTGCATGTGTGTGTGTGCATGTGTCGTGTTTGGCCCTGCCCATCCCTGATGGCATGTGCGGTTCCATGCTCAGACCCATTCCCTTGCCGTCATCTGCCCCTGGGGTTCATCCATGACTGTCTATGGGTTGTGCCCTTGCCATTGGTGGTTGCACATGGCCCCGTGACCTACCTGTGTTGGCCAAAGTGCTCCTCTGTGATGGTGTCCTGGTGCAGTTGTGACATCCGGATCAGGCAGGGGTTCCTTCACCCAGGGGGTGGCTGCCCATCACTGTCTGAACCGGCATCCTCATCATCCCCCTCTTCAACCTCTATGGCTATCCCACAGTCATTGGCCATGTTGTGCAGGATGCAACAGGCCAGGAATAGCCTGCAGGCCTTTGAGGGGCTGTACTGCAGGGCACCGCCAGACGTGTCCAGGCACTGGAAACGTGCCTTCAGCATCCCGAACACCCGCTCAATGACATTACGTGTGGTGACGTGTGCCTCATTGTACCGTTGCTGCAATGGGGTCATGGGGTGCCAGTATGGTGTGAGCAGCCAGGGACGGAGTGGATAGCCAGTGTCACCTGTGTGTAGAGGATGGACATTAGTATGGTGGTCTGTGTCGCTCTGCCATGGGCCATCAAGGCCAGTACCCATGGCACCTCTGACTATGCACTCCCCCACAGCTGCTCATGTCATCCTGCGTGATGTGCATACTCACTCACTAGGTGGCCAGTGGGGATGTCCCCACTCTCGAACCTGTGGCACAGTGTGGACTGGTGCCAGATGAAGGCATCATGTGCTCCCCCAGGGTGCGTGGCACAGACATTGGTTATGCGCCCCCTGGCATCACACACCACCTGGCAGCTGATGCTGGAAAACCCCTTCCGGTTAATGTAAGATACACCATCCGGGCCAGGTGGCATGTGGATGGCCACATGGGTGCAGTCAATGGCCCAGAGCACGCCAGGCATACGTGCTACCCTGTGGAACTCTTGTATGTGTGCTGTGTGCTCCGCCTGTGTGCTGGGGAAACGGATGTACTCTGCAGCATGTGGCAGCAGTGCACTGAGGAATTGTGTGAGTAGGCATGAAGCGGCCGACTGGGTTATACCTGTTGTGTCCCCTGTTGGTCTCTGGAAGGTGCCCATGATGAGCAGGCACATGACAGCTGTCACCTTTGTCTCCACTGACAGAGCATGGCTCCGTCATGGGGGTGCCTGCATCTTATCACTACACAGCTCACAGAGCCGCCTCAGGATCGCCCGGTTCAGGCGGTACCGGCCCACAATCTCTGTGTCAGTGTAGTACTCGAAGGTGGTGCAGGCTTGGTACCACCTGTTAGGGGCATACCGCCGACGGGCCCTTCCACGGCTGCGCCCCCCTGCTGCCTGCCTTCCCACACCCCTCATTACCGCCTCCATCTGGAAGGTGGCACTGGCCATGTCCCTGGCTGGTGTTCCCCCCCAGAAGCTGTTATCCCATTCTCCCCGCTGTCCACTTGTGATGCTCCCCCTGCACTGGATACACCTCCAGCCTTTGGCTGTCCTGCCTACTGCCACTGCCCTCAGTCCACTGTGGCACTTCCATGTCACTCCTGCACAGTAGCACAGGCTCCCCACTCCTGTCCTGTTCCTGGTTGTTTCCAGGTGTGCTCTGTCCTGCTCCTGCCCAGTCCCACTCACTGCTACCCTCTTCTCTGTTGCTGTCACCTCGCTCCCACCTCTGGCTTCCCTGTAGCATTCTTGTGCCTGTCTCTTGTTCCTTTTTATTCAAACACCATGAAGTCTTGCTTATATTAGGACTTAATGCAGTATGCCCTTGGCTTTGAACTGCCCCGGAGATGAAATAGTTAACTCCAGTGTAATCTGGAGTTCCACAGCGTGAGGGCGCTATCCAAAGCTCTATCTGGGGAGTTTGAACCTAAACTGTCAGATTCTTTACTCCGCTTTCACTGAACAGTCGCTCCGGAGACCAGCTCCTTCAGCTCGGTTCGTTTTGCTGTTTTATTAAGTTTTATCGGTTCATTGAACCGGCAAGTATTTTAAAATTACAGTGGTTTCTGTCTGAAGCTCTATCTGGTAACCGTAAGTACAAGAAAATTAAGTCTGTGTGGAAACTCATTATCGGTTCACTCTGAACCGATCGGTTTGCTTAAAAACTCATTTTCTTTGCATTTAGAGTGAGGTACCCGGTTCTTATCGGTCCTAAAAAAACCTTTTATTTTCTGGGTTTTTTTCCAATACCCGTGACACGGTTAGGGACCAATAAGGGTGTCTTGTCCTGGCAAGGCCGGAAAAAAAGGGCAAGTTTGGATAGGCTGGCATTATGTCTGAGAAACCCAAAAGAAAAACCGGGCCCACTGGGTTTCAACACTGTGATGTCTGTGGGGAAGCCTTTGCCAAGGCTGACCCACACACCACTTGTGTCTATTGTCTGGGGGCTGACCACCTCCTGTCAGACTGCCAGGTGTGTAAGAATTTCCTTGCAGCCACCCTGGAAAAGAGATTGGGCCGGCTCAGGGAACGAGAGGCCAAAAAGTCCGCTGACCCGGATGGCCAGCCCGGTCCAGCTCCGGCTGGACCACAGGGAGTTCCTCTGACCAGGGCGAGACTTCCTCAGGCAAAAGAAAGGCTGGTCCTGAGGAACCAGTCAAAGTAAAAAAGACAAAGAAATCAGTTAGTGTGGAGTCCAGTTTTGTCTCTCCTTCTGCTGCAGAAATAGCTAAAGCCATTCAGATTGTCCAGTCTTTGTCTCAGGGACTTGTCGAACCCCTATGGTTGGTAAAGGGGGTCTTCAGATCCAGTGGTTCAGGATTATGATGTTGAGGATTTTATGAACCACAGGAGGGGAGGAAGATTTTGATGATTGTAATTGTGATTGGGAAGGTCTGGAAGTGCCCATAGAACCGGACATTTCTCCAGACAGACCCTTTGAGTCTCCCCCTTTGTTGTCTGAGTCCCCTTCACATTTCAGGTTTTATAAGAAGGTAGCCGAAACTCTCCAGCTCCCTTTAGAAGAGGCTGTGGACGAGCAAGAGGAGCCTGACTATGTGGAAATGATGGATATTCCAGAGTCTAGGAGGTTGTCTATTCCTTTGCATAAGTCATTTAGGAGGCAAACCATTAAGATTTTAAAAAATCCTTTTTCTGTCCCTCCTGTAGATAAAAAAATGGACAGAAGGTATACTTTGTCAGGCCCTAATACAGACTTCCTTACTGAGCAGTGTAGTCATGTAGGTGTTGTTCAAGCTGCAGCCTGTGACAAGGCTAATATTCCTGGCCTCACATCCTCCTGATAAAGATTCCAGGAAGATTGATGCCATGGCGAAAAACAGTATGTGGCAGCTTCTTTGGGACTCAGACAAGCTAATTATATGGCTTATGTGGCTAGATATCAGAAATCTAGATGGGACACTATATTGCAGTTGGCCAAGCAGGCTCAGGGCCAGCTGGCTAGTGAGTTGGAACAGGTGGCTGCTGATGGCATTGAAGCCTCTAAAGTTCAATTTCATGCTGCTGTTGGCGTTAATGATGTTTCCTCTAGGGTCATGGCCACTTCTGTAGCTCTCCGTGAGGTGGCATGGCTCAGATGCACTAATCTGTCCCAAGATACCCAGTCAAAGGCTATAGATTTTCCTGTCATAGGAAATTCTCTGTTTGGGAACAAACAGAAAATTACGTGAAAAAATGGATGAATACAGAACTACTTACAAAGTGCCCAAGCTAAGGAGAGGCATGCCACTCCTCAAAGGCATGCCCCAGGGGTAGGGGCAGGCCTTACCATAGCCTTTTACCAATTTCAGGCATCCTCTGCTTTTGCGCAGAGGGGTTTTCAGAGGCAGAGGAAGACGGGCACAGGCAGGCCCTCTCCTCTCCCCAGCCTAAAGCTGCTCCTGCCAAGCAGGCACCCTGACGGGTGTTTGGGGCCGACTCTCCTGTACCGGTGGGGGCAGACTGGTTGTTTCGCCAGAACTGGTTGTCCCTAACCTCGGACAAATGGGTTCTGGAAGTGGTAAGCCAAGGTCTGGTTCTCAGCTTCAAACAATTTCCCAAGATGAGAGCCAGACACTTTCCTCCTTCAAGTCTTTCAGAAACCCTTGCGCTAGAAGCAGAGGTTTCTTTCTTTGGACTGCAAAGCAGTAGAAAGGTCCTCCTTGCCATCAGGGCAAGGGTCTGTACTCAAGGTATTTCCTGGCCCCAAAAAGACAGGAGATTGCGGCCCATCTTGGATTTAAGATTTCTGAACAAACAACTTGTAAAACCAAAGTTCAAAATGCTAACTTTGGCAATGATTTTGCCATCCTTGAGACCAGGGGACTGGTTAGCTTCCCTGGACCTCAAGGACGCCTATTTCCATATCCTAATCAGGGCCTCTCACCGAAAGTACCTCAGGTTCGAACTGCCCTCTGGCCACTACCAGTTCAGGGCAATGCCCTTCGGACTCACTTCTGCTCCAAGAGTTTTCACAAAATGTCTAGCTGTAGTAGTGGCCCATCTAAGAAGGCAAGGGGTAGCTGTGTTTCCCTACTTGGACGACTGGCTCATTGTGGGTCAGTCACCAGAGCAGGTAAAATCCCACTTGCAAATCACCCAGGAACTTCTCACCTTTCTGGGGTTCCTGTTGAATGTTCCAAAGTCAGTTCTCGAACCAGTTCAGGTACTAACTTTTATAGGGGCAGAGTTGAACACAAAGTTAGCCAGGGCATTTCTCCCCTCCGAAAGAGTGGACAGAATCATTGCCCTGGCATCTTCCTTCACCCTGCGGGTCTCCCGACCAGCAAGGCATTTTCTACAACTCCTAGGGCACATGGCTGCTTCTACAGCTGTCGTGCCAGGAGCAAGATTTCAGATGAGGGCCATTCAGTTCCACTTGAGGTCCTATTGGTCTCAAAGGAGGCACCCCCTTACCAAATTGGTCCCAGTGACCAAGACCTTGATCCTAGCTCTACAATGGTGGCTGGATCAAAGCAACCTGTCTATAGGGGTCCCATTTTTACCTGTTCTTCATTCCCTCACCCTCACCATGGACGCCTCCCTGCTGGGTTGGGGAGCTCACCTGGGCGACCTTTCCACTCAGGGAGTGTGGTCCCCTCAGGAATCTCTGCTTCACATCAACCTACTGGAGCTCAGAGCTGTCTTCTTAGCTCTCCAGGTTTTTGGAGGCTGTCCAGAACAAGGTAGTCCAAGTCAGGACAGACAATACCACAACAATGTGGTACATCAACAAGCAAGGGGGCACTCGCTCTTCAGCTTTGTGCACGAAGCAATGAAGTTGTGGTCTCTGGCCTACTCCTGAACACCTCTCTGATAGCAGTTCACCTCCCAGGGAAGGACAATGTCCTAGCGGACGCCCTCAGCAGGATTTCTCAGGGCCATCACGAATGGGCTCTGAATCCTCAAGTGCTGGGGTCGGTCTTTGCCAGTTGGGGCACCCTCAGATAGATCTCTTCGCAGCCCCAGACAACCACCAACTTCCCCTGTTTTGTTGCAGACCTCCAGTTCTGGGATCAGTTCCTCTGGATGCCTTTCAGCTGAATTGGGAGGGAAAGTTCCTCTATGCTTTCCCTCCGTTCCCCCTCCTCTTCAGGGTACTGGTAAAAATCAGAACTCAGCCCTGCAGAGTGATTCTGATTGCTCCAGACTGGGCCAGGCAGCCCTGGTACCCTCTTCTCCTGTCCCTCTCATTTCACCTCCCTGACCTTGCCCAGGACCCACGATCTGCTGACCTGTGCACAGGGGAGAGTGTGGTATCTGGACCTCAATTCCCTCCACCTCAAGGCCTGGTTCTTGAGGAGTTAGAATTTGCTGATTTACACCTTTCTCAAGGTGTCTTGGATATTTTGAAGGCTTCTAGGAAGCCTTCCACTAGAGCCACTTATAATTCTAAGTGGAAGAGACTTCATTTTGGTGTTCTGAGAGCAGATTGCTCCAGAATCTGCTGACCTGTCTACTTGTTGGACTATTTGGTCCACTTAAATTCTTTAGGCCTCAAACCAGCTACCTTGAAGGTTCATTTGGCAGCTGTTTCTGTTTTTGTTTCTGCAGGGAAACCAGTCTCCCTTTCCTCTCACCCTGTGTTTTCCAAGTTTTTCAAAGGGTTACTTCATACTAACCCTCCCTTTCGGGAACCAGCTCCTGCATGGGACCTGAATGTTTGCATTGCCCAGCTAATGCAACCCCCCTTTGAGCCTCTGGTTTCAGCAGACCTCAAGTTTTTAACTTGGAAAACTGTTTTTCTAGTGGCTATCACTTCTGCTAGGCGTATAAGTGAATTACAAGCCTTGTCAGTGGAAAAGGATTTTATTTCCTTCCACAGAGATAAAGTGGTCCTCAGGACTAACAGAAAGTTTTTACCTAAAGTGGTTTCAGATTTTCATCTTAACCAATCCATCTCTCTCCCAGTATTTTTACGAGCACTCTTCCTCTGGTGAGAGGAGGCTGCACAGTTTGGACGTTAAAAGAGCTCTTAGCTACTATTTGGAACGTACCAAGGGTCATAGGTTTGAATCCTCAGCTCTTCCTTACCTATGGAGAAGTGGGTAAGGGAGACCTGCTACTAGGAGGACAATCGCTAGGGTGGATTGTCTCTTGTATCCAGTTCTGTTACCAAAAACTAGGTAAGGAACCTCCTCAGGCCTGAGGGCTCATTCCACCAGGGTAAGCTGCATCTCTAGCGGCTGCTAGAGATATTCCTATCTTGGAAATCTGTCAAGCTGCTACCTGGAAGACAGTCCACACTTTCACTAAGCATTATTCTCTGGACGTCCAGTCCAGGAGACGCTTCGTTTGGCACAGCTGTGCTTCAGAGCCTATTCCCTAAGTAGGTTCTGACCCTCCTCCATGGAGGTACTGCTGTATAATCTGCATTAAGTCCTAATATAAGCAAGACTTCATGGTGTTTGAAGAAAAAATTACTCACCTTAGTAATTGCTTTTCTTCTCATGGAGTCTTGCTATATTAGGACAACCCTCCTACCCCCTCTCAGAATTCCTACTTGGGTATGGGGTTGACAATTTGGCACAAGCACTGTGTCATGCCATTTTAGCTTTCTAGTTCCCCTTCCCCTTTTCTTCTTTTGGGTTAAGGAACTAGATAATTCTTTTTTTGTTGAGTGGTAGATGGGCCCCTCTCTGGACTTGAGTCTTTTGGGGAGAGGGGGCCTATTAGTGCTTGTCAGGGGTTATCCTAACAATAATAGGTAATATTGTTCTCATTATGTGTTTGTTGTTGTGTTCTGTTGTTCTACTACTAGTAGGTAGCCAATGGCTAGTGTAGGGTTTTTCCACACAGACTTGCTATGTTAGTTTAGCTTCGTAAAGAACCTGACAGTTTAGGTTCAAACTCCCCAGATAGAGCTTTGGATAGCGCCCTCGCGCTGTGGAACTCCAGATTACACTGAAGTTAACTATTTCATCTCCGGGGCAGTTCAAAGCCAAGGGCATACTGCATTAAGTCCTAATATAGCAAGACTCCATGAAAAGAAAAGCAATTACTAAGGTGAGTAATTTTTTCTTTTGGATCATTTCCACTGTCGCGCAGTTTCCGCTAGCTCCCCTACTGCGCATGGAGCATGCTGTTGAATATTGCACTGCGCCATTTATTCATGGTTCCTCCCCCTACGATTGCGCATGCATTCATTACTATTGTGCTCTTGCGCATTGCAACTTGCATAGTGCAGCTGCCTCCGCTGAATATCGCAAAATGGCGATTTTCAGATTTCTGTTTCGGCGATTCAGTGTTATGTATTACGGCACATCCCATTTGAATATCTGGGCCTGTGTGTTTTTGCCTTTGTTTCCGTGAAGTTTGCTAATTGAATATGGTTTTGAGCTGTTTTACCACGTTTTACATTTTTCCTCAGTTTGGAACCATTTTTTCAGTAGTTCCACAGTGCTGCAACCTGTTTTCTTTGAGGAAGATATTTCTTTTGTCTTCTGACATTTTTGGCCAGTCAGACAGACGTTTTAGACTGGGCCCTCATTTTTGTTAATTTAGACTAATTGTGCATTGGCATACTGCCACAATTTTCTTCATTTTGGGACACAGTTTATCAATACAGTTAGAAATTAGCCTTCAGGCTGCATAACATGGCTTCTCAGTCTGCCTCACCTTCTGTTAAAAGTTCAGATGAGGGACCTTCTTCTCATCAAAAGTCTAAAGAAAGGTCCTCACTGAAAATAAGTCTGATAAAAATAACAATGACCCAGCCAAAAAAAGACATAATAAACACGTTCTAGGCTCAGGTCCTGAAAAAAAGAAACAAAGAAAAGCATATCACTGCCCCTTCCACTGAAAAACAAAGGGAGACATCAGTGTTGCAAAGATATATCCTCTGTGGAGAAAATGGCAAAGGCCTGGCAACTGTATCAAACTTTTCAGGCTGTGGGCTCTCTTTTGGGGGCCCCTCCTGTTCTTGCTGCTTCCATCCCCTCTGACCCTGGTCTCAGCCAGGGTGTCTTTCGTGAGGAAGGGGATAATGAAGGAGAATGAACTAGATTCAGAGGGAACCCCTGACCTAGAATTTGGTTCCCATGGTCAGGAAGATTTTTCCTCCCTTTTTCCTTTGTCCAGTGTATGGTGGAAACTCTTGCCCTTGCTATTCAGAAGTCCATTTATGAAGATGAAGAGGCAGACTTCCTAGATATGATGGGTTTCCTCCTGCTAAAAGGTTGCTCCTGCCAGTCCAATAAGTCACTTTGCAGGGCTACTTTCAGACTTTTACAGAATCTCACCTCCATACCGTGTGTGGAAAAGAGAATAGAAAGAAAGTACCATTTATACAAGTCTAAAGCTGAATACCTTTACACACACCCAGACCATGAAGGCGTGGTGCAAGTCACAGCATATGACAAAGCAAGGTGTCTCTTTCTTCCCAACCTCCAGAAAAAAAAATCAAAAAAGCTGGATGTCATGGGTAAGAAAACTTACACCACAGCCTCACTACTGCGTCACCTCTGTACCTATATAGTGTATGAAGCTCAGTACCAAAAGGCTCTCTGGAGTTCTGCCCTAGCTATTAGCTAGCAAGCCCCAGAGAAAGTGCCCCAAGATTTGGCAGAAACTGTTAAAACTGCCTTGGAGGCCATAAAATACCAGTTCCATATGGCTGTGGATGCCAGTGCTACTGTCTGTAGGGAGGTGGCCCAAGCCATCTCTCTCAGGAGGTTTGCCCAGTTGAGAACTACTAATCTCTCCCAGGATACTGAGTCTAAAGCTATGGATTTTCTCTGTGAGAACAACTCTCTTTAGGGACAAAAAGGAGGCTTACATGAAAAAGGTGGAGGAATACAAAACCACCTATCAGAGTAATGTAGCTAAACAGAAAACGTATGTAACGTGATAGACCCTCTAATACTATAATTGTATAATATTTGTATTATAAACAAATGTGAATGTCTGCTTAGGCACAAAAACAGTCTGGCTGCTGCAGTGAGTGACCTTTGACTTCAAAAATGTCAGGGTCGCTGAAAGCTGCAGGATGTGTAAAACAGACCAGGGAAACCTAATTAAAAACCTTCCTTCCAGAGAGACAGTTTATTACCCCTTAAAACCTGCTCCTGCTTTTGAAGTTGGTTCCCATGTATGCATTTTATGACATACCAGGAAAGGAAGTAATTTGGCTGATTCCTCTTGGTTTTATCACCTAGCCAAGAACTAGTGATATGATTGTGGGATTGTGAAGCATCAAAGAGAGTGTTTTGATCAAAGACTGTCATATTTGGGAAATGGCTAGTTGTTGATTGTTCACAGTAAAAACATACATCCTTGTGGATAATTATGTTAAGAAGAAAAAGCTAGGAGGATCTAACTGTGACCTCACCAAAAGGGGTCGGGAGTTTGAAATAAACAGACATCAGAGAGAAACAGAGCATATTATTCTGGACTCAGAGGGAGACTTAATTCTTTGGACTTTAGAAGTCACTTAATGGTAACATCTAGATAGGCAAGAACTTTTAAGTATTTGGGGTAGACGTATTTGTGTTCTGTAACTTCCCATTTATTTCATGTGACTGTAAGTTAGTGATATAATTGTTTTGTATTTGATTTTACCTGTTTTACAATTTTTAGTAAACAATATTTTCCTTAAAATACTGCTTGTGCTTTTTCTCCATTCTTTTGCATGTGAATGCTGAGCCTGTGTTTAAGTCTGACAGCTGTTAAGGGCTTGAATGTGTTACTAAGCTTGTTAAAAGGTAAGACTATACCTAGGTCTCCTTTTGAGTCATAAGGGTACATTTTGGAAACCTAGCTGGGTGCCACTGGGCAAAGGACTGTACTGCATTCTCGAAGAGGGTACTTTTCTGAGCCTGTTAACTGGGTATGCTAGCATAAGGTTCACATTTTGACCCCCAGGACTCGAGGCTAGTAGGTGATTCAGACCCAAAACAGACAGGATGGTTACCCTGTCTATCCTTTGTTCACACAATTGCACTTTGACATTGGCACTGTGGGAGCAAAGGGCCTGACCTGAAAAGTGCGTTTGTGACAGATTTGGTTGGCAGTGGTGGGATGTAAAAGTATTTGGTAACATGAGCATTAACAGTCCTGTGTGTCAGACTAATACTGTACAGCTCACATGCAAAATAAGGCAGTGATTTTTAGAAAGTAAACAGAACTATATAATTCTGCTTACAGTCTAAGTTCCTACCTGTTTTATTTTTTTTTGAGTGCAAGTCAGTATAGTTGTAATTAGGGAAGAAGATTGCTTCCAGCTACAGCAGGTACACTGCAGACTACCTGAGGCAGTTGTGCCAGGGGAGAGGAGTCCAACACTAGGGGACAGCCAACAAGCAGAACCTCATGGACACTCTGGTGGCAGCCGATGCCCAGAGCCTTGAGTCACAATCTGTGACTGAAAAGGACTGAACCATGGGCATGGAGGGGCCAGAGTTCAGTGCAGTGTCCAGATCTGGTGAGGAGGACAGCAGGACCAGTGCAAGCTAAGGGCCACAGCAGCAAGAGAAGGTCATTAGCATTCTAGAGCCAGAAGTGATTAGGCTGCAGATGGATTGCGGAAACTGGAGCTGGAGTTTGAGAGAGAAGAGAGGCGAGAGTGGTGAGCTGCAGAGGAAAGAGAGAGACAGCTTCAGTGAGAGGTGGAGCGAGAACAGCAAGAAGCTGAGCAAGAATAGTGGGAGGCTGAGCAAGAAGTACAATAGTGTCAGTGAGAGGCCAAACAAGAGAAGAGAGAGCACCAGCAGAAATTTGAACTGGAGAAGCTACAACTCCTAAGACCAGCACCAGAGCAACTAAGTGGCTTGGGTTTTACTGGAACTACAGAACTGGGTTACACATTAAATTCTAAATTGATAGCTTAATTTAAAGAGGGGGAAGGAATGGATGCCTTTTTAAATTCCTTTGAAAAAGTATTTTTTCAGACAAATATTCCTAGAGAGTCCTGAAGCTTCCAGCTATCCCCGCTACTTACCGGGAAAGCTCGGGATGCATTGGGTCAAATGGACAATGAGGACAGTAATGATTATAGTAAACTGAAAACTGCACTTTTAAAAAAATATGAGTTAACAGCAGAGGCATACAGAGTTAAATTCTGTAAGCTCAGGAGAAGCCCTGACATGAAGTATGAGGAGCTAGCTACTAAACAACATTAGTTTTTAAAACGTTGGTGGGAAGGAATTGAAGCAAACTCTGTAGAAAAAACAGAAAATGTTTTAGTGTTAGAGCAGTTTTTTGGGGCATGCCCAGCAGAGCTGAAAACCTAGCTGGAGGACCGAGATCTGAAAACAGTGCAAGAGGATGCTGAACTCTCGGACTGCTACACCAGGAGCAGACCTGCTCTGATAGTGAATGGGGCAGGTATGGTAGTGCAGAAAGAGAAAAAAACATGCTTTCAGGGCAACTAAAACCCCTCCTGCCTCCACCGAAACCAGGTAGCCCCAGGTTACAAAGGAAAGATTTACCTGAAAAAAGAAATGAATGTTGAGTTTGCAAGGAAATTGGACATATTGCAAGACAGTGTCCCAAAAGGACAAGCAGTACACAGACTGGTGCCAGAAAAGAAGTGGGTTGTTTGTGTGTCCCTGAAAGCATGCCAGCAAACATGAGGGAACACATACACCCAGTCACTGTGAAAGGTGCACAGACACATGGACTGAGGGACATGGGGGTGTCCCTGACTTCGGTTAAAGGGGATTTGGTAGAGCCGGGTCAGCTTATACCCAATCAATTTGTGACTTTATGGGGATTCACTGGGGAGGAGAAAACTTTGCCACTTGCTAGTGTCCTCCTAGACTGGGGTGAGACAAGGAGAACTGTGCAAAAGGTTGCTGTAGCTGAGACTTTGGCTGTCAATATAATTATTGGCAACAATCTCAAAAAGGGGATGGTGTGTGCAGTTACCTGCAGCCAAGCAGCAAAGGAAAATTGTGGTTCCCTGGACCCCATAGAAGCCCCTGTGGAAACCACTGAGAGGCTGGTTCCCCAGCCTGTGTCTCCTGTTATGTAGAATAATGGAAGAGGGGTAGAAATTCCCCAGGTAGCAGTTAACCAAACCACTACGGAGGGTTACTCTGAGGAAGGAGGGGTGACCCATTGTCAGAGGGTTAGGGATGGCAGTGATCCTGAATGCCCTGATGCTAGAGCTAGAGACCCTAGTTTAGACACTGAAGGGGACCTGGCCTATGCCTTGGGAATGTGTAAGAAGTTTGCAGCTGCTCAGAAAAGCGACCCTAGTCTAGAGAAGCTGAGGGCTTGGGCAGACTCTGACGGAGCACATGGAGGTAATGGGACACATAAGGTTTATTGAGACAATGGACTGATGTATATGCAGGATGCTAAGCTGCATGGAGGGGTGATAGACAGGCAGCTTGTCATTCCCCAGGGGTACCGTGAGCAGTTGTTCAAGATTGCACATTATATTCCCATGTCTGGTCATCTGGGAATCATGCGCATGATGCAGCGATTGGCCCAGGATTTCTATTGGCCCAACTTCACCCAGCAAGTGAAGGAGTATTGCAGGTCTTGTCACCGATGCCAAGAAATAGGGAAGGCAGGTAAGAGAACCCAAGCTGCCCTCATTCTATTGCCCATAGTGGAGGAGCCATTCCAGAGGGTGGGAGTGGATATTGTGGGGCCTTTAAATACCCCCAGCTCCTCCAGGAAAAGGTTCATCCTGACTGTGGTGGATTATGCCACCTGGTACCCAGAGGCAGTTGCCCTATCCTCACTGAGGACAGACAAAGTGACAGATGCCTTACTAGGAATTTTCTCCCATGTTGGGTTTCCACAGGAGGTTATCACTGATAAGGGGGTTCCTTCATGTCAGACATGATGAAATGTTTGTGGGAGAAGTATGGGGTGGTGCAGAGTTGCATGACACCTTATCACCCACAAGCCAATGGACTTGTGGAAAGATTTAATGGTACCCTTAGGTCAATACTTCAAGTGTTTGCTAAACAGCATGGGAGGGACTGGGAGAAATACCTTCCCCACCTGTTGTTTGCATACAGGGAGGTGCCCCAAGAGTTGACAGGGTTTTCCCCCTTCGAGCTCTTATATGGATGTAGGGTTCGTGGGCCCCTAGACTTGATCTGGGAGGACTGGGAAGGCAAACACACCACCCAGGGAACTTCCATAGTGAATTATGTCCTTAGGTTTAGGAAAAAGCTGAAGGAGCTTACGGGGACAGCTGTCCAACAAAAACAAAAGGTGTGGTACAACCACAGAGCCAGTGCTCACTCTTATACTGTGGGTCAGGAAGTCATGGTCCTAATTTCAGTCCAGAAAGATGAGCTGCAGGCCAAGTGGGCAGGACTGTACAAAGTAGTCAGACATAAAAATGATGTAAACTACATTATAGAGCTACTTGACAAGAGACATACACAAAGAATGTACCATGTCAACATGATGAAGTCATATGATAATATGGCTGACATGGTGTTTGCGGTGTGTAGTCCTGGGGAGGAGATGGATGAAGGACACCCCCTTCTGGACTTGCTGGAAGAAAGCAAGTGGGAGTCCTCTGTGGAAGCAATTAAAAATATCACCCCAGTTGACTCCGGACCAGATCCAGGAAGTAAGGGAGGTTTTAGCAGACTTTGCCCCACTGTTTAGCGCCAAGCCTGGATTAACCCCCTTAGTGACACATGATGTGGAGACAGGGACATAGATGCCCATACGGCAGACAGCATATTGGGTGTCAGAGACTGTCCAAAAGGACATTAGGAGGGAGGTGGAGGAAATGCCGGATTTAGGGGTTACCCAGAAATCCCACAGCCCCTGGACCTCATCCTTAGTCCTTGTTCCCAAGCCAGATGGCTGTAGTCATTTTTGTGTGGACTATCGTGGACTCAATGCAGTCACAAAGTCAGATGCCCACCCAGTGCCATGGACAGATGAACTCCTGGACAAGTTGGGAGGGGTGACATACCTTACAGCTATTGACCTGACAAAGGGGTATCGGCAGGTAGAGTTAACTGACACAGCTAGGGAGAGGTTGGCCTTCATCACTCGGATAGGGTTATTTGAATTTAAAGTAATGCCTTTCGGAATGAAGAACACCCCAGCCACTTTCCAAAGGCTGGTGAACCAGGTGTTAAATGATGCTGAGGAGTAGACCATGGCATACCTGGATGGCAGTGCCATCTTTAGTGTCAGCTGGGAAGAACACCTGTCCCACCTTTGGGAAGCGCTGGGCAGGTTACAGAGGGCCGGGCTCACCATCAAAGATGAGACTTGCCAGGTGGCCATGGCTGAAGTGGCATACCTCGGGCATGTTGTAGGCCAGGGACAGCTCCATCCTAAGTGAAAATAGAGGCAATCAAGGAATGGCCCAGACCAGAAACACAGAAGCAGGTAAGGAGTTTTCTAGGGACAGCAGGGTACTATAGTTAATTTGCACCAAATTACAGTGCCCTGGCTGCTCCCCTATCTGGCCTTTTAAAGAAAAGGATGCCTAAGCAAGTTACCTGGGAACCAGCCTGTGAACAAGCCTTTACAAGACTGAAGGAGGCACTGTGCAGTGCTCCTGTATTGACGAGTTCAGACTACAGGGGTTGCAGGAAGTAGGCTGTTGGTTAACTAGAACCTGCAGCTTATCCAATAGGTAGGGGAATGGGCAGACTGGGTGGGCCAAGTGGTCCTTATCTACCATCAGAGTCTATGTTTCTATGTTTCTACAGCAGACCCTTTGTAGTCCAGACTGATGGATCAGATGCGGGTATTGGGGCAGTGCTGAGTCAGACATCCAACCAAGGGAAAGATCACTCCATAGTGTACCTCAGTAAAAAGCTACTTCCCAGGAAACAGGCTTACTCTACTGTGGAAAAAGAGCGTCTTGCCATGGTGTGGGCCCTGAAGAAGTTAGAGCCATACCTATATTGGGCAGCATTTTGAGGTACAGACTGACCACAACCCTCTAGTTTAGCTGGCACAAATCGGTAAAATGAATGGTAGACTACTAAGATGGAGTCTTGCCTTGCAGGGCTACGACATGACTGTCTCACACAGGGCTGGGGCAGTGAACAAAAACGTTGATTGTTTATCCCATTGCTTTGAGATGTAGACTGAATTTGGGGAACTCATCCCTTGCAGGAATAGATCCCCCCAGATTCAGTCTCTGGAGGGAGGAGTATAATGTGATAAACCCTCTAATATTATAATTGTATAATATTTGTATTATAAACAAATGTGAATGTCTGCTTAGGCCCAAAAACAGGCTGGCTGCTGCAGTGAGTGACCTTTGACCTCAAAAATGTCAGGGTGGCTGAAAGCCGCAGGATGTGTAAAACAGACCAGGGAAACTTAATTAAATGCCTTTCTCCCAGAGGGACAATTACCTCTTATAACCTGCTCCTGCTTGGTTCCCATATATGCATTTCATGGCATAGCAGGAAGGGAAGTAATTTGGCTGATTCCTCTTGGTTTTATCACCTAGTTGAGAACTAGTGATATGATTGTGGGATTGTGAAGCATCAAAGAGAATGTTTTGATCAAAGATTGTTATATTTGAGAAATGGCTAGTTGCTGATTTTTTACAGTAATAACATACATCCTTGTGGATAATTACAGTATGTTAAGAAGAAAAAAACTAGGAGGATCTAACTGTGACCTCACCAAAAGGAGTGGGGAGATGGAGTTTGAAATGAACAGACATCAGAGAGAAACAGAGCATATTATTCTGGACTCAGAGAGAGACTTAATTCTCTGGAATTTAGAAGGCACTTAATGGTAACATCTAGATAGGAAAGAACTATTAAGTATTTGGGGTAGACATATTTGTGTTCTGTAACTTCCCATTTATTTCATGTGACTGTAAGTTAGTGATATAATTGTTCTCAATTTGATTTTACCTGTTTTACAATTTTTAGTAAACAATATTTTCCTAAAAATACTGCCTGTGCTTTTTCTCCGTTCTTTTGCATGTGAATGCTGAGACTGTGTTTAAGTCTGACAGCTGTTAAGGGCTTGAATGTGTTACTAAGCTTGCTAAAAGGTAAGAATATACCTAGGTCTCATATTGAGTCATAGGGGTACATTTTGGAAACCTGGCTGGGTGCCACTGGGCAAGGGATTGTACTGCATTCCCGAAGAGGGTACATATCTGAGCCTGTAAACTTAGTATGCTAGCAGAGGGTTCACATTTTGACCCCCAAGACTCGAGGCTAGTAGGTGTTTCGGACCCAAAACAGACAGGAGGGTTATCCTGTCTGTCCCCTGTTCACACTATTGCACTTTGACGTTAGCACTGTGGGAGCAGAGGGCCTGACCTGCAGAGTACGTTTGTGACACCGTCTGCCTCCTACAAGCCTCAAAGTGGAAGCAGGGGTAGGGTCTACTATCCCAGGGCTTTCTATCCTATGACAATTCCCATGCTCCTGGATTACTCTCAGATGAGAGGTTTCTTCAGAAGAAGAGGTAAAAGGGCTTAGAAACGTGCTGATATAACCCCATCACCAAAAACTCAGTCTAAACTAAGCTCCTGACTCAAAGGCCCAGGTCATCTTCCCTCTTCCAGTAGGAGGGCGCCTGACCCATTATCTTGACCAGTTCCACCTCATCACCTCAGACAACTGGATGTTAGAGGTAGTGGATAAAGGTCTTACCCTACACTTCAAACAATGCTGCTGATGAAATCTCATTAGAATCTGCTAGATTGAACATTTGTAAATATGTGTATTTCTCTGTAAATTTGTATATCACACTGTATATAATATTGTAATTTATGTATTTTATGAACTCACTGTTGTTACTTTTTTTACCTGGCCTACCCTGACTTTAGAGTACACTCATTGCTGTTTAGCTGTCCTCATCAACTGTTCTCTGTTTGTACAGTAGTAGCCACAGACATTGGCAGCTATTTCCAGATATTTCACTAAATTTCTAAAGAGTTTCTCTCTGCTGCCCCTACTGTAGAAATGGAGAAAGCATTAGATATATCTGGAAATATCACAGAAATTTGGGGAAATAGCTGGCAGTGTCTGTGGCTGCTACTGTATAGCTGCTGTTCATATCATATGCTGCTCATTATTTGCATTCCTGTTCTTTGTATTGTATTGGATAGTATTGTATTGTCTGCCTGGGTCACCCCTGAAAAAGGGACTGCATGGTCTCAGTGGGCTCACCCGGTTACCAAAATTCAAATAAATAAAGAAATTTTCCACTCAGCAGTGCCACAAAAATCTAAAACCTCTAATCCCCACAGAGAGACTTCTGTTAGAGTTAGCGATATAGACTCTCTGTCGCCGGGCATGTATTTAGGATACACAGTTTCAGGCAGACCACAAGTCAGATGCATAAAAAACACATGGTTGCAGTTATCATTTTATTTTCAAGTAAAAATGACAGAAAATAAGAAAAATTGGTTAGACAAAATAAATCAGGTAACAACTGTTTTGCTTCAGCAGTGTCCAAGGCTCTTTTTTCAGTCCAACAGTGTGATAGTACACACTACCATGAGGTTGTTCACCTTCCTCAGTGTCAGTCTAAAAGAACACTAACCCATTTCAGCTTTTTATAGTCTCTCTGGGAATTAGGAAAATTCTATTCATCAGATAACATAAAATTAGCTACTAGGGGCCACTGTTGCTCCATAGACAACAGTTCAAATGGCAGATACAGGCTTGTTTACAGCATTGAGAAAGGTCAGACTGAGGTCTGAACATTCTGTACTCTCCTGCAAGGACATTCTGTCTATTGTAAAAGACATCCTAGCAGTTTTATGCATAATAATATGGGGCAGCAGGGAAACTTCTTAAAAACACAGACACAAGCTTTTGCTTTTCCCGTATCAAAACAGTTTTGTTTCAGCCAGCCAAGCAGCATGTTGGACATTACATAAAACATACTAACTGCTTGGGAAATGGTTTCAACTTATCCCAGGGATGTCCACTATGACAAGGTTCACCCTGTCACACATTCCCCAGCATAAGAGGGCAACCGTCCTACAGTTGTCCAACTCTTAACTCACACCCTGGAAGGGTGTGGAGCTTCTGCTCACCTTCACCTAAAGCTTTGTCTCAGGGTCCCGTTCAAAAAAAACATTTATAAAGTATCCTTTTCATAACAATACAAATTCCTTGAGACATTTTACAAGTTTACTACATTAGTAAACTACACATTACATATTCCAGGAGAAAGAACTATCAACAGTAATTTTATACATCTTCTGACTTTCTCTGACCAGATACATTTGAACATTTGAACATCCAGACCATCCAACACCAAGTAGAACTGCCTTTGGGGGGGAAGAACTACCTTGCTCCATCCCCACTTAAACATTTCAAGGTAGGCTAGTAGCATACCACACTGTATGCCTAACAGCCTGTCCCTAACCTCTGGGTTTACATATCAAATCTTACACACTTCTAGTGGTGTTGGCCACCACCTTGCCCTTCTGTTCAACATGGGAGTCTCCCCCTCTTCCAAGGGTGCCACCTCTTGTTTTTTACCCTCTGGGTTACTCCTCCCATATTCCTTCCAGGTACCGCTACCTGTTTGCCCTTATACTGGGTCTTATGGTTTGCCGCTACCAGCCTGTACATGCCTGGTCAATAGAAATATGGGGTTAGTCTAGCCAATACAATCCCATGGCTCACATGCCCTAAGTGACTGGAGTGCGCATCTTCCATCACCTTTTTCCTATATGCCATGGGCACCACTACCTAGGGATCCACTTGCTTCATCTGGGAGTAGGATCTCATATGATAGAGAACTTCCTTCCAAGTTCAAACTACCATAACCTGTCCCCCACACCACCATTCATCTGTCTTCCATCCTTGATTTGTACGTATTACCATAACTGGGTAACTTCAGGATTTCCCACCTGCAACTTTCCCCAGTCAATATCAGGAGAGCAATAATTTTTCATAGGAGGAGGTTTAAAACATGCAAAAATCCCTTCAGCCAAAATGGCTTCTTCCATCTTGATTGAAGTCTTCTCCCCCAGTAATACATTGTCAGTCAAAGTCTTTCCTGGGGTCTCTTCTTCTTGTTCACCATCCTGCACCAAGTAACAACCTGGAAAAATGGGCAACAATGGGATCTCCCCAAACGTGGGTTGCAAATGCTCCATCAGGGCATCCTTCTCCCCCAGAGCCCATGGATTCTGCTCCATTGATTCTTCCTTGACATCCTTTGAGTGGAACCTCTTGAGTAGCTGCTGGCATCAGCACTCCGCCTCTCTCTGGCATTGATCAGCCTCCAGCCATCTCCCACTCATCCAGTGAAGAAGACATATCAGGGTCTCCATTTGCCCATCTGGTTCATCTCGGCCCATCCATGGTGCCTCGCCCACGTCACCATCTCCATCAGGCGCTGTCCTCATCTCACCTGATGCCATGCACCTCTACCATGCATCCTAGGTGCCAGGTCTAGTACCAACTGACTGAACTCCCCGTTTCCTCTGATGTCCAGTCAGATACCACTTCTAATACCATATGTCACCGGGTGTGTGTTTAGGATACACAGTTTCAGGCAGACCGCAAGTCAGGTGCATAAAACATGCATGGTTGCATTTATCATTTTATTTTCATCAAGTAAAAATTACAGAAAATAAAAATTGGTTAGACAAAATACATCAGATGATGACTGCTTTGCTTCAGCAGTGTCCAGTGCTCTTTCTTCAGCCTAACAGTGTGATGGCACACACTACCAGGAGGTCTTTCACCTTCCTCGGTGTCAGTCTAAAAGAACACTAACCTGTTTCAGCTTTTTATAGTCTCTCTGGGAATTAGGAAAATTCCATTCATCAGATAACATAAAATTAGCCACTAGGGGGCCACTGTTGCTCCATAGAGAACAGTTGGGTCTAGTACAACTTCCTGACTGTACACATACCAAATTTAATATCCCAAAAAGAAACATCCCGATGAAGCCTTCCTCTCGACAGTATCTCCTGCCCGACAATCGGAGTTAAATGTTCTATACTTGCAGGTCTGCCTGCTCCTCTACAGAGATAAAGCGAATTTCTAGTGAACAGGTGGAATATTTGAAAAAATAAAAGCAATAATATTGCCCTCCTGGGCAGAGACTTTCTCCCAGCTGGAATGATTGCCTCCATGTAAACTCCTCCGGTCAAGCGATTTGCGACAAATAGACACAAAACCAAAGATCAAGCATATTGTGATTTTTTTTTTGCATCAAAAGTACAGTGGCTCGGGCTCCTGATTTACAGGCTTACATTTAAAACATGCATGAATCCAGATTACATAAAGATTACATAAAAAGAGAGCGTAGTACACACATCTGAACTGCAATTGGGCAGCACTTTTAACCATTACAACAATAAATTGCAAAGTGAAGATCAGTGATTTTCCATCATATCAGATTATACATGGTATGTGCTCTGATAAACTGTGCACTAAGCTCTCTCTCTCTTTTTGTAATCTGCATTCATGCTGGTTTTAAATGTTTTAAGTGTTGTGAGCCTGTAAATCAGGATCCGCTTTGCTAGTGAAGCCGAACAAACACCACCCACTTGGAGATGCTGCATACCAGTATTTGTCATCTGAGTAAGACTCTAAGTAATAAAATTGTGATTTTGGATCTAGCTTGATGTGTGCACCCCATTCTTGGCAAGCAGATTGTGTCTGTTTACAGGGTTGCGCCTTTGGCTCTTCGTGACTGTTCGTGGAGTGTGCAGTCTGTTTAATTATTTTGCAAAGAACCTTTCAGAGATTTTTCCCTCTTGCCTTTAAACTAGCTCAAATTCAAATGAGAAAAAGGTTTGCCTATCTCTACTTATACCGTTATGAAAACTAATCACAATCCAGTAATTCTTTTTGCAGCTTACAGTTACTGATGTCGGGAGAACAATTGTCGGTATGACAAATAGTCGGGATTTGGCTCGGTCGGGATATAGGTTGCAGGCAGTTAGTTGACAGGAAGTCCAGTGTCAGGAATTAGTACGGATACCGAACAGTTCAAATGGCAGCTGCAGGCTTGTTTACAGCATTGGGAAAGGTCAGACCTGAGGTCAGAACATTCTGTACTCTCCTGCAGGGACATTCTGTCTGCTGTAAAAGACATCCTAGTAGTTTTATACATCATAATATGGGGCAGCAGGGAAACTTCTTAAAAACACAGACACAAGCTTTTGCTATTCCCATATTAAAACAGTTTTGTTTCAGCTAGCCAAGCAGCATGTTGGACATTATACAAAACATATTAACTGCTTGGGAAATGGTTTCAACTTATCCCAGGGGTGTCTACTATGACAGGGGTTATGCTGTCACACTCTTCTATCAGTAAATGCAGTGGAAAGAGTCCCATGCTCCTAAAGAAGAAAGGTGTGTACTCCAGATACTTCCTCACCCAAAATAAAAGTGGCGACTGGCAACCCATTTTTGGACCTCGGGTACCTAAACAAGCACCTGATCAACCCAAAATTCAACGTGGTCACCCTCTCAGTGGTGATCCCTTACCTGCAACAAGGAGACTGGCTAGCCTCCCTCGATCTGAAGAATGCCTAGTTCCACACATTAAGTCAGGCCTTCTCACAGAAAATATCTCAGATTCAGACTACCCTCTGGTCATTACCAGTTCACAGTTTTGTCCTTTGGCCTTTCTTCAGCTCCCAGAGATTTCACAAAGTACCTGGCAGTGGTTGCAGCCTATCTCAGATGACAAGGCATGTCGGTCTTCTCCTACCTGGACGACTGGCTCATTCATAGTGGGCAAGTCTCCTCAACAGGTCTGAGACTTCCTCGGTCTTACAAAACATACTCTAGAATTGCTGGGTTTCCTGATCAACACAAAAAAGTCCCAGTTTGACTCAGTTCAGTTGCTAAAGTTCATAGAAGCAGAGCTGGACAGTCCACAAGGCAGTGCTCTGCTCCCCTGGACAGGGTACAAAATCTGCAGACCTTGGCACACTCATTCATTCTTAGCCAGCCAAAGTCAGCTAGACATTTCCTCAGACTTTTGGGCCACATGGCATCTACAGTGCCAGGGGTCAGGTTTCAAATGAAGGATATCCAGTATCATATCAGAGCCCGTTGGTCCCAAAAGAGGTACACTCTCTGCCAAAGCTGGTCCCAGTCTCAAGGACACTTCTACAGGCCCTGGACTGGTGGAAGGATACAGACAACCTCAGGGCAGGGGTTCCCTTTCAATAAAAGAAGCATTACAGGGTCTTCACTATGGATGCTTCCCTCCTGGGCTCGGGTGTGCATCTGGTAGACCAGTCCATAAGCGAAGTCTGGTCTCCCAGGCAGTCCATGTGTCACATAAATCTCCTTAAGCTCAGAGACGTTTTCTTGGCTATCAAAGTCTTCACTCCTCAGCTCAAGGGCCAGTCTGTCTAAATAAGGACAGACAACACCACTGCTTTGTTCTACATAAACAAGCAGGGAAGCATGAGGTCCACAAAGCTCTGCACGGAGGCCATGAGGATTTCATCTCTGGTCTACTCCCTAGACATGTAGCTCTCAGCCATTCACCTGCCAGGCAAATACAATATTCTGGCAGACTCTCTAAGCCACATCAGTCAGGGCCACCACAAGCGGACCCTAAACAAACAAGTGCTGGCCACAGTTTTCAGGAGGTGGGGCACTCCAGAGATAGAGCACTGTGCTTCCAACCCCAGCTACCAAATCCCTTTGTACTGTTACAGGCCTCCAGCTCTGGGCTCAGTGCCAGTGGACGCCCTGACTCTCAACTGGACAGGAAGGGTTCTCTATGCCTTACCTCCATTTCCCCTGCTTTTCAGAGTACTTCACAAACTCAGGAGCCAGCCAGCATCTAGGATCCTGGTGGCTCCAGTCTGGGCAAAGCAGCTGTGGTACTCTTTGCTTCACTCTTTCTCAGTCAAACAGCCAGTTCACCTGCCCTCAACCCACAGTCTCCTGACCCTTCCTCAGATGTGGGTAGCATATCCCAACATAGAGTCTCTTCACCTCAAAGCTTGGTACTTGAAGAGCTAGAGTTCCCAGACTTTCAGTATTCAGAACAGGTCTTGAGAATCCTTCAATTAGCCAAAAAGCCAAGCACCAAAAGGCTTATGCTTCCAAGTGGAAGTGGTTAGCTTTCTGATGTAGGGACAGGCAAATTAATCCTCTGCACACCAGCCTGTCCTCTATTCTGGACTACCTGGTACACTTACAAGCATCAGGCCTTAGAGCCTCATCCCTGAAAGTTCACTTTGCAGCTATATTGGCCTACATGTCTGTCGGTAAAGAGAAATCTTTAATCTCTCATACCATTTTTAAGAAATTCTTTAAGGGCCTGCTGCACCTTCCATCTCCGCTCAGGGAACCTGTTCCCCCTTGGGATTTGAACTGGTGCATTGCTAAGCTTATGGAGTCTCCATTTGAGCCCATGGCTACTGCAGACTTGAAATATGTCACCTGAAAAACTGTTTTCTTAGTGGCTATCACTTCAGCTAGAAGGATTTCAGAGATGCAAGCTCTTTACACTGAAGCTAACTACATGATATCCCACAGGGATAAAGTAATCCTCAGAAGTGCCAAAGGTCATAGACACAATTTTCTTGGCATTGAGGGACAGCTGATTAGCCAGGAATCATGTGCTGGATGTTAGTAAAGTCCATTTGGA
Organism: Neoceratodus forsteri; assembly: GCA_016271365.2. Lineage (NCBI taxonomy): Eukaryota > Metazoa > Chordata > Ceratodontiformes > Ceratodontidae > Neoceratodus > Neoceratodus forsteri. The sequence goes on from CM028130.1 coordinate 1,113,777,717, forward strand.
GCCTGGTTGTGAGGTCAGGAGCAGAAGAACCGGAGTCATCTGCATACATATGGATGGACACAGAGGAGCAGGCAGTGAAGAGGTCATTCAGGAAGATGGAGAAGAGTATTGGGCCAAGGATGTACCCTTTTATCATGCCTAAGCTGATGGGGAGTTGTTCCATGCTGGCAATTCAATGGTCTGAGCCACGTGGAATGGCGTGGACACCCTCAGGGTGAAGGAGGAAGTAGTACACATGGTGGTGCCATTGTTATGTATCATCAGGAAGGGAGGCTTACATGAGAGGGACCTGATCTCACCAATTCTTCATAGTGTGACCAGGAAGAGAGTCAGAGGAAACCCACTTGATGTCTATGGATATCATTGGTTCAAATGGTGTCGCCGCAATAGCATCTAGTACTGCATTGAAATTCTATGGTACTATTGTTGGTCTGGGTTTCGGGTGTATGGTGGACACCACCTATAGGAATCTGACGTCTGGGTGTGCTCTGGGGGAGTAACTGTCAATGAGGCCTGTGCCTGCTCCAGTCGCTGCAGCTTGTACTCTCGGTGAGAAAACTGACAGACCTTTATCTACCCCTTGTTGTAAAAATAGTAGGACATGCGAGATTGTGAGGGGTTGGTCAGATATGGTATTTTCAGAGCGCCATCTGTGGGAGACTGACCAATGTCTCTTATAAATGTTAGTCATAGATGTGCATCTGGACTGAAGCATTGTGTCCACTACTTTCAAGTCATGGCCTTTGTTTAACAGTCTCTGCCTCTCAGTAGCCAGGTCGTGAGACATAGGGAGCACACATTTGAATGTCTGCTGGGCTCCTGTGTCAATAGATCTGCTCTCAGAGGTATTGTCCAAGGTGTGTCGATCGTCATGGACACTATTATTTTGAACCATTGCCTCCTGGGCCAGTATGGTGTGTCTGTCACTACTGTGACTTTTGTCTGGTGGATTTTGTTTAGTGTATGTTGTATTAGAGGAACTGGGTAACGCATATACTCTCCCGAAGTCCCATGTCTAAGACAGGGCATCGATCCCCAGTGAACCCGATTCTCTGAATCTGGAGAAGAATTTCAGCAGTTGAGAGTTTGTTTTGGATGCCATTAGGTCTATCAGTAGTGGGCCCTATCGGTTGTTCAGCTGGTGGAACACTTGAGGATATAGGGACCATTCTCAGGGTGCTATGCTCTTTCTGCTCAACCAGTCTTCCTGGACATTCAGTTTGCCTGCCAGGTATATGGCTGTGAAAGAATCAAGGTTGGCCTGTGCCCAATTCAGGATTCATTCTGTTTTCTTTAGTAGTTGGATACTTCTTGTTCCCCCTTAGTTTGAAATGTAAGCCACATTGACCTGTTGTCTGACCTTATAAGTAGCCTCTTGTGGCAAATCAGTGTTTGAAAGTGATGTAGTGCATGGTAGACTGCCCTAATTTCTAGGATGTTTATCGACATTCTTAACTCTTTTGTGGGCCACTTGCCTTGGGTTGGGATGTCATTGAGAATGGCACCCCCAGCCTATTAGGCTTGCACCTGTGTCTATTACTGTCTCTTGATCTGTTTCGAGTGCAATGTTCTTGAGGATGTTTATGGATTTAGTCCACCATATAATAGATTTCCTGATGGACAGGGTCAGGATGACTGTCTTTGAGAGGTTGTGTTGCAGTGTTGTCCCGCTCGGATCACTAGGGTTTGCAGTGGGCACATGTTCCATAGAGCCCATGGTACTAGGTCTATGCATGATGCCATAGACTCGAGCATCTGTAGGACTGCTCTGAACATTGGGCTTTTGCTCTTGGTTAGAATGAGCACCTGCTTTGTTACTTTGTCTACTCTCTCTTGTATAATGGGGTCACCAGCCCCTTTGCAGTGTTTATCATGGCCCCTAGGTGCTCTATGGTTTGGCTGGGATTTAGGCTGCTTTTCTCCCAGTTCAGTATCCATCCATGTGACTCTAGTGCCTCCACCCCTGATTTTGTGTGTTGTTCGGCTATGTGAGGGGACCTGGCTCTGATTAACCAATCGTTGAGGTACAGGATTGTGTGTATACCTTGCTTTCTCAGGTTGGCTGCTAGGGTAATGGACACCTTGGTGAACACCCAAGGAACTGAGGCTAGGCTGGATGGGAGCATCTGATATTGGTAATGTTGGCCTAGTATCTTGAATCAGAGGTATTTAAAATGTGACGGTCTTATGAGACTATGGAGGTAAGCATCTTTCATGTCGATTGATGGTGAGAAATTCCCCTGGTCTTATGGATCTTAATGTTGATCTCAGAGTCTCCATCTTGAATTGAATTGGTTAACATATTTGAGATCTAGTACCAGTCTCATATCCCCTATCTTTTGGGGAACCAGGAAGAAGGTGGAGTATATCCCCTGGTTGACCTAGTCCAGTGGGACTTAGGCTATTACTTTGTTGGCCAATAGGTTGTGAAGAGTGGATTTGACTGACTGGATATTTGTTGGTTGTCGTGGCACTAGGAACACCACAAGTCTGTTTTTGAACGACTTCTGTCCAAATTTTATAGTTTATCCTTGTGATATGACCTCCAATACCCATTTTTCTGTTATTGTTTGGCTCCATGTGTTTGAGAATTGGAGTAATCTGGCCCCTATTGGTGGGTGTTGTGCTGGCTTGTCAGAATTTGGGCGGACTGTCTCCTGTCATGGGCTGAGAGTCAAAGTTTGATTTGCCTCTTGAGAAGGAGGTATTGAATCTGCCTCTTTGTCCACTGCCCCGTTATCTGCTTCGTCCACTGTTGGAGAAGTAGGTGGGTTTAAAGCTGTATGCATTATTTTGGTAGTATTGGTTGGTTTGTCTCCTGTCCTGTCTGCCTCTTTAGGGGTGCAATCTGCTGCAAAAGGTCTGCAGATAAGTGTTTCTAGCTGGTTTTTCCTTTTCTTGTCCTTTTCCTTTATTTTTTACATATTTCTCCAACCCTTCTTCAAACATCAGATTGCCCTTGAATGGGAGCTTGTTCAACATTGTTTTGGATTCTGAGATTCCATATTTTGAGCCATATGAATCTCCTTGTTCTGTTGAAGACTGCAGCGAGTCCTGTCGACATTTTCAGTGTGTCTACAGATGCGTCTGCTGCACATTTTGCTGCTTGGATGGTGTATTCTGCCAGGTCTGCTTGTTTTGACTTTGGATCCAGGGAGGTCGCCAGGTCTTCTAGCCATGTCACGAAGACCCTTGATGTGTATGTAGCCACAGTGGTCAATCTGCATTCTAGACCTACCATTTCAAAGCTTTTCTTCATGAACTCCTCCATTTTCTTATCTGTTGGTAGTGTTTCGATGGCTGTGAGTTTCTTTGTTAGTGTGAGTTTATTTAGCTTTTGTTGACCGGGTAGGTACACTAGACAAGTTATATGCCTATTTTCAGGAACTTCCTCTTCTTTGGGTTGAGTCTCCTCATCTCCTGATTTTTGTTTGGTGAGTTGTTTGGAGCAAAGTTGTCAGATTTGTCTTCTCCATTCTCTCTGTCTTTTGGCTTTGGATGTGCTCTTATCTGGCACTTTATTTCATGTGTCTCTATTAATCTATGGGATAGTGCTGGGATCTGCTGGAGTTCCCTTGTTGGCGTTCTAGTATCCGGAGCATTACCGCCTGCTGTGTTTTAAAGAATGCTTTGGCTGTCAAGGATAGCTCATCTGTTGGGGAATCCTGTTACTCTGCCTCCTGATCCATTTCAATGTCTGCCTCACTGATAATATCAGACTCATCTTATTGTTTTGAGCAGGTTGGGCAGGATGGTCCTGATTGGGTGCCGAGTAGGGTAATCTGGCAAGACTTGCATTTCTTTGTTTTTGCCATGTCCATATCTGTGGGTAAGAAGGAGGAGAGAGAGAGAGAGAGAGAGAGAGAGACTATAAGAATGGAGGGCTGTGCTCAGCAGTCCCTATGTTTTCACAGTTAACCTGCATCTATCTCTATAGTGCCAAGCCCTTATCCAGCAGTTACGCTGCGTGGACAGGCTATGTCAGCATAAGAGTTATGGTGAATAAGGGATTAGTTGATAATTCATTTTTTTTTGTCAGCCCTCTGTTGCATAAATATCGGTAAATGGAGTCATTGCGTGATTTCTGTCGTGAATGAGTGGCTGGGATGCAGTGGGTATTCAGCTAGGAACCCTAGTGGATTGCCCCTGAAATTTCCTGCATCTCATGCATTGCCCCTGTAAGGCCTGGATAACCAGTGCCTTTGTGTTTTCCTTCCACATAGAACTGCAGCTGTGTGGGATGTTTCAGAATCAATTCGGGCCGATTTTGTAATGCCTCTTTAATTTTTATGATTCCGGGTAAGAGGTAAGCCAGTGCTGTGATCAGTATGGTACTCAGGCTATGGGGATGAAATGCACATGTGCTAAAGGGGGATGTTGCCACACTTAAGATGGTGGCATTTCTAGAACTAAAATGTCAGCCATGACGTCAATGCTGTTGTGCGCAGTTGCTGGGGCATCAGAAGGGTGGCTGACAAAGATAGGATGTGCCAGGGACTTTGATATGGTGGTGAGAACCTGAAATGAAGAGGGGCTATTGGAACAATGGAGAAAGGCACAGCATGACCACGAGGGGACTGGGCACCTGTAATATGGGAAGAGAACACTGCATGGAAACACCGTGCCCAGGTCAGTCTTGATTTTACTTGTACACTGGAGCTAATGCAGGGACTTGGGACAGAAAAAGGCTTGTGGCACCGGCGTTTTGGAGGAGCCCACTCTCAAGGGGGCTCGACCTGCCAGAGATCTTGGAGCCACTTGCAAAGGGTCTCAAGACCAGAAACTTACCAGCTTTTTGAAAATGGACCAGGATCACCTTAGCATGAACAGATTAAAGGATCCCGGTCCTCTTTTGTGTTCTAAGTGCTCTTGAGGAGAGAGAGGAGGGAGGGAGGAAAAGAGCACTCTAGGATGCCATTTTTAAATTCCTCTGAGCTACAGCTGTAAATGCAAAGGCCTACAGAGAACCAGTCTAAGTCTAAACTGACGCCAATCATATGAAAATCTAAACCTCAACTAAACATGCAAATATATTATATGACGTAGCCTCTTAATATAAGACCTCTGAGACTCCGATGCAGTGAACTGAATGCAATGTATATTTCTAAATAAGCATTCTCCACTTTCTAGGTGTAGCTATGGTTCATGCATATCTGTTCAGTATCCTCATTATACCTGAGTTAAACAATCATAAGTATGGAAATATGCAAGCAAGCAGTCTGCACTGTTCTCTAACAACAATGCTTTTTTTTTAATTATTATAAACCAGTGCAGAACACAAATTGCCTACATTGCACTGCAGAGCTGCTACTCATGAGCAGTAACAGCCTATGGTATAAATCTTGTTTGCTAAGGCTATAGAGCTATAGGAGATTGAATGCGTATATTCTAACTTTTAAATGTTGGTAACTGTAGGAGCTAGGCAAGGTATGTGTAGCCTCTGTGATGCACATCAAGAAGCTGGAGTCCTGTGGTCAGAAGGTGGATCTAGGCAGATCGGATTTTGAAACATCTGGTCACATGTGCACCACTAGCCTATGAGATGGGCATAACCCAGATGATAATGGATGAGGGATGCTGTAAGGTGATACAAAATGCAATTGTGTTCTCTGAATCAATTTCAAAAAGGAGTTTTTAATAAGCTTGATGGAATCTATTATTCCATATTTTATGAGGTAATAGATAGAGCAGTGGCATGGATGGAGAGATGCAGGAGTTTGGAGTCAGGACTGTCAGGACTCACTCCATTTCGGGGCTTTAGAGTGAAAAGGGCCTTAAGGGATACAGCAGGAGTGGTAGGAGAAAAGGAGAAGGAATGATATGGGGTGATAGGAGAGGGAAAGTGGAGACAGAGGGAGGAGGAGGAGGAGAGGAGAGGAGTGAGTGGGCACAGAAGGTGAAGAGCTAAAAGTTGAGGCAACAGAATAGGTGTCAGCGATAGGAATGTCACCCCCCCCTTAAGTACAGAGGGAAGGGACTGGATTGTGGGAAAAGAGGGAGTGAACCACCTTCTAGGGCTTAGATGAGTGGTTAAGGTTGTCCTGGAGCATGGATGCAAAGTATTTAGACTTAGCAAGCCTAGTAGCTCTGGTCCAGGCATTAGAAAGGGTCTGGTACTTGATAAGGTGGGCAGAGGAACTAGAGGACTTGTGGGGTCATCAGGTAAGGACTCACACATGGATGCAGGCCGGCAACTCTACTGAGATCCATGGGAGGTGGGAACCTGGGATCCCGGTTTTCCTAAGGAGGGACATGAAGATCCCGGGCAGACATGAATTTGGAGTTGAAATATTGGAGGGCAGAATTTATGTTGCTCACTGTAGAGATGGACAACCAATCAGAAGCCGTCAGTTCAGCACGGAGGGAGGAAAAATCCAGACACCTGAAGGACCAGATTTGGATGAACTTAGGAGGGATTTTGTAACGATGAATCTTGCACACACAGTAGACTGTGTGGTGGTCACTGAGGGCGTCAGGCATCTACCAGCTGGCAGTATAGCCTAAAGGGTGGAGTAATGAGCTGTGAATGAGCTTGGCACCTGCACACATAGGTTTGATTCAGACAACCTCCACTTGCATACTGTGTGACTCTTGAGCAAGTCACTTAATCAGCCCAAAACTCCCAGGGTCCCCGAAAACAGGCACTTTTGCCTTGTGGGCCTTACTCGATTAACAAAGACTAAAAAAAGATACTGTGGATGTGTAAGAAGAAAACCCAGTGCAGGAGGGAGTGCTTTAGGAATCTATGTGCCAGGTGGGATCAGTAGTCAGTTAGCAAAGTTGGAGAGACTATATGTTTTGGCATAATTTATTTAGAGAGGGGGAGAGCCAAGTGAGGTTAAAATCACTGAAAATGAAAAGCTCACCAGAGGAGGCATGGGAGGAGATAGTGGTGAAGAGTTTGTTGACTGAAGGTAAGGACAAGCCACGACAGCAATAGACACCAGCTATGAATATAGGGGCAGAGAAGGTGAGGGAGAGCTTGAGGAGGAGCAACTCACAGACAGACGGGGAGATGACTGAGAGTACAGGCTTAAACTGTATGCCAGAGGAAAGGTATGTTGTTGACTCCACTGCCTTGCTTCCTGCGATCCTGCCAGATGATTGTGTATTTCGGATAGGACAGTGGTGTCAGGAATTTTGGGGAACAGCCAAGACTCTGAGATCATCAGTATATATCAGGCTCAAGGATAACTATGGGCCCTATGCACATGTGTGTGGGAAGTATGCGCCAAAGGTACGTATCCTGCCTGCGTAGCACCACACCTGCAGAAATGTGTGCACCAGCCACATTTGTCATGGCCACCACCTGTCTGCGGGCCCACCCCCCAGCATGCAGGACTCTGGATGCCCGTGCTGGGTCCTACAGTGGATCCCCTATGCGGGCAGGCACTAGTCAAGGTGCGTGTACAACACCCACAGGCACAGGGACCTGCACCCCCATACTGACAGCCCCAGATGGCACCCACAACATGGATACACCCCCCAGGGCATCAGTGATCATCCACTTCCACACGAATCCCCCCATGTACAGGGCACCTGTCCGGCCAGTAGAGGCAACCCCCCCACTATCACATGCACAGTGATGTGTGGTGTTCTCCACCCTGTACACATCCCCATCCACAGGAGGAACCCACTTAGCTGCAGCACTGGCAACCTTCACCCAATGCCCCTTACACCCGCCGGTGCCACGGACAGAGACAGCCAGTGACAGCCTCCACACACTACCAAGGCCGGCTGACATATGCAGGGGTGCTGAGCCACTGTGCACCTCTGTACATCAGATGGCCGGGCGGTGTATGGAGGGTTGCACTCGCTGGATCTCTGTCCCGCGGCACCGGTGGGCATACAGGGCATTGAATGGGCTGCCAGTGCCATGGGGGCTTTGGACCAGCTCAATGGGGGAGCCATGCTTAGGAGGTGGTCAGTCTATGTACCATAGGGGCACTGCTACAATGGGTCCAGTTTTCCAAGGGGACTTACTGCTGTGCCAGAGATTGGTGGGTGCAGTATGCTGGGGTGTGTGGGCAGGCACTGGGGATGGGTGGTGGTGTTCTGTTGGCCGGGGACAGGATCGGACTGCCCAGTTCAGGTGGGGGACTGTGTGCACGCCTGTGCAAACTGGAAGCACAGCTGGGTCCCCCCCGGTGTACTCTGCGCCCTCCTCCGCACCCCATGGCCAGCACTACATGCCTTGGTGCATGGTGCATAGTGCTGGCACGCCCACAGCCTGCCCCCAGTGGGTTGCGGTCTGCAGGTCCGGGGAATCAGGTGCATAGGGGCTGAGCACCCCCCCATGCATTCATTGCAGGGGGTGCAATGGGTGTGGAGTGACTACACATCACAGATACACGGCGCAAAGCCACTCCGCCCTTTAGTGCATGGGGCACCATAAGTGGTTGCAACTGGTCAGTCCTGGGAAGGAGGCTTCATATAATGACATTTATTTTTATTTATTTTATTTAAAAATTGGTAACCGGGAGAAGCACACTGAGCCATGACTTGTTTCCAGGTGCGACCTGGGGGAGGCCAGGGAAATGATGGAAGAACAGCAGCATGATACATAGTATCAAAACATCTGAACAACATACCGTAAGAAATATTGGTACAAGTTAGAATCAATAAATACTAAAACAACTGCATGCGCAGACAGTAAACTGCAGTACAGACATGAGTCTGTCTCAGTCCTTTGAGGAGATAAGAGGAGGATGGCTGGGCAGGGCCAATATTCAACTCAGTATTACCTGCTAATATAAGCAACAGGGAGACAAGGAGGTCCTCCCCCAGTGGGAACAAATATAAGGACGCACTGACTGCTGCTAACTTCTCGCATATGGTCCAGTCACCCACAAGGGTGAACTACAGAACAGGTACTACCACCTTTATGGAGTGGGTTCTCACAAACTGCCCAGATTACATCACGAAAACAGTAGTTCTCTCCAACAGTTTAAATGACCACTCCCCAATCCTTTGTTCCTAGTCAAACAAATATACTAAGCCTCCTCCCAAAACTATTAACAGCAGGAGACTTATTTCTGGTCATCTTGGGTCTCTAAAAACCCTCCTATGAGACCATGATTAGTCTCTGATAGACGCAGCCTCCAACATTGACACTACTCTTGAATATTTTATCCACAGCTTTAACAGCGCTTGTGATGTCCATGCCACGTTAAAAAAATGCAAGATTAAAGGCGCCAACAACCCTTGGATTAACTCTGATCTTCTGGAACAATTGAGGTCCTGGGATCATCTTTGGCATCTGGATAACTAGACTAGCACCCAGGCTGATACACAGGCTTACAAAGCAGCAAGAAATGCCTGTACTAGAGCAATTTGAAATGAAAAGGCAAGATACTACAGGGGCACACTCGCTAACTCATGGAAAGATGGGAAGAAGTTTTGAGTGAATCCTTCTGAAGTACAGGGCATATCTCCAAAGTACCACCCTCTATGTTCAACGTAACTGGCAGCCTCACTGTGGACCAGGTCACCATGGCTAATGCTTTTAATGCGGCATTCACCAATCTTAGTCTGTGCTTCCTCCAACCTTCTTTGACCTCCCCACCGGACTCTCCAGGCTTGGACAAAGCAAGAATAACACAGGGCCATCCACCTTTCTACTTTAAAACTATCTTGGGGGCTCTAGCCAAAAAACAACTGCTTAAAGTGCTTGAGAGGTCCAGATTCAGTGGCAGCTCCCTAGACCTGAAACTCCTTGACCTCACCATTGACAAAGTTCTGACCCCACTCACCAAAATCCTCAACCAATCCCTAATGTGTTCTCAGTTCCCCCAAATATGGAAACCTGCTGTTGTGATGCCAATTTACAAAAGTGGGGATAAGACCCTAACCTCTAACTACAGACCCGTTTCCATTCTTCCCCCTTTCTTGAAAGCACTGGAGAGAATAGTTGCCAATCAACGTACAGAATACCTTGCTAACCACAACCTGCAATGTCAGGAGTAGCATGGTTTTCAAAAAGGACATAGTACCACCATAGCTCTCCTTGAATTCACCACTTGCATCCATAATGCTCTGGATCAGGGACATCATGTCGGTGCCACCTTCATCGATTTGACAAAGGCGTTCGACACTGTCAACTACTCCCTGCTATTTGAACAATTATCTTGCCTTGGCCTCTCAGATGATGCTGCATGTTGGTTCCAAAGCTACCTTAGTGACCGAACCCAACAGGTCAGAGTTGGTGAGTCCCTCTCCCCCTGCTGTCTGATTCACTCTGGAGTTCTCCAAGGGTCCATCTTGGGTCCCTTACTTTTCAGTATTTTTCTGAACAATCTACCTGCATCATGCCCTAATGGACTCCTGTTATATGCAGATGATGCAGTTATTTTCACCTCCCTCCCTCCTACAACTTCAACTGCAAACAAGCTTTACTCAAGTGGAGACATTAAATCTCAAAAACTCATACTAAATCACAAAAAACTAAAACAATTATGTTTCATGGCATCCATAACAAACATAAAAACAAATGTCTGTCTATCACAAACAGTGAAGGGATGTTGCTTGAACATGTTCAACTGTTGAAATACCTGGAGGTTACCCTCGACAGCACCTTCTCTTACTCTGAACACATTGAGAGCATTGCCAAGATCGTGAACACCCGCATAGGACTTCTCTTTAGACATAGGAGCTGCCTCACCAATGAAGTCTAAGCATTGCTATTCAGAGCTTTGTTATATCAATAATCGACTATGGGCTTGTGATCTATGGCTCTGCCACTGACACCGCACTTCGAAGAATAGCCATTGCCCTTAACAAGGCATGTGGTCTACTGACCTCTGCTCCATGCCTCTCACATACCTGTGACATCTACAAGGAAGCAAACTGGCTCCAACTCCCCAGCATACGCAAGCACCAGACCTGTATGCTAGCAAAAAAGATTACCTTAAATCTCCTACCCTCAAGGGTTCAGTCCTTACTGGCCCCCACCTAATGAGGAGCTCAGAATATCTTACTTTTTCTGTTCCACACTGCTGCACTACCTAAGGACAATGCTCCTTTACATACAGAGCCTCATCCTGGTACAACTCACTTCCACCTGCTGCTATCAATGCCACTACCCTGGACACCGTCAAGTACAACCTGCATCCGCATCTTGTCACAATGGCCTCCTGTGAATGTTTCTCCTTATTAAACTTACTCTCCTTCCCTCTAATTCCGCCCCCCCAAGTCCCTCCCACCTTTACTCCCAACTGTCTCTTATCTCCTCCCTTTTTATTTCCCCTCTATATCTACATTATCTCCCCATGGCTTCCTCTACATGTATCTACCATCTCTCCTAGCAATTTCTATTTTATTCTAGTGAACCATATTACAACTTTGTTTTTTTTATTGTACATGTTCTTGAATAATATACACAAATTACTGTAACTTAACATGCATACTGTGAATCACTGTACATATTACAGTAATTCCATATGAAAGCTTTAATGTACCCGACAAAGCCTAGGAATGCTTGAAACTACTGTACTTGCTATTGTCCTCACTATGTTCTGTATTGTTTCTCCAATGTGGAACCTTTGTAAAAGAGCCTTGGCTCAAAGGTATCTTCTGAAATAATAATAAAATAAAAAAAAAGATTAAGGAAGCCTACGAGTTGCTAGGTGTAAGTTATTGTTGGCTGTCTCTGTCTCCCTCATGCCAAGCAATGGGAGGCCCCTCTGGTATGCTAATTACCAGGTCTGCACCCCAAACCAAGGACTGCAGATCTGGATTCCAGAACATAGGCTAAGGAGCATCTGAGAGAACATTTTCCTCCCAGGAGAGGATTGAGAGGCATACTGGTATGGGCATGACTCCTGGTTGTAGCATATTGGTGATGCACCGTGATAGCATGAGTGGCCATATACTGCTATGCCTCCTATAACATGCACAACCTCAAGGGAGGTGAGAGAAGGGAGTGCTCAAACAGGAAAGGTGCCTAGCTCAGCATGTCAGATGATGGCTGCCATGTCCCCCCCCCAACCCCTGCACCCAACCTCTCAGCTCACTGAAATTATCTCCTCCCCAGCTATAATCTCCAGTCTCAATACTATTTCTTACCTGGCAGCAGAAAGGGAAGCTGCCCTAAGAGGGTTTCTGTGGAAGCCTGGGAGGACGGACCATCTGGGTAGACTGGTGTGAATGATCATCAGTAGATGGCTAGTCCAGAAGGCAGCAGGCGAACAAGGGGCCAGAAGAAGCTGGGTGCTGGGGACAAGGCAAATAAATGAAGTCTTTATCAGAGTCTAATAGTAGACACGTAGATGAACTTCTGTTATAACAGTTATCAGTAGCCATCTCCATGGCACCAAGCAGTGGGGTAACACCATGGAAGGATGGTAACTCAGGTTCGTGCTTCAAGCTCAGCCAGGACAACAGAAGTAGAGGCTAGCAGGGATGACCAAGGAATGTCCATCAGGTCTTGGTGAAAGGTTTAGCGGTGTACTGCTCTAGGTACAGCTCAGGTTGTGGCATGTTGGTGGTGAAAATGGTGGCTTGGGTGCCCACACGCTGATTCTTCCCTCCCCCAGGGTACCATTGCATGTGTACTCTCAAGAAAGGTGAGAGAAGGGGAGGGAGCAGCCAGAAAAAGCTCCTGGCCCAGGCCAGCAGACCAGCTTACAGCTTCCACGTTTTCCCATGCAATCTGATCCCTCAGCATAATGACATCACCCCCCCAAGTCATCGTCCCCTGTTTGATGTGACTTCCTCCATTGTCTCAATGTGACTTCCTCCCCTGGTGGTAGAAGAGGAGCTCCCCAAAAAAGTGTTACTCCAGAAACCTGGGATTATGGACTGCTGGGATGAGTGGCGGCAATGACTGACAGAAGAGGCACTGACTCCAAGGATCTGAAGAAGTGGGATATAGGGGCACGATGAAGGAGGAATAAAGGTTATTAAGAATGAAAAATCTGAAGTTCCCCTAATTGCATACTGGCTCACTGTTTAGGAGCAGATTTAGGAACTGATTGGGTGGACTGGGGAGGATGAATGGTGCTGACTTGTGGCAGCACTACCAGTTGGGAAAGGATTGCACCAGGTTCTAGCACTACAGCGACACCTGTGGAGGGCTGGGCAGTGAGCCCCTCCATTTTATTGTCTGTGGCCACTATAAGATATTTAAGGGAGGTGGATGGGAGGAAAATGGGTGAAACTCCCTGCCACCTTCAAGATGATGACATGGGGCACCTTTGGGTCCTGCCCCGTGGACCCCCACTGGACTGTTTGGTGGGGTTAATGAGGGATGACAGAGCTGGGGGAGTCCCCACAGAGCACAGCTCCAGGCCCAATGACTGGGCAGATGGAAATGGCAAAGATCATGCTTGATTGGAAAAAAGAATGAAAAACCTAACCCAGCCCAGTGGCACAGCTGGTCACCTGGCTCACATGAAGTGACAGTGCAGACCACACAGAAGTCATGCACCTCTTGCTATCTAAGCAGTGAACAGCACTAAAGAGCTAGTGTACTGCCTGGAACCTGCCTGCAATTAATTGTAACTTTCAGATATAGTCAGCTATCACTTCTTATATCTCATGTATTTATTCTTTTCTGTTTGCTAATTAGAAGATTTTCCACCTGGCAGTATTGGGGTGATGTGTGGAGCAGCACTCTATCTGGAGGGGGGAAAAAAGTCTGTTCTGTTCCTCCCACTACAGCAACACTGAGACCACACTAACTATGACATCACTAGTAACCAATGAGAACCATTTCTTACTTCCAGGTTTCACTTTCACATTAAGCAGCAGGGACTGGCTCCCCTTGGCTACTACTGATGTCACAATTTCCTGCATTTTGATTGATAGCTTGTGAAAGTCACTGCTCATGCTGCAAGGATTGTGGTGCCTCAAGGTGTTTGATCTCATTTCTGATGATGTAGTGGGAGGAACAGAACTGACTTTTTTCTGTATGTGTATTGTTCACTGGGATGGCAAAGGTCAGACACGTGAGTTTGCTCTCCAGGGAAGGGGGATACATCACTTTGTTTAAAGCAGCAGTACTACAAAAAAAATTGCACTTTTTTGAAAGTTTATTCCCTGTGCTCTGCTGATCATATACCTGGTACTCTTTCCCGCTGGCATTGTACTATCACTGAGTAATTTGCTCAGTTATCCTCTGTTTTTTTTACATTTCTGCCACCAAGCATGTTGCACTGGAACACCCTTTGCTGCCAACTGGACATCTGTATGACTTGAAGGGAAATTGGAAATGGTCAACAGAGGATCCCATTTCTGTAGTCAAAAGACGTGATGGGACCTGAAGGAAAAGCGCAGCTGAAAATTAGTCAGCCACCATATTTATTGTAGCGCCACAACAATTCAAATACATTGCAAATATCTAAAACACTAAAGATGACTGAAAATAAATATTTACAGGTATGGAAACTGGAACTTTGGCCGCATGCTTACAGCCAAAAAGCAGAATTTTGATAGATCACTTCCTGATTTGGTAGTACTGCTGCTGTAATACTATAGTGCTTTTGTGGTTGAGTACTGAGCAGGACTTGATGGGGTCCTCTTGCAACCAAAGTCAGCCAGGTACCTTCACACTGGGGATGGAGTGGACAAAAACAGAGTGAACTGCAGGGTTCTTTGCCAGAGGAGTAATTTTAGTGTCAAGGTTGGGGGGACAACGTTACTCTCAACCAGCCTTGGATTGTAAGTGCTGTGCTACCCACCAAAAAGTAAATCATCTATGGAAAAATACCATTATTTCTATCAACATACGTTTGAAAGCTAATACATACATGGAAAACACTAAAGACACTGCAGGAGACCATATGTTGACTGGCACAGCCCACCTCTCACTTCCTTGGCCAACCGCCAAATGGAAAGACATGGAGCATGCATCCAATGTACAGTACAGGTTGCATGTCCATCTCCTGTGCTGTACAGGGAGGGTGGACTGTGTACTATACAGGGTGCATGGTCCCTGTACCGTACGCAGGCCACACTCTCTTTGTACAGTACATGATCCATCTGCATGCCCTGTACAATACAGGAGATGCATTCATACCATGTAATGGACATTGGACATGTTCTCCATGTGTTCCCATTCAGTGGCCAACTGAGGAGGTGAGAGATGGGCTGTGCTGGTTGCCATATGGTCTCCCACCATACCTGCTCATTAGGTAAGGGTGGGTTGGTTGCCAATTCAGCCCATGTTCTAAACCCCCTAGTGCTGTCACTGGCTGCTTGTTCCTATTTACTGTGTTTAAAGCAGCAGTTACTGCTGCTTTAAACATATTCTGGATGTGGAAACAGTTACATATAGAAACTTTCCAGTACCTCGAGGGAATAAACAAAGTCCAAGAGGAGAGCATCTTTCAGAAAAAGAGATGTGCAAGAACAAGGTGGCACAATTTGAAGATTGAGGGGAGACAGCTCAGGGGCAACGCGAGGAATTATTTTTTCACTGAGAGGGTGGTGGACGCATGGAACTGCCTTCCTGAGAAGGTCTTCTGAGGAGGTCATAAAGTCAAAAAACAATGGGGGAATTCAAGAATGCATGGGACAGACATAAGGTAATTATAGTGGTGGGTTGGAGGAAGTAGGCTGTTGGTTAACTAGAATCTGCAGCCTATCCAATAGGTAGGGAAATGGGCAGACTAGGTGGGCCAAGCAGTCCTTATCTGAGTGTAAAAATTTATGTTTCTTTGTTTCACCTACAGCTTTATTTGCAAAACAAAAAATGAAATACCCCCACCTTTCAAGCCCTCCAACAGTGTCCACACCACTTCATCCACAGTCCACTCACCTGCAGGGTTTGATTTAATTTTAATTACTTTAACTCTGGCAACAACACAGAAGAAAACACTGGAGTTGAATGTTAGGTTAACCATATAACTGCCCATCCCCCTCCACCACACCCATCCAGCCAGCACAGCACAGCAGCCCCTACCAAAGCAGACATAATCAGGTTCAGTCGGCTGTACCAAGCTGCTTAGACAACAAAGTTGGTGATGAACTTGACAGCGACAACAGTTTGCTAACAGTGATCACATCACCGTGGTAATGTTTTGAGGACCGCAACAGCACAACATAAGATTTAGTGTTTGTGGGGGGCTCTGCCACCGCACCTCCCGGAATTATAGATTCTTAACTCCAGAGGGAGCAGATGTCAGGGGAGAGTGGTGAACACTGGCAGTCGGTGTCTCGGACATTCATTGCGACAATCCATTCTGCAATGTGGTTGGCAAATGGGTTGTGTCACTGTGAGGGGCTTGTTGTAACTGCATCGCTGTTACAACGGTACACTGGCTCAGTCACAGTCAGACGGCACACAGGAGAGCTACTAGACAGCACAGTATTGACTGACTAAAGACAGTAGATAGGACCAACACAGCACAACAGAGAAGACCACCAACAAACATAATAATTAAAATTAAACACCACCTACCCTTGCCTTCTTGCACACTAGAGCTATGTTAGCTCAAATTGAGAAGCTAACCATGCTGTTTTTCTGTGCTGGTGGTCACTGGTAGAGGCGTAGAGCCACTGTCTCACTCCTGTCCAGACACACTACATACACTACAGGAAGAGAGAATGCCTTGCAGACTGCAGCAGGCTTCTTTTCTAAGGCACTCCCTGACCCTGACTGGCACCAAATTAAATGACCAATTGTGTGGTCCCTGCCAGCTCAGAACTGCCCTGACTATGCAGATTGGAATTCCCTTCTACCACCTCCTCTGTTTATTGCAGCAGTTTTGTGCATAGCGTCCCCCTCCCCCCTGGCATGAGTATTGCTGTTGCTGCCCCCCAATCACTACTCACCCCACCCATGACCCACCGCTGCAGCACCACCAGTAACCAGACTGAGTCCTACCAGCTAGTTGCTGCTTGCAGCCACTGCCTCATAATCAGTTTGCTGTCCTCTCCTCTGTTCCAAACTTTTCCAGCCTCTGTGTCCAGGCAGACAGTTCCACAGGCTTACTCAGTGCAACCAAACACTCCAACTGACCAACCGACATTCAGTCACTCACAGCAGGTGGGCCCTACCCTGCTGCACCACTGCCTGACTGACTCCCGAATCCCACATGAAGCAGGCAACTTAAGACATTGGGCAAACAAAGTGGTGTAGGCAGCTCCTGAATGAGGTAGGTAGATGTGGCAGCATTCAGAAAGGCAGGCACGAGGGATGGGATGCACCAAACATGACAGCACCATGGTCTTGACGCCAGCTCATCCTGACTCCTCACTCGCTGTTGGCAGCGGTGCATGTTTACACTACTTCCAGGTGCAGTGACTGCAGTCTGTCACTTTCTTCCTTTGTGCCACAACTCAGACCTGTTCCTCCCAGTTCCGGTCAGGCCAGTTTATGAAACAGTGTCCCCCCCCCCTCCACTGCTCTGCCTGTCTGTCTGTCATTCTCACCTGCCTCTCTGTCTGTCACTCTTTCGCTACTCTCATAAGTGAAACCTGAACCCCCCCCCACCACAGCAGGCTCCGTAGTTGCTCCTAGCCCACAGCAGGCAGCAGCAGCAAGGTAGGGGGCTGAATGTTGGGGGTGACAAATGTGATCACCCAAATTGTTGGGGGGGACTTCTGCCCCCCCGTCCCTCCCTATAATTACTCCCCTGCTCTTTGCCCCAGAGAAAAAACAGGACTGCTTGCCTGTGGTGATTTGACTCATTCCAGTGACAGGTGATTAGAATAGTCTGGGATGGTAATACAGGGCTTCCTAAATCCTGTTGTTGAGTAAAACCACAAAAGAGTTGGCAGCTCTTAGAGTATGGACCAAAACTATTGGTCCCAATGGGCACCCTTGAGTTCTGCCCTCTGTTCCCCTGGTGACCATATCAGAGCCCTCTCAATGCCATGTATTGAGCTCTGCTATGATGGTGGTCAACCACAAAATGGATCATGGGATGCAGGAAGATGAGGTCCCTAGGGGGACAAGATACAACAGAGAAAATGCCAGTAGGGTATAATGGAAGGGGACTGCCTGTGCCTGTGTGGTGGAAAGGAGAGGGGAAATAGAATTACAAGCAAAAGAAAATATGGAACAAGCATTTGTGAATGCCAAATGTTTGCTTGCTGATATTAGCATTGGAAGTACAGGAGTTAGACAGATGCAGAATAGGAATGGCAGTGAAGTGTTGAACTCACACCAACCCCACCTCCACCCTGCAGAGATGGACAGACATTGGGGTGTGCCTTTGTGTCATCATCCATAACTCTCACGACATTTCACCTCACCCTACCCTGCAGACACTGACAAGAGTTGAGGTGTGCCTTGGTGTGTTCGGCTTTACAGTAACCCTATTCCACAAGGACATATGCTGAAATGGGTGCAGTATAGGAGAATGGGGTGAACTCGAGGGCCAAAGAGTCCAAGGTACACCTCAATGCCTTTCACTGGCTTCACGGTGGGTGTGGGTGTTGAATGGTGTGAGCATTACAGCCGGCAATCCAAAGGCACACCCCTGATGCCTGTCAGTCTGTACAGGGTGGGACATTATGGTTAGAAACCCTTACACCCCAGGCGTTTGTTGGTATTCACACTATGAATTTTCAACATGTCCTTTTTGTGACCCCCACCTTATGAAAGTATTTGGGACCTCTGCTCATGAACAGTGGCACTGTGATTTTGTGGATCTGTCCCGAATGTTGATTTTCCACAGCGACCGTGCCATTCTGCTCCAGATGTGCGAAAACACAGTTCAGGCAGGATGTGAAAAATAACGGCTTTACCATTCATAGGGAAGTGTGAAGAGATGGCAATGTTGAAAATCTGAAGTGAAAGTATAAAAAATGCACAACCTTATGAGCATACATGAAAACTGTGCAACGCACGCTTGTAACACAGTCATTTAGTGGAATTATTTCACCAAATTTTCAGCATAGGCATTTTGTGACCTCTGCTCATGAACAGTGTCACTGTGATTTTCTTAATCTGTCCTGAACATTGATTTCCCACAGCAACCACACCATTGTGTGCCAGATGTGTGAAAACACATTTCAGGCAAGATGTGAAAAATTACAACTATACTTTTCATAAGGAGGTGTGCAAAAATGACAATGTTGAAAATCTTGAGTGAAAATATTACAATTTCTCAAAGTTACGAGTGCGCATGGAAACTGCACGATGCAGGCTCGTAACATAGACATTTTATGGACTTTTGTCACCAAATTTTCAACATAAGCATTTTGGAACCTCCACTTATGAACAGTGTCACTGTGATTTTCTTAATCTGTCCTGAACACTGATTTCCCACAGCGACTGCACTATTCTGCGCTGGATTTGCGAAAACACATTTTGGCTGGGATGTGAAAAATGACAGCTGTACTGTTCATAAGGAGGTGTGAAAAAATGCCAATGTTGAAAATCTGGAGTACAAATATTACAAATTTGTGAAGTTACGAGTGTACATGGAAACTGCACAACACACACTTGTAACAGTCATTTTTTGGAATATTTTTTAACAAATTTGCAACATAGGCTTTTTGGGAGCCCACCTCATGAACAGTGACACTGTCATTTTGTTAATCAGTCCCGAAAGATGATTCCGCACAGTGACTGCGAAATCACCTTTTACGACCAAATAACCAGATGACAGTGGCCAAATTCATGAGGTGGGGTCCCATAAACACCATGTTGAAAACCTGGTGCTAAAATTCACAAAAATGGCCGCGATATCCATCTAAGTTAAAAAAAAATAACATTTATGCTATGATATAACTTACCAGCATTTCTACAGTTCGTGGTCGGCTATGAAGAGTGCAGACATATTCCCACTCCACCAAAGATCGTTGCACCGGGCTCTGGAGATAAGTATGGTGTGGGGGGTGTGGGGAGGTGGGGTGCACAGAGGGTGGGTGCGGTTTGTGGGAGAGGGCAACTGACACCAGGGACGGTTTTCTGTTTTCACAGGGTTTTAAAAAAACACACCTCATGGGACAGTTTTTCACTTACAGGGACAATTGACATGATGGGGTGGGCTCCCAGAGTGCCATCTCAGTGTTTGTTGGGGGGTGCTGTAGCCGACAGGGACTGGGCACCCCGTTGGCACATGCAATGTGTTTGAGGGGGTCTCATGAGCTGAGGGGGATTGGGTACTCTCCTCGGCACACAATGAATGTGGGGGGGACATTATGCTGATGGGGATTGGACTCCCCCTTCAGCAAATGAACTGGGGAAGGAGCATGCTGACAGGGCACTCCTGTTGGCTTTCATGGGGTCTGTGAGAAGAGGACGGTGACAGCTGCTGCCATGATTATTGAAATGTGACACCAAACATGGCAAGCTGTGATTTGCTGCTGCAATCGGGTACCACCCCAGCAGCAAAAACAGCTGATTCTTCAATGATGGGGTGCTCCCTGACTGCAGCTGCAAATTTCTTTCAAGTTGGTGGCACGCTGCAAGACTGTTGTCATTGACAGCGTGCTGCTCCATTGGCACCACTGGGACCAGCCC
Source organism: Neoceratodus forsteri (assembly GCA_016271365.2). Taxonomy (NCBI): domain Eukaryota; kingdom Metazoa; phylum Chordata; order Ceratodontiformes; family Ceratodontidae; genus Neoceratodus; species Neoceratodus forsteri. Next base: position 1,113,798,133 of record CM028130.1, read on the forward strand.
AAAAAAGCACTGTCGGCACTGGCCACAACACTGCTGCACCTCCACAACCCGTTACTCCAGCAAGCTGCCACAACATGTTTCTTGAGCATGCATGCAAGCAAACATAAAAATTGTACTAACAAAGAAAGATCGTACAAACAATTAATGTCACAAGCTATCTACTACATAGTTTTTTTTAAACTAGAATTATATTTATTTATTTAGTTTTTCTTGACCGGGTAAGGTGCGCTAACCATAGCAATGATTATTTTCAGGCATGACCCAGGAGTTTACAGAAACAAAACATGTTGAACAATGACAGTACAATCATATAAACAATAGGTGCTTAGAAAATAGTAATACAGTGCAGGCAGTAGAAACAAATAGATACAACTGATTCTGTAGAAATATATAACATAGAAATATGGGAGAGCAACAGTAAAAAATCCTTAGGCAACATTTAGGTAGCAGTCTAGTGAGCTTAAACAAAGCAAAGTGCCATCTTAATAGTTGAGGAAGATGGAACACAATAGAAACAGGAGTATTTAGGGGGTAGGGAGGTAGTATAAGGAGGTGGGATAGGACAGGATAGGAAATTGGGGTGAGGTAAGGGATGATGGCTAGATGTAATTAAAATTAAAATATGGCAAGATAGGAGACAGGAGGTCAGTGCAGAAATATTTTGTTGAGGAAAAGAGCACAGAAAGGCTGTTGGGGTAGAAGACATTATGTTGATTTACTGGGCTAAGGGGGTTTGAAGCAGGAGCAAGAGCATGAGACAGCAAGATGGTCACGTAGCAATATTTTGAAAGAGGCATGGGATGATGCCAGACGAATAGTTAGAGGGAGAGAGTTCCATTTTTTCGGGGCACGGCAGGAGAAGACACTAGCACCTTTGGAGAAGTGATGTCTAGAGATGATAACATGGGCATAAGCAGCTGAGCGTAGTTCATAGCTGGATGTCTGGTTTAGAAATAGTTCCGCCAGTGGCTTAGGCATTTGATTTAGGATGATATTATCTATGATTGAGCAGAGTGCATAATCTTGGAAGGCTGCCAGAGAAAGCCATCCTAGCTCAGTGTAGAGGAGGCAGTGGTGTTTCAGTCGATGTGAGGAGGATGCATATCTACAGATATTGTTGTATGCGACATCCCACTTCTGAAAACTAGTCTTACCTGACGAGGCATATGCTGCCACCCCATAAGTGAGTGACGGAAGGAGTAGGCCACGAGCTATGGCAAGCCTAGCTGAGGGAGCCAGTACGTAGCTGGAGCGGTAGGCCATACCAAGTCTCATGTTGGCCAGCTTGCAAGTCTGCTGGATATGAAGATCAAAAGTAAGAGCTGGATCGAGTGTGATACCCAGATATTTAAAGGAGGGTACCACCATAACAGACAAGCCATTTATAGTAGAGACATTAAAAGTGGGTTGGGCGTGTTTACATTTGGCATTGGAACCAAACAGCATGGCTTGAGTCTTAGATACATTTAGGACAAGCTTATTGCTAAGCAACCACTGTTCAAATTGTTGAAAGTCTTGGGAAAGTCATTGGTTGATTTCAGTAATGTTTTTTGCACTGGTGTACAGGACAGTGTCATCGGCATATAGCAGGGAGGCAGTCTGGGGAATGTTTGAGGTAATATCATTTATAAAGATGGTGAAAAGCAGGGGACTAAGAATAGATCCTTGTGGCACACCAATATTTATAGTAGCATAATCTGACAAAGTGGAGTTAAATTTAACTAGGTGAGTGTGATCTGTCAGGTAGCAGTCAAACCATGCAGTCACACCTGTTGAGAAGCCTAGTGATCTTAGAGCAGCGAGGAGGAATGGGTGATCTACAAGGTCAAATGCTTTAGTCATGTCTATAAAAATTGCTCCCATTAGGAGACCTGAGTCCATGGCTGATAAGGTATCGGACGTAAATTTGAGTAGAGTAGTGGTGGTGCTATGACCCTTGCAGAAACCATGCTGTGCAGACGTGAGAAGGTTTTGCTTCTGCAGAAAGCCAATGGTTTGAGTGGCTATGAGCTTCTCAAGAATTTTGCTAAGAACAGGCAATATGGCAATGGACCTATAGTTGGAGGGATTTTTGCGATCTCCCTTTTTGAAAACAGGGGTAATCCTGGCAGTCTTCCAGATATCTGGGACATGGCTGTGACAAAGAGAGAGAGGAAACAATTTTTGCAAGAGGTACAGCTACGTAAGGGGCTGCGAGCTTTAGGAGTTTGGGTTCAAGGTTGTCAGACCCAGTGGTGGTGAAATCGGAGATGTTGTTGAGCAGCCTTAGAACTTCCAGGCGAGTGACAGACTTGAAAAGAAATTTGGGCCCAGTGATATCAGGTTGGTCATTAGAGTACGGTTTAGCTGGGAAAGATGAGGTATAGTTGGTGAGGTCAGAGAACTGGGCATTGAAAAACTTTGTGACAGTGGAGGGATTATTGCAGTGGACCCCACTGAGAGACATATCAGTTGGAGTGGGGGCTGGATAGGAACCTAGGAAGCATTTAATATGGGACCAGAATTTTTTGGTCACCGTATGATTTAGTTAATAGATCTTTACAATAGGCCCTTTTGGCCCTTTTGATTTCCTTTTTGCAGGAATTTCTGAGAGCTCTGTAGGAATTTAAGTCAGCTGGGAGCCCCGTGCTTTTATAGTGAAGCCAAGATTTGTCCCACTGTCACAGTTTGGAGAGAAGGTAGGACTTTAGCCACTGAGTTTGTTTATTTTTTACACGTTGGGTAACAAGAGGGCAGTGTTTTTCCTGGATCACCAGGAAGCGAGTCAGGAATATATTTAGAATAGCCTGAGGGTCACCAGAGTCCAAAAGGGGGTCCAGTCAATAGTGGCAATGTCCAGTAGGAAGAATTGGGGGTCAAAATTTGTGTAGTTACGGAAAGTAATAAAATGAGGCTTAGAAGGGGAAGGCCTAGTTTTACCCCATATACAAAAGGTGAGGGAGTGGTCTGTGATGGCATCTGCTAGTATGCCAGAGGAGATCATATTTTCTGGGTGGTTGGTCATTATCCAGTCCAACAGAGTACTAGAGTTGGAGTGCAGGGCAGTTCTAGTAGGGTCACTTATCACCTGGTGCAAGTTGAAACTTAGAATCTTGGACTGCAGTGCATGTAGAGAGTTTTCCAAGTCAATTTAGATTGAGATCACCAAGTATAAGAACCTAATTTCTCCCGGAAAGAAGAGAGGTCTGATCAAGCAGCTCATCAAGTCCTTTTAAACCACTAGATGGGGGGTTATAGGCACAGACAATATGTAGTTTTTTGGAGCCAAGAGTAAGGAGGACATGAAGGGTTTCGCAGTGGATTGGAGATTCTGGAGAGCTGTAGGTGATCTTTAAAATAGACGGCTGTGCCACACCCTCTTTTTGGAGCAGGTCTGTCAAATCTCAAGAGATTGTAGGAGGGGAAGCGAGCACTGAGAGTCCTGGATGGAAGATTTAAGCCAGGTTTCAGTAAGGCAGATGACATCTGGTTTGTAGAGGGTGACCCAAGATTCAAATTCAGCAAAAGTGTGCAGTAGGCTCCTGATGTTAAGGTGCATGACAGTAAGACCCTTAGCATTTGAAAGGGGATTCTGTATATTGTTGCTCAGTCCAGGGTTAGAATGCATATCACCAGAGAACAGCAGGGCCAGTAAGAAGAGATACCAGAGTTTATGTCGCAGTAAGGGACATAGGGTCTGTGTGTTCAGGGGACAGTGTTTTAATACATGAGCTACCATTAGGAGCCAGGGCCTATTTGATAGAAGTGGAGTAGGGTCGTAATGGAGATAGGGCAGCAGGAGAAGGTTAGAGTATATGTAGTCATGGGGCTGGAAAAGTGGGATAGCCGGAGGGGCTGGAGGAACAGTTGGCAAGGATAGGTGGAGCAGAGCAAAAGAGGGCATAAGAAGAGACAGTAACATGAGTAGTTTCATTGTTTAAACAGATCTAGGTACTGGCTTGTGAAGAAGGTGAAAGTCAGGACCAGCGATGAGGGAAAATGAAGTGTGAGATCAGAAATGATAGAGGTGTAGAAGAAAAGAGAGTTAGGATTGAATGTTTGGGTGAAGTTGGTTATGAGAGATCTAGATAAGCCTGTCATGGGAAGAAAGGAGCAGCAACAGACGCAGTGAGCAATGGGAGAGTGGAGATAACAGGGTGGGTGGAGCAATTGAGTATTTAAAGGAGGCCTGGGTGGGGGTGGGGGCAGGAGAAATTTAACTGGAATTATAAGCAGAGGTCAGGATTAGCGAGGGGAAAATCAGTCCAGAAATACAATGAAAACTCAATGCAAAAAGGCGCACCAATTGGCAGTAGCTGGAAAGCAGAAATGGACCTATCAAGGTCCGCTAGCAAGAAGCTGCACCAATCAGAGGCCTCGGCATTGAAATTACAGCTTGCGGCAGTACCTGGTGTTGGGATCCGGGTTGGAGGACCATGAGGGTGGTTGAGAAGCTCAGCTGGAGTCGGGCAGCAGTGGCCGGAGGCGGCAAGAGAACTGCCTCTCAATTAGAAGGTGCTGCATCTGGTGCAGGTCCCTGGGGAGAAGAGGGGAAACAGATTAATAAAGAAGCCCAGAGACGAGGGGCGGGTGACTGGTGGCAGACCGTCAGTGGGGGGTGGAGATTTAACAGAAATAACAAGGACAAAGCAGTTACATGCAGCAGGGGTTGGGGCAGGAGGAGAAAGAGAAAGGTTAGAGAGGAGGGTGGAAGCCAAGAGGTAATCGATAGCAGAGACGGGGGTAGGGTTAACGACCTCAGAGAGCTGGAAGAAGCAAGATAAAAGAGAAATTCCTTGGGAGGTTGGGGGAGGTTGGCTGAGGCAGGAAAAGATGCACAGTACTGTAAAAGTTGACAGGGAGAGCAGTAGGGAAAGATTAGGCAGGGGTACAGTGAAAAGGCAAGGAGCAGGTTGAGAGTAGTCAAGCAGGCTGAAACTTTTAAATCAAGCTCTAATGCACAGCAGGCAAATTACATTAACAGTTTGTCTAAGCACACAGTTTTTAAGCACTATAGGAAACAGTAACATTTAGCATAGAACAGGTCTAGGTAGCAATACAAAACTTAACTGGAATTATAAGCAGAGGTCAAGATTAGCGAGGGGAAAATCAGTCCAGAAATACAATGAAAACTCAGTGCAAAAAGGCGCACCAATCGGCAGTGGCTGGAAGGCAGAAATGGACCAATCAGGGTCCGCTAGCAAGAAGCCGCACCAATTGGAGGCCTTGATGCCGAAATTACAGCTTGCGGCAGTACCTGGTATTGGGATCCGGGTAGGAGGACCATGAGGGCAGCCAAGAAGCTCAGCTGGAGTTGGGCGGCGGTGGCAGGAGGCGGCAAGAGAACCACCTCTCAATTAGAAGGCACCGCTTCTGGCGCAGGTCCCTGGTGTTGGGATCCGGGTAGGAGGACTGTGAGGGCATCCAAGAAGCTCAGTTGGAGTCAGGCATCAGTGGCCGGAGACAGCAAGAGAACCACGTCTCAATTAGAAGGTGCCGCTTCTGATGCAGGTCCCTGGTGTTGGGATCCAGGTAGGAGGACCATGAGGGTGGCAGAGAAGCTCAGCTGGAGTCAGGTGGCGGTGGCCGGAGGCGGCAGGAGATCCACCTCTCAATTAGAAGGCGCTGCTTCTGACGCAGGTCCCTGGTGTTGGGATCCGGGTAGGAGGACGGTGAGGGCAGCTGGAAGCTCAGCTGGAGTCGGGTGGCGGCGGCCAGAGAAACCACCTCTCAATTAGAAGGCACCGTTGTCAATATTTGTAATGGTTTCTATCTATCATTGTGGTTCCGATTAGTGATGCACAAATTGCTCTGCAAAAAGGGGAGGGGGAGAGAGAGAGAGAGTTTTTTTCATTTTTTCCATAAGGTAGAAAAAATGGGCAGACTGGATGGGTCTTGCTGTCCTTATCTGCTGTCAACTTCTATGTTTCTAAAGAAAGAAAGAACACAGATTGTAGGAAGTTTTATCCAGACATCTTAAAAAAGACACCCCACCCAATACTTTTGTTTAATAAGGCCATTGGTGGAAGTAGCACTCTTGGGGTTTGTCCAAAAATTTGTTAAGCAGTGCTTGTCTAGAGCTACCTGTGTCAATCCTCAATTAAGGTACACCAGGCTCTGCACAACTCGCTTTGCTTTCTTCTGCTGTAGTGATGCTTGGATAGTGCTTCTATGGATTCAACTACCCTTTGTCAGATAGAACTGGTTCTGCCTCCAAATCCGAAGAGAATCCAACCAAAGTCAGATTTGGAATAGTCAGTTGTAGATCCTATCAGATCCGACCTTGAATAGTTTGATCTGATGGTGAGAAACCTGGATCCGATAGTTAGGTCTAGATCATGAGCAGAACAACAGACACCTCAGATACTTACTGTAGTAGGAGGTTCAGTTCTTGATCTGGCATCTATACCATCTGAGGCCATCCCAATCCAGCCAAAATGATGGTATCTGATGCTATCCAACCTGATAGGATACTAATCCAGCAACACTATTTGGCATGCCTTATTTTCTGATGAATGTACAGCAACTTGTGGTTCATGTGGCGCTGTACAAAGTGAAATAACTACAATGTATGTGACAACATGGAGGCGGGTGCAAAACACGTTCTTTTATATTATCGTGTTTTAATGTCATGATTTTGTGAGGGGAGCTTGTGCTTTTTTTTAATGTGCTTTTGTTCTCTGTTCTTTAACCACATTTTAGAAGGAACAACTTAACAACCAGTCACTAACAGTTATGAGCAACCTAGCAACGATAGCTATGCAGGTCATGGGCATGAACCAAACTTACATCACGCGGTCATCAGTGGTCAACATCTATGTGAGCAGGTAACAGACAAGCCCAAACTATGTTTCTTTCTTCTGCAACTATTCTTACATCTGAAATGCACAATTTGAAATAGAATAAAGTGCCTGTCTTTCTACTTCCTCTTCTTGCGTAGGCCAGGAGGTACAGTATATGGTAGTCTTCCGCCACTATTGAACCCGATTTCAGTGAGGGAGCCTGTCCATACCTCTCAGCTGTTCCTGATTTTCAGGGACGTCCCTGATTCTGCCTCAGAATTTTCTTCTGTCCCTCCTAAAATTTGTGTTTTTGTGACTGAACAGTGGGAACTGTAAGCACAAAATAATGTCAAACATTAAAGTTACAGACTTATTCTTCTTCAGAAAGTGCATCTTACACTAATCCCATTATTCTATCAGCTTTCTGAGTAAATATTACCAATTTGTAAGATATGTCCCTGATTTGGGGGTCTTTGTTCCTGATTTTTTAACCCTTGTCCCTGATTCATGAGACATGAGGTTGAGAGGTATGCCGGTCACTATGGTAATGACTATAAAGAAGTATAACCCCTCACCATGCAGTTGCCTCAAAGAGTGTAGCACATTTCATGTGACTGGAAAGTTTTGCTAATAATAGGCCCTGCTCCATTGAATGAATGAGCACAGGGGCAGGTCTTCCCTCCAGGACAGGTTATTGTATGTGTGTGTTTTATTTCTGTTTACTTTGCAATGTATGTGCTCAGGATAGCCCAGCTCAGATGCAGCATCTCATTTCCTGACTGAGCTGTAGCATTAGGATGTAAGATGACTTGCTAAAGTTTACACAGTGGGCATTTGGCTCTAGTGGGGTTTGAACCTGTGGACTACCAGGCCACAGTGTGCATGCGTGTGTGCATATGAGTGAGTGAGTGAGTCATAGAGTGTGTGTGTGTTAGGAAGAGATGCCTACACACACCAGTGCTCCAGTGCCTGATGGTCCATTGTTAAGTCATTTAAATGCCCCATTTACCAAGCTGGCAACGCAGGTATGCACCCTGAGCCAACCACACTCTAGGTCCAATTTTTTCACAAAACCACTACTACTGAACCACAGAATTAGAGGGTTTCCATGGTACTTTCTCCACAGGGGCCAGTTTATGATGTTGTAAGCCACAGATGAAAAACAGCAGATGGTGGATCTGGGGTACAGAGCAATCAGGCTGAGATCAGGAACACCACAGGCTGCTGAAATGCGCAGAGAGATTCTGAGGTGTAGGAAGCTCTGTTACAAGCCTGGGAAAATGAAACAGAAAGATAAAGCAAAAATAAAGGGAACGTGTACTCCATGACAGATCATTTCTCTTCAGTTAAGAGATACAAGTACAGTGATGCCCAATATGAAGTTCAATCATGACTAAAGATATCCTGATACTCCTGTCACATTGGCCTCAGTCACAACTAGTCACAATGCTTGATGTCACTGATTTCAAATACTAAAAGATTACATGGTCTTCTGCAAGGTTGTGTTAAAGAGCCAGCAGGTGGCACTGTACAAAAACAATGCTGTGTGCCTGTGTGCCTCTACAAGACATTTAGTCTGTGAGCTCTAGTGGTTAGCTGGCAAATCGCAAGAAGACAATCAAGGGTAAAGTGGTGCCCTTGACTATTTTTGATGGCTCATAATTCAAGATTCTGATTGACAACAGGGTGCCTGAATCTGTCAATAAATGAAAATTACATACCTACCGTAATTCCTGATCTTTCTGTGTATCTAAACCATTCATCACTGTTGGGTAGTGAGCCGGAGGATCAGGACCCCGTGAGAGCTTTTTCTTTTTTTTTTGCAATGGGAGGAGTTGACGTCAGAACAGCACGACCCTCAAGGCCAACATATTACATGGTGCTCACGGGTTGGCCAGTAACTGTTGTCGACCTCTCCTCAGCCCCAGTTCTGTACACCAGAGAGAGAGACAGAGAAATAAGGAGGGTTGGAGGATGGGCAAGGGAGCCCGAGGGACAGCAAAAGGAAGGGATGTAAAACTAAAAGAAGGAATAAGCTGAAGAGAGGACAGAAAAGGAGGAAACCTAAAGGAATGGGACAGGAGGACCCCAATCTCTGGGCGAGAAGGGAGGGATAGGAGGAGAGAGAAATGAAGGAGGGAGGAAGAGGAGGCACGGCCCCTGAGGCATTGCCCTGGACTGCTCCGGAGAAGTTATGCTCCAGGTCAAACCAGATAGGCCAGAGGATGGATACAAGGCTTTGGAGCAGAAGGATGGCACTCATTTAGAGGAGCAGAAGAATCCAGAGGGCTAAGGACGGGTTGGTGTCTCCCCTTCCTGCAATATGGATTGAAGTAGAAGAACCACCTTAAATGTCCCTGGAGAACAACCCCAAGGGACTGAGGTTTAGTTATCGAGGGGAGTCACCTCCAGAGGAGGAACTGGAGGGGTATAATAATATATTCTCCTTGAATCAGAAGAGGAAAAGTAACCATAATGGAGACACCATTTGGTTGGAGGGAAGGACAACTGAGGGAATCACCAGAGCTCCCTCCTCCTCCTACCAGATTCCCTCAAGAGGACACAGGAAAATCTCAGGACTTACCCGGGCTGAGAGGGGGCTCTGGAGACTCCCAACAGCAGAGACCCTCCCTGTCTGCCCACCCAGAGAAAAAAACCTTGACCCCGAGAGGGGAGTGGGTAGGAGGTGCTGGAAATGGACCAAGGTCCAAGTGGGAGACAAACAGGGAGGAGGGGAATCGCCCAGAGACTGAGGCCTGTGAGGGGAAGGTGGGTGGGATTCAGTGATGAATGGTGAAGATACACAAAAAGATCAGGAATTCCAGTAGGTATGTAATTTTCATATCTTATCTGTGTCAATCATCACCATTCATCACTGTTGGGTGATTACCGATCCTCCTGTAGGGGGCACAGAAACTCCCTAAGGGACAAAGTCATTCCATCTCCAGTGGGGAAGATACCAGAGGAGGGAACACTAGCAGGCCTGGCTAGGCCTGAGGCTGTCCTGGGTGAGGTGAGGTTCTCCTAGCAGGAGAGGGAAGGCGCCCCTTAAGCTCTCGTTTTACCCTACAGGAGAAAAGATGGGTTCCCCAGAAAAAGAGGGCAGTCACCCTATGCTGGGCCAAAGGTGACAATCGGGAGAGATGAAACCATGTTGTTCGCCTGATGCAGATCATTGTCCCCACCATCCTGGAAGCCACCTTGTTGGCATCGTGAGTTTCCCTTGCTTGGTGCCTCGCTAGCTCCAGACCCCATGCAGAGAGGGCAATGGGCTGTTTGGTTGCCTCTGAATCAGGCAGAGAAGCTAGGATCTGACCTAGCAGAGACCACAAGTACCTGTTGTAGGCAGCATAGTGGGTCTGATGAGCAGAAATACATAAAAGGAGGTGTGTCGATGAGAAAGCTCTCCTCACCCAAAAATCAAACTCAGCTGAGATGGATTCTGGGGGTCGAGCACGCCTTGGGCTTTTATGACCAGTGGGTGTGTCCAGGAGAGTCACGCCCGATGGGGGGCAAGGCAAGGCTCCTGGAGACCCAAGAGGTGCACAATACCTCTGACAACAGTCCCTTAGGGCAGTTGCTAGGGTTGAGGGACATTGCCAGGCCTGGTACAACACCTCCTGAAAGGGATTAGGTCAGGTGGGAACCATGAGGTTGGCCGCACTGAACTCGCCTAAAAAGGCACGCGCTGACCAGTCAGGATCATGTTTGCCAAAGGTGGAAATATGGAGCTCATTGAGGAACCCCGACAGGAAGTGCTGATAGCTGGAAAGATCTGCCACTGGGGAAAGATGGACAGAAGAGTCCTCTCTCTCAGAAGAGGAAGACGAGGGAGCCGATGAGCCCCGGAGAGTCAGGTTCCAGCTGCACAGGGGAGTGGTGAAACACCTGCTGGTCCATAGACTAGAAGTAAGGGGGGGGGACAGTGCAGCCATGGGCCTGAACTGTACCCAGATGAGGGGCCCCCATAGGACCGGAGTAAAATGGGGGGGGTTGGCAGAGGCAAGGGGGGCCAGGCACCTACGAGGAGGGGCACGGCCTCTGCCCAGGCTAGGGAACTCATGGGGGGACCTCAAAGGAGGAGGAGGAGATCTGGTGGTTCTGGCAGATGAAGGCTGCTCAACTGAACTGGAGTGGCCAGAGCTGAGCCTGACAAGAGAATTTCCCCCATGAGGCGGCCCCTAACCTCCGCAGATGAGGTCCCTCTCATGGAGACATCGAGGGAGAAGGTCGGACCAGCACTGTGACTCCTCCCTGAACCCCTACAGGTTTCCAGAAAAGGCCACCACCCTGAATCTAACCCCCTCAACCCTTCAGACTCCTAGAGAGAGTCCTCTTCCTCATCATCAGCTGAGGCAACTGACACCCCACAGCTGACTTCTGAGAGACAGCCAGAGGTGGAGTGCCCTCCCCTGCATGAGTCGCTCCATCTGACCCAGAAGTAGGACTAGCAAGAACTACCACCGGGAAGGGTTGTTTCCCAAGTTGGTAAATGGATCACCAACTCCAGGTTGCCCTGTGGTGCACCCTGGGGCACCAGAGGACTGGTCAGCACCACCAATCCTGGAATCAGCCAAAGTCATCCACTCCATGGAAGCCTCTGCACTGGAGGAAGAAGAATTGGTGCATTCCAGAGAACCCGGGAGCCAGTCTGGGTCAGCTTCAGAATTGTCCTCTCCAGATGAGGCCCAAACCCAGACCACTCCCTGATCCATCATGGCACCACGAACTAGCCTTGCACTTCCCATGGTGCTGCCCCATCCCCGGCACCACGAACAGTGCCAGAGTCTGAAATGGCACCAGAGGCCAGCCCCATGCCACCCACAGTGCCACCCTGATCCTCGGCACCACTGGTCAGGGACGGCACCGAGGATGGCACCAGCCCAGAGGCCTCAGACCATGATGCCAAGAGAGCCCTCACCTCTGAGAAGGTGACTGTCTGGATGGTGCCTCCTGTCTGACCCCCAAGGGGGCCAGGCCGGGCCTCCTGCACCATAGGAGGGGTTCCTGTCATGGTAAGGCTAGAACTGGTGGAAACCCCTTCCTCTGCAAGCCATATAGGTCCAGGAGGTGACCCAGAGGAAGGGTCAAGAACCCTGATTTTGGTGACCTGGGTAGGCCCCTGTCTCCAAAAAGTTGGCAGCGCACATCCAACCTGCAACGCATGCAACTCCAACACATGACAATCCATGGAAAAACAGGCATTGCATCTGTTCATGTCGTGGTTCGGTCCCAAGCAGGTAAGGCAATGGTCATGCCGATTCATGATGGAGTACAGTCAGCTGCAGGGACACTGACGCATTGGACGCCAACCCCATACCGGGTCATAATGTCGTACGCTTAATAGCGTACGACATTATAGCTAACCTGAAACAGCGCTGTCCATGACAGCGAATGGTGCAATACCGCTGATACTGGCATGGTATTGCACTTATCTATAATCCCAGGCAAAGGATAAGACCCTGCTGGAAGTGGGTTCAACTGACCAGCTGCTGTGGCTCACTGGACTGAGCCACAGCAGCAGGAACCCAGGCGCTGTGTCTGGAACTGGGTTTGATTCCCAGTCCCAGACATTTTATTTTTTTCCCACATTGTGCACTCCCTGAGTTAACTCCCCCCTGGAGTTGAGAATCCTTAGTGAGGGGGATCAGGGGAGCAGCCTCCCGTAATGGGGAGTGTGAGGTGTGGAGCCCCCAAAGAAAAAAGGCTTATGCTGCATGGCAGAAATCGCACTGTATTGGCAGCGTAATTTTGCCATGTGGGATAATGTCTTGCTATGACCCTGTGACGGCTGACCCACCCTAGAAGACTTTTTCTTGTCCCCTGAATCAGACAAGACTGGAGGGAAAAATAAAAACCAAAATCAGCACTTGGCATCAACAGAGAAATAAAAAGGAAAGATCTTACCGGTCGACACCGAGGAACGGAGCAGCAGAACTAGGACTTTCTTTACTGATGGACTAGGCCGCAGAACAATGGTGCTCACACATGAGGTCATGTTCACTTGATGGCAGGAGAAGCAGAACTGAGGCTGAAGAGAGGTCAATGATGGTTACTGGCCAACCGGCAAGTGCCACGTAATACATCGGCCTTGAGGGAGGCACCGTCCTGATGTCGTCTCCTCCCATTGCAAAAAAAAAAGGCTCCCGTGGGGTCCTGATCCTCCGGCATACTTCCCAACAGTGATGAATGGTAAAGATTGACACAGACAAGATCTGTAACTTCAGAATGTTCTTACGAAGACAAACGTGTACCTAAGCTTTACTGTAATTCTCTGCCTCCAAATCCCATGTTCCAGTTTGCAGAGAGATTTATGTAAGCATGGAATTCTTCCATAGCTCCACACACAACATACTGCAGCAGTCATGTCCACTCATGTGTGTCTCCCTTGGGAATGTCCAGTAATCTGAACAGTGCTGCACACACACACACACCCTACTTCTGACCAGATATTCAAAGCTTTGCACTGAGTGCAAACTGTTTCAGCAGGTTTTGTGCCCTGTTTCCATGGAGCTGCAATATTCAAAAGACTAAACAGCGCCAGCGCAACACTGTAGTGCCAACACTTAAAGATAATGTATGTCCGGTGCTAAGTGAGGAGCAGGACATGAATACAGGTGCAGTGGTATATTCAGTGCCTTAGGGCTGCGCAACATATGTTAGCATGACACACAGTGCAGCGCAAGTTAATGGTCATAAAAAGGTAGTCTTAACGCTGGGTAAAACAAGAATGTGGCCTGGACACAGCAGTAGCAGGCAACAAGGCTGTAAGCAACAACAGCATCATGGTGCACCTGATGATTGCAGCCAGTGAGGAGGTAGAGAGGGCAGAAGGCCATCCTGAGCCACTCCATATGCCAAGGAAGAGATATGCTGCAAACCAATGGTACAGCCACGAGTCCTAGCATGGTACCCTGGCAATGCCCATGACACCTTCATCTGGCACCTGTCCCAACACTGCCAGGCATTTAATGGTGGCCTAATACCCAGTGGACACCCTGTCGGTGAGTACATGCAACACCCCCACAATCCCTCCATAGGGGATACACCAGCATAATACGGTACACACATGCTACACATAGGGGAGGGAGGGTAGTGAGGGGAGGGTGTACAGGTGCCCAGGATGCACCACATAGTAGGTGCTGCCATGTGGCTGGCATCATCCACACAGTGCACATGTTCCAGTGATGGGAATGCCCCTAACATCATTGGCCCTGTATGATGGTATGCATCTCCCCCCCCAGGCACGTACTACACACCTGTACATACACCCTATCACACATGGCTGGATGTGTGTGTGTGGTACTGTAAGAATCCCATGCCATTGGCACAGTGTATGTGGGTCACAGGACAGTATGACAGTGTTGTCCACTGTTAGTACACACCTGCCAGCTGGGCCTGTCTATGTGTTGATTCAGTGTTACCTGACACACAGTATGCACAGATTGTCATTGAGGCACAGGTAAGGAAGTATAGGATAACAAGGAGCAGTTGTAGAATTTACCAGAGATATTTATTAGTACTAGCAGTAACATAAAAAAATAAACTTGCTCAGTATAACTATTTACAAAGGAAAAAAAAAAAACAACAGAAAAAGTCATCAGAGTTTTTCTTCATTCTCTGTGTCCCTTCTTGCAAGCAATTGTAGCTCAGCTTTCTTATAAGTCCTTCCAACCCCCATTCTTAACAAGCATCATGTTTCTTCCAAAGAACACAGTGCCCCCAAGCTGAGGCCCCATCTTCACAGCTCTTCTGCAAAAGGCTTAAAAATTGAACTTGGGTAACCTCTTGAGTTTCTAACAGCTTTTTGCAATAATCTCAAACTATAATCATATACATTTCAAAAAATAATACTATATCATTTCTAAGCAAAAGGATCCCATTATCAGTTATATTTCCATGCAGTGATTTGCATATATTTTTTTATATCAGCAGATATGCAAGGGAGAAAAAGACAGACAGCAAGGGAAGACTGAGAGACAGTGAGAGACAAAGAATTGCGAGACTATTGGGGTGATCTCAGAGGAAAATTTAGCTGTGCAACCAGAAAGACAAGAGATAGAAAAGGAGAGTATAGAACAGATCCCTGCATTCAGACTCTTTCCAAAACTGGGACAGGGTACTATTCCACCCTGTCACATACACCCCCTCCTTAAGAGGGAACCTGTTTTATCAAACACGGTTCCAAAACGTTTTACTAATTCTCTACAAACATTTGCTGCTTTCAGAAATTAAGCACATATCCATTTTTTTCTACAACAGTATAGCAGACAGAAACATTTAAATCCATACATTTGTTTTTCAACCTTCAAACCCCTCAATTCATGATCCATATCTTGAGAGAAAATCAGCATTGCTATTCTCTTTACCAGATTTATGTATCACCTTGCTTTTAAATGCATAGACGGTTTTAGGCACCAGCAAACCCTGCGGTTGCTGGGAGCCCCTGCTCATGGGGGCCCCCAACCAGAGAAGTTTACCTTATTCATTTTTAAACTTTTTTTTTATCTTAATATATTTTTAAAACATCAGTAAAGGAATGTGCAGATCCTTCTGGTTATGTCATGAAATACCTCAACAAGCTATGATCCAGTCAATATGAGGCGGATAGGCAGCAATGGATGGGATGGGAAGAACAGCCAAAAGAACTGACACTGCTGTGTCCTCCTAAATTTTTTTTAAAATACTACTGGTTACACTAAAGCTATACATAGAAACAAAGAAATGTAAAATTTGCCGGCAGATAACTACTGTTTGACCCACCTAGTCTGCCATTTTTCTCTGCCTATAATATCACTGCAAATAACATCTTGCACTTATGAGCTACAGTAAAACACATGGGCTAAAGGTGGGCCAAGTAGAGAGGCCCCTTGACTTCATTAACTCTGCTGGGGGCCCCCAAAACCCTAAAGCCGGCCCTGTTTAAATGGCTGTAGTGCCAGGTACCACCTTGTAATTCTGGATTTTTTATCTTTCATTTGGTTAAGCCAACAGAGGGAATTGTGATCTGTTATAAGTTCAAAGTCAGTTCCTAGCAAATAAAACTTAAGGGACTCCATAGCCCACTTTGCTGCTAAACATTCCTTTTCAATGGTGGAGTACCTTTTCTCTCTGTCATGCAACTTCCTACTTATGTACAGAATAGGATGTTCTGGCCCATCTATATTTTGACTCAGGACTGTACCTAGGCTTACCTCTGAAGCATCTGATTGTAACAAAAATGGTTTGTCAAAGTCTGGGCTTCTTAAAACATGCAGAACATAATGCAGCCTTAATGGCATGAAAAGCTTCACCACACTCTGGGGTCCATTTCACAATACTTGGGTACTGTTTTTTCATGAGCTCTGTGAGAGGAGTAGCTAACTCTGCAAAGCT
Source organism: Neoceratodus forsteri (assembly GCA_016271365.2). NCBI lineage: Eukaryota > Metazoa > Chordata > Ceratodontiformes > Ceratodontidae > Neoceratodus > Neoceratodus forsteri. The sequence goes on from CM028130.1 coordinate 1,113,814,269, forward strand.
GGGAACAACTCTCTGATAATAACGAGCCAGCTCTAAAAATGACCTGACATGTTTCTTCGTTTTAGGGACAGGGCTGTTAGCTACAGCGTCTATCTTAGAAATCTCTGACTTGACTTCTCCATTTCCCAACACAAAGCCCAAATATCTGGTTTCCTGCATGCCCAATGCACACTTGGTAGGATTAATAGTCAGACCTGCATTCTTGATAGCTTGGATAACTGCTTTTAGGTGTTCCAGGTGGCTTTTCCAGTCTGGACTGTACACCACAACATCACCCAAGTATGCAGCACAATAACCAATGTGATGTGATAAAATAACATCCATGTTCCGTTGGAATTTAGCTGGTGCACCATGTAAACCAAATGGCATGGTGGTGAACTGATAGAATCCAACAGTAGTGGCAAATGCAGTTTTGTCTCTGGATTCTTTAGCTAAAGATATTTTCCAGTAACCCTTGATGAGATCGAGGGTACTGATATAGGTTGCACTCCCCAGTCTGTCCACCAAATCATCTATTTTGGGCAGAGGATAACTGTCAAATTCTGACACTTGATTAAGTTTCCAAAAATCAAGGCAGATTCTAACACCCCTTCCTTTTTGTTTACAATTACCATTGGAGATGACCAAGCACTCCTCGACTCCTCTATGATAGCCAGTTCTTTCATTTTTTGTATTTCCTTAACCACATCAGTTCTTAACTGCTCTAGTAATCCGTATGTCTTTTGCCCTACTAGGACGAGCACTCCTTGTCCCTATAACATGCTCAACCTCTTTTGCTCGGCCTGATACTGTGGTAAAAATACTGTTAAATGTTTTTAGCACATTACGAATATCTGCAGTTTGTTCTGACGTTAAAGGAAACATTCACCTTTACAGTATCAGCATTTACAGTTTGATCCAATCTATCATAAGCTACATCAATATCTTCCTTATCTTTTTCTGGTAAAACAAGCAACGCAGCTTTTGGCATTTTTTCAACCCATTTCTTGAGGAGGTTAGCATGGTATATCTTAGTATGATTTTTCCTGTCAGAGGTCTCAATCTCATAGTTAACGGTGCCAATATGTCTAAGCACTCTATAAGGCCCTTGCCACTTCATTAACAGTTCATTTTCTGTTGAGGTTAACAGCAAAACCTTTCCACCTTGCTCAAAAATGTTTTCTTTTACCCCCATGGTCATAATATACCTTCTGCTGGTATTGGGCTTCTTTCTGATTTCTATGGGCAATTTCAACATATTTGCCAGCTTCCTTCTTAGGGCACACATAAGAAGTTATAGATTGTTTCTGAGTGGGGTTATCTTCCCACGTTTCTTTTATCATATCCAGTGGCACTCTTGGCTGCCTACCATACAGCATTTCAAATGGTGAAAACTTTGTTGATGCCTGTGGCATTTCTCTGTAAGCAAAAAGTAGGAAAGGCAATTATTGGTCCAAATCTTTCTGCTCCCCTTTTACAAACCTTTTTAACATGCATTTTAGGGTTTGGTTAAAATGCTCAACTAGACCGTCTGTCTGAAAGTGTGACGGGGGAGGTTCCTATGGCAGTGATACCTACCTGGATACCTAGCAGTCTGTACAGCTCCTTAAGTAATGCAGCACCAAAATTACTACTCTGATCAGTAATAATTTATTCAGGTATGCCCACTCTGCTAACAATTTTTGCAAGCTCTGCTGCCACTTTTGAAGCTGTGACAGTATGCATTGGAACTGCTTCTGGGTATCGAATAGCATAGCTGCATACAACCAGAATAAATCTATTATCCTTTTTACTTTTGTCTAAAGAACCAACCACATCCATTGCAATTCTCTCAAAAGGTGCATCTATCAACGGTGCAGGCACCAGGAGCACCTTGTCTTTTCTAGTGACTGGGGCTATTTTCTAACACTCAGCACAGGAATTACACATTTACAATAGGTAGCAACATCTTCATAAATTTCAGGCCAGTAAAATCTGTACAGCAATCTGGCAAGGGTGTGATCCCTCCCTGAGTGACCAGCCATAGGACTATCATGTGCTATCTGTAACAACTCTGTTCTATGTTTCTGTGGCATAACCAATTGTTATGTCTGTTTCTGTGTGTGAGGTTTAACCCAAACGCTGAACAGTAACCCATTACATTTTTTAAACATTGGTTCACTCTGTTTTGGTTTCACCCCCAGCTGTTTAAAATAACCTTGGAGAGAAACATTGTTAGTTTGTTCTGAAAGAAAATCACAATAAGTTATCAGTTTAGATTCAGCATTTTCATATGTTAACCCCTTATGGCCATCGGTCATTTGTTGCCACTGTTTCTTCAGGCATCGTCTTTCTTTCCTAGATTTCCAGATCTTGGAGCGGTGCTCAGACAAGTCCGAATCAAAATCACTGAAAGGAAAAGTGTCCCCAACATCTAAGATTTTCTTTGACTGAGCTCGTCACCACAGCTGCTGAAACATCAGGATTTACTCCTTTGATTAACTCAGTAAATTCTGGAAAATCATTTCCAATAATCACAGGTATAGGTTGTCACAAACGCACTCAGTAGGTCAGGCCCTCTGCTCCAACAGTGCCAACCTCTGAATGCAGAAATTTGAACAGGTAACAGACAGGGTAACCCTCCTGTCTGCATGTGGGTCCGAATCAACTTTAGTCTCAAGTTCTGGGGGTATTCAAACTGTGAACCTTATGCTAGCATACCCAGACTTACAGGCTCAGATAATATTCTCTTCAGGAGATGCAATATATCTTTTGCCTAAAGGCACCTAACCAGATATCCAAAATGAACCCTTTAAAACTCTATAAAATACCTTAGGTATATTCTTACCTTTTCCTAGTTTAGTAACACCATCAAGCTTTTGAACAGTTGTCAGACTTAACCATCTATACATCACATGCAAAAAAAGAACTGGCAGAAGACCCAGGGCAGTCTTTCAAATGATATATTTACTAAAAATGGATAACAATATAAAAAATGTAAACACAGAACAATATATCAAAGAGCATACAATCACTTAAAAGAAAAGCAACAAAAACTACAAACTCCTACCAACATACAATTAGACTTTTTCTATCTAATGTATTACCTCTAAGTGCTAGAGCTGTGTTTCTAGAGTCCCCAAAATGATATGTCACCAAAGTTCAGACACAGTATTCAGTTTAAACTATGTCTCTCCACTCCTCTTCTATGAGTCATCCTTTTAGAACCAAAAAAATATACAAACATGATTCCCTGTTAGGAGATATTTTAAATAATGTGACTTCAGCAAAAACTAATTTCCCAAATTATGACAGTCTTTAATCAAGCCTTTCCTTTGAACTGGAGGCTGGTTTCTTATTTTCCCAAGGAACATCGAATGTTTTTACAACTCTGCCATACATCACTTAGGTGCTAATATAGTCATGTCCTGTCCTGTAATAAACTGTATATTTAGCTTACCAACTTCAGAGGCAAGAGGTCATAAAAGCCATAAACTGCAACTTCTGAAGGAAGTTAATTACATTACAGAGATCTCCTGGTCATTTTAATACATCCTGTTAGCTTCACTGAAACCTGGGGGGGGGCACCCATGGAAGCAAAGGATGTCTTTTGTGAGACCATCACATACTATATTTTTATATTACAAATATCATTCAATAATCATAACCAGCTGGCCAAGCATCACGATCCTCCTCATCTAGACTGAATCTGTGGGCTCTATCCCCTGCATAGGATGAGCTTTCCAAGTCAGGTCACTCCTCATATAAACACGACAAGCCATCTGTGCTCTGATTGGTCATTCCAGCCCTATGTAAGATTGTCATGTCATACCCTTGCAAGACGAGACTCCATCTTAATAGTCTACCATTAGTTTTTCCCATTTGTGTTAGCCAAACCAGGGGGTTGTGGTCAGTTTGTACCTCAAAATGCTGCCCATATAAGTATGGCTCTAACTTCTTTAGGTCCCACACTATGGCAAGACACTCTTTTTCCACAGTAGAGTAAGCCTGCTCCCTGGGAAGTAACTTTTTACTCAGGTACACTACAGGGTGATCTTTCCCTTGGTTGGATGTCTGACTCAGTACTGCCCCAATACCCACATCTGAGGCATCAGTCTGGACTATAAAGGGTCTGCTATAGTCAGGACTTGTCAATATAGGAACACTGCACACTGCCTCCTTCCATCTGGTAAAGGCTTTTTCACAGGCTGGTTCCCAAGTAATTTTCTTAGGCATCTTTTTCTTTACCAGGTCAGATAGGGGAGCAGGCAGGGCACTGTAATTGGGTACAAATTTCTGATAGTACCCTGCTGTCCCTAGAAAACTCCTGACCTGCTTCTGCATTTCCGGTCTGGACCATGCCTTGATCACCTCTATTTCTACTTGGTTAGGACAGAGCTGTCCCTGGCTTACAACATGCCCGAAGTATGCCACTTCAGCCATGGCCACCTGGCACTTCTCAGCTTTGACAGTGAGAACGGCCCTCTGTATCCTGCGCAGCACTTCCCTGAGGTGGGACAGGTGTTCCTCCCAGCTGGCACTAAAGATGGCAATTGTCATCCAGGTACACCACGGTGTACTCTTCAGCACCATTTAACACCTGTTTCACCAACCTTTGGAAAGTGGCCAAGGCATTCTTCATTCTGAAAGGCATTACTTTAAATTTAAATAACCGTATCAGAGAGATGAAGGCCGACCTCTCCCTAACTCTGTCAGTTAACTCTACCTGCCAATACCCCTTTGCCAGGTCAATAGTCATAAGGTAGGTCACCCCTCCCAACTTGTCCAGGAGTTCATCCGTCCAGGGCATCAGGTGGGTGTCTAACTTTGTGACTGCATTCAGTCCATGATAGTCCACACCGAAATGAGTACAGCCATCTGGCTTGGGCACAAGGACTACGGGTGAGGCCCAGGGGCTGTGGGATCTCTGGATTACCCCTAAATCCAGCATTTCCTCCACCTTCCTCCTAATGTCCTTTTGGACAGCCTCTGACACCTGATATGCTTTCTGCTGTATAGGCGTCTGTGTCTCTGTCTCTACACTGTGCGTCGCTAAGGGGGTTAGTCCAGGCTTGGTGCTAAATAGTGGGGCAAAGTCTACTAGAACCTCCCTTACTTCCTGGATCTTGTCCGGGGCCAGCTGGGGAGACAATTTAACTGCCTCCACAGAGGACTCCTGCTTGCTTTCTTCCAGCAAGTCCAGAAGGGGGTCTCCTTTGTCCATCCCATCCCCAGGACTACATACTGCAAACACCATGTCAGCCCTATTAGCATATGGCTTCATCATGTTGACATGGTACATTCTTTCTGTCTGTCTTCTGTCAGGTAACTCTATGATATACTGTAGTTCATGTCATTTACCTTTCTAACTACTTTGTACGGTCCTGCCCACTCAGACTGCAGCTTGTCTTTCTGGACCGGAATAGGTACCACGACTTCCTGACCTACCATGTACCAGCGAGCTCTGGCTCTGCGGTTGTACCACATTTTTTGTTTCTGTTGGGCAGCTTCCAGGTTGCTCTAGGCTGTCCCCACAAGCTCTTTCAGCCTTTCCCTAAACCTAAGGACATAATCCACTATGGGCGTTCCCTGGGTGGCGTGTTTGCCTTCCCAGTCCTCCCAGATCAAGTCTAGGGGCCCACGTACCTGGCGTCCATATAAGAGCTTGAAGGGGGAAAATCTTGTTGACTCTTGGGGAACCTCCCTGTATGCAAACAACAGGTGGAGAAGGTATTTCTCCTAGTCCCTCCTATGCTGTTCAGCAAACACTTGGAGCATTGACTTCAGGGTACCATTTTTCCACAAACCCATTGGCTTGAGGGTGATAAGGTGTTGTGTGCCTCTGCACCAACCCACACTTCTCCCACAAACATTTCATCAGGTCTGACATGAAAGAATCCCCTCAATAGGTGATAACCTCCTGAGAAACCCAACTCAGGAGAAAATCCCAAGTAAGGCATCTGCCACTTTGTCTGTCCTCAGAGAGGATAGGGTGACTGCCTCAGGATACCGGGTGGCACAATCCACCACAGTCAGGATGAACCTCTTCCCGGAGGAGTTGGGGTTATTTAAAAGCCCCACAATTTCCATTTCCACCCTCTGGAATGGCTCCTCCACTATGGGCAATGGGATTAGGGCAGCTTGTGTTTTCTTACCTGCCTTCCCTATTTCTTGGCACTGGTGACAAGACCTGCAATACTCCATCACCTGCTGGGTAAAGTTGGGCCAACAGAAATTCTGGACCTGCCGCTGCATAGAGTGTGCGATTCCCAGATGACCAGACAAGGGAATATTGTGTGCAGTCTTGAGCAACTGCTCATGATACACCTGGGGAATGACAAGCTGCCTGCCTATCGCCCCTCCACCTGTCTTAACAGCCTGAGTATACTGTATATCAGTCCATTTTCCCAATAAACCTTATGTTTACTGTCACCTCCCTGTGCTCTGTCAGAATCTGCCCAAGCCCTCAGCTTCTCTAGACTAGGGTCGCTTTTCCGAGCAGCTGCAAACTCCTTACACATTCCCAAGGCATGGGACAGGTCCCCTTCAGTCTCTAAATTAGGGTCCCTAGCACTAGTGTCAGGGCAGTCAGGATCACTGTCATCCCTACCACTCTGACAATGGGTCACCCCCCCTTCTTTGGAGTAACCCTCCATATCTGTGTGGTTAACTGCTACTGGGGAAATTTCTACCCCCTTTTCATTAGTCTCCATATCAGGAGACACAGGCTGGGGAATCAACCTCCCAATGATTTCCACACTGGCTTCTGTGGAGTCCAGGGAACTACAATTTCCCCTTCCCGCTTGGCTATGGGTAACTGCACACACCATCCCATTTGAGATTGTTGCCAAGGATGACATCAACTGCTAAAGTTTTGGCTACAGCCACCTGTTGCACAGTTCCCCATTTCCCCCCAGTCTAGGAGAACACTAGTGAGGGGCAATGTTTTCTCCTCACCAGTAAAGTCTTGTACAGTTACGGATTCATTGGGTATAAGCTGACCAGGCTCTATCAGATCCTCTTTTACCAATATCAGGGATGCCCCGTGTCCTTTAACCCTTGTGTCTGTACACCATTCACCGTGACTGGGTACATGTATTCCCTCATGTTCACAGGCATGCTTCCAGGGACACATAAACAACCCACTTCTTTCCTAGACCCATGTTGTATATTGCTTGTCCCTTTGGGACACTGGCAATATGCCCAGTTTCTTTACACACCCAACATTCATTTCCTTTCTCAGAAAACTCTTTTCTTTGAAACCTGGGGCTAACTGGTTTCAGTGGAGGCAGTGAGGGTTTTAGCTGCCCTGAAGGTATGCTTTTCCCTTTCTGCACTGCCACACCCACCCCACTTGGTCTCAGAGCATGTCTGCTCTTGGCATAGCGGTCCGAGAATTCAGCAGCCTTTTGCATTGTTTTGGGATCTCGGTCCTCCAGCCAGGTTTTCGGCTCTGCTGGGCATGCCCAGAAAAAAAATGTTCTAACAAAGTAGCATTTTCAATTTTATCTACAGAGTTTGCTTCAATTCCCTTCCACCAACATTTTAAACATTGACATTGTTTCGTGGCTAGCTCCTTGTGGCTCATGTCAGGGCTTCTCCTGAGCTTACGGAATTTAGTTCTGTATGTTTCTGCAGTTAAATCAAACGTTTTTAAAAGTGCAGCTTTAAGTTTGCTGTAATCATTACTGTCTTCATTGTCCATTTGACCCAATGCATCACGAGCTTTCCCGATAAGTAGCGGGGATAGCTGGAAGCTCCAGGACCCTCAAGGAATTTTTGCCTGAATACAAACTTTTTCAAAAAAATTTAAAAAGGCATCCATATCCTCCCCCTCTTTAAATTCAGCTATCAATTTGGAATTCAATTTGTAACCAGTCCTGTAGTTCCAATTAAACCCAAGCCACTTACCTGCTCTGGTGCTGGTGGCTGAAGTCATAGCTTCTCCAGTACATGTTGCCTCTGGCACTTTCACTTCTCTCGGTCCGCCTCTCACTGTTCACGCTTCCTCTTCTCCTCTGCGGCTCACTGGCGCTCACACTATTCAAGGTCAGCTTCTCACTGTTCTCGCTCCCTCTTCTCCTCTGTGGCTCATTTCTCTCGCTCCTCTTCTCGCCATTCTCGCTCTGCTTCTCACCGTTCCTGCTCAGCCTCCCTCTGGAACTCCAACTCCATTCTGCACAACTCAGTCTGCAGCCTGATTGCTTCTGGCTCCAGAATGCTGGTGACCCTCCCCTGCTGCTGTGGCCCTTCGCTTGTACTGGCCCTGCTGCCCTCCTCACCTGACCTGTACACTGCACTTGCCGCTAGCCCCTCCACACCCAAGATTTGGTCCTTTACAGTCACAGTCTGTGACTGGATGCTCTGGGCATCTGCTGCCATCAGGGCATCCATGAGGTGCTGCTTGGTGGCTCTCACATCATGCAGGACTCCTCTATCCTGGCACAACTGCCTTAAGTAGTCTGCAGTGCACCCGCTGTAGTTGGAAGCCATCTTCTTCCCTAACTACGGCTACTCTAACTTGCACTTTAGAAAAAAAAAAAACAGGTAGGAACTTGACTGTAAGCAAAATTATATAGTTTTGTTTGCTTTTTAAACATAAATGACTGCCTTATTTTGCAAGTGAGCTGTACAGTATTAAGCTGACACACTGAAAAGTTAAAGCTTGTGTTACCAAATTTATCTGCACTGTTGCCAACCAAATCTGTCACAAACACACTCAGCAGGTCAGGTCCTCTGCTCCCACAGTGGTCACAGTCATGGGGAAGAAGGTGCTGTGGCCATGGGCATAGGAATAGTGGTAACAGTAGCTACAGTGGTGGTGACAGCTGAAAGGATGTCTGCTGCAAGAATGGCACTGGTGGTGGTGGGAAGTCCACTGGCTGTGGATGTAACAGCCATAGAAGTAACAGTGGGAACATTAGTGGTGGTGTCTGCTGCTTCCTGCACAAGGCATGTATGCTCTAATGCCCACCTTCTACTGGCATATAAAGATGTGACAGTGATTGTGCTGATGGAACAAGTGGTGACACTGGTACTAGCAGTACTACTGCTGGTATTAGCAGCAGTAGTAGTAGTGCTATTCTCAGTGCTGCCAGTACTAAAAGCCTTGCTTGGGGGAGAAAATTATTTGAGCCTGCTGAATACAGAGAAGCACCAGTCCGTCTATGTATTCTATCTCACCGCCTTTTCTGGAATTGGATTATGCATCAATAATAATAATATAGTGGAGCAAGACAGGATGCAGTTCAGCACTTTGCAGTAAACAACATGTCACAAAATCCTGCATGTAATGATGAGAGGTTACTCATGAGTGGTGAGCTGCCATAGAGGGGAGTCAGCCGACACACTTTTCAGTTGTACAGGGATCCAAGCCTGGAACCATCTGACAAACAACAATAATTCAGTGACTCAAGCCTGTTTGGCTGAGAACTGTAGAAGTTTATTTAAAAAACGTTGTGCACACAGCTGTGCACACACGGAGACCAGCCATGTGAAAAAATATATTTTGCATGCACAAGCAACTTGTGCGCAGTAAGCTGCACATACAGGGCCCAGCCTTATAAAATCAGATATTATGCATGCATGGGCAAGTCATGTGCAGTGAGCTACAGGAGGAGTTAGTAAACACCCACTTCAGTCATGCAGGGAACCAAACCTAGAACTAGAGGACAGCAAAAAACAAAACACAAAAACAAAATGTGCTTCACCAAAAAAATCACACTGGAGCTGTGTGTCAGAGAGCAGTGGAGGAGGGATGCTAGCAGACAGCCCTCCTGGCCCCTGTAACTGAGCACAGCAATTAGAACAAAACACTCAGTCAGAAGGCCAAACAAGCTTTTCTGGCACTGATCAAATAATACAGACCCAAAAAAGTCTATGGAGGAAAAATGATTTCTTCTTAAGCAAATTTAAGGTCTCAGAAGTACCCCAAAGCTAGCTTGCAGAAACAACTGTCTCCTCTGCTGTATCAACTCAGAATGAGGAAGTCACATGAAGTGTTTGCTTATGACTCCAGAAACGGCCTTTGGCCAACAAAGCTCAGGAAGACTTGGAAATCTCACTGAATAATTAAGTCTGACATTATAGCCTAGAAGGTAGAGTAACAAGCTGTGAATGAGTATGGTACATCCAGCAGGCCTGGGTTTGATTCCCACAACCTCTACTTGCATACTGTGTGTCTTTGAGCAAGTCACTTAACCTCCCCATGGCTCCCTGGTTGTCCCTGAAAACAGGCACTTGTGCCCAGTGGGTCTTATTTGGTTGCTAAAGTAAAATAAATAAAATAGTTGTTCCCAAATATTGGCTGAATAGTGAATTATTCAGGAAGGGCATTCAAATATTTGGAAAGCTTGGTATTAGGGAAATACTGTTTGATCCATGCACAGCCCTTGTAATCTGTTTGCACTGGGGACAGAGAGAGACACACTTGATGGATTCATGTTTTTAGAAGGAAATGTAAGTATATTTATTTTCTTTCTTTTCTTTCACTGTGCTCTGCCCCCCCAAGCACTATTCCTATATTTTCTCCACTTGTTCCCTCTGTCTCCCACCCAGATGTTGGTGGTACCCATGATGCCCCTGCCTCTGACCAGTAGACTGGATAAGCAGCCACAGTCAATGCTGATGCTGCTTTGTGTTCTACTGGCAGAGGGTGTGAGAGAGCCAAATGACTCACACCTTCTGTCCTTGGGGAGATGAGCACATCACCTCTGTGACACGCCTGTCTGCCATCGTAGGGTTCCACGTCTCAAACATGACTTTACCATATTTATTTGAGATGAATTCTACCACAGTCACACATTATCCACCTGTGCTTTCCTAACTCATCCACTCTTTCTTTTCTTCTTCTGTGAGAAGGCGGGCTCAAGCCATGGGGGAGGGGGCAGGATGTTTAAATCTTGGAATGTTCTGGCACTGGTCATCAGCCACCACCAGCAATATGGAGCAATACAAATAAATTATTTATATTTAGAAAATGTGTTATGAAAATCCTGGATGAGGGGTGTGAATACCTCTTGACACTGGCCAGGGGAAAAAAACTGTTGATATGCAGCTCACATTTCTACAGTGCAGCTCATGCTGACACTAAAAGCCCTCTGCTTCTGTCGCCACTGCTTTCACTCGGCACTGCTCGCACGCATTAAAACCCCATTCCACTGTGATTAGAAATGTGTTGTGTTGGACCAACACAGCCCATTTTCTAAATGCGATATGACACTGCTGGGTGTGCAGTGTTGCAGGATACCCACATGTCTGGTAGCCCGTGACATAGTCATCGGCGATTGGGCGCCTACAATAATGATGACCCAATCCCCGATGCATGTCAGTGGGGCTAGGTATATGGCAGGGTGACTGGATTGGGGGGGGTCGGCGAATATATTGACAGGATGTTACTATACCTACGTGCTGGTGGGGGGAATGAGCATGCACAGCAAGGGGCGGGAGGGATTGTGATGGGTGGTGCCATGGTGGGTTACCAAGCTGGCCCCGTGGCATGGTGGGTGGGTGGGTTGGCAGCGTCAGTGGGCAGGGTACTGGGTTCAGGTCTGGGCACTGGTATGTTTTTGTTGTGCTCCTGACATGCACCCCCCGGAGTTGAGAATACTTAAGTAGGGAAGTGCAGGGGGTGCAGCCCCCCCTCCTAAAACATTAAAAAAACAAGTCCCCAATGCCGTTTTGCTGTTTGCCGGGGAGTCAGAATGCCGAAATAGATTTTCGGCACTCTGACTTCGCGATAACAGCGATCACCTTTAAGCTTTCACCATTATCACATGGAACGCACATGTCTAAGGCTGTAAGGCCCTCAACCTGCACTATTGGCTTCACCATGTGGGCAGGTGGATATCCCCCAACACCACACACCTTGCTGAGTCTTATCACTTACGCAGACATTGGACAGGAAGGTATAGAGCCAGGCCCCAATACAGTGATGCAACTGTAGGTGCAAGTGGTTGGTGCAAGTGGTTGCTGTGTCTGCTTTGTGCCAGCTGGGGCACTGTGGTATTGGGCAATGGGGGTTGTTGTCCTTCCCTGCATGGTCACTAAATACATTGCAGCTGTGTAGAGGAGGGGCAAAAGCCACCACCCAGTAAGAGCCTACTGGGTCATGAATACAGCAAGCCACTTTGTAATCATGGCCACAGCAGCTAGCAGCCTCTCCCTCCCTGCCTTACAACTGTAACAGGTATGTGATAAGAGTGTCACAAAGCTGCAGCCAGGAGCACAAGTGGAGCACAATGTCAGAACATTAAACAGGCATCTTCAACCACAATATTTCTTTTTTTTAATTTGTATTACAGTCATGGCACTTTTTTATGCTTATATGTGGTCTAATATTTTAGAAAAGATTCTAATCTGACAAACTACTATTTCATTCCTCTCCAAGAAATGGTATGAAAATAAATATAATAGCTTGTGTTAGCTACTGTATGCAAAATGAATCTAACAAGAGCGCATGAATAGAATATGATAACATACAAATATAGGTTTAATAGTAGGGACCAATGAACAAAAATGAGTAAAACATGAAGGTATTGTATCATATAAACAGAGAATAATGGATAGGCAAGTGTGTATTATGGATTTTATTTGCACACCCAAGGTGTTTAATGAACCATAAACCTCGAGAGCGAAGCTCGAGAGGTTTATGTGGTCAACAAACACTGAGGGTGTGCAAAAAAAATCCATAAATACACACTTGGCTATTCTTTATTTTTTAATAATTGCTGGTGCTTGGATTTCTTTAATTTTCAGTTGGCTGCATTTTTTAGCGTGACTGAGGGCTTCACTATTCTAGAACAAACTTTGATACATTTTCTACAAAAGAGCAGTATTTAGTATAAGAGAAAAGTTCAGCATTTTCTTTTACATTCCTCTCTATATTGTCTTCAGAAAAAGCCGCCAAGTGTAGAGCGAGGGAAATGAGTCACTCGGCGACATCAGAAGACTCGATGGAAGTGTTACTATCGCAACGCTCGCTAAAGCTTACATCAAGTCCTCTGAAGCCGTGGAGGGCCCCCCCTTTTTCGCTCTACACTCAGCAGCTTTTTCTGAAGAAAATAAACAGAGGAAGGCAAAAGAAAAAGTTGAACTTGTCTATTCAGTAAATACTGCTCTTTCATGGAAAATGTGTTGAAGTTTGTTGAGAACAGTGAACCATTCGGTTATGCTACAGTCTACTGTGAAAGTGAAAGTGGTTTAAAATGCCATAAACCAGATTTGGGGTTATCATGACTTTTGGGAGCATAATAACCCCAAATCCAGTTATTACAGAATTTGAAGAGACTGGTAATCTGGTTATTACTGGGGTCACCAGTAATTATATTCTCGTTAAGCACACTTCCCCATCCATTATTCTTTATATAATGTATGGACATCAATGTGTTATGAGATATTTTTTTTGCACCCCTGAGGTGTGTTATACTACATATTTATAAATGTATAACACACAGAGGGAGTGTAAAAAATTGAGAGCAACACTGATGTCCATTACTTTATTTTTCATAATTACTGGTTTGAGAAAAGATATGTTTTGGTAAAAGTGGGTGAGTGAGGCTGAGCTTCATAAAATTGTACATGTTTGTGACATCACAAACATGTATTATGGAGTTTGACAGCAACTGGTTTTAGGTTGATATAAACCTTAACAAATAATAAGTGAACAGGAGCACATGAAAGGGTGTGGGTTGTGCTCTAATAAAATCATGAAACAGGTGTGTGGAAACCACGAGGCAAAGTTGAATGCTTCCAACTGCCTGAGAGTAGGTTATTTGGAGTATAACCCCCAGAACCTGGTTTCTGTTACCATGCTTCTAAAATGGGTATACTTAAGGTTTTTATTTTCACTAGTTATTCTTCTACCTGTGCTCTTCCTGGCCCCTATCTTGCCAGCCCCCCCCCCCCACAGCCCAGTAACTCACCATCCCTGGGACTTTCCCCCTTTTTACTTTACAACTTTCCCCTCATGATGTAGTCAGGGATGCTTACACATACCCCTCTGAAGCGGGACCCAGATGGATGCCTATTCGGTGGTGCCAAGCCTGTTGGTGGCCGTCCTTTTATCTCACCATAGAAGGGGATGTTTTTCCTCCAGTTTTTTTGTCTGTCCCTGGCATACTGACATGGAATTATGCATTCTCCGATGTCCCACACTTTTGTTGGCCTCCCGTCTGCCTCTACACCCAGTCTCTGCTAGGTGTCAGGCACATTGCAGGAGGCCCAATCCAACCCCCCCCCCCCAGGAGAGTAGAACAGTCCCTTGGACCCTTGTAGAGTAGAGAACAGGGAGCTAACATCTTGTACATGGATTTCACCACAATCATTGATTCAGTACCACATAGGAAAATAGTGAAGGAGGCAGGGGACCTACAGTAGGACCAGGGGAGAGGTTAAATAACTGGATAGCAATTTGGCTGACATACAGGACTTAGAGAGTGGTTTTGAAGGAAAATTCTCTGATGTCAGGGAGGAAACAAGTGGGATGCCTCAGGGGTCTGTCCTGGGGTTAAGTTTTAACATGTATAGAAGTGATGATATAGGGGGTTGGGTTGCAAGGGCAAGTGAGTCTGTTTACAGACAAAACAAAAACCCAGTGGAAGAGTAGACAGTGAGAAGGGAATTACTAGCAAGAGGAGAAATGTAGAGGGGCTGGGGAAGTGGTCTAGTATTTAGCAACTGAAATTCAGTACCAAGAATTGTAAAGTAATGCACATTGGTGGCAGAAATCTGCATAAGGATTACTGCATCAAGTGGGTAATAGTGCAACACTCAAAAGGGGAAGAGAACTTGGGGGAGATAATTACTGTAGCAATAGTCTAAAAACCTCTTACTAATGCAATAAAGCACATGGGAAGGTCAACAGGATGTTAGGATGTACATGGAGGGGCTTTACCAGTCACAGAAGGGAGGTAATACTGCCTCTGTGCAAGTCATCAGTTTGATCATATCTAAAGTACTGTTCTGTGTGCAGTTCTGGAGCTCACATCTGAGAAAGGGTAGAGATAGGTTGGAAACCATACAGAGAATGGCAGTACAAATAATACAGGGGCAGCAGGGTAGGTTTTTCTGTATGAGAAAAGATTGAAGTGTTTTAATACATATTTTCTGGAGGACATAAATGAGGGTGTGTATGATAGCAACATTCAAATACATCCAAGGGTACAATAGTGTAAACTGCACATGGTTGTTTAGGATGAGAAGCAGTTCACTTACCACGGGGCACAGTTTTCAAGCTGGAAGGGGGAAGGTTAAAAAGGATATTAGCCAGTATTTTTTCACAGAGTGGGTCATGGCTGGGTAGAAGAGTCTATTAAGAAATGTGGTCATTTTCTGGGACTATTGCTGGGTCCGAAACACATCGGAACACCTGTAAGGGAGTCAAGTTTAGTAAGTGCTATGTTGTAGGGCTTCAGTACAGACTTGATGAATGAATGGACTTTTTCTGTTCCTATCCTTCCCTGTTTCCATGTTTTGTTAAAGTTTGGTCTCATTTGTAGAAATTAGATCATCATATGGAGACTCTGGCATTCTCAGTAGAGTTATCTCCCAATCCATCTTCCCTTTGTCCACATGCTCTTTTCAAGCATAGTTGAGGTCAGGCCCCCTTTTGAAAGATATCCAATAATCTTTGGCACACAAAACCTGTGTCGCACATCAAACCAACAGATTAATGTCTCTGTTTCGCCACTTAGAAAGGAAAAGTTAAATCACCTCTTAAAGTCCATATATCTTCTTTAAGCAATAGTACTCATCCATACAGTAAGGGGGTCTGAGTCATTTACAGTAGGTCTACAAAGTGACACTACATATGCTATGATATCAGGAGAAATATATTCACAGCTATAACTCTTGCTCTGTGGTTCTAACAGGCTTGCAAATAGTCTCACTGGATTCCTTATCATTTTGTGACAGAATCGTCTCTTTGATATAACAGTTGGATGTTCGTCTTCATGGTAAGAGGGTATGGAAAAAGGTCCATCCCATGCTTCTAATGTGTGCTACTAGTAGTAAGGATTTAAAATTCAACAATGTCACTAGTGAATTAAAAATAATAATTACAGCTCTAAATATTCCATGAAAGTTGCAGGTTGCTGTGGTTTCTCTGCTATTTTAGTAACACTGGGTCTCACGGTTTTCCTCAAAGAAGCTAAAATGTTATTTTTAAATTATTTTCAGTGCACCACCATCAGCGTTTGCTGGTAAAAAGCTTGACTTTGGAGGCAATAATTCTGCCAGCTTTACTTTGCCATCGGCAGACGTTTTGAAATCATTTCTTGGAACTAGCCCATCTGTCAAAGTCCAGGTGAGTACAAAGACACCAGAGTTGCCCTAGCAGACAGTTCTTCATCTTTTCTCCCCTTGTGGTAGATTATTCCAGTAAATCCCATCCTTTCATCCCTCTCAACCCAGCCCCTGCAGCTAGCCACTCACACCAGTTTTGACTGGCACATTACCTTTCCCTGGTGTGGGCATGTTGCTGTGGTCTGGAGAAGAGAATGCACCACTCACATCAGTTTGGGCCGGCACATTGTTTTCCCCAGACCACCACAACATGCCAACACTGTTCCACTATTTTAATGATTTATTGCCACTCACACTGTGCATTTTTGTAAATGTGTACCACTTCTTTAATGTTTTCACTACTTAATGAGCAGTGTCAGTTTCTCAGTAGGTAACACACTCACCTTTGAGGCCGGGAGATCAGAGGGCTGTGGGTTCAGTTCCCACATCTGGCACTTGGGTTACTATCCCAGTACTGACTCTGTAGCGCAGCATGAGAGGGATGCTGCACTTCTGAGGTGCCATCTTTTGGATGAGATGTTAAACCGAGGTCCCATCTGCCTGGATTGGCGGTAGTTCAGGTGGATGTCAAAGATCCCATGGCACTTATCGAAAAGGGTAGGGGAATTTCCCCGGTGTCCTGTCCAAATTTCCCTCATTCACTAAAAATACCACCAACAGCTTACTCTAGTTCAAGGTCAGTTGGCGTTCATCTGTATCCCCCTTCCCTGGGTCGTGCCTGAAAATAGGCAGGATTTGTCTAGTGCACTTACCTAGTCAATAAAAACTAAATAAATAAATAATTGATTATAATGAGTTATTATCATTAACACAGTAAAGATTTGTACTTTTGCACATTTTATATATTTATTTATTTATTTCTAGGAAGTACCTTTGACTCAAAGACTCTGCTACAGAGGTTCCACGCTGTAGTAATACATGAGCATAACATCATTTACAATGGTTACAAGTACATAAACAGATACAAGGAGTTTCCTTGCCTTAGAAAAACATGAGTACATCAGGTTACAGAGGTTACATGATTACAATAACAGGGATTACATAAGTAAAAATATACAGATATATTGTTTATAGCAGGCTAGGTTGACAAGAAGTTTAAGTGAAAAACTTGAGGATCTACAGGATATAGAGCAAATCAGGTAGGGAACAGAGGATGATATAGTCAGTAAAATAATTAACTAATACTATATGCAAGGAGGTGAGAACTTGATGGGCAGCAGTTCTTTTTTTTTTCCAATTGTTTAACCAGGTGAGACACACTAAGCTTAAAACTTGTTTACAGGTGCAACCTGGGAGCACAGAGAAGTTAAGTGACTTGCTCAGGGTCACACATTATGCAAGTGGGGGCTGTGGGATTCAAACCTAGGTCTCTAAATTTACAGCTCAGAGCCTTAAACCACTGCACTATACTGCCTCCTCTTTTGTCTTAAGTGCTAAAGAGTGTAGTCATAGAGGAGGGCTAGACTCATTGGAGGGAAGTGCAAGACACCTTTTTGTCTGATATTTTGTGTGCGTACATTACTTTTGTCCCTTTTTTCTTTGTAACTGCTTGCAAGTGTCCCTTGTACTCTCTGATATTCTGTTTTGTACATTGTACTTGTCAGTATATTTCATATTGTACATTGCATTTGTGCTAGCTGGTTTATAGTAATTCTTAACACCTTGTACCCCTCCCCATCCACCAAAGGCACAGGGGGCTGGAGCTGCAAACAAGCACCATCTCACTGTGCCTATAAATAAATAAACAAAAGAAGCCTTCCTCTGTCCCCTGGGTTTTTAGTCTACAGCTGTCTGTTGCTTGTATCAGTCGAGCAATGTTTTTCCCCCAATACCAGAAAATTATTGAACCTCATAACAATAACAATTTAAAAACTATGATCAAAAAGTAATAAAAAGAACAAATGAAGGGCCAAAGTAATGCAAAGGCAAGAGAAAACATTTTTTCTAAAAAGTTAGTTTCAACTACAATTAATAAAAACCATAGCATACCTGTCCGTCTGCTTTTCTATGTACCTGATGAAATGATAAAAAACAAGAGATCGCTCAATAGGAAGATGAGTGAATCCACAGCATCATGTTCAGGTATTTAGAAAAGTAGCTGGTCTCAAACACTCTACTCCACGTAACAAAAGGAAGCCATGAGTTCGTCCATTGTTCCAAATTTATTCATAGATAGAATCAAGTTAAAAACAAACCCCACAGGTACAGCTACTACTGCCTTCAACATTTCAAGCCGCCATGCCTCTGTGTTAAGAACTCACCCCTATTAGTTGAATGCCAGCTTTCATTTATATCAAACATTACTTAAAAATGCATAGAGCTCTTTTAAAAATTGGCCCCGTAGTCTTCAATGGGGCATGCCTCCATGCTCTTCCTGGTTAGATGCCACAAAACGTCTGAACGTGGGGGTGGGGCTGATAGCCCGGGAAGTGGAATGCATCTGCTGGTCATCTGTTCAGCTGAATTTACAGTCCCTTCCCTTTCAAACAGGAAAACTTTAAAAAATGTGGTCAGTAGTTAAAAAGAGTTTCGCTAATATCGGGTAATGGGTTATGACATTTAAAAAGTTCTCTTCAAGCCCACGTCACAATCTTGGACATTCCATTTAACCTTCTCACAATGTGGGCCAACCTTTAAAGTATTGAAAACCATGACCATGAATTCTCTCCGTTTTAGATGCTCTCAAAATCTGATCACCAGAATATAGTTGTCATTTAAGTTCTTGCTCCCAAATGTAACACAGCACATTTTTCTGTGCTGAATTTCATATCAGCTTCAGTGGTCTGCACTGTTTGTCTTGCTTTGAAGACCAAGTCCTCCTCTCATGACATCAGAATCATGTCTGTGGCTACAGGTTGACACCACAGGCTGAGGATTATGACTTCAAGGCAGACATAAGCAATATTAACATGAGAAGTCTAATGGAAAATTTCATTTATTAGTTTCACCAGGAAAGTGGATTGAATCTGAAGGCCCTTTTTCAGCCATGCCTGGGGAGGGGATACAAAAGGTGCAGACATAACAATAGTAATTAAAATTACAAACACAGCATATAACATATGATCATAACTAACAGTACTTACAATGTCTTAGAAAATGAGCAAAGTGTATTCATGTTCCTGATTGGCTGCAAGAGCCAATTTGCCAGTCCGGTATGAGACAACAGAGACTGGGAAATAACTAGCCCCAGTCTCAGTTGCTTCATATAGTTCTAAATATTAGTGGGCTAGTAGAATGTTCAAAAGGCAAGCACCGCCATGTTGTTTTTTCGTTTAGCGAGTGTAGCGAGCGACAGCTCCAAAGTGAGTCCATCTTACTGTAATTTAAATAAATGAAATAAACTAGACACCAAACAGCAAACTAAATGCACAATCTTTTTTTTTTTAAGAAAACAGCCAGCTGCTACTAATGTTGACAGTCTCGCGCTCCTCTAGCAGCTCCCTAATCTCCATCCCGCTCGCCTACTTTTTGCCTCTCGCTTACATTTTCTTTATCGGCAATGAGATTCCCCACTAATACCTGGCAGTCTTCCCCACCCCCTGTGTCACAAAACCATCAGGAATTAAGTAAAGTGCATATTTAAAACGAATAAACCCTTTTTTTCCACAGCAGAGTGCTCCAATGTCACAAAGTTACTCGTGTGTCACGATTCCCCAAAGGCTGGTGTAATATCCTGCTGCTCTAGTACATTGAGCAAGTGGGAAATGCATCTTTGTCTCCAGGGAAACAAACTTACAGAACTGCCACCACCAGTCTTTTGCCCGATTCCCTGATCCCTTCATTTTTTAAATTGTTTTCCAGCTGAGTAGCCCCACTCCAAACTGAACAGCAACACCAGGAGAAAACAAAAAAATCAACCTGTAAAAACAGGTTTACTTTTCTTTTTGCTGCCTTATCACCCGACCTTCTGTAACTTCCTACCCAATGCAAGCCAAGTAGCAGCTGAGGCTAATTTTATGTTTTTGTACACGGCGGTCAGGTCACAGGAGGGGGCATACCTTGCAGCAGTGACTGATCAAGAAAGTGAGACATGCCACTTACACACACCAAAGTGAGAAGCCATCACTTCCTATTTGACAGTGCAGCCATCCCGACAACATCATCCTCCCACAATGGACAAGTAACAGCAGTCAGCAAATGGCAGGGAAACTATGCACTGGGGAAGAAAAGAAACACTATCCAGGAACATGCTCAGAAACTCCGGGGGAGGGAGAAGACAACTGACCGAAAGCAGGTACATTGTTTTCAAACTTCCCGTCATGCGATCGCGATCCGGGGGGGGGAGGGGGGCATGAAAGCAGCTCCGAGGTAGGTGCTCATTAGTGAGAAGGAAAAGCCCTAAAATACAGTGTGATTTTTTTTTTACTCCGTGGCAACCACAAACTGCATAAAAAAAAAAGGCTTATACAAGGAAAGTCTCTATCTGAAAAAAAAACAAAAAAAAACACACATACACACACACATATTGTAATGGAGGCGGATGAACTATTTTATTAAAAAAATGTATTTTAAACTATTTTTTTATTTACACTTTTTATAAAACTTATTTTCTTTTACAATGCCCATTTTCTAAGCGCAATAATATCCTCCAGGGTGGGCAGTGTTGGGGAATACCGAACCTTCCAGGGGCTATAAGGCCCTCCGCCCGTGGCGTTGGGCTTCATTACGCTCCTGGGTGGTCTGGTATTCCCCAATACCACCCACCCTGTCAGGTATTATTGCTTACATAGTCTACATATTATGTAAAGTTCCTGTTTTAATTAAAATGTTCTTAGCAATAAGGAATGAATAGTCCTGAAGTGAAAACAAACCTAGCTTGCAAAATCTACTGTGATAATCTTTTCGCTCTAATCTTGCTCCAATCTCTTCATTAACATGGTGGCATACGTTACATCCCTTCAAACCTTACAGCCTTGCAGTATTGCCATAATGTTAAAGGTACCTAAAATTGACACAGTACTCAGTACGTGGTCTTGCTGAGGATTGATACAGTGGCATAACTACATTGTTATCTCTATGTGTTTCTCTAAATGTTTCCTATAATAATGCTGCATGTCTTTCAACCTTTTCACAAGAGGGGCAAACCTCGAAAGTACTGAAAACCATGACTCTGAAATCTCTCCAGATTAGATGATCTCAAAATCTTATCCCCAGAATGTAGTATACATATAGTAGTTGACATAATGGTATTACAGTTTCCCAGTGTGTTGCCAAAACAGGCACTTATGCCTAGTGGGCCTTATCTAGTTACTAAAACAATAAAAAATATATATATCTGTATATGTAATAGATAACCCACTCTTAGGTGTGCGGTCGCGCACTGATATACCCACGCCTTGGTGTGCATTGTATGCAGAAGGCCGCAGGCCGAGTGCGTCAACCACCCAAGGTGCGCGTATATCAGAATGCTACCACACACTGTAAAGTGGGTTATCTGTCTTATAAAATGGCAAAATTGTTTTTTAGGTGGTAAAAGTGCAGGTGTGCAGTCATGCTCTGATATATGCATGGTCATGTAATGCTCATGCTCCAATAAATTACAAGCAGTTTCCCTACCCATTTTAGAAATATATATATAATATATATATATATATATATAGTCATATCATCGCTAAAGTGTCAGTGATTTCCTATGCTATGTTAATACCATGGCACACACAGAGCCATATCACTGAGAACCTGTGTTAATGAGTGAAAGGATATTGGCTAGGACACTGGGGATAACTCCCCTGCACTTCTGAAAAGTGTCATGCTATATTTAAAAAGCTGTTGAACTCTGGAAAAACTTTGGAAACATAGGGCCCAATTCTCAAAGGGTGGTGCAAGTTGCCCCAGTGGCAGTTTGCATCAACTTCTGCTGCACCAGGGACACTGCGCCTGATTCTCTATCAGGTAGGATCCTGGTGCCAAAGTCGCACAGCTTGCAGCAGAGTTGGCAGTGCACCAAACAGATGGCACACCTGAGAGGTTTGCTGCAAGCTGCAAGGCAACTGGACAGCACCACATTCCTCCCCAACCCTGATCCTTTGTTGAATAAACTAAAAAAGTTGCCTGGCGGCTAGTGGTCCCCCTCTCCTAATCCCCGATGTCCCCTTTATGCTTAAATCACAGAACTCCCTGGTGCCCAGTGCTCCCCCACCCCGATCCCCATACACAGTAAAATATACATCCCCTCCTTGATGTCTAGCAGTTTCCCTCCCTGTCAATGATCCCTGGTACAATGTAAAATAGAAACTATTCCCTGGTGGCTAGCAGTCCCCCTCTCGATCAATGATCCCTGGTACAATATAAAATAGAAACTATTCCCTGGTGGCTAGCAGTCCCCCTCTCGATCAATGATCCCTGGTACAATATAAAATAGAAACTATTCCCTGGTGGCTAGCAGTCACCCTCCCCATCCCTGATCCCATATATAGGAAACTTGCAACACTGCCCTGGTGTCCAGTGTTCCCCCCATCCTAGAGCACCCTAAACAACAGTCCCTGGTGTCTAGAGTCCCCCCTCCCTAGCAGGCAGTGCCCCACTACTCCACTCCCCCATCCCATCCCAGAGTCAGTGACCAGCACAGCCCTCCACTTCCCACCATAGCAAACCACTGACTGAGCTGTCAACGAGTGCATACTGTACAATCAGCTGTTACAGAATGCACTCCTTGACAGCTCACTCGGTGGCTGGCCATGGTGGAGCGAGGAGGGCTGTGCCTGTCATAGGCTCCAGGATGAGATGGGGTGGGGTTGGGGGAGCAGGGTGTTGGGGAACTACCTGTCAGGGTGGCGGTCCCCTAGACACCAGGGACTGTTGGGTATTGTTGGACGGAGCACTAGGGGATGGGGGAACACTGGACACCAGGGCAGTATGGAAGTTTTCTATACATGGGATTGGGGATAGGGAGGGGGGACCGCTAGCCACCAGGGAATGCTTCTATTTTACATTGCACCAGGGATCATCACTAGAGAGGGGGGGACTGCTAGACACCAGGGAGAGGATGTATATTTTACTGTGTACAGGGATTGAGAGGGGGGAATCACTGGACACCAGGGAGTTCTGTTATTTATGCATACAGAGGACATCAGGGAGGAGGACTGCTAACCACCAGGGTACTGTTTTATGTAATGCTACAAAGGGTTGGAATTAGGGAGGGGGGGCCGTGGCACTTGTTTCCTACCGCCAGGGTGGGCTACGGGGGTGGTGCAAGTTCTCTAACCCTTCCAGAGGATACACTTCTAAGTACTGTTAGACCAGCCATGGCTGGTCTAACAGTACTTAGAAGTGTACCCTCTGGGAGGGTTTGCAGAATAACTCCACCTTGTGTATCCCTGGGTTCCCTTTTTAATATTTGAATTTAAAGGAGCAATGTGGAGGGAGTAAGAACAATTCGGAAATGTGGAGACCAAAGTCAAACAGAGATCCTCACTCAACCCAAATGAAACTCGACATAAAATCCATATACTTAAATTGTTTTCATTTTTTTTCTTTTGCTCAACATAATCACTGTTATTTTTGCAATGTTTCAGAACCAAAATGCTCCTTCTTCAGACATTGAGCTTTGCATCATACTTAGTATTTCTCAATTTTTTTTGATTAGATAAACTAATCTCAAATTCTAAAAACAAGGAAAATATAATAATATTACAACACAAAATTTCTGTGTTTATATAATTTTAAATAGATAAGCTCCTTTAAATTGTAAATCAAAATGAACAGGGGAACACACCTGTTACTGTAATGTTAGATATCCTTTCTTAATCTGTTTTGCGTCAGAATTACTTTTTCCATAGTTATCCTGTAAACTGGTGGTGGGGGTGGGGGTGCTGCCACTCTCAATTCAGTTTTGTCTGAAAGTAGATTTAAAGGGGAAGTCTCCCATAGTTTCACACCCATATTTTCTCAACTTCTTATGCGCAACTGTTGTGTTCCTCCTCTAGTTGCCAGCAGTCATATTGCTGTCCAAATCTAGATTATAAATAAAAATATAAAGCCCCCAGAAGTTATCAATGTGTTTGTCCTCCATTTTACCATCAATGCTGCAGGAGGATGATGTCATCAGAGCAACAGATAATGGTGCTGCACTAAATGCTGTTCCACCAGTAAACAGAACCCACAATGTTTGGTCCCCCACTTGAGTAATGGGGGAACTCTAAGTGTTGTGCACATCCTGAAGTGCAGGTCTAATGGGGACTAGGACCATAGGAGTGTGATTCAGCACTGATTTGACATGTATATAGAGTATGCCTATAAGGAAGTGCCTGTATGTGTTGTGTTAATGTTTCTGTTAGCAAAAACAGTTTACCCAATAAATGACTGTGGGTACAACAAGAGTCTTCAGTGGTATTATATAACTGTTGTATTATGTTCTGTGTGTGTTAGCATTCTCTATTTTGATTGACACCAGCAGTGAGACACAATCCTGCACAAATGTCCCTTTCCCTTTGTAACTAGGCAGTCAGTGATTGGATGGCTGATGTAAGGCAATAAAGAGTTCAGCTATAATAAGGAATAGGTTACCAGGACAACATCAGCTTCAGCATATGGAAGAAGACGCATCTAGTAGTTAAAGCACAGGCACAAGAACTGGGAAACTCTGGTTCAAATCCTACTAAAGTCCCTTACTCTCTAACCCTTAACAAGTTCCCCTAACCTCCTTGGGAACTGTGATGGCCCCTCAGGTCCATGACTTTAACAGTGCCCTCATTATAAATCATTAGCAGTGATGTGAGAGCTACAGCAATTCACTTTTTAGGTACTGAAAACAAGCTGTGGCAGGGCCTCCCCCCACTTTTGTAATGCCAGCATTTGAAGTAGGATGCCCCTCACAAATCAGATGCTACACTTCAGCTGTTGAAGGTAAAGAAACTAATCAGTCTCAGTGTTTGTAGTACTCTGTATTTGCTTAGCTCATTCCTCCCATGTCATATGCATTCTGTATCTTGGTATTTCCAGTCAGAATCCTGATGTAAGGAGCATTATTTGAAATGTAAAATAATACACTTTATAAAGTAAGTGATCTAGCTCTCCACTTTCAGGCTGCTGAAAGGGGAGTGTATAATTTGTGCAAAGGAGGAATTCAGTCTTGTGTGATCCTTTGGGAAACTGCTCAAGCCTACCTTGTAAATGAATCCTCTCAAGGGTGTTCACCTGGTACACTACAGAGTGACTGATTGACTGCTCGATTGATTGATTGGTTGGTTGATTGGTTGATTCAGTCTACTGCTTTCCACAACATGTTACAACTGTCTCACAGAGAGAAATGAGCAGTACAAAGAAATAGCTTTTGTTTCCTGTGAATGAAGTACTGTTTGATGTATTATTTGCTCTACACATACAGTATTAAGGCTACAAGTACTACTTCCTGTGTGAGTTGCTTGACAGACCTGCCTTAAGCCACTGCAAACAAACTAAAATCAGGCTAGACAGCATTGATACCCTTATGTTTTGTTCTGCACTGTTGCTGCAGTGACATCAAGGAATGGGAGGGGCTGTATTACAAGTGACTCATTTGCATGTAAATGGAGGCTTGCTTGACATTTTACTGCCTTGTGTCAGAGCCTCAAACTCTAGATATGTGTTGCAACAGAAGAAATGGCTGGTCTCTTATTGACATATGTACAGTATTTGATGTAATGTATAAAAAATACATCAGATTTATCCAAATCATAAATATACAGGAGTCATCATCTTTAAATTTTCTTTGATTCCGCTACATTGACAAGTTAAATAAGTTTCTATTTGTAGGTAGGCTGTGTTCTGGTAAGATTCAGTTACTTCATAAATTCATTTACATTTTAATCGACTGTCATACCTATGCACATAGATTCCAAACTGTCCTCATTTGTTTGGACCTAGAAATCTCTTATTTCAGATTTCTTTATACTTACAGAAAAAAAAGAAACTTGCTTTCAGGTTTGCAATCTTAGTTTAAGAGAAAACTGCCTAAAATACAGGGCTCAGTACGTTGTTTCAAGCCAGCAGTCCCTTACCTTATAGCTGAATTCGTGTTTCAATAAACTTCTGTTGCTGCAGCTGTAACTCCAAACAGTGTTTCTCTTTTTCAAACAGCCAAGTTAATCCAATAGTTTAGGCAACACGCCTGCCGATTCAAACCACTGCCATTATTCAGAATGCCACTGTGACTCATGCAGAACCTCCACCTTCATCAAATGAAGGGGCCGGGTAGTCAGGTGAACATGCAAGAGCATGAAGATGTCACGAATGATGTCACCCTGGGAGGCCCAATCAAAAAGAAATCTCTCCCCAAAGCACCATGAGGCAAAGGAGAGATCCCCCTTCTGAATGCTTAGCAATGCAAATAATATTTTTATATTTACAATATATGGATATCAATCTTGGCAACTCAAAACACTGTCTGAATGTAAGCAAAGGTCCTTAGGCCATCTAGACAAAACTGGACAATGTGATGTAAAACAAATACATGCTCACATCTGTCAATTTCAAGTGAAAGGACTGATGTATGGAGGGGACGTGAGGGTAGGAAGGGAGGTGAAAGGGGGAAAGGACTATAGATATGGAACTTATTTGGACTACAAGGGGGCTCAAAGGCGGATTATTTATTTCAGAACTACAAACAAAAAAAGTGGGGGGGGGGGAGGTACTAGCACAGTGTGGTCTGTTTACTCATGAACCACTACCTTAGGTCACTCCATTCCACCTCTGTGATATTAAATTCACATTGTGACCTTTAGCACCCCCTTTGATATTCCCCAGGTCTTTAATTGCCTCCCAGCCTCATGCTAGTACCTATTTTTTTACAAGGCCTAATCTTACCCACAGCTCAAACTTCACATTTCAACCCCTCCGGGTTACTCTCTTATTAGTTTTACATTTATTTTATTAATATTTTGTGTCAAGATTTGAATGCCTATTTTGACCCCCTTTTTTTTGTTCGTAGTTTTAAAATAAATAATCTGGCCTTTGAGACTCCTTGTAGTCCAAATAAGTTCCATATCTATAGTCCTTTCCCCCTTTCAACTCACTCCCTACCCTCATGTCCCCTCCATACATCAGTCCTTTCACTTGAAATTGACAGATGTGAGCATGTATTTGTTTTACATCACATTGTCTGGTTTTGTCTAGATGGGCTAAGGACCTTTGCTTACATTCAGACAGTTTTGAGTTGCCAAGATTGATATCCGTATATTGTAAATATAAAAATATTATTTGCATTGCTAAGCATTCAGAAGGGGGATCTCTCCTTTGCCTCATGGTGCTTTGGGGAGAGATTTCTTTTTGATTGGGCCTCCCAGGGTGACATCATTCGTGACATCTTCATGCTCTTGCATGTTCACCTGACGGGCCCTCCCCTTCATTTGATGAAGGTGGAGGTTCTGCATGAGTCACAGTGGCCTTCAGTATAATGGCAGTGGTTTGAATCGGCAGGCGTGCTGCCTAAATTATTGTATTAACTTGGCTGTTTGGAAAAGAGAAACATTGTTTGCAGTTACAACTGCAGCAGCAGACGTTTATTGAAACTCAAATTCAGCTATAAGGTAAGGGACTGCTGGCTTGAAACAACGTACTGAGCCCTGTATTTTAGGCTGTTTTCTCTTAAACTAAGATTGCAAATCTGAAAGCAAGTTTCTATTTTTCCTGTAGATGTAAAGAAATCTGAAATAAGAGATTTCTAGGTCCAAACAAATGAGGACAGTTTGGAATCTATGTGCATAGGTATGGCAGTCGATTACAATTTAAATGAATTTATGAAGTAACTGAATCTTACCAGAACACAGCCTACCTACTAATAGAAACTTATTTAACTTGTCAATATAGCGGAGTCAAAGAAAACTTAAATCTACTTTCAGACAAAACTGAATTGAGAGTGGCAGCATCCCCCCCCCCCCACCAGTTTACTGGGTAACTAAAGAAAAAGTAATTCTGACCCAAAACGGATTAAGAAAGGATATCTAACATTACAGTAACAGGTGTGTTCCCCTATTCATTTTGATTTATGTTTTAAAGGAGCTTATCTATTTAAAATTACATAAACACAGAATGGTTGTGTTATAAAATGAAACTGATATTATTATATTTTCCTTTTTTTTTTAGTGTAACCCCCCTACAAATGGGGGTTCCTGAAAGTCTTCCTTGGGTGTGCCTAAATGCCCACTGCCAGGCTGAAATCCTGTGTCTTAGCATTTTAAAAGTGTTTGTATGAAAGTGCCTTAATGCCTCTGTGCTCTGTCTGTTTAAGAGCTGCTTATAACATGGTGCTTATTTAATCTGGGAGGGGGCTGAGTATTTCTATGCTCGAGTCCCGGCCGGGCTGCAAGATAATCGCTATTTGCATAGAGGAAGCTCTGTTAGAAGCTGTACTTATTTGCTGATTATTTATTGGAATAGTACTAATATGGTAGTTTGTCTAACCTGCCTTCTTTGCAGCATGGACAGTTCTGTTTATCACCATCATCTTGGTCCTGGACTGCCAAAATGGGCCAATCAGTACATTTGAGGACCATAAAATGGTGTCTGTCCCCAGGGGTCTCTTGGGAGCAAATTTCTGTAGGAATTGTAGTTTTAACACTTTGGTGCCTAAATGGACCTGGAGGGGGAGCCCTTGCTTTGACAGACTGATGGATCAACCAACCAGAACCTTTTGGACCGAAGGGAAATTCCCAAGCTGCCTGCTGCAGTCGTTCAGCCTGGAGTTAAGAGTTTGGAGGGTAAACAGATCAAGTGATTCGAGCAGCAGCTCCTGCATAATTCACATGAGAGATTGGTGGAAAGCATGAGTTTGGCCTGTCTGTCTGCTGTCCCTCAAGAGGGAATCCTTTGAAAGGCTTAGACTGTATCCGAATTGGAGTGTGATAAAGTCACTGAAGAGTGACCAGATTTAAACCTGAAGAAAACCGAAGATTTGCTGTACATGATCAGCCTGTCAGGACATCCATTTACCACAGAATTCCTGGTCTTGCTCAGAGACGCTGATATTGCAGCCGTACTGCCATCCACATTGTGGTATGGTGATTGCTTTACTATAAATGTGCTGTGTGCTGTTGGTGGGTCGCGATTTGCTTCCCCCACTGTGTAAATGTGCCACGCTTGCTGGAAGCTGCATTCAGCACTACCAGACTCAAAATCCGAACTGTTCCACCCAGCCTGGGCCATGCCACCTGGCCCAGCCAGCAACTTCAGGCACAGAAACCATCATTGATGAGAGACTTGTCAGGGGATCAGTCCCCTGCTCAACCATCTCGAACAGGAATGACACCTTGGTGATTCGTGTGGGCCCTCACACACAAGAACATGCCAGAACACAGTAGCAAAATGATAAGATTTGACTACAAGCATTATTTTCTATGCAAGTTGGAGCACGGGGGGGGGGCTGGAGATCAGTTATGGTACATGACATAACCACATGGTCAAAATATTAAATATTTTAAAATAAATATAAATGCAAAAGTAACCATTTCAAGAAGAAAATGCAAACTGTGACACTTAACAGTTATAGGGTAAGTTAGCACATCTGGACTTATTTGCTACGTGTGCATCTCAATTGCTAAGGGGTCCTGACCATGTTCACCCTTCCTCAAGCCAAGATAGCTACAGTATGTCTAACAATAATATGGATGGAAAAAGTACGCCCTTTTCAACAAGAAGTTAGCATTTTAAAAAGACAGTACTGTAGACTGAGAAGCAGCTTGTGTAGGTGCATTCATCATGCTAGCCAAGATATGTTCTGGTTGCGTTCCATAAGGTTAACCAGTAGGAGAAGTAGGGGAAAGGGACAGAAATCTAAAATAGAACCATTGAACCCATTTCTGATTTAAAGTTGCATGACAGAAATGCGGCTTCCAGAACTGCACACCATATTCCAAATGAGGCCTCACTAGTGATCTACACAGTGGCATCACCATCTCCTTCCTTCTGTTGGTAATACCTTTCCCTATGCACCACAGCATTCCATGGGCTCTCCTCACATCTTTGGTACATTGTTTAGCCACCTTTAGGTCATTCAATATGATTACCCCCAAATCCCTTTCCATTTTGATGACCATCAGCCCCCCTCTCCCCATAATCATTCCCTGGGTTCCTGCAACCCTTCCTTATTCAGCAGGCAGTTAGCGCATCTGGATTTATTTGCTGAATATGCATCTCAATTGCTAAGCGGTCCTGACCATGTTCACCCTTCCTCAAGCCAAGCTAGCTGCAGTATGTCTAGCAATAACATGAATGGAAAGATTATGCATATGAAAATTTATTAGTTATGCTGTACATACCCTAAGACTCAAAGTGTGTCTCCTTTGGCTGCCATGATGTCTGTGGTTAATCTGAAACAAAAAATGTAACAAGACACTGGCCTCCACTGGAGATATTAAACAATAGAGCAAATTGCACTCTGGGAAGATTGCCTGGGACAAGATGCAATAAAAAAAAACCTGAAAAACAGGTTCCAAGGAGTATAAACTCACCAATAATGTTGCAAAAAATGACCTCTCCCACTCATTCACAGGTGTCAATGAATGCATTTGTTAACCATGCTGGTTCATCTTCTTGCTTCCCTCATGGTAAAAATGTGAAACTACATTTGTGTTATATTAAATGAGTGATAAATGGCATGTCCAGGGGATGGCAGCTCTGATAGTTGTTTCAGTCTTTCTTTTCACTGATATAAATTGAGCCAGGATAAAAGTAAGTAGGAAAAAAAACAGGCTTTTCTTTCTACAAGTAGTTGTTAATTGCAGCTGGTATTTTTAACATGTGCAAGGCAACTCCACTTCTCAAACTTAAAAGGAAAAATATGCTTCATCAAAGGTTGTATTTACCAAGTACTGTGCCCATGATTAAAATAATTTGAACCCCCTTCCCCCAAAAATGTGCCCTAACATGAACCTGCATAATTAACTGTAAAGACAATTAAAATGTATTTTTAAATGCATTACTAACACCAATGCTTTCAAAGTTTTGAAACTTCTAAAAAGACAAACTATATATATATTGAATATGGTAAACAAATATTGTTAATCCCAAAAGCTGAACTTTGTTTTTAGTACATAAATGTTTAAGAAATACCTGTGGCTCTTTCAATCAGGAAGCTGTAGTTTCAGACACTTTTTACTTACTCTTTCCTTTTGAGACACCAGGTGGCCCTGATAATCATGTGT
Source organism: Neoceratodus forsteri (assembly GCA_016271365.2). Taxonomy (NCBI): domain Eukaryota; kingdom Metazoa; phylum Chordata; order Ceratodontiformes; family Ceratodontidae; genus Neoceratodus; species Neoceratodus forsteri. Next base: position 1,113,845,645 of record CM028130.1, read on the forward strand.
TCCAAGGGTTTTTAAGTCAGTTTGAAGGCATTAACTATCTTCTGTTCTCTAGTCCTTAACAAAATGCAGAGACTCGACAGACTTGTTCTGTTCCTTGGTCCAGATCCCAAACTAGTGAGTCTTGTTTGTTTCAACATGATAGATCCACCTCATACCCCTCCCACATGAATCAAAAAAAGGTGGGGGTGGATCTTTAGGAGCTTCTCGGGTGGAGGTGGGGTGTATCTTACTCTCCCCAAAAAACAATGCTGCCTCCCACTACTCAGGTTCTAGTTCTTGTATCACCCATTTAAGAAAGAAAATAGGACCCTGCAACCATTGACTAACATGAAAGCATATTTATTTGAGGGCGGAAAACATTTCTTGGAGAAGGGTAAGGCAGAGGAGACTATTTATACCTTCAGTCAGTTCCACAGACAGAAAACATGACATCACTCCTGTTGTACATGCAAAATGTCTGCAGGCTCCGCCTACTGCAGCCGTAAAAAGGGGGCTATCAAAGACCAAGAGAAAGTGTATTTTCAAACAGGTGAGCCTTTTGGGACTCAGTGGACATCTAAATGTGAAGCAGCATGCTTTGAAGTCATATATCAGCTCACCCATGCCCCAGACCTTGCCTATGCTGATCCTACTAAGCACTATGTTCTGCATACAGATGCTAGTTTGCAGAGCCTTGGAGCTGTGCTATATCAAGACTATGAAGATGACTTGAGAGCTTGACCCCTTCAGAGCAGAACTATCCAGTTCACAAGTTGTAATTCCTCACCCTAAAATGGGCCATAGTTGACCAGTTTCATGAGTACCTCTATGGGGCAAAGATATTCGTGAAGACCGACAATAACCCACTGACCTATATGCAGACTTCAGCTAAACTGGACGCCACTAGGCACCGTTGGCTTTCTGCCTTATCAACTTATGATTATGCTGTTGAATACAGACTGGGACTAAACCACGTTGATGCTGATGCCCTGTCATGAAGGCCAGCTTCTAAGAACAATTGGGTCAGATTGTCTGAACCTGACATCAAAGCATTATGTCAAAAGTTCAATAAAGATGAACAAATGTCTGCAGACACAGTGGACTGCCTAGTAGATTGCTTGGGCCCTCCTGATACCTGCATACCAGCTGCCTATTGCCATTTCTCTGCATTAGATATTAGTACACTACCTCAGTTTGATAATGACAGTATTCAGTGGGCTCAATCCAAAGATCCCATGATTCAACCAGCACTTGACGCCCTGCGTGCGGGTAAAATGTGTCCAAGTTGCATTCCCCTGACTTGCAAACTGCTTTGTTGTTCAAGGAAGGCCCCAGGTTAAAGTTACATGATCAGTTGTTATACAGAAAGACAGTGGATCATTGTGGTCAAATAGGCAAGCAACAGTTGGTCCTACCCATGGCCTTTAAACAGCTGATACCGAGGTCCCTCCACAGTCACATGGGGCACCTTGGTATTGACAGAACTCTCGACTAGGTACGATCCTGATTCTACTAGCCAAAGGTGGGGGCAGATGTCAAGTACCATGTAAAGACCTGTAGTCATTGCCTCCAAAGGAAAGCCCTGACTCAGAAGACTGCCCCTCTTGACAATATCACTACCAGTGCCCTCATGGAACTGGTCTGCATAGATTTCTTGTGCTTAGAACTCCACCAAAAGAATATTGGCAATGTGTTGATAGTTACTGATCATTTTACATGGTATGCACAAGCCTTCCCAACTAAAGATCAAAAGGCCTCTACCGTGGCCAAGTTGCTAGTAGAAAAATTCTTTGTCCACTATGGTGCCTCCCAGCATATCCATTCTGACCAAGGCAGAGACTTTGAAAGTAGGTTGATCAAAGAAATGCTTTCTCTGTGGGGGGTGCGGAAGTCAAGAACCACCCCCTATCATCCGCAGGGGAACCATCAACCAGAACACTTAAACCACACCCTTCTGAACATGCTGGACACTGCCATCCAAAAGACAAGCATAAGTGGAGCCAGCAGATTAGCACCTTGGTACACACATACAATTGCACCAAAAGTGATGCTACTGGGTTCTCCTCCTACTGTCTCATGTTCGGGAGGGAGGTCCGACTGCCAGTTGATGTCTGCTTTGGGGTCTCGCCAGATGGGGCCTGAGCTGAAAACTACTTGTAGTACATACAGAAATTGAAATATCAGTTGAATCATGCCTATCAAGTAGCTCAAACTATGGCTGCTAAGCAAAATCTTGCCAACAAAGAAAGACATGATTGATGAGTAAAAGCCCAGGAGTTGTTGCCTGGAGATACGGTACTACTACACAATTTGGGACTGCATGGAAAACACAAAATTGCTGATAGAAGGCTCCATCTTCCCTACATAGTAGTTGGTAAATTGGATGATCTGCCAGTGTACAAGGTGCACCCAGAAAATAATTCCAAAACTGAGAAGACCATGCACTTACTACCCATCGGCCAGGTTATTATTGATGCTGAACCAACCCCTGACACTTCTCCTGGGCCACTGACTCATGCTGCTGCAAAAAGAAAACAGATCCAACCTGTCTGTGTTATTCCAGAACTAATTCCTTCCCCTCAGCAGGCCCAAAGTGATTGTGATGACTGTTCATCTGTCTCTGATGAGAGTGACTGTGATAATGCCTATTATCCCTCATATGAACCAAATCAGTTGTTTTGAGGCAATCCTCTGCAGAATCATGGGGATGAAGCTGGGCCTTCAGAACTGCCTAACCCCCCCAGCTTCTTCCCTGGAACCAATGTCCCCTGAAAGTGAGGTGCAAAGTATCATGGCTGAGGTTGTAGACTCTCTATTTTGTAGAACTGATTTGCCTGAAGAAGGGGCTGATGATCTGAGTCTCCCTGGTGACATAACAGAACTTGAAGAACAATATAAAAGTGCTGACAGCACCCCTTCAGTGTCACAAAGCCTAATTGTGCCAGAGTCTTCTCAGAATGAGCAACCTGTGCCCTTTTCAAAAGATAATAATGAGCAAAATATTGTGGAAACAGTCTGCAGAGCAAGGAGCTGATAGTATTCCCAATATGGACATTCCAACCAGTGCAGAGGCATCCCTCACTACAGAAGGAGAAATCGATGCCAGTGTTGACCACCCAAAGCCTGTGTCTGTTCCCCCCAGAAAATCTGGGTGACCTGTTAAGCCAGTGCTACATTTCAGTTATGATTCCCCTTGGAGGTCTGTGAACTTGCCTCTCAATGTGGTCCATAAAGGTGTTTATGTTTCCAAAAGCTCTCTGCCCAAACTGAGCTTGACTGCCACCTCCCGATTAACTATTCTTCCTTCAGAACAAGGTGTCCCTGTCCCATCTAGCCTCACGTTAGCTGACAGGGAAGGGCTTCCTCCTACATTATTTACCTTACAAGAAGTTTTAACGTGAAGTCATAGGTAACTTTTTCATAGTATTTAGTCATAATAGAATCAGTATAGAATGTATGAGATTTCCGGTGACATCACCAACTGGGATGCAAGGGTAAGACCTAGCTCTGCTGATCCTGGGTTAAAAACGGACTCTCCCACAAACAAAATGCCAAAATAACTAAAAAAAGAATACCAGGGAGAGCCACAGCATTGAATGGGAGGCAAAAAACGGACTGCACATACCCCCAGAACTAGGGATTTGGCAGGATTCTATCATCCTTCATCAAGCCTGCAGTGATTCAACTAGACATGGCAGCTTCAAATGGGGCCTCCTCTCAGCAACCCAGCAATGCTACCATTCTAGCGGAGTTGCAGGGATTCAGGACTGAGATTTGTACTTTACGGACTGAATTAACTACAGAAATCAGTAAACTTTCAGCCCAAGTTACTGAGGTTGAAGCACAACACACTGAATTAGATGATCGGACTGATAGGTTGGAGCGTATGGTAGTGCATTTGCTAGATGAACAGCATGCTTTAAAACAGAAATGTGAGGATTTGGAAAACAGATCATGCCAGAATAATTTGAGGATACATGGAGTTCCGGAGGACGAAGAGGGGAGAGATATTTTAAAATTTCTGCAGGAGCTCATCCGCGACTCCCTACAGTTGTATCCAGCTTTTAAACTCGACACAGAGCGAGTGTATTGGGCTATTTCGCCGAAACCAACTCAGCCAGACAGACGGCCTTGCTCCATCATAATGATGTTTTTAAACTATGCCACAAAACAAATTATCCTCACCAGAGCTTGGAGAATGAGGGACACTAAGTATAAAGAAAAGTTAATTTACTTTGACAATGATTATTCCCCATCTGTTTCAGATAAGCACAGGGCCTACACTTCAATACTTCATCTCTTAAAGCAACAACAACTAAAATTTACTACTCCTATCCTGCTCGACTGGTCATCATGTTTCCAGATGGTCCCCAAACCTTCAAATCACCAGAAGAAGCAACTAAAGTATTCCAACTCAGGGGTCTGGTTCAATCCATCCAGAACGACTCCTCATTAAGGAAAACCCAGCAAGGCATTCGCGATGCTGTTTGGGATACTGCCAGAGACCCAGGTTCCAGAAAGAGACAGAGCCAAGCAACCTTAGAGAATGTGAAAAGCTTTTACAAAGATTCCAATAACCTGACCAGAATGAGTGGCAAGAGAGGTTCTGCAGACACTTTAGAACTGGTATTTTGATGCAGAGGTGACTCTGCATACAGGGAGTATGCAATGTAATTCGGGGAAGCCTGTATGGGGTGGTGACATTGGGAAATAGAAACCTTTCTTATATTCCCAAGCCCATAGATGGGAAGAAGTTTTGTGACCCAGAGAGATATTCCTAAAATTTCCCTTATGTTATCTCCCCCACCCGAAGCTTATTGATAGTCCTCCCACAGTTATTGTTTAATTAAATCATAGCCCAGGAAAGGCAGCATGACTAAATGCATTTTTTGCAGCACTACATGCCCAACTTACCACTGCTGGGTCAGAAATTCATCCCTAATCAGTCGACATATCCATAAGGTCTTACTGCAGATGAGGTACATAGAGACCATTTCCTGGGGGTCTCTGTTTCTCATTTTTATTTCCAGTGTGACCTGCTGCACTTCTAGGCTCCAGGGAAACAGTGGTGCTGGGGGCCCTTGGCTATGCCTTGACGCTCCTCCACAGAGCAAATACATTTGCTCCTTCAAAGGAGAGATATATGCCCTCTTCCTACCTTGGGAGCTGCTAACATTTTTTTGCCAGGATTAGAGACCTGTTACAGCAGGTACAATTTGCTGGTACAAACAAGTTGATGCTCTGTTGGCATCTGGTTATTCTGGCAGGCCTAAAAGTACTGGGTGTCATGCATAAAGTTAAATTGCAACAGGTTTGTGAATGGTTGGTTGTTTTAGGCCTAATGCCAAATCTACTAGATCCTTGTGTAGTTATAAACACTCGGACAGTTTTATGGTGTTTAAATAGAACAACAGGCAGTCATTATAACTTGTTTAAGATAGTGACAGTACATAAGGCAGTTAATAATATAATAACACTGAACATAGCGGTGAAATGGCATGAGCACAGTGGGAAGGGGGTATATTACATTATCTACAAGCCGGAAATATTCACACAAGGATTGATCAGTAGCAGATACGGCTAAGTCAACTTTGATTTTATTTTTAAATGTAAATGGGATTGGTAACCCGATAAAGCACTCTCGCCTATTCCAGTTATTCAGAAAAGAGAGACTGAGGATTATTCTACTACAGGAAACCCACATGTCTTCAGACGAACATAAAAACTTTCAGCGGCGTGGGTGCTCTGTAATAACTGAGTCGTCCTATGGGGGTGGGAAAAGGAGAGGGGTGATGATTTTACTTTCCCAGAAAGTTCCCTTTGAAAAACAAAGTGAGATCAGTGACCCGGAGGGATGCTATGCCATATGATGGGCAAGCTGTACTCAAGACCCATTACTCTGGCATCTGTCTATTTTCCACCTGGGTCAAGGAAGCCTTTAGCAGTAAAATGTTTTGTGGATTTCTTATCCCTTATGGAGGAACAGCTGTTGCTGGGGGGGGGGGAGTTGAATATCACTTTTGGATGTTGCTACCCATCTGGCCTATAGATCAAATACGCTCCAAAAATACACAAAACAAACCGTCACTTCTCTGGGCTTGGTAGACACTTGGAGACATTTCTTTCCCAAGACAAGAGAGTATACCCACGGGGCCCCGCACGTGGGAAGTGGGGCTTGACTGGACTACTTTATTACTACTACGGTTGAGCACTTAGACTCAGTTAGTGATGTATGGCATGGGGTCACCTTCCTATCGGACCATGCTCCCTTATATCTCAAGGTGAACTTGGGGGCGCAATATAAGCAAACCAAATGGCACCTGGACCTAACTCACCTCAGGGATCCAGAGTTCCTTGAACTGGTCCAGGAGGCTGTACCTAGAATTAAACAAGATAACACACAACACAAAGTTGTCCCCACAGTTCTGTGGGATACTTTAAAAGTAGTATTAAGAGGGGCGATTATATGGTTTTCTACCATTAAAAAAATGACAGAGGGAAAAAACATATAAAGACCTGCAGGAGGAGCTACTGTATTACATTTGCAGCACTGGCCAGATCAGAATGCCCCCATAATACGACAATGATTAAGAATTGTAAAACAAAAGTTACAAAAAATAGTAGACCAATCCATAGAACAAAAACTATTTTATCTAAAATTAAGACATCACGAGGGAGGACCTAAGGCCTCAAGAAATTTAGCAAGAAAACTGAGAGAACAGAGAACCAGAGTGAACATACCCAGCATGGTAGATCCTAAAACAGGGAGACCAGCAAAAAGACCCCAGGAAATTAGACTTATCCTACAGCAGTTTTATCAGGAGTTGGACACTAAAGGAGAGGAAACTCCCCTAGACACCAAATCAAATTTACAGAGTTTACCAATACCACGTATCAGCCCACTACAGGCTGAAGCCTTGCTGGCACCAATTAAAGAGGGAGAATTACTCCAAGTTCTAAAAAAAGCTCAGATCCTAAGGGCACCCGGCCTGGATGGGTATCCCTCCAAATTTTATAACAAGTTCAAAAAGCTGCCTCTACCCATACTACTCCCGGCCTTACATGTGGTACAGGAGGGAGACCTCCCCAACATGGCAATATCCCACCATATCAGCCATACCTAAACCCCATAAAGATGTTAAATACTCCTACTCATTTTGCCCCATTTTAGTGCTAAACTATGATTACAAAATGTTCATGTTGGCTATGGCCTCTAGAATAGACCATTTACTCCCAGCTATTACTGACCCAGATCAAGTGGGCTTTATTAAGGGCAGACAGGCCCATGATGCCATAAGGCATGCACATTTTTTAGTAGATTATGCCATAGAAAGACAAATCCCTTTAGTGCTACTGGGATTAGATGCTGAAAAGGCATTCAACCGGGTCAGCTGGTCATTTTTATGGCAGACCCTGGGGCACTTTGGATTCCCAGAACAATTTATAAAACAATGACAAAATATTTATGCTTCCCCTAAAGCAAATGTTAAGGTGGATGGGAAACTTTCAGATACATTCCAACTCTCTAGGGGCACTCGCCAGGGATAACCAATGTCCCCAATGTTGTTTGCTTTATATCTTGAATCCCCGGCCATTGCCATCAGATCTTCTCGGGGAATAGAGGGCCTTCCTTTGGGAGGTTGCCTGCAGAAGATATCATTCTTTGCAGACAACATTCTATTAGCTCTTATCGAACCTGAACAATCCATCCCAGAGGTCTGGAAACGGTTACAAAAATTTGGTAAGCTAGCAGGGTATAAAATCAATAAATCAAAAACCGAGGTATTAATGCACAATTACCTCCCTCCTCCTCCCACCTCAAAAAAGACTTTCCCTTTAAGTGGCACAGACAAGAGATGAGATATTTGGGAATAAAGCTCACAAGAAACCCCATCCATGCAGAACTATTAAATGACCCTAAAAGTGACAGAAGATTTTTCTCACTGGTCACGTCTCCCCCCTTAAGTTTTGTGAATAGGATAGATACAATTAAGCAGAATGTGTTTCCCCGCATATTGTTCTTTCTTCCAACACTGCCCTTTACTCTGGCTAAAACTTATTTTCAGGCATGGGACAGAACTATATCCTGCTTAATTTGGAGTGGCAAGCATCCCAGAATCAGATATTCTGTTCTGCAGCTGGCCAAAGAGAGAGGTGGACATAACCTCACTGATCTCAAAAAGTATGCAATGGCAACTCAGTTAAGAGTAGTACTACACTGGATAAATAAACACTATGATGCACACTGGAAACAATTAGAAGTAACCTGGGGAGATTTACATGACACTCTGGAGCTCCTCTTTGGGAATCCCCCCAAGTGTCAAGGGATAATAAATTATCTGAAATTCACCAGGGAACCCTTAAAAATATGGCTTAAAGTCAGTAATGAATACATTAAATTTTCTGAAAAAATGTTCTTGGGAACATTGAAGTATAAAGCAGACTTGACACAAGGTCCCTCAGGCCCCTATGTAGTTCAATGGCAGAGATACGGCATTTTCTTCATTTTCCAGTTAGTGGGCAGGGCAGGTCTCCTTCCTTTTGTTTCCCTTCAGAGGTAATATCACCTGCCTCAAAAATATTTTATTTATTATTTACATCTTAAATCATACCTTCAGCCATATGAATGGTCACTTGTGGCTCTAATTGAAAACCCTACCCAAATAATACAACTCTTACCAGCTCATATCAGAGGAATGACCTCAGATCACCTGATTAGTAAAATATATAAGGCCTTAAATGAGAGACAGGGAGATTCGACTAATTCAGTCAGGCTTAGATGGGAACAGCAATGGCAGGTACCAATCAGAGAGCAGGCCAGGAATGAGTCTGCGTTACCAACTTAAAAAAAAAAAATTCTCAATATATTGGCGGGAATACATGTGGAAACTTTGTTCTCATTTCTTCCATACTCCAGCCCATTTGGCTAGTATGGGAGGATTAGGGGAGGGACAGTGTTGGAGAGAATGTGGGGATGATAGAGCAAATCAGAGCCATGTCCTTTGGTCATGTCCTAAGCTATCCAAGTTTTGGAAGGAGATCCTCGAGGAGCTGAGAGCAATTTATGATACTCCTGATTTATTCATCTCCACATTTATTTTGACTTTTATTAAACCAGAAGGTCTGCGAATTGACAAAAACTCAGTAAAACAAATTTTTTTTTATAATAACAGCCCATAAAATTGTCACTAGACTGTGGTTTACAAATAAAATACCCACTAAAAAAGCCTGGATTATTTTGTCCAGGGAGATATCTGCCCTTGAGCAACTCTCAGCCAAGATGATGGACAAAGTCCAGAAATTTGATGTTCAATGGCAAAAATGGATATCATATCAATTAGACCATTATGCTGATTTTGTACCTTAAGCTATCTACTGAGCATGTAATTTATTAACATACTAACATACTAATTGCCAGCAGATTAGGCCTTACAGTCTATCGAGTCTGCTCCAACCTCAGATCCCTAGTTGGGTGCCAAGGCCCTCCCCCTTGTGTTCCAGAAACCCCTATCATCCATCCCCCCCCCCCCCGTGCCAGGCCATCATCTGATACATCCGCTTTCTGTGTCTGTCTCTCTTGAAGCCCTCTACTGTGGATCTCTGAACCAGCTCACCAGGCAGCATGTTCCAAGGGTCCACCACTCTCTCAGTGAAAAACCTCCTCCTCTTTTCCCCCCTCACCCTTCCACCTTCCAACTTCAAACCATGCCCTCTGGTGATACCTCCCTGCTTTAGTCTAAAGATCCCTTCCATGTTTACCCTATTTATTCCCTTGAGATACTTGAAGACCTCAATCATGTTCCCCCTGTCTCACCTCTCTTCCAATGAAAACAGGCAGAGCTCCTCAAGTCTGTCCTCATACGTCAAATCCCCTAGTCCTTGTATCATCTTGGTCTTCTTTTGCACTGAAATGCTACTCAGGATATGACAAGTGGTGTTCCTTGAATTTTAATTGTACTAAAATCTGGGAGGGGAAGGGGAGGGCTCACCGTGCCATGTCTGATTTGGTTTGAGTGGACCACAGACTGAATTTAAAATGAGTAATAATGATTTTCTGGATACTGATGTAATGAAATGTTAATTTATTTTCCCCCATCATATCTGCTAAAGTATAAATGAATGCACTGTGATGTAATCAACTGATATTAATATGTACTATAATGCTGCCTGTGGAATTGTTGAACTTATAAATTAAATAAAAAGACTAAATTAAAAAAAAGTATAGAATGTATGAAACGTGCATAAGTATTGTCAATGAAGATATGGTACAGTGAAATATAGTGAAATGTACAGTAATGTGCTAAGTTTATGTTAACTGATGCATCAGATATTATTTCCATAGTATGCTAATGTCACATATGTCTCGTATTTATTGCTTCTCCAATATTGTGATGGTGTAGACTTGACGTGGACACCGAGTTTTTCCAGGCAGAGAAGGTATAACCCCCAACAAATGTGGATTTCCGAAATTCTTCCTTGGGTGTGCCTAAGTGCCCACTGCCAGGCTGATATCCTGTGTCTTAGCATTTTAAAAGTATTTGTATGAGAGTGCCTTAATGCCTCTGTCTTCTGTCTGTTTAAGAACTGCCTATAACGTGGTTCTTGTTTAATCTGGGAGGGGGCAGAATGTTTCTATGCTCGAGTCCCGCCCGGGCTGCCAGATAATCATTCCATTCTGCCATCACTATTTGCATAGAGGGAGCTCTGTTAGAAGCTGTACTTATTTGCTGATTATTTATTAGAATAATAATGATATGGTAGTTTGTCTAACCTGCCTTCTTTGCAGCATGGACAGTTCTGTTAATCACCACCATCTTGGTCCTGGACTGCCAAAATGGGCCAATCAGTACTTTTGGGGACCCTAAAATGGTGTTTGCCCCCAGGGGTCTTGTGGGAGCAAATTTCTGTAGGAATTGTAGTTTTAATACTTTGGTGCCTAAATGGACCTGGAGGGAGAGCCCTTGCTTTGACAGACTGATGGATCAACCAACCAGAACCTTTTGGACCGAAGGGAAATTCCCAAGCTGCCTGCTGCAGTTGCTCAGTCTGTAGTTAGAGTTTGGAGAGTAAACAGCTCAAGTGATTTAAACAGCAGCTCCTTCGTAGTTCACAAGGGAGATTGGTGGAAAGCCTGAGTTTGGCCTGTCTGCCTGCTGTCCCTCAAGAGGGAATCCTTTGAAAGGCTTAGCAATCGGACTGTATCCGAATTGGAGTGTGATAAAGTCACTGAAGAGTGACTAGATTTAAATCTGAAGAAGACCGAAGATTTGCTGTAAGCGATCGGCCTGTCAGGACATCCATTTACCACAGAATTCCCGGTTTTGCTCAGAGACACTGATATTGCAGCCGTATTGCCATCCGCATTGTGGTATGGTGATTGCTTTACTATAAATATGCTGTGTGCTGTTAGTGGGTCGCAATTTAGTTCCCCACTGTGTAAATGTACCACGCTTGCTGGAAGCTGCATCCAGCACTACCAGACTCGAAATCCAAACTGTTCCATTTAGCCTGGGCCTTGCCACCTGGCCCAGCCAGCTACATCAGGCACAGAAATCATTATCAATGAGAGACTCGCCCGGGGATCAGCCCCCTGCTCAACCATCTCAAACAGGAATGACACCTCTTGATTCGTGCTAGCCCTGCTTCTCCTGGCAAACCAGTAATCAACCTGCAGTCTCCATTTCATCTATCCTGTGCCTAGTATTGGGTAGCATGAGTAACAATCAGGGTTGCTCCCTGCAACAACAGATAAATCTCAAGTGTTGTCATCTGATTGCATTGTTGTTTTCTCCTTTCATGAACTGAGTCTTCAGGCTCTGGATTACAAATTGTGTGCGGCTGTGCATGCCTTTTCTTTTCATCACAGGGCAACAACCAGCTGTGACGCCGGCCTACCCCAGGCAACACATCAGGCTAGCCTATCTCACCAACTGGGTACCCAGCATGTGTGTGACTATGTTGAGGGACTAAAAAGTGCATGCATAATTGCCTGACTAGATCGGTTTTAGAATCAATCAACCTGATTATGCCCTTCCCTTGTTCAATTCCCCTGAATAAATCAGATCTAACTCTTTTTGCATTTAATCTGACTGTGGTTCCAGTTTGTACCAAAAGCACTGTACTGTTGTTATTTGCTGTGCCTAACCTTGTTTTACAGGTGGTCTCCAGGGTTGAACTGGTGGAACCAGCCCTGGTGGTAAGAGCAAACAGTGCGTGGATTTGTATGCTGAATAGGGGCTACTGTGAAAGTGTTTGTTGCATATTGCCTAGGCCACTAGAGGGGAAAGAGGGAGGTTTCAGTGTCCTGGAGGGCTGTACCTAGGTTAGCCTTGCTATTAACAACCCTGTCCTCCAGGTGGAGGCACCCGTTTCAGTACCCAGGGCCCTTAACCTGCTACTAGCCAAGCAGGCAGGGGTAGTAGCCCTTGGGATAGTGCCACCTAGGGGTTACATTAGAACTGGAAATTAGTATATCTAATCAAAAAAAAATAGAGAAATCCTAAGTATGATGCAAAGGTCAATGTCTGAAAAAGGAACATTTTGGTTCTGAAACATTACAAAAATAACAGTTATTCTGTTGAGCAAAAGAAAAAGGAAAATAAACTGAAGTATATGGATTTTATGTCGAGTTTCATTTGGGTTGAGTGAGGAGCTCTATTTGAATAGGGTTTAGAGAATCCCATTTAGGGGATATGGCAGCTTCCAACTACCGCAAGCTCCCTAGCACCCTGGTGCACCCAGCTGCTTGGCGCACACCTGGCGCAGGGGCAGTCTTGTGCACAGGGTCCTGGTTTGGTGCAAGGGACCTTTGAGAATCCCCAAATCTGCATGTTTTGATCAGGGACTGCCTCGTCAATGCAGCATAAGCCATTCCACTGCAATGAGGAAGCGACTCATCATTGCTGGGTGGAACCTTGTTAGTATGATATTGTTTGTGAACATAGCGGTGGCTTGCAGCCTTGTTCACAAACAATATCAGCTAACCCACTGTCGGTGCCCAATCCCCTGAGCGCATGTGCCCCCCTCAAGCGTGTTTCATTTGCCAAAAGGCCCCCAATTCCGTCGGCTTCAGTGCCCTTAACATTGATGTTGGCCACGAGGGAGCCCACTCCCCATCAGCATTATATCTCTCCCCCAGTGTAATTAGCTGACAGGGAGCCCACTCCCCCATCGGCATAATTCCGCTTCCAAATAACACGCACTACTTTGCGCCGAGGGGTGCCCAATCCCCTCGGCTCTTGCTCCCCATTTTTGTGCTGACGGTGGTGCCCAATCCCCATCAACTACAGCTGCCCCCAAACACTCTGTTGGCATGCTGGGAGCTCACCCCAGTGTGCCAAATGGCCTTGTAAAAAAAAAAAAACTGTCCCGTGATTGTTTTTTTTTTGTACCTGTCAAAAAAGGAAACGGTCCCTTGCGGTCTCCCTGCCCCCCTCCCACAACCTGCACCTACCATCTGCGCATCCTGCCTCCCCACACACCCCCTCACCACATACTTACCTGTGGAGTCTGGCATGACGATCTTCCATGGAATGGGAACACGTCTGCACTCTTCAAAGCCGACCACAAACTGAGGAAATGCCGGTAAGCTGTATAATGGCATAAATAGGTTTTTTTCAACTTTGGTGCATATCTCAGGCATTTTTTGGAATTTTGGCGCTAAATTTTCGACATGGGGTTTTTGGAACCCCTCCGTATGAATTCTGCCACTGTCATGGTGTTATTCAGCCCTGACAGGTGATTTCACGGTCACTGCATGGAATCACCTTTCAGGACCAGTTAACAAAACAAGAGTGTCAGTGTTCATGAGGTGGGTTTTCAAAAAGTCTATGTTGCAAATTTAGAGGAAAAAATCCCAAAAATGACTGTTTTATGAGCCTGCGTTGCGCAGTTGCTACGCACACTAGTAACTTCACAAATTTGCAACATTGTCAAGCCAGATTTTCAACACTGCCATTTTTTCACACCTCCCTGTGAACAGTATAACTGTCATTTTCCACATCCTGGCTGAAATGTGTTTTCGCACTTCCGGCGCAGAATAGCGCGGTCACTGTAGGAAATCAGTGTTCGGGACAGATTAAGAAAATGACAGTGATGCTGTTCATGAGCAGAGGTCCTAAAATGCTTATGTTGAAAATTTGTTGATGCTACTCCACAAAATGACTGTGTTATGAGCATCTGTTGCGCAGTTTGCACGCATGATCGTAACTTTGCAAATTTATAATGTTTTCACTCCAGATTTTCAGCATTGCCATTTTCCCACACCTACTTATGAACAGTACAGCTGTCATTTTTCCCATCCTGGCTGAAATGTCTTTTCGCACTTCCGGCGCAGAATAGCGTGGTCGCTGTGGTAAATCAGTGTTCGGGACAGATTAAGAAAATTACAATGATACTGTTCATGAGCACAGGTCCTATAAAGCCTTTGTTAAAAATTTAGTGATGATAGCTCATCAAATGACTGTGTTACAAGTGTGCATTGCGCAGTTTCCACGCACCCTTGTAACTTCGCAGATTTGTAATAGTGTCACGCCAGATTTTCAACACTGGTATTTTTTCACACCTCCTTATGAACAGTACAGCTGTCATTTTACACATCCTGACTGAAATATGTTTGCATGCTTCCGGCGCAGACTAGCATGGTAGCTGTGGGAAATCAGTGTTCGGGACAGATTAAGAAAATGAAAGTGACACTGTTCATGAGCAGAGGTCCTAAAATTCCTATGTTAAACACGTGGTGACGAAATTCCATAAAATGACTGTGTTACAAGCATGCTTTGAACTGTTTCCATGCACCCTTGTAACTTAGCAAATCTGTAATATTTTCACACCACATTTTCAACAATGGCATTTTTTCACATCTCCTTAGGAACAGTACAGCTGTCATTTTTCACATCCTGGCCATAATATGTTTTTGCACTCCTGCCGCAGAATAGTATGGTCGCTGTGGGAAATCAGTGTTTGGGACAGATTAAGATTGAGTGAGTGAGAGGGGGAGTAACCGAGTTCAAGTGAGCTCTGCTTGGACTGCTGCGGATTTCTTTTTGGGCAGAAAAAGGCCCCAACGCAGGTGCCCAGTACAAAAGGGCAGCCTACAGCAGTGGGAGAAACAGAATGAGAGAGCAAGTGAGGGAGGGGGAGTGAGCGGACTCAACAGAGCTCTGTCGGGACTGCTGCGGATTTCTTTGTGGGCAAAAAAGGCGTCAGTGCAGTTAGGGGCCCAGTACAAAAGGGCAGCCTGCTGTGGTGGGAGAAACAGTGTGAGCGAGTGAGAGAGGGGGGGATTGAGTGAGCTCAACAGAGCTCTATCAGGACTGCTGCAGATTTCTTTGTGGGCAGAAAAAGGCACCAATGCAGGCAGGAGCCCCGTACAAAAGGGCAGCCTGTAGCGCCGGAAGAAACAGAAAGAGCAACTGAGAGAGGGGGAGTGAGCAAGCTCAACAGAGCTCTGTTGGGACTGCTGCGGATTTCTTTGTGGGCAGAAAAAGGTACCAACGGAGGCAGGAGCCCACATAAGGGCAGCCTGCAGCGCCAGGAGAAACAAAATGAGCGGGTGAGAGAGGGGGAGTGAGCGACCTCAACGGAGATCTGTTGGGACAGCTGTGAACTTCTTTGTGGGCAGAAAAAGGTGCCAACACAGGCAGGAGCCCAGTACAAAAGGGCAGCCTGCAGCACGGGGAGACACAGAACGAGCAAGTGAGACAAGGGGAGTGAGTGAACTCAACGGAGCTGTGTTGAGACTGCTGTGGATTTCTTTCTGGGCAGAAAAAGGCACCAATGCGAGCAGGAGCCCAGTACATAAGGGCAGCCTGCAGCGTCGGGAGAAATAGAATGAGTGAGTGAGACAGGGGAAGTGAGCGAGCTCAATGGAGCTGTGCCGGAACTTTAGAGTTACCCACCCTCCCTCTCATAGTCCTCCGTGGTCCTATATTACAGCAGGGTCTGTGGAGTGGAGACAAAGCAATGAGTAGATACACCCACACCTCCTTATGAACAGTACAACTGTCATTTTTCACATCCTGGCAGAAATGTGTTTTCATACTTCCAGCGCAGAATAGTGCAGTCGCAGTGGGAAATCAGTGTTTGGGACACATTAAGAAAACCACAGTGAAACTATTCATGAACAGAGGACCAAAATGCCTATGTTGAAAATTTTGTGATGGAAGTCCATAAAATGACTGTGTTATGAGCATGCATTGTGCAGTTTCCATGTACCTTTGTAACTTCGCAAATCAGTAATATTTTCAGCCACATTTTCAACACTGGCATTTTTTCACACCTTCTTATGAACAGTACAGCTGTCATTTTTCACATCCTGGCCAAAATGTGTTTTTGCACTTGCGGCGCAGAATAGCGCAGTTGCTGAGGGAAATCAGAGTTCAGGATAGATTAAGAAAATGACAGTTACACTGTTCATGACTAACAGTCCTAAAATCCCTACGTTGAAAATTTGGTGATGAAAGTCCATAAAATGACTGTGTTACAAGCGTGTGTTTAACTGTTTCCATGCACCCTTTTAACTTTGCAAATTTGTAATATTTTCATGCCACATTTTCAACACTGGTATTTTTTCACACCTCCTTATGAACAGTACAGCTGTCATTTTTCACATCCTGGCCTAAATATGTTTTTGCACTCCTGCCGCAGAATAACACAATTGTTGTGGGAAATCAGTGTTTGGGACAGATTAAGATCGAGTGAGTGAGAGGGGGCAGTGACCGAGCTCAACTGACCTCTGTCGAGACTGCTGCGGATTCCTTTGTGGCCAGAAAAAGGCCCCAATGCAGGAGCCCAGTACAAAAGGGCAGCCTGCAGCGCCGGGAGAAACAGAACGAACGGGTGAGGGAGGGGGAGAGAGTGACCTCAACGGAGCTCTGTATGGACTGTTGCAGATTTCTTTGTGGGCAGAAAAAGGCAGAAATGTAGGCAGGAGCCCAGTACAAAAGGACAGCCTGCAGCGGTGGGAGAAACAGAATGAGCGACTGAAAGAGGAGGAGTGAGTGAGCTCAACTGAGCTCTATCATAACTGCTGCAGATTTCTTTGTGGGCAGAAAAAGGCAGCAACACAGGCAGGAGCCCAGTACAAAAGGGCAGCCTGCAGCACTGGCAGAAACAGAATGAGCGAGTGAGGGGGGGAGGAGTGACGAGATCAATGAAGCTCTGTCAGGACTGCTGCAGATTTCTTTGTGGGCAAAGACGCCCGCCAACAGAGGCAGGAGCCCAATACAAAAGGGCAGCCTGCAGTGCCAGGAAAAACAGAATAAGCGTGTGAGAGAGGGAGACTGAGCGACCTCAACGGAGCTCTGTCGAGACAGCTGCGGATTTCTATGTGGGCAAAGTTACCAACACAGACAGGAGCCCAGTACAAAAGCACAGCCTGCAGCTCCAACAGAAACATAACGAGCAACTGACAGAAGGTGAGTGAGTGAGCTCAACGGAGCAAAGCAATCAACATTCGGCATTGACAAATGCTTGTTTATTATAGCTTTCACTATGGCAAAGAAAGCAATTACTACTCACTAGTTATCACAAATACCTCTAGATACAGATCACTGGAGAGACCTCATGATCTTGGTATATCATCTAGAAAAATTGACTCAACAGTTGCAACATCAACTTGAATTATTTAAGAAAAGATGGACTGGCTGTGAATTGCACAAAATGACTAAATGTAGTGGTTTTCACCCCAGGAATCCCTCAGTATGCTTGATTATAGCAGTATTGCCAGCTGGGTTCAGCTGCCCTGAAGGTTGTGCCTATGCTAATGATGACTGGGCATTAGCGAATCAGAAAGCGGTAGGAGACTGCTGCCTGTAGGTGCTGCTGCAAGTGAGTCAGATCCATTTTCTCCACCTACTGGAACAAGTTGGCCCTGGAGTACTCTCCATTTCTCATAGCTTAAATAAAATCAGTAAAGTCATTTTATTTCAGTAGTTTCTACTGTCTCTAGTCTTTTTTTTAGCAGTTTTCGATGATTTTTGTTGTTTTTTCTCGGTTCAAATCTTCCCCTTACAGGGGTTTTTACTGCAGTTACTGCACTTTTCTTCTGACTGGAAAATCACTTTCTGTGGCAAAAATTGTTGTTTTTGATATTTTAACTTCAGTTTTATATCAGTTCCCTTCTTTTTGAGGGAACTGCATTTAGCTTTAGTTTTTCCTTTATATTTTGTTATTTTGGAACCATTTTTTCAGGTTCCATGGCGCTCAGGAACCAACCATGACTTTATATTTTTTCCCTATTGGGAACCAAATATTTTGTCTTCTGATGTTTTTGGTATGTCAGATAAACCTAAAAAAAGAACTGGACCTACAGCTACAGGTTTAAAAATTGCATTAAGTGATTTAAAATAGTGGCCAAGGCAGACGGCCACAATCTTTATTTAAGTTGCTTGGATCCAAATCATAACTGTGAACTTTGCACTAAATTTTGCTGTAAAACAGATAAAAAAGAGCAAAAAGACTAGAAATTATGACTTCTCAGTCTGCCTTCCCCTCTGATAAGCCTCCTGAAGAGGGGTCCCCTCTTAGCATAAATCTAAAGACAGGTCCTCCAGAGACCCCCCTGAAAATAAGTCTGATAAAAATAATTCAGACCAAGCCAAACAAAAGAGACATTCTGAGCAGGTTTCTGATTCAGTGCCTGCCAAAAAGGAAAAACATATTACTGCCCCTCTCACTGAAGAGCAAAGGGAGACACCAATGACTCAACAAAATATGCCCTCTCCTGAGGGGTTGGCAAAGCCTTGGCAACCTTATCAAACATTTCAAGCTACAGGCAATTTACTTGGTGCCCCTGGTGGTCCTGCCATGCCTGTTGCCACAGACCCTGACCAAGGCCAGGGTTTTTATTATGAGAAAGGCAGTGATGAAAAGGGGAAGGGCAATGAATGTGATGTTTCCGCTGACCAAGAATTTGCCTTCACTTTGCATGGTCAGGAGGATTTCTCCATACTGGAGACTACTGAGGAGGAGGAGGAGGAGGAGGCAGATTTTGTGGACATGATGAGTCTCCCTCCTCCCAAGAAGCTGCTACTTCCAGTTCACAAGTCCCTTAGTAGGGCAACCTTCATAGTGCTCCAAAATCCCACCCCCATTCCTGGGATGGATAAGAAAATTGTGATGAAGTACCAGCTAGACAAAACTAATGTTGAGTACTTCTACACTTGTCTTGACCATGGCTGCAGCCTGTGATGAGGCAACGTGTCTCTTTCCTCTCAGCCCCCTGATAAGGAGTCCAGAAAACTGGACACCATGGGCAAGAAATCTTATATCACAGCCTCTCTGCTGTTACGCCTCTCCACAGACACGGCATATACAGCACAATACCAAAAGGCTTTGTGGAACTCAGTCCTGTCTGTAAGCCAAAAAGCTCCTAGCAACATTGCTCAGGATCTGGAGGAAACTGTTAAAACCACATGGAATGCCACAAAGTACCAGTTTCATATGACACTAGATGCCATTGACATTGCCTCTAGATCTATGGCACAAGCCATTCCCCTCAGAAGGTTTGCTTGGCTGAGAACTACTGTACTAATTTTTCAGGATGCTGAAACTAAGGCTATGGATTTCCCCTGTGAGAACAGTTCTCTTTTTGGGCCTAAAACAGAGGCATACTTGAAAAAGGTGGAGGAATACAAAACCACTTACAAGAGTAATGCAGCTAAAGAGAACACCTCCACTTCTTACAGGTTGCAGGGAAGAGGAGGCAGAGGCAGGGGTTACTACCCCAGTGCTGTCTATGCCACACCTATGCCCATGCCCATGGACTACTCCCAAATGAGAGACTACTTTACAGAAAGAGGTAGAAGGGCTTAAAAGCATATTGACCCTGCCTCCTCACCTAAGGCCCAGTCAAAATAAAACCCCTGACAGGAATACCCAGATTGCCTCCCCTCTCCCAGTAGGAGGAAGGCTGACCCACTACCTCCACCAGCGGCAGCTCATCACCAAGAACAAGTGGGTGCTGGAGGTGGTGGATCGGGGGCCCACCCTGCAGTTCAAAAAATTCCCCACAAAGCAGGGAAGCAGGAGTTTCAAGCCTCTAACCCCCACAGAAAAGATTCTGTGGGAGTTAGAGGTCAACTCTCTTCTGTGAGCAAATGCAATAGAAAGAGTGTCTCCCTCCCAGTGCAGAAAAGGTCTCTATTCAAGATACTTTCTCACCCAAAAGAAAAATGAGGACTGGTGGCCCATTCTAAATCTCAGGTGCTCTAACAAACATCTGCTAAATCCCAAGTTCTGGTGATTCCCTCCTTACAACAAGGAGACTGGCTAGCCTCCCTTGACCTAAGAGATGCCTACTTTCACATCCCAATCAGGCCCTCTCATACTAAATATCTCAGATTTAGACTGTCCTCAAGTCATTACCAGTTAGCAGTACTACTATTCGGCCTGTCCTCAGTCCCCAGGATCTTCACAAAGTGTCTCGCAGTGATTGCAGCCAACTTAAAAAGACAGGAGGTCTCTGTCTTTTCTTATCTGGACGACTGGCTCATAGTAGACAAGTCATCTCAGAAGCTCAGAGATTCTCTTCAGCTCGCTCAGCTCACTCTGGAATCACTGGGCTGGGTTCCTGATCAACACAGAAAAGTCTCATATGGAGTCACTCCAACTTCTGAAATTCATAGAAGCAGAGCTGGACACCCAGCAAGGAAAAGCCCTGCTTCCACTAGACAGCGTAGAAAATCTTTAGATTGTGGCAAACTCATTTGCCCTCGGCCAACCAAGGCCAGCCAGGCACTTTCTCAGGCTCCTAGACCACATGGCCTCCACTACAGCAGTAGTCCCAGGTGCCAGGTCTCAGATGAGGGACATTCAATACCATCTGAGGGCTAATTGGTCTCAAAATAGAGACTCACTCTCAAAGATAATTCCAGCCACCAAGACTTTCCTACAAGGCTTGGACTGGTGAAATTACAATCAAAATTGCAGGGAAGCAATTCCCTTCCAACAGGAGCCCTCCAGAGTGCTCACTACAGACACCTCCCTTCTGGGATGGGGAGCACACCTGGCAGACCAATCAATAAGCGGGCTATGGTCACCTAGGGAGTCCAAATGTCACATAAACATTCTTGAACTCAGAGCTGTGCACATAGCCATAAAAGCCTTTGCCCTCCAGCTCAAGAGTCATTCTGTCCATATCAGGACAGACAACACCACCACCATATTTTACATCAGCGAGCAAGGGGGCACAAGATCCTCAAAGCTCTGCACAGAAGTCATTAAGATCTGGCTGCTGGCTTAGTCCCTGGACATGCAACTAACTGCCATTCATCTGCCAGGCAAGGATAATGTGCTGGCAGACTCTCTCGGTCACATCAGCCAAGACCACCATGATTGGACTCTATACAGACAAGTACTGGCCATAGTATTCAGGAGGTGGAGTACTCCAGAGAAAGACCTGTTCACTTCCAAACACTATAATCAGATCCCTCCATACTGTTGCAGGCCTCCAGCACTGGGCACAGTGCCAGTGATTGCCCTGTCCCTCAACTGGACAGAAAGGTTTCTCTATGCTATCTCACCTTTTCCCCGATTCTCAGAGTGCTCCTCAAGCTCAGAAGACAATTGGCAACAATGGTCCTGGTGAGCTGGCTCGGTGGCGCTGAAGGTTGAGGTGTGACCCAAGTTTGGGAACGAGCTCAGGCACCGGGGGTCGGCAGGGAAGAGAGAGGGAGTAGGATTTAGCATCCAATGGACTGCTATCCTCTCCCTTGGGAGGGATCCAGGGTGTCTCCGGTGCAGTAATGACCCCCAGTGGAGACCAGGGACACAGCTAGGGCATGAAGCACTTTAGGGGAGAAATGCAGCTAATGTTTAAGGCACAGCCGTGCTGGCAGCATTGCACTCCCGTACTCCTAGGGGGAAACATATAAGCCTGAAAAATCCAAAAATTCCCCGATCCTGGATAGGTGACAGCTCTCCTCTGAGCCACGTCACCTTACGCCCAACACTGGGCCCTGTCTCCGCATCCCCCTGCTCCTCCACCACCTCAACCGGCACTCTTGATTCTAGATAGAGCACTGGAGTGGAAGCGGCTCTACCCCAGGGGCTCAGAGCTGGGGTGTCCGCCAGCAGGAGGATGGTGGAGGACAGCTAAGGAGACAGGGGACCAGGTGGGCAGTAGAGTGGTGTCATCCATGTAGGAGTAGCCTGAGAGAGTTCTGGGGATAGGGTACATAAACAGAAGATACAAAGAAAAACAATGGTCCTGGTGGCTCCAGATTGGGCAAGGCAGCCATGGTACTCTCCCTGTCAGCCACATAACCCATCCACCTGCCTTTGAGCCACAGTCTCCTGACCTTTCCTCAGACAGGGGTAACATACCTCAGCATAGAATCCCTTCACCTCAAAGCTTGGTACTTGAGGAGTTACAGTTCCTTGTCTCTCAATATTCAGAACAGGTCCTCAGAATCCTTAGACTAGCTAAAAAACAAGTACTAAAAAGACCTACACCTCCAAATGGAAAAGGTTTTCTTTCTGGTGTAAAGACAGGCAGATTCACCCCTTGTAGTCTAGCCTGCCATCCATACTAGACTACTTGGTTAATCTGCAAGCCTCAGGCCTTAGGGCTTCATCCCTGAAAGTCTACCTGGCAGCCATTTCAGCTTACATTTCTGCAGGCAAGGCAAATATGTAATTTCTCATCCCATTTTCAAGAAATGCTTTAAGGGCCTGCTGCACCTTCAACCCCTACTTGGGAAACCTGCTCCCCGGACTTGAACTTGTATATAGCCAAGTTGATGGATACCCCATTCGAACCTATGGATATAGCAGACCTAAAGTATGCCAACTGGAAAACAGTATTCTTATTGGTCATCACTTCTTCCAGGAGGATTTCAGAGCTGCGAGCTCTCTGCACTGAATCTAACTACATCATCTCTTGCTGGGATAAAAGTAGTTCTTGGAACTAATAGGAAATTCTTGCCCAAAGTGGTGTCTGAGTGTCACCTCAACCAGTCCATAACTCTTCATGTCTATTTCACAGGCAAATCCACTCCTAGTGAGTGCAGGCTCCACAACCTGGACATTAAAAGGGTGCTGACCTACTGCTTGGAGCACACCAAGCAGCTCAGGGCTTCTCATACCAAGCTGTTCCTCACCTATGGCGAGGTGGGCAAGGACAGACCAGCCTCTAAGAGAACTGTCTCTCGCTGAATAGTCTGTTGCATCCAGTTCTGTTACAGCAAGGCTGGCAGACAGCCACCACAAGGCCTCAGGGTCTACTCCATCAGGGGCACTGCAGCCTCAGTGGCAGCACAGAGGAATATACCTTTACTCGATATCTGTAGAGCAGCTACTTGGAAGACTGTATATACCTTCATAAAGCATTACTGCTTGGATGTACAGTCCAGATCTGATGCCAGATTAGGCACTGCAGTCCTGCAGAACCTTTTCCCTAAATTGGTTCTGTTTCATCCTCCCAACTACACTGCTTTGTAGTCTGCTATAGTGAAGCATATTGAGGGATTCCTGGGGTGAGAAGAAAAAATCACTTAACATAGTAATATTGTTTCTTTCAGGGGATCCTTCAGTACGCTTGACCTCCCACCCACCCTACTCTCACATAACTTGATTATTAACAGTTTTGTAGTCCTTATCACAGGCCAAATTCTACTGAGCAGCTTATTTGGTGTGATGTTTTACAGTTAAACATAATCTGTATAGTTCGCCTTTAGGTGGTTTGATTTTTCCTTTTGTTTCTTTTATTCCATATTTTTTCCACTACTCTAGAGTAAGGTTAGGGATTGGGGTCTTTTGCCCCATAGGCTTCAAAATGAATCTGACTCACTAGCAACAGTACCTATAGGCACCAGCCTCCTACTACTTTCTGAGGGGCTAATGCCCAGCCATCATTAGCATAGGCACCACCTCTGGTGCAGCTGAACCCAGCTGACAGTACTACTATAGACAAGCATACTGAGGGAACCCCTGGAAGAAACAATATTACTCTGGTAATTAATTTTTTCTTTTGTGCCGTAACCATTGCAAGATGGGAACTACTAGGTAGAGAGACACGGTACTGTATATTTAGATAGGGTAGATACTATGTTAAAAGGCATGGCCTGATAGGCCTTTTAAGTGTATGTATTACATAACAGACTGTCCACCGTGAATTGTATTGTATTTTTCTTTTATCAATGGTGAAATTATTTTGTGACGATAGAAAACTATCTTCAAATGAATTGCCATGTACTATTTTTATTAAAATAAAAATAAAGTTAAAAAAAGGACTGCCTTGGTGTCTAGTGGCACCCTCTCTCATCCTCCGGTCACTTGTTGCCATTATATGAATGTTTTCCTGATGTCTCGTGGCATTCCATCTACCGATTGCTCACTGCCATATAACTAATGCTTTCCCTGTTGTCTAATGGCACCCCCACCATCTGATTGCCAGTCTTCAAAATGTAGATTCTGTCCCTGGTGTCCAGTGGCATCCCTCCCCTCTGATCATCCATTGCCATATAATTATTGCTTTTCCTGGTGTGTAGTGGTACCCCACCCACCCACCGAAGCACCTGTACAAGTGCCAGTCTGCTCTCCAGTGGCTAGCACTCCACACATGCCAAGCACACCTCCCTTCTACTCCTCTATACCTGTTTGGCCAATGCCACACTGGGGATCCAGTACGGCAACTGGCAAAGCCCCCCACTCACCACCTCAGTTGGCCACCATATGGAATAACAGAGAGAGTGTGCACTGTCTAGTACATGCGTTACCTGTCATTCCATGTGGTAGCCAGCTGAGGTGGTGAGAGGAGGGATGTGTTGGTCACTGTATGGGATCCCCAGAACAGCACCAGCCAAATAGGTATGGGGTGGCAGGGAGGTATGCTCGGTGGGGGCAGTGTGGGGGGTGCTAGCTACTGGGCAGCAGAGTGGCACTGGAATGGGTGCTTGGCAGGTGGGGGTGCCACTAGACACCAGAGGAGGCATTAATTATATGGCGACAGGTGACTGGAGGGTAAGGATGCCACTGGACACCAGGGAAATTATTAAATATATGGTGGTGGGCAATCAGAAGACAAGGGTGCCTGAAGACACCAGGAAAAACATTCATATTATGGACATGGGTGATCAAAGGGCGGGGGGGTGCCACTAGACACCCAGAATATCGTTCTTGATACAGGGATGGGTGACTGAAGGACACTGGATGCCACCAGACACCAGAGCAGTCATTCCTTCAATGAGCTAGGGTTCGGGATGGGTGGGATGGGTGGCTACAGCACTACTGACCACCACCAGAGCCTTGCACCCCATTATTCTGAGGTTTGAAAAGGTGATGACTTGTACCCCTTTTGAGTGGCATTTACTACCTGTACAAACCTCTGAATTTCTCACTGTGCCCATATGCAGGGGAGGACTCCCTCATTTGCATGGGCATAGTGGAAAATCAACTCTCTGGCACCAATGAGTTTTGTCCTGCTGTGGGGGTGTCTGAATATAGACCCCATCCACAAATTGGGCACAAAACCTGGTTAGTGCAGGCAAACAACCCATAGTGCCCCATGTAACTTTTGTGAAACCCCCAGGTGGCGCTATCCCAAGGACTACTACCCCTGTCTGCTTGACTACTAACAGGTTGAGGGGCCTAGGTTCTATGGCGGGTGTCTCCACCCAGAGGTCAGGGTTTGTAGTAGTTAGACTAGTTTGGTCACAGCCCTCTGGGACACTGAGACCCCCTTTTATTTCTACTAGTGGCCCACACAATACACCATGAGTATCTTCACTATTTACACTTACCCCCAGGACTGGTTCTGTCAGCTTGACTCTGGGGAGCCCCTGTAAAACAAGATGATGCAGTACACTAGCCACAGTGCAATACTTTAACATAAATGACCACCACAGTCAGTGTAACTTTGCTGAAACAAACAGATCTGATTTATTTAAGGAGCTGCAACAAGGAAAGGGGAAATCAGGTTAATTAGGTTAGACACATTAATAATCACAGTACTGTGCGCATATTCAGAGAAGAAATGAAACAGCAACAATTAGATGACACACTTGCAATTTGATAAACAGATGGCAGGGAGCTACCCTGCTTTGTACTCACAGATTCAATGCTGAAAACTGGATGGAAGGCAGATTGTCCTGGATTGCCAGGAGGAACAGAACATGTGGACAAGGTCCTTGTGACTAGACCCCACTGCAGTTTACAGCAAACGGATGTAGTTCAAATTAAGCTGGGGTTTACTTCCAGCTTCATGCACTTAATTCACTGTACAGGGGATTTGAAACAACGATTCCCCACAAGTACTACGCACATTTATATGTAAAAGGAAAGTATTGTACTAGGCAGGCTGCTCCTCGATCCTGACTGCAATTACTGCATGATACCCGGGAGGACACACAGCAGCTTCAGTTCCTGACAGACCAATCACGATTCAGCAATTTCTCCAGTCTCCTACAGGGTGAGCCTGGTTTCTGCTCTTCAGATCTCCTTCCTTCTCCTCACAAGTCGGATTCAGTCCCATTTGGCGCTTGGAACAGCTGCAGACCGAACTTCAGGGCCTCACACGTGCTCCCTGCGCGAAACTATACACCGCAGAAGCACAGAGCTCCCTTGTCTCTTCACTGTCACAACTGAGCTAATCTCTCCAGTCCCAGAGCTGGGCATTTCCTTTAGCTCCACACTGTTCTGTTGGCCGGTCCAGCTGTCACTCTCAGTAAAACTCCCCCGTTGGTGGAAAAAGGCGCCAAGGTCAAAACTACATTTTCCAGAGTCACTGCCCATACAATCCTCTTGTGGCTGGCTCCAATTAAGAGTCCTAGTTCTGGTTGGTCCACACAAACTCCATTTTAGAGGCCCCCCCTTGCACTGTTTGGATCTATTCAGTAGTTCAGATCCAAAATGGAGGGGCAAAACACACAGAGTCCCAGCTGCAAGAAAGGCAGGTTAGACAAACTACATTTCCACTAATACACTAAATGATTTCTGGCAAACAGTTACATCTTTGAAATGTGCTCACTCTGCCCACTTAGCGACAGCAGAAATGGAGCAATTTGTCAGCAGCTCAAGCAGGACTCGAGCAGGGAAACACACAGTCCCCCCAAACAAACTAATTATGACTACAAGCAGAAAGCTCTTAAAGAGACAGTACCAGAGGCTCTAAAAGCACTCACAGATAAACGGCTTAAACGCCGAACACCATTCAGGCTTGGAGCATTCAAGCAAGTTCCTGGAAGACTTTTGGGAACCCCCATTTGCAGGGGGGGTACATTTGAATATCTGACCCCAGACTGAGAATAAGCAATGGAAACAAATGAAATCTCAAGAAACAGAGATCCTGTTTTTATGCAGATACCCTCAGTAATAAATACTAGTGGAAAGAAATACGGAGCTCATGGGAAATGGCAACTGTTTTACCTCTGAATCTTGTGTTTTCTCAAGTTCTTCTGAAGGCTTCGATGGCTGTTTAATTTCCACTTGAAAAGCCAGCTGTGGCAGGTGGAGGGGTCATGATTTAACATCTCATCTGCAGGTTAGCACTTTCAGTAGCCCAAACCTCCCACCACACACATAGTGCTGCACTGCTGCATAAGTGGTGGGTATATTAATCCATGCCTAGCATGGGATTTGAACCAAGGACTGTCCAACCACCATGGCCCAGAGGTGAGCATGCTGCATACTGCGCCACTGACAGCTGCATAATTTGGATCTTCACACTTTGAAAATGGTTATTTATTGAGATTATGTTGATCCAAATTTAACTACAGCATACCCTTAGTACTGCCCTCAAATGCCAGCATTTATGGTATGAGCTCAATCCTGCTTTGGGACTAGAACCTACAACTTTTTGGTCCAGAGGTCAATATGCTACCAGCTGAGCCACACTGACACTGGAAGTGGGAAGGCAGCTGTAAAATAAACAAACTCTGGTCAGAGCTGACAAGACTGCATAATATTATTTTACAGGGATTAGGAGTTGTCTACAGGGAAACTGATTTTATACAGAACATCAAGCAGCTCAATATTTCTTTGGAACTGCCAGTCAATAGCAAGATCCACCTGCAATTGCTAGCCCTTTTAAATGCAACACGCTCTCTGGTGTCCACAGATACATCCCACCCTCTTACAAATGGATAGTCACAAGATAAAGACATACATGCTTGTCTTTTATTGTGAAGCTAGTGAGTTACACTGAACTTTGAGAAACGGACCAAATTCAAAGCAACTGTAGTTTTGACAGTTTTTATGTGCAGTTATCTCTTGAAGAGCTACTGATGCCAAAAAGAAAATGTTGAAAAACATATTAAAATAATAAGGTACAATTCAATGCATTCCATATGTGTTCTATATATTTCTCTTCCTCATTATTGTTTATTGAAATCTATCAGAAATTACCCTTGAGTCAGAGTTTCATTTACAAAGGTTCCACGTCAGAAACAGTTACAGAGACAGTCATTACAACAGAACAGAAATAGTTTACATACATCAGTATGCAGTAAAAAGTGACACAAAATAGTAGCCTGGCAACAGAAGACTAAAGACAGCTGCGGCACAGGCCAATAAAGTTTCACTGAGGAATATAGGTATATTAAAATAAGACAGTGCAATAAACAATATACAGGTAACCCATGGGCGACCTGGGAGGGGGAGGCATGTGGGAGGAGGTCCCTTGTCAAATAAAAGAAAGGGGGGAGGATATGGGTGACGAGGGAGGTTAAAAACAGTTGCAGGGACTGGTAGCATGGAGGTGGTCCCTTAGGGTAGACTTGAATGCTCCAAGTCTTGTACTAGAGACAAACGAGTTGGGAAGAGAGTTGGTCCAAGATGGGGCACAGTACAAGAAGGAGCATTGGAATAGGGAGGTACGGCCCCTGGGGACTTGAAGGAGAGATCTGGTGGAGCTGCAGGTGTTTCTGATGGCAGGGTCAGGCCTGACTAGCTCACCCAGCCCAGGGGTGGGCCAGGCCAAGGGCAAATTTTTTGGCCACAAGGCAGGCA
Source organism: Neoceratodus forsteri (assembly GCA_016271365.2). Classification (NCBI taxonomy): domain Eukaryota; kingdom Metazoa; phylum Chordata; order Ceratodontiformes; family Ceratodontidae; genus Neoceratodus; species Neoceratodus forsteri. Next base: position 1,113,874,571 of record CM028130.1, read on the forward strand.
TGGTATTTTAGTCTGTTATCGAGGTTGAGCCAATTAATCCTGCCGTACAGGGCACATGTGTGAGTGGTATGGTCACAACCAAGGGTGAGGTGACATGCTTTGTTTAGGGACACTCTCAGCCTGTTGAGGGAGGTGGTGTCTGCTGCCCCATAAATTAATATCCTGTAGTCAAGGAGTGAGAGAATAGAGGAAGAAACAGCCACCCAGAGGGCATCAGGAGTGAGGCAATGTTTGTAACGGTGCAGTAAGCCAATTCTAGTGCTGATCACTGAGGAGAGGAGGTGGATGTGCAGGTGGAAAGTAAGATTGGAGTCCAGAGTGATGCCAAGGTATTTGAAGGTGTCAACTGTTTCCAGAGGGATCATATTGGTGTTGAGGATGGTGGTGCATATCAGTCTAAGGGGGTTTTGGTTTTGGTGATGTTCAAAGTCATGACCTTAGTTTTCTTGTACTTTAGTACCAGCCTCTGGTTAGTGAACCATTGTTCAGCTTTCGTGAAGGCAATCTGAAGGGAATTTTGAAGGGTGGTGAGATTGGAGTGTGAGGTGAAGAGGACATCATTGTTGGCATAAAGTAGTAAGTTACCTGAGCATGATGAGGGGAGGGAATTAAGGTAGAGTCTGAAGGGGAGAGGGCCCAGGATGGATCCGGGTACCTAACGGGTAGGCTTGAGGAGAGAGTGTCTCCAATTTTAACATGCTGTGATCTGCCTGTGAGGTAGTCCGCGAACTAGCATATGGAGTCCTGAGAGAGACCTAGTGTAGGAACGGTGGTTAGAAGAAGGTTGTGATTGACCTTGTCAAAGGCCTTCCATAGGTCCACAAAAATTGCTCCAGCTAATTGTCCTTTGTCAAGGGCAGAGTGAAGGTGAGAAGAGAATTCTAGTTGGGCCGTGTTAGTGCTGTGCTCTTTGCTGAATCCATGTTGTTCCTTACAGAGAATATTATATTTGGAGAGGTACTCTGTGAGCTGGTCTGACACTATTTGTTCCAGGGCCTTGGGGGGGTGGGGAGGATGGATATGGGCCAGTAATTCCCGGCTGCTGTGGTATCTCCTCCTTTGTGTATAGGAGTGATGGAGGCAGCTCTCTAGTGGATGGGGAATATACCAAGGCATTGGGAGTGATTGAGGATGTATGTGAAGGGGGGGTAAGAACTTCATGCAGAGTGAGTTGGAGTAGTTTGCAGTCCAGTGAGTCACTGCTGACCCTTGAGCTGCCTATTGCTTTTAGAATGTATTGTTCGGCTTCCAGAGGGGATAGTATCTTAAGACAAAAGAGGGGAACAGGAGGTGGGGGGAGGAGAGGCAGGGAGTCAAAAAAGTTGGCGGGAAGGATGTGGCTTAAGTCAGAGAAGGAGTGATTGCGGGCATCAGCAATAAGTTTGAGGTGAGAGGTGGTGGTACCACTAACTTCTATGAGTGAGGGTGGGTTCTGTTCTTACCGCTGAGTTCTCTGATGTTGTTCCAGAATTGGTGGCCAGAGCCCCAGTGGGATGCTTTGGCCTTATGTATGGCCCAGGTGCATTTGTTCCTAGCCTTACAATATCTTTGCCTGTCAGCAGGCCTGCCTGTGTCAATGGCAATCTGCCAGAGGGTGTCATGGTGGCGCATCATATCTAGGAGCTGTTGTAAGATCGGGGGGGGGGTACTTTGATCAGAGATTTAGTGATGGGGCAGACTTATCACGGGCAGTGTTAAAGACCAGGATGAAAAGATCGAGGGACGTGTCAACGTCTGGGGCCAAGAATACGGAGGACCAGTCCAGTCACTTGAGGTGGAGCTTTAGTTGCTTTAGTTTGCCACATTTTAGGTTACAAAGGTAAATAAACTTGGGGGGGTAGGGGGTTTTACAGGCCCAAGTGAAGAGGATTGGGGAGTGGTCGCTGAGTGTGTTTAGGAGGACAGTAACCGAAGAGACCTTATTTGGGCGATTGGTAGAAATTAGGTCAAGTGGGGTTGAAGAGCTGGTGGTTGGGTTATGGCGAGTTGGGTTATTAACAAACTGTGTCAGGTCCAGGGCAGCAGTGGCATCCTGAAAGAGGGTGGCATCCTTAGTGGAAATATCCCATTATGATATTCTTACGATTCAATGGCAGTAGAGAGAGAGATAGTTCAAGAGGGAAAGGGAGGCTGTTTTTTGGTTCCTAGGAGGGATGTAGGCCATGGTAATGAAGAGTGGGATGGCCAAGGTTCCTGTGGTAGCTTTTATAGTAAGGGCCTAGGTGCCATAATGAAGCTAGTGGTGGGGAGAGGTTGTGCATTTAGGGAGTCCTTGATGTATATAGCACAACCACCACCCCCCAGCTTTCCCAGTCTGTCTATGCGGAAGAGTGTAAAACCAGGTATGGAGACTACAGCGTCGGGCATAGAGTTAGAGAGCCAGGTCTCTGCTAGGGCAAATATGACTGGATAATGCTGAGCCATCCTGCCCTGTAGATTGTCAAGTTTTTTAGGTAAGCTACAGATGTTCATGAATGGGATGCAGAGGCCATGGGAGGTGGGGGAGCAGTGTGATGTATGAGTGTTAAGGCCAGGGTTGGGTGAATATTACCTGATGCGATAAGAAGGAGAAGTCTGAAGAGAGTGGGCATAGGTGTTCTGTGGCACCAGTGAGATGGTGAGAGTGTGAAAGAGTGAGTGTGCTAGGGGTAGCCATAATGAGAAAGGACAGTCCAGGGTCGATGGGGGGGGGACAGGGGAGAGATAGGGTGGGATGGCTGTGGGGCAAGTGTCAGTAGCGCAAGTGTGATGGAAAGAAATTTTGTTACTATGTAAATCTGCATGAGTATGTGATTTTTATCCCATAGATTTCATTTAATTTATTTGCCTCAATAGCTTACTCCATACTTCAAGTCATAATGCTCTGTTGTGACATCACAATCTGTTGCCATGTGAGTAACTATGATGTCACAAGCAGGGCATTATGACCTCAAGTAGGGAGAAAGCAACATGAATATATTAACTCTTCAAAAGCAAAGATCCTGTTTTCATGCAGATTACCTCAAAAATAAATAACAGGGAGGAGGAATACAAAACTAATGTGAAATACAAACTGAACTGTGTCTGAATGTTATGTTTTGTTAAAGTTCTCCTGAAGGCATCAGCTGCTCTTTAAAGATATGGTTGTTCACAATAACTTTGAGCCTAGGGTTGCCACCTTTGGATGAGGCGAAAACCGGATCCTAAGCTCCACCCCTAGCCCCACCCCTTTTCATGACTCATCATGCATTGTTCCTCCTAGAAGTCCATTTGTTATATCAATAAAAAACAACACTTGAAGCAGCAGTTAAATCAAAATGTTAATACTGTACTGTGCCTGTTAAAGTTACTTTCCTAGGTCCTTCCTAATTATTTATTTACATATTTATTTATTTATTGACATTGGTTAACCAAATAAACATACAGAGATAAAATAAATCTCATTTATAGATATGATCTGGGGGAAACAAGGGAAATACTGTAAATAGCATACAATAGTATACATACTTTATATCTTTTTCTGGCTCCATTTCCTGTTCTTTTCCACAGTACTATTTCAAAGTCAAAGAAGTGACTATACTTTTTTCTTGAGGAAATAAAATAATTAAAAACATTTAAAAATGCCTACATTCTATTAGAGATGAAAACGTTTACCAGCAAATGAAAGTGGAGGATAACTGGCTGTGTTACTGTTACAAAAGATGAGGGCAGCTGTGCTGCTATGCCACTTTAATATGCAGTGGAAAGATTAGATTAAGTAAGTGCTAATGGTGTTAGTTAATGGTCATACTTTACACCTCCCAGGGTGACTGCATTCACAAACAAAAGGCTACATTGACAACAGAACTTGTTTGTAACCTGGACATGTAGCTGAAACAATGAATGATATGACAACATTTGTTTCAAAAGTATGTGAGCACTCCAAATGGCTCAAAAACCTGACCAGCACAGAGCAAAACCGGATTACCTGATAGGGACCCTGAAAACCTGACCACCAGGTAAAAAACCTGACAGGTGGCAACACTATTTGAGCCACATTTCTAGTAACAAGAATCAATACAACAATAAAGCAAAGTAGCACAATCTGTGAACTCTGCATGTGACGCCATTTGGTGGTCTAGCAGAACAAACTTTAAAAAAAAAGTATTTGGGTATCCAAGGCTGTGGCCATGGAGGTTTCAGAAAGTAATCAAACCTCTGAATGGATTACACTGTGAACTGTTGTTATAAGGCAGAGGCATGAAACAATGAGGCTAGTCTTATAGCCTGATAACAGAACACAGCCACTGAGTTATGTGGCATGTGGTGCTTGCACCAATAGCAATTAGCAAATAATAGTTGATCTACAGGGGAGGAACTGCTGATCATCACCAAGGAAGAAGGGGATCTGGGGGTTATCATTTCAGATGAACTAATGGTATCCAAGCAGAGTACAAAGGCAGCAGGGAGGGTCAGTGGCATGCTGGGGTGCATAGGTAGAGGTATCAATAGTTGAAGGCAGGAGGTGGTGATGCCATTGTATAAAACACTGGTATGGCCTCGCCTAGAGTACTGTATCCAGTTCTAAAGACCACATCTTTGAAAGGATACTGACAGGGTGGAGGCGGTCCAGAGAAGGGTGACAAAGATGGTGCAGGGCTTGCACCAGAAAACATTTGAGGGGAGACTGAGGGACTTCATCATGTACTCACTGGAGGAGAGGAGGGATCAAGGTGACATGGTGGAAACATTCAAGTCCCTTAAGAGCATAAACAAGGTACAGGGGTGCAACATCTTCCAATTTCGGAGGAGCACAAGAACAAGGGGGCATGATATGAAACTGGAGGGTAGCAGGTTGAGGGGGACTATGAGGATGTTCTTCTTTACCTAGAAGGTGGTGGATGCATGGAATAATCTGCCACAGGAGGTGGTGGGAGCAAGCAGTTTAGACGATTTAAACATGCATGGGACAGACAAAAGGAATCCCAGTGGCAGGAAGGAGAAGAGAAGGTTGCTGACGTAGTTGGGTCAGAAAAAACAAAACTAGGTAGGGGCTTACGAGCAGACTAGATGGGCCTGGCAGTCCTTATCTGCTAATCATATGTTTCTATCTAGTGCTCACAAATGGGGAGCATGCTCAGGAAGTAACTGTCAAGGTGCCTCTGAGTGGGACTGACCATTGGACAATGTGGTTCCAGCTGGATCTGAGCATTGAAAGCAGCCCGACTAAGACCAAAATCTTTAATTTTCAAATTTTCAGGATGGGCAAAGTGCTAAGGTGAGGAGACAACTGGTAGGCATCAGAGATGATTTGGGAGTGAAACAACCGTGGTTCATCCTCTTATTCCTATGCATTGCCTACTATCACCTACCCCTGGTGATACACCCCCCCCCGACTTTATGTCTGTGTTCACCCTGCAAGCCCTCCTATCTGCACTGTAACCTGACTCTCCCAGTCTTCTCCTTTCCCCTTGTAGTCCGTTGTCCTCCAGATGCCCCCTGCAATCAACTGCTGCACTCACCCTCCCCAGAGCCCCCTGTATGCTGCCATAACTTTCACCTTCTTTTCCTTTCCAGCCTCTAGTCCTGCATTTCTCCCCTTCCCTAACCACTTGGTATTATATTCCCATGACCCCTTCCTTCAAGTTGTCCTACTCTCCTGTGCCGCCCTTAACATCTATCTCCCCCAGTGCCCCCGGTCCAGGAGCACCTCCAGAAATGTATTTCTATTTGATTCAGTCCATTCAGAAGCTGCCCACATCTCTGTGCCACCACCCTTCACAGTAGTGGCGAGTAACTGATCTCCTGTCCTACAACCCCTTCCCTTTCTTCTTACTTCCCCGCCACTTACCAGTCATGGTGTGCACAGGTCTATATGGGTACTATGCACTCTTGCCCCCTTTCCTCCCCACAGTATCTCCATTACTCTCTCTGCCCATGTGTCCACCACCATTTCAGCCCTGCTCTTTTCTCACCTACTCTTTTCCACATTTTTACATATTCGCTTCCACGCCCTCCTTTCTATGTCCCTTCTTAGCCTGGTGATCCCTGCCCTTTACTGTCCCTGGTACCTGCATATGTGACAGACCCCTGCTCCCCATATTACATCAAGGAATATTGCTGTCATACTTCCTTTACAGTGTACTACCCTTCACCTGTACCTTCTCTGCTGATACCCTCTCCACCACCCCTCCCTTGAACCCCAGATACTGTGACCTCTTTCAGGTTCATACTTCATCTCTGAATCTTTGAATGTGGTTCTTTTTAACACCACTGGCCCTTGTAGCAATCACAAAGCCAGGCCGATCTCAGTGATCATGTCTCAGTGTCTGCTACTTAAAAGTAATAAACAGCGGTCTGGCTTACAAATTTATACCCGCTTGGGTTCCCATTACATGTAAAGTAGTCCAGTAGCAGAGAACCAGTAACAGCTGACACAATATAGCATGTAATTGTAGCTTGAACAGAACAAAATGCAGTTTTATATGGTATAGTTCAGCACTGTTCTGTACTGTAGTACTTCAGCACCCTCTTTTCCCTAACCAAAAGAAGCAGCTACACAGAAAACATTAGCATTTGAAACATGACCCATGATTTACTTTAGCACCACCCGGTAATACTTGCCACACTATTTGTAGGCAATGCAGGTCTTATACTATACAATGCTGCTTATTAACCAAATTTGATCAAGTGATACTCTATACTTATAATGGACTCATAAAGAAGCTGTTTGAAATACAGCCCACAAAAAACGCAGCAGTGTTGGTTGTGGCCTTACCTAGAAAACGATGTGCTCCATTTTCTTCTAAATGCTGTTATTTGTGAGTCGCTACAGTGTAAAGATCCCAGCACAATGTAAACAAATCCTCCTATCGACTGCTCCTGTAACTGCCTAAGATGGTGGGTACATCTGTGTGTGATGATGTAATCTGAGCTACAGCGCTCCCAACGGTTAATATATGTGGTATGGTATGATATAATACCCCTTCAATGCAGAAATTACATGAATCCACTTAATCAAATTCCAGTTTACTGTAATTTGGCAGGGAAGGGGAAGATGAAATTGTTTAACCAGGAAAAGCACGCTAAGCTGTAACTGTTTTGTGATGCGACCTAGGAGCCCAAGGAAGTTAATTCAGTAGCTCAGCTTCACAGAAGTATGCAAGTAAGGGCTAAACGGATTCAAACTCAGATCACCAGGTTTGCAGCTTAGTGCCCTTAACCACTGCACTATATTGCCTCCTTGAAGGTAATATGGGTATATTTGGTATACATGTCATGCTAATACATTACCAATAAGGGTAATATAACCCTGAAATGCCTGCACATCGTCACACATTATTTTCAGTTCATGCATACCTGATCCATTGAAATGCTGTTCACTATACTAAAAGCACAGAGATCAATATGTGGAGAAAACTAGTAACAACCCAAGCAGAACTAGTACTGTTAACTGGGAAAATGCATAATGTGGTGGGTCATCAATGGGAGGGCTTTAAGCCTGAGGTTCGATGGGCGGAGCAACTACGTCATGCTCCCATCAGGCTTAAAAGGTTCGCTCATACTGGGGCTCTCCAGGATTCATTTCTTGTTGCAGCCGGGGGCGCTGCTCTTCTCCGCTGTAACCCGCTTCTCCACTCAACCCCCTTGTTACGGTATTTGTGGCGCCTCCGGTTGCCAGCTAGCTTCCTTTTCACTGCTGTTGCTTTGGTGGCTCGCTACCTCACTTGTTCCTACTGTGCCGGTTCTGTGTCTCTCTCTCTGCTCCTGCAAGGGACCATTCCTTCCTCCTTGTTCTGCCGCTCGATTGGCAGCTGTCCTCATACCTGTCTTCACCCCACCCCTCCTCTTCGTAGCCGCTGTCCCATGGCTCTCCATCTGTTTTCACCCCTCCTTCCCAGTGCAGTCCATTTCAGTTCCTGCCTCCGCACCGCGCAGTCCTGTCTCTGTCCTGCTGCTTACCTTCCTATCAACTCCATTTTGTGCCGCCGTCCATTCGCTTCTTTTGGCATTGCCTCCTGTTTCCCACCTTCGACCATAACAGGGCCATCCCATTCTGGTGGTACCGCTTACCTCCATGTCAGTACCTTAATGGTGTCTTCACCAACATATGGCAGGAGGCACGGGATGCACCATCAACCCTACACCATTCTCCCTTGCCAATACTATGCTACATTTCTTTATTTCGCCTGGTGGCACAGTATGCAAGCTTCTTTCATTCCAGGCTCACCCTGCATAGCTTAGCCTGCAATCGTGCTTGTCTTCCCACTCGGCTACCCTAGGACTCTACTGCAGATTCCAACTGCCTTCCTGTGAGCATTTTTACGTACGTTTTCTGGTCGCATTTTCTACCTGTGCTCCTGCCCTCCTGTACCTCTCCGGCTGCGGTGACGTAGCTTCTATAGCACCTATATTGCAGGTTCTCAGGCACTTGGTTATGCAGCCTCTCTAACTGTGGAATGGATCACTACCACAGTAAGGCCAAATTTATTCACAAACACTTTCTCCTCTTGTCCGGTCGGTGGTGGCATTTTCTATGCAGGCTGTGCATGGGTGCTGCTGTGCACTATGGCTGCCACTCCACATTCAGTCCCTTCACTACCACTCTAGCATTGCTCGTAAAGCGCTTTGGGATTCATTGTGTCTGCCTAGTGCTACATACCTGCTGATTCTTCTTCTTATTATTGTTTAGTGTGGAGCTATCCATGTGCCTTCCACCATTTTACTTATCCATCTGGCGTCAATGATTTATTCCAATCCTGGCTTTGCTTCATCATCATCCTTCCATCACCAGCCGTCAAGGATTTGCTCCAATTATGGCTTCCATCTATCCTCCTGCTTCCACCTTTCATCCTGCCTTCTCTTGTGCCTGCCATCATGGATTCACTTTACTCATGGCATCCCTCCTCATCTATCCGTGCTACCTCGATTTGACTGTATCTCCACTCAGGCGTCATGCCTTCCTGTCCATCACCCTTTGCTAAGGGCTGGCCGGAGGCTCTCCACTATCGTTCAAGTTTCTTTTTTAATTTCATTTCCAAATCTACCTCCTTTCAAGGAGCCTACTTAATCACATTGCTCTATTCAATTCTGACTCTACCTCCTTTCGGGGAATCTCCTTAGTCACATTGCTCTGCCGAGCATACCACTGTCGTTCAGGTTCAATTTCACAATAATTTCCCTCATTCAAGTTCATTTTCGAGTTCCTTCCTGTCTCCTCTTCCTCAGTCTTCTTGTACTGGACTGCTGCACTCCTGCAGCAATCATCATCATCAGTCTGCATCATCCTCAGTCTTCTCGTGAGTGCATCTGGATACCCTTGCACCTCTGACCTCTACATGGATCTGCGCCTTCCCATTGCCTACTCAAGCATACCCCTCTCGGGTCCTTGCTGCTTCATGTTCTGTCTTCGATCCATGCTTTCTTTTGGGGTTTCCCCTATCCCATCATCATCATTTCTGCTCATATCCTTCTCTTTAACGAATCCTTCTCTTTAACGACACATGTCCTTAAATCAAACATCGTAAGCTTGGAGGGAAGGTGACCTAGGCCTCGGATCCGCAGAGGTTTCCTCCTCAAAGTGTTTTTTTCCTCTCCTCCATGCTGATGGTCATAATATTAGTTAGAGTTAGTACTTTCTTAGGTTAATTAGTTAGGTTCCGCTGTTGAATGGAGGTGGATGGTGGCCCCCGGCTTTCCCCTCTCTCCTTAGGAAGTCCGCCCTTATCATCTTTTCAGAATTCATTCATTCATCATCCTCGCCTCTTTGATGCTCGACACCCAATTGGGTATTCTGTTTGGGCTTCTTCCTAAGCTACCTTTAGCCGACACAATCATTCCTGCAGCACCTGTAGGGGAGAACCCTTCTCTAGGGTTCCTTGCATCGTACCCCTACAGGGTGGTATATCCCACGGATAGACAGGTGGAAAGCCACAAAAGTAAATCAAGTCACATAAGTATCATCTCATCTCATCTAGTTGCATAAGCACATCGAATGGAAGGGCTTTAAGACTGAGGTTCGATGGGCAGAGCAACTACGTTCACTCCCCATCAGGCTTAAAAGGTTCGCTCATCTTGGGGCTCTCCAGGATTAATTTCTTGTTGCCCACCATCCACCCCTCCTCCTCCAAGCAATGGCTCATCTCTCTTACCTGTGGGCTTCTTCCTAAGCTATCTTTAGAAACATAGAAACATAGAATTTGATGGCAGATAAGGACCGCTTGGCCCACCTAGTCTGCCCATTTCCCTACCTAACGGATAAGCTGCAGATCCTAGTTAACCAACAGCCTACTTCCTCCTACGCCCCACTAGAATTGCCTCATGTTGATGCAATCATTCCCACGGCACCTGTGGGGGGGAACCCTCCTCTAGGGTTCCTTGCGATGTACCCTCATAGGGTGGTATATCCCACAGATAGAGAGGCGGAAAGCCACAAAAGTAAATTAGGTCACACAAGCATCATCTCATCTCATCTAGTTGTGTAATAAGTACATCAAACTACTGTATTTCTGTGCTGCTGAAAATTTGTCTGTCAATTTCCACAAGAATCTATCCTGAACTCAGTGGTGAATAGTTAATTTGAAAAGGAATGTTGCTAACAGTGGGAAGTAACATTTGGTATGCTCCAGTGACATTTTAATAAGGTCCGTGGCTCCTATGTTTTGCTAACTCTTATAGAAGTAAGTGAAATTAGTTCCTGTGTTATGTACAATGCTGTTTCAGTTCACTGAATTGTACTCTTGCAAGCCTAATCCACTGCAGTGCTCTACTTGTTAAGTGTCACAGAGTTTTTTATGGTGGCTTGCGCTTGCATGCCAGCCAACATATTGCATTAGTAGCAGATTTGGAGGCGCGGTCACTGTTGGGTGAATGCAGGGAATGCATCAGTAGGTGCGTCCCTCATTCCCCAATAAGCCAGTATGCTGGTGCCACACCAGCAATACATAATGTGGTGAGCACATCTAAGGAAAGGTCCTCTGCAATGAGAGCAAAGCTCGTCATACGCTGCGGCACCTCCCGACGTGCCTTCCCTGGTGAAACATTAGAATAAACATGGTGGCACACTGCCTGCCATAATGCTGACTTTGGGGGTGCCCAATCCCCCTGTCAGCATGCCCTGACCCAGTTTATGTGCCGACGGGGGAGCTCACTCCCTGTCGGCATAATGGACCTCCCCATTTGTTATGTGCCAAGGGGGGTGCCCAATCACCCTCGGCTCATGCCCCCTCTTTGGTACATGCCGACAGGGGTGCCCAATCCCCTGTTGACTATTCTCATCCCCCAAACACTCAGATGTCATGCTGGAAGCCCACATAGCATGCCAAATGCCCCTATAAAAAAAAAAAAAGTGCCGCAATGTTTTTTTTTTTTTAACCTGTAAAAGAAGAAACGTCCCTCGCGGTCTGCCCAGCTCCCTGCCCCAACCCATACCCACCTTCTGAGCACCCTGTCTCCCCACACCGCCCCTCACCTCATACTTACCTCCGGAGTCCAGCGCAACGATCTTCGGTGGACCAGGAACACGTCTGCACTCTTCAAAGCCAACCGCTAACTGAAGAAATGTCGGTAAGCTGTATAATGGCATAAATAGGGTTTTTTCAACTTTGGTGCATGTCTCGGGCATTTTTTTTAAATTTTTGCACCACATTTTCAATATGGGGTTATTGGGGGCCCTTCTCATGAATTCAGTCACTGTCATGGCGTTATTCGATCCCGAAAGGTGATTTCACAGTCACTGTGCGGAATCACCTTTTGGGATCCAGTAACGAAATGACAGTGCCAGTGTTCATGAGGGGAGCTCTCAAAAATCCTATGTTGCAAATTTGGTGAAAAAAATCCAAAATATGGCTGTTTTATGAGTGTGCGTTGCACTGTTTCCACGCGTGCTCGTAACTTCATGAATTTGTAATATTTTCACTCCATATTTTCAAAATTGGCATTTTTCCACACCTCCTTATAAACAGTACAGCTGTCATTTTACATATCCTGGCTGAAATGTGTTTTCACATGTCCAGCGCAGAATAGAACAGTCGCTGTGCGAAATCAGTTTTTGGGACAGTTTAAGAAAATGACAGTGACACTGTTCATGAGCAGAGGTCCTAAAATGCCTATGTTGAAAATGTGGTGATGAAAGTCCATGAAATGACTGTGTTACAAGCGTGCATTGTGCAGTTTCCACGCACACTTGTAACTTCACAAATTTGCAATATTTTCAGGCCAGATTTTCAGCACTGGCATTTTTTCACACCTCCTTAGGAACAGTATAGCTGTCATTTTTCACAGCCTGCCCAAAATGTGTTTCCACATCTGTGGCGCACAATGGTGTGGTCGCTGTGGGAAATCAACTTTTGGGACAGATTAACAAAATCACAGCACCCCTGTTCACGAGGGGAGGTCCCAAAATGCCTATGTTGAAAATGTGGCTAAAAAAATCCCCAAAATAATTGGGTTACGGACGTGTGTTGCACAGTTTCTATGCATGCTCATGACTTCACCAATTTTTCATATTTTCACTCCAGATTTTCAACGTTGCCATTTGTTTACGCCTACTCATGGACAATACAGTTGTCATTTTCCACATCCTGCCCAAAATGTGTTTTCATCCCTGAGTCACCAAATGGCATAGCTGCTGTGCAAAACCACCTTTCAGCTAACAAACTGAGTGTGCCACTCTTCATGAGGTGGGGTCACAAAAAGCCTATGTTGAAAATTTGCAGTGAAAATACCAACAAACGCCTACAACGTTAGGGTTTCCAGCTGTAACACCCCACCCTGTACAGACTGCCAGGTGTCAAGGGTGTGACTTGGGATCTTTGGCTGTAATGCTCACACCATTCCACCCCCACCCCCACCCTGCAGCCAGTGACAGGCATCAAGGTGTGCCTTGGAATGTTCGGCCCTAAAGTTCACTCCATTTTCCTATACTGCACCCACCTCAGTGTATTTCCTTATGGAATGGGGTAAGTATAAGGCCCAAAGACCCCAAAGCACACCATGACACTTGTCAGTGTCTACAGGGTAGGGTGAGGCCTATTCTCTTATACTGCACCCATCTCAATGTATTTCCTCATGGAATGGGGTAAGTATAAGGCCCAAAGACCCCAAAGCACACCACAACACTTGTCAGTGTCTACAGGGTAGGGTGAGGTAAAATGGCATGAGCGTTATAGCTGATGCCCCAAAGGCACACCACAGCACCTGTCAGTCTCTGCAGGGTGGGGGTAGGGTTGGCATCAGCTCCATACTTCACTGCCATTCCTATTATGCATCTCTAGCTCCTGCACTACCAATGCCAATACCAGTGAGACAACATTCGGCATTGATAAATGCTTGTTACTATTTGCTACCAGCATGTGCTCAGAAAGCAGCAGGAAGTATACCCCAGATACAGGGAGAATTCACATGCAATCCTAAGTTTTTAGTATGATCCACAGTAACACACCAAGCTGAAACTGCACTTCCTGAATTTGTGAAGTCAGACTGAAAACAATGATCATATCCTGTGTTTTAAAAAACTCAAGATAACTATTTCTTCAGTTCCCCTGCAAGAATGGGGAGGGAGGGGGTTGTGAGGTCTGCGGAGGAGAGGTACAGTGCAGAACCAGTGCTGTAAACTTGACTGCAGCACTGTGGATATACACAGGATAACTGTCTGGTTAAGTCCCTTCTATTCTACTTCACAGCAATAAGTCAGCATGGCTCTGCCCATGCAGCCTTAAAAATCACAGATTTGAATCCCATTACATTGACCTTGAGCCGCAGTCTCATGACCTCAGTGTGCTTCAACCATAACAGCTGTAAACTTGGTAACCCCGAAAACCTAACACTGCATCTCATTTAGGAGTACCTCAGGGAAGTAAATGGTATTGGAGCCTTGGGCAGCCTGGGGTTAGATATGATATGAGTTTCAAGGCTTTTGATTGGTCCTGAGCATGTCCCATCACTAAAGTGTGCCTTTTTTTCTACAGATGAGCAGCTATGCTGAAAATCCTTTCCCAGTCAATAGTGAAAAAAACATCACTGGAACGGTGGCTGACTTGTCCCTGTTTGATGCCAAGAATGGCAAAATCAACATCCAGAACTTGAAAACCGAGATTGAGGTATCAAGTATAGTTAGTTCTTTTATCTACAAAGTAGACCGGTGAACAGCAATCAGACAAAATCTCAGTTCCTCACTGTGTACTGTATGTGTAAGAGGGGCGGAGACAGATGAAACCACTTGGGGCAACTGGAGAAGGTACTGGTGTAGTGTTCAAAGATGTAGTGACCACACAGCTTTAATGGGCTGTCGGATCAGTGCAGCTTTAGGAGCTAGCGTGACATAATGTTTAAAAGCCAATAGCAAGGGAAAAAAAAAACATTGGGGCAGTAAAGGCAGGGTGTGTGAGGGCTGGAGTGAAAGGGTGAAAGGATGAGATGTGGGCTGCGTGATCTGTTTTAACTTGTAAAGAAAACTAAAACAAGCTGGTTGAAGACATCTGACAATATCTACAGTGTGTGATTCTTTCTACAAATTGGAACTGCTGCCTGCAATGCAAATGAAGGCTGAGGCACAACTGGCTTATTGGTTTATGCATACACTTCTGCACATCATAACCCGCACAATGTCCACCTGGCTTGACTGTCAGTAACCTAAACAAAGCCTGTAAACCAAGAAAACTATCTTGCTCAAAATGGAATGAAATCATGATCTAAAATTATAGCACAAATCATAGCATAGAACTGTTGAATATTTATAGCATCAAATTTTAAAGCAACAGTATTTGTTAATCAGCAAAAAAAATAAGTATATATATTTTTTATCAAAAAATGCATTTCTGATATCTTTAGATTTGTCGTCAGTGTATTTTTAATCTTCTCAGATATTTTTAAAACAGCTTTTGTAATTAAGCTCATAATCAGTGACTCAGATCATCAAAGATTGCTGCTACTCACAGGTTTTAAAAAGGTCTTCCACTGAGGTTACCTGCTAAATGTGCATAGAAACAAACAACTGCAACATGTCCTGGAGATCGGTTCCGTACTAACCGAGATGGCAGCTTCCCAACACAGTAAGAAAATAAAAAAATGTAGCACTTGGAGAGACTGGAAAGGACCTTACTAAGTCACAAAGCTATGCTTATTCATATTTAATATGAACAACCGAACCTCAGACTGAACAAAAAAGCCCCAGCACTTCAATCATGAAGGTTTCCGTCAGGGGGTGACTAAATAAAGTTCTTTCCAGTCCCTTCGAGTGCTATCTTCTTTGTTTCCTTACCCTGTTGAATGTACATTCTTGACTGATACTGTGGATGTATTAGGATGGTGCTTCAAGTTATGGATGATAAACAGCACAGTACTGTACCAAGATATTTAATCTTTTCATGGTGGGCTTGTCACAGTAGTGGGAATTTGTAAAAACTTCAAAATTCCATATCTTTATTCAGGACTGAAAGAAAACAGAGAAAAAAAAATTGGTATATTGATGTTTTTGCCAGAAAAACATTACTGCCGAAAAAACTACAATGGGACTGACAAGTACTGCTGCTTTTAACATGAAAGTGCATGTGGCCACCTCCATGGTGCTGAGCGATGGGGGTTCACTCGGCACACTGCTGACCTGGGCTCATGCCTCGAGCCCAGGTACCTGGAGCGGAGTCCAGCATGGTTGGGTTTCACAAGCATCAACTGGACACTTCCCTGCTGGAGGGGTGGGACAAGCCTAGGCTCCTGCAGGTGGATTGGATGACATGAGGCCACGACATGTCCTCCTGTGTGTCCTCATCTCATGATGTCATCCTTATGGCTAGTACGTGGGGCAGGTCAAAGAAAATGGAAAAAGGGTTCCCTGTCGACTGGATAACGAGTGCTTGGCCTGCACCACCACAAAGCCCCAGACAGCCCAGACCGACACAGCAGCAGCCTCCAGGGATGTGCAGCTTGCCTACCGGCACTTCCCCTGGGAGGAGAGGGACCCTCCCGACATGGGGAAAGATCGGGTTACCCAGGTAAGGGGCTGTGAGACAGGTCTGGGAGATGGTGGTGCGGTGCCAAGGTGGGGGTGTGAGGGTGGCTGTGTTCTGAAGAAATGAATGGCTGGGATGCCAGGGGAGAAACACAAACAGAAAATACAAAAACACAAAAAAGTGCATGTGAACATAGGAAATAGATGAATAAAGGCCAGGGGTCTGTCATGTTCATCTCCTGCCATCCAGCAGCAGCAGTTTCAGTAGTTTGAGAATTGCCTTTTGCTTTTGTTTAAGGGGTGTGTTTCCAGTAGATTGTTTTAGGACCCTGAAATGAGAAGAAGACAGAAGCCAGCCAGTGGCAGGGAACTGTTTGAGGCCTAATACTAACATACTAAAATGCCAGCAGAATAGGTCTAACAGTCTTTCGTGTCTGCTCGTTTGGTCAGCCCCCACCCTGGGAGCTGACCTTGCTGTCCCCCTCGCCTTCTTTGGCTTCTCCCTTCCCAGTTCTGGATATTCTCACTGCACTGGATTTTGCTTCCAGAACCCTTCCCCTGTACCTGTCCCACCCCCTCTTGAACCCCTCCACCGTCTCTGCCTCCACCAGCCCCCTGGGCAGCGCATTCCATGGCTCCACCACACTCTCAGTGAAGTAGCACCTCCTCCTTTCTCCCCTGAATCTTCCCCCCTCCAGCTTCCACCCATGCCCTCTAGTTGCCCCTCCTCCTTTCTTCGAAGCACCTTGACTGCTTCTCCCCTATTTATCCCTCACATGTACCTGAAGACCTCTATCATGTCCCCCCAGTCCCTTCTCTCTTCCAATGTGTACATATTTAGCTCTTCGAGCCTCTCCCCGTAGGTCCTGTCCCCCAAGCCCCACATCATTGTGGTTGCCCTCCTCTGGACCCTCTCCAGGAGTTTAATGTCCCTCTTTAAGTGTGGCCTCCAAAACTGCACACAATACTTGAGGTGTGGCCTCACCAAGCAGTTATACAGAGGAGCATCACTTCCTTCTTCTGGAGGTGATCCCCTAGCAATGCATCCCAGCATCCTGTTGGCCTTGGCTGCTGCCCTCCTACAAGTCTCTGAGTTGTTCATCTTGACATCCACCACCACCCCCAGGTCCCTCTCAGCCATCAAGACTTGTAGCATTCTCCCCCAGGGTGTACACTTGGCCGGGTTTCTGGCCCCCAGGTGCAGTACCTTGCATTTCCCTGCATTGAACCTCAGCTTCCACTTTCTAGACCATCTTTCCAGAGCCTCCAGGTCCCCCTGTAGGGCCACCCTCCCTCCTCCTCCCCATCCACCCCCAGTTTTGAGTCATCCACAAAGAGACTCATCTCACTCCTGATACCTGTCCTTATGTCAGAGACGTAGGCATTGAACAGGAGAGGGCCCAGGACAGTCCCTGTGGGACCCCACTAATGACCCTCCTTGGGGATGAGACTATCCGCCAACTCGGTCCTGGAGCCAATTGTCTATCCATCTGATCATCTGGTTCCCCACCCCCATTTCTCCCAGCTTATCCAACAGGCCCTTGTGAGGAACAGAGTCAAATGCCTTGCTGAAATCTAGAAAGAGGACGTCCACTGGTCTACCCAGGTCCAAGGCACTCGTCACCCAGTCATAGAACTCTACAAGGTTTGTCTGACACGATTTCCCTGGGACGAATCCATGCTGTCTATCGTCCAGGCACCCTGACTTTTCCAGATCTCCCCCAGCCTCTCCTTGACAATGCCCTCCATCACCTTGCCCACCACCGATGTCATGCTGACAGGCCTGTAGTTCCCTGCCACCTCCCTTGATCCCCCCCTTGTGGATAGGCACTATATGCGCCACCTTCCAGTCCTGGGGCACCCACCCTGTCCCAGAGAGATGGTGAAAAGCTCCGCCAGGGGTTTTGCCAGGACATCCACAAGTTCCTTCAACACTCTGGGATGTAATTTATCCGGCTCCGGTGCTTTCTCCATCTTAAGGGACCTGAGGGCTTCCCTCAGTCTCTCTGCTGTGATTTCCACCTCCGCTACCTCTTCTTCCTGCTTAGCCTTCCCTCCCTCCTGCCAGTGATGCCTCCCCCTCTCCCCAGACCTGCCGATCGGTAAGGGTCCCCCCTCCTCAGTATCACTGTCTCCTCCCATGTATGATGCAGCACCCCCATTTTCCTTGGTGAAAACTGAGGTGAAGTACTCATTTAGTACCACAGCCTGCTCCCCCGGGTCTTGTGCCCATCTCTCCCGGTTTAATCCTGCTAATCTGCCCCTTCACCCTTCATTTTTCCCCAAAGTATCTAAAGAACCCCTTGTTCCCTCTCCTAATTTCCCTGGCCAGGTTCTGATCCTTCCTTGACTTAGCCGCCCTCTCCACCCTAGTGGCCCTTCTAGCCATCAATTCGTACTCCCTTCAATCCCTTTCACTCCTTGAGCACTTGAGTTGCCTATAGGCTGCCTTCTTTCCCCGCACCACCTCTTGGACCTCCCTGGTCCTCCAGCAGGGTTTTCATGCCCTACTGCATTTTCATCTTACTCTGGCACAGGTGCTGGTAGCATCCTGCACCCCTCTCCTGATTATTTCCAACCTACTGTCAGCGTCCATGTCTGACCCAATCACATCCAAATGCTCCTTAAGGATCCTTCCCATTTCCTTAAAATCTGCCCCCCTGAAGTCAGTTACCTCCATCTTTGTGCAGCCTTCTACCCCTCCTAGGTCCAGGCAGAACCAGACCGTGGCATGGTCACTCTCCGCCAAGGGGTCCCTTACCTCCAGGCCCCCAATCTGGTCATTGTCTGCCAAGACCACATCCAGTACCCGAGCCTCCCTGGTCGGTTCCCTCACCTGCTGAGTTAGGAATGCATCTTGAAAGACATCCAACAACCTCTGTTCCCTGGCCACCGAAGATGTCATAGTCTCCCAGTCTGTTCCTGGCACGTTTAAGTCCCCCAACACCACCACCCTTCCCCTGCCCAATCTGCAGTGTCTCCCAACATCTGCCACCAGACTGTCCTCCAGCTCCTCCGCCAGTGCAGGGGATCTATACACCACTCTTATTTTTACTCTCTTGCCCCCCCTTGTTATCAAGGTGACCCAAATCGCCTCCACAGTTCCCTCCGCCACCTCTACTCCCCCTATGCCAATGCAGTTCTTGACTATTATTGCTACCCCTCCTCCCCTTCCCTCCCCCCTGTCTTTCCTGAACATAGTGTAACCCTCCAGGTTCAGGTCCCAGTCGTGTCCTGCGGTGGCCCAGGTCTCAGTGACTGCTGCTACATCCACCGCTCCCTCAGTTAGCATCGCCTGGAGCTCAGGCATTTTATTGCCCAGCTCCTGGCATTTAGCAGGACTACCTTCTTCCCTTTCCCTATACTTCCATTTCCCCTGCTCGTATTCCCATGGGGATTCCATTTTCCCTGGGTCTGCACTTTACCAGTTGGCCTTTTCCCGCATTCCTCCCATATTCCTCCTCCTAATAACCAGTTTCTTTCCCGCCAGGCACACACTTTCTACTATGGGGGGTATGCTCCCCATGATCCACTCTTCCTCAGCAAGTCAGGTTTCTGTGTGATGCCATGCAGGGGTGTTGTGCCAAGAGAATTTGTAGGGGTGGGGCACACAACTTGAACTTAATCAAGAGAGTGGTCTAAGTTATACTTTAACAGCTCCACCTCCATTTTCATAAGCAATACATGATTGGGAATTTTGGGGTGGGCCCAGGCTGTATGGACATCACAATCCAGATCTAATGGTACTTATCATAAAAACTGTTGTAAAAATTAGGGGATTTTGCCAGGTATTCTGGCCAACATCCACCTTATCCATAAAAAAATGTCCATGTAACCTAAAACCAAGGATGTACCTGGCAATGGTCTGTCACTGCTCAGTTGGCCTTTCCCGGTCAAAAATAAAACAAATATATGTACTCCAAAATTGCTTCAAACCACAGAGTTCTGTTAAAGGGACATGGTCAACCCTTTGTGCATCACTCTATTTCAAGTTGAAAACCCACATTTTACGATTACTTACCTGCTCTAAAATTCATTTGTGTTTCCTGGGGTTTAATCTGCCTCATTTCTTAGTGAAACTGAAATGCATGGTAATTATGTAATTACACTCAACCTTGTCTTGTTTCACATCCTTGATATGCTTTTATTGCTCACTTCCTGAACATTAGGAACACTCCCAGGCAGTGCAGCCACTCATGATGCAATAGTCTCCTCTGCTGCCACTGCATCTTGAATGGCTAGACTGTGTTGGGGGTGTTCCCAAGTCCAGGAAAAATGCAGTGGGAGCTGATTAAGGAATGTAAGCACACACATTTTGATGTGGTAACACTAGTATTGTGGGCAATCTGTTTTACACATTTAATAAGAAAAAGGAATCAGAATCAAACTTCCAGCCACATCAGCATATTCTACAGAATGCAAACAATCTTAAAATATGTTTTTATGTTGATTGCGCGCATGCGCAAGAAACATATTGTGGCAGCTAGCTCCAGAAGCAGGTTGTGGAGGTGTGGCACTGTTTTGGCCAATGCCCCCATTGCCTTTTAAGGCTTGGCCCCTATTCCCCAATGCCGTGGCATGCTGCTGCTGACACTAGTTCAGCCAACGTGCCACAACCTTGAAAAGTTTCAGCTGCAGCAAGCAGGGGCCACCTCGTCATTGCAGTGTCATCTGCTACAATGAGGGAGCGACCCGTCATTGCAAGCCTGTCCCCTTACATTCCCCCATCCAGTTTGCCAATGGGGGCCCAGTCCCCATTAGTTTCTATTACTAATATTGCCGGGTGCCCATTCTCCCTCAGTATCATGTCCCCCCTTCTTTTTTGCCGATGGGGTGCCCAATCCCCATCAGCATGCCCCCCATTTCTTGTGTGCCGAGAAGGATGCCCAATCCCCTTCTCGCTCATGAGCTCCCTCTCCAAGTATGTGCCGATGGGGTGCCCAATCCCCATCGGGCTCCAGTGCCCTTACCCCAGAACATGCAGGTGGCATACTGTGAGCCCACCCCAGCATGCTTGAAGTACCTGTAAAAGGAAAAAATGCCCCGTGATGTCTATTTTGTTTTACACCCTGAAAGAAAAACAGTCCCTCACTGTTTGCCCCCTCCTAACCCGCCCACCATTGTGTACCCCCTCCTCCACTTACTCCCTACTTACCTCCAGAGCCGGTCGCGACGATCTTCGGTGGACTGGGAACACATCTGCACTCTTCAAAGCCGAACGTGAACTGAGGAAATGCCGGTAAGCTGTATAATGGCATAAATAGTTTTTTTTCAACTTTGGTGCATATCTCAGGCATTTTTTGGAATTTTGGCACCAAATTTTCAACATGGGATTTTTGGGACCCCTCCTTATGAATTCAGTCACTGTCATGGCGTTATTCGGCCCCGAAAGGTGATTTCACAGTCACTGGCGGAATGACCTTTCACGACTGAATAACAAAATTACTATGCCAGTGTTCATGAGGTGGTCTCTCAAAAAGCCTATGTTGTAACTTTGGTGGAAAAAATCCAAAAATGACTGTTTTACGAGCACGCATTGCACAGTTGCTACGCACGCTTGTAACTTTGCAAAATTGCAATATTTTCACGTCACATTTTCAATGTTGGCATTTTTTCACACCTCCTTATAAACAGTACAGCTGTCATTTTTCCCATCCTGGCTGAAATGTGTTTTTGCACTTCTGGTGCAGAATAGCGCCGTTGCTGTGGGAATTCAGTGTTCGGGACAGATTATGATAATGACAGTGACACTGTTCATGAGCAAAGGTCCTAAAATGCCTATGTTGAAAATTTAGTGACGATAGTCCATAAAATGACTGTGTTACAAGTGTGCGTTGCGCAGTTCCCACTCACCCTTGTAACTTCACAGATTTGCAATATTGTCACGCCAGATTTTCAACACTGGCATTTTTTCACACCTCCTTATGAAGAGTACAACTGTCATTTTTCACATCCTTGCTGAAATATGTTTTTGCATTTCTAGTGCAGAATAGCATGGGCGCTGTGGGAAATCAGTGTTTGGGACAGATTAAGATCGAGCGAGTGGGGGGGGGGTGACCAAGCTCAACTGAGCTCTGTTGGGACTGCTGCAGATTTCTCTGTGGGCAGAAAAAGACCCCAATGCAGGCAGGAGCCCAGTACAAAGGGCAGCCTGCAGTGCAGGGAGAAACAGAATGAGAGAGAGCGAGTGGGGGGTGGGGAGTGAGCGAGCTCAACGGAGCTTTGTTGGGACTGCTGCGGATTTCTTTGTGGGCATAAAAAGACATCAGTGCAGGCAGGGGCCCAGTACAAAAGGGCAGCCTGCAGCAGCGGGAGAAACAGAATGAGCGGGTGAGAGAGGGGATGTGAGCAAGCTCAACGGAGCTCTATCGGAACTGCTGCAGATTTCTTTGTGGGCAGAAAAAGGCGCCACTGTAGGCAGGAGCCCAGTACAAAAAGGCAGCCTGCAGCACCAGTAAAAACGGAATGAGTGAGTGAGGGAGGGGGAGTGAGCGAGCTCAACAAAGCTCTGTTGGGACTGCTGCAGATTTCTTTGTGGGCAGAAAAAGGAGCCAATGGAGGCAGGAGCCCAGTATAAAAGGACAGCCTGCAGCGCCAGGAGAAACAGAAAGAGTGTGTGAGAGAAGGGGAGTGAGCAACTCAACGGAGCTGTGTCAGGACTGCTGCAGATTTCTCTGTGGGCAGGAAAAGATGCCAATGCAGGCAGGAGCCCAGTACAAAAGGGCAGCCTGCAGCTTTGGGAGAAACAGAATGAGCGAGTGAGAGGGGGGAGTGAGCGTGCTCAACAGAGCTCTGCCGGGACTTTAGAGTTGCCCACCCTCCTGCCCAGAGTTCTCTGTCATCCTATATTACAGCAAGGTCTGTGGAGTGGAGACAAAGCAATGGTTGGATACTTTTAGGATTGCTGTAATAATACAGATTAAATTGCTCTGTTTATTTCTCTAACTGAGCTAAGTACCGAGCTATAGTGTTATGATTGCTGTAATAATACATATTTATTTGTTCTGTTTATTTCTCTAACTGAGCTGAGTAGTAAATTTGGTAGAAAAAATCCAAAAAATGGCTGTTTTACGAGCGTGCGTTGCGCAGTTGCTACGCACACTCGTAACTGCACAAATTTGCAATATTTTCACTACAGATTTTCAACATTGGCATTTTTCCATACCTCCTTATGAACAGCATAGCTGTCATTTTTCGCATCCCGGCCAAAATGCATTTTCCCACTTCAGGCGCAGAATAGCGCAGTCACTGTGGGAAATCAGTGTTCGGGACACATTAAGAAAACCACAGTGACACTGTTCATGAACAGAGGTCCTAAAATGCCTATGGTGAAAATGTTGTGATGAAAGTCCATAAAATGACTGTGTTACGAGCATGCGTTGTGCAGCTTCCACGGACCCTTGTAACTCCGCAAATTAGTAATATTTTCTTGCCAGATTTTCATCACTGTCATTTTTTCACACCTCCCTATGAATAGTACAGCTGTCATTTTTCACATCCTGGCCGAAATATGTTTTCACGCTTCAGGTGCAAAATAGCGCAGCCACTTTGGGAAATCATTGTTTGGAACAGATTAGGATTGATTGAGTGAGAGAGGGGGAGTGACCGAGCTCAACTGAGCTCTGTCAGGACTGCTGTGGATTTCTTTGTGGGCAGAAAAAGACATCAGTGCAGGCAGGGGCCCAGTACAAAAAGGGCAGCCTGCAGCAGCGGGAGAAACAGAATGAGCGGGTGAGAGAGGGGATGTGAGCAAGCTCAACGGAGCTCTTTCGGAACTGCTGCAGATTTCTTTGTGGGCAGAAAAAGGCGCCATTGTAGGCAGGAGCTCATTACAAAAAGGCAGCCTGCAGCACCAGTAAAAACGGAATGAGTGAGTGAGGGAGGGGGAGTGAGCGAGCTCAACAAAGCTCTGTTGGGACTGCTGCAGATTTCTTTGTGGGCAGAAAAAGGAGCCAATGGAGGCAGGAGCCCAGTATAAAAGGACAGCCTGCAGTGCCAGGAGAAACAGAAAGAGTGCGTGAGAGAAGGGGAGTGAGCAACTCAACGGAGCTGTGTCAGGACTGCTGCAGATTTCTTTGTGGGCAGAAAAAGATGCCAATGCAGGCAGGAGCCCAGTACAAAAGGGCAGCCTGCAGCTTTGGGAGAAACAGAATGAGCGAGTGAGAGGGGGGAGGAGTGAGCGAGCTCAACAGAGCTCTGCCGGGACTTTAGAGTTGCCCACCCTTCTGCCCAGAGTTCTCTGTCATCCTATATTACAGCAAGGTCTGTGGAGTGGAGACAAAGCAATGGTTGGATACTTTTAGGATTGCTGTAATAATACAGATTAAATTGCTCTGTTTATTTCTCTAACTGAGCTAAGTACAGAGCTATAGTGTTATGATTGCTGTAATAATACATATTTATTTGTTCTGTTTATTTCTCTAACTGAGCTGAGTAGTAAATTTGGTAAAAATCCAAAAAATGGCTGTTTCTGGCGTGCGTTGCGCGGTTCTGCGCTCGTAACTGCTGGTGCAATATTTTTCACTACAGATTTTCAACATTGGCATTTTCCACACCTCCTTATAAACAGCATAGCTGTCATTTTTCGCATCCCGGCCAAAATGCATTTTCCCACTTCAGGCGCAGAATAGCACAGTCACTGTGGGAAATCAGTGTTCGGGACACATTAAGAAAACCACAGTGACACTGTTCATGAACAGAGGTCCTAAAATGCCTATGGTGAAAATGTTGTGATGAAAGTCCATAAAATGACTGTGTTACGAGCATGCGTTGTGCAGTTTCCACGCACCCTTGTAACTTCCCAAATTAGTAATATTTTCTTGCCAGATTTTCATCACTGTCATTTTTTCACACCTCCCTATGAATAGTACAGCTGTCATTTTTCACATCCTGGCCGAAATATGTTTTCACGCTTCAGGCGCAAAATAGCGCAGCCGCTTTGGGAAATCATTGTTTGGGACAGATTAGGATTGAGTGAGTGAGAGAGGGGGAGTGACCGAGCTCAACTGAGCTCTGTCAGGACTGCTGTGGATTTCTTTGTGGGCAGAAAAAGGCACCAACAAAGCAGGACCCCAGAACAAAAGGGCAGCCTGCAGCACTGGGAGAAGCAGAATGAGCGAGTGAGGAAGGGGAAGGGAGTGAGTAAGCTCAACGAAGCTCTGTTGGGACTGCTGTGGATTTCTTTGTGGGCAGAAAAGGGCATCAGTGCAGGCAGGGGCCCAGTACAAAAGGGCAGCCTGCAGCAGCGGGAGAAACAGAATGAGCAGGTGAGAGAGGGGGCGTGAGCAAGCTCAATGGAGCTCTATCGGAACTGCTGCAGATTTCTTTGTGGGCAGAAAAAGGCGCCACTGTAGGCAGGAGCCCAGTACAAAAAGGCAGCCTGCAGTACCAGTAAAAATGGAACGAGTGAGTGAGGGAGAGGGAGTGAGCGAGCTCAACAAAGCTCTGTTGGGACTGCTGCAGATTTCTTTGTGGGCAGAAAAAGAAGCCAATGGAGGCAGGAGCCCAGTATAAAAGGACAGCCTGCAGCGCCAGGAGAAACAGAATGAGTGAGTGAGTGAGTGAGTGAGAGAGGGGGAGTGAGCAACTTCAATGGAGCTCTGTCGGGACAGCTGTGAACTTCTTTGTGGGCAGAAAAAGGTGCCCAGAACAAAAGGGCAGCCTGCAGCCCCCGGGAGAAACAGAACGAGCGAGCGAGCGAGTGAGTGAGAGAGAGGGAGTGAGCAAGCTCAACTGAGCTGTGTCAGGACAGCTGCAGATTTCTTTCTGGGCAGAAAAAGGTGCCAACGCAGGCAGGAGCCCAGTAGAAAAGGGCAGCCTGCAGCGTCGGGAGAAACAGAATGAGCGAGTGAGAGAGGTGGAGTGAGCGACCTCAATGGAGCTGTGTCGGGACTGCTGGGGATTTGTTTGTGGGGAGAAAAAGGTGCCAATGGAAGCAGAAGTCCAGTACAAAAGGGCAGCTTGCAGGGTCAGGAGAAATAGAATGAGCAAGTGAGAGAGGGGGAGTGAGCGAGCTCAATGGAGCTCTGCTGGGACTTTACAGTTGCCCACCCTTCCGACCAGGTCCTCTGTGATCCTATATTACAGCAGGGTCTCTGGAGTCGAGACAAAGCAATGATTGGACACTTTAGGATTGCTGTAATAATACATATTTATTTGTTCTGTTTAGAGCTGAGTACTACTTGGAGTGCAATAGGATTTCTAACAGGGCTAAGTGAAACTACATGAGAGCCGAGAACCAAAAGTATGGTAGCTGAGGGGTGAAAAATGGACAAGGAGGCTTTGGGATTGCTACACTAATACAGTATGTAATGGATGAGATTTGAGACTGAATTACCCTAGTTGGCAAGGGGTCAGTAGGGGGACTAGTGTGGGGTGGGGACAGGAATTTGACTAATTAGTGGCCTAACAGTTGGAGTAGTGTACAGAACCTGGGAGTAGGAGCCCATAATATAAGATGGGGGCCAAAATGGGGCAGGTGCCGCATGTCAATAGGGCGGATATCTTTGGCAGGGTGGAGGGGTGTACAGGGTATGGGTGTGCCATGATCCTAGACTGGGCTTGGAGGATGGTGGGGGGAGTGTATGGTCTGTAGATGACTGGCTAGTTTGAGGGAGGAACTGTGGAGGTTAGGGAGGAGTGTAAGTGGAAGGGTAGATGAGTATGGTAGGCATCCTGAGGGGGGGGGATATGAGATGGCAAGGGGGATGGAGGAAGAATAACTAGGGATGGATACTGACTCCAGTATCAGAGGCACTAGCAGAAAAGAGAGGAGAAGGGAGGGGGTGCCCGAGGTGAGGGTGGGGGGCCTCCTGATGGGGAAGTATGAAATGACAGGGAGAACCAGGGGAGAGAGCAGATGGCTGTGGGTAGGAAGGGACCAGGGGTGGCACGGAGGGAACATGTAGGAGGGGGGAACCGATAGGGGCAAGAGATGTAAGACTGGTATCGACTACAAATAGATTCTAACCTCTGCTATGGGACAGAGAGGGGGAGCAGGAACATACTGAAGGGGGGGAGGACAAGCGGGGCATGAGAGGGATGGCAACAGCTAGGGGAAGAGATAGCGAAGACAAAAGGGTAGAAGGGGGCTAGTAAGGAAGGAGGAGGTGGTGACTGACAGAGAGAAGGCTGCAGGAAGGGGGAAGGATATGAGGGGCATCACTATCAGGGTAAAAGGGAATGTGGGCTCTAAATTGACCACAGCTGGGATAGGAGAGGGGGTTGGAAATCAGTAGGAGAGGAGGGGAGGTCGACATGGGAAGCTCAGTTGGAAGTAGTCAGGCTGGGAAGGGGTTCAAAGGGGGTGGGAGGAATAAGGTAGAGAAAATGGGTGAGGCAGAAGTAGGGGGTACAGATACAGAAGTCACAGAGGGTGCAGTTGGTGGGGGTAAGGGACAGGGAAGAATGAATACTGGGGTGTTGGAAGGAGCATTAGAAGGGAAAGAGGTAAGGGGTGGGGGGGTACTCGTACTGGGGGATTCTATACTGAAATGGGTGAGATGGGATGGAAAGGGGGAAAGGTACAGCCATATTTGGGTTGAAGCTGTCCCCAGGTTTACTACAGGAGCGGCAGGGCAGGCACTGCTCAAGCGTGCACCAAGGGGGAGGAAGAAACCTCATTTAGTGTTGCATGTGAGTACAAATGACTTGGCATGGGACACTGTGAAAGTAGTGAGGGGGAGGTTTGAGTACTTGGGCAGGCAGTGTGAGGGGGTGGGAAAGTTGGCGGCATTCTTGGAGGTACTGCCGGTACCATGTGCTAGCATGGAGAGGAAGGGAAGGCTTGAGGAGTTCAAGTGGCTGAAGGATTATTGCAACATGAAACATTATGGGTTAGTGACTAACTGGGGTAGGGTCAGGGGGGTAATAGTGACTTGTAGACAAGGGAGAGGGTACACTGGAGCAGAAAGAGGAGGGGCATATTAAAGGCATTGAGGGTTGAGACGCTGGATGCCACACCTCGTGCCACATTGGCGACCCGGGTTCAGACGCAAGCCTGGCCTGCCAGTGGTTGGCAAGGGAGGGATAGGATTGAGCATCAGGAGAACTACTCTCCTATCCTGGGGCGAGATCCAGGGACCAACTGCTCTGTAGCGGCCCCTGGTGATGACCGCAGGTGCTACTACAATGGTGTAGTAAAGGGTGGCGGACTGTGGTGGACGTTGGCATGCTGTGCCTAAGCGTCATTGCACGGCCGCACTCCGCAAATTGGAGAAAAGTGGAAAATGTGCTACGGTCAGGCAGCATGAGCTTCCGAACCCCCACCTGCCCTGAATGGCACCTCCTCAACTGGATTCTGCTCCGGTGGGTCAACCTGGAAAGCTCCTCACCACTCCACCATGGGGGTAATCCATGGAGGTGAGCAGGTTGGCCTGATATCAAGGGCAGGGGGCAAGGGGGATCAGTCTGGATGACCAAGGCGTCCATTGCCCAGTGAGAAAATATGTTAAAAAAAAAAAAAGGCAGGATTAGAAGGGAGTATCTCTACTAAGATGGATTTAAACAAATGGCGGGGGGTGGAGTGGCCAAAAGACTGAAGTTGGTAGAAAGGTCCGGACAGGGAAGCCTGATGAGCTCACCGCCCTAGATATAGGTAAAGGCAGAGGCGTAGTAACCCTGGAGGAGGGGGGGCAGAGTGGTCTGAGTGTAATACAGAAGGCACCACCACCACCCGATAGGAATAACGAGGAGAAAGGGTGTGGACTACTGGTAGCACAGACACAGGCCAAGGAGGAGGAGAAGAGTGAGGAGAACGAGGGGTACGGGTGGAAGGTGGTCTGACTACATGGATAGAGAACTGGTTACAGGGGAGGGTGCAGAGGGCGGTGGTGGTGGAGTAGCTCTTGGCACCCACAGCACTGACAAGTGGGGTGCCACAGGGCTCAGTGCTTGGCACAATGCTATTTGGGCTCTTTATCTCCGATATAGCACACGGAGTGGGGAGCAGGGTTAGTCCGTTCGCACATTATACCAAATCAAAAGCAAATAGTTATAGTAGCAGAGCCCCCCCACACACACACACACATATACACTCCCAGAAAAGCTGCTTAAATCCTGCAATTCATTCAAATTAGTTCCATTTTCTTACTTACATGGGGTTCAATGCCAACAAGTGTAAAATCATATACCTGGGGAATAGGAACCCCGATGCTAGGTATACAATGGGGGGAGGTACTGATACTCACTAGACATGAAAAGGTCCTTGAGGTTATTATTTCAGTGGACCTCAAGATGGCAGTACAGTGTGACAAGGCTACGGGCAGGGCAAATTGGATTCTGGTGTGCATAAGGAGCGGCATCTCCAGTAGGAGGAGGAGGGATGTTGTGCTACCATTGTATCACTCCCTGGTATACCCCCAGCTGGAGTACTGTGTCCACTTTTAGAGTCCACACTTCAGAAAGGACATAAGGTGGAGTTTTCCCAGAGGAGGGCAACTAAAATGGTTCAGA
This sequence comes from Neoceratodus forsteri, assembly GCA_016271365.2. Classification (NCBI taxonomy): domain Eukaryota; kingdom Metazoa; phylum Chordata; order Ceratodontiformes; family Ceratodontidae; genus Neoceratodus; species Neoceratodus forsteri. The sequence continues at coordinate 1,113,903,927 of CM028130.1, forward strand.
ATTTTCACAGGAATCCCTACAAAGACAAGCCGAAGAATCTCAACATGTAAACTCTGGAAGAGAGGAGGGCGAGAGGTGACATCATCAAGACCTACAAAGTACCTCACAGGGGTAAAGAGGGTACAGTTGGGGAGTTTCCTTCAAATGAAGATGAGCACCCAAACCAAGGGACATACAGTGAAGCTGCGGGGGGCATTCAGGATAGATGTGAAGAAATATTTATTTGCTGAAACGGTGGTAGATGCCTTGAACAGACTGCCAGGAGAAGTGGTGGAAGCGAAAATGGTAGGGGGCATGAAGCATGCATGGGATAAATGTAGGGGTATATTAGAAAAAGGGGAAGGAGGGGGTCAACGGAGATCAATAGGGCTATGGAAGTGGAGTAGGTTCATGTTCATTCCGGGAAAAATCCATTAAGCAAGCTCATTCACAAGGAGGTCCTGATGGACACAGGCAGAATACTGTAAGACATGCATTTACATATACAGTTAGAAGTTACAAGTAGGTAGAGAACACTTGGGCAGACTGGGTGGGCTGAGCAGTCCTTTTCTGCTGACAAATTCTATGTTTCAATGGCATCATGTGTTAATTCAGGTGCAGTGTTTTTTCAAAGTTGGGACTACAATACACTGAGATGTAAGGTACAGTAAATTATCAAATTAGATGCAGCCCACTTACAGTACAATAAACACAACCCCAGCGCTTCGTGAAGCCTTTACTCTTCATAAGGCTCTAGTTGCAGTGTCCACACCAGTATGCTGATCTTAAAATCGACGCTGCATCTGAATGAGTACTTGATTCTTCCTTACTCCATTTCTTCCCCACTTTGAAAACTGCTTGTCCTGAGTTAGTTTTGGTCTGGCAACGCCTTGCCTGTGTTGGAAGATGACCAATAAGCGGCACTGAAAGACGTCAGACTTCACAGACTGTGAAGGCAGCTGGTCATTGACAGACATAAAGCAATTCTACTGGGGATAGGAGGAAGTAGGCTGTTGATTAACTAGAATCTGCAGCTTATCCATCAGGTAGGGAAATGGACAGACTAGGTGGGCCAAGCGGTCCTTATCTGCCTTCAAATTCTATGTTTCTTTTTCTCACCCACTATCTTGGCAAGAAGAAGGCTGCAGTTGTGTCCACTGATGGCTGTTCGGGTGTGGGGATGGGGGGACCAAAGGAGACAGACCTAAGGAGATAAAATCGTATTAAAAATTGTGAGACCTTCACCAGCTTTCCAAAACGCTTACCAGTAAAAGAACACTCTATGAAGTTTTTCAAATGGCAACACAAGCTGGTGAGCCCTCTGTCCGCCATCTGACACCAGGCATCAGCCAGCATAAAATTGCCTACAGAAGGCAGTGTGATCATGTGGTTACTGAAATATTGGAGATTACAGATTTGTAAGAACAACACAATATCACACAGAAGCTGGCGCATGTGCCTATAGCAGCTGTCTCCTGTTTCTCAGTACTTATATTTATATCCTTGAGGTACTTGAATGTTTCTATCCTATCCCCTCTTTCCCTCCTTTTTTCCACTCAGTACATATTGAGGTCCCTTAATTTCTTCTCATAAGTCTTGTGTTGCAAGCTCTATACCATCTCATTCGCCCTTCTCTGGACCATCTCCAGCCTGTTAATATCCTTACGAAGGTGCACCCTCCAGACCTGCACACAGTACTCCATGTGAAGCCTGACCATGGTTTTATATAATGGCATCACTGCCTCCCTCCTTTATGCTGGTGAAACCCCTGCCTATGCACCCCAGCATGTCACTGGCCCTCCCAGCTGCCTTACCACTTTGACATTTTCAGGTCATCTGAAATAAGAACCCCCAGGTCCCTTTCCTTCCTTGTGACTGTCAGCAACTCCCCCCCCCCCAATCCTGTACCTTTCCCAGGGTTTCTGTGTCCCAGGTGATAATTTTGCACTTTTTGAATTAAACTTCAATTGCCAGTCCTCAGACCATTTCTCAACCTTCCCAGGTCCCTCCTCATTTTTCACCCCGGGTATCCACTGTGTTACAGATCTTGGTGTAATCTGCAAACAGGCAGACCTTTCCCTTCAGCCCTTCTGCAATGTCACTAATGAAGACATTGAACAGGACTGGCCACACTATCAATCCCTGCGGAACCCCACTGGTCGCCCCCTCTCCCCAGACTGCACACCATTTACCACCACTTTCTGCCTCCTGTCTCTTACCCAGTTTCTAACCCACTTTACCATCCGTTCCCCCATGCCCAGCCTACTCAGCTAGTTTATCAGCCTCCTATGTGGGATGGTGTCAAAGGCTTTGCTTACATCAAGGTAAGCATTGTCCATTGCTCCACCCTGATTTACTTCCTTTGTCACCCAGTCAAAGACATCAACCAGATTTGTCTGACATGACCTCCCCACTGTGAATCCATGTTGCCTATGGTCCTGGCCTCCGATGCCTTCTAGATGCCCCACTATCCTTTCTTTAACCAATGTCTCCATGATCTTCCCCACTACTGAAGTGAGGCTGACTGGCCTATAGCCCCCCGCCTCCTCCCTACTGCTGGATTTCTATAGAGGGACCACATGTGCCCTGCTCCAATTCTCTGGTACCACCCCTGTGTTGAATGACTCACTGAACATGGCTGCCAAAGGTACTGCTATCTCCCTTCACAGTTCTTTTAATATCCTTGGGTGTATGTCATCTGGCCCCCTTGCTTTGTCCACCGTTAATTTATTCACTTTCTGCAGGATTCTTCTGTCTGTGAATGGACTATTGTCCACCTCTTCACACCTTTGCAACTGCTGTAGCCCTTGCCCCTCCCCCTCTTCTGTGAATACTGAACAGAAAGACATAGTGGATGTCTTGGGGGGGCACACGACAGTTCTTAAGCATGGCACTTTCACTTCCAAATACCTAAACAGCACATATAAGCAATCAACATTCAACATTGACAAATGCTAGTTTAAACTAGAGACAGTTTGAGACCTAAAGGGGTTAACAGTGTCCCTTTAAAGAACTAGAGTGTCAACATTTCATACAGTTTGTGGACTGTAGGTGAAGCCACTTACAAGATGCCATCCTGCTGGTCTTCTAAAATGGAAGGACATTTTCTGATTACTCTTTACCTCTTTGTCTGAATTAATCATCACCAATAGGATGAATAACTACCTTTATATAAACATGTCTTAAAATAAAAAAATGTTTTAAAATTGAATCTCCCTCTAAACCAGCAGCATGACATCTGCTAGGTGGATTCACTTTTTCCTCCTAGTCAGTGCCTTAGTTCTTTAATAGAACTCTGTGCCTCAAATCCAGTTAAAGTATCAGTACCTCGGGTAACAGTATGTCCAGTAATGTTCTTCCTACAAATTGTATTTTCCTTGTGTTGATCTAGCTTTACTTTAAAGCAGCAGTGCAACAATTATTTTTTCCAAAAAGCTAGTTTCAACTAGAATTACTGCAGATATTAGCATACCAATCAAATCTACTTTTCTAGGTACCTCCTATGCTGTGCATCATTAGTTTTTTGTTTATTTTCTTAGTCCTAGACTTTTCCAGGTCAGCAGTGCTATTTCTAAGTCACATGTGGTGGCTATCTTTTTTCTTGAGAAAAAAATTGCATTGAAACAGTTATAAAATATTCACATTTTAGTGGAACTAGAATATTTTATCGCTAAATAAAATTGGAAGATGTCTAGAATATTTTATAATGGAAAAAAGGTAGGGTCAGTTTTTTGACCAGTTTCACTGCACTGCTACTTTAATAGAGCACACATACACACACTGGGCCCTATTGCACGATCCCAACACACCTGCGTAAACCGAGAGCTTAGGGACCATACATGAGAAAGCACCCGATCCCCCGGCCACTAGAGAGCAACGTACAGAGGCATGCCGCACCATGCGCCACTCACTAAGGCACGTAGTGTAGTCCACAAGGGTGCATGGCTGGATGCAGGTTATGCCAGGATGGACCCTGCCATAGCCGGAGTATGTGCCCAGCTCTGCAGACACTGGACCCCCAGCAGCAGACTGGTAGCCCCCAAAGGAACTGTACCCCTGCCCCATGCCTGTAGGACAGCCTCCCACCCCTGCCCCTTCTCCGTTGTTGTATGGTAGCACCCCACCCAGTGAACACAGAGGTGTTGTCCACCGGAACCCACCAGGTGACAGGCAAACGTAGCCCGGTATGCCAGTCTTGGTGTCATCTGTGTCACATGGGGACTGACATGTATGTCCCTGGTGTGAACACACCCTGAACCCAGACCCCAGTGCCGGTGTTGGTGTTTAGTGCCACCCCCCATGGCACAGCACCCCCCCATCCCCGAGCTTTCCCTCCTCACACCTCCTCGGCTGCCGGCCATCCAAGGTATGCTGGGTATGTGCACCTATTTAAAGGCAGCACACTCCCAACATCACCTAGACAGCCAGAAACGAGGAGGTGTGAGGAAGGACGTGCCGCTGGCACCGACTGGCAGGTATGGGGGGTTGGGCGTCGATGCCACAGGGGATGGAGCCACTGAACACCAGTGAAGGGTGGTGGTATACTGAGTTTGGGCGCTTGTTGCAGTGGGGTCTGTTTCCAGGATGGGGCACAGGGATGTCATGGGGTACTCATTCATGGATGGTACACTAACGTCTGGTGGGGGAGGTGGCATATAGGACAGGGGGCATGGACCTATGGTAGGGCATCCATCTGAGTGCTGTGAGGGTGCCTTATGCCAGGGAGGCACAGTGGATGGTAGGGAATGGGTGCACAAGTCTGGGTGCATGCAGGTGCTATTCACACACCCAGACCTGTGCCATCGGGCAAAAGGGATCCATTCTGGAACCCAGGTCAAGCATCCCATTTGGTGCCTGCCTGGGTCCACAACTCCACCCCCAGCTGCCCTGCAGAGTCCTGCGCACCAATGGGGTGGAGCTGTGAACAGGTGGCAGCTGTCAGTGAATACCAGCCAGTGTGCACCTGTCCGGGTGCAGGCTGTGTGGGTGGTATCGCCTTTGGCGCATACCTTACACCTATTGGTGCATAGTGCCCATTTTGTTTTGGGGCTTGTTTCTTTTTTTTTATACTTCAGCTTTATTATCATCACTTAGTATTACAATTCTGACATTACAACCCAAGTATTACAATATACATTCTGAAAATATATCCAGAGTCATCAAATGTGCAGAAAATCGTAGACAACCTTGCTAAGTAACACTGCATGACAGAAAATAATTGAATTACAGTATAAATTAATGCTAGGCTAAAACCATAGAAACATAGAAGTTGATGGCAGAGAAGGACCGCAAGGCCCATCCAGTCTTCCCATTTTTTCTGCCTTATGACTGTACCATAGGCCTTTACTCTGTCAATGGCCTATCTATTCATACTCATCTGTATTGCTCCCTTATGCCTCACCGATGCCTGTTTGAAACCATGCACTGTATTCATATCTACCACTTCCTGAGGTAGGCTGTTCCATTCATCCACCACCCTTTCTGTGAAAAAAGAACTTCCTAACATTACCCCTTAATACGCCTCCCTCTAATCTCATGCTGTGCCCTCTTGTCCTGCTATTTTTCTTATATTGAAACGTCATGCCATGGCCGCATACTTTGCAGTTGTGATCAGAGATGTCTACAGAGAAGTCCTGTGTTTAGGCATCATGTGTTTGCTATCTTATGTCTTATCTGGATAACATTTGGTGGCAATTATTTTACAGTATTATAATAGAGACAAATCTGGCCCCTTGGTAACTTAGCTGGCAGAGCACTGCATTCCTCTAAACTACCCTAAATTAGAAGGGATTGTCCCCATAGTTTGCTACTTTAGGCCCTCTGTCCATATCTAGTGTCCCTGAGGCACAGGACATGAAGTATAGGAAAACCAGCAGCAGTTATAAAATTCACAAGCAGCATTTTATTATTATCAATAACAACAGAATAAAAATAAAAAACATTTGTTCAGGATAGCTATATATAAAGGCAATACAAACAGAGAAAACAAAAGTCCTTCATCTGAGGGTTTCTTTACAATTTCAAATCTCATTCCCACCCCCAAAAAAAAGATTGATCACTTTTTATAACAAATTTTTTCATGGCAAAATTTCTGCATCCTGAGCTTGTAAAGGAAATATGCTGTTTCTCACAAAATGTATCTGACTTCTTGTCAGTTTCTTTACAGAGCAGGCTTGCAGCCTCTCCAGCCCTCACTCCGTGACCTGAAGCACCCCCCGGTCGGACAGCGCTTTCGAAGACGCTGACCACAGTGCCAAGCCCAGACTCTCCTCTCACTGAAGCGGCTCTCCAGCTCCTTGCTCCGCTGACCTGAAGCACTTCCGGTCGGACCACGTTTCCAAAGCCACTGACCACAGCGCCAAGACCGGACTCTCCTCTCACTGATGGTACAGCCATTTTCTGACCAATCGGAACTCGGGCGCCTCCTAGCAAACAGCCCTGATTGGTCATAGCCACGGCTTTGAATTTGCGCTCGAAGGACACTCAGCCCTAATCTCTATTTTTTTCTAAAGTAATTGCCTAAAATCTGTTTTCTGTAAGACTGCCTGTAATTTAAATGTGAATCTAGAGCTAAAAAAAACCTTTGCTTAAGTGATTACAGCCCTATTAAGAGTAGTACAGCAGTAAAGTGTTTAACAGCCGCCCTCTTGGTGCCAAAATCAAGTACCTCTTTGTGTTGCTAATTTTCTTTTCTCCCTGTGCTACGAATCTCTTTGCCTGCCCCCAACCTAGCTGGCTTTAAATTGTGCCCCTTTCTCTCTCCTTTCAGAGGCTCTCCAGCCCTCACTCCATGACGTGAAGCACCCCCGGTCAGACGGGCGCTTCTGAAGTCGCCAACCACGGCACCAAGCCCAGACTCTCCTCTCACTGAAGGTACAGCCATTTTCCGACCAATTGGAACTCGGGCACCTCCTAGCAAGCAGCCCTGATTGGCCCACAGCCACGGCTTTGAATTTGTGCTTGAAGGACACTCAGCTCTGATCTCTATTTTTCTTCCTACCCCCACACCCCCTTCCACGCCTCCATTAAATACACTTTTGTCCCACCCATAGCTGGCTCTACAGCTTCCTTATTGGTCCCCAGTAGAACCAATCACAGCTCCCTCCCCTATGAAACTAGGATAAGTTACCCTCTCTATCTGCTATCTTCCAGCTCCTCCCTCTAGAGCTATGGCTTACTGCACCCACAGTATCATATTACTCCTCTGTTTTCTACCATTTGTCATTAACACTAATGAATCTTATGGACCTAGCCCATACTTTCGTTCCCTCAGCCCCAACTAGCCTTACCCTTTATCGGGGCACCTTATTTTCATCAGCGACCTGCCCTCTGCTACACCACACCACTTTATCCCCCCCCCCACACCTCCTACTCCCTTCACCTATGTCTCTCAGAGTGCTCCTTATTCTTTATTCAAAATACCATGCTTCTCTGGCACACACCAGCAGAAACAGGTTGCCCTTGGCAACTACAATTAAGCGGGGCAAAAGGAATAAAACAAAACAAAACAAAAGGTACAGCCATTGAAAACAGTACCCATATCCTTGAAGAATTCAACTCTCACTTTGTCACTGCTGGCCTAGCATTCGATTCATCCCCGTATGCTGCACCTGCTAATAGCCCGGACGGTACAAACTCCATCGATCCAGAAACAAACCATCCCTTTCAGCTCCTCCCCCCTTAACTTCAAAGAAGTTCAAGATTCTCTTAAGAATTTGGATACCAAAAAAAGTGCAGGGGATGATGGAATTGAACCGCTTTTCCTAAAACTTGGGTTCACCTACCTTACGGCCCCAATCTTACACATTTTCAACCTCTCTATCTCTTCCTGCATAGTACCTTCATGCTGGAAATCAGCCCACATCCTACCTCTATTTAAGTTGGGGGATCCATGCGATTTAAATAATTACAGACCCATTTCTATCTTGCCCATCCTATCCAAGGTCTTTGAAAAGCTTTTTACGCTCAACTAAAGCACCATTTAGAAACCCATTCACTCCCGAATCCAGCCCAATCTGGCTTCCGCTCTAATCACAGTACCGTCACTGCCTTGGCTAAAGTAACTGACTATTGGATCGCTGCTATGGACTCCAAGAAGTTCACGGGAGCTGTCTTCTTAGATCTCAGCAAAGCTTTCGATACCGTAGACCACAGCCTAATTGAAACCAGTCTTGCTAAAATAGGTGCCACCCTGCCAACCATCCAGTGGTTTAGTAGCTACCTCTTGGGAAGGCTGCAAAAAATCAAAACAGGTGGCCTGTTCTCCTCCCCCCTATCAATCAGCAGAGGAGTCCGGCTAGGCTCCATCTTAGGCCCCATCCTCTTCTCTCTATACATTAATAACCTCGACAGCCATATATCCAACTCAAAATTGTACTTCTTTGCTGATGATACAGTCCTTTACACATCCAGTGCCTCACTGCTTGAGGTTAGGGATGTCCTCCAAGCTGACTTTGCTCTTCTTCAATCCAACCTCATTAACGCCAAACTCCTCTTAAATGCCAAGAAAACTAAAGCTTCCCCCCTAGTTCTCTGCCCCCCGTACTCACCACCCTGCAGAAAGACTTTATAGTTACCTCCTTAGGCGAGCCCTTGGAAGTCACCGACAAATTTAAATACCTCGGTTTCTGGCTAGACAGCAGGCTTGCCTTCACTGAACACCTTGACGACCTATGTAAAAGACTAAAAATCAGGCTAGGCTTCCTTTACTGCAACAGGTCCTTATTCCCAACTGAGATCAGGAGTAGGCTTGTCCAAGCCACATTCCTACCATTATTAGACTACGGGGACATTATCTATAACTTTACTAAAATCTCAAAACTTAATAAACTGGACATTCTCTACCATTGAGCACTGCGCTTCATTACGAACTCCCCATATCGGACACATCATAGCGACCTGTACTCAGCTGTAGGTTGGACGTCCCTTACAACTAGATGCATTCTCCATGTCAGCATCTGGACTCTGAAGCTTCTCCTTAACAAGCTCCCGAACTATCTAACCTCGATCATCCATACCTGCTGTAGTACCTCCGCACTCAGAAAATCAGATTTTGTCTTCCTGGATGTCCCCAAAACCCGCACTATCTTCGGTAAACGTGCTGTCTCCATTGCCCTCCCAGTCATCTGGAATAGGCTCCAATCCTCTCTTAAACTGTCTAATCTAGTCTCTGTTAGTCTCTTTAAAAAGCTAATTTCTGAAATAATAAAAGATGTCTGTAACTGTCAGTAAAACTGTTTTCCTCTATGACTGTATATGCCTTTTGTCATTCCCAAGGTCTATATGGATGGAAGCTGTACTTTTTGTATGAGTATGATGTCTTACTCGATGTGAGTTGGAATAATGCCTGGAATAATGCTTGTACACTTGTCTCTTATGTACCTTACCAGCACCTGAAATTCTGTTGTATACATTTACCGTATGTTTCTGTTAGCTTTGTTGTACATGTATCCCAGGACCTCCTTGTGAATGAGCTTGCTCAAATGAGTTTTTTTCCTGCAATAAACTTGAACTTGAACTTGCAAATAGAACAGTGTCCCAAGCTGGCCTCCCGCTGACAGTTTTGAAAACAAGCCTGAGGAACTCAAACTGCATCTCAGAGTTAATCCCGTGAGTTCCAAATATTTTTTTGCAGTCATTTCAACAATGTAACTATATACATTTTCAAACTAAGGAATCCCAGTTTCACATAAAGAGTTAAATATATTTTATAACCGCAGATATTTTTTTTGATTTCTTTTTGTAAAGGTTTTACCAGGAAAGGCATGCTGAGTTGGAAGCTCATTTCCAGATGCGTCCTGGGGGAAAGGGAGAGGTACGGAGTGGGCATGATAGACTGAGAACACAAGTACAGTTACAGTTACAAGTTGACAGTCCAATTACAGAGAAACACAGCGCAATAATACATGAAGATTTGGTACAGTTACAAGTTGGCAAGTCCATTCACAGAGCAGGAGCTGCACACAGGTGCAATATAACAATGAGGTTTGGTGCAGCAACAAGGCATAAATAACTGTACTTAGTTTTTTTTTTTAATTACAATACTGTTTTTCCACCACCTCCGCAGACCTGGCAGGGGCTATGACCCCCGGTATGTCCTGCGGCCCATTGGGGCCATCATGGATCCTGCCGGGTCCTGGCATGTTTTTCCCTCTGTTTTTTTCTCCCACCCCCGCGCTTGTGCAATGGGCACAGCAGCCATCTCTACCTCCAAACAGGCAGCCAAGCACCCTGGGCACAGACCGAACCCCTCCTGTTGTGCTGACGCATGAAGCACAAACCCCCCTCACTGGAAGGAGAGCAGTCCTCAGGACGCTCAATCCCTCGGCCAAGCCCCAAACGACCCAAGTCCATTCCCGAACCCGGGTCGCTGGTGAGGCGTGAGGTGTGGTGTCCAGTGCCTCAACCCTCAGCACCACCGGACTGGCTAAACAACTGTATTTAGAGAACAAGTGCAATATAACAATAAGGTCAGGTACAGCAACAAGACATGCCAACTAGATTTTGAACAGTTTCTGTTAACTGACAAACAAATGGAGAGTAGATGACGCATAAGCACTTATAAACAGTGGTAAATATCACTTGGATAATAAGAAGTAGGGAGTAGGAAAAGTAGGAGAAGCGGGAGGGAGGGAAGGGTGGGCAGGGTAGGGGTGGGAATTTAGGAGCAGTTGCAGGAGGGGGAGGTGAGGCCTCTGTGGTGGTTAGAGAGGGCCTGAGGTAAAGAAGCAAGTCAGGTGACAAGAGGGAGGGCATTCCAGATTTTAGGGACGCAGTGGCTGAAAGCAGCTTGGCTGGTGGTCGTGGGGATTTGAGGGACTACGAGGGTGCAATCATAGGAGCTTCTGATGTTATAGGAGTGTGGGGGGTGGAGAGAGAGGCAAAGAGGTAAAAGGGCAGAGAGTCGAACCTGAATTTGCTCACAAAGTTGGCGCAATGGGCACAGTGCCTGTTCTCAAGAGAAGGAAAGGGGAGACACTGATATATAGAGCAGTTGTAAGTGCAAAGGAGTCAGTCAAAAACATATCGGCAAAAAGAGTGGAAGAGTGTGTGCAGTCTGGCAAGAGAAGTACCTGGGGCAGCACTGCAGACTATGTCTCCATAGTCGAAGATTTGGAGGATTATTCTCTGGATAACAAGCACAATGGGCAAGCAGTGGGATGCAGTCTTGATTTCTGTGCAGGGCACTAAACCAAGCTCGGGGTGCAGTTTTTTGACAATAGCATCGACATGGCCAGAGATGTTTAAGTGTTTGTCAAGCCAGATACCTAAGAACCTGAATGTCATAAGATCCTCCAGATGGGGATCCGTCCAGGGTGCAGAAGGCAGGCAGGAAGGGAGGGGAGTCTAGAGAGTCTCTGTCTCATGCCAAAGGACATGGAGGTGGTCTTCTTGGCATTGAGGAAAAGCTGGTTTGAGTGTAGCCAGAGCTGAACTTGATTGAAGTCGAGCTGGAGTCAGTGCACCACATCAACAGAGGAAGGGCCTGAGTTGAAAAGAACTGTGTCATCTGTCGTGGGGTGTAAGAAAAGACTTTTACAAGAGACAGCATAAGTGGTACAACATACCTTGAATAGGTATGATTTTTATTCAAAAAAAAATAAATTTGAAATAATAAAAGTTAGAGACTCACTTTGTTCAAAGTAAAGAAAACAAATACAAAAAGCACAGGTTTGGCATGAACAATTAGAGCTATTCTACCAACATCAAACTGTGCCTTGACCTCTCAGAGATCTCTTGGGAGAACCAAACAGGTCCTCTCCCAACGACTATCTGAATTACAACATCAATTCTGCCTTGATATAGGACTGTGATCCCACCCACAAATTGAAACTCCACCTATCAATTAATACAAATACTGAATTTATACATATAATTCCAAGTATTAATTTCCTTTTTACATACAATCGGATTCTCCTGTATGAATAATCAATATAAACCATTATGTTTATTTTAAACATTGGATCTTGAGTGATTTATTCCTTAATTATGGGAATATGAGCTGTATTAGGCAAGGTACGCCACTTAAATAGAAGGAGGGTTTGGCTCTTGTATAACAATGACCAAGATGTGCCGCTCACTCCCTCCTTCTAGGACACACCTGGAGAGTCAGAAGGTTTCTTCATGCAGACACAGGGTTACCTAGCTTGCTAACAGGACTTGGCTCACAAAGAACAGTAATGTATTTCAACTTCCTTAATTCATGTACTCACAACACAGAATGTACAAATGTACACAGAAATACTACTGTGCTGTTTGAGATGCATAAATACTGCTCACTAGGAAGTTAACCTTTCTTTTCTTTCTTTTCCCAGACTATACAATCTTAAGGGTGCTCATACTTTTACCATAGGGATGCAGGATAGACACAAGATAAAATATTAGTATGGGATTATGAGCTTGTTATCTTGCTCTGTGTCACCTGTTTCCTAGACTTTCAGAATGCACTGAAAAAACGCCATACGCTCATAATATTTTTTAGCTTCCCACACGGGTATGGCAAGGGTTTTACTAAATAGATTTATCCAGTTTTCTGTGTCCATAATCATGGAATGCACTAGGCTTTAGAATTAGCTGTTTTACATTACTTAAGAACCTGAAGAGGAATTGAAAGGAATAGATTTGATAGCTAGTGGACAAACACGCTTATTTAATTAGGAAATAAGTACAGAAGTACAGACATAGAAGTAAGAGAGAGGAAGGGGGAGAATTTAAACAAAATAAATATGCTGTTGCAAGAACAGACTAAAAAAATATATATATATATATATATATAATAGGAGAAAAAGAAACTTCAGGTCTTAGTTCTGCAAAAACAGTTTTTTTTGGGGGGGGGAAGAAAAACACCATCACATCATCCACATACATGTGGATGGATGTAGTCAAGCAGACAGAGGCGAGATCATTGAGGAATTTTTTTTTTTAATTTATACATCTCGAGAACCAGAAAGGCACACTGAGCCAGGGCTCGTCTTTAGGTGCGACCCGGGGGACTGGGGTACGGGAGAAACAATATTGTGTACAGTAGATTTTGCAAGGCAAAAATCAAATACAGGATGAAATACAAGCAATAATCCAACATTTACAGCAAATATACAATATTTATAGTGGTAATCATGCTCTAGTAGATTTGATGAACACTGGTACAGCAAAACAGTTGCATTAAAATGCTTCTTACATGAACACAGTGTGTCTCAGAATTGGCTGGGTTCGAGAGCAATGAGATGACTGCTTACAAGGTGCAAAGTGGTACAAGCTCAGCTTGACAGCAAGGGGTAGACAATATGAAGCTAAGAGGAGTTAATGGAAGCAAGTAGGGTAAAGTAGGAGCTGGAGCTGCATTTTGACAGATGAGTCAGTGGTACAGTTGTGTAATTCAGGAGCCTGTGTATTCCAAAGGGAGGGTAGTCGGAACTGGAAGGCAGATTTGCCAGTGTTCGAGGAGGGAGTGGGGAGAGAGAAAGAGCATGAGTCCCTAGAGTGTAGGGAGTATGATGAGGCTGGGGTAGGCTTGAGAAATGAAGAGATATATGATGGGAGCAGGTTGAACCAGTATTTAGACATAAAAGATAAAGAATGGACTTCGCATCTGTGTGCTGATGGGGAGGTTTAGAGAGGATAGTAGAGAACAGTGGTGAGATCTGTAAGGAGAATTGGAGGCAAAACGACAAGAGAGCGAGGTGGAGGGCACGGTGCAGTAAACAATATCTGCATAATCAATGACAGGCAGGATCATTTTAGTTAGAAGTTCCTTATATACATGGAGAGGTAGAGAGTCTTTATTTTGGTAAAGGATACCAACCTTTAGATGGAGTTTGGTGGTCATGTAGTCGATGTGGGTAGGGAAATTCAGCTGCAGGTCCAGCCAGACTCCAAGATATTTTTACAAAGGGAAAGCCTTAAGAGGTGTGCTGCCAAGAGATGTTACTGGAGCAGTGTTAGTAGCTTTGGCAAGTCTTTGCACAATTCCAAAGGTCATAAAGACAGTTTTGGAAGTGTTAAGGTTTAATTATTTTGACTGAAACCAAGTTTGAACTGAGTGAAAATCTTGTAGCATAGGGAAGATAGCGGTATGATCAGGGCTGGGGGCATATATTGTGATGTTGTCCACATACATATGTATGTGGGATGTAGAACAGGCAGAAGGAAGATTGTTTATAAAGATAGAAAACAGGATGGGGTCAAGGATTGAACTTTGAGGGACACCAGCTGTCATGGGGAGAGGGGAGGAGGAGGAATAGGAGACTGCACTTTTGACTGATTGGAGCCTGCCAGTGAGGCATGATTTGAACCACTTGACGGTGACGGGGGCCAGCCCTGTGCTCCCCAGGGTGACCAGGAGAAAAGGGTGGGATACTGAGTCAAATGCTTTTGCCAAGTCGATGAAGACCACGGCTCTAAGATGGCCTTTATCTGCGGTATGGCATGTGACTCGGAGGAGGGTTGATAGGTTGAAGTGTTTTTTTCTAAAACCCGATTGACAGGGGGAGAAGAAATTTGTGGAGAAGAGAAATTTAGTCAATCTGGCTTGCAGCAGCCATTCCTGAAGTTTAGCTAGAGCAGGGAGGAAGGAGATTGGGTGGTAGTTTCCAGGAGACATGGGATCCCCTCCTTTGCAGAGGGGGATAATACATGTTGATTTCCATGCTTTTGGAACAACTCCCAAAGAGAAGGACAAGTTTATAATGTGTGTGAGTGGGAAAGTTATAGCAGGGGCAGAGAGACATAGAAGGCTAGCATGTAAGCCGTCTGGACTGGATTTGGTTGTGTCGAGGGATTGGAGGGCATGCAGAACTTCATCAGAGGAGGTAGGGGCTAACCGGAGGTTTTGCCTGGGCAAGAGCTTAGGGGAAGGATATGAGGTAGGTGGCATAGTAGATTTAGTTTGGTCAGGTGTGGGACAGGTGGTGAAAAATGAATTTAGGGCATCAGCCACTTGGATGGGGTTTGCAACTTTGAGGCCGTTGTGTGATGGAGAATAGTATAGGGCCTAGCACAGACCCTTGTGGGACCCCAGTGGCTATAGGCAAGGGTGGGGAGAGGGTGTTACCAGTTTTGATTGACTGGGACCTACCAGAGAGGTAGAAGTGGAACTAGTAGATGGCTGTGTCAGAAAGGCTGGCATCCTGGAGTATGGATAGTAATGGGGAGTAGGAAACAGTGTTGGATGTCTTGGCTAGATCGATGAAGATGGCAGAGGTGTGGAGGCTGCGGTCCATACCTTTATGAATGGAGTCAGTCAGCCTGAGGAGGGAGGTGGCTATGGAGTGATTCTTGCAGAAGCCAGACTGGTAAGGGGTGAAGAAAGAGGAGAAGTCCAAATAGGAGAGAGAGTTGGGATAAGACAATACGTTCCTGTATCTTGGATAGGATAGGAAGGAGGGAGATGGTGCTATGGTTGCTAGTAGCAGATGGGTCTCCACCTTTTGGAAGAGGAATAACAGTGACTCTCTTCCAGTCAGCAGTGATGGAGGAGCAAGAGAAGGAAAAGTTGAGGATGTCAGCCAGAGGGGAGAAGATAGCAGGGGCAGAAAGATAAAGGAGCTTGCTATCGAGGCCATTTGGGCTCTTACCCTTAGATGTATTGAGGGCAAGAAAAGCATTGAGAATGGAGGGAGGAGCGCAAGAGAAAAGAAAGGGGGAGGGGAGATGGCTGCAGTGAGGGCCGGCAAGGGGATGTGGCAGGGTGGGGGGGAGAAGAGAAGGAGAAGGGAGGAAGCACAGGTGGAAAGAAGGAGTTAAACTCTGAGACAACAGAGATGGGGTCAGAAACCGACATATCACCCACTTTGAGGACATGTAAAGGGGGTTAAGTAGGAGGAGAAAAGAAACTGTGGACTACGTTCCAAAACTTTGACAGGTGATCTATGTTCATTTTGAAGGTGGATGTGAAATAGTTGACCTTAGCGAGCCTTACAGTTGCGGGGGAAGAAAAGACAGAAACAACAAGTGAAGGCAGATAGATAGCGGAGACAGAGAATCGCAAGACCATCAGAGTGATCAGTTGCTAGGTATTACTAGAACACTTGCTTGTGCAACCAGACAGACAAGAGACAGAAAAAGACAGGACAGAACAGATACTTGCATTTAACTCTTTAAGCATAACAAATGGGACGGGGCCTTATTCAACCCTGTCACACCTAGTAACTGTCATACCTTAGGAAGGACATCTCTCAGTTTGACACACAGAAGTCCACCATCTATACCTCTTGACAGTTCCACATTAGGAGGGACATCCCTAATTTCAACACTAAGAAGCCCTCTCCCTATATGTCCCTCCAACTGATCCACATTACAAGGGCTGCCCCTCATTTTGTCAGTCAGAACCCCTGTCTATACAATATCTCTCTACTGTTCCTCAATAGGCTGTCCCACATCTTTGGCCACCCAGTATTTTATTTATTTTTTTTTTTTATTTGATAACTGGGTAGGTACACTGGTCCAAGGGACTGTTTTCAGGAGCAACCCAAGCCATCAAGATGGCACATACAAAACATGAGAGTTAGCACACAGTACTTCATAATTTACAATCAGAGGGAAAAAAATCATATACTGTAGTTTGACAATTTATAAAATAACCAGTACCTTGGAATCAACATACAACTGGAGGTGACAATCCAATTGAAAATAATTCACATAGTACAACAATTCCTACAAATAGTCAGTATGCTGGATTCATCATACAAAGGGAGGTGATACAAGAGGTCATACAAATAGAAGCCTTGCCCGCATCCCATGTCAGGAGGGACACCTGCAGGCTGTGGCAGTAAAGAGTATTTTTTAAATGAGATTTAAAGAGGTGAGTGGTGTGTGGCTGATAAGCCATTCCAGAGTCTAGGGAGAGCAACAAACAAGGCTCTCTGCCCCATCTTGGTTGCAGTCCGGGGTGGTCAAGGAGCCATTAAGGAAAGAACCTCAGTTCGCATGTTCCAGACTTGATACTAAGGAGTCTTGTCAGAGAGGAGTTAACCCCATTATGAAGGAATTTGTCGATAAGGGTGCCCATGAGGTAGTCACAGTAGGCCTGCGGAGACATCAAGCCAAGTGTCTTGTAAAGGGAACAGTGGAGGGTGTAATACAGGGCAAGTACCACAAACCCGCAGAAACTGTTGAAGGCAGTACTGAGTCATGCAAGGCACTGATCTGAGGTCTTGGAGAATGTAGGAGAGCAGTAGTCCAGAAGGAGTAGATGTGTGTCTTAAGCAATGGCTAGATACACCTCCAAGGTCAGGAGGTGCTTTAGGTGGTAGCAGATGTCAAGGTCCTCGTTCACCCACTTGACTGGTTGCCCAATTTGGTCTGCAAATGTTAGGGAGGGGTCAAGGGTGATCCCCAGGTATTTAAAAGTTGTTACTTGTTCAACAGAGGCCCCATCTGGAGTCTGAATGCTCAGGGAGTTTTTTATTGCCCTGCAGTGCATTTGGCAAGCCATGGTTTGGACTTAAAAAGCACTGTGTAACACCCCCACCCCCCGCAGGTGGGGGCTTACCATGTTGTTCTCCCCATAGTGCCACTTAAGCCTCCTGTATGTTCCTCCAGTCCAGGATCCTGTTTCCTCACCTGTGTTGCTCCTGCCGGCCCCCACGTGCTTTAAATGAAATGGGGGACTGGAGGACCATGAGTAAAAAAGAAACCACCACCAGTGGTACAGTTAAGCAAGCGGCTGCAGTCGGCTCACATATGTGGTAGCACTCTGGGTTTTAAATAGCTGGTATCGCACTGCAGTTTGTGAAGCACACCGGTTGGTCATGTGACTCATTTCTAATTTTGGATAGCAAAAAATGTGATCCATTTTGTGGTCCTCCTCCTATTATCTACAGGGTGCTGCCAACAGTATACTAACAGTCCTGAATGCTGGCAGTCACTCCAAGTAGTGCTTTGCAGTATCACGAGTGATTGCCGGCATATGGGGCCATGGCGGTGAGATGGTAAAATATATTATCGCAGGTGTGTAGTGCTACAGGGTCATGAGGGAGCGTCAACTCCTGTAACCAGTCAGGAGTGGCAGTGGTACTCTCAGCTCTCTCTTCTGTATGTGGGAAGTGAGCTTAGTCAAAGTCGGCATTCATTCTGAATCCCCAGAGAAAAAAGCAGCTGCTGCTGCTTGAAGGAAGGTGCTGGTACTATGTGGAACGTGGGCCCGAGTGTGAGCATGGGGAGCAGCTGAGTGAGCCGAGGTGACTAGTTGCTCCATGTGACTGGATCATCACAACTCTAGTCAGGAACAGGAGGAGTACCAAGTAAGTTGGTACTTTAGTACAGCTGCAGCAGTAGTCGGACACAGGGAGCAGCCCCGAACTTGGGGGCTTCGTTTCATAAGAGTGCACTGTTTCTTTCATTTCTCCTGCAAAATTGTATCTTTCATGGACTTTTGAAGATTTTAGGCCAGTCATTATTTTTGTTTAACAAAATAATTGAGAAACTCACCCCCTCATATTAAAGGAAGACACTGCTCCATAGGTTTCTGTACCAAAAGTGTGCACTTTTATTTTAGGTCCCAAAAACAATGTGTAGTTTGCCAAAAAAAAAAAAAAAGCATGATGCGTTTCAGATTTAAAAATCATAGTCCTTTTTTCAAAGCCTTTGTATTGATTTGATCAGTACAACTCTTATGTTTTGACTTTATGTCCCAAGTATCAGCCTGTGATTCATATTTTTAAGAGAGCCTTATTATATTGATGTGGATTTGGAACATTTCATGTTTCATCACTGTCTGGTCTTATAGATTAGTATTTTGCTCATGCGTGTTTGAAATCAGTTTATATGGTGGGACTGTAGCTCTAGCTACTGCAGATATTTGGAATTACAGTTCTGCTTTGATTGCTTTAGAAAGAAATTTCTATCTTCCCACCATTTGAGGACTATGTCATATGCACACATTGTTGACATTCTGTCCTCGAACAGTTAATGCCACTTCCAATATTCTCATCTTCCAATAATTGATTGTTTATGAGTTTTATGTGATATAAGTGAGTCTTTTATCTCGCCGTCCAACAATAGCAACTGAAAAACTGCCTGACGTTAGAAGGGCGATCCATATCAAAGTGACTGCTGCAAACAGCGATGGTCACTTACATGCCCAATGTGAAAGTCTGGATCCTTCCCGCCCCAAGTGTTGAGATACAGTTGAGATGCACCCCAGAACAAAAACCCCTCTACTCTTATCCTTCTTTCTGTAGCCTACTTCAGTAGCAATCTTTGCTTTCGGTCTTTCTTGACCCATTTTCCTATTCAAACTACAAGAGGGTGGCCTCCCGTTGTAGCCTCTCACTCTACACTTCCCCGGTATATTTCTGTTTAATTTCTGGTGGTGGAAAAGAAAGCTCACTGAGGGTTGTTTAATCCTCAGTATAGTCTATAAATGAGTGGGTAGAAATAGTGCACAATATGCCTACTATAGGCTGGTAAAAGGCTTGAATAAAGTGGAAAAGCCTTTGTAACTAGAACGGATACTAAGAAATAATACAGGGACACCTGTAAAAAAGTAAAGACCCCTTTAAGTGCTATTAGAACGAGAAGTGAAAGTTACCACTCGATGCGGTTGAAATGAAAAGTATTTTTTTCTGTCCTTTTCTTCTCGGTGCAGCGTTTGCCCGCCCCTCCATGGCATGTTTGTAAATGCCAGAGAGGAGGTCAGTGATTGCAAGGAAGCACCTGCACAGATGCCTTGAAGCGAAGCATGTGGAGATGTCTCCCCAAAGGGTGGAGAATCAATAGGAAACTGTACAGGAAGACTCCAATACGCTGAAATAACTGAAATGTCTTGTCATGCTTTGTTCCAGCTCAGAGCAACACAGCAAGAGCAGCGGAGTCCAGGTACTGTACCAGGGAGTGTTTTAAAACTCGTTGTGAACCTGTTGGATCACGAAAGCCTTAGAGGAAATAAATAAGGCCCGAAAGCAATTTAACCCATCGGCTGATAATTTCAGCCGACAAGACAGAAACATGCAGCATTTCTTTGTTTGATTGATGTTCACAGAATGAGGCAATTAGTTCTGTTCACTGCTTCAGCAAGTAAGGAATGATGTATATACCTTTAAAAAGTAGAAGAGGTTTTACCAATTCTGATTATTTAGCTAGACATAGTTCTGTACTGGGTCTCTGCATACCGTAAAAACTCACGTACAAGTCGGTTCGCCTATAAGTCGGGGTCCCGAGTTCATGCAGCAGATTTGTTCCTCAGCTTTTGACCCGCATATAAGTCAGGTGGTTTTTTTATCCACTGCCACTTCCCATTGTTACTAACTGTTATCAGAGATGTAAAAAAAAAAAATCTCGGAGCTAGTCCCGATCACAGGTTATAGTCCAAGTAAAGATTCCCCTGACAGAAAACAACCCCGTGTCAGTGAACTGACAGCAGATGCCTTACCGTGTCATCCTGATCATGTGAAGTGGAGCAGGCAGCACCAGAAATGAGAGCAGGCATTTCCAAGTGGCACTGTTTGAAAATGCAGAGATTGGGTTTGGCAGAGTCTGCTATCAGGGATCCCCGAAGTGCACAGTCAGGTCCAGCACAGTGAGCGATCATGGACGCCCGATCCGCACTATGCACCGGAATAATAGCAAGGTGTTAATTGTAAGTTGGTTAGCTGGCAAATTAGCTGTCAACACTCAGTACTGAGTGAACAGTACAGACAGAGCAAAACTGGCTTTCTTTTCATTGAACTTTTTTTTTATTTTACCAGTTACTCGCATATAAGTCGGGACCTGCAGTTTGCGAGGGTAAAAAATCTCCCCAAAAACCGACTTATACGTGAGTATATACGGTAATATGATGGAAACAGCAGCATTACTTTCATGGGAGGAGTTTAAAGAACTAGACATTTTTCCTATTTTATTGTTAGGTGCTGCAACAAGAAAGCAAACAGATGTCTAGAAGCTAAATAAACGATACAAACAGTGCTTCTTTTCCTTGCTAAATGCAGATGGCTATGTGTTTATAATTAGCTACAATAGCAAACATGGAAAGAAGGGAATTCCTTAAAGGAAAAGCAAGGAAAGATGTTTTCTTTTACGAACATATGAACATACGAATGCGCCAGCAAAAACAGACCACCTGGTCTATGTAAGTCTGCTTGAGTGTGCAGCCAACACCCCTAGTTTGCAGCTGCCCCACCCCCCTCTCCTTTGTCATCCCACTGCCACCCCATACCTCCCCACCCTCACTCTCTTCTGTTCCCTGTCCCATGATCTTTTAAAACTGATCGCAGATTTACATGATACCACCCATTCTGGTAGGGTGTTCCATTTTGCTACCACCCTCTCTGTGAAATAGTGTCTCCTCATTTCTTTTCTAAATCTTCCCCCCTCTATTCTTAGCCTGTGCCCCCTGGTGACCCTCCCCCTCCTTAACTTAAAGATCCCATCTGCCCATCCTTATTGATTCCCCTCAGATACTTAAAGACCACATCTGCCCCATCCTTTTAAAACATGTTCATTAAATATATTAAACCACATGGAGATTACTCTGGCATAAAAAGTATAGCTCACTGAGTTATCATGCAGGTTAGAGAACAGTGTCTCTAACAGATACAGAGAATGAATGAAGGTATGGTTGAAAGCGGGCAGAAGGCCCTAAAACTTTACCTGTTCCTTGTGGCTCCAATAATCAACTGGTGGGCCCTTTAGAGTCAGTGGGCCCAAACCAAACCCTACTTATAGTAGAACTACATATGATGTCATCAAAAGGAGGGCGGGGCTTAGACCCTTAAGTGGCCCTTAAACTGCCTATGGTTATAAAAAGGTTTGAAAGCCTCTTAAACGAACAGGGTGGAAAATCCTGATGTTGTTTAAGTAAATGGATGTCCTGGCTTAACTGAACCCCCACATGCCTGTATTAGCCTAGATTCTATGTACAGTATATAACAATTAGGGTGGGTCAGCTGACCATATGATGTCACCAGGAAGCCCTATAAAAAGTCTGTCTTTTCAGGTAAAGATTCAGCAGAGCTAGAAGAGTTGTACTGAGTGGAGGTACAACTGGGAAAAGCACAGAAGATAGTGAAATTTACTGTTTGTATTTGATTTTTCACTCTGTGGCAGCATTGTTAAGGTCGAACATTGCTGGAGCTCGGGAGCCCAAGTATTTTATTTTATTTATTTATTTATTTTCTTGAGTTGTATTATTTTGGATTTTATTCTGAAGTCAAGAATAAATCTGTTTATTCTGAAAATAAATATCACACAGAAGAAATGTGTTTTACACGCTTACCACTGTGTCTAGTGTTGTCTATTCCCACACCCTCCTACACCCAACTAAATCAAGAGAATAAATATTTTTAAGTATGGGGGGATACACCTCCTACACCCCTCTATTTAATTATTATCAACTCCAAAGGGGAGTGGACTTAGAAGAATAATGAAAAAAGTCAAGGGTTTGGGAACGTCCTCTAAGGGAGAGTAACTAAGTGGAGGGGGGACATCCTGTCCCCTGCTCAATGCATTCAACTTGGATCTTATTTGGAGATATTATCCCATATGGGTGCTGACTAGAAACATAGAAACATAGAATTTGACAGCAGATAAGGACCGCTTGGCCCACCTAGTCTGCCCATTTCCCTACCTGATGGATAAGCTGCAGATTCTAGTTAATCAACAGCTTACTTCCTCCTACCACCCACTAGAATTGTCTTATGCCTGACCCATGCATTCTTGAATTCTCCCACTGTTCCTGACTCCACAACCTTCTCAGGAAGGTTGATCCATGCATCCACTACCCTCTCTGAGAAAAAATACTTTCTAACATTACCTCTGAGCCGTCCCCCCTCTATCTTCAAATTGTGCCCCCTTATTCTCGAACATCTCTTCTTCTGAAAGATGCTACCCTCTTGTACTTTGTTAATTCCCTTGAGATACTTGAAAGTTTCTATCATGTCACCCCTCTCCCTCCTTTCCTCAAGGGTATACATATTAAGCTGCTTTAGTCTCTCCTTGTATGTCTTCTGGTGCAGACCCTGCACCATTTTGGTTGCCCTCCTCTGAACAGCCTCCACTCTGTCTATGTCTTTGCGGAGATGGGGTCTCCAGAATTGCATGCAGTACTCCAGATGGGGTCTCACTAACTGTCTGTACAGAGGGATAACAACTTCCTGTTTTCTACTGTTGATGCCTCTAACTATGCATTCCAGCATCCCCTCAGCCCTCCTTACTGCCTTCTCACATTGCTTGCCCACCTTTAGGTCATCTGATATACTTACTCCTAGGTCTCTTTCGATTTTTGTTGTTATTAACTCACCCCCCATTGTGTACTCTTCCCCTGGGTTTTTGTTTCCCAGATGCATTACCTTGCACTTCTTTGCAATGAATCTGAGCTGCCACATATTAGACCATTCCTCCAACCTTGCCAAGTCCCTTTTCATCCTTTCCACCCCATCTTGTGTATCAACCCTGTTGCAGATATTTGTGTCATCTGCAAAGAGACATACCTTTCCTTCCAGGTGCTCTCCAATGTCACTTATAAAGACATTAAAGAGGACTGGTCCCAGTACTGAACCCTGCGGTACCCCGCTAGTTACCCTCCTTTCTTCACTGTGGACTCCATTTACTATTACCCTCTGCATCCTGTTGTCCAGCCATTTTTTTATCCAGGCTACCACCTTGGGACCCACTCCAAGGCTGGCTAACTTGTATATTAATCTTTTGTGTGAGACTGTGTCAAATGCCTTGCTAAAATCTAGGCAGGCCATATCCACAGCCCCTCCCTGGTCTACTACTTTGGTCACCCAGTCAAAGGAATACATTAGTTTCGTCTGACATGACCTTCCTGCTGTGAAACCATGCTGCCTTGGGTCCTGTGCCCCACTGGCCTCTAGGTACTCAACAATTCTTTCCTTCAGAAATGATTCCATCATTTTCCATACCACTGAAGTCAAACTAACTGGTCTGTAGTTTCCTGCCCCTGTCCTGCTCCCACTTTTGTGAAGTGGAATCACATTTGCCCTCCTCCTCCTCCAATCCTCAGGTACCACCCCATCCTCCCATGATTTGTTAAAGGGAATAGTCAGTGGTATTACTAGTTCTACCCTTAGTTCTTTTAGAATTCTTGGGTGAATCCCATCAGGACCCATTGCTTTGTCCACCCTCAGTTTCAAGAGTTCTTTCAAAACCCTTTCTTCTGTGAATGGACTGGTACTGACCCCCCTATTCAGAGTTTCTCTCTTGTTTGGTTTAGGTACCTCCCCCTCCTCTTCCGTTGTGAATACCGAGCAGACATATTCATTCAGTATCCCTGCTTTTTCACTGTCACCCTCTGTCCACACTTCCTCCCCTTTATTAAGTCTCTGTATCCCTCCCTTGGTCTTTCTTCACTCCCTAATGTACCTATAAAAGGTTTTATCCCCCTTCTTAACAGAGTTGGCTATCTTTTCCTCAGTTTTTTGCCTTCGCTATTCTGACTGCCTTCTCTGCCTCCTTCTGCTTTAACTGATAAATTTCTCTGTCCTGCTCCTTCTGTGTTTCCTTATATTTCCTGAATGCTATTTTTTTCTCCTTAACTGTCCCTGCCACCTCTTTTGAGAACCATAGTGTTTTTTTCCTTCGTTTTGTTGATTTGCTTCACACAAAGACATGTTGCCTCTGCTATGGCTGTTTTGATTATTCCCCATTGTTCCTCCACCCCTCCTTCTTGCCTGTTTGCTACTGCTTTTCTGAGGCACTCTCTCATTTTCCCAAAGTCAGCCTTCCTAAAGTCCAATACTTTTGTTTTGTATGGCTTCACTCTATGGCTGTGTTTATTGTGAACCACGCCGTTTGGTGGTCACTTGTTCCCATATGGCCACCCATTTCTAAATCTGAGATCCTTTCTCCTTCCCCATTTGAGAGTACCAAGTCTAAGAATGCTCCCTCCCAGCCAGCCCGGTGGTGCTGAGTGTTGAGGCGCTGGACGCCGTACCTCGCGCTGTGCTGGCGACCCGGGTTTGGGAACGGACTTGAGCACTGGGGGTCAGCAGGGGAAGGGTTGAGGACCAAGTGCCCATGTGGTGCTCTCCTCCCTAGATTAAGGGGATGGGATGGCCCGGTGAGCCAGAGACCCCTGGTGGAGACCAGGGGTACTGCAGCAAGCCAGGAAGGCATGTACTAGTGTGGCCAATGCAGGCAGGGTTGCATGCGCCAGAAGCATTGGGGTGTGCCTATGCATGAGGAGGGGACAGAACATGGAAAAACATGGTCCAAGGGCTAGGCGATGGCACCAACCCCGATGCCCACTGCCGGGTCCGACCTAGTCGACCTTCATGGATCCTCTGCCCGGGGCCCATGTCTGCAGCTGGAGTCTATGGTTTGAAGGGCGCCCAAGGTAGGAGGGGAGGCCCCACCCCAGAGGGGTTAAGCTGGGGGTGCCAGCTGCGAGGCAGGACAGGGGTGAGGAAGGTATGGATGGGGTGGACTTCAGGCAGGGCAGGACACAGGTTGGATGCCTGAGAGAGGCTCCTAGGACCACGACCGGAGTGAAAGACAGTTAAAAAAAAAAAAAGATTGCTCCCTCCCAAGTGGGTTCCAACACTAGCTGTCTGAGGCATGCCCCCTGTAGGGAATCAAGAATGACCCTGCTCTTGGATGTGCCTGCAGCAAAGATACTCCAGCTAACATCTGGCATATTCAGGTCCCCCATCAACAGTATCTCCCCTTTTTCTGCCATTTTAAGGATGCCTCCTATCATTTCCTTGTCCATTTCCTCCCCCTGAGATGGGGGTCTGTAAACAACCCCCATGAGGATTGTGGTGCCATTTCCTGTCTCCAGGGTGACCCGTAGTGACTCATCAACTTCCTGTTTACTCTTTAGTTCTGTTGCTTTAATCCCTTCCCTTATATAGAGAGCCACTCCTCCTCCTCTTTTACCCAATCTGTCCCTCTTGTAGACTGTATATCCTGGTATGTTGACATCCCAGTCATGGTTCTCAGTGTACCATGTTTCAGTGACAGCCACAATATCCAGGCATCACTCTTCCATCAAGGCCACTAGTTCGGGGAGCTTGTGGCATAGACTGCGGGCACTGGTACTCATCATCTTCTATTTATTTTTTATGGCCTCACCCCTTTTAGCCCCATCCCTGTTCTTACTGCCTTTGCCTTTTTTTGCATTTAGCTCTGTCCTGCTCCCTAATGACTTCTCTACCTTGGTGGTTACCTCGCTAATTATTGTGTTTTGTGGGGGGAGGCTGGGACTTCCCTGCTCCTTTTCAGTGCCTCCCCCCCCTTGGCTAGTTTAAATGCTTTCCAATGAAGCATTTAAACCTGTCACCTAGGATCCTAGTTCCCCCCAGACAGATGCAGGCCATCGCGCCAGTATAAGGCTGCATCCCTCCAGGTGGCTCCCCAGTCCCCAGTGAAGCCAAAACCCTGAGTTTCACACCAGTTTTTCAACTATTCATTGAATCCCATGGTGTGGAATACCCTAGCATCATCCTTGCCATAGACAGGCAGCACCTCCGAGAAGGTTACCGTACATGCTACTTGTCTAAGGCCCCTCCCCAACTCCACAAACTCCTCTTGCACTGCTCTGATCCCATTCACAGCCAGGTCATTTGTCCCTAGGTGGACAATGACATCCAGCTCCCTCCCTCGTGCAGCTGCTCCCGCGATCCTGAGGATTCGCTTCCTGTCCCCTCAAGCTCTGGTGCCAGGCGCAGGCACCTCACTATCCCCTTCCTCCCCACTTCTACCCCCCAAGGTTGGGTCCCCACCAGGAGTTGTTTCTTTCCCCTATGGGGTTTCGTGCCACCCTCCTGTGGTTCTCCTTTGTGGAGGTTCCCAGCATCCTCCTTGGTCTCCACTGCAGGTGCCTCCATAAAGGAACCACTCTTTGCCAGAACAGCATATGAATTGTGGAGAGGTACAACTGGAGGGATGCACCTCTGTTCCACCACCCACTCCCTCCCTGAGCCCACCTTGGTCCAACTGCTCTTCTTTCTTGGCAACCTCTGAGGTAACGGTGGTGGTCCTGGTGGTCTCTGGGTGGGGGAAGAGGTTTCACGAATCCTAGCCAGGTCAGCCTGGAGACAGGCAACCTCCTCCCTCAGACCAGAGAGGTGCCTGCAAACAGGGCAGCATCACAGCCTCCAGAATGTCTCCCGGAACACTGTTGCCCCACAGCCATTGCACTGCACCACTCCCATCTTGACTTATTTTGTGTCCCCTCTCCTGTTGCTTTGTATGCTTACTGTCTCCTCCTTCTATATATTTTTACACTTACTTTCCTACTGCTTATGTGCCCTTACAACTCTCGCCCTTCCTGTTCTGGGACAGGAACTTCCTGTAGTCTTCAGTAGTCTCCTTCTTACGTGCTTGGATTTAAACCTCCAGCAGCCAGGGTGAGAAAGAGTTATTTTTTGAAGGTTCCTTCAAGGTTGATGAAACTAATGCGTCTCAGTGATCCTTCCCTTCCTACTGCCAAACAGGAAGTTCCTATTGTCATTCAAATCTAGTGGCTATAAAAGTAGAACTGGCTTTGGGTGGGAAGGAGGGCAAGTAGTAAAAAAAAATCTGTAATTCTAGACTGCTGTTTCTTACTCTGAAACCAAAGTAGTTCTCCTCTGTCAAAAACAGCAGGAAGCTGTAATCGGAGCCACCTGCTTTTGTACTCCTAAGCTCCTAAGCCACACCTCCAACTAGATTCACCCTCTGACTCAGTAAATTAAGCTGATACAGTCCCCTTCCTCAAACAGACAAACACACAGTGAATTTCTTTTTTTTTACTTAAATGAGACCCCCTTCTTCTAATAAAGTATCTGTTTGCTTAATCCAAACAGGTACTGACTCCTGCTGAGATAGAAGTGATTTATCAGTGAAAAATCTGTAGTTCTAGACTGCTGTTTCTTGCTCTGAAACCAAAGTAGTTCTCCTCTGTCAAAAACAGAGCAAATGTGAAGGACCATAAGGCCTACTCTGCTGGCATTTTAGTTTGTTTAGTATATGAAAATATGGGAAGCCTGCAAACCAAATTGCTTAGCCATATGCTGGTATCCCAAAAGGACACCCTCCTTATATAAATGAGACAATAAATAGACTCCCTTTGAATGCCATATTCCCAAAATATGCTGCTGGGGATCAGACTAACCTCAGAAAGGGCATGTCTTATAGAAGCTTCCGGAGAGAGAGATATAGGGTGGTTTTGAATTTTGTGTGCTGCTAGTCATGCGAGTATGGAGGCCCTAGCAAAGGGAATTTTAACCTGCTTTACAACTTTCTTTGCCAATGACATTGCAGAAAAGGAGTTATACAGGGGAGTATCACTCTCCGTTTCTTCAGGTTCTACCCATGTCTTTTTCTGGACCACCATCAGGGACAAGATTGACCAGAAAAGCCATTTAAGCGGCTATATAATATAAATGAAGGTTGGGTAGGCCCAAGTCTCCCTTGTTCACAGAGCACCATAGTATTTCTCTATTCTAGGTCTTCAGCCATGACATAATAAAGAGGTAATGGCTCCCCTCAGTGTTTTAAAATATTTATTAGGAACTTGCATTGGTAATGTCTGGAATAAATATAAGCATTGGGGAAGTATGCACATTTTGACTAAGTTAATCTGGCCGAGCACTGTAAATTTAAGAGCAGCCAAAGCTGCCATTTGTGAATGGAGCCTGCCTGCCACCTGGGGGACTGTGTATCAGAGATGGTGACAGGCAGGGGGAGCCCCACAGGTCGCTAACTCTGCCACTGGACTATAGGGCAGAGGGGCCACTAATGGATGCTGGGGCATTTATTTAATAAAACAATGTAGTTGGGACTGCAATGTGATGTTAAAAGTGGGACTGTCGCTGGTCCCTTACCTCGACCTATGCCGGTGACCCGGGTTCGGAAGCAGACTCGGGACCCTGGGGGCTGGCAGGGGAAGGAGAGAATCGAGCATCTGTAGGATTACTCTCCTCTCCTAGGGTGGGTAGTGGGTTGACGTCGTGCTGTGGGGGCCCCTGGTGGAGACCAGGAGCACAATAGACGCACATAGGGGATGCACCAGGAAGAAGTGGAAATACCACCCCACTTTAAGCCAGATGATGGCTGCCCGGCTCTCTGGTGCCATTCATGTCCCTGCTGAGCCCTCTGTCCCAGCAGCACCCCAGGGCCAAGTGTAGCGCTGGCCTGTCCCCTCCAGGGCTGGCACATTCCCCCTCGGAGGAGGAGGACCCATCTGGAGAAGGGTTACTCTGGGTCACCCTGGGGTTAGCTGCTATATGGGACTGGAGGATTGGAGGGCAGATAGACCAGAGCAAGCATTGGCAAGCCTGAAGGAGAGGCTGAAGTGGAGCACGTAGGGAGGAGGTAAAAAAAGATAATATAAAAAAAAAAAGTGGGACTGTGTTGTAAACAGAACTGCTGCCACCATGTTTGCCTCTTTTGACAATGCAGTTAGCCAACTGGAGAGCCAGGAGCCACGGAGGACTTAACAAAGTGACTTGTAGGAAGAGGCAAGGACAATGTTTTGGTGACCAAACACACAATTAATCAAGCGTAGAAGGAGGCTAATTAATACTAATATTAATTTTTAGTATGGACAAATGCAGCAGTCAATCAGGAGCTGCTTTGAGCCCTTGAAACCCTGAGGACAGAGACTGTTCATGTAATTTCAGTTGGAGCCCCTCCTGAGTGAGAGGAGCTCTGGTCCCTTGCTCAGCAATGTTGCTGCAGAGTGTGAAGAAGGCCTGCCTGGGGGCTTGCACAGCCAACAGCCCCAAGGCCCTGCATTTGCTGTCTGAGGTTTGAAAGGAGCTGCTTCAAAAGAAAGCGTTAATATGATGTTCAGAAGCAAGAAAAGCTGTTAAGAAGTTCCCTAGAGAGTGGAAGCCAGCTGTGATCTTCGAGGGAAGGAGACTTGCCTGAAGACTTGTGCAGCCATTAGTCCATGAGGTGCTCTACCTTGCCTTGTGTTGCCTTCCAAGGGCTGGAAGGAGTATTTTGGCAGAATGAAAGTGTCATTTGCTGGCCAGAGTTATGGAAATCATCTGTGAGTTTCCCCAAGGGAAAGAAAGCTTGCCCCGTAATGCCTGAAAGAAGTATTTTTTTTTTTTACACATCAGGAGAGACACACACTGAGCTGAAAGCTTGTTTAGAGGTGCAACCTGGGTGCACAAGGAAGTTAAGTGACTTGCTCAGGGTCACACAGTAAGCAAGTGGGGGCTATGTGGATTCAGACCCAGGTCTCCAGGTTTTGAGCTCATAGCCTTAAATCACTGCACTCCACTGCCTCCTTACTTGCTTGCTTGGCGGCTTGCACAGCCAGAGAGCCAAGGAAAGCCTGCCTGATGTCCTGCTTGGGGGCTCGTGGAGCCACGTTTAGCTCAGAAGAGCTGTCTGTTAAGACAATAATTGAAAGTGTATTGAAATGTGATTTTGATTAATGGTAATCTATGTATAGGGTGACTGTAAGGGGAGGTGGGTAGGTACAGCATCACAGGGGGTTGTACTGCTAAATATCAGACCCACTATGTTTAACTCTGGGTGGAGGCACCACACTATTTATTTTATCTTTGAGGGGAAAAAACGTTACCACTAGAACAAGGACCCAGGCCCCTTTACCTTGTTTAGTCCTGCAAGGCAGGGGTAGTAGCCCACTGGTAGATGGCATCTGGCTTACAATTGCCTTAATTTTATGGGCATTAACAAGTAATCTGTTAGATGCAAACCACTTTTGGACTGCCCCATATTCCCTGCAGAGTGAGAGGGATACATTCGAAGAGCTCTTATTGCTCCTGTAAAGGACAAGATCATCCACGTACATTAACATGTAGCAGTCTATACTATCCCAGAGGAGGTGGTTGACAAAAAGGGAGAACAGGACAGATCCAGTATGGACTCTTGAGGGACACCGCTATACACCTCCTAGGGGCAGGATGAGACCCCCCTGGTGTAGACCCTTTGAGATCTATTAGTGAAGTAGTTTCTCAATGACGCTGTGGGTCATGTCAAGAAGCCATAGGAGCAGAGTTTACCTCGGAGGATGTCATGACCAACTAAGTCAAAGGTTTTAGACAGATCAGTGAAGATGATGTCAGTACGTTTACCTTGGTCCGAGTTCCTCAGGATGTGGTCAGTAAAACAGGCAAGTGCTGTGGTTGTCTGTGACCCTTTCTGAAGCCATGCAGGTTACCCTTGTTATGTTATGCTTTATTTATTTTGTACATTAATATTCTAACTTCATGGATTAGAATAGACAGTCCGACTTTTTCATCATATCCACATATGGAATGGTGCCTTAGAAAACAGAATTTAGAATGTTTTTCAAAGATCCCCTCTCCCACTGTGCTGGCTTAGAGCCTTCCAGCATTAGAGTGGTTACCCCAGATGGTGTTCCCAGCTAATTAGCTATAAAATCCTCACGATTTATTGTTCGACAAAATTTAAACATTTTATTTGATTAGTAAATATATTTTCTTTTTGTTATCTGTGTTTTATTGCAATTTTTAATTTTTTTTACTGTGCAGTTTTCAGCTGTTCCATGAACCATGGCCTAGGCTGCATTAGTACTCTTCTCACAATGACTGTGGTGGAGTTTATACTTAATTATACAATGTGCTTTTAATTCGGAATATATGATTGGCTGACCTTTCTAGCATGGTAAGTCCTAGCATAACTCATGTGAAAGGTGCCAGTCACTTGGTTCACCAATCCAGACATAAAATAATCAGTATGACCCCCCAAAAACACAGACAATAAAACCGCCATATTGACATCCCAGTAAACCGCTATGAAAAAATGTGAGTATGAAATCTGGAGTGCAGCTTTCAATCAATACAAACAGAAGAGCTAGAAGTGATTTTCAGCTCCATTACAGCTCATAAAGTTACCCAAAACGTAAACAAAATGCAACCATAGTGAGCAGTGTTTGCTGCAGAGTGCAACCCAAAGTCAGACTGTAGCTCTCTCTGCAATCCATCCCCTATATCACCAACCCCCCCACCTGCACACCACACTTCTCCACTCCCACGCCACATGGTCATGCGGACCACGAGTGGTCATTCAGAACTTGTTGAACTCACCTGCCACCTACATCATTTATGCTCCTTCCCAGTGCCACTTCAAAGAAAAAAAAAGGCAAGTAAAACCGTTAAACTACTGCTCTCCTGATTGCTTAAAAAAAGCCTAGTAACAGCATCACTTCCCCGACTGCAAAACCTCAACTCAGCCCAGAACTGTACCTCAACATGGCACAGACATCAGTGCTCGCTCCAGAAGTAAACACAGTAATGAAATTAAAATAAATAAATAAAGAGCAAAAACATGTGAGTTCCTAATTTTGCACCACTTGTTATAGTACTGGACGGGACTCACAAACAGACTGCCAATATTCCGTCTAGCAACACAGAACTATATTTCCTGGTGCAGCAATAAATTGAGGAAAAATAATTGAAAATGAAAAAAAAAACACTTGTTTTCTGCAATTTTTTGTAACACAAAATACAGGGGGACATATTATAATCACAATAAACTACAATAGGGTGTGGGTTATGCTGGGATTTACCCAATTCTGGTGTGGTTTACTCACGCAGCCTGCAGCCTCAAGACCAAACCACACCAGGTGTGGGTAAATCCCCGCATAACCTACACCCTGCCATGGTTTATTGCTTAAGGTTTACAGCCTTGTGGTTCCATTTTAACAGTTCTGCTTCATATAAAAAGAAGATTTTAAAGTGTTTTCTTTCTTTTTTCAAGCGCTATGGCTTACGACTATGGCCAAAGTTTGTTAAACTATACGTCTTCAGTGTTCCATTTAAATAGTTCTGCCTTATTAAAAAATATGATTTTAATGTGCTTTTCTTTTATCACATACTTGAGGCTGTTTTCTTCAGCTCACAATGGCTGTACTTCTGCCTGGAATTATATCACTTGATTGATGGTTTTGGCTCACAATGACTACTGGTTGGCTCACAATGATTCTGGCTGACATAGGCTACTGGTTCTCAACAACAGGAGATCTGCTGTGGTGACAGAGAAACATAGAATTTGTTGGCAGAAAAGGACCGCTTGGCCAGTCCAGTCTGCCCAGATGCTCCCTGCCTAATTTGTCTCTGCAGACATTATCTGGCCTCCAGCGACTCTCCTGCCTCCCTGCCTCTTTTCTAATACACTTCTATGTCTATACCATTGGTGCTTGAAGTCCCCCACTGTTTTAGTCGCCATCACTTCTGCTGGCATTCTGTTTCAGGAGTCTACCACACATTCAGTAAAGACATATTTCCTCACATCTTTCTTGAACTCCTTCCCTAGCTTAATCGCATGCCTCTCGCTCCTGTTGTTGTTTTTCATTTGAAAAGAGTCCCCCTCACTGCACACTGTTCATCCCAGTGAGGTACTTGCAGGGCTTTATCATATCACCTTGTTCTCTCTTCCAGGATGTACACGTTGAGATCCCTCATTCTCTCTACATAGGGATTCTTGTGCAAACCCTGCACCATTTTACACAACACAACGCCACATGCTCATGGGAGAGAGGGTGCTAGCCAAAACTGAAACCAAGGCAAAACAAGCACAACCATGGCAGCACTCTTAACAGAAAAAAAAAAAAAAAAAAAGAAATCTAAAAAAAGTTTCTGGAAAATAAATATTTATTTAATGAATGAGGGCATGGCACTAAGCCCCAGTGCTTTGCCTCATGAATGGGAGGCTCTGTCAGGTGACGTGACACCCCCTGATGAAGCCTCCCATTCACAAGGTGAAGCACTGGGGCTTAGTGCTGTGCTCTCATTTGTTAAATAAACATTTAGTTTTCAGAGATTTTTTTGTTTGTGTTTTCTCTTAAGAGTGCTGCAGCAGTTGTGCCTGTCCTCCACCATTTTTGTTGCCCTTTTCTGGACTGCTTTTTACCCTGTCTCCATCCTTCCTGAGGTGTGGATTAGGCACTATACTACAATGACTTCTTATCTGGGATGTTTGAATCAGATACCCCAGAAACATTTTCTAGCTGCCGGTTTTAAATGTCAAATTGTGGTCACTGATTGCCTAAGGACGATAGGCATTCAGAGTGTTAGAGGTGTTTGGCCATGATCTGCTACACTGTAATCTGTGT
Organism: Neoceratodus forsteri; assembly: GCA_016271365.2. Taxonomy (NCBI): domain Eukaryota; kingdom Metazoa; phylum Chordata; order Ceratodontiformes; family Ceratodontidae; genus Neoceratodus; species Neoceratodus forsteri. Next base: position 1,113,937,900 of record CM028130.1, read on the forward strand.
AAAGTGTTTTGTTCTCAGACACAGGAAAAAAGGCAGACTAAAACGCAATTGCTATTAGCTACATCCTTGCTACTTAAATCTAAAGACTGGCCCCTAAAAACAAGAACACACTCTGGTCAGAGCCGATATGGCTGTGTAAAGCTTTTGGGATGATTTTACCCGTTTTTTTCTAATGAATTTGCACAATGCAGATCTGCCAAGAGGTGGAGCACTGGCAGTAGGATGCTGGAATGTGTCATACATAGGCACAAGCTCTGTGCGGGCAATAATGCCCAGTAGTCATTCACCTCAGGCACTCGCATGTAGATCCATTGTCCCGGTGCCACTGCACTGCTTAGTGCAGGTGACAGCCAATGATTTACTCACACAGGTCCCAAAGCAGGCATGTTACAGCTGACCTCCCATTCATTTGTACAATCAGGGAACTGTGGATGCATTATCCATAGCCTGCAGCGTATACTGTAAATGGCACTGTACGATACCACACCCCATGGCACCCAGGATACCTCAGCAGTCTGGAGAGTGGCATATTACACAGGGGAATGGGGAAGAGTGTGGGACTGCAGTGGTGTATGATAGCAGGCAGATAGAGCATCAATAAGGCATGCATTGGAGGTATATCAGTTCCCTCTTACGGTTTGCCAGGGACATACACACGGCTGCATACACTGATGGGTCCACAGCCTGCGTAGTGCCCCAATGCATGGTACAGCCATTTGGATCATTCTGGAGTGCAGGTCCCTGACCCAGGTCCAGTGCAGTCAGCAGCTGGCCATGGCAGGGTGTGGAGGGCAGTGCCAGTCTCCACAACAGGTCGGGTATGGGGGGAGCCGGGATGTCTACATACTGAGGCAATGGGTGGGGGTCCTCTATGCTATGGATATGGACCATGGTTTCCTCTGCTGTGATTGGGTCTGGGGGGCCTACACTATGGTGCTCTTCAGGGATGGAGTTGGATCAATCGGGGATGGACAGGGGTACTTCTAGTCCACCAGGGCTGTTGGTGGCTGGCCAGGTTAGGCCAGCTATTCATGGCCTAACTGTGGGCTGTGCTACTCTGGACTGCAAGGGTCGCAGTCCCACTGAGTATGCCACAGGACGACATATGCATGGGAACACACCCTCGACTTGCATGGCATACTATCTGTGTGCACCCTGGCTCATTTCCTTGGTGCTGGAGCATCCCGCACATCTGACTACCATGCTGTGGCACATTGTTGGAGTTGAGTGGCACATCTCCCATTTCCACTGGGATACACTGCACATCTCCTTTGAATATGGGGGCCCTGGACTAGGCTAGTTTGAAGAAATACATTATCAAAATGGTAAAATCATGACCCCACTGAAAACAAGATATTACATCTAATCTGGGACAGCCTGACTAAATACAGAACAACAATGTGTAAATGAAGATCCCTATGACAATGAGATATAGCATCTCCCCTTCACTATCCAGGATACAAAATATAAGATAAGAAATATTGAAAGGAAATCTACTCTAAACTGAACGTCACTGTGTTCACTGACATAAATAGTTTCTTGAGAGGGTGTGGGTCGTGCTGGGATACCTCATGCTTGGGTGGTTGTGCATGAGGCCGAAGACTTAATGCATCTAGTGTCCCAAAAGTGAGGTTATTCTAGCACAACCCACACCCTGGAGTGCATTATTGCTATTATACAATGGCTTGTTATTATAAAAAATAAAGAAAACATTAAAAAATATTTTTTTTTATACTTAGTTTATTATCTTTCATTTGTCAGCATTTGTTACATCATTTACATGATTCACATGTTGTTCTTTGGGGTAAAAGCCCCTTGCACTGACAACATCACAGAAATATTACAGTACTTTTGGTTCACAGTAGTCAACTTTACTATAGTCTAGCTATAACAGTAACAGTAGGTGCGACTGTCTGGGATGTGTTCCGTCCTTTCACTATCTGTAACTAGTTATCTCATATCCAGAAAATACCTATAACAGGAGTTAATCTGGGGACATTCTCTAACTCCGGTGTAAAAGGTAAATATCTGTTTTAGTGCAGTTCAGGCATCTGTCTCTTAACCACTGTCATGGAGTAACCATCTGGTCCATTTCTGTTGATATATCTGTGGCTTTTGCTTAAGATTGATTGTTAACCTTCCCATTAAATGTATGGATTCAACCATATCCTTCCATTCCCCTACCCCCGGGGTTCTCGGCTACAACCAATTCTTTGTGATAATTTTTAAAGCTGCCACAACCAGGATCTTCCATAGGTATCTGGCATCCTTATCTCTAACCTCCCCTGGGATTAGTCCTAAAACCAAATGTTCAGGTCCTAACTGCGTCTGAATTGAAAATATCTGTTCTAGATGTTTCCTAACCTCCCTCCAAAATACGGTGATACCTGGACATGACCAAAAGACATGTGCCTGTGAGGCATGTTGTTCTTCACAAGCTCTCCAGCACCCAGCCGTGATCCCTCCCTTCAAATGCACCATTTGCGTTGGTACTAAAAAATATCTGGTTCTCAACTTCCAACAAAAGTCCCTCCACACTAAGGAGCTAGAAGTTGACCACGTACTTCTCCACATCAGAGACCAATGTTTATCTGTTATAAGAATTACTAAGTCCTGTTCCCATTTTTTCTTTATATGCTGGGACATGTTGGCCATATCTGCCACATAGTTATTATACAGCAATGAAATGGCATGGTCTGCCCCTCCCCCGGCCCACCACACTCTTTGAAAAAGCCCTCTCTCTTCCAACACCGGCTCCTCCAGCATTATTTTGTTAATTTGTATATTCAAGTAGTCTCTCAATTGGTAATACCTGATTTTATCAGTCTGCTTCAGACCCTATTTTTCTTGAATTGCTTCAAAGGTATTCCCCCATCATTATTTGATAAGGCACGCAGAGACCCCTTCTAGCGTGTTTCTGATACCATTTATCAAGCGTTGCTGGTATAAACTGATGGTCATATGCCCACCATCTATACCTCCATAGATTCCCAAATGCGGACCTTTGCTTATTCCTCCCCTCCATCCTTCCAACACCGCCCTTGTGCCTGAGAAACCAAACGTTTCCCCTGTATCCAGAGGCCCAAACATCACCACCCGCAAAGGGGGATCTCTTTGTTTCCAGAGATCTATTTGCTTCCAATGGGTGTCATATCCCGGGTTGCCCCAGAGTAGTACAGCCCTCATCTGGGCTGCCACCCAGTAGCCCTGCAGGCATGGTAACGCAAGCCCCCCCCCCACCACTTCCTTAGGAAGATAAAGAAAAGATCTTCTTAGTCTGGGTTTTTACCCTTCCATAAATAGGAAAAAAAACATACTCTGCCAGGTCTCCAGATCCACCGAAGTTAACAGACATGGGACACATTGGAATAAGTAGAGAAGGAGTGGTAATGCATTCATCTTGAGGGCTTGAGCCCTAGCACTAAGTGAGATGGGTAGAAGGGACCATCTTCGGAAAATCACTTTTAAGCTGCACTATTATGGGAGGATAGTTCAGCTCTTTCAATTGTGCATTGTTCCTACCCAACTTTACCCCTAAATATTTTATCCCTGTCTGATCCCATAACATGGGGTACTTACTTTTAAGTTCCTCAGTTGGGGTAAAATTAAAACAGAGAATTTCCATTTTATTATTATTCAATTTATAGCCGGATAACCCGGAAAACTTATCTAGCCATCTGAATACTGCTGACAAAGACTCCACGGGGTCCACCACATATAAAAGAACATCGTCAGCATACAAAGCCAGTTTGTGGGTTTGTCCCCCCATATTAATCCCTTTTATCTCTGGGCACTGACGAATGCTCTGAGCAAGAGGTTCAATGAACAGGGCAAACAATAGTGGGGAAAGAGGACACCCCTGTCATGTTCCCCTTTCCAAATTAAAAGTCCCAGAGATATGTCCGTTCGCTCTAACCTGTGCTCTCGGAGACTCATATAACTTAAATATGGCCGTTATCAGCTGCCTCGGAAACCCAGACTGAGAAAGGACCTCCTTCATAAACAACCTAGATACTCTATCAAACACTTTTTCAGCGTCAAGACTTACTATCAGCGATGGTAATTTTTGCATGGAGATTTGATCAATTATATGTGTTGTTCTACAAAGATTATCCTGTGCTTGTCTGCCCGGTATGAAACCAGATTGGTCTATCTGTATTAAAGAGGGGAGGTACTCCTGAATACGTCTTGCCAAAAGAGATGTAAATATTTTGTAATCAGTGTTCAATAGGGAAATCGGTCTATATGAAGGGCATTTTGTTGGGTCCTTTCCCGGCTTGGGTATCACCGAAATCATCGCCTGAGCCCAAGAAGGAGGGGTTGCAGTCTCATCTCTCATGACCTCTTCAAAAACCTTCCCCAGAAGTGTCTGTATCTGGTTCCCAAAGCATTTATAGAACTCTGCAGGGAGTCTGTCCGAACCTGGACATTTACCCACCTTAAGCCTTTTAATTTTCTCCTTTATTTCCTCTGGTCTCACAGGTCCCATTAACCTTTCCCCTTGCTCCCTAGTTAGACCCGGTAGTTTAAGTGAACTCAGGAATCTATGTCTTCCCTTCCTGCTTTTGTGTCTTCTGCATATAACTTAGTATAGCATATTCTGAAGGTGTCTGCTATCTCATGAACCCCTTGAACCATTTGTCCTATCCCTGGATGCCACACCTTCGTTATTGTTGCTCTTGCCTGTTTTTCCCTCAGCCTGCTAGCCAGGTAGCGCAATGATCGAGGTCCCCCCTCAAAATGTTGTTGTCTCAAAAAGAGCAACCTCTGTTCCACCTGATAATCCAAAATTCCCGTCAACCCCCTCTTATAGTCCAGCAACTGTCTCCTCCGCTCCTTGTCATACTTTTGTTTTTGCTGCCCCTCCAAATCTGCTATCAGCCCCATTAGCTTAAGTCTTCTGGCCTCCCGCTCCCTCTTTTTCCTCGAGGCCAGCTGGATAAATTTACCTTGCAGGACAGCTTTTGCGGCATCCCAACGGATGGCCTGTGTAATATCCTGATCTGTATTATCTAGAAGGTATGCCCTATAAGTTTCTACTTTCTGGTCCCTAATTTCTTTATCTTTCAAAAGAGAGGTGTTCAGCCGCCATATGGTATTCCAGTGAGTCTCCCCTAGGTCTATTTTTATATACATGGGCACATGGTCAGACAAAAGTAAGTTCACTATCCAAGTATCTTCAATTCTCTGTACCTCAGTCTTCATGACTAATATGTAGTCTAGCCTTGAATATGTGTTGTGGGCCGCAGAAAAAAGGTATAGTCCCTCTGTCTGGTGTGTTGGTGTCTCCAAGTGTCTAATAATCCCATTTCTCCTATCAATTTCTGGATTTTCCTAGCTGTTCTGTGTGGTTTCCCTCTTACCCTCGAGGAGGCGTCCATATCCGGGTTCAAAGGTTGATTAAGATCCCCCTCACAAATTATGAGTCCTTCCCCCCCACTCTAATAGAGTGGCTAGAAAGGAACGGTACTCAGGTAGTGTTGAGCCAGGGGGAAAGTACACGGATGCCAGTGTGACAATATTGCCCCTAAATTTACCTTTCAGCATTGCATATCGTCCCTCCTTATCTGTCTTAGCCTCCATTTTTTCAAATGGGGAATTAGATGGCACCAACACCATCACACCCCTCCTTCTACCATTCTTATAGGAAGATGCCGTCATTTCCCCAAAACCCAATTTTAGGAACTTATTGTGCTCCTTCATCGACAGGTGGGTCTCCTGAAGAAATAAAAAATCTGCCGCGGCTTTCCTTACCTGGCTCAATATTTTAGATCTTTTAACAGGGTTTATAAGGCTGTTAACATTATAGGAGCAAATAATTGTACCCTTACCTGCCATTGAAAGGGTCTGTATTTAAAAATATATTCTCAGGGTCCCCCCAGACTCCTCCTCGACAGCCCTCCTACACATCTCCCTTTATTTCATTCAACTCTCTCTTGCGAAGGAACACATCCCAGATATGAAATAACATAAAAACCATTACTTGATAACAGTAGCTTAACTTTACAGCCAACTGGGCTAGTAACCAATGCATTACCCTTGACCTCCAAGGTAGAAGTCCCACTTTTTGGGGCTGTAGTCCTACCTCCACCTTATACAGGTGGAGGCAAGTTCAGAGGGTTACCAGTGTCTCTACAACGGGAGACCCCCCTCTAGAGAGCTCTTGTTCGTAACTTGGAGCTCTCCGCTTTCCTGTGTGACCAATTACTCTATTGATCAGAAAAGCTTTTTAATTGGAGCACTGCTTGCCCAAGCACCTACCAAAAGAAAATGATGTTCTGCACTGATCTAACCGTCTTTCATATAAACATTTAACTCCTGACCTAATCATAATTTCATGTCTTCTATAGGGCCAGAGAAATCTCTCTCCACCACTTCCTCAACTGGGGTACCCCCCCCCAGAAGAGACATAATCCCTCCCCACGTGGGAGGGAGGCAGACCCCTCAACAACCAACCAAGAATCATTCCCCCCTTCCCCATAATTCGCTAACCAGACTAATTTTGTTTATTTTATTCATTTATTCCTCCGTGGTATTCCCCCTTTTCTCATACCTCAAAAGCTTCTTATCTTTTCATCCCCATGTTTTGTGTTATTGATGCCCATTCTTGTACTCCTGATATCTTAAACCCATATCCTTGTACGGTTTCAGATATAATGATCCACACTTTATATATTTCTTCTCGAGCCAAGCCTCTTCCCCTGTTTCGGCTCCATAATTGGAGCCCTTGTTTACATTTACCACAAATCCAATACAGTGGCCCCTTTTCTAGTATCAAACCCAAGATTAGCCCCTTTATATTCCCTCCCACTTCCACCCTTGCCTCTCAATCAAGTAAAAATAACCAATTCCTGATGGTGTTATGATTCTTGCACTTCTGGTTTGTTTCCTTTTCGCCTCCTTCCACTACATCCACGTTTATATCTGCTCATAGACCCTTCCACGTCGAATCCCGTTCCCCTGAGACATCCTATACCTACATAGCATTGTAACTGCTGCAGGAAGTCGGGAGATGTTAACCCCCCCCGCAATCCCATTAAGATCATTTAGTTATTATTCATGTGCCATGTAATCTGATTATGCAGGCATAGTCCCAAGTTATTAAAGTCATTTTCATTTCCCTTCAAGCACTCTGAAGCACACTTTACACCCTTTAGTCCACATCATAGTCTCTTTTGAGTAAGTACTTGCAGTGTATTCCCGTTTCACATCTTCATCCTTCAGCCGTTAAGTTGTTGTTCAGCACGACGTCCTGTTCTTTCGGAGGGTTGCCTTGTTCCTGCTCTCCTTGCTGTAGTTCTGTGTCTGGGGGTTTTCTTTTAGCTAGGACCTTGTCACACACCCCAAACATGTCCCTACTTGAACCGCCATTCACTCTTTTTGGGCCTCTTTTGAACCAGTTCTGCTCCCCCAGCTGCTGTTGAATCCGCTGACCCTGCTCCTCAGGTATGTGCAACCCCATTCTCTCCATGAACTCCTTAGATTCTGCCAGCCCTTGAAACCTCATAAGACCCTTTTCTGTTTGAACTTTCAGCCTAGCTGGGTATTCCACAAAGGCCTTTACTCCTTTTTGCTGTAGTAATTTAACGACCTGTAGCACCTTCCTCCTCCTAACAAGCAGCTGTTGGGTAAAGTCATGGTCAAAAAACAGTCTGACATCTCCAAAATATATAGTTTTCCTTGACCAGGCTAGGGCTAACACTTCCTCTTTGATCCTGTAATCCAGAAATGCAAGCACTATTGATCTGGGTCTGGCCTTCTGATCTCGAGGCCACGGTACCAGTGATCTGTGAGCCCTAATAATGTCAAGCCGTTTATCAGTAGGTGAATTAAGGATCTCTCTTAAAATGAGTCGATAAAGTCAATCATGCTCCCCGATTCCGTTCCTTCTGGTACTCCATGGATCCGAATATAGTTTCGCCGATTCTGATTCTCTAGTTCCTCAAGCTTCTGTTCCCACAGCGTAGTGCGATGATGCAGCTCCAGCAAGGCCCAGTTGTGCACATATGTGGTCTGGGTATATTCTGTCATTACCGTCTCAACTTCTTGTGTTTTCTGGTGTAATTTTGCAATATCTAGGCATTGATCTAGTGCTTTAGCCTCCAATCTCCGCAGAGTATCATTTATTTGTTGTAGGGTTTGACAGAGCTGCAGAGAGGTAATCATGCATTCTGTTTCTTGTGCCATGCTCACGGCCTTCTCCACACTTTGTGCCGTGGATTCGCACTCTGCATAGGCCTCCGCTCGGCTGTTCTGTACCTGCTCAGCTATCTTTTGTTTTACAGCTCCATTCAACTGAATCTCCTTCAAACGGTGTTTGGGTCCCATTAGATAATCCTTTATTGATCTTTTGGTCAACAGGATTGATGTTTTCTTTATGGATTAACATGGATTGTTTCTGGTCAGGCATTCAGCACTTTGTTTAGGCAGCCATTGGGTCCTCGCCCCAACCGGAAGTCCTAAAAAAAAAAAACATTTTTAGTAGACTTTTAGTGCGGCAGTATATCTGTGTTTCTTAAGAGAAGATGCAAACAATGCAACAACAAATCAGTACAGTGAGGTTGTTCTCAGATAACCTCACTGTTGCCAAAGGAAGACAGCCAATCAGGTTCCAGGATTTTTTTATTGCCATTGTATAATTATTGTTTTCTAACACATTAGAATGCAGTATTTAATTTGAATGGTGTGGCCATGAGGATGGTGTGTACAGACAGTGTCTGTGTGTGTCTGTGTGTGTGCGTGTGTGTGTGTGTGTGTCCCGGATACAAAATATAGGATAAGAAATATTTAAAGGAAATCTACTCTAAACTGAACTTCACTGTGTTCAATGACATAAGCAAACAGTTTATTTTTTATAACATATTTGAATGCAGTATTTATTCTGATTATTGTGGCATGAGGATGGTATATACAGAGAGAGAGAGAAAGAGAGAGTGTGTGTGTGTGTGTGTGTGTGCGTGTTTGCTGTAGCTCAATATATTTTTTCCCCAAAACAAAGTAGAAAATACCTACGGATTGCTACATATTCACTGAATAGTAGTTCACTGAAGACCTGGCATATGTCTGAGCTAGTGCTTATCATCAGATAGTGTCTTTAAAGCTTAAAAAAACAGTATAAATTATAGATGTACTGGGGAAAGGGTAACATTTATGAGGTATGAATCTTTCTTGAAAGACAATACATTCCCAAGTGAAACTAGTACAAGAAACTGTTTGAATGTTTAGTATTTTTAAATGTACAAGTTGTACCATTCTGAAGGGGCTAAACAAATCTAGTTCAATAGGCAACCAATATTTAACAAGCTGTTTCAGTTTTCTAATAGCATCTGATAAGCAACTTGGAGTTATATCTTCAACATTCTTAACAAAAAGATGGGAGCATTTTATTCCATTGGCATGGAAGGATACATTGAAAAGTCCAAAACATGTGTTCCATGATACTCCATTTTCCAGCTACAGATAACAGGATGGCTGTAGGTTCTGCCCATAGCAATAAAAACAAGCATTTGTCAATGGCAAATGTTTTCTTTCAGTGTAATACAGCTTTAAAGAACCCCTGATGTTGTTGAGATAACTTTGAAAAATATTTAGCTTGTATGTCACACTTTTCTGTAATTGTCACCCTTATTTCTTTACAGCTAAGGATATCTGCATGAAAATGGGACCTCTGCCCTATTTTCTCTGTCTGCTTGTCAGCTTCTGCAATCAGAGTTCTGCTTATGACATTTCAGTCTGTAGTTGTGGAGATAATTATGATATAATTACTGTCCAGCATATTTTCCCATAGGGAAACCTAGTTATAATTTGCTATTATAACCAGCTGGTTATAATGGAAAACATGTGCCAGGTTTCCCTCGGACCATGCATGTGCCAGTTGCTGATCTTCCTTTACTCTGTGATGTTCCCTGAAGTAATTATGCATGGCCGCAGACATCACCGCCCCTTGCAGTCAGTGATAAGTTGATTTTTTTATTAACAAAAAAGTCTTTCTCCACTGACCATGAAACAAACAAAAAAAAGGGGGTAACTTTTTTTTCTGTCAGTTACTTCAGACCGCGGACTACGCTGAAACCTGATTGCAGTCTGCAGCGCTTAGTGTTTATTTTATATAATTGCTAGGGTGAAAAATGCTGGCCAGCAATTATAAAAATAAAGGCTGGGTAGGTGTGTAAAACTCAAATGTTACACACACCCTCGGTGTGGAATGCCTAAACCCCTCAAGTTTCGCTCTCTGGGTTTATGCAGCATCCCACAGCTCAGGGGTGTCCAAAATTCTTGTTATCAACCTCTACCCATCCATTATTCTCTATATCTTAAACAAGGCATTATGATGTCATGTGCAAACAAGCAGCCAAAACAAATGAAGTCCATGGCACAGTGACCTTGTTTTTATGTCACTTCCCTCAGTAATAAAGAAAACGAGGAAAGAATTGCAAAAATATAAGTCTGTCTGAATGGTCCAGAGGGTAAAACACAGAACTGTAAAACAATGGGTTGTAGCCTCAGTCTCCTTAGAGTCACAAACAATATTTTCTAAGGAGACATGAGCTACAGTAAACTTTTATCTGGCCCAGTCCTGTGGAGGGTGGATGTGCTGAATGCCTCAGCTCCCCCACACTGGTGACCCGGGTTCAGGAACAGAAAAGTGATTGCTCAGCACTGGCGGGGAGAGGAGGATTGAGCATCCATCCATGGATCTCCTCCTTCAGGATGAGGGAACAGTATGTACTGCTGCTTGGCTGCGACCTAGTGGAGGCTAGGTGGTGCAGTAGTGATTACCAGAATTTAAAGCCGAAGGTGGGTGTTGAGAGCATGTGCTGTTTTTATGGTCTACATGAGCACCATTGCACATGTTGTGAATCATGGGGACTAATGGGAGGAAAATAATCACAGTCAGTAGGATGATACTGCGACCCTGCAGGCACCGCAGCACCACCACCCATGGCAGCCACTTACACTACAAAGTAAGAGGTGGCCCTGAAGTGCAAAACACATACCAAAAAAGTGAAATGCAATCTAATAAGTAGAGCAACAGCAAAAATAATGAAATGCAAACAAAAAATAAAGCAACAAAACCAAACATGAAGTGACATGCTACAACAAAATAAAGTAACAAAAATAATTTAATTGTGAATGCAAACAAAAAGCACAGCACAACTAAAAAGTGAATGCAAACTAAAAAAGCACAGCACAACTAAAAAGTGAATGCTGAAAAAAAAACCACCACAACAAAAAAGCAATGCACAACCAACCACAACACAACCAAAAAGTGAGTGCAAACAAAAAACCACAATGTATCAGAAAACCACAACAGAATGAAAAGGTGATAGGGATAGTAAGATAGAAAAAATAGCTATTTACTGTACCAACAATGCATCACTATGTAAATTAGTACACAGGTTATTGTATTTCTGTGTTCACTACAATACTAGGAGACTAAATCTCTCAGTAAGGAAATATTGTCAGCTGTATACTGTATGCACGGCATACGGATGGAACATCGCCATCAAAAATGTAGCGGCTTTATTGCCGCAGACACAATGTAACATGGACAAACAATCGCCTGTCTAAAAGTTGCCGACAATACATCCAGACAGTGGCAATAAAGCCGCTACATTTTATAGTTGTTTCCTCATGGTGGAAGTTTCTGATCTGGCTAACCTTTTTCTTGATACGTTTCCCAAACGAGGGGGAGATTCCTAAAAATCACTTTTGCTGTAGCAAAATTTGGCAGACAACACGGAACATTTTCATATTGAAGTGCAAAAGATACACCTTCCACCCCCAAATTGTCAGATTTGCAGATGCATGCCACAAACTGAATTTCTGGCACTTTATTTTATTCAAAGTATGGGACTTGTGGATATTTGTTCATGCAGTGTAGTGATGCAGGGTGAGAGCAGCCTGCGTCTCCCTTCCCTGTGTGTGCATGGCAACTTGTGCTGTGAGAGTATACTGCAACTATTAGTCCGCAACATAACATGCCCTGTGCCATTTTTGGTGGTTTCTTTTTGTCCCCATGACATTGTGTCTGCATTGTTGTGACCGCATCATTTTGTCCGGAGACGAAACAACCGTACATGGTATGCACAATGCCTCATTTTGAAAATAAACATCTGAGAGCTTATATTGTTGTAACCACTATAAAAATAAAAGCCTGCACCTCTAAGTAAGGAAAATGGAAACCAATTTTATGTTATACCCACAGTGCCTTGCTGCGTATATCCACACATTAGGTGCTATACTGCAGTCACCACCATAAAATACAAAAGACTGCACCTCTGAGTAATGAAAATGTAAGTCAACTTTACAATCTACACAGAATTTCTGGTTGTTGTATGTAAATTAGCATAGTAGCTGTTATAGCAATGGGGCTATGCACCCTGTGCCTGTCCACAGGCATACTGGCAATGTACGCATGCATCGCATGTGCATTGATCGCTTTTATGCATAGCCCCAGTTGTAATTTTGCCCATTACACAGGATCAGACATAAATATTAATAAAATGGGTAAGAAAAATCCTTAGCTACCAGTGGTTCAAGCCCATCACATGATGGGGTTATTCTAGATGCCCTACAGGGGGCATGCCTTAGACAACTAGTATTGGAGCCCACTCGAGAGGGAGCAATCTTACACCTGGTCCTCTCAAATAGAGATAGAGAGAGGATCACAGATGTAGAAGTGGGTAGTCATCTGGGAACTAGCGACCATCGAACAGTATGGTTCACAATAAACACAGCAATAGAGTCAAGCCATACAAAGACAAAAGTACTGGACTTCAGGAGGGCTGACTTTGCCAAAATGGGTGAGTGCCTAAGGAATGCACTAGCAAATGGGCAGGAAGGAGGGGTGGAAGAACAATGAGGAATGATAGAAACTGCCATCACAGAGGTAACAAGTAGGGTTGCCACCTGTCTGGTATTTTACCTGGTGATCAGGTTTTCAGGGTCCCTATCAGGTAATCCGGTTTTGCTCGGTGCTGGTCAGGTTTTTGAGCCATTTTGAGTGCTCACATACTTTGGAAACAAATGTTGTCATATTACTCATTGTTTCAGCTACACGTCCAGGTTAAAAACAAGTTCTGTTGTCAGTATAGCCTTTTGTTTGTGAATGCAGTCACCCTGAGAGGTGTAAAGTTGTGGCCATTAACACCATTAGCACTTACTTAACCTAATCTTTCCACTGCATCTTAAAGTGGCATAGCAGCAAAGCTGCCCCCACCTTTTGTAACAGTAACAGAGCCAATTGTCCTCCACTTTCATTTGCTGGTAAACATTTTCATCTCTAACAGAATTTTGGCATTTTTAAATGTTTTAAATTGTTTTTCCCACAAGAAAAAGGTATGATCACTTCTTTGGCTTTGAAATAGTACTGTGGACAAGAACAGAAAATGGAGGCAGAAAAAGATATATATAAAGTATGTATACTGTTGTATGCTATTTACAGTATTTCCCTTGTCTCCCCCCAGATCATATCTGTAAATTAGATTTCTTTTATCTCTGTATGTTTATCTGGTTAACCAATGTCAATAAAGACATAAATAAAGAATTAGGAAGAATCTAGGAAAGTAACTTTAAGAGGCGCACAGTACAGTATCTTAACATTTTTATTTCACTGCTGCTTTAAGTGTTGTCTTTTATTGTAGGAACAGTGCATGATGAGTCATGAAAAGGGGTGGGGCTAGGGGCGGAGCTTAGGATCCGGTTTTTGCCTCATCCAAAGGTGGCAACCCTAGTAACAAGCCTTTGTGTGAAGCAAATAAACAAAACAAAATGATGTAAGAAACCACTATGGTTCTCAAAGGAAGTACCAGTAAAGGTTCAAGAGAAAAAGAAAGCATTCAGGAAGTACAAGGAATCACAGAAGGAGCAGGACAGAGAATTGTATCAGTTAAAGCAAAAGGAAGCTGGGAAGGCAGTCAGAACAGCAAAGGCCCAAACTGAGGAAAAGATAGCCAATTCAGTTAAGAAGGGGGATGAAACCTTTTTTTGGTACATCAGGGAGCGAAGGAAGACTAAGGGGGATAGTGAGGCTTAATAAAGGGGAGGGGTGGGCAGAGGGTGACGGTGAAAAGGCAGAGATACTAAACAAATATTTTTGCTCAGTATTTACAAATGAAGAGGGGAGGTACCTAAAACAAACAATAGAAACACTCTGGATACAGAAGTTGATACCAGCCATTTACAGAAAAGGGTTCTGAAAGAACTCTTAAAACTGAAGGTGGACAAAGCAATGGGGCCTGATGAGTTCACCCCAGAATTCTAAAAGAACTAAGGGTAGAACTAGTGACACCACTGACTACCCTCTTTAACAAATCATGGGAGGATGGGGTGGTACCTGAGGGACTGGAGGAGGGCAAATGTGATTCCCTTCACAAAGTGGGAGCAGTGCAGAGCAGGAAACTACAGACCTGTTAGTTTAACCTCAGTGACAGGAAAATGATGGAATCACTTCTGAAGGAAAGAATTGTCAAGTACCTAGAGGCCAGAGGGCACAGGACCCAAGGCAGCATGGATTCACAGTGGGAAGGTCATGCCAAACGATCTAGTAGATTTCTTTGACTGGGTGACCAAAGTAGTAGATCAGGGAGGGGCTGTGGACATGGCCAACCTAGACTTTAGCAAGGCATTTGACTCAGTCCCACACAAAAGATTAATATACAAGTTAGCCAGCCTGGGAGTGGGTCCCAAGATGATAGCCTGGGTAAAGAATTGACTGCAGAATAGGACACAGAGGGTAATAGTAAATGAAGTCCACTCTGAAGAAAGGGGGGTTACTAGTGGGGTACCGCAGGGTTCAGTAATAGGACCGATCCTCTTCAATATCTTTATAAGCGACATTGCAGAGGGACTGGAAGGAAAAGTATGTCTCTTTGCAGATGACACAAAGATCTGCAACAGAGTTGATGCACAAGGTGGGGTGGACAGAATGAGAAGAGACTTGGCAAGGTCAGAGGAATGGTCAAATGTATGGCAGCTTAGATTCAATGCTAAGAAGTGCAAGGCAATGCACCTGGGAAACACAAACCCAGGGGAAGAGTACACAATGGGGGGTGAGATACTACCAACAACAAAAATGGAAAGGGACCTGGGGGTAGTCATATCAGATTACTTAAAGGTGGGCAAGCAATGTGAGAGGGCAGTAAGGAGGGCTGGGGGGATACTGGGATGCATAGGGAGAGGCATCACCAGTAGAAAATAGGAAGTTGTTATCCCTCTGTACAGACAGCTGGTGAGACCCCATCTGGAGTACTGTGTGCAGTTCTGGAGACCCAGTCTCCGCAAGGACATAACAAGATGGAAGCTGTCCAGAGGAGGGCAACTAAAATGGTGCAGGGTCTGCACCGGAAGACATATGAAGAGAGACTAAAGGAGCTTAATATGTATAGCCTCGAGGAAAGGAGGAGAGGGGGGACATGACAGAAACTTTCAAGTACCTCAAGGGAATCAACAAAGTCCAAGAGGGTAGCATCTTTCAAAAGAGGTGTGCAAGAACAAGGGAGACAGTTTGAAGATCGGGGACCGCTCAAGAGGTAATGTGTAAAATATTTTTCACAGAGAGGGTTGTGGATGCATGGAACGGCCTTCTGGAGGAGGTTGTGGAGTCAAAAACAGTGGTTGAATTCAAGCATGCATGGGACAGTCATAAGGCAATTCTAGGGGGTGGGGATAGAATGAAGTAGGCTGCCGGTTAACTAAGATCTGCAGCTTATCCATTAGGTAGGGAAATGGGCAGACTGGGTGGGCCAAGCGGTCCTTATCTGCCGTCAAATTCTATGTTTCTATGATCATGTATTACTCCATAACAGCCACACACCTGCACCTTTTTCATGTGTTTCCCCCCATGTTTTAATTTCGTGCCCATTTTGTAAGTGCAGTAACACATTTCAGAGTGTGCAGTTGCATCTGATATATGCACTTCTTGGATGGAGGAAAGTACTCTGCTTTGCTTCATACCTCACAACACACCCAATGCGTGTGTATATCAGAGCGTGACCGCACACCCTGTTGCATGTTACTTATGCAATAAGACACTCCAAGGTGTGTAACTATGCTATAATAACTGGTGAGTAATTTTTTCTTAGGGCTTAGTCAGTTGGTATTCACCATAATAACCCATGGGCTATTACGGCGAGCATGCGCCCTGTCATTCAAAATGAAATGCTCCCTCACTGGCTCTCAGTCTCCTTCTGAGCAGGCTGAACAGTTCTGAAAACATGGCGGATCCATCTCACTGTTAACAAGGAGACAAAATGGAGCCGCCACAACAACACTCAGCTCTCCTATCCTTTTTGTTTACTATATATTCTGCATGAGATACAGCCTTCATATAAACTAAAAAAAAAGTTCATCTGGTTGATCCTGTTCTTCGTTGAGTTCTGGTGATACTGCGACCAAGAACGGGACTGTGGCAGATAGCCAAAAGCTACTTAAGTGCAATCTCACTCCCATATAGTAAAAAAAGATAAATAAATAAAAAGATTAAAATCAAAATCTTCAGTTTGCAGAAGCAGATGTGTGTGGTCTGTGTGTGTGTGTGTGTGTGTGTGTGTGTGTGTGTGTGTGTGTGTCTCACACACATTGTCATAGCCTCAGGACTCAGACTGGAAAAAATTGCTCACCAGTTATTATAAAGAATAAAATATGGAGCAGTGTGTGATATGAGAATTTAATGCACACCCTCAGTGTGGGATGCTTTAATAAACCCCTCAGGCTTTATGTAATGTCCCACACCTCAGGTGTGCATTAAATTATCATATCACACACTTCCCCATCCTTTATCTACATGTTATAATTGCACAGCTCAAGGGTGTTTTTAGACACCAGGTGCTTGCACCATGTGTCTTTAAATACACGAGAGCCAAGTACAAATTATTACAGCAGATCTGGTCCTCACAAACAGTGAGAGGGTTAAAAATATGGAAATAGGGAGTCATCTGGGAAATGGTGATCATCGGATGATCAGATTCCAAGTTATCACTACAGAAGATAATACTCACGCAAGTATTAAGGTCCTGGATTTCAGGGCAACAGACGTCCGGGAAATGAGGTGGAAAACAGGGATGCATCAGCAGGGGGATCACAAGTAGAAGGAGGGAGGTGGTTTTGCCACTGTACAGAGCACTGGTCAGGCCCCACCAGGAGTACTGTGCATAGTTTTGGAGACCACACCTCAGAAAGGACATAGGTTAGAAACAGTATAAAGGAGGTCAACAAAAATGATCCAGGGAGTGTACCAGAAGCCATACGAGGAAAGGCTGAGGGATTTAAACATGTAGCATTATTTACCGCAGTCAAACGACTACTTTTGAGGTCCGCACATTTAATTCAGTGATGTAAAATAAGAACATTAAGTTCATGACTTCCAAAAATAATTTTTATTAATACAAAAATCACACATCACTTATGAAAAATGCTCTGATGATGACCTAAGAACGGTCGATACGTAAGCGTGCAGTCAGGTTAGATTTACCTGTTCTGAAACCTATGTGGTCTAGCTGCAGTTCGTCCTGTTTTTGTTTTGTTTTTTACCTCGTAAACTAAGTTTTTAGTTTGTGCTTGACAGTAGTTGCTATCTTTTGCATAATTGCACTGCATATTTGCACTATAATATGCCTAATGTTGCACCGAGGGGAGAACGGGCGATACTTTAATGGCAGTTTTCTGGCTAAATGCTTTATGTATCTCCTTTGAACCACAAGAAAACGGAAAAAGGACTACACCGGACGTTCAACACGGTGTTGAGATTTTTTATAAGTGATGTGTGATTTTTGTATTAATAAAAATTATTTTTGGAAGTCATGAACTTAATGTTCTTATTTTACATCACTGAATTAAATGTGCTGACCTCAAAAGTAGTCATTTGACTGCGGTAAATAATGCTGAATATTTTCTGATTCCAAGGGATAAGTGCAAACTAACTCTGAGTGATTTAAAGTAGCCCCTCCTGCTCTTATTGTAATTAGGAGGTTTCTATGGTTGTGGATTTAAACATGTACTCACTGGAACAGAGGAGGGAGAGAGGAGGCATGATAGGGACAGATACATCAAGGGTGTAAACAAGGTTCAGGTGCATGAACTTTTTCACTTCAAAGAAGGTAGTAGACTGCGAGGGCATAATTTGAGGCTATGAGGGGGCAAGTTCAGGACAAACGTCAGAAAGATTTTCTTTACAGAGAGGGTGGTTGACACCTGGAATAGCTGCCCCCAGAGGCCGGAGGGGCCAAAATTATCAGGGGCTTTAAGCGAGCATGGGACATACATAGGGGCATCATTATCCAAATGGGTAATCAGGGAGGGGGGTAGCAACCTACAAATCCTGGGCAGACTAAATGGACCTTATGGTCCCCTTCTGCCATCACCTTCTATGTATCTATGTATAATTACTGATGAGCCCAAATATCAACCGGATTACCAGTCTCTTCAAATGCTGTAATAACCGGATTTTGGATTATTATGCTCAAAAAAGCCATAATAATCTGAAATTTGGTTATTAGGGCATTTCAAACCACTTTCATCACAGACTGTAGTGTGACCGAGCGATTAAGTATTCTAAACAAAAATGTACACATTTTTCACAAAACAGCAGTATTTATTATAAGAAACATGTTAAGCTTTTTGTTGTACCTTCATTTGTGTATTTTCCTGAGCTGCTGAGTGTAGAGTAAGGAGAGCGAGTGACTTGGCGGCTTCAGAAGACTCAATGCAAGCAACACTCGCTAATGCTTGTGTCGAGTCTTCTGAAGCCGCCGAGTCACTCGCTCTCCTCTTGGTGACTTCTTCTCAGGAAAATACTCAAACAAAGGTACAACAAAAAGCTTTACATGTTTCTTATAGTAAATACTGCCGTTTTGTGGTAAATGTGTACAATTTTGTTTAGAATTCTGAACTGCTCAATCACTCTACAGTCTGCAGAGAAATTGCAGGCAACTCACAATTGAAGAAATCCAGGCATCAGCAATTATAAAAAATAAATAATAGGCAAGTGTGTATTTATGGATTTTTTTTGCACACCCTCTGTGTTTGATGACCACAAAAACCTCTTGAGCTTCGCTCTCAAGGGTTTATGGGTCAAACACCTTGGGTGTGCAAAAAAATCCATAATACACACTTGTCTATCCATTATTCTCTATATAATTACACATCCCTGAAGTGCTGTATCACAGTTACAACATGTGTAAAAAAATGTTCAAGCTTTAATATTTAAAAAAAACAAATTGTAATACTGCTTGCAAAACATTTGTCACTGCATTTGAACTAAAATAGTCCTGATTTGTGCCATCAGCTGACTCCTACTGTGATAATGTTTACAACACTATCAGCACCCTAATAAAATTCATTTTGACACACAACTTCACCTTTAATGGCAAGCACTTTTTACAGATCATGGGGACAGCCATGGGCACTAAAATGGCACCACAATATGCCAATCTTTTCATGGCCTGCTTAGAGGAGGGTTTTTTTTTTTTAAATACCACCCTTATAATCCATCTGTCTACCTCCAATTTATTGATGACATATTCCTGATTTGGACAGAAGGTGAAGACTCTCTCAAAAATTCCATCATGATTTTAACAAGTTTCATCATTCCATAAATCTCACTATTGGATACTCCTCCACAGCATACATTTTCTTGACACCACTGTCAGTATCACTAAAAATGGACACATACAAACTGCTCTTTATAGAAAACCCACTGACAGACACCGCTACCTGTATAATTCCAGCTTCCACCCAAATCATACAAAAAAATCTGTAATCTACAGTCAGGCGATTTGATACCATCAAATCTGCTCTGATGAGCGAACAAGAGACAGACATATCTCCACACTTCAGAATTCCCTAATTCAGCAGGGCCACTCTCCAAGACAGATTGACAGAGAATTTGAACGGGCCATATAAATACCATGAGACAATCTGCTGGAATACAGGAAAAGACTTCAAACTGACCGTGCACCCCTAGTGGTCACTTACAGCCCCATGCTAAAACCCCTTCAGGAAATTATCAAAGAGCTACAACCCATGCTGAGAGAAGATGAAACACTGAAGAACATCTTCCCTGAACCCCCTGTCATTGCCTATAAGCAGCCCCCAGCCTCTCGAACATAATAATTCATAACAAACTCCTTGCAGATCAAAATAACCAGAAGACAAGAGGGACAACACCATGCAACATGACAAGATGAAAGACCTGCACCTGCATATGCACACAGGCCACCATTAAGACAAGCCAGAACAACATAATACAAATTAATGGATCCTACACATGTCAATCCAGCAATGTGGTTTATCTAATTCAATGCAAGGAGTGCACAAATGGATGCAATATTGAGGAAACTAGTAAACCACTGAAAACCAGCATGAATCATCACCGCCACACAACAGTAAACTAGATTATCAGCACTCCAGTAGGAAACCATTTTTCACAAACAGATCACTCTCTCTTGGATTTATCTGTCTTGATACTAAGAGGCAACTTCAGAAGCACACAGGACAGAAGGACATGGGAATTGAAATATATTAAACAAATTTAAATCTAACATTTCTATACTGAATTGGGACATTGGTTTCATGACACACTATGGTAAACTGTAATTCTGTTTTATTGTGAACTAAATCATGTAATTATTTGTCACACTCTGGTTCTGTATTTCTCTTATTTTTTTCTGAGTTCTACCTAACCTGCTTTTTTCACCTGTACTTCACATCCTCCCTGCCTCTCCCACTAACTCTTTAGCTTAGTCCCACCCACTCCCTATTGTTTTCACACCTCTGTTTATACTACCTCACACCCTGTTTATCTAGGCCTTTGTTCTTTTATTTCTTCTACTTTCTTGACTTCCTTGCATCTCTTAGGCATCTTCTGTCTATTCTACCCTTACAGCCAGCCTCTGATCTCAGATCCTATCTGTGTGCCTTTGTTTTCCCTTTAGCTACCTTTCATCTCCTACTGACCTGTTCCTACTTAGCCCCCCTCTCCATCTCTTCTCATGTTTTTACTTTGCATCTTAGACTTTTATCTCTAGTCCCCTTTACCACCTTCCTACTTCACTTCCTGCTTTTTAATTGCTCTACAGTGGATATAAATACTGCTTATGTTGCTCAGTTTTGCTATTCATCTGAAGAAGGGACTTGTGTGGCTCTGAAAGCTTGTGTATAATTCCATCTTTGTACATGACATTTTTCTTACTTAGGAATACAGTCTTCAATTTTTGTAGTGATAACTGCAATGTAGCAAGCAGTGTGTAGCTATACACACTAAGGCACTGTGTATATAAGATAAAACTGGTTTCCATTCTTACTGAGAGGTGCAGACTTCTATTTATATAGTGGTTACAACAATATAAGATCTTAGATGTTTATTTTCAAAATAAGGCATTATGCATACAGTATGTGACTGACAAAATTTCTTTATTGAGAGATGTAGTCTCCTAGTTCTGTAGTGAATGCAGAAAAAACGTAGCCTGTATACTAATTTACATAGTGAGGCATTGTGGGTAAAGCAAATAGCTGATTTTTCTATCTAACTATCCTTATCACTTTTTCATTGTGTTGCAGTCTGTTGTTTTGTTATGGTTTTTTTTGAAGTGTTGTGGTGTTTAGTTGTGGTTTTTTGATGTGTTATGTTTATTTTGATGAGTTGTGTTTTTTTTTTGTTTGCATTCACTTTTTGGGTGTGCAGTGCTTTTTTGTTGTGGTGGGGTTTTTTTGTTTGCATTCACTTTTTAGTTGTGTTATGCTTTTTGTTGTGTTATGGTTTTTTGTTTGCATTCACTTTTTTGTTGTGTTGTGTTTTTTTGTTTGTATTCACTTTTTAGTTGTGCTGTTCTTTTTGTTTGCATTCATGCTCAAATTCTTTACACTTCTTTTTTTTTTTGGTTTTTGTGACATGACATTCACGTTTGGTTTTGTTGCTTTATTTTTTTGTTTGCATTTCATTCTTTTGGTTGTTGCTCTACTTATTAGACTGCATTTCACTTTTTTAGTGTGTGTTTTGCACTTCAGGGCCACCGTATAAAGGTCCTCTGGGTGGGCTGACAGAGTTGCAGGTCAACAGCAGAAGAGAGATGATGGGGAGAAGCAGGAGGATAAAGTCCACATTAAAAAAAAAGGATTGCCAAAATATTTGAACAACAATCTAAATTATGTCTGAATCTCACATTTTTCAGTTATTCAACTGGTATCAAGGGTTCTTTAAAGGGCTTCTAACACCTGAAAAAAATTATTTAGACACAGGCCTGGATATTCAGAAATGTGCCAAAGTCTGGTGCAAGTCCGGCGCAATGCAAATCCAATACACCATGGTGCAACTGGGGCCATATTCAGAGGTTGCACAAGTCGAACAGCACCAGTGCAATGCAGCTGAATATGGCAGAGTTGTGCCATGGCACAAACAGAGTTGCACCATGGCACAAACAGAGGTGTGCCACGGTGCAAACAGAGATGCTTCACAGCAACCGTGGAGCAGAGCAGCACAGCAACAGAGGGGGACAGCACAGCAGCAGAGGAACGGCAACCTGCCTTGGAGCCCCAGGATGCTGACCATCTGGCTGAGCACACCCGGCTGCTGCAGGCGTCTGTTCAGCAACAGGTGCTGCTCCCCACTGGGGTGCGTGCACTGCATGTGGAGGTGTGCCAGTTAGCTGAGCAGCAGGAAAGGGGTGTTGTGCAGATCCTGGAGGGGATGCAACACATGCAGGAGGCCACAACTGCGTCCTTGGATCGCATTGCCAGTGCGATTATGGATGGCTTTGCATTGCTGGCTGCCACAGGGCATGCCATGCACAGGTGACCCCCCACAGTGCGCTGTCCATCCCATGGACCCGGCGTTGGGTGACCCCAACACAGTCAATGCCGGGCTCTGATGTAGACATCCCAGGCATGCCTGGGGCTGGCCTGTTTGGGAGTCTGCACACCCCCACAAGGACATGGTCATGGTCTCGTGCTTCCACCCCGGGGGGCTGTTACACCCCCCCGGCTGATGCGCAATCTTTGGTTGCCGATCGGCCCTGGCATGGCCGCCCCCATGGCCATGGTACCGTACAGCGGCCCTGATCTGCAGGCTGTCTTGACTGCAGTCTGTAGCTGCTGCCCTGTGTGCACATGGGCAGTGTGTATGTGCCTTACCACCAGTGGGGCACCTGTGTGTCATGCTGCATGCTGCCTGCGTGTGTGCATGCCCGGCCACTGGACCATGTGGCATTGGCATGAAGAGGGCAGTCTAGCACCGGTTCAATGCGTCTGATCCATGCCACATTCCAACACCTGTGTGTGTGTGTGTGTGTGTGTGTGTGTGTGTGTTGCAATGTGTGGATCTGTGCCACTGACTCCCCTACCCCTGCATCACGCCTCTGTGTGTGCATGCCCCTCACCATGCACATCCCTGCATGTGTGCTGTACCTGTCTGTGTGGCCCATGCATGTGTACTGCACCATCTACCTGTGGTCACCGTAGTGCTCCTGTGCAACGGTGTCGCAGTGGCACCATGCCTGCTGCTGCAGTCGGGGGTCTCTCCGCCCAGGGAGTGGCTTTCCACCACCCTCCAGCCCACTGCCTTCATTGTCCCCACTACTGTTGCCCTCATCAGCCTCGACAGCTATTCCATGGTCAATGGCCATGTTGTGCAGTATGCAGCAGGCCAGGAATAGGCCACAGGCTTTCGAGGGGCTGTACTGTAGGGCACCACCTGACCTGTCTAGGCAATGAAACCATGCCTTCAGCATGCCAAAGATGCACTCAATGATGTTGTGCATGCTGGCATGTGTCTTGTTGTACCATTCCTATGCCGGGGATGATGGGCGCTGGTAGGGGGTGAGCAGCCAGGGCCTCAGCGGGTATGCACTGTCACCTGTGTGGAGAATGACATGGTTAGCCCTCTGCTATGCTGTGCTGCACCCCTTGCCTGTCCCTAGCACCCACGCCACCATGCACACCCTGCCCACCCCATTCCCAGGTCTCCTCTGCCCATCACACCTTGCCCGTGCCATACTCACCCACTAGGTGGCCTGTGGGGATGTCCCCATGTTCAAATCTCTGGCACAGCACAGAGCTGTTCCAGATGAATGCATCTTTGTGGATTCCCAGGGTGTGTGGTGCAGACATTGGTGATGTGCCCTGTGGCATCGCACACCACCTGGCAGTTGATGCTCGGGCTTCCCTTCCTGTTGATATACAACAGTCCCTCAGGGCCAGGTGGCATGCAGATGCCCATGTGGGTGCAATCAATAGCCCCAATAACTCCAGGCATGTGTGCCACCCTGTGGAAGTCCTGTATCATTGCTGTATGCTCCGCTTGTGTGCTGGGGAAATGGATGAATTCCGAAGCACATGGCAGCACAGCATTGAGGAACTGTGTGAGGATGCAGGATATGGCCAACTGGGTGATGCCTGTGGTGTCCTCTGTTGGTCTTTGGAAAGTGCCCCGTGTCAAGCAGACACATGACGGCGGTCACCTTCGTCTCCACGGACATGGGGTGGCTCTGTCTGGTGGTTGCCTGCCACTCTTCACTGCACAGCTCACAGAGCTGCCTCAGAATGGCCCTGTTCAGGCAGTACCAGCCCACAATCTCAGTCTCACTATAGTTCTCAAAGGTGATGTGGGCACGGTACCATCTGTGTCAGGTATACTGCAGAGAGGCCCTTCGTCAGCCATGTAGCTGTTCCTCCTGCCACCTCACACCCCTCATTGCTGCCTCCATCAAGAAGGGTGCACTATCCATGGCTCCTGCTGTCCACTGTCCCCCTGGGCAGTTGGCTACTGGCTGTGTGCCACCCTGGTACACAGGTGTTTGTGTGTGTGTGTGTGTGTGTGTGTGTGTGTGTCTCTCTCTCTCTCTCTGCCCATCTCTCACCCTCTCCCATGCCACCTCTCTGTCCCTCTCCCTCTGTGTCTGGTCTTGTGTCTGTCTCTCTCTCTATCTCTCACACTCACACCTGGCACAACAGCTGTCTGTGTGTTTGCACCCTGTTTTTATAGGAACAAGTCTGGTCGGCGCAACTTCAGTTTGCTCCACAATTGCACCATGGTTTCATGGTTGAATATGCCATTGCACTGGATATTCATGGGAACGACCCCTACACTTGCATCACGTACATTATAGTTGCGCATTGGCGCAATGGATTTTGCGCTGCGCAATGGCTCCTGCTGAATATGGCTCCTCGGTGCAATTCCGTACTTGCACTGCACAACTCAATTGCACCATGCGCAACTGTTCTGAATACCCAGGCCACAATTTAGATTATATTTAATACTTTTCCTGTAATTCTCACCCTTACTTTTTAATACTAAGGACATTTGCATGTAAACAGGATCGCTATCCTGTCTTTTCTGGCTGCTTGCCTACACCTGACGTCACAGTTCTATTTATGACATCATAGTCTGTTGCTGTGGAGATAATTATAATGCCATAAACAGAGGATTATGATGTCAGATGTAGGTAAACAGAAAGAGCAGATATAGTCTAAGACAATAAACCTCTTTCATACAGGTGTCCTCAGTAATGAAGAAAAAAGGGAAAGAATGATAGAAATTATCTGAAATGTTAACTGACTTCTGTCTAAAGCTCCCATTTTTTTTCAAGTTTTTTCTAATGGTGTCGGGGCTCTTTAAAGGGAACATAAACAATACGTAATTTATATCAACTAACCTTTGGAGATATCTCCTTCATTATCCCACATCTTTGGAAGTATAGCTGTCAAGCTCTAGGACCTCACGGAAACTTTTGCTAGCTGGGGCTGCCCACAACGATGTTATGTGTCAGTGGCTGTACAAACATGGGCAACCCCATCACTTCTTAGTTCTTTTCCTGCCATTGTCTTGTCAGACCTACTGAAGGAAATGTCAACTAGCCTTTGCCATTTATTCTTTTTACTTTAAATAACATTTTACTTTGCAGTCTCTGCATCCACTAAAATTGAAAGACCTTTCATTTTGGTATTATGAGTGCGAAGATAAAATGTACAAAGAAGACTCACACAAGGACTGTGTGTGCTGTTTGGGCCGGACTCACAACATGCTGACCTGTGAGATTTGCCAGAGCTTCAACAAGGCTACAAGGCAATGTCACAAGAAAGCTCTAGAAAATTTCCTTCTGATTAAAATTTTAACAACCACAGAGAAGGAAAAGGTTCCAAAATCTGTTGCAGCCCCGCCATCAGCCGAGAGACAGCCACCGAAGTCGAGGGACCAGGACAGGGAGTGATCAACATTGTGGCCCTCCTCATATTCTGGCCATAAGCATAAATGTAGAGATAAAGAGAAATCTACTTTGCCAGCGAGGTCCTGGTCACCAGTGAGACAAGGTAATTCTAATGCATCATCAACTGCTTCTGCGGCATTGACTACAGCCCCCTCACTGTTGATGAGACACCAAAGTCAGGGTCTTACTTAGGTGCTGCTGTACCTATTATGGACAGTATAACGCTATTGTCATTTTGACACAAGTAGTCATGGCCCCTGGCCATGGCATCGTCAACTCTCAAGTTGTGCTTGCATAATTTTCAGAGATGATATGGCACATTTTGCCTGACTCAGCTATGCAGGCAGTTATCCTGCTAGTGGCGCCTCAGAGCCTTCAACCACAGTTGATGCCTCCTACCAGCACATCACAGAATCCTCTTTCTCTGCATCCACCAGCATCACCGATGCCCCCTGCGGCTCCCATCATTGACAGGGATGTTGATGATGAGGTAGACTATAATCCTGACCTCATGGTATTAAAGGAGGAATATGTGGGAGAACAATATACAGCAGCTTGAGCTGGTCCTACCCTGTCATCCTGCAGTGAAGAGTCGTTAGTCTATACTCCAAGGTCTCCTGAGCATCCTACTTTTTAAGCCAGGATGCAGCAAATACAAACTGCCATGGGCTTTACTGTGGAGGAGGAAGACTCCACAAAAAGAAATCTGATGGAATTTTCGGAGGTGCCCCCCCCATTGTAATTTCTTCTGTGTATCCAGCATTAGAGGATGCTACCTTTTCTGCATGGTACAGACCAAACTCACTGCCTGCAGCTTCTAGAAAGGCTGATATGCAGTATCCTGCACCATCTGCTAAGTCTTATTATGCTAGCCAGGCAGAAACTGACTCTGTAGTCATAATGGTTACTCACGATAGGTCTAAAGCACCTAAGCACATGAGAAATGTGCCTCCTGATAAACAATCTAGGAGGCTGGATGTGATGAGTAAGTGTACATATGCCTCTGCCTCACTTGTTCTTAGAATTGCAGATTACCAGGTCCATATGATCAAATATCAAAATAGCCTGTGGAAAGCTGCAAAAGCTGTGGCACATTATTTGCCTGGGGGCTCTGCTAAGAATGACTTACTTAAAACCTTACTGTCTAGTGCAGAGGTTGGTAAACATTTGCTCTGTTCAGCCTATGATATCTCTGCCAGGGCTGCTGCTTCTGGCATTTGTATGAGAAGTTAATCTTGGCTCAGGATTGAAGAAGAAGAATCAGCATTTATATAGCGCTTTTCACGCACAGTGTATCCCAAAGCACTTTACAAGCAATGCTAGACTCGTAGTGAAGTGACTGAATGGGTAGTGGTGGCCATATCGCACATCAACACCCACACACAACCTGGATGACTGCATGAACCAGTTTATGGGAAGGGGAATGTTGGCCAGGACACCAGGAATGTCCCTTACTCTTACTCTTTGTGAAAAGTGCCCTGGGTTCTTTTATTTCCACCTGGACACCCACCAGGACAACACCAGGATGGGTAGAAGGGATCTTGGCTTAACATCTCATCCGAAGGACAGCACACCCCAGCAGTATAGCACCCCCCTAATACTGCACTCGGATGCCAGCATTTTAGGTGCAAGTTCAATCCCAGTGTGGGACAAGAACCCACGACCTTCTGGTCCAGAGGTGGATGTGCTACCAACTGAGCCACGCTGACACCTGCTGATTTTGCAAATGATCTGCAACAAGCAGTTTAAATGCCCCTTTTAAAGGGAAAAAATTGTTTGGTTATGATGTTGAAAATGCCCTAAGAGGTCTTCAGACATCAAAAGTTACGTTAAGGTCAAGTCAAATTCTTGTATCTCACTCCTGCCAGGGAGTGTGGGAGGGGATCATTTTGTCAGCCTGCTGACAAAGGTGGATATGCCTACCATCAGCAAGGCCACGGCAGAGGAGGTGTCCCTTTGCTGGCATGCCCTCCCCCAAGTGCACATGCAAAAGCACCCAAAGCAGTGGGTACCAGTGGCACTGCCACCAGCGGCTCCGCATGACTCTTTTCTAGAGACACCCTCAACCCAGTGTGAACTCCAGAGGAGGTTAAAGGGGTCAAACTCTCACTGTATCTCAAATAATGGAGGGAGATCTCAACAGACATGTGGGTACTGGAGATAATTTTATTTATTTATTTTTGTCCTTTAGTAACCAGGTAAAGCCCACTAGGCATAGATGCCTGTTTTCAGGGGCAACCCAGGAGCACTGGGGAGGTTAAGTGACTTGCTCAGAGTCACACGGTATGCAAGTGAAGGTTATGGGAATCAAACCCAGGTCTGTCTGCTGGATGTACCAAGCTCATTCACAGCTCATTACTCTAGCCTCTAATCTATACTGGCAGCATAATTGCAAGGAAGCATGCTCTGGAGCTTTATGAACCCCCTCCAAATCACCTTCTGCCTCCTTCCCGTTACATTCCACATACTTCCTTTTCCCAAAATGGACAGGCGATCCTATGTCCTGTGTTGGATCTCAGGGATCTCAATGTTTACAATGAATACAAGAAGTTTTGAATGGTATCCCTGCAAGCTGTGATCCCCCTTTTGAAAACAGGGGATTGGATTTTACTCTGGACATGAAGGATGCGTACCTTCATGTCAGAATCAGAAAATCATGGCCGGCCCGTTGGCGCAGCGGTTGGATTTCCACATGCGACGCCGGAGACCCGGGTTCGGGAACGGACCAGGGTCGCTGGAGGGCCAGCCGGGGAGAGAAGGATGGAGCATCCTAGAGACTGCTCTCCTTCTCTGGGGGGAGGGTGGGGAAGTGCCCGGAGCATTGGTGACCCCTGGCGGAGGCCAGAGGTCATCGCTACCGGCGGCACCGCATACCTAGGAGGTGAGGCAGGCGCTGGGCGTCATTGCCGACCCCGCCTCCCCAAGAAAATGGGAAAAGGAGCTACCAGCCACCACTAATGAAGCTCACCACAGCTTTAATTAGCTCCCAGACCAGCCCCGACCTAGCCGAATGTCTACGGCATACAGGAGAGAGTGCATAGCCCCACCATGGGGGACAGACCCACGGGTATCGGGGCTCAAGGCTAATTCGGAGAGTGGAAGTCCGTGGCCCATGACCGGGCCGAAATACAACAGGTGGCTG
Organism: Neoceratodus forsteri; assembly: GCA_016271365.2. Lineage (NCBI taxonomy): Eukaryota > Metazoa > Chordata > Ceratodontiformes > Ceratodontidae > Neoceratodus > Neoceratodus forsteri. Next base: position 1,113,967,240 of record CM028130.1, read on the forward strand.
GCAGCTCGGAGGAGAAAAAAAAGGAAAAAGAATCAGAAAATCACACAGGCAATACCCCTGCTTTGAGCTGGATGGGAAACATTACCAGTTCAAGGCATTATCCTTTGGCTTGTCTTCTGCACCAAGGGTATTTACTAAATACTTGGCAGTAGTGGCTGCAGCCCTTCGCAAGGAAGGACTGGATGTGTTCACCTATCTGGATGACTGCTATTGAAGGCCAGCTCCAGGGAAGCCTTATTATATTCCACGTCTCGGACAAGGCAGTTGCTCAAAGATTTGAGGGTCACAGTAAATGTGCCAAAATCTGTAATGATTCTCGCCTCAGGAATACTCCACTATTCCTATCTCATATGAAGTGTGCCTTTAAGCCAGATCTGCCTGGAGATGGAACGTTGTGCTAATGAGAGAAACATTGGCTCATGCCACTTTTTCAGATGCTGCCACCTATCAACTGCCTACGTTCTAACCCTCAGATTTCTCTCTCTGCCTGTCAAGACAAGACGCTCAGAGATTTTCTCCTCATCATCTTGCCTTAAAAAAACTTCAAAAAAACCTATAAGTATAATACTTTTATTTTATTTTCAACTGCTGCCCGTATCTCCTGTTCATTTATTATCCGTTAGCTTCTTTTAGTTAAATTACTTTGTTTTCTCGGTTTCTCACAGTTTGGTATAACCTGTAAGAAACCGAGGACATTTTAGTCTTAGTGGGGTTTTTTCCCCCTTACTTTAGCTTTTCCTCGTATAAAAAACTTATTTTAAATATCTTTTGTAACCGCTTTTATCGGTTACCGAACCGCTAATACCGGTTCCAGTTCTATCGGTTCCCAGTTCCGCTCGGTTTCCCGATCGGTTCCTGAACAGACCGCAACCGATAAATTTAATTTTAAAATACTTTAGTTTTATTGCGGTTGCTGTTTTGTGTGTTTTTTTTAAATGTCAGAAAAAATAAAGAAAAAGACCAGTGAACCTGGTTTCAAAAACTGCATAGAGAATGGAGAGGTCTTTGCCAAGGCAGATAAACATAGTTCTTGTGTTATCTGCCTTGGCTATTATCATTTAAATGCAGACTGTGAGGTCTGTAAGACCTTTCCTGAAAAGATGCATGAAAAACATCTAGAAAAGCTGAAGAAAAAAGTGTCTGCACTTAAGGGTCTCTCTGACTCTGACCAGCCGATATCGTCTAGGGCTGTGGGTGAAACCACAGATCCCATTACTTCTACCCCGATACAGGTACAAAATAGGACAGTTGAACTGGCTAGCTCTCCGGTTCAAGCTAAAATGACCAAAAAGACTCACCACACTGAACCCCTGCTGGTCAGCCCAAGGGGACTTCTGTTGTACCACCTGCCATGCCTTCTCCTCTTGAAATAGCACAGGAAATTAAAGTTTTGCAAGCCTTGGAAGATCTGCTGCCTGCTGATCAGGAGCCCCCAATCCAGACCCCCTACTGGTTCCAACCAATCCTCCCTACTGGAAAGGGAAGATTATGGTGAATATGAGGAGGAGGATGAGGGAGAGCCTATAAAGCCTGAAGTCTCCCCTGAACAGGAGTTTGGCTCTCCTCCCAGGTCTTTTGAAGACTGCTCTTCACATTTTGCCTTTATTAGGAAAATTGTTGATGCCTTGGATAGCTCTACCACAGAAATGATAGAGGATGAGGAGGAAGCGGAGTACCTTGAAATGATGGGCTTGACACCCACCAAAAAGCTGCTACTCCCTATTAACAAATGTTTTAAAAGGGATGCTCTCAAGCTCCTCCAGACACCTGGGTCTGTCCCACTTTTAGATAAAAGGCTGGATAAAAAATATTAGCTTGACAGACAAGAGGTTGAATTTTTATATTCCCACCCTGACCACCGGGGGTGGTGCAAGCTGCTGCCTGTGATACAGCAAAAGTCCCTCTTGCCTCTCACCACTCCCCCGAGAAAGACTCATGTAAAATTGACAGCATGGCCAGAAAGGGCTGTTTATCAGCCTCTTTGACCATCAGGCATGCTAATTTTCAGGCCTATTTGGCCCAATATCAGAAAACTCTCTGACAGTCTGTGTTGGCTATGGCTGATAAAGCCACAGCTAACCTATCTGCAGACTTGGCTGAAACTGCTAGGTTTGGCATGAAAACTGCCAAATAGCAGTTTCAAATGGCAGCAGACTCCAATGACACTGCAGTCAGGTGGATGGCTAATACAACAGCACAGAGGAGGTTTGCCTGGTTAAGAGCCACAAACCTCACTCAAGACACCCAAAACAAAGCTCTGAACTTCCCAGTGGAGGGTAATTCCCTTTTTAGGAGTCATACAAGGCCTACTTGAAGACGGTCGATGAATACAAGACCACTTACAGGAGTCATTTGGCCAAAGGAAGGGCCTCTCCATCCCCAAGACTGTACAATAGAGGAGCCAGGGGCAGACAGTTTCACTACAGGCCTTTTTATTATGCCATGGCTGTACCCCAAGTACCTCAGTACCCTCCCCAAGGGTACTCTAGGGGTAGGGGCAGGAGGAGCACCAGGCATGGCTCCCACACCCAGCCCCAAGTGAAGCAGGACCCCTGACTCGTCTTCCCAGACCACCTCTCCACCTCCAGTAGAGGGCAGGCTGATTCACTTTTTCCAGGCCTGGAAAAAGATCACCACAGACCGGTGGGTCCTGGAGATAGTGAGTCAGGGATTGTCCCTAAGCTTCAAGTCCCTTCCCCCTCTAAGAACAATAGTCTTCATACCAGCCTCCATCATGGAGAAAAAGCTGCTGGAAAAGGAGGTTCAAAATCTGTTACTGTTAAAAGCAGTGGAACCAGTGCCTCCACAGCAATGGGGAAAGGGTCTACACTCAAGATATTTTCTTACAACAAAGAAAAATGGAGAGTGCAGCCTATCTTAGACCTAAGAGTGCTAAACAGGCGCTTATCAAAACCAAAATTCAAAATGGTGACATTGTCTGATCCTACCAGCACTCCAAAAAGGGGACTGGCTGGCATCTCTGGACCTAAAAGATGCTTATTTCCACATCCCCATAAGGAAGTCTCGTAGAAAGTATCTCAGATTCAGACTCCCTTCAGGTCACTACCAGTTCTCATCCATGCCTTTCGGTCTCACCTCAGCTCCAAGGGTGTTCACAAAGTGTCTGGCAGTGGTTGTGGTACATTTGCGAAGGCAAGGTGTCCCAGTGTTCCCGTATCTGGATGATTGGTAGGTGGTGGGAAAGTCACCACAACAGTTAAAAAACACCTACAGCTCACCCAACAACGTCTGGAGTCCTTGGGGTTTCTGGTAAACCTAAAGAAATCAGTTCTTCTTCCTACACAAGTTCTGCAGTTCATAGAAGCAGAACTAAATACCAGAAAGGGCAGAGCTTACTTACCACTGGACAGGGTAAAAACCATTCTGCATCTAGCAGGTTCTTTCAGGCTGAACAAGCCAAGAACCACACAACAGTTTCTTCAACTCCTGAGACACATGGCAGCTGCCACAGGCACAGTTCTGGGTTCCAGGTTTCAGATGAGAGACATTCAATTCCACCTAAGGGTCCATTGGTCTCAGGGAAAAGACTCTATCAAAAATGGTCCCTGTAATGAAAATTTTAATCTTGATACTTCAGTGGTGGAAGGAGGAAGCCAACCTCAGAGAAGGGATTCCCTTCCAAAAAAGAGCTTCCTTCTATAATTCTCACAACAGATGCATCGCTGTTAGGATGGGGTGCCCATCTGGGGGAGCACACTACCCATGCACTTGGTCAAGTGCAGAGTCTTTCCAGCATATCAATCTGTTAGAGCTCAGGGCAGTGTTCCTGGCAATGCAAGCTTCCACACCACTGATCCAGGGAAATGTGGTACAAGTCAGAACAGACAATACCACCACTATGTACTACATAAACAAATGAGGGGTACAAGGCCAGATCCTCTCTGTACAGAAGCCATGTGGGTCTGGACTCTGGCCTACTCCCTAGGAGTTTCTCTTCAGGCTATTCATCTGCCAGGCAAGGACAATGCCCTAGCAGATGCCTTAAGTCGAATCAGCCAGGCCCTTTACACAAATGGTCCCTAAACAGGCAGGTGGTGGAAATGATCTTCAAAAGGTGGGGTACTCCAGAGATAGATCTCTTTGCATCCCACAAAAGTCACCACCTCCCACAGTACTGTTGCAGGCCTCTAGCAGTGGGCACAGTGCCCCTGGATGCCCTCATCCTAGACTGGTCAGGGAAGTATCTGTATGCCTTCCCTCCATTTCCTCTGGTTTACAGAGTACTGCCCAAGCTCAGGCTTCAGCTGGCCACAATGTTACTGATAGCCCCAGACTGGGCCAGACAGCCATGGTACTCCCTACTGCTCTCCATGTCAATGGACAAACCAATACACCTTCCTAGGAGGCACAGTCTGCTGACCTCCAATCAGGGAAGATTCCTATACCCGAACCTCCAGTCACTCAGACTCAAGGCATGGCTCTTGAGGATCTAGAGTAAGCTGGCTTACATCTCTTTGCAGGGGGTCTTAGACATTTTAAGGGGGTATAGGAAACCTACAAAGAAAACCTATGCTGCAAATTGGAAAATATTTTCTATCTGGTGTTCCAGCAGGCATATAGTACCAGTACAGGCAGGGGTGCCACATGTGCTAGACTGTCTGGTTTACTTACATTCTTTGGGCCTGCAGCCCTCTACCCTGAAGCTTCATTTAGCTTCATTCTCTGCTTATACCTCAGCAGGTAAGACTATTTCTATGGCATCAAACCCCATTTTTAAAAGGTTCTTTAAAGGCCTATCCCACCTGCACCCACCAATCAGGAAACCAGTGCTAGCATGGGACCTACACATTTGTATTGCCGAACTCATGAGTTCCCCCTTTGAACCCATGTCCTCAGCCCCACTAAAGTATGTTACATGGAAAACAATATTTTTAGTGGCCATCACTTCGGCCAGATGGATCAGTGAATGTCAGGCCCTATACATTGAGCAGGACTGTATTTCTTTTCACAGGGATAAAGTGGTCCTCCAAACTAACAGAAAATTCCTCCCCGGAGTAGTCTCAGATTTTCACCTGACTCAAACCATCACTCTGCCAGTGTTCTTCACTGAACACTCATGCTCTGGTGAATGTAGGTTACATAGCCTTGATGTCAAGAGAGCTTTGAGCTAGTACATGACAGCCACTAAGTCCCATAGACAAGAAAGGAAGCAACTACTGTATTTCTGACCTATGGGGATGTGGGAAAGAGTAGCCCAGCCCAGCATCTAAAAGGTCAATTTCTCGCTGGATTGTTCAATGTATCCAATTCTGCTACTCAAAAGTGGGCAAGGAAGTCCCTGCAGGGCTCAGAGCCCATTCCACGTGGGGTCCAGCTGCCACTCTGGCAGCCTCTAGAAATATTCCATTGGTGGACATCTGTAAAGCAGCTACTTGGAGAACAGTTCACACCTTTACCAAGCACTATAGCCTGGATATGCAGGCTAGGGCTGATGCCAGGTTTGGTGCAGCTGTCCTGCAGAGCCTGTTTCCAAAATAGGTTCTGTGCCCACCTCCAGGAAAGGTAATGCTTTCTAGACTGCATAAAAGTTAGGAATACTGGAGTATTCCTGGAGTGAGAAGAAAAAGTTGCTTACCATAGTAATCTTGCTTCTCCCAGGGGATACTCCAATATTCATAACTCTCCCATGCTGCCTCCCCTACCAGAACCAGTGGCCTATGCACTCCATACTGTAATAATTAAAGGCATGTATGCCACACTCTAGCTTTTCACACTTAAAACTGTGTTTCAGCTGATCTTTCTTCCCCTTCAAGTGATTCTGACACTGGGGACCTTGTTGCTTAAAGTATTTTTTCCTCCAGTTGGAGGTTTGTTATGGGTGGTTTATGGTTACTAATCTTAAATAATTGTTAATTCCTTTTGGGCCCTGTCTTTCCAGGCGTCCACAAAATCTGAGGGTTAGAACGTAGGCAGTTGATTGGTGGCAGCATTTGAAAAAGTGGCACGAGCCAATGATTCTATCACTAGCACAACATTCCATCTCTGGGCAGATCTGGCTTAAAGGCACACTGCATAAGAGTTATAAATATTGGAGTATCACCTGGGAGAAACAAGATTACTATGGTAAGTAACTTTTTCTTCCCTGTCAAAGACTGCAGTATACAGGGGCAGTCTTGGACACAGAGAAGGGTTGTGCTTTCCTCCCGCAAGACTGGGATAAAAATTTGATTGCCCAACCATAGGTGTCTCTGCGAGAACAATGTTATGTCCCCTGAGGTTCATGGCTGTAGCCATTGTGATGGTGCTACTGGCTCGCCTACATATGAGATTACCTCAGTGGAAACTCAGGGTCCAGTGGGATCAGCTGACAGACCAAATGGTTCTCATCACATGCCCGCTTCAGACAGCATTGCTATGGTGGATGGATCACAGAAATCTATTGTTGGACTTTCCATTTCTTGTACCAGTACAGATATTCACCACAGATGCTTCAGGATCTGGTTGGGATGTTCATCTTGGCCTTTATCAGTTTGCACTGGTCTTGGACCAAGGTGGAGGCCAGGTTACATATAAATTTCCTGGAGATGAGAGCTACTGTAAACAGCCTTCAGGCATACCTGGAGCATCTGTGTCCAGTTCCACTGTTAATACAGATGGACAATGCCTATGTGATGCATTATATCAACGAACAAGGGGGCACACATTCTATTGCTTATGCAGGGCAGCAATGAGAGTATGGTACTGGACTCTGTCCCTTAGCCTACAGTTGTCAGTTGTACATCTCTCAGGCCTCCAAAACATCTTCACACACACTGGATAAGCAGATCACAGCCCAAGATGCATGAATCAGAACAGCTGACCTCCATAGTAGATGACCTTTTCTGAAGATGGGGTCATCCAGAGTTGGCCCTTTTTAAGTGGGATCAGCAAGAGCCATTGCTCCACTCATTCACTCATGCCCGGCTCAAAACAATTAAGTAAAAAGTAAGGAAAGCAAGCACAGAGTTAGCAGATAAAAATCCAATGTTTAATAAGGATATAAAAAACATACAAGTCCATCAGGCATAATTCCAGTTTAACACAGAAAGTGAAATGCAGTGCAGAGCACACAGTGACCCAACTGGTTTTGCTTGAGAGCTTTCTCAAGAGTCACAGTTACACAGTAAAGTGCTGCCCTTAAGTACACAGTGTCTCTTAAAGAGTGTGCTATTTAAAGTGCTACTTATTTTTAATCATCTTTTTCAATCAATTTATCTTTTATTAGCTTCCTATATAAGGGGGTAGGTAACCACTTTACTGTACGGTTACTTCCTTTTAAACAAGCATTTGTCAATGCCGAATGTTTGCTTGCTGGCATTAACAGTGAAAGTGCAGGAGTTAGACAGATGCAGTATAGGAATGGCAGTGAAGTATTGAACTGACACCAACTCCACCCCCACCTTGCAGAAATGGACAGGCATTGGGGTGTGCCTTTGGGTCATCACCCTTGACGGTCACGACATTTCACCTCACCCTACCCTGCAGACACTGACAAGTGTCGAGGTGTGACTTGGAGTATTTGGGCTTTACATTCACCTCATTCCATAAGGAAATATGCTGAAATGGGTGCAGTATAGGAGAATGGGGTGAACTCTGGGGCAAAGGGGTCCAAGACGCACCTCGATGCCTGTCACTGGCTGCAGGGTTGGGGTGGGGTGGAATGGCATGAGCATTACTGTCGACAATCCCAAGACACACCCCTGATACCTGTCAGTCCCTACAGGGTAGGGTGTTATGGTCAAAAACCCTAACGCTGTTGGCATTTCTTGGTATTTTTACTCCAGTTTTTCAACATGGGCTTTTTGTGACCCCTCCACATGAACAGTGACATTATCAGTTTGTTAGCTGAAAGGTGATTTTGCACAGCGACTGCGCCATTTGGCGCCACAGGTGCGAAAACATGTTTCGAACAGGATGTGAAAAATTACAGCTGTACTGTTTATGAGAAGGTGTAAAAAATTGCAATGTTGAAAATTTGGAGTGAAAATATAAAAAAACTGGTGAAGTCACGAGTGTGCATAGAAACTGCGCAACGCACACCTGTAATGTAATTAGTTTGGGGATTTTTTACAGCAGATTTTCAACAAAAGCATTTTTGGACATCTGCTCATGAATAGTGTCACTGTGATTTTCTTAATCTGTCCCGCACACTGATTTCCCACAGCGACCATGCTATTCTGCGCCAGAAGTGCAAAAACACATTTCGGCCAGTGTGTGAAAAATGACAGCTGTACTGCTCATAAGGAGGTGTGGAAAAATGGCAATGCTGAAAATCTGGACTGAAAATATTACAAATTTGTGAACTTACGAGGATGCAGGAAAACTGCACAATGCACGCTCGTAACAGTCATTTTATCGACTTTTGTCACCAAATTTTCAACATAGCCATTTTAAAATCTCTTCTCATTAACAGTGTCACTGTAGTTTTCTTTATCTGTCCCAAACATTGATTTCGCACACTGACTGCACCATTGTGCGCTACATGTGCGAAAACACATTTTGGGTGAGATGTGAAAAAATGACAGCTGTACTGTTCATAAGGAGGCATTGTAAAATGTCAGTGTTGAAAATCTGGAGTGAAAACAGTAAAAATCCTCGAAGTTATGAGCGTGCATAGGAACAGCGCAATGCACGCTCGTAAAACAGTCATTTTGGGGAATTTTTTCACCAAAATCTCAACATACGGTTTTTGGGGGCATACCTCATGAACTGTGACACTGTCATTTTGTTACTTGGTTCCAAAAGGTGGTTCCACATAGTGACCGCGAAATCACCTTTCAGGACCGAATAACAAAATGACAGTGACTGAGTTCATGAGGTGGAGTCCCAAGAACCCCATGTTGAAAATTTGGTGAAAAAATTCCCAAACATGGCTGAGATATGCACCAAAGTTGAAACAAAAAACACTTATGCCATTATACAGCTTACCGGCATTTCTTCAGTCTGCGGTTGGTTTTGAAGAGTGCAGACATGTTCCAGGTCCACCGAAGATCATTGCGCTGGCCTACAGAGATAAGTATGGGGTGAGGGGGGTGTAAGGAGGTGGGGTACACAGAGGGTGGGTGCGGTTGGGGAAGGGGACAAGAGAGTCAACGAGGGACAGTTTTCTTTTGTTATAGGTGTTTTTTTTTTAAAAAGACTATGTGGGACTTTTGCCACGCTGGGGTGGGCTCCCAGCATGGCACCTGGAAGTTTGTTTGGGGGGTCAGTGGAGCCGACGGGGGACTGGACACCCCTGTCAGCCATACAGTGTGCGGGGGTGGAGCCGTTCAGATGCAGTGGTGCACAGTGCATGAGCATGCTACCTGGGTATTTGTTTGGGGGGGCACTGGATCTGATGGGGATCACGCTGTTCCGTCAGAAACAAACTGTCTATGACAGTTCAGATGCAGTGCTGACATGTAGATAATTTGCATACTGCTGACGGCAGTATGCAAATTGCCTGCTGACAGCATTATGCAAATTGCCTACACATTACCACCGCTGATTGTAGCGGTGGTTTTCTCTGAACTGTACACCACTGCATCTGAACGGCTGTCATAGCTTGGACATTCACTGGTGCGGTGCAGCTCTGCCTGCAAAAAGGAGCAGGGCATTGGAAGTGGGGGTGGCACACCTACCAAAACTTGTATGGTGGCACTATGTTTCTTGCACATGCATGCAAGCAAACATAAAAACAGCGCAAACAACTTTTGTGGCATAATCCAGTTACTCTGTTCCATTATTCAACTTTTTTGTGTTCCCACACAATGCAAAATTGCTGTGTTTCTGCTTGCTTGTTCCACGGCTTGCAGTTTTCTGGAGAAATGCAATGTCTGTCTCTTGGAAAGGGAAATTCCAATATATGCACTTCCCCCAATTCTTTTAATACAGGGGGTGCTACTCAAACTATGGATGGAGGATGCCAATGCCAGCCTTATTTCTTCATTATGGCCTCATCCAATATGGTTTCCACTTCTGCAACAGATGGCAGTGGAGCCTCCTATCCTCCTATCTCTGAGTCGGGTCTGTTGTCACAGGACAAGGGATCCCTGGTCCATTTGGACCTGAAATCCTTATGTTTGTGTGCATGGCTCCTGAAGACACAGAGATTGCATGTTTGGGTAAGCCCTAACGTATACATCACTGCCTAAGCATGCCAATCTAGCTGAGGCACATACTTTAGATGTACACCGAATACTAAGATACTATGTGAATCACAGCAAGGACTGCAGAAAGTCCTCTAAACGTTTTGGTTCATTCATCCCTGGGAAAGAGGCTGCTCTTGTGCATCAGCAGTGCCTGTCCAAATGGTTGGCACATTGTACTGAGTTCTTATACAGGAAGTATGGTTAGGAATTTTCTGATGCAGTTCTTGGTAATTCCACCAAGGGAATGGCCACTTAACATTATTTGTTTTATAAATGTTTTTGCTGCCAACATTTGTGCTGCAGCAACATGGAGCACTGTCTATACCTTCATTAAACATTACAGTCTGGACATAGTCTCTCATAGATGTGATGATTTCAGGCTTGCTGTACTGCAAGACCTACTGTCCTGATTATATATCAGACTGTAACCACCTCTCAGTTGGTGTTTGGGAGTGCTTGGGAATTGTTCCAAAGGTATGGACTAATGGAGCAGATATCCTTGAAGAAGATAGGACAGTTACGTACTTACTGTGACAGTGAATCTTTGAGACAATCTCCTCCATTAGTCCATACCATCTCTCCCTACATCTCCCTTCTGTTTCAGGCAGAACTGCAACAGATACTGTGCAGTGAACCCAATATACATTATATATGCAGCCCTGTGCCTCACCTTGTATGCCTGGGCTGGTCTAATCTCATCTCCTGGTTCCCCACAGCTGGAGGTCTTCCAAGTCCAATCTCCAGTGGGGAACTGAGGAGTGACAGGGTTGCCCATGCTTATATAGATGCTGATGCATGATGTTGTTGTGGGTGACCCCCAGATAGCAAAAGTTTCTACGTGGTCCCAGTGCCTGACAGCTATAGTTCCAAAGGTGTGGACTAATGGAGGAGATTCTCTTTAAGATCTATAGCAGTAGCACTGAATTAGTCAAAGGATTTTTAAGGAATTTTAAAAATCCCTATTGAGAATTATGAAGCCTTTAGTTAGGGATTTTGTTTTGTTTGTTAGTGTGTTCACTGCTACCCAGGGAGGGTTGTCTCATCTGATAGTGTAGTTGAAAATCTACCAGATGGCACTTAAGTACTGTAATAGGAATTGGCCTCTGTAGGTATAACAAAAAGTATTTTAGAGGATGTTTTTTCCCTAAAGTTTGTGAAGGATAAATAGGGAATCTCACAAAATTGTTTGACAAATTCAGTGCTACTACTGTACTGTTATGATTAAGTGCATAACTCTTCTTTTCTGTTTTTTCTGTTCATTATTGACATACTATTAACATATTTTATGCAATTATATTTGCATTCTGCATGCTGAGCATTGTTTTCACACTTTGTTTGCTGCTTTCAAAGAGACAGTCTCCAGATGCTTGTCTGTAACTAGGGGAACCATTAGAAGTAAGAAAAACACACCCACAGAGTGTGAGGCTTGATGTTCAACTTAAAGCCCAATGATGTCTGTTAGCTTGCTACTGTGCAGAAAACAAGTGTGATTGGTGTGGCTACATCCTTTGAACTACACAAAGTGTACACCCATCAGTCAGCTGAACAATATCATCATCAGCCTTCTCAACACTGAATTTTAAGTAGCAAGCCTCCTGCATTTCTGCATCCATTGGCTTACACAGTACACACATCCATAGCCCACTAAACTGTCTGAGCACCACTAATATGCTCTCTTTGCACATGCACACAAGCAAACATAGAAGAGGTTGACAACATCTCTTTAGAAATATTTGTTGACGCAGCTACCCCTAAAGACTTGTCATAAAACAGAGTCTGCCAGGAAACCCACAAAAGAGCTTCACTCCTCAGCTAAGGGATACTCACTGAAAAAAAAAGGGGCACAAGGGCATAATGTCACATGGAACACCATGCACCCGCAACATTGCCGCACGCAAAACAAAGTCGGCACACTATGCCGAACATACAAGAGAGAGTGCACACCACGGCAACTATTTTGTTTTTGCAGGGGCTATGGCCCCACACACCGTGATGTGCAGGGCTCTGCCCTCCACACCCCACAGACTAAATATAATCAATTCTGGGGGGTCATGGACAATGGGGGTAGGAATAAACTCACCTCCAGTGAAATTCCCATTTCAGGTAAAAAAAAAAAAGCTGCAGCACAGTGGGACCTGGGGAGAACTGAACTGCAGCCTTGGGTCCTCACTGTCACCAGAGGCAGGTACTCTAACCGCTCCACCATGGAAGCAGCTTGGTCAGGCACTGCCCTAGCAGCATCCTTAACCTTCCCCCACTGGCAGTCTACAGTGACTGGGGTAGTGGTTACTACTGCACGCTTTAAAAACCCTTGTCACTGTAGAGCCGTTAGCACTTCTTTCAGTGCTGTTTTACAATCGCGGGTTTGCATGCAACATCTATCACTTGCAGTAGCAGTGATTGATTGGGGGAAGAACAAAGCATGTTCTTTGACCAACACACTGATCCTTTCACACAGACTATTGCATGTGAAAAGGCAAGTTCAATCTTTTCCATGGCATCCACTTATAAATGGTCCAGAAACTCTGAAAAACTGTGTTGCCATCATTTAGAACTGGTCACTGATAGCAGGTCTCAGTTGCTGCAGCTTGGGATGAAAGGTCTGAACACAGCCAAAACAAGCTATAAGGGCTGTGGATGTAAATGTTACAGCAACCAGGGCACTAGCAAATGCAGTACCCACTAGTATGTTTGTATGTATGCATGTATGTTTGTATATATGCATCTACATGTGTATGTATGTATGTGTGTATGTTTGCATATATGCATGTACATGTGTATGTATGTATGTTTGTATGTGTGTGTTTGTATGTGTGTATGTATGTTTGTACATATGTATGTATGCTTGTATGTAGGTATGTGTGTATGTATGTAGGTTTATGTATGTATGTTTGTATGTATGTATGTGTGTATGTATGTAGGTTTATGTATGTATGTTTGTATGCATGTATGTTTGTATGTATGTATGCAAGTTTTATGAATGTATGTTTGTGTGTATGTATGTTTGTATGTGCAAGGGCCATATGTTATTTACTCCATTTATTTATTTAGTTTTTATAATACACAATCAACCTCTTGTTTTTGAAAACTGATAATCCACACTTTGGAAGGTTTAGAGACATGACTCACAGATTAAAATGTGAATTATTTTTCCACACAGCTGCCCTAATCAGAGTCACACTACAGGCATCCAGACACATGGCGTGATGTGTGAGCTGATTAAGGCAGTCAAAAGTAAGTCCATTTCAGGACCACTTTCTCTAAATGGCAAAACAGTTCAAAAAAATAATACACAGAGCCTTACATTGCACAAAAAGCATGTTGTTTATAAAACAAGCTAATTTGATATTACACTATATCTAACAAAAAAAACTCAGCAAAGAACTCGCAGGTAACGTCACATCACGCTAATGTGGTGACATCAAAAGGGCTCTCGAGCTTCAGTCTTGTGCCCATGATGTGACCACACTAACTCAGTGTGAAGTTACCAGCTTGTTCTTCACAGAGGGTGGTTAGTTATTCTGTATGCTAACCTGGTAGGTACGCTAGATGGTGTTAGTGGAGGACTCAGGACCCCTTATGCTCATGAGGTAAGGATCCCAATAAACAAACAGTAGCTACGTAGTTATCCCACAGTACTATGGAGCAGCTAACAGTTCCAATCCACACATGCTACAATAAGCTGTGCTACTGTGCTAGCAGCAGCAGATTGTATAAAACAAAAATGTACACACTACCTTCTAAATAAAAAAGGGGTGTGGAGATGCAGCCCCCATGTAACAAAAAAACAGCTGTTATTTAAGTTTTTGTTACATTTGTGGGGCTCTGCACCCACACCCCCATTTTGTTCAGTGTTTAGAGCAGTACTCTAAAAGAGTGCAGGAACTGTGTGTGGTACAGAGGTAGCACAATAAACAAACTCTAGCCAGAGCCAATAGGGCTGTGAAAAGCTACCAAATGACCAAAGTTACACATGTACATAGAAATTATGCAATGCCCATGTGTAACTTGACCAGATTTTGGAGGTATTGCACCAAATTTTCAACATGGCTTTTTGGACCCCTCCTTATGAAGAGTGCCAGTGTCATTTTGTTCACTTGTCCCGAAAGGTGATTTCACAGAGCAAATGTGCTATTCTTTGTCACAGGTGTAAAAACACATTTTGGGCAGGTTGTGGAAAATGACAGCTGTACTGTTTTGAAGGAGGTGTACAAAAATGGCAATGTTGAAAAAGGGGAGAGAAAATATTAAAAAATGGAGAAGTTAGGAGCGTGCATAGAAACTGTGCAACACATGCTCGTAATGCAGTCATTTTTTGGAATTGTTTTGCCAGATTTGCAACATGGGCTTTTTGGGACCCCACCTCATGAACGCTGGCACTGTCATTTCGTGAATCAGTCCCGAAAGATGATTCCGCGCAGTGACTGCAAAATCACCTTTTGGGACAGAGTAACAACATGACAGTGACAGATTTCATGAAGTGGGGTCCCGAAAACCCCATGTTAAAAATTTGGGGCAAAATTTTCAAAAAATAGCTGATTGATCAGCATAAGTTGAAAACCCAATTGAATGGCATTATAGCACGCTTACCTTTGATTCTTCAGTATGCAGTTCGGCTTTGAAGAGTGCAGACGTGTCCTGGTCCAGAGAAGAAGACAGTGCCAACCTCCAGAGGTAAGTATGGGGTAAGGGGAGGTGTGGGGAGGTGGGTGCTCAGTGGAGGGTGGGGATAGGGACTGAGCGATGATAAGGGACTGCTTTTTACAGGAAAAAACACATGACTGGAGTGATGACTAGGACTGTTTTATTTTTACAGAAAAAAAGAAACATTTGGGCACACTAGGGTGGGCTCCAGTGTGCACATGATGGGGGTGTTGTATATTATGCCGATTAGGATTGAGCACCCCATGTAAGTGGGGGTGAGCAACGATGAGGGACTATTTTCTTTTTACAGAAAAAAACAACATTTGGGCATACTGGGTGGCTCCCAGAGTGCCACATGATGGGTGCCACATTACTGGGGGGGTTGTACATTATGCCAACATGGGGATTGGGCAACCTGATATCAGCAGGGGGTGGGGGAAGAAAAAAACAACAGTTAGGCACACTGGGGTGGGCTCCCAGTGTGCTGCATGAGTGTAGGGGGGTGCATATAATGCCAACACGGGGACTGGGTACCCCGATGTCGGCGGGTAAAATGAAAAATCTTTGCACACTGGGGTGGGCTCCCAGTGTGCCACATGAGTTGAGTGAGGGCCGCAGAATGCCGCGAAGCTGGTGGCAACGATGCAGCTGCACATGTGCGGCACTTGTGCAGTTGTGGTGAATGGAAGTTTGCCATTCACAACATGACGAAGCCAGTGGAACTGCACTTGCCCACAAGTCATGCATGCGCAGTTCATGCATCAGAATGCTGAAGTAACAATCGAAATAGTGTGGCTGTTATTCTGTAGTGGCTGATCGTGGCAGAGGGTTTCGAGTTCTGTTGGGCATTCGGAAGGATACTTCCAAATGTCCAACTGAAGGTTCTGGCTGTTTTTAGAGCTACGGTCTGATCCCAATAGGACTGTAGGCTCTACCCACAGCCCTGAAAAGTAGCATTTGGAATTCACACACATCTTACAAAGGGATCTGGAGTCCTCCACCAACACCAGTTAGACAAAATATATGCCTGTTTTCAAGTACAACTGAAAACAGTACAAGAGAAACAACATCACAATTGTAATCAGCCTCTCTCTTCACTCAGCTTGAGGCCAATTACTAGAGGGGTCTCAAAGAATTAAATGTGACCCTGAGAGTTGTCCTCTAGAGGGGGCTTTGATAGCTTGGTAACAGGATGCCTGGATGTGTGCATACAGAGTGTTTGAACTCAGCCAAAAGCAGAAAACTCTTCCATAGAAATTCATGGTCCTGCCCTCCCCTGATTGTCTATCAACAGCTCAGAGTTTCGTCTGCATCAGCAGCCTAGTATTCTGTGCGGCACCGCTCATAGAAACATAGAATTTGATGGCAGATAAGGACCGCTTGGCCCACCCAGTCTGCCCATTTCCCTATCTAATGAATAAGCTGCAGATCCTAGTTAACCAACAGCCTACTTCTTTCTATCCCCACCCCCTAGAAGTGCCTTATGGCTGTCCCATGCATGTTTGAATTCAATCACTGTTTTTGACTCCACAACCTCCTCCGGAAGGCCGTTCCATGCATCCACAAACCTCTCTGTGAAAAAATACTTCCTTACATTACCTCTGAGTCGCCCCCCCCACCTTCAAATTGTGCCCTCTTGTTCTTGCACACCTCTCTTTTTGAAAGATGCTACCTCTTGGACTTTGTTGATTCCCTTGAGGTACTTGAATGTTTCTATCATGTCCCCTCTCCTCCTTTCCTTGAGGCTATACATATTAAGCTCCTTTAGTCTCTTCAGTTCGTGCAGACCCTGCACCATTTAGTTGCCCTCCTCTGGACAGCTTCCATCTTTCTATGTCCTGCGGAGGTTGGGGCTCCAGAACTGCACACAGTACTCCATATGGGGTCTCACCAGCTGTCTGTAGAGAGAGATAACAACTTCCTGTTTTCTACTGGTGATGCCTCTCCCTATGCATCCCAGTATCCCCCCAGCCCTCCTTACTGCCCTCTCACATTGCTTGCCCACCTTTAAGTAATCTGATATGACAACCCCCAGGTCCCTTTCCATTTTTGTTGTTGTTAGTATCTCACCCCCCATTGTGTACCCTTCCCCTGGGTTTTTTTCCCCCAGGTGCATTACCTTGCATCTTAGCATTAAATCTAAGCTGCCATACATTTGACCATTCCTCTAACCTTGCCAAGTCCCTTCTCATCCTTTCCACCCCACCTTGTGCATCAACTCTGTTGCAGATCTTTGTGTCATCTGCAAAGAGACATACTTTTCCTTCCAGTCCCTCTGCAATGTCGCTTACAAAGACATTGAAGAGGACCGGTCCTAATACTGAACCCTGCAGCACCCCACTAGTAACCCCCCTTTCTATAGAGTGGACTTCATTTACTATTACCTTCTGTGTCCTATTCTCCAGCCAATTCTTTACCCAGGCTATCATCTTGGGACCCACTCCCAGGCTGGCTAACTTGTATATTAATCTTTTGTGTGGGACTGAGTCAAATGCCTTGCTAAAGTCTAGGTAGACCATGTCCACAGCCCCCTCCCTGATCTACTACTTTGGTCACCCAGTCAAAGAAACCTATTAGATTCATCTGGCATGACCTTCCTGCTGTGAATCCATGCTGCCTTGGGTCCTGGGCCTCTCTGGCCTCTAGGTACTCGACAGTTCTTTCCTTCAGAAGTGATTCCATCATTTTTCCCTATCACTGAAGTTAAACTAACTGGTCTGTAGTTTCCCGCTTCTGCCCTGCTCCCGCTTTTTGTGAAGGGGAATCACATCTGCCCTCCTCTAGTCCTCAGGTACCACCCCATCCTCCCATGATTTGTTAAAGAGGGTAGTCGGTGGTGTCACTAGTTCTACCCTTAGTTCTTTTAGAATTCTGGGATGAATCCCATAAGGCCCCATTGCTTTGTCCACCTTCAGTTTTAAGAGTTATTTCAGAACCCTTTCTTCTGTAAATGGGCTGGTATCAACTTCTGTATCCAGAGAGTTTCTATTGTTTGTTTTAGGTACCTCCCCCTCTTCATTTTTAAATACTGAGCAAAAATATTTGTTTAGTATCTATGCCTTTTCACAGTCATCCTCTGCCCACCCCTCCCTTTATTAAGCCTCACTATCCCTCCCTTAGTCTTCCTTGGCTCCCTGATGTACCTAAAAAGGTTTTATCCTTCTTAACTGAGTTGGCTATCTTTTCCTCAGTTCGGCCTTTGCTGTTCTGACTGCCTTCCCAGCTCTTTTGCTTTAACTGATACAATTCTCTGTCCTGCTCCTTCTGTGATTCCTTGTACTTTCTGAATGCTTTTTCTTCTTGAACCTTCACTGCCACCTCCTTTGAGAACCATAGTGGTTTTACATCATTTTGTTTTGTTTATTTGCTTCACACAAACGCTTGTTACCTCTGTGATGGCAGTTTTTATTATTCCCCATTGTTCTTCCACCCCTCCTTCCTGCCCATTTGCTAGTGCATTCCTTAGGCACTCACCCATTTTGGCAAAGTCAGCCCTCCTGAAGTCCAGTACTTTTGCCTTTGTATGGCTTGACTCTATTGCTGTGTTTATTGTGAACCATACTGTTCGATGGTCGCTAGTTCCCAGATGGCTACCCACTTCTACATCTGTGATCCTCTCTCCATCTCCATTTGAGAGGACCAGGTTTAAGATTGCTCCCTCTTGAGTGGGTTCTAATACTAGTTGTCTAAGGCATGCCCCCTGTAGGGCATCTAGAATAACCCCACTCTTAGAAGTGGCTGCTGCAACTGCACTCCAGTTAACATCTGGCATATTCAGATCACCCATCATCAATATCTCCCTTTATCTGCCATTTTAATATCTTTCTATCATTTCCTTCTCATTTCCTCCCCTGAGAGAAGGTCTACTCTCTAACCCTGTGTGGATTGTGGTGCCATTGCCTGCCTCCAAATTGACCCACAGTGCTTCTTCTCCTCCCTGTTTACCCTTTGTTCTGTTGCTTTGATTCCTTCTCTTATGTGAGAGCTACTCCTCCTCTCTTTACCCTCCCTGTCCCTCCTGTAGATAGTGTATCCTGGTATGTTTATGTCCCAGTCATGGTTCTGTGTGTACCATGTTTCTGTGGCTGCCACAATATCCAGATGTTCCTCCTCCATCAAGGCCACCAATTCAGGAAGCTTGTTACCCAGACTATGGGCATTGGTACTTATTGCTCTCCATTTTTTGACAGCTTTACCTTCTGTAGCAGCATCCTCCACTGACCTTTCTACCTTGGTCTTCTTCTCATTTAGTACCCTGTTTTGTAGGGGGAGGCTGGGCTTTTCCTGCTGCTTATCAGTGCCTCCCCCCTTGACTGGTTTAAAAGTTTGCCAATGAAGCATTTAAACCGCTCATTGAGTTTCAGGTCAGTTTCTTCTATGCCGTCAATGCCATATCTGTCGGCTTTGCCTCAGTTCTGCTGTCCACAGTTATTCAATGCCGTTTTTCTGGAAATTCCGGTAAGACCTTTCCTTTTTATCTAAACGGTGTTTAGTCTTCTCTGTTTTAGTGATTTTAGTTTTCTGTTCGCATCATGCCCAGTTCAAGGGACAAAAAGCGCTCTTCTAAGGCAGGCCCACCTCCTATGCATCAGTGTCCCTTCGGCCAGCAGTTTTCTGTGACGGACCAGCATGATGCTTGTCTTACCTGCCTTGGACCGCAGCATGACATGGACAAATAAGATACCTTCTTCTCGATGGATCATCGAGTTCTTCAGTACCACATGTTCAAAGTCAGCAGGGCTCCACCGATTTTCAGGGGGCAGCATCGCTCCCATTAGTCCAAACACAGGTCTCTTTGCCCTTCCTCTGCATCCCCTCCCAGGCCTATACGGTCCGGTGAGGAGGGGGCATCCTTCTCTTCCAGCCTTGCCACAGAGGAGGCCTCTACCATGATGCTGGAGGGCTGCCTGGTCCACCCGGGGCCAGGCCGGGAGCACCACCCTGGCAGTCACCTCCTCTGAGGTGCAGGCTCTCCAAGTGTGGGGGCCCACAGTTGCTGGGTCCAAACGCAGGGCATTCCTCAGTGCCACCCGCCGGCGCTGTCTCAGATCCTGTAACCATTCACAGCTCCGGTGATCAAGATGGTGCCGTGAGGGGCACTGGGCCTTCCAGCGGTGCCGTTCATGGTGTCATAGGTGGGGGAGCTCCTGGGGTCACCAGTTTGGAGGTCTTTTGGAGCTCCTCCTCTCCAGAGGTGGATAATCAGGAGGATGATCCAGACTGGCGACCTCACTCCTTGGAGTCAGTGGGCTCTCTGGGGCCGAGGACCCTTGCGCCTTCCTAGATGCCCCTTCCCATGGCCCCGGTGACTACGTTCAGTGCCAACTCCCACACTGATGTCAGTGCCAGGGGTACAGTGCAGGATAGTGGTCCCGGGGCTGAGGGAGTGGTGGTCCGGGTGTTAGGGGAGGAGTAGGCTGCTGTCCCTGGTGCCGTCCCTTCTCCTAATAGTGGGACTGGAACCCCCTCTTCTGTGGCTCTCCTTGGAGAGTCTGTGGAATTGGGTGGATCCATGGCACAGGGTGCGAGGAAGCGGTCTTCCTTAGAACTGGCGGGGTTGTGGGGATGGGGTGAGGGGCTGCAGTGTTTCTCTGTAGCCCTTTGGGGCTTGGGGAGGAGCCGCAGCACTGAGCCCAAGTTCTCTCCCTCATCCCCTTTGAGGGAGTTCTTGAAGGGTGGGGTTGGGGTCCACTCTTTTGGACACATGCAGCCCTGGTCCCCTCATAGGGACACTTCCCCAACAAGGCTCAGTCCGGACCGCTTTGGGCTGGTTGAGCGGCCGTTGACAGAGCAGACCTGTGGATCCCCTGGTCATCCAGGATCACTAGAAGTGGGGAAGTTATGCAGAGTCCCAAGAGTTTTCAAAGTGTTATTGTGGCAGGCATAGCCCATGGGATGATTTAGTAAAATGTGTGTGAGTACCATTATGAAGAATTATGACCAGCAAGTGCCCAGAGAGCTGTGTACCATTTGCCAGCTTATAACAACAGAACTATCATGCTTGATCCCAGCTCCTTGATAGACATCAGTTTATGTTTGTACTCATGTTCTTGGTGCCCCAGAATATGCTTTTTTTATTTATTTATTTTAGTTTAGTTTATGTATGTATGTATGTACCGTACTTATTTCAAGAGATTTACCAGGAAAAACCTGCAGAGCTAACAGCTTGTTTCCAGATGTGTCGGGGGGTGAAGGGGATGTAGAGAGTGCAGTAATAAGTTACATCAGTGTTTTACAATTAACATACAATAATGTTTATAACACTAAAAAGTGTGTAGTATACAGCTGTGACGAAGCACAAGTAAGCAGTTCAAAACATGGCATATCAGTTGCGTATCAACAGCAACAGTTCAGCATAACTGGCAGTAAAATGAGGGATGGAAGGGAGATTGCAAGTACAGCAGGGGACTAGTCAGAGGGAAATGTGGACCAATAAACCAGGGCAGTAGAGGGGAGAGTGATATGGAGGGGGGATTAGTGGGATTAGCCTAGGAACAGCAGCAACTGCAGGAGTGAGTAGTTTAGTCACAGAGGAGAGATTTTTGTGATAGCGAAGAGGGAACATTGTTAATAGCAGTGGGGAGGTGCTCCAAAGTTTGGGGACACAAAAGGACAAAACAGCTTGACCAGCAAGGGGTGTGTGTGTAAGAGAGGTGTCTAGTTAATTCTGTCCTGGCGTAATGGCACAGTACAAATCCCTGCAGATATAACTGCAAAAAAGGACTGGATAATAGCATGACACATTATAGCTCTATCCAGGTAGTTGCTGTCATGCAAGTGAAATAGGAGAAGAGCCCGAGAGTGACTGAGTGAGAGAGAGAGAGAGTGTGTGTGTGTGTGTGTGTGTGTGTGTGTGTCCAGCTGACCAAGCTGCTGCTGTAGTATGGTGGCTATGGTCACAGGCTATGTTCTGGCTGCCCTGGGTTCGATTCCTACCTGTCTTTGTATTCCATGTGTCAGAATGGGTTTGTTGCTGTTGTCCCCTGGACTTTCTTGTCCCCCACCCAGTTACCAAGCTTGGAGTTGTTTATTTTTGGAGTGTGAGGGCATAGCCCCCACAGAAACATGCTAAGCACTGTTCTTCCTCGGGTAGTTTTACATACATCCCCATGGCTTGACTTCCCATGGAGTTTGTCTGTAGTAGTGGAGGCTTGGAAGTGGTTGGTGTCATTTTGTTTTTGCAGTTTTTGACCGCATTGTTTCACCGACACTAACTTTACCTAGAACCAGTAAGAGTGCAAGTGTCAGAGCTGCAAAGGGAGTAGGAGGTGGAAGAAGGGAGAGGAATGAAGAGTAGAAAGGTAGGGGGTGAGAACCCCAAGCATGTCATTTAGTCCTAGGCGTACCCCGCCTCACCCACACCTGTGAGCTATACTCTCAGATGGGGTGGCTCAAACTTGATTGCCGCATTCAGTATCAAGTTTGCCTTCTTGCCAAGAAATCTACTCTTGGACTTATCACTTCAGGACTGCAAAGCCTCCTTAACTGGTCTAACACCACAAGATGCATCAGGGGGGTAAACAATTCAGCCCTAAGCATCCCCGTCTACCGAACCAAGCAAGGTCAACAGTCCTGTGAGTACTGGGCACCACTATGGCTCAATGCGCTTGACATAGGCATTACAAAAGAAGTAAAGCTAGGACCTTTTAAATCTAAACTCCATACAGCCCTAGCCTCAAACAGCAACTGCGATTGTGGGACCTAATCCCCCTCCCACCTACTCTCCTCTCATCAGTCTTCCACCTTCCTACTTGCCCTCTAATCTTGCTCCTGTCTCCTTCTTACTTTCTGTTCTACCCCCCCCCGGCTCTCCTCCTCCTTTCCCTTCCCATTTCCCCCTTTCTCCCCTCCACCACTGCTGTTCTGCGTCCCAGTGACACTCCTATTTCCCTCATTTCCTCTCCTCTCCTGTGTACCTCCTCCCTGTTTCCTTTCCTTTGTTTCCCCCACTTCCTTCTACCCCACCATCTCTCTGCCCTAGCTTCCCATGTTTTCCCATCCTCCCACCCCCTCTCTGCCCATAATTATTCCTTTGCCCCCTCCCTCCGCCCTCTCCGACCCTCTCTCTCCCTCATTTCCTCATCTCCCTGACCTCTCCCCATCTCCATCAATTTTCTCTTGTTATCCTTCTCTCTCATTTTTACTTTTGTTCACCTCCCCCTCCCACGCTGGTGAGTCACTCCCCTCCATAGGCTTCATAGTCTCTGCCTTGTCACTTCTCACCCTAGTAACATGGGCCTCCCTGCTGTCTATTCTTATTAGCAGTTCAGACAATAGAACTGATGCTTTAACATGTTCTGACAACCTAGATACGTGTTTTCATAGCTTACCTAATTTTAGTTCTGACACACACCGTGTTTCCCGAAACATCCTATATTGCTAACTGAACTGGGCCAAGTGACCTTGTCCTGGTTATGCTATTGTGTGATACCCTGACCCCAAAGCAACTGTCTATATCTGCAAAAGTGCATAACTTCACCAACTGAACCTGTTCTAGCATTTTCTGCTCAGTATTTTGTACTCCTCGTTTGATATATTTACTAGTTGTAACATTGCGTTACTGTAAACTGAAAAATTCATGATTGTGTATATGTAACCTTGTATTTTGAATTTGTACATATGTGATTGCTATGATGTAGAACCTTTGTAAAAGAGTCTTTGGCTCAAATGTACTTTCCTAGATGATAAATAAATAAAGTCAGAATTAAAGATTTAAAGATGTCCCTGATCCCCATCACCCCTCACCCATGATGGCAAGTGACTGGTGTTGGTGCAGAACTGGTGTTCGTGGCCTAAGGCTGATGCTCTCCTGGATGAGATGCCATCATATACCTCTAGACACAGGAGAGTGACCCAGGTCCTTACACAATTAATCAGGAATTACAGGTAAAGCAAGGTAGAATACAATTACGGGTACAGTAGAGCATTATAGTTTGGTTCAAACTCCAGTAATCCCTCACAATCCTAATGCAAATCAGCCAGCTGGTCTGAGCTGCCCTGGAGAGCAGAATTTTATGCAAATTAGAGAACCTTGGAATGAAATTAAAATCTCTGTTGCATGGTCACGGTCCACTCTGCCTTCTAATGTCAGATTTATTTTTCCGCCTGAGGAAGAAGTTGCCCTCAAGAGCTCTCTCCATTTCTCTTCAGCTGATTAAGTTTTTTTCTTAGTATTTTCTTTACTTTCTCTCAGTATTGTTTTAGTTTTTCAAATCACTGCATTAGTTAGGCATTTGTTTTGTTTTTTCAAAAGTTTTATTGCTACTTTATAGTTCCTAAGTGGTTCCCTGGAACTGGAGAAAGCTCCTTCACCACTTTAAAAAATTATCAGATTGAGGTCTTTTCATTTTAAACTTCTTTCTTTACCGCTTTGTGGTTGTTATTCATTCCAGTTCCCCCTTTTCTGGGAACCGAGACGCAACTGGTGCTTTTTCATTTAAATTTAACTTTTAGTTAGTGATTCATTTGTATTTTAGGAAATGGACTGCAAACTACTTTTTCTCTCATTTTTGGAACCAATCCGAATTTGGGTTTGCTGCAATTGGCATGTCTGACAAACTCAGAAAGAAAACAGGACCTACAGGCTTCAAAAACTCTAAAAATTGTTTTAACCTCCTGGCTAAGGCAGACTGCCATGAGTTGTGTCTGAGGTGCCTGGGCCCAGTAAACACAAGAGACCCTCTGAGCAGGTACTGGAGATGGTGTCTGCTAAGAAAAGACAAAAATAATTTTATTACGATGAAGAGGAGGAGGGAGAACCTATTGAGCCCAACGGTTCCCCTGAACAAGAATTTGGTTCACCTCCCTGAGCCCAGAATGACTTCTCACATTATTCCTTTGTGAGGCAAATGGTCAACACCCTCAACCTCGCTACCCAGGAGACCGCTGAGGATGAAGGTGAAGTAGAATTCCTGGATATGATGGGGTTAACCCCAACCAAGCTGCTTCTACTGGTCCACAAGCCCCTAAAGAAGGCAACCTGCAAGTTATTGCAAGTGCCAACCTCTACCACTGGTACTGACAAGAAAATAGAAGAGAAATACCAGCTGGACAAACAAGGTGCAGAGTACCTTTACTCCCACCCTGACCATGAGGGTGTAGGACAAGCTGCAGCCTGTGACAAGACAAAAGTCCCCCTTTCTATCCAGTCTCCGGATAAGGACTCCAGGAAACTTGATAACATGGGGAAAAAGGTTTGCACTTCAGCTTCCCTGCACCTAAGACAAGCAGCCTACATGACTTATGCTGCCCAGTACCAGAAGGTTCTGTGGAGCTCCATTCTGGCCATGAGCAAGAAGGCATCTGGTGACCTGGCTCAAGACTTAGCAGACACGGCTAAGACAGCCATGGCTGCCACCTAATATCAATTCTGTATGGCAGTGGACACCAATGACCCTGCCTCCAGAGTCATGGATCATGCAATGTCCCTGAGGAGGCTTGCTTCTCAGGACCACCAACTTTTCCCAGGACACTCTGACAAAGGCCATGGATTTTCCCTATGAGGGGAATTCTGTTTGGTGACAAGACAAAGACATTTATGAAAAAGGTGGAGGAGTACAAATCCACCTGAAAAGCAACACTGAGATGGAAAAAGCCTCCACTTCCAGCAGGCCTTATGGAAGGGGAGGTAGAGGTAGGAAGTATTTTCCCTGTGGTTTCCTCACCTATGATATTTCCCATCTGATGGGTTTCTTCAGAGGCAGAGGTAGAAGAGACTCTAAGTGTGCTAACTCAACCCCAGTACCTAAGGCCCAGCCTAAGCAGAACCCCTTATGAGTTGGTCCAAGTTGCCCACCCATTGCCAATGGGGGGGAAGGCTGGCTCGCTTTTTTCAGGAGTGGAAAAACATCACCACAGACAAGTGGGTCCTGCATGTAGTGAGCCAGGGGCTCACCCTGCAGTTCAAAAGGTTCCCAAGACTGCAGGTTCATAAAACCTTTACACCTTCCACTCCAACAAAAAAAATCCTGCTGGAGTTGGAGGTAGGGAAGTTGTTGCAAGTAAAGATGGCAGAAAAAGGTCCCCCATCACAGTGGGGAAAGGGCCTTTACCCGAGAGACTTCCTGACCCATAAGAAAAATGGGGAGTGGTGACCCATTTTAGACCTCAGATATCTGAACAAACACCTCAGAAAGGAAAAGTTCAAGATGGAAACTCTGGCTTCAGCAATCCGAACCCTTAAGTAAGGGGACTGACTGGGGTCTTTGGTCCTCAGGGATACCTGTTTTCATATCCCAATCAGGCCCTGTCACATAATATACTTAAGGTTCAGGGTAGGGACTGGTCATTGCCAGTTCACAGCCCTCCCTTTCAGCTGTGGTGGCAGCACATCTGAGAAGACAAGGACTGGTGGTTTTCCCTATCTCGACAAGTGGCTGGTCGCAGGGAAATCACACCAGATGGAAAAGACCTCGCTTCTCCTCACTCAGCATACCCTGGAGAGTCTAGGCTTCATCATAAACACTTAGAAGTCCCAGTCAGAACTATTACAAGTTCTGGAATTAATAAGCATAGAATTGGATGCCCTCTGAGGGAGGGCCTTCCTCCCACATCAGAGAGTGGGAAACCTGGTAAGCCTTGCGAAGTCTTTCAGACTCAGCCAGCCCAGGCCTGCAAGAGACTTTCTCCAGTTATTAGGCCACATGGCCTCGTCCATGGTAGTAGTGGTTGGGGCTGCATTCCAAATGGGAGACATCCAGTACCACCCAAGGGCCCATTGGTCCCAAAAGGCGAGACCCTCTCCCAAGGCTGGTGCCTGTGACAGAGTCTCTGTTAAGAACACTGGACTGGTGGAAAGAAGAGGGAAACCTCAGGGAGGGTGTGCCCTTCCTACAGCAGTTACCCACAGTAGTAGTACTAACAACAGCTGCCTACCTGGGGTGCCCATCTGTACGACCTAACAGTAAGTGGGGTGTGGTCCTCCCTGGAGTCCCAGGAGCATATAAGCCTACTGGAGCTCAGAGCAGTATACTTTGCTCTACAGTCTTTCACTTCACACCTCGGGTCAGTCAGCCCAGGTCAGGACAGACAAAACCACTACCATGTACTACATCAACAAACAAGGAAGCACAAGCTCATCAAAGCTATGTACAGAAACAATGGGGATCTGGACTCTGGCGTACTCCCTAGAGGTGCAACTATCAGCAGTTCACCCGCCAGAGAAAGACAATGTCTTGGCAGACTCCCTGAGCAGGATCAGCCAAGGACATCATGAATGGATCCTGAACAATCAGGTCTTGACCACAGTGTTCAGGAGGTGGGGTACACCAGAGATAGACCTGTTTGCATCCTGGGAGAATCATCAGCTTCCCTTGTTTTGTTGCAGGCCTTTGGCAGTGGACTAGGTCCCATTGGATGCCGACTTTAGACTGGACAGGGAGGTTTCTGTATGCTTTAACTCCCTTCTCACTCTTACTGAGAGTGCTCTTGAAGCTGAGGAGCCATCTGTAACCATGATCCTAATAGCCCCAGCTTGGGCCAGGCAGGTTTGGTACTCCCTACTCCTGGCCCTCTCCGTCAAGCATCCCATCCACCTCTCACTGAGACACAACCTGCTGACCATGCCTCAGGGCAGGATAACCTTCCCAGATCTCAAGACTCTATGCCTCAAGGCACGATTCTCAAGGAGCTAGACTTTTTGGACTTTAACCTTTCTGAAGAGATTTTGCAATTTCACGGGGTTGCCAGGAAACCAGCAACAAGGAAAACCTGTGTTTCTAAGTGGAAAAGGTTTTCCCTGTGGTGTGCTCCTAAACAGCTCAGTCTTTTGCAGGCAGATCTGCCCACAATCTTGGACTACCTAGTCCACCTTCAGTCCCTGGGCCATGGGCCCTCAACCCTTAAGGTGCATCTGGCAGCAGTGTCAGCTTATGTTTCAGCAGGTAAAGAGAAAACAATGGCTTCACACCCCATTTTCAAAAGTTTTTTTTTTTTTTAATCAACATTTTATCCCCTGGTTTGTCCACATCTGTCCAGTCCCATCAGTCCTGTCACCCAACTTCCCCGAGACTTACCTTCCCACCCAACATCCTTCACTTTTAAGACTTACGGTGGTGTACCCGGTCCCCAGTGCATGGCCTGCGAAGGTCTGGATGTCATTCTGCAGCCAGAGAGGTTTTTCCTCCTTATTTCTTTTCCCTCTGAAGCCATGTGCAATGGTGTGACAATGAGCTCTGCCTCCGCAGAGACATTTTTAAAATGCCTGTGATTGACTTTTGTCTGCTAGTGCACTCAGACTGTACTTCCATCAGGACATCTCCAGGTGGCAGACAAGCAGCAGGTCACACAAGCCCCCCCTTCCCTGAGGAAGAAGAGCTGTCCCTGTGACGCTCAATCCTCTCTCCCCTGGCCAGCCCCCAAATGACCCAGGTTCGTCCCCAAATCCAGATTTCCAGTGTGACAGCTGGTAAGGCACCTCAGCCCTCCAAGTCACTGGGCCAGCTTCAAAAAGTTCTTTGAAGGGCTGCTGCACCTGCATCCCCCGTCAGGGACCCAGTCCCTCCATGGGATTTGAACCTGCACATTGCTAAGCTCATGGAGCTTCATTTTGAGTCCATGGCTAATGCTGGTTTAAAGTATGTCACCTGGAAAACAGTTTTCCTGGCGGCTATGACATCTGCCAGAGTGGGGTGTGAGCTGCAGGCCCTCTGTACAGACCAAAATTACATCATCTTCCACAGGGACAAGGTAGTCCTAAGGACAAACAGAAAAGTCCTCCCACAAGTGGTGTCCAAATTTCACCTAAACCAGTGCATTATCCTTCCAGTGTTCTTTCCAGCAATATCCAACTCTGGGGAGCAGAGGCTCCACAGTCTAGATGTCAAAAGGGCACTCAGTCACTACTTGAACAGCACTAAGGAAGTCAGGTCCTCATATTCACAGTTGTTTGTCACATATGGCCAAACTGGCAAAGGTAGGCCAGCCTCCAAGAGAAAAATTGCTCTCTGGATAGTCTCTTGCATCCAGTTCTGTTACAGCAAAGCTGACAAGTTACCACCACAAGGCCTAAGGGCACATTCCACACATGGCACTTCTGCCTCTGAGGCAGCTGCAAGGGACATTCCCTTGCTGGAAATCTGTAAAGCAGCTACCTGGAAAACAGACCACACCTTCACAAGGCACTATTGTCTGGATGTACAGTCCACAGGGAATACCAGATTTGGCACTGCTGTCTTGAAAAACCTTTTCCCTCAACAGGTTGTGTACCCAGCCTCCCACGGTACTGCTTTGTAGTCTGCACTAATTAAGTTTTCCGACCATGCCCCAATTCAGTTAGAATTACAGTTAGGCTACTCTAAAGGCCCATCTCTATGGTGGTTCAATAACTCCCTATTAAACATGCCAGAATTTAAACAGTGTGCATAGGACTGCATAAATGAGATTATACATGAGAATGCTAGTACAGAGGTTGCCCCAACTATACTGTGGGATGCAATCAATTTGGTGTTACGTGGTGATATTATTAAGTATACCTTTCACTTGCAAAAAATAGGGAATCACAGTTGCAAGATTTGCAATAGAAACTGAAAATACTTCAGGAGCGTCACATGCAGGGTGATAAAACTTCACAGGATGAACTAATTCAGTTATAAAATAGGATACAGAAGATTTTAGATCTGAAAACCGAGACGACCCTTTGCTGCCTACAGCATAACTATTATGAGGGATGTGCAAGAGCTACAAAAATCCTAGCATAAAGTCTCAGAGGATTGCAAACTGCCATCACCCAGATCAGATAGCCTGAATCCCACAGGCCGACCACCAACCCAGAAGGTATTTTACAGGCCTTTAAGACCTGTTATACCTGATTATACAGCGCAGCTATAATAGCTACTGCTGAATCTATTCAACAATTTCTACAGCTTTTACATCTCCCCACCTTGCATATTTCCCAACAACAACGCTTGGTGGCACCCATCACAGTTGCGGAACTCTTAGTCAATATCAAAAAATCTTAAGAATAATAAATGCTCCAGGCCTGATGGATATACCACAGAATTTTACAAAATATTTGTGAATACTATTAGTGCACTGCTTAGTGGTGCCTGTGAAGGGGTTCTGCAGGATGGGGTCGTGCCTCCTACCTGGAAGCAAGCAGCCCTATTGGCTCTCCTGAAGCTAGAGAAGGACAGGACCTTGTGTGCCTCATACTGATCTATTTCTGTGCTTAATACTAACATACTAATTGCCAGCAGATTAGGCCTTTTGGTCTATCGAGTCTGCTCGAACCTGAGATCCCTAGTTGGGTACCGAGGCCCTCCCCCCCCCCTTGTGTTCCAGAAACCCCTATCATCCATCCCCACCCCCCTGGGCAGGGCCATCATCTAATACATCTGCTTTCTGTCTGTCCCACCTTTTCTTGAAGCCCTCCACTGTAAATCTCTGAACCAGCTTGCCAGGCAGCATGTTCCAAGGATCCCCACCCTCTCAGTGAAAAACCTCCTCCTCTTTTCCCCCCTCACCCTTCCACCTTCCAACTTCAAACCATGCCCTCTGGTGATACCTCCCTGCTTTAGTCTAAAGATCCCCTCCGTGTTTACCCTATTTATTCCCTTGAGGTACTTGAAGACCTCAATCTGTCCCCCCGTCTCTCCTCTCTTCCAATGAAAACAAGCAGAGCTCCTCATGTCTGTCCTCATACGTCAAATCCCCTAGTCCTCGTATCATCTTAGTTGCCCTCCTCTGTACCCTCTCCAGGAGCTGTATGTCTCTCTTCAAGTGTGGTCTACAGTACTGTACGCAGTACTCAAGGTGTGGTCTAACCAATCTATTGTACAGCGGCAGAATCACTTCCCTGTTCCTAGAGGTGATTCCCCCTTACGGTGCATCCCAACATCCTGTTTGCTTTGCTAGCCGCTCTCCTGCACTGCTCAGAGTTATTCATACATGCATCCACCATGACCCCTAGGTCTTTTCCCCTGTTGAGGCCTCCAGCGCCTCCTCCCAGGGTGACCTGTGTTTGGGTTTCCTGCTCAAGATGTAACGCCTTGCACTTGGTGATATTGAAATTTAATTTCCATGTGTGAGCCCACCTTTCCATGGTGTCCAGGTCCCATTGCAGGGCCAACCTCCCCTCTTCCCCCTCAACTACTGCTCCCATCTTGGAGTCATCAGCAAAGAGACTCATTTCACACCCTATACCCTCCCTGATGTCCGAAATGTATGCGTTAAACAGGATTGGACCCAGGTGAAAAGCCCTGCGGTACCCCACTACCGACCTCTCTAGGGTTCGAGAGCTCCCAACTGACCACTACTTTCTGAGCGCGTCCAGCTAGCCAGTTTTCAATCCATCTGACCATCAAAGGGCCTACTCCCAACCCCGTCAGTTTCTCCACCAGACCATTGTGGGGGACAGAGTTGAACGCCTTGCTGAAGTCTAAGAAGAATACATCCACAGGCTTTCCCCTGTCCAGTTCTGATGTTACCCATTTGTAGAACTCCACAAGATTGGTTTGACACAATCTACCTGGCACAAACCCATGTTGTCGACTATCCAGGCCTCCCACCTACTCCAAGTACACCCCCAATCGTTCCTTTAGTATACTCTCCACTAATTTTCCCACCACCGAGGTCAAACTGATGGGTCTATAGTTACCTGGTACTTCTCTCGAACCTCCTTTATTAATTGGCACCACATGTGCCTCTTGCCAATCCCTAGGTACCCTCCCTGTCTCAAGTGACTTGTTGAAGAGCTCTGCCAGGGGTGCAGCCAGTATGTCCGCCAATTCCCATAGTACTCTCGGATGAATGCCATCCGGCCCAGGAGATTTATCTTTCTTTGATATTGATTATAAATTATTTACCACCATCATGGACAGTATTAATATGACTATTTTACCACAACTGCTGAATTTAGCACAAATACTGCCTGTCACTCCCTCACAAGTGTATTTTCAGAAGTGGAACAAAGCAATCAAGAGATACATCTGGCAAGGGAAAAAATCTCAAGTTCATTCCTCAGTACTGCAACTACCTAAAAGGAAAGGAGGCCTTGCCCTCCCTAACCTACTTCTTTAGTCATACAGCAGCAAAGCTTTGTACTGTATTTTACTGGCTCACTGATGACCACAACGTCCATTAGGAAACTCTTGAAGTACTAGGAGACCTCCTTCACCTTGAACAATCTTTAATGACAACAGCACCCCCTCTCACTTCAACATCAGAATGATAATCCTTACATGACCAACACTCTTCAGGCTTGGTTCGGACTCTTAAAGAGGAGAGAGCCACAACCTTTTAAATATTGAATTCTCTCCCCCCCCCCTTGGTATGGCTGACTTTCTCCCACCTTGTTTTGATTGTTGTTTTCAATGATGGGAATGGCTGGGCCTGATATACTGGTTTCAATTCCTGGAGGGTTCTACTATCCGCACTTTTGCTGATGTAGTTGCTAAATATAATATACCACAATTACACTTTTTTTATCTACAAGCTCGGAATTACTCATGACCCCATATACAGTATGAGAAAACTCAGCAGGGGATGCCATCAGTTATCTGTCTGATAGAACACACCTTGAAGGGAGAAGATCGTACTAAATATCTTATATCCCAGTTGTACCAGGCCTTGCTGTCCCTTCAGAGTCATTCAGTGGACCCACATAAAGATAACTTGGGAGAAGGACCTTAATACCACTCTTTCAAAGCAGCAGTCTTCAATCTGTCTACAAGGTGACCTCTTCTCATTTATGGAAAAATTTTCATGGAAATCCATCATCCGGTACTTTATCACCCCAGCCAAACAGGTTAAATATTTACCCCACCAGGGTGCTCGTTGCTGGAGATGATGTTTCTCCTTTCCAGCCACTCTTGGCCATATATTATGGTCCTGCCCCACGCTGATGCCCTTTAAGTCTCAGTTACAGTAGGCCCTTGTGGATATCTGGGACCCCAATCTTCAACTTACGGATTCCCTTTTTCTTTTTGAGATATACCGGTTGGATATAGGACCTCAGATAATCGCAACTTTCTAAGCATAGCCATAGTTGCGACCAGGAAATCTATTACTAAACTTTGGCTGACAGCCCTCCCCCTTCTTTTGAAATGTGGCATACCTTAATGTGCACTATATATCAGATAGAGAAACTCACCGTAAAAACCTGAACAATTCTTACCATTCTTTTGAAATCCACTTGCGTAGGTAGGTGGCATACATTATGTCTAAAAAAAACTCAAATTCTATTCCCTGAAAACATTTCTGGTAATGACAACTTAAATTCATCTACAGCAAACATACACATAGAGATGTGGGTTCCTTTTCTCCCTCCCCCCCTGTGTTTTTTTGATAACTGTCAATGTATGGCATACATGGATAGCAGGATGCCTATGTTATGTCTGTTACTTGTTGTATAGTGACATTATAACTTTGGTAGCAGCATTATTTGTTATATGTATCTATTTCTGAATGTTTATTATTTTATATATTTTCTAATTAAAAGTAAATTTGAAAAAAAAAAAGAAATCTGTTTTGTCTGCCTTATGTCCCTGCAGGGACTCAACATTTTGGGGCTTTCTATTTTTGTCTAGGTTTAGCTAGTTTAGTGGTCACTTCTCCCCCACCTACAGAAATAAATATGACATTAGAGGGCAGAGTGGAGCGTGAACACACAGTAGAGCTTTTAATTTCATTCTAAGTTTTTCCAATCTGCATAAAAGTCTACTCTCTGGAGCAGCTCAAACCGGCAGGCTGATTTGCACTAGTTAACTGTAGGGCTTATCTGTCGCCTCGTTGTCGACTGGTCCTGAGTGATGACTCCGGGGCCCTCAGTTACTTGAGGGGACCAGCCTGGGTTCTTAAGAGACAGGACCGAAACTCACTATACCTTCTAAAGTGTGCTGCCCCCACCTGAGGACACAGGCAACCTAACAGTGGCTTTTCCCCATTCCCCAGGAACAATACTTTCATCTCCCACCCCCCGTTCAGGCAATCCCCAACAGAGCACAGTACCCAAAAACAGCCATGGAGACAGCAATTACCATAAACATAAGTTTTATGTTTGGGGGAAGGAAGGAAGGAAGGAAGGAAGGAAGGAAGGAAGGAAGGAAGGAAGGAAGGAAGGAAGGAAGGAAGGAAGGAAGGAAGGAAGGAAAAGGGGCTGGCAACTTGACTGCAAGAAAATAAAGTTCGCTTAGGCTTTTAAACAACACTTTCTGACATCAGTGTCTATATCAATAACACCATTGCCAACACCCAGTTTAACTTCTCCCAAGCTTCCACCCATCTGGTTCCAGACCTGTCCCAGAATCTCTTCTTGGGGTACCCCACTACAGTGACACGCCTGTGATGTCACAGGTAAGGGCCCTAGCTGCAGAAATAACACAAGGCAAAGCAGCTTGGAGTAGAAGTAACCATTTGTAATCCCCTGGTGGAAAATGTATACTTGACTGACACAGTACCAGTGGAAAAGGTGTCCTTGGCTTCAGATCACACTGGAGCACTTGGTAGACAGCAGCTTGAGCAGGAGCTTCTTGACTAAAGACAAACCGCAGCTCCGTCATCCCAACTGGATCCATTCAATGCAGATCTCGATTTCAGGCGGGAGCTCAGGCCAACAGGCTGGTAGCAAGATTTCGGGCCAACAGGCCAGTAGCAGAATTTCAGGCCAACAGGCCAGCTCCTTCGGGTGCAATATCCATGGCAGGTCCTCTGAGCTAAAGAAGAGCTTCAGACTCTTTCTTCTTGAATCTCAGCCTCCCTCTCTGGAGTGAAACCAAAGTTTCCTTCACACAGCAGTAATCAGGCAGAAATCTATCTGGAGCAGCAGCTCCCCAATTGACTTTAGCACAACTGCACAAAGGCTCAGTGTAGCTTGTCCTTTGTGGCTGACAGACCGAGGAGCAAACACAAAGTCCTTAAAATTCTCAAACTTTTCTTTTTCCAGAAGAAACCTTAGCCCCTAAAATCACAGTCCCTCACAGTGCTGCCACCTCTGTGGTTTCAGTCACTTATAGCTCTCTCACAGCTGGATGGAAATGGGCTCACAGCTCTGTCATATCTGAAGGCTTCAAATCCTCTAGGTCCTGAGGGACAGAAAACTGGCAACCCTGAGGCAAATTCATCTTTAGGCCGAAAACCAACATTTTTCCTGTGCTGGGACTAGAGCCCCCTCCTACAGGCAGGGGTCCCAATGGACTGACCCTGAGCAGAAAGTCTCTCAGGGTTTGGGAGCTCACTCAAACTCCTGACTGGTTCACATAGTTGCCATTCTGAAAAATTAATATTCATTAATCTCCCTCGATGCTACATTGGTCCCCTGAATTGGCACCTAGAAAGGCCCCTGTTTTTATTTCCAAGAGTCTCTGGTATAGTTCCATAGTTCTTTGTTGGAATCCTGGCTGTCCTATTGTCTGGTTTAGGGGTTGGGGTCACAAGTATGGTTGCTGATATTTAGTCCCAGAAAAGTCCAACATTTAAAGTCCTTGTGTAGCCACAGTTAACACTTTTAAAATGTATTTCCCTCACAGTTCAATAGCACTCCCACTGCCCTTTCACATAAATGCATGGTTGTGGATTTTCACCCCACTGGCAGCCTGTCACTGCTGCCGAAATACTGTTCTTCTGTTGTGGCAAGGCGACTCATTAATATGCATGAGCCTCATGCATTAGTTATATTGTCCCCCATAGTGTGCACAGGCGCACTTAAAATACAATTCTTTGGGGCTTCTCTTTGGTACCCTCCAGGTGTCCAGACCCCATCAGGATAAATACAGGGGTCAGGAACACCAGAGAGGCACTAGGATCACCACAGTAGTAGCAGAAAATCAAGTGCGCGGACCACCAACCTGCCCGAAAGTGGGTGTTCCAACCAGTGGCACCGCAGAGGAAAACAGAACCATTAAGGTAAGCCCAACACAGTTGGGGGGCTTACATAGGCATAGTGAGGAATCCCTTGGAAGAAACATTACTATGGTGACTAAGTTTTATGTTGTCTTGCACGTGCATAAGAAACATGTTGTGGTAACTTTAGAAGCAGGTTTTGGAGGTGCGGTCTTGTTGTGGCCAGTGGCGCCACTGCTTTTTGGGGCTGGGCTCCGTGGCGTGAACTAGATTACATGCTGTCTATGACAGCAGTGCAAAAGCATGCCACCAACTTAAAACATTTTTGCCGCTGCAATGAGGGAGCTCCACCTCATTGAAGGGTGTGCCTTTCCTGGTGTAACATTTCAATCAGACATGGTGGCTGTGCCGTCCGCCTCGCACAGTCCCCAGAAAGGTTGATGTCAGGGGTGCCCAATTCTTCTGTCAGCATCATCATGCCCCCCTCCTGAGTTCATTTGCCAACGGGGAGCCCAATCCCCTTCGGCATCATGTCCCGTGCCAGTTGTTTGCCGAGGGGGGTGCCCTATCCCCCTCGGCATCATCCCCCCAACACCATTTATTTGCCGATGGGGTGCCCAATCCCCGTCAGCTCCAGTTCCCCCACCCCAAAACACACAGGTGGCATGTTGGGAGCCCACCCCAGCGTGCCAAAAGTACCTGTTAAAAGAAAAAACCTTCACACAATGTTTATTTTTTTGGTTTTTAACCCTGCAAAGTAGAAGACGTTCCCTCGATGTCTACGGCTCCCTCCCCCAACCCGCACCCACCCACTGCGTGCCCAACCTCCCCACCCCCTCACCCCATACCTACCTCCGGCCCGGTGCAATGATCTTTGGTGGACCGGGAACACGTCTGCACTCTTCAAAGCCGACCACGAACTGAAGAAGTGCTGGTAAGCTATATTATGGCATAAATAGGGTTTTTTGAACTTTGGTGCATATCTCGGGCATTTTTGGATATTTTGGCACCAAATTTTCAACATGGGGTTATTGGGACCCCTCCTTATGAATGCAGTCATTGTCATGGCATTATTCGGCCCCGAAAGGTGATTTTACAGTCACTGCATGAAATTACCTTTCGGGATGGATTAACTAAACAACAGTGCCACTGTTCATGAGGTGGGCTCTCAAAAAGCCTATGTTGCAAATTTGGTGAAAAAAAATTTAAAAAATGACTTTTACAAGTGTGCGTTGTGCAGTTTCCACACATGCTCGTAACTTCACAAATCTGTAATATTTTCACTCCAGATTTTCAACATTGACATTTCTTCACACCTCCTTATGAACAGTATAGCTGTCATTTTTCACATCCTGTCCAAAATGTGTTTTCGCACTTCTGGCACAGAATAGCGATGTCAGTGTTGGAAATCAGTGTTCGGGACAGATTAAGAAAATCACAGTGACACTGTTCATGAGCAGAGGTCCTAAAATGCCTATGTTAAAAATCTGGTGGCGAAAGTCCTTTAAATGACTATGCCATGAGCGTGCGTTGCGTAGTTTCCACGCACCCTCGTAACTTCGCAAATTTCTAATATTTTCACTCCAGATTTTCAACATTGGCATTTTTTCACACATCCTTATGAACAGAACAGCTGTCATATTTCACATCCTGGCTGAACTGTGATTTCGTACTTCTCGCGCAGAATAGCGCAATCGCTGTGGGAAATCAGTGTTTGGGACAGATTAAGAAAATCACAGTGACTCTGTTCATGAGCAGAGGTCCTAAAATGCCCATGTTGAAAATTAGGTGACACGTCCATAAAATGACTGTTACAGGCATGCATTTTGCAGTTTCCACGCACGCTTGTAACTTCGATAATTTTTAATATTTTTACTCTAGGATTTTCACCATT
The DNA here is from genome assembly GCA_016271365.2 of Neoceratodus forsteri. Lineage (NCBI taxonomy): Eukaryota > Metazoa > Chordata > Ceratodontiformes > Ceratodontidae > Neoceratodus > Neoceratodus forsteri. The sequence goes on from CM028130.1 coordinate 1,114,004,683, forward strand.
GACATTTTTTCACTCCTCCTTATGAACAGTACAACTTTTATTTTTCACATCCTACCCAAACTGTGTTTTTGCACATCCGGTGCCCAGTGGCGCAAGTCGCTGTAGGAAAACAATTTTCAGAACAGAGTAAGAAAATCACAGTAACATTGTTCATGAGCAGAGGTTCCAAAATGCCTATATTGAAAATTTGGTGCAAAAATTCTATAAAATGACTATGTTACAAGTGTGCGTTGCGCAGTGTCCAAGCACAGTCGTAAGTTTGAGAATTTGTAATATTTTCACTCCAGGTTTTAAACATTGTCATTTTTGCACACCTTCTTATGAACAGTACAGCTTTCATTTGTCACATACTGCACAAAATGTAGTTTTGCTCATGTGGCACACAATCGCGTAGGCACTGTGGGAAATCAACATTCAGAGCAGATTCAGATAATCATAGTGCCACTGTTAATGAGCACAGGTCCCAAAATGGCTATGTTAAAGATTTGGTGAAATAATTCCACTAAATGACAGTGTTATGAGCGTGCGATGTACAGTTTTCACACACGCTCGTAACTTCGAGAATGTTTAATATTTTCACTCCAGATTTTCAACATTGCCATCTCTTCACAGCTCCTTATCAATAGTGCAGCTAGCATTTTAATGAGGTGCAGAATGGCACGATCACTGTGGGAAATCAATGTTCGAGACTGAGTAACAAAATCACATTGACACTATTCATGAGCAGAGGTCCCAAATGCTTTCATGAGGTGGGGTCATAAAAAGGCCATGTTTTAAAATCTGGAGTGCAAATACCAACACATGCCCAGGGTGTTATGGTTTCTAACCATTATGTCCCACACTGTACAGACTAACAGGCATCGGGGTGTCTCTTTGGATTGTCTGCTGTACTGCTCACACCATTGGTCCTCCACCCCCACCCTGCAGCCACTGACAGTCATCAAGGTATGCCTTGGACTCTTCAGCCCCAAACTTCAACCCATTCTCCTATGCTGCACCCATCTCAACGTACATACTTATGAGCATAAGGCCAGATGACCCCAAGGCACAACGCGACACTTGTCAGACCCTGCAGGGTAGAGTGAGGTGAAATAACATGAGCATCATGACCAGCGAGGTGGGATGGGGTTGAGGTCGATTCTATACTTCACTGCTATTCCTATTATGCATCTCTCTTAACTCCTGCACTACCAATGCCAACACCAGCAAGATAACATTCAGCATTGACAAATGCTTGTTTCTTCTGATAGGCTTATCCTACTCCACTGTACCTGTAATTATATCCTGCCTTGCTTTACCTGCAATTCCTTATTACCTGTGGACCTACAGAATAAGGCTGCTGGCTATCCTGTTGAACATGCATCTCTTTTTAAATATCAGAGAGGCACATGAAGAGGGTTGATAACAATAAAATGTAATATTTCCAGAAGGTATTACAGACCCTATGGAAAGGGATATTGTAAAATACAGTGCCACCATTAAATGTCTGGTGCACTCAGAGGTTCAGAATGGTGGAAGGGGCAAGAAAGGAAACAGCCCCATCCTATCCACAACAAACACAAATTAATCCCTGACAAGAAACACATTTCCATCACAGCTACCTGTAGGGGAGGCACTGCTCTCACCACTTTCAGTTAGCAATCTGCCACAACAGCCAGATGGGTGCAAGCAATGACGAGACAAGGCCTCAGTCTACAGGTATCTTACAACTAAGAAGGAAGGAAGGTTATGAAGGTCATCTTGTAGACAGTAATTAAGCCTTTACAGCAAGGGGATTGGTTTTCCTCGCTGAAAATAAGGGATGCTTATTTCTATTTTTCAGTGAGAGCAGACTACAGGAAATACTTACAATCCAGAGTGGGTATAGATTAGTACCAGTACCAGTACCAGTACCATTACAAGGCAATGCCTCCTTAACCTGACTTTGGCAACAAGGGTATTCACTATTCAGAAACACTACAAACATGTGAACATATAAATCAACCAGTAGAAGAAGGTTTTTGGTTTATTGACTCTGCTCTCAAGATTACAGTGGGCCCTGCCCCTCCTCCCTGCCAACCCTGACTCTCCTCATCACCCTGTCCCAGCCCTTCTTGAACCTCCCCCACCGTCTCTTACTGACTACTTTTGAATGGAGCTCATTTCACCCTGCCACCACCTGTTCTGTACTGAAGTGTTCCTCGCCTCTTCCTTGCACCTTCCCCCTGTCAGTCTGTAGCAGTGCCCCTTGTGGTCTTATTTTCACTGAGATGAAATAGATCCTTGATATCCACCTTGTTCATACCTTTCAGGTACTTGAAGGTTTCAATCATGTTCCCTCACTCCCATCTCCAGTCAAACGAGTACATACTGAGTTCTCGAAGTCTGTCCTCATATACCCTGTCAATCTGTCCCTGAACCATCTTTGTTGCCCACCTCTGCACTGTCTCAAGTTGCCCAATATCCTTTGTCAGGTAGGGACTCCGGGATTGAACGCTATACTCCAGATGTCACACCAGGGATCTGAACAGTGACAGGAAACCCTCCTCCCTTCTGCTTGTGAACCCTCTAGCAATGCAGCCCAGTACTCTGTTGGCACTGGCATAGCTTTCCTTAACTCTGTAGCCTGCTATAGGTTGCTGGTAATAGCAATCCTCAGGTCCTTTTCCTCCTCCAGTACAGTGACTTTGACCCCCCTCCCGACTGTCCTTATCTGTTCTTTCTTCCTACATGCGTGACCTTGCACTTCTTAGCACTGAATCACAGTTGCCACTACAGAGCGACTTCACCAGAGTAGAGACATGGTTCAAAGATCATAAATTGATAATGAGCTACAAGAAAACAGAAACCATGCTGTTTTCCAGCTCTCTAAACAAACACAAAAACTATCCACTATCAATATGCAAGGTGGCAGGGTTTCACTTGAACTTGTTCAACACTTTAAACACCTTGTATCACTATTGACAACTCACTCTCCTATACTCTCCACATTGACAACACGGCCAAAGCTAACAACAAAAGCATAGGTCTACTTTATCATCACGAGCATAGCCTCTCCCCTGAAACCCTCAGCACAGCTGTTCACAGTTTTGTGGGTTCCCTGGTGGACTACGGGCTGCCTATATATGGTTCTGCCACAGATATTGCTCTCCAGTGCATAAAAACTGCACTCAACAAAGTCTGCCGGATCACCTTAGGTGCGCACTGACTGACTCATACCTGTGATATCTATGCCAGGGCACATTAGCTCACGCTTAATGGCTGACTAAAATATCAATCCTGCCTTCTTGCCAAAAAGATCTGCCTTGGTCAGCTACCGCCAGGGGTCCAACAACTTTTGGTTCCCAGCAATAATCCACGGCACATCCATAACTCCGAACACCAGTCCTTCCTAACTCCGAAATGACGAACATCTCAAGGACAAAGGTCCTTTGCTTACCATGCACTGCTGTGGTTCAACTCCCTCTAGGAGAACATTGCACACCTGCCCACACTGGGTACTTTCAAAACAAACTTGAAACTCCTTTTGATATGTGAATCTCAATGTGCCTGCCATCGCTAGCACCTCCTTTCCAACCCACATCATTACTTCCATCCCCTGCCCCCTCAACCCTTCCCTCTCTCCCCTGAGTAGGCCCTCCTGCTCCCCCCACACACTCAGCACCCTCTCCCTTTGCTTCCAGTTTAGTCACCTCCCTCTGATCCCTACTGCTATACTGATATTACACTCTCCTTTTGCACATTGCACTAGGGCTCCTCCCCTTCACCCCATTTTTCTTTTTTTTTTTAGCACTTAGTAACACTCCAAACAACGTCTTGTTTGCTGACAACTGATTGGTTTCACTGTTGGGCACTAAATTGTCTGTTTTCCTGTGACCTGTACTGTGTTTGATATATAATCCTGTTTGTTTACCTTTCTGTTTCTGCAATCCTTTAAATAATTTCACCTATCTGTTCTACTGAAATGTCCTGACGTGGAACCTATGTAAAGAGCTCTGCGCTCAAATGGTTTTCTGAGTACTAAGATCAATCAATCAATAAATAAATAATATACCAGACCACCTTTTCAGCTTTGCCTGGTCCTCTCTTAGGTCCTGTACCCCCTTCATCTATGTCCACCCTCCCACAGAGTTGGCACTGTCCGCAAAGAGGCAGGTTTTCCTTTTAATGCTGTCTCCTGTGTCATTAATGAACACATGGATTAACAGTGGGCTGAGTACTGATACTTGCAGACCCCACTTGCTGTGTCCCTCATACCTGAGAGCTCCCTTCTCACCACAACCCTTTGGGTCCTATCACTGAGCCAATTTTTTTTTTTATTTAGTTGTTTAACCAGGTATAGCACACTAAGCTGAAAGCTTTTATACAGGAGCGACCTGGGAGCACAAGGAGGTTAAGTGACTTGCTAGGGTCACACAGTATGCAAGTGGAAGCTGTGGGATTCAAACCCAGGTCTGGTCTGCTGGATGTCACCAGATTTGCAGCTCAGAGCCTTAGACCACTGCGCTATACTGCCTCCAATTTGCCACCCATCTTTTTATTTTGTTTCTTGACCCTAAGTCCTCTAACTTTCTGATCCACCTCTTGCAGGGCACCGAGTCAAAGGCCTTGCTGAAATTCAGGTACAGAATGTCAGCTGTGTGGCCCTCTTGGCCTGCCGCCTTTGTAACTCAGTCAAGGAAGCTGATCAGGTTGATTTTATGGGATTTCCTTGATATGGACTCATGTCACTCGTCCTGCAGCCCATTTTCTTTGAGGAACCTAACTAGCCTTTCCTTCAGAATGGTCTCCATCAGTTTACCCACAGTGAGGTCAGACTGACCAGCCTGTAGTTCCTAGGCCCAATTTTGTGCAGTGGTACCACATGAGCGGTTCTCTATTTCCGTGGTACTACCCTTGTATCTAGTGAACTGTTGAACAGATCCACTAGCAGACTCGCCAGTTCCACCACCAGTTCCCTCAGAACTCTTGAACCATGCTACCCAGACACAAGGACTTCTTCACTTTCAGTGATGTAAGCCCCTTCCTAACCCTCTTTTCAGTTGTTCTGCCCTCAGCTGTGAACTTCCTCCCCCATCCTCCCTTGCAGCACTGGTCCATCCTTTTATTTTACTTATTTATTTTATTTATTTCAATCTAGGATTACCACACCTTTGAGCCGAGGCTCTTTTACAAAGGTTCCAAGTCAGCATGTGCAACAGTCATCATTTTTAGTTACAAACATATAGTCATTGACTTACAGACATGTAATAACCAGTACAAAGACTTCAGCTATGAGCAAGACAAGGGAAGGGGGGTGGTGGTGGGAAATGAGGTGGGAGATCAAGGGGAGGAGATGCAGGGGGTAAGGGAGTCTGAGGTGGTTGAGGCGGGGGTAGGAGTGGAATGCGGGGGAGGTGGGGCGAGGGTGGAGACAGTGCAGCCAGGGGGCTCTTGCCGAGGGAATAAGGACAGGTAAGGTGCAAGGGGTGCAAAGACTGATTGTAAGTGCTGGGTGCTGGGGCATTTGCAGCTGGGATGGTGGAAATGTTAAGATGGGCAATCGCAAGATACAAGCAGTGAGAGGCGCAGCTTGGACTTGAAGAGGCCGAGTGTTGGAGCGGCCGCTATGTCGCTGCCAAGAGAGTTGAGCCAGTTGGATGCCCAATAGGTGAATGATCTTTGTCCCTGGGTCGTGCAACATCATGGGATATGTAGTAGATGGGAATTGGATCTCCCTGTAGTGACACGTTCCTATGTCTAGGCTCAAGGAGAGCACAGACACCAGGTGGGGCCCAGGCCCATTATAATTTTCTTGGCTGTGATGCAGGTTTGGTATTTTATGTGTTTGTCCAGTTGAAGCCATCCAGATTGGGAATAAAGGTCACATGTGTGGGTACGGCGATGTGAGCCAGTGATGAGATGACATGCCTTATTCAGGGAGGTTGCAATACGTTTGAGAGCAGAGGTAGCTGCAGACCCATATATGATAAGACCATAGTCTATGATGCTGACGATGGAGCTTTGGACGGCCACTGCCAGTGCTTCTGGGGTTAGGTGTTTCCTGTGCAGGAATAATATGCCTAACCTCGCATTGGCAGACTCTGCAACATTGCTGATATGGACAGCGTATGAGAGGTGGGGATCAAGGGTGATCCTTTTCCTTAGTAAAGGCAGAGCAAAAGTATTCATTCAACACCTCTTCCTTCTCTTTACTGCCTTCTACCCACCCCTCCCCTTTTTAGCTGTACTATGTCTACCTTTGTGTCCCTATTTTCACTGATATACATGAAAAAAACTTTCTCTCTCTCCTTAATCCTCTCTGCAATTTTCAGCTCCTTCCCCGCCTTGGCCTGCCCTACTGCCTTTCTAGCCTCCTTGGCCATCTCCAAGTAATCCCCCTCATCCTCCTTCTCTTCATCCTGTTGGGACTGCTTGTACTTCCTATACTGTATGTGGCCTTCTTATCCCTCACTGCCTGGCTCACATACCTACTGAACCAACCTGGTCTGCTGGCTTTGGAGTTCTTCCCCTTTGGCTTAAAGAGACACTGTCAACCTGTTTTGCATCAATTATTTCTAGTTAAAATCCCACATTTTATGATTGCTTACCTTCTCCAAAATTCATTGGTGTTGCTGTTTGTTTCATCTGTCTGCTTGTTTAGCAGAACTGAAATGCATGTTAATGTATATTTATAAACAATGTTGTTTTGTTTCAAATAATGTAACTATTCTTATTGATTACTTCCTGAACATTAGAAACACCTCTAAGCAGTGCAGTCACTCATGGTGCAATAGCATCCTGAGCTCCCACTGCATCATGAGTGGCTAAACTATGTTGGGGATGTTCCCAAGTCCAGGAAAGATGCAGTGGGAGTTGATCAAGGAATGTAAACAAACCTGTTTTTGTGTGGTAGCACCAGTATGGTGGGCAGTCTGTTTCTCACTTTTTAAAAGAAAAACAAAACCAGAATCAAATTACCAGTGACATCAGCAATCTTTACAGAATTTTGGCACTCATAAAATGTGTTTTTAAACTAGGGACACTATCAGGCCTAAATGGATTGACAGTGTCCCTTTAAGGCATGTGTTAGTGGCTGCCACCATCCTTTCCCTGATCAATGTCCACTTTAGATCCACATTTGTATGCTCCTTAAGGCTTGCTAGGTGTTCCCTCAGTATCTCACCTATCTTACCATTGTCAGCTTTCCCGAAATCTTGCACGTTTGTCTTTCTGCATGGTATCTTCTTCCCTATGTCAGCTTGAACCACACCATCCTGTGGTGGCTACTCCCCAAGGGCTCCTCCACCATGATGTCCTGGACATGATCCCCGTTTGTAAATACCATGTCCAGGATGACTCCATCCCATGTTGACTTGGTCACCCCCTGAACTAGGAACCCATCTGGCATCCAATATCAATTGGCTCCTGGCACAGATAGTGGACAGGACACTAAAATCCACCTAAGGCAAATTGAAGTCCCTATCATCATCACTTCGGCCCTTTCTGCTGCCATCCTGATCATGGTGCCCAACTCCCTGTCCTTTTCTCTTATCCTGATTAGGTAGCCTATAAACTACAATCAGCTTAAATTTCCTTTCTGCTGCTTTTTGGAATTGTACCCACTGCACTTTTATTTTTCTATCCCCTATTTCTTCCCTAATGGCAGTAATGCCCTCCCTGATGTATAGTGCCACCCTTACCCTATCCTAGCTCCCATCCCTTCTATAGAGGGCATACCCTGGGATGGAGAGTTCCCAGTTATGATTCAGGTTAGCCCGGGTTTTGGTGACTGCCTCCAGACCCATCTTTTCCTCTGCCATCATGGCCTGCAGGTCTTCCATTTTGTTCAAGAGACTTCTAGCGTTAAGGGACCTTACCCTTCACCACTCCCGATTCCCTGCCCTTCTTTTTGTCCAAGTGCCTCCCTCTCCTGTTTTGATGTTTGCCCCTCTCCTCTTCTTCTCCTGGGCCTCCCCCTTGCTTTCTGCCACACTCACCCCCTCCTATTCCCACTCTTCCCCTTTATTGACCACCTTGTGCTTTTCACCTGATAAGGGTCAATCAAACCCTCCTTCAGAAAACCCCATCTCAGACCCCTTCTAGTCTCCCTATGCCTTCCCCTTTCTGACTACTCTGTGTTCTCTACCTGGAGGGCTGTCTGCCCCTCCTCTGGGAAACTCTGGGTACTGCGACCCTTTCTGACCCCCCTTTCAGTTTAAATTTAAGCCCTTGTTTATATATTCCCCAATCTGTTCTCCTAGTAGCCTGTACCCATTCTGCTTAAGTACTTAAAGGATTTTATCATCCCAGGTCTTCCCAGTTCCCTACATATTTAAATCCCTTCTTCCTACAGCAGTCCCTCTGTTCTCTGTTTCCTAACTATGCTGGCTGTAGGCACTGGCAGTGCTTCCGAGAAAGTTACTGACCTAGCCTTCCCTCTACAAACCTGCCCCTCCAATCTGAACCTCTCTTGCACTGTCGGTACCTCACATCCAGCTAGGTCATTCGTACCTAGGTGAATGACCACATATGGCTTTCTTCTTATCACCTGTGTGAGTGGGCCTACCATTGGACCTATGCACTCTGCTGTCATTCCCAGGAGCCACACCACTCTCCTACACTGCTTTCCCCCTTCTAGTCCATCTAATCCCCTTCACTGTTAAATCCACACGTACTATGAATCTATCATTACCTTTCTTTCCCCCACCCCAAACACTTCTTGAACTATCCTTTCCTGTTTCTAGTCCTACTGCCCCCTCTTCCTTCTACTTTTTCCCCTTCCTCCTTACCCTTAGCCACTGTCTGCCTATTGTTCTCTCCTACCATTCTCATCTACTCCCCCTGTCTACCCAGCTCCAGCTGAACTCTGTCCTCCGTCTCTTCACATCCACCTCCTCTCTACTCCACTAAGGGTGCCCCTTCTCTTCCTGTTGTCATTCCCTTACCTGACCCTCCGTTTCCCTTTTGTTCCTACTGCACCTAGGTCCCCCCTCTACCCTGCAGTATTTAGTGGTTGGAAGCAAATCCTTACTGGTACCACTGTTGGTGCGTCTGTGCCCCCCAGCTGAGCCCATCTCTCCTTCCCACAGTCCTTCAACCTGCCTCCCTAGATTTCCTGTCCCTCTGGGGAAGTGGGTCCCAGTGCAACTGGACCCCCAAACCCCCTGCCCTCCCACTACTCCTCGAGCCTTCCCCTGGCCTAGCCAATCCCTCCTACCTCTCTGTCAGTATTCATACCACCTTCCTTAGCAGCTGCACCTCAGCCATCAAAAAACCTAGTCTTCTACACACTAGGCAACTCCCTACCTCCCACATTGCTCCCAGGAACACTACGGCCCCATACCCCCTGCAACACACACCACCCACCCCTTCCAGCCACAACATTTTCTTTCTAAACACTACTCCACTTGCCACCGCAGGCCTACCCCAGATAAGGAATAGTTTCAAACAGTACAGCCACCTGCCTTTGCAGGCGACTCCACATAGTGAGTAGCTCTGAACAAATGCTCGTGATGGAAAAGTTGGGCTTCATTCTGATTTTTGGGAAATCCATCCTGGAGCCCACACAAAAACTACATTTCATTGAAGCCAAACTAGACACAGTTCAAGTAAGAACCTTCTACCCCATTACCAGCTGGCATTGTTAAATACAGTCCTGCATTATGTGACAGTTTGTCTGCCCAGGAGAAAACATACCTTACTTATACTGCAAAAGCTGTTCTGGAAGATGCCAAATATAATTTTCAAATGGCTACTGATGTGAATGATATTGCATCTAGGTGCTTAACAAATTCAGTGTCTGTCAGGCATTTTGCATTGCAAAGAACGGGGTGGTGGGGCACAAGACATGCAAAAATACAATAAAAGATTTCTAGGCCTAATAATGGCCATAACTGCAACAATGCCAGCACATGAGGCTGAACCAATGATATTGTTATCAATATATATAGTTATACAATCTATATAAAGCTATACAGTATATGTATATTGTAAAATGGGTCAGAAAAATTATCTCTGTTGGTTGGCTGAAACACATCACGTGACCATGCTTATATCAGAGCACGACCGCACACCTGCACTGTCACCCCCCTCCAAAGCAATTATGCCATTTGAAAGATAGATAACCCACTCCAGGGTGTGCAGTCATGCTCTGATATACGCACGCCTTGGGTGGTCGAGTGCATAACAACACACACGGCATGCGTATATCAGAGCACCCATCAAGACACCTTAGAGTGGGTTATCATCTAATACATACATATCTATATATGTATATATTATATGTCTATATTCTTTACAAAACATAGTTATTGCACCAGTTAGTTCAACTTAATGCCACAAAAGTAGGGAAATGTGGTGTTATATTTCCAAGCCTAAGCGCCCAAAGCAGCAAAAGAAAAAATCAGTAAGGTTTTCTGTCTTAGTGAATCAGTAGAGGGTCTTCCGGTATCCCGTGAATTGAGCAACTGTAAGCGAGTCACTTTTGGCAACGTGAAAATAGAGATTGACAAATGCACTGTGTGTTCTTCATAGCACAAGTAAGTTCAGCGATTTCCTTTATGTAAGGATTACTTATGTTGTGCACTATATAGGGATTTGTTGGTTGGAACATTTCTGAGCTGCCCACCTGTTGCAGTGGTGAGAGTCACTGCCTTTGTAATGAGCTGACCTGGATTTGGGGCTGGCTATGGGACATACTGGTTTTTTTTTGTTTGTTTGTCTCATTGTTTAATTTTTTTTCCCCTTTCTTGAGTACCCATTTCCCTTCTCCCTCTGCTAACCTCTATTTTCTCGGGAGTAGCCTCCCTCCCGAGTTTCCCCTATTCCTCAATGTCCACCGCCCCCCCCCCCACCGTGATAGTTAATTTAAAGATGGGGGGTGCGGGGGTCAAAGCCCCTCACATAAAAACTCAGTACATGTCATGCTCCCCTTATAATACGCGGCCACCTATTGCTGTTTTTGCACTGCAGCATAGTGCTCATTGCCATTTTGACTTTCGGCAATGTGCATGCACGGTTTTAGTCAGCACTATTTTTAAATTGCTCTCATCACATTGAACCAGGTCTTCCTTGGGGGTTGTGAGCACTAACGCTTGTCCCTCCCCTCCAGCCCATAGTTTCCTGTCTGAAGCACAAGGTATAGTTCCCAAGCCAGTGCCTCATACTGATACACTCTTCAAAAGTAGAGAAGAATGTCTCATCACATGTCGCCAACACAATCTGCAGGCCCTGCTTGAAGAAATGAGATCAATTCTGACCTTGTTCGCTCAGGGAATGGGGTGGGCATTAGGGTTGACAACGTCAAGGAAGATCCCACCACTGATTTGCCAGGATCTTGGAGACCCAAAACCCTAATGGAGGGGGAGCCAAGAATAATCATATGTTAAATGGGGATCAGGACTCTGAGGGTGGATGGAAGGGAGGGAGGGAGGAACCACTGGCTGCCAGGATGTGAGCAGCTATGGTGGGGAAGGGGCTGCAGACCTGTGCTGTGTCCTTAGTTGGACCAGCACAACTATCAACCACAGGCTGCATTGTGGAGACTCAGTTGACACAGGTTTGGGGAAGCAAATGTTTGCTCCTCCTATTGTAATGAGGGTATCTGATGTTTTTTGCTGAGGGACCGTGGTGGGCATTAGGGTTGATGACCCCAAGAAGGACCCCATCACTGTTTCACAAAGACTCCAGAGATCCAAAACCCTAATGTTTTTTCACTTCCTTAATTTGTGTGGTTTGCGTTCTTCAACGCTAATGTGTGCATTCACATAGTTTTTTTGCAATGAATTTCACTTTTTTTCTGCTAGTGGAATTGTATTCATGAAATTATATAAATTGAATACTGTACATAGTCCCAGTGCAATGCATTGGCCCACCAGGCCTTGATACCCATGTCAACCCCTTGCGAAGGAAGGCTCCATGGCCTGCCACAAGGTGTGTGTGTGTGTGTGTGTGTGCATGCTAGAACACTGCTCTGTCCTTCCCCAGGCTAGGACCAGTACCTCATGCCTCAGCGCCTTCCCTCCCAAGCCTCAGCTCATTCAATCGGCTCACTGAGCTTGCACCTGAATTCAGGTCACTGGCACAGGAAGGCAACGTGGTCCCCACTGGGCCAACACCCATCTCTGCAAACAGTGTTACTCCATAATTTTGTTTTGTGACTCTGACCCCAAACTTCAACAGTCTTTTTATGAACCCCACCCCCCTTCTGAACATGACAGCTGTCATTTATAAAATACTGGACAAAACATAATTTCATGCCGCAAGTACGAAAACACATTTTGCCCAGGATTTGAAAAAAGACACTAGTCACGGTCATGAAGTGGTATGAAAAATGGCTATGTTGAAAATTTACTATCAAAATACTGAAAATTACCAAAGTTATGAGTGAGCATTGAAAAATTACCATGTAACGTCATATTTTTTTAAATATTTTGATCCCAAATTTTCAACATAGCCTTCTTATGACCCCACAACATGAACCAAGTAGGTGAATTTGTTTTCTAATTCCATTCAAAATGTGATTTTGCGCACAAAAAAAGTGAAAATAAAGTCTGACCTGGATTTAAAAATGACAACTGTAATGTTCATGAGGTAGTATGAAAAAAATGGCTGTTGAAAATTTAGGGGTCAGAATACTGAAAATTATCAACGTCATGGATGAACATTGAAAAACTTCAACGTACCTTCATAACTTTTGTTATGTTTTAATACTTTGACCCCAAATTTTCAGTATAGTCTTCTTAAGACCCCATCTCATAAACCAGATAGGTCAGATAGTGAACATTTTCAAATTCCACCCTAACCGTGATTTTGTGAAAGAATTGCGAAATCACCTTTTGAGCCAGATTTGATAAGTTTAACCTACCTTGTTCATGAGGTGGGGTCACAAAAAGGACATGTTGAAAATCTGGGGAAAAATGACCAAGTTATGAGTAAAAGTTCAAAATGTATTGAAATACATTATTCGCAATTACCTCGTTTCCTCAGTTTTTGGTCTGGCTTTGAAGAGTGAAGACAGGTCTCTGCTCCAGAGAGGATTACAGGGTTGGACCTTTGGTAGGTGAGTAAGGGGGAGGGGTGAGGGTTGATGGGTGCTAAGTGGAGGGTCGGGTGGGGGTTGGGATGGTGACGCGAGACCCCATCTGGAGTACTGTGTGCAGTTCTGGAGACCCAATCTCCTCAAAGACGTAGACAGGATGGAAGCTGTCCAGAAGAGGGCAACTAAAATGGTGCGGGGTCTGCACTGGAAGACATATGAAGAGAGACTTAAGGAGCTTAATATGTATAGCCTCGAGGAAAGGAGGGAGAGGGGGGACATGATAGAAACTTTCAAGTACCTCAAGGGAATCAACAAAGTCCAAGAGGGTAGCATCTTTCAGAAAAGAGGTGTGCAAGAACAAAGGGCACAATTTAAAGATGGGGGCAACTCAGAGGTAATGTAAAGTATTTTTCACAGAGAGGTTGTGGATGCATGGAACGGCCTTCCGGAGGAGGTTGTGGAGTCAAAAACAGTGGTGGAAGTCAAGCATGCATGGGACAGTCATAAGGCAATTCTAGGGGGTGGGGATAGGAAAAAGTAGGCTGCTGGTTAACTAGGATCTGCAGCTTATCCATTAGGTAGGAAAATGGGCAGACTGGATGGGCCAAGTGGTCCTTATCTGCCATCAAATTCTATGTTTCAAGATGGGGGATCGTTTTCTTTATTTCAGGTTTAAATAAAAAAGGAAGAAAAATAAGCTGAGGGATAGTTTTCTTCATTGTAGGTACCTACCAAAACTGGGAACTGGGCACTCCAGTGTCAGCTTGATACTCAGGGGCACCAGGGGTGGGCACACCGGTGTCCCCAGCTGTTGTGTTGGGGTGTGGACTATGTCAATACTGGGGATTTGGAACCCCAGTGATGGGAGATTGAAATGTCAGGCAGTGGGGGGTAAACAATACGGAGGGGGGGAGATGAACTGAAACCAGTGTGGGCACCCCATGTAAGAATCTTACAACTTTAGCTGGCAACAGGGATTGGGCACCCTGATGTACAGTCAAAACATCAGTTAGTCCACTGAACTGGCTAGTGGTGGATGATCAGAGTGAAGAACAAACAAACAGCCATGGACTGCTACATTCAGCAGGGGTGGGACTACTCACTGATATGTAGCCTCATCCCTGCTGAATAAACCCATTTGAATGTGATATGAATGCATGAAAACAGCCCTGCCACCTGAAACATGAATGAATTCTTGTAAAACAAGCACATTATTCAATGTGGTCACAAAAAAAAAAAAAATCAGTTATTTTTAGAGCACTGATTTTTTTTCTAAATATGCATGTTCAGAAATGGAACTTTTTTCTTAAATATTGTAAAAATTGCTTTTGTTTGGAAGTCTAGGAACTAGAAACCACAAAAGCACACACCTTGGGCCAAACTCTATCAAACCTTCAAGTTACAAATCCTCCTAGTCTTTTAATTATAGGTGAACAAAAAAATGTCTTAATTTATGTAATTTTTTTTGGCCCTCTATAACCTTACTGCTGGTGAACCAGTTGCCACAAAATGTTCCAGATCCAGAGACAACAATACTGGAGACAGTCCTGACCCAGTGCCTAGGACCATAAGACCTTGACACGCAAGTCAGAAGGCTCCCAAGATCATTCGACTATAGATATCTAACAGAAACCCACTAGGCAGTCATGCAACAACCATCCTTTCAACAAAAACATAAATGCCAACACAAACTGCAGTGAACGCTATGCAATATATTTAACAATACTGTAAGAGTATAGTTAACCTAGCAGTTTAAAATAAAAAAAAATGTTGTGCACATTGTTCAAAATGCACATCAAGTTCAAGAATGCATTAGAAATTATTTGCATTACTATAAACTATAAGTGCTGAATGATATCACACCAGAAACAAGATAAAATGATTTAAATCGAAATTCATGCATCTATCACTGTATATACCATGTGAGTATAAATCAGTTGCATTACCAGAATGAGCTACTCAGCTCTGTAAAATCTATGGCCCACATTTTCAAAGAAGATGCGCTGCACATCTTGGCCCAAAACGGAGATGCGTGGCTTATCACAGAAATGTGCCAAAGTACGATATTCAAATAGGGCGGCGTAATCACATCTCTGAATGTGCCATTGTGCAGAATTAATGAATGTGATGCAAATAAGGGGGGTGGTTCCATAAATATGCCATGTACCACAATATTCAGCCAAACTGTACGTCGCATCTGCCACTGCAACCCAGAAATGAGCCGCCCAAAGTTAGGCATGGAAAAGACATGCCTAAATCAGCCAGCCACCCACAGACAGGCTGTGGTAGTGCAGTCAGGTACACTTCAGCCTGCCAGCCCCCATAGTCTAGTGCATCCCCCCTTTACCGATCCTCAACTGAAATGAAATACAGCCCCGAACCGTGTGCCATAGTGCAGTAGAACCCCCCTCCCATGCCCAATCCCCAATCGTATGAGAATCCCACCCTATAACATTTTCCATAGTGTAGGGTCCCCCACATGCCCGATCCCTGATGGAATGTAAACGATTCCCTGATCCCATTTCCATAATGCAGGGACCCCCCCCCCATTCCGCTCCCCATCAAAGCAAAATCATGCCCCAAACTCTTTCCATAGTGTAGTGGTACCCCCCACCCATTCCCGATCCCTGATTGAAATAAAAATGAACACCGTAAACTTTTCCATAATGTAGTGGCCCCCCATCCTGTGAGGACGGGCTCTCCCACCCCGCACCCCCAAACCCAACCAGAGCCAGCAACTGGCTCAGCCATCTGCACACCACCATGGCCAGCCACCGACTGAACTGTCAAAATGTGTACTGTACATAGTACACGCTCATTGGTTGAACCAATGAACTCATACTGTGTACGGTACATGTGTACCTGGTGTCCAGTGGTCCCTCCCCCCACCCGATCACCCACCGATATGTAATAAAGTTTTGAGCAAATGTAACAGAAGACATTCCAATAATCACCAAGCAGTAACTCCAACTTACTTTTCAAAACAAAAGGTTTATTCAAAGCATTCTTTAGACGTCAGACAGTCCACGATACATGTCCCGGTGCTTCAGTCCTACAATAGGGCCTTCGTCAGGGTGTGTTTTATAGCCTAGACCATCACCCATTTAACACAGACATTTAAAGTGACAGCTACATAAAATAAATTAAAACAGTCAATTGACTAGATTGAAAACATAAATTAATGTGTGTTATACATCATTCTGTAATCAAGGACGTATATATTTAGCTTTCTATGCCCATTTGATAAATTTTTATCATAAATGTAATTCTGGGTCTTAACTTTAAAGCCCTCTTGATGTTGGGCCTGTTAGTTTCCAATATTCTGTAGAATATAAAGGATAGAGACAAATAAGGAAAGTGCAAGGGGGTGGGGGGGGGGAATGAACATGGACTATAACAGAGGTAAAAAACACTGTTAACTGCCATGGGCATCGTGTGCACTCCCAGGGTGTGTGGCACAGACATTGATTATGCACCTCCCTGGCAGTTGATGGATGGGGATCCCTTTTGGTTGATCCACACTGCACCATCTGGACCAGGTGGTGTGAGGATGCTGACATGGGTGCAGTCTAGTGTCCTAATCATGCCTGGCATGCCTGCTACCCAGTGGAACTTCTGCATGTTTGCTGTATGCTCTGCCTGTGTGCTGGGGAACTGGATGTACTTCGAAGCATGTGGCAGCAGAGTATTGAGGAACTGGGTGAGGAGGAGAGACATGGCCAACAGGATGATCCCAATGGTGTCCCCGGTTGGTCTTTGGAACGTGGTGAGCAGGCACAACATTGCTGTCACCTTAGTCTCCACTGTCATGGCTTGACTACATCTGGTGGGTGCCTGCATCTCATCACTGCACAACACAAAGAGCTGCCTCAGAACAGCCCTGTTCAGGCAGTACTGGCCCACAATCTCTGTGTCACTAAAATTCTCATACATGATCCCGACACTGTACCACCTGTGTCGGGCATACCCCTGCCGGGCCCTTTGTCGGCCACGCTGCTGTTCCTCCTGCCTCCTCACTTCCCTAATTACAGCTTTCATCAGGAATGGGCCACTGTCCATTGCTCAGTCACTGGGTCTACCTGGGTGCCACTCTTACTTTGCCAGTCAGTCCGTCAGTCACTGTCACTCTCTCTCTCCCCCTGTCTGTCTGTCTCCCTCTCTGCCTGTCTATCGCTGTCTCTCTCTCACTGGGCTCAGTGTTGTGCATCTGCTGTCTGTGTGTTTGAGCCTATATTTATTGGCTCAAGTCTGCCTGGTGCAACCTGGGGTTTGCTCCTGACTTGTGCCATGCTCTCCCGTTGAATATGCCATTGTGCCATTTATTCATGGGAACGCCCCTTGCACATGCACCACAAACATTTTGGTTGGGCATTGGCACAATGGTATTTGCACTGCGGCATGGCTCCCTTTGAATATCGCTCGGTGGCACATCTTCGCACTTGAGCTGGCACAACTCATTTGCACCTTGCGTAAATGCTCTGACTATCTGGGCCAATGTGTTTGGATCCCTTATTGAGATTAATAGAAATTGACCCATACATAAAAGGAATACAATGGGGAGATAAAATGATTACCAAAACGTGTGTATGCAGATGACTGTATAATTGTAGTAGAGAATCAGGAAGCAGGAGAAGCAGCAGTTCAGAAAATAGATGGACAAAAAATCAGTAAAACAAAAAGTGAGATCTTTCCATTGGGGAAGGTAGGAAAAGAAAGGTTAGGTAGTATTGGAATTGTAGAAGACAAGATAGAAGTATTAGGTGTAATTTTTGGTGGGCAGGACTCCATGAGGAAAAATTGGTAACGGAAAATTCAAATAGTGGAAAAAAAAATAAATAGATGGAAACGACTGAATATGACAAGGGGAAAATAATTTTTGTGTTAAAAACTTTTATAGTACCGATTTTCTTACATATTGCACATATATTTCTGGTGCCACAGGGGTTGCAAGTTAAACTTTTAGGTTTATTTTTTTCATTGTTATGGGGAAATAGATTGAATCCTGTCAATAGTGTGCACACACATATAGACCAGAAAAAGAAGGGGGATTAAACATTTTGCACCCTATTGTTTTTTTCATTATAATATTTGTGTATGCAAATGTGAGACCAATATTACAAGGGGGAAAAAATATGGGGTGGGATATTCAGACTGCGCCAGGCTGTGGCGCAAGCCTGGGCGCAGTGCAACTCGGAAGTACCAGGGCGCTGACAGGGTGATATTCAATGGTGCTGCGCCATGGCTCAGCACCATTGAATATCATTCTGTGGCCACCCATATTGTGAATGGCGCAGTGGCTCTGCACCAGCGCAAGTGGCCAGAGAGGGGCAGGGGGATGCGCTAGCACAAGTGCCGTTGCGCTAGGCTCATCAACCCTGACTTTCAAAGGTGCACATGCAAATGGGGCCATAATGCATGCAAGGCACAAATGGAGCTATTTGCATGTCATTATGGCCCCATTTGCATGCAGGTGCGCCCATCCCTGGCGTCTTGCACCTGGCGCCCTGCCAGGCTGCAGCCATCAGGGACTGACGCCCCCTGCACAAGCGGCAAAGTGCCCCACAGCCCGATCGTGGGCATAAGTATAACAATAATAAACTCCAATATCCCTGGTGGTCCAATGGACCGCTCCCAGCCCAATCTCGGGCATAGGTATAACAATAATAAACTCGTATATCCCTGGTGGTCCAGTGGACCGCTCCCAGCCCGATCACAGGCATAAGTATAAAAATAATAAACTACTATATCCCTGGTGGTCAAAGATTAGGTCCCATCCCTGGTGGTAGAGCGGTATCCCCCTCCCCACCCTCCCACTGAGCCCCACCACCCTGCTCCACATGTTAAAGTACAGGAGATTAGAAATTAGTGTCATTGGTTACATGTCAGTGGACGTAATATATTGCTATCCACCCCGGTCATGCGCTATTCATCCTCCGCTCTTCATGCCCTCTGCCCTTTCTTTTCCCTCCCATTGCTTTTCTCTGTTTACCAACACTGTAGGGCCTTAGGAATTGCTCGTAGGAGGTTGTGGCGGGGCCGGGGATATGAACAGTGGAGGATGGATGAGGGGGAGTTAAGTCTAGAAGACGCCCTGGGGCGAAATGGAGTGCTGAACGTGGGCCTTCCTGTTTGGTCTCCATACCCAAGGGCACCACCTCTGTAAATGGTGGGCAGGTGGTTGGGGCATCCCAGGAGTTCTATCCAACCCGGGCGGTGTTATGCAATGCCAGGTCCATTGTGAACAAGACTGCCATTGTAGCAGACTTGGTGGGTACAGCAGACCTGACTTGCATCACCGAAACCTGGCTGGATGGCAATGCTGGCCCCGTACTTGAGGCAGCAGTTCCAGCTGGGTATCTGGTGATACACCGCCCAAGATTGGATCGCAGAGGTGGGGGGGTTGTGGTCTGTTTCAAGACTGAACTGGATCTCACTAGTGTCCCAGTTGAGGAGACCAGATCATTCGAATGTGTCGTGTTGGCAGGTGGGGGCTATGGGATGGCGCTCGTCTATCGTCCACCTGGTGCGAAGCTATTCCTTGAAGTGGCAGACTTCGCCGCTTACCTGGTATTTGAGTCGCCCAGGTTGATGGTGCTGGGTGACTTTAATGCCTGGATCGATGACGAACTCTCGCAATTTGGACAGCACTTCCTCCAACTGATGTGTTCATTGGGCCTCTCACAGGTGGTTACCTCTGCCACTCATAAACACAGCCATTCCCTTGACCTGGTCTTCCTCCTGGGGATGGAGGCCTCCGATATGGGGGTGGAACCTGTTGGATGGTCTGACCATCACACTGTGAGATTCAATTTCTGCACCCCTCTGCATAGGCCAACCCCTGTGGAGATGGTCAAGTACCACCCTTTATGGGATGTGACTCCAGAGGGCCTAACTGCGGCACTGGATCTATCAGAATTTCCTGGGATGAGCTAGAATCCTGAAGTTTTGGTTCTGGCCTATAATAAGGCCATTACCACTGCACTGGATTCTATTGCTCCCAATCGTATGCGTCCTCTCTCCCTTCGCCCTCGGTCCCCATGGTTTGATGGGGACCTGAGGGAGATGCGGCGATTAGGACACAGGTTGAAGAGGTGCTAGCGGAAATCTGGCTTAGATGTCGACCATCTTAGACTCCTAGAGCATTATCAACTCTATCAGTCAGCAATTACTCATAAGAAGGCAGTATTCCTGTCTAGAGAAATTGCTGCTGCACAGAACCGACCATCCCAGCTCTTTCGAACCGTAGACAGACTGTGCAACCCAGCCTGTCTACAGGTCCGTCAAGCCTTTTTGCAAATGCAGTGTGAGGAGCTTGCTCTGTTCTTTGCAGATAAGGTGGTTGACATCAGGGCCGAGACCCACGCGGTACTCTCTATGGGAGTCACGGTGGACCAGCCTGTGGTTACAAGCCCCCCGTTTTCCTGGAGTTCCTTCGAAAGGCTGGAAATTGAAGATGTTATGAGGATTGTCCAGGGTATATGCACCACATGCTGTAGTTTAGATCCAGGCCCCACGGCCCTGATTATGGGCTGTGGGGAGGTTATCATCCAGGTTCTAGCTAGGATAGTCTGGTGCTCCTTAGACTCCAGTGAATATCTCTGCTCCCTGAAGGAAGCGGTGGTGACACCAGTGTTGAAGAAGGCTTCTCTGGACCCAGACTCCCTAGCCAACTACAGACCTATCTCGAACCTCCCCTTTGTGGGGAATGTAATTGAGAAAGTGGTGGCTGCTCAGCTAGA
Source organism: Neoceratodus forsteri (assembly GCA_016271365.2). Taxonomy (NCBI): domain Eukaryota; kingdom Metazoa; phylum Chordata; order Ceratodontiformes; family Ceratodontidae; genus Neoceratodus; species Neoceratodus forsteri. Next base: position 1,114,025,422 of record CM028130.1, read on the forward strand.
CAATCATTTGTCCATCCATAACATCTACTGCCCTCTTCAATCAGGTTTTCAAAAGAGGCATAGCACTGAGACTGCGCTGGTTTGGGTGCTCAATGATCTCCTGATGGTGAGAGACCAGAAAAAAATGGTCCATTTTGGTCCTATTGGATTTGTCAGCAGCATTTGACACTGTAGACCATGGGGTGTTGCTTGAGCACCTGAGATGCATCTGTGGGCTGTCGGGTTTGGTTCACAGATGGTTTACCTCCTTCCTCACAAGTAGAACTCAGAGGGTGGTATCGGGGGTATTTTCCTCCGATCCTACCTCTCTGTCCTGTGGGGTGCCTCAGGGCTCTGTGCTGTCCCCCATGTTGTTTGCGGTGTATATGCTTCCCCTCGGAGACATTGTAAGATGATATGGGCTGGAGTTGCATTGCTATGCCAATGATACCCAGCTCCATCTGTCTTTTGTGCCTGACCAGAATAGAGTACTCTCTGTGTTTAACAACTGTCTCGGTGAGATCCAGGATTGGATGAGGTCCAGCTGGTTGAAGTTGAATTCTGGGAAGACGGAGGTGATGGTCGTGGATCCTGGCCACCGGATTGAGGGGTGGGGAGCAAACCATCCCTCAGGTTTATTCTTGGGGGATGTTGAGCTCCCTATCTCCTAATGGGTGCGTGACCTAGGGGTGATTCTTGGTGATCGGCTGACATTGCGTGCGCAGGTGTCAGCGGTTGTTAAGGTATCCTTTTACCATCTAAGGAACATTGCTAGGATCAAGCACCTTGTTCCGTCTAGCGACCTGCCCACGTTGATCCACGCCTTTGTGACCTCGCATTTGGACTACTGTAACTCCCTTTACTTTGGGCTTCCTGGGGTTGATATCCGCTGCTTGCAGCTAGTGCAGAACTCAGCGGCCCGGCTGTTAATGGGGACTCCTTGTTCCTCCCACATTACACCGGTGCTGCAGGATCTGCACTGGCTGCCAGTTCAGTGGCAGATCACCTTTAAAGTCAGTTTACTGACATATAAAGCCCTACACGGTTTGGGTCCTGACTACCTGAAAGATCTTCTGGTTCCTTACCTTCCGGAGCGACTGCTCCGCTCAACCAACGAGGGGTTGCTAGAGATTCCGAGGGTAGCTTTAAAATCTTCCAGCGCCCGAGCTTTTGTGTTTGTGGTGCCGACCCTCTGGAATTCTCTACCCCATTGGATTAGAGAGTGCATGACAGTGGGGAGTTTTAAAGGAGGATTAAAATCCTTTCTATGGAAAAAGGCATTCGGAGATGGTATCGACATGGACTGATGCTATGTATTTTATTCTTGAGTTTAATGTTTTTATGATGTTTTAATATGATGTTATTTTATTGTAATGCACCTTGATTTTAGAAAGGCACAATATAAATCAAGATTATTATTATTATTAAAGGAAAAAGGAAAAAAAGAGGTGTGAAAGAGAAAACTTGTTTTATTTAAATGAAATGTTGTAAATAGATTGTCTATTATGTTTGTTTTTGGTCTTGAATAAAAACGTCCCCTACTCTTTTCGAGAAGTGCCATGGGATCTTTAACATCCACCTGAACTACCACCAGAACAGGCAAAGCAACCTGACCACCAATGAAAACAAACATCTGGAGTGTCACATGTGTCCCAACATTGTGGCAGCTGAAGTAACTGCATAGCAACCAATGCCCATTCATACTAACTAGCCAATCACACAAACCACAACTCACATCCCATTCACAGAAACACCCTCACACCACGGAGCAACAAAAAGACACATAACAAGAAGTCCCACAAAATAAATTAAAAACACATGAAATACACAAAAGATAGAAATAAACATTGTGTAAAAAAGGGGCCCTATTACATAAACTGAATATGCGATGTGGGGTTTTGTCATATAAACAATTTATTTTCACTTGTCGTATAAATTATTTATTTTCACTCATCCCAGATGACTTTGGGTAAACCACTTGTGTCTCTGCTATGCTCTGCCATTCGTGACATTACCCAAGGTCACCGGGGGACTTGAAAAAATAAATTGTCTATACAACAGGCCTCTTATCACATATCCCATGTATATATACATATATCTATATATATATACATATATCTATCTATATCTATATATATATATATATATATATATATATATATATATATGTATATATCTTTATCTATATATGTGGAGACATATATAAATATATATATATATATATATATATATATATATATATAAGAGAGAGAGAGAATATTCATGGCAAAAAACTCAGTTTAATGCATCAGTTGGTGTTGTTCCACAGTGACAAAAATGAGGAAATTCGGTGTTAGGGTTGCCACCTCTTTCTCCCCACGCCCGCCCTGTCCTCACTAACAGGCATCGGGTCGTGCGTTGGGGTCATCAGCCCTAACTCTCACCCCATTCCATGTGTAAATAAGCTGAGGTGGTGCAGTATAGGAGAATGGGGTGAGAGTTAGGACCGATGACCCCAATGCACACCCCGATGCCTGTTGATGGGGACGGGGTGGGCATGGGGTGCAAGGAGTGGCAACCCTAACACCAAATTTCCTTGCTTTTGTCGCTGTGGAACAACCCTAACTGATGCATTAAAAGGAGTTTTTTTGCCATGAATTTCCCTTCTTTTTGAGAATGTGCACTATAAATAGTGAATGGAATGTGGTGGTGGGTGCGTGGGGCACTTTGGGCCCACGCTTCCACCATGGGATTTTTTTGTCACTTTGCTGTACAAAAACTGTATAACCGACTGAAATGAAAATTGTTAAATGAAGACATGTACCATGGCACACTGTGTGTCCAGAATTGTGTGTACATCCATTCAACAGTCGCACAGAGCCATGACCAAACAACATAACATGCACAATTTAGCAACCGTAAGTGCCAGAGACCCAAAAATTAGAACAGTGAAATATGAATTATAAATCTTTGTATATTCCAAACGCCAGGCAAATCGGACTCACAGTTCAGAAGTTATTGAAGCATACTGAACAACATTTTCATTCGTTGGCGTGGCATAATTCCACACCTGTTCATGTTTTAAACATGAAACCACTGTAAGGCACCTCTGTGCCATTAGGGCTACCTACACTATAAATTTAAAGGCAGTAGCACCATGCAGAATGCTATGCGCAAAACGTTAACTGTGTCATGCAGTATCTCTGCAGCAAATTATTTAATCAAATATGTAAACAGCATAATTCACATCTCCAGGACATCCACTTAACACCCTCCAAATTTCATGTGAAAGGACCAAACCGTTCCAGAAATATTACATTTTTATGTTTCTGTACCTTTAAGAAGACTTCCACCACAAAATGGCAGAAATCACGGCCGAAAATGCACTAAAATGGTGGACCTGTTGGCCAAAAAATCAGTAACTGCAAAGTGGGCTAACTTCAAATGGCCATAACTCTGGAACGGAACAACATTTTTTCACCAAACAAAAAGTGACATGTTCCGTTGACAAAGGTCTTTCTAGGTGCTAAGTTTCAGATCAATTAACCTCACACTGGCTGTGCTATGCATCGTGGAAGACAGTGCAAAAAAATAGCAAAAACAATGTTTTGCACTGCAGTACATAAATGCAAAAACACAAACGGTAATGTTAATGCAAACAGTAATGGAAACAGTGAAGTAAAATAAAATAGTAACACTAACGGAAACGCAAGCGCAAATGGTAATGCACATGGTGATGCAAATGTAAATGATAACGCAAACTGTAACAGAAACGCAAGCACAAACGTAAATGAAAACAGAATGGTAACACGAACACTAACTGCAGCAGAAACGCAAGTGTTAAAAACAGTAATGGAAATGCTAACGGCAACAGAAACGCAAATGCAAATGGTAACACAAATGCAAACAGAAATGCAATTGGTACAGGCAATGGCAACGCAGAAGGAAACAGTAATGCAATCGACAATGGAAATGCTACCAAAAATGTAAACACTAAGGCCAACAGATACACAAATGGTCACGAACACGCAAACAGTAATGGTAATGCAATTGGAAACACAAATGGTTACGTTAACACCAATGATGATGCCAAGGAGAATACTAACACAAACAGAAATGCAAACACAAGCGCGTATGCAAACGCAGATGGTAACACACACGGTCACGGTAACGCAATTGGAAACACAACGCTTATGGTAACACCAACGATGATGCCAAAGGAAACATAAATGGACGCGCGTATGCAAACACAAATGGTAATGCACATGATGATGAAAAAGGAAACACAAACAGAAACTGTAATGAAAACGCAAATGGTAACAGTAACGCAAACACTAGGGGTAACGCACACCGTGAAGTAAACGGAAACACTAACGCAAATGATTACGGAAGTGCAAGCGGAAAACGCTAACTGTAACAGTAATGCAAACACACACACTTTTGTTTCCAAAAAGGAGCTTTCAGAAGCAGAATACAAAGAATGTATGCATAATAATGGACCTCGGAGGAGAAAATAAACACTTGGAATACTAAATTGCTTATATCTCAGGAACCGTATGACATGGATAAAAATTAAAATCTCATATTATTTATGACTTTCTTGCCTAGTTTTGCACTTAACCCCCATTGGGGCACTAAGCATTTTTCCATCAAAGTCCGTATCTCAAACCATTTTCGAGATACGGGCCCCGAAAGGCATGGCGGACGCCATAATGTTAGCCTAATGGGAAACATTTTCAAATTTGCAGTGCTGTAACTTTGCAGCCCTCTAATATTTTGTCACCAAACCACCAAAAGGCACATCTGTGGGATCTTGACTTTCTTCCCTTCAAATTTCAGCCCAAAAGACTAAACCGTTCTTTTGCAGGAGGGTGGCAAAGATTTCCTATTGTTTTGGGCATAGTGTCGCAAAGTAGTGTTGCAAATCATGACACTTTCGCAAAAAAAATCACGAAAGTGTCGAATGTGCAACACTACTTTTTACAAAAATTTTAAAAACATATTTCTGGGGTGTTTAACCCCCCAAAAAAAAAAAAAAGACATGGCTAGCATCTTCAGGACTCGACTAGGTGAACACAGCAAGAACTGTGTCCCTAGAGGGTCCCACATTTAAATGCCAAGCATTTCTGTGACCACCAACTGAAAACAAGATGGCAGATTTGCGACACTACAAGGGTCATTTGCAGCAGTTTTCGCATATTTTAACTTTTCCCATTGACTATAATGGGAAACTTGTTTTTTGAATAACTTTTGAACCGTTTAATATTTTTTTACGAAATTTTTGAAAGGCACATTGGGGACACTTGCTGCATGCTCCCTGAAGGTTTTGGACCGGTCGCACAGACCGTGCGACCTGTAGGCACGAGCAAAGAATGAGAAAAAATTTGCAATTTATGCATTTTTCCGGTGCTCTGTAGCTTTGCAACCATACATCCGCCCATAACGAAACTTGGCAGAACCAGAGACCTATGGTACTAGACTATGCCTGCCAAATTTCAGGCAAATCCATCATATAGTGGCAAAGTTATTAAGCTGCCAAATGTCAGATTTAACCTTAAATGGGATACTCAACCCTAACAATAGTGGCCCTACCATGCCACTATCATATATATATATATATATTCAAGGCAAAAAACTCAGTTTAATGCATCAGTTAGAGTTGTTCCACAGTGACAAAAGCAAGGAAATTTGGAGTTAGGGTTGAAAACCCTAACTGCGCCTTCCTCCCCACCACCACCACCACCACCACCACACACACACACACACACACACACACACATATATATATATACATGCAAGTAGGGGAAGGAGCAAGGCAACACAACCAGTCACACACATCCAGGAGGAGGTGTATACCTGTGTTACTGTAGGAAGTGGAGAAATCCAACTTGAGATAGCATAGATTATTTACAAAGTTGTTCTTTGAGATTAGTTCACATAAAGGTGAATCAAGCTGGCAGTAGTGAAAATGGTGTACCTCACTTTGTTTTCAACATATGACATATGGGTGGCGAAAAGCATCATGGGTGCTGCAGTGTTAGTCCATGGCAAATTGCTCAACTTTGGAACAGTGTAACTTTGCAATCCTTAAGTATTTTAGCACAATAGCAGGAAAAAGCACATTTGTGGGACCAGGTCTTGCCGTCCTGCAAATTTGAGGCCAAAGGACCCAACCGTTTGCTTGCAGGATGACAGCAAAGATGTGCAGTCATTAGGGAGCATACTTTCACAAAATACTTTCGCAAACATGAAAGTGTCATAGCACAACACTTTGCATTTGCAAAAGTAATTTTAAAAGTATTTCAGGGGTTGTGCAAAATCCTGTTTTGGATCTTGCGAACCCCAAAATACCATATGTGTAGTCTGTGTTATGTGTTGGTGGCAGCGTGTAGCCCAGGATGTACAGTTGTCTGTAGTGATATGTGTTTAGCGGTGCGTGGAACGTCCGGGATGAGTTATCAGTGACGACCCCATGCGACAGCTCGATGGGAACATGGGTGTGTGGTTTCATGGTTTAAATAGTTGCATGTTATTCCTGTTACCTGCTGGTGGCTGTGTGTGATTGGTTGTGTTGCCTTGGTCCATCCCCTACTTGCATGTGTGTGTGTGTGTGAGTGGTGGTGGTGGGGGTGGGGGGGGAATGTGCAGTTAGGGTTTTCAACCCCAACACCGAATTTCCTCACTTTTTTCGCTGTGGAACAACCCTAACTGATGCACTAAACTGAGTTTTTTTGCCATGAATTTCCCTTCTTTTTCAGAATGTATACTATAAATAGTAAATGGAATGTGGTGGTGGGAGCGTGGGGTCTACCATGTGATTTTTTTTTGTCAGTTCACTGCGCAAAAACTGTATGACCAAGTGAAATGAAAACTGGGTATGCAAACAGAAATGCAAACAGTAATGGCAACAGCGATGCAGAAGGAAACAGTAATGGAATTGACAGTGGAAATGCTACTGAAAGCGCAAATGGTAAGGCTAACAGAAATGCAAATGGTGACGAACACGCAAACAGTAACGGTATCGCAACTGGAAATGGAAATGGTTACAGTAACACCAACGATAACACCAAGGGAACAGAAACAGAAGTGCAAACGCAAGCGCATATGCGAATGCAAATCATAACGTGCAGTTCGCTGCGCAAAAATTGTATGACCAAGTGAAATGAAAACTGGGTATGCAAACAGAAATGCAAACAGTAATGGCAACAGCGATGCAGAAGGAAACAGTAATGGAATCGACAGTGGAAACGCTACTGAAAGCGCAAATGGTAAGGCTAACAGAAACACAAATGGTGACGAACACGCAAACAGTAACGGTAACGCAATTTGAAATGCAAACACTTACAGTAACACCAACGATGACACCAAAGGAAACAGAAATGTAAACAGAAACTCAAACGGAAGTGTATACATAAACGCAAATGGTAATGCACACTGTGATGCAAAAGAAAACACAAAAAAACAGTAATCTAAATGCAAATGGTAACAGTAACACAAACACAAGCGCAAACACAAACACAAAGGGTAACGCACATGGTGACATAAACAGGAACGATAACACAAATGCTAATGCGAACACTTACGGAAACACAAGTGAAAACGCTAACTGTAACAGTAACGGAAATGCACACCATTTTTTTCCCCAAAAGCTGCATTCAGAAGCACAGTGAATACAAAGAATGTATGCATAATAATGGGCCTCGGAGCAGAAAATGAACACTTGGAATACTAAATTGCTTACATATATCTCAACGTACGACATAGAAAAAAAATTAAAATCTCATATTATTTATGACTTTCCTGGCTAGTTTTGTACTTAGCCCCCAAATGGGGGGCTAAGCATTTTTCCAATGAAAAGTCCATATCTCGAAGCGTTTTCGTGATACAGGACCCAAAAGGCGCAGCGGACGCTGCAATGTTAGCCTATGGGAAAAATCGTCAACTTCGGAGTGCCGTAACTTTGCAGACCTCTAATATTTTGTTACCAAACCACAGAAAAGCACATCTGTGGGTATTGGCTTTCTTTCATCCAAATTTCAGCCCAAAAGATCAAACCATTCTTTTGTAACAGGGTGGCAAAGATTTCCTATTCTTTTGGACATAGTGTTGTAAAGCAGTGTCGTGATTTGCTACACTTTCGCAAAAAAAATCACAAAAGTGTCGAATGTGTGACACTACTTTGCGGCACTACTGTTTACAAACATTTAAAAAACATATTTCTGGGGTGTTTAATCCCCCCAAAAATACATGGCTAGCATCCTCAGGACTCGACTAGGTGAACGCAGCAAAAATGGTGTCTCTAGATGGTCCCAAATTTAAATGCCAAGCATTTCTGTGACTACCAACTGAAAACAAGATGGCAGATTTGCAACATTACAGGGGTCATTTGTGACGCTAAAAACTGCATTTGCAACACTGTAGAACTTTTTGTTAACTTTACCCATTGACTATAATGGGAAACTTGTTTTTTAAATAACTTTTGAACCGTTTAATATTTTTTCACGAAATCTTCGGAAGGCACATCGGGGACCCTGGCTGCATGTTCCCTGAAGGTTTCAGACCGGTCGCACAGACCGTGCGACTTGTAGGCGCGAGCAAAGAATGTGCCAAAATGCGTAATTACCACATTCTAAGGTGCTATGTAGCTCTGCAACCGTATATTCGACCATTACGAAACTTGGCAGATCCAGAGATCTATGGTTATACAGTGGCAAAGTTATTAAGCTGCCAAATTTCAGAGTTTAGCCTTAAATGGGGTACTCAACCCTAACTATAGTGGCACTACTGTGCCACTAAAATATATATATATATATATATATATAAATATATATAAAATGTAACCCCCAGGTGGCGCTATCCTAAGGGCTACTACCCCTGCCTGCTTGGCTACTGACAGGTTGAGGGGCCTAGGTTCTATGACAGGTGCCTCCACCCAGAGGTCAGGGTTGATATTGGTTAAACTAGCTTGGGCACAGCCCTCTGGGACACTGTGCCCCCCCCTTTGTTCCCACTAGTGGCCCACACAGTTCACGGGAGTTACCTTCCCAATACCCCACATACGAACACTGATTGCACATATAGTTACCACTTACCCTCGAGACAGATTCTGCTGCACGTCTCTGAGGACTCCCTGTAAAACAAAGGTTAAGCAACATATACAAACACTGATTGCAATGCTGGTTCTATATGTACTGACACTTCAGACAGTATAAAGTTCAACAATAACAAATCTGGTTTATTCGGGGGACTAGAACATGGGAGGGGGAAATCAGGTTGATTGGCAATATTCAAATCACAGTAATGTACACGCATATAGGGTCCAAAAGTCACACTCTGGGTACCCAGGATTGTGGGGGGCTAGCCAGGTCCGTTGCCTGGGGTTGGCTGGCTGGTGCAGCTGGATGGGACCCTGTAGGAAGAAAACATATGCACAAACAAATTGTAATCTGGAGCCGGATGGCTCAGTCCACAAACAGAAGCACACAAAACAATCAGTTGACACACTTTGATTAAATGAAGGTGAGGGGAGTTACCCCTATTTGTACTCACAAACCCCAAACCGAGAGCTGAATTGAGGAGGTGGCTCTGGATGGCCAGGATGAGCAGGGCATGGAGATGAGACCCCTGTGACAGGGCCTAACTGATCTGGAAAGCAGACGGATTCAGTCCAATTAGCTTGGAGTCCAGCTTCCAGCTTCAGCTCACAACTCACAGAACAAAGGGAAAAGGAATCGCAATCCCCTACAAACACTAGGCACATTTATATGTAAAGGAAATTACTATACCAGGCAGCTGCTTCTTGATCTCGATCGCAAATACTGCAAAACCCGAGAACACACACAGCAATAGAGTCCCCGAAAAGCCGATCGCACTTCTGCAAATCTTCAGTCTTCCACGGGCAAGCCTGGTTCTTCACACTTCCTCCTTCTCTTTCCACAACTTGGATTCAGTCCGATTGAGCACTCGCTAATGCCTACAGGCCGACTTCAGGACCTTACACGCGCTTCCCACGTGAACTGCACGCCGCAGCAGAACAGAGCTCCTACTCTCTTAACAGTCAACTCGCATCTACCCTCCAGGAACAGTTCAGGGCATTTCCCTTAGGCTCCACACAGGTTCAGTTGGTGGGGTCAACTGTCAATCACTGCAGGGCTCCCTGTGTTGGTGCAAAAATGCGCCAAGGTCCAAACTACAGCTCCCAGAAGCACCTGCCATACATTCCCCCTTTAAGCAGGCTCCAGGTGAGATTCCAAGTTCTGGTTGGCTCAGGCAGTCTCCATTTTAGGGCTCCCCTAACCCAGTTGGCCCAGATTAGCAATTCAGGTCCAAAATGGAGGGGCAACACTCACAGAGAATCCTAGCTGTAATAAAGGCAGGTTAGACAAGCTGCAATTTTGCTAATGCCCTAAATGATTTCAGGAAAACCGTTACATCTCTCAGGTGGGCTACCTCTGCGCTTTTAGCGATTGCAGAAACAGAGTGATCAGATGGCAGCTCACTGCAGGATTCGAGTACTAAATACACAGTCCCCCCATTCAAACTAATTTAGTCTGCGAGCAGGCAGCTCTTAAAGAGACAGTACCAGAGTCTCTAAAAGCACTCACAGATAAACGGCTTAAACGCCGAACACTATTCAGGCTGGGAGCACTTAGCCAGCTCCTAGAAGACTTTTGGGAACCCCCATTTGCAGGGGGGGTTACACACACACACACACACATATATATATATATTTTAGTGGCGCAGTCGCGCCACTATATTTAGGGTTGAGAAGGCACTTCTATGTTAAAGTCAAAATGTTGTGCGTTAATAACTTTGGACCCATTCAATGAATTTGCCTGAAATTTAGTATGCGCAGTGGGGCATGGTAGGTCTCTTGATCTGCCACATTTTGTTTCTGTCGGTCTTACGGTCTTTGTGCATGAAAACACTGAAAAATGCAAAATTATCCTTTTTTGGAGGCAGCTTTTGGGATTTTGGCTGTGGCCCCGCGCAGCCATCATGTGGCATGCCACTCTGCAAGATAGCTTGTTTGGAAGAGCTTTGGTGCCGAACATGCCGCATTTTGTTTGGTGAAAAGTTATTAAGGCATTCAAAAGTTATAGCACTTTTAAATTACCATTATAAGTCAATGGGAAAATTTATATGATTGTTTTGTGAACAAAGAATGGGGTTCTGGCCATCTGGTCCCGCCTCACGGTCAAAGAATTTGCAGCCTCGCGGTTCAAGAATCTTTGTCCCTGAGAATTCTTTGATCGCAAAGTCCGTCAACTTGTTTTCAGTTTCCCAATCACACAAACACAAATATCTCAGCTCAGGGGTCACTTCTAAAGTAAAACTTGGACGCGTTTTACTCAGGGGTCCCCGACCTATCAAGCCATGGTTTTGGTTCCATCCAAATCGGTCAAAAAATAGAGTTATAAGCTTTTAAAATCTTAATTCGTGGCTCGCTAACGATCTTTGATCGCGAGCCTGCAAATTCTTTGATCGTGAGATTCTTTGATCACGATCTTGCATCGTGACCTAAAACACAAATATCTCGGCTCAGGGGTGGGCTAGGGACACAAATGAGGGCTTGTTTTGCTCAGGAGGGTCTGTTCTGGTTTGGTTCAAATCTGTGAATAAATCGCGTTTCACTCTTTTTTATTCTTTGATCGTGAGCCTGCAAATTCTTTGATCGTGAGGCTGCAAATTCTTTGATCGTGAGATTCTTTGATCGCGATCTTGCATTGTGAGCGAGGGACGAGATGGCCAAATTTAAAAATCATTTTTCTCAGCCCATGGGTGCCCTAGGAAGTCAAATTAGGATGGGTTTTACTCAAGGAGCTTTGTTTTGTTGAAACATGGCAGTGGTTTACTGCAATTGCTTCTATTTTTTGAATTATTACATTTTTTATTCTTTGTTCGTGAGCCTGCAAATTCTTTGATCATGAGGCTGCAAATTCTTAGATCGTGAGATTCTTTGAGTGTGATCTTGCATCCCGAGCGAGGGACAAGATGGCTCAATTTAAAATTCAATTTTCTTAGCCCAGGGGTATCCAAGGAAGTCAAATTAGGATGGGTTTTACTCGGGGGGCTTCGTTCTGTTAAAACATGGTGGTGGTTTACTGCAATTGCTTCTATTTTTTGAATTATTAAATTTTTTATTCTTTGTTCGTGAGCCTGCAAATTCTTTGATCACGAGGCTGCAAATTCTTAGATCGTGAGATTCTTTGATCGTGATCTTTGATCACATAATAGGGACAAGATGGCCAGATTTCTTTTAATGGAATATGTAGGGAAATTTTGCCAATCTTTGACATTGAATATCTCAGAAATGGTTTGGTCTTTTTACGTGAAATTTGGAGGGAAGAAAGGCAACATCCCACAGATGTGCCTTTTAGTAGATTGGTCAAAAAATATTACAGGGCAGCAAAGTTATGGCACTACAAAGTTGGCACTTTTTCACATAGGATAACATTACGATGTCCGTCATGTTACAGGAATTATTTGCCGCTCTGCTGGAAAATAACGGTTTGGTCTTTTGGGCTGAAATTTGGAAGGAAGAAAGCCAACATCCTACAAATGGGACTTTTGGTGGTTTGGAGAAAAAATATTACAGGGTGGCAAAGTGACAGCACTCCGAAGTTGATGATTTGTCCCATAGGATAACATTATGGCGTCCGTCACGTCTTTCAGGGCCCATATCTCAGAAACAGTGCGAGATACAGACTTTTTGTCAAACAAATGCTGGCAAAAAACTAGCCAGGAAAGTAATAATTCATACAAAATTTAATTTTTTCCTACATCATATGGTTCCTGAGATATAAGCAATTTAGTATTCCAAGTCGTACTTTTCTGCTCTGAAGTCAATTATAATGCATACATTCTTTGTTTTCAATTAGTTTTTTCAATGCAGTTTTTGGGGAAAAGAAGGGTGTGCCCTTTTGTTACTGTGACAGCTAGCGTTTCCAGTTGCACTTCTGTTACCATTCGAATCACCGTTTCATCTACGCCACCGTGTGCATGTGATTTTAGTTTTCATATCGCTTGCATTTCTGTTTCTGTTGTCTTTACTGTTGCTGTTACTGTTACCATTTTATTTACTATTGCGGTACCATGACCTTATGTGTAACAGTTTACGTTTTGCATGCGCCATGCTTGTTTTATTGGCTTTATTGTTGCTGTTACCATAACCATTTGCATTTACAACTGTGGTTCCGCAGAGTGTGCTGCTATGGTTTGGTGCTTTCAATGGCTTGCATTTCTTTTACTTTGGTGTTATTGTTGGTGTTACTGTTACCATTTGTGTTTACAATTTTGGTACCGTGAATGTGTGTGTTACCAGTTGTGTTCTGTATGCACTTCTGTTTGATGTCTCCATTTACATAACTGTTTGGTTCGGTGTCACTTTATGCTTGTGTTTCAATTAACGTTTGCTTTGCCATTTACGTTTGCTTTGCCATGTGCATTACTGTTGCCGCTTGCGTTTGCTTTGCAGTTCCTGTTATTGTGTAACAAGACATCATGTGGTGGGAGCGCGGGGCCCAAAGGGCCCCACACTGCCGCCACTGCATTCCTTTAATTATTTATCATCCTCATTCTCAAAAAGAAGTGAAATTAGAGGCAAAAAGCTCTTCTTAATGCATCAGTTAGGGTTGTTCCACAGCCAAAAAGCTTGAAATTCAGGTTAGGGTTGAAAGCCCCCCCTTGCACCCCCCAGCCCATCCCCAACAGGCATCGGGTGTGCATTGGGGTCTTCGGTCCTAAGTCTCACCCCATTCTCCTATACCTCAGCTTCTTTACATGTGATGGGGTGAGAGTTAGGTCGACGACACCCAACACACACCCCGATGCCTGTTGGGGTCCAAGGGGGGCTTTCAACCCTAACCCCAAATTTCCTAGCTTTTTGCTGTGGAACAACCCTAACTGATGCATTAAACTGAGTTTTGCCTCTAATATATATATATATATATGTAAGTAATAATACCTGATAGGGTGGGCGTTGTTGGGTTATAATGGACCACCCAGGGATGTAATGAGTCTCACGCCATTGCGTGCAGAGGGCCTTATTGCCCCTTGAAGGTCCGGTATATCCCATAACGCCCACCCTGGAGGGTATTATTACACTTAGATAATGGGGTTACATTATTTTTTTTTAATAATGTTTTTATTAAAAAAAGAGTGTCAAATATTATTAAAAATGAACAGAAATGTGGGTTTGTAAAATAGTCCCTTGCCACTTGAGGGTGCTGCTTTTTTTTTTTTATAGGTAGGAAGGGAAATCACTGAGTGTGGTCAGCAGACTGACTAAAATGCCATTGATGAATCAGAAGAGGAGCAGAGATATGAGGGAATACGTGAGGCAGTAAAGTAATTTTTTATTTAAGACAAAAAAAAGAAACTCAGTTTGGTGTTTCTGCTATTTGTTTTGTGGGTGAGTGTTGGTACAATGAACGCGACTGCTGCAGTTTGTGTTGAAGGTGAGTATAGGTGGAAAGAAAGCGAAGTGGGCTATGTCGACGAACCGCTCGCTTAGCGAGCAAAAAACAAATGGCACTAGCGAGTTCCAGAATTAGAACTTGTTTTAGAGTGGGCGTTGTTAAGAAGTAACAGCCCAGGTAACAGGCTGTTTCAGCCAATCATGATGTGAGTTTTACTTTCCTCATTATCTAATATATATATATATATATATATATATATATATTTTTATATATATATATATATACTGTATATATATATATATATATATATATATATATATATGTGTATGTATATATTATGGTAGCATGGTAGTGCTACCATAGTTAGGGTTGAGGAGCCCTTTTAAGGTTAAAGGGTGAAATTTTGCACCTTAATAACTTTGCCACCATTCAACAGATTTGGCAGGCATCGTTGGGCATGGTACATCTTGGGATCTGCCAACTTTCATACTGGTTGGATATACGGCTGCGGAGTTATTAAGCGATAACGAAAAAGCACAATTACACTTTTTTGCAAATTCTTTGCCTACAGGTTGCACGGTTTGCACGACCAGTCTGAAAACTTAAGGGATCATACGGCTGGGGTCCCTGATGTGCCTTTTGACGATTTTGTGAAAAAATATTGAACAGTTCAAAAGTTATTCAAAAAACAAGTTCCCATTATAAGTCAATGGGAAAAGTTAACAAAAAGTTTGACACTTTTGCAAATGCACTTTTCAGTGTCGCAAATGGCCCTAATAGTGTCGCAAATCCGCCATTTTGTTTTCAGTTACTGATCAGAAATATGCTTGGCATTTAAAATTGGGACCCTCTAGGGACACAATTCTTTCTGTGTTCACCTAGTCGGGCCCTGAGGATGCTAGCCATGTCTTTATTTTGGGGTTAAACACCCCAGAAATATGTTTTTCAAATTTCTGGAAACAGTAGTGTCGCACACACGACACTTTTGCAAATTTTTGAGAAAAGTGTCGCAATTTGCGAAAGTACTTTTTCAGACTTGGCCAAAATGACAGAAGTTATTTGCCACCCTGCTGCAAAAGAACGGTGTGGTCTTTTGAGCTGAAATTTGGAGGGAACGCAGCCAACATCTCACAGAAGTTGGCATTTTTCCCCAAAGACTAACATGGGGGCTCGTATCTCGAAAACGATGCGAGATACAGATTTTTTGTTGCAAGTCACAACAACAAAAACCTAGCCAGGCAAATCATGATTTCTGTGAAATTTAAATTTTTTTTCTACGTCGTGCAGTTGCTGAGATATTAGCAATCAAGTAGTTCCAATGCTCGTTTTAAGCTTCGATGCCCATTACAATGCATGCATTCTTTGTACACACTGTGTTTCTCTATGCACCTGTTCAGCAAAAAACAGGGTATACGCTTCCGTTACTGATACAGTTACTGTTTCCACTTGCGTACATGTCCCCATTTGTGTTACCGTTCCATGTGCATACCGTTATCTTGCCCTTTAATTTTCTCATTTGCACTTGCGTTTTCATTACTGTTACCATTTGCGTTTCCACTACTGTTCCTGTTTGTGTTTTTGTTTGCATCACCATCCGCATTGCCATTTGCATTTCTGGCAGCCCTTTCATTTGCGTTTCTGTTTCTCAATCCTTTTACATCTTCCTTGCTGTTACTGTTACCATTTGCGTTTGCAATTGTGTTACTGTGCCCGTGCGCATTACGGTTTGCGTTTCCATATGCGCTTGCATTTCCTTTTCCATTTCCTTTGCTGTTATTGTTGCTGTTACCATTACCATTTGCGTTTACAATTGCGGTACTGTGCCTGTGTGCGTTGTGGTTTGTGTTTCCGTACGCGCTTCTGTTCCCATTTCTGCTTCTGTTTCCTTTGGCATTATTCTTCATGTTAACTTTACCATTTGCATTTAGAATTGCGGTACCATGCCTGTGCGTGTTACAGTTTGCATTTACGTGTGAGCTTCCGGTCGTGTTTCCGTTTCTCTTCCCTTTCACGTTCTTTTTGCTGTGACACTTAACATTTCCATTTAAAATACTGCTGCCATCACTGTTCGCATTACCAGTTGTGTTTTCATATGTGCTTCAATGTCTGTTTGCATCAGTGTTCGCTTCAGCGTCACTTTGCGCTTGCGTTTCTATTAACGTTTCCTTTACCATTTACATTTGCGTTACCATGTGTGCCACTGGTGGTGCATCTGTTTGCATTGCTGTTCCTGTTACTATGTCACAAGACATCACATGGCAGGTCCCACACTCCTGCCGCCGCATTACATTCCCTATTTCTTGTCATCATTCTCAAAAAGAAGGGAAATTAGAGGCAAAAAACTTTGTTTAATGCATCAGTTAGGGTTGTTCCACAGTGACAAAAGTGAGGAAATTCAGTGTTAGAGTTGAAAGCCCCCCTTAGACCCCTTCAGCCCACCCCCCAATTGGGGTGCGTGTTGGGGTCGTCGGTCCTAACTGTCACCCCATTCTCCTATTCCTCAGCTTCTTTACAAATGTGATGGGGTGAGAGTTAGGGCTGACGACCCCAATGTGCACCCCGATGCCTGTTGGGGGGGTTGGGTGGAAGGGTCCAAGGGGGGCTTTCAGCCCTTTGCAAAGCAATGCATACTTCGTGAACATTAAGAACACCCTCCAACAGTGCAGCCACTTATGATGCAACAGTCTCCTCTCCTCCCACTGCATCTCAAATGGCTACACTATGTTGGGGGTGCTCTCAAGTCCAGGAAGGATGCAGTGGGAGTTAATCAATGACTGTAAGCAAACACATTTTTGTGTAGTTACATTAGTATGGTGGGCAGTCTGTTTTTTACTTTAAAAAAGAAAAGAAAAGTCAGAATCAAAGTGACCAGCTACATCAGCCAGTTCTACAGAATGTAAGCAATCATAAAATGTGTATTCTAAACTAGAGACTCTTTGGTACCTAAAGGAGGTGACAGTGTCCCTTTAATGCACCCCTAAATGGGTTTTGGTGCTCTCCTCTGTGATGGCCCCCCGATATTATACAATTTTGTATCTTAACTGTGCTGTCCTGGGGTAGGAGCAGGACCCTCACTAAAAATGATATGTTGTTTCTTGGCTGGGCTATCCTGGGGTAGAAGCAGGACTCTCACTATTAATGAAATGATGTTGCTCAGGGGGGCTGTCCTAGACTACAAGCAGGACTCCTCCTAAATGACTTATTGCTCTACTGGGCTATTCTGGTGTAGAAGAAGGACCCCCATAAATGAGATGTTGTATCTCAGCTGGGCTATCCTGGGGTAGACGCCCCCCCCGATGAAGTGTTGTATCTCAGCTGGGCTATCCTGGGCTTGTAGCAGCCCCCCATGCTGTAAATAAGATGTATTTCAGACATCTATCCTGAAGTAAAAGCAGGATCCTGCATGGTAAATTATATATTTTAATTCAGATGGAATGTACTGGAGTAGAAGCTGGACTTCTGCTATCCGTGATATGTTGTATCTCAATTGAGATATCCTGATGTTGAAATAGGACCCCCTGGAAATGACATGATATTGCTCAGCAGGGATACCTTGGTGATGAAATAGGACCCCCACAATCAAATGAGATGCTTTTCAAGTGGGCTAGCCTGGGCTAGAAGCCCTGCCCTTCCCCCACACTGTAAATGAAACATATTACAGCTAGGCTGTTCTGGAGTAGATGTAGGCTCACACTGCAAATGAGGTTTTATTTTTCAGCTGGCCTCTCCTGGGTTCAAAATTGTGAAAAAAAAGAAAGAAATTATAATCAATTTGCTGGGAATATGTTGATCTTGACTTTTTTTTTGTGAGAGATGTATGGTATATTTTATGACCAGTGAATTCATGTTGCATTTTTATGGGACCTAATTGACAGATTATGCTGCCGAGGCCTACCGGGTCCAGGGTCAGCCCAGACGTCATCAACACAACAGGGAAGGATGCCATAATAGACTTCAATGTCTCCTCCAGTGAAGACAGCGTTGTGATCATTGTACAGTCGGACAGATCCGTGCAGCTTAAAGTGTACTTCAGAAGAACACCCTCTGCCGAGCCTGAACTGCTCACCAATGTAACAGGTATCTCAGTTGACCATGCATAAGTCTAGAGGCCCAAAAGTCTAGTGTCCAGCAAGTTGGTAGCAATTACTCATCTAAAGTAAAAATAAGATATACTGTGGTCAAAACATCATCATTTATGTTAATACAGCCTCCATCAGTGATAAAAGTGAACAGAAACGCACAGGAACTCAGTTCCTGTACCTTTTTTGCAGCAGGAATGGAGTTCCTGTATTTCTTCCCACTGACACTAGAACTGAAATTCTTAAACCAACAATATAATGACAGTTTCTGGCCCTGTGACCTGAAATCAGGGTTTCCATGACAACATTTGACTTGTACAATAGTGCTATTTTGCTAGAAATAATATCTCTAACTGAATCTACTAGTGTCTAAACGATAGACATGTCTTCACACAGCGATCGCTCAGAGTGAGGGTCTTCGTCCTGTATTTCATTCTTGCCAATACCTGAGTTCCTGTACATCTTATCTACCACTTGTACCACTGGCCTCTGAGACCTCAATTATGGTTGTAAGCGTGGTATCAAATGCATTCTTAGGGAAGGAGGACCACAAGCCAAAGGTTAGCAGTTCTGTTATCCTAAAAATGTAAATGAGACCACTCTTACAACAGTAAGAACAGCCTCAGTGACTATATTAAGTAAGCAGTAAAACACAGCAGGGCGTGGTTAATTATTTCAGAGTGCATTGTAAGGCACAAAACATTTGCACATGGTGAATTCATTACTTGGAAGTGCAGTTGTCAAATAACTAACCACACTCTGACATGTCTTTATAGTGCATATTTAAATAAAATGACTTCAGCGTCACCTCCTGTGAAAAGAGTGTTGTGATCTTTGTATAGCTGGACAACCCCATGCAGTTTCAAGTGTACCTCAGAAGAGAACCCTCTACCATGCTAGATGAGCTCACCAGTGCAACAGGTATCTCATTTGGCTTTGCATAAAACAGTTGTTATCTAGATGCCAGAAAGCCTGCTGTCCCGCAAATTAGTAGCTACTACTAACTTACTGGATATTAGCTACTGCTCAACTACATTCAAAACTAAATGTACCTTACAGTAACAGTCTAATATATGTTAATACGGCCTCTGTGGCCTCTGTTATGTTGTAAGAGTGGTCATCAGTGAATTCTTAGGATAAGAGGACTGCAAACCAAAGGTAAGCAGTTCTGTTATCCTAAAAATGTAAATGAGACCACTCTTACAACAGTAAGAACAGCCTCAGTGGGTGTGGTTAATTATGTCAGAGTGCCCTGTGTGACATGTGGCATTAACATTGAGTACCTTCGTCCCCTAAAAGTATATTTGTCAACCAACTAACCACGCTCTATGTGTCTTTATTATGCTTCTAAAATGAGGAAACAGAAATCTTTAAAAAATTGCAGCTTTTTTAAAATAAAAAAAAACAATATTTTCTTTTGTTAAAAGTGACTAATAAAAAGTAGTCCATCCCCACCTGCCTATCATCTATCTTTCCACACATTTAGTAGACGAAATGTTTGTTTAGCATGGAATGTGGGAATTCAAACTTCTGCAGAAGTCTGCTGGCAGAGTGTTCTCTCCCCAAAGAAATACACACACACACACACACACACACACACACACGCACTAGAAGGCCCCAGGAAAGCCAGGGATACAGTTTTATTGGGGGCAGGGTAAACAGTAAAAACTTCTGTGACAGGCAGGTAGGGTAGGATAGGAAAGGGGGGTTTGATGATCAGGAAGATGCTCAAGAAAGTAAATATATGAGTAGTATATAATTTTGTTAATTTATGCATATCTGTAAAAAGGGCATTATGAAGGGACAGAACATGTATTTCATTTGTATTTTGAAATGTTGAGGAAGCTGCATTTTTAGGGCCTAGCTGTAGGGCTGGGCGAAATGTAACTTCCGTCGGCAAATTCACTGCTGTCAAAATGTTGCTTTTGCCAAAATTGCGATTTCAATTATTTCCATCTAATTTCAAAAGTATTAGTCCAAACTGCACCAAATTTGGTATGATGCATTTACCAAGGCCCATACAGACATATATCAGACCTCTATCTTTATTTATTTTATTTAAACATTTGGTGACCGAGAAAAGCACACTGAGCCGAGGCTCGTTTCCAGGTGTGACACGGGGTCATAATGTCGCAAGACATTATGCCATATGGCTAAATCATGCTGCCAATACAGCATGATTTATGCTATGAGGCATAACACTTTTTTCTGTGGGGGGGTTGCACCCCCTGGACCCCCCCCCCACTAAAGATTCTCAACTCGGGGGGGGGGGGCAACTTGGGGAGTGCACAAAGTGTTTAAAAAATACAATTTCTGGGACTGGGAATCAAACACGGTCCCAGACATAGTGCCTGGGTTCTGCTGCTGTGGCTCTGTCCAGTGAGCCACGGCAACTGCTTGGCAGAACCCACTCCCAGCAGAGGTATTATCCTCTGCCTGGGAGTGTGTGAATGGTGCAATGCCGCATACAGCAGTATACGTGGTATTGCACCATTTGCTGTCCTAGACAGCACTATTTCGGGTTAGCTATAATGTCGTACGCTATTAAGCATACAACATTATGACCTGGTAGGGACCCGGTGGGGGGGGGAGACAAGGAATAGATATTACATTGCGTGATGTACAGTATACAACACATTAATTCAATACATAGATAGGCAAACTCCATGGTGCACGGCAGTAACACAGGCGGCATAATAAATTTACAGCACATAGCATGAAGAGTACAAAGATGATTCACACAACTTTAAAGTTGACTGAAGTATAAGCCTCCATACTTTCAGAAATTTTACAATTACATTTCGCAATTAGGTAAACTGCAGAATTCAAGCCCCTATAACTTTAAAACTAGAAAATGGAATATCACCAATTTTCTGAGGTTCATTGACCCTAAATATTAAGCTTTAAGGCACCCCCATGGCCCAGCAACAGAGCATCATGCTGCCATGCTGATGACCCGGGCTCAGAAGTGCGCCCAGGAAATCATGTCGGGAGGTAGGGCATGGCTGAGACAGCTGCCATTCAGCAGTGCATCTCAGTTGGGGAGGGTTGGCAGTGGGTTCCACAAACACAAAGACCTCCGTGGCTGGGCCATGGAGATTTCTCCTGCCACAGGGAAAGCTGCAGCAGTGCGGGGCTGACATAGGCACCATCCCTACCAGGGGAGATGGG
Organism: Neoceratodus forsteri; assembly: GCA_016271365.2. Lineage (NCBI taxonomy): Eukaryota > Metazoa > Chordata > Ceratodontiformes > Ceratodontidae > Neoceratodus > Neoceratodus forsteri. The sequence continues at coordinate 1,114,047,050 of CM028130.1, forward strand.
AAGGGAAAAAATGTTGGAGAAAAACCTGGTAGCCAACTGAATGATGGCTTTATTCAGCCTGATTGAGGTATATCTCTGTGAATGGGGTATATGCCTGAGAGATGGATCTGTCAGCCAGGAGAAAAACCAATACGGGGAAAAAAAAGAATCTGTATGTGACAACTCTTTAATCTCTTGCTTAGAGGCTGGCTAAGTTATAATCAGCCAAAGATTCCAAAATAACATCAGCAATTAAAGTTGAATTTCATGAGCTTTTGCAAAATTGTGGAATGTTGCAATACTTTTGTCAAAACATGTGTAGGCCCCCAATTTGGGGCTTACCTTAAGTGCCTCCCAGGGCTCCAGCAGTGCCCACTGCCAGACAGATGTCCATTGGAAACAATAAATCCTATTGATCTGCGTGAAAGTGCCATGATGTGCCTTCGTGCCTGTCCCTTTAAGTGACACAGCCTGTATGCTTTGAATGGCCTGGCCTAGGTATCCGAGTGCTTCAGAGCTCGCGACCGGCCGGGCATCACCCTGATTTGCTCTACTCTACTCTGCTGTTGCTGTTAGAGCAGAGGGAGCTCTAACTGGTATAGTAAACATTTACTTCTAATTTGTTGTTGTATTTAAACTAGAGTGGTCATTTTAACTTGCCTTCCTGCAGCTTATGCACCCAAATGGGAGCCACCTTGTTTGATCCGGGACTTCCAGGAATTGGACCAACTGGGACACAGGGCCCCTCGGGGGGTCCTTAGTTCAGATGTCTTGTGGGATGTGAACTCTAAGGTTTGGCACCTAAAGGAATCAATGGGAGCACAGGATTATGATTGACAGCTCACCTTGGCCAATTGTAATGCAAGGAAAATGGACTGGTCCGAGAACTGTTTTTCGAACAGATGGAGTGCATCTCGAGCTCTTGAACTGAGAGAAGCCTCTGTAGGCAGTTTGTCCCGAGACTCCATGGAGTAGGAACCCTGTTCAAGCTTGGGGGTTCAGGCCCAGGAAAGGCCTAGTTTCCTCCAGCATGTGTCTATGGTCCCGTGTTCAGTAATCGGTCGCCAGAGACCGCCTTCTGCAGGTTAAAAGGTTTGCACAGCAGTGTGGCTGTAATTGCAAACCTGCCTGCAGCTGAACTGAAAAGTGAATAAGTGAATGCTGTTTCTGTTAAATGTGCTGAATGCTCAAGGTGAGCCGAGGCCTACTGACCAGGGATGTCTGCTTGCCACCGGGAGCCAGTTGCCTTGTTTGGCCAAGTTGTCAGCCAGCTGGAGGTTTTCACATAGCCAAAAGAACCGAACTTTGCTAGAAGTGTTTATCCTGCCTTGGGCTCATGCCAAATCCAGCCCAAGCCATCTATTCCTGCATGTTACAGTTTTCTCGGCCAGAGACCAGCTTGGGGATCTAGCCCCTGTGCAGCAAGGTATCGCAGGTTGTGGCCACCCAGAGGGAAAGACCATGAAGCAGAGGAGAGTCGTGTTGGCTCAGCTTCCCCATGCTCTTCAGTTCTCTGCAACAGGTCTTCATGTTGCCAGGCCATCTTCTATCTACTGGTGGTGTGAGTAGCTCCCTGCAACAAGCTCTTGAATTATTCTGTGGTACCATCTGATTTTACTCAGTGTGTTTTACAGGGTTTCAGTGGACTAGGCAGACCAACAGAGATTTCAATTAGTCAAGGTCTTTATTTGTGCATGTTTAATCATCTTTTCTTCCCATCAAGGACCCCAGCAACATCTGCAACCCTGGGCACAGTTCTGGCTAGCTAGTGTCACACTCTGTGTACCCAGCAGTTGCAAAACTGTACTAAAGAGACTAAAGAAATCGCATGCAAAATATCCTGGCTATTACCAGCTTAGCAACCATTTATCCAGATCTGCACCCCTCCCTTGTTCACATCCCCTCAATAAATTAAATTTGTTGTTTCACTGTTAAGCAGACTAAGGAACAAGTTATTGTCTGGTTAAAATTCGCTGTGACTTGGGTAAAAGCATTTTGAAAGTGTACACTTGCATGTGATATTGCTTTATAGAAGGCTCCAGGGCATTTGCCAGAAGACTAGACCCTGGCGGTAAGTGCAAGGAGCGTGAGCATATTATTCATTTTCATTGCAAATTGTGCGATCTCTGCTGAAAAGGATTGTATCCATTGCGAAGGTACTTGGTCAGTAGGAGGGCTGGTGGGTGGTTATAGCTTCTCAGAGAGCTCTACCAGGTTGATTTGACACCCCCACATACCTTTCTCTGCATGGAGGCACCAAATCATTGCGTTTACTGAGAGTAGGGGAACCCCGGTAATTTTTAAGTTGGAAACCAGGCCTCTAAACGTGTTGTTAGGAAGGCTGGCAGGGTAGTAGCCCTTGGAATCATGCCACCTAGGGGTTACATCATGGAGGCACCAGTGATATTAGCGCCCCTAGTGGCCAACATTGCAAATCTTGTCTAAACTGGTACACAATTAAAAATGGAGCCTTTCTTAGGGTCAAGCTTGAGATTCTGCCTCACAAAATGGCTGTACATCACTTAATGGCGTGGTGCGAGGCAGAAGGAGTTGATCCCCACCATGCCATAATGTTACTGGATATCCCCCTAGGCACTTCTAAAGCTGACATAGTGGAGAAAGTATGCCACCTGTCATTATCCCTGAGGGATCTCAGGTGGGTTGGAGAGTCATTACTATGCATAGTGGAGGATCCTCCCCTAGGCGGTCACCCAAAGTGTACGGGTTGAAAGACAAGCTGGGAAAGTTGTTAACAGCTGAGGGGCAGACCTTAGATGATTTAAAATGGGCATCAGAGAGTCTTGGGGGACCCACTCCTGCAAATCCTCCCCGGCTACCACACCTTTGCCCATACCATCCCCACATGCAGCATTTCCTATCGTAATGCCTTCTGTGAACTTGGACTTTTACCACAGGCTCAGGCTATTTTCAGGCACTGTTCCCACCCCCGTGGGGGAAGACGACTTAGAGACCTGGATGGACTATGCATCCCTGTTAGTGTAAGAGTGGCAATGCTCAGAGGGAGAAAAGCCAGAAATGCTTATGGAGAGTATAAGGGGCCCTGCACTTGAAGCAGTCTGATTTCTGAGGGCCACAAACCCTCTGCCAACGAATACCTGTCTGCATTAGATGGAGTGTTTGGTAGTACTGAGTCAGGGGAGGATTTGATGTGGAAGTTCAAATCCACCAAGCAATGAAAAAACTGAACACTTGTCTGCATATGTGACTCGACTAGAGAGAACCCTTCAAAGAGCACACTGCAAGGGTGGTATACTAGCTAGTGAATTGAACCGGGTGAGGCTAGCATATATTCTCACGTCCTCTTGCTACTCTAGCGTACTCATGCTAAAGTTGAAATTTCAGGATTGTAAAGACAATCCCCCTGCATATTGCTGATTAATGACAGAAATCTGAGAAGCAGAGACTGAAGATAATTGTTGGAACCCGTATTCTGGCATTGCCAGAACTGCTCCTGCAGATGAGAAAACTAATGAAAGAGATCCCGCCCTTAAGTCTCAACAAATTAGCGATTTGTTAAAAGAACTGAGGGAGCTGCAAGCCAGCACCCAAAACACTGCAGAAGTTGTGAAAAGCCATGTCACCTGCACTTCCAATGCTGAGGCCACCTGCGAGGCTCAACCTGCTGTAAAAGGGGCCAGTTCCCAAGTTACTGAAAACAGATTGGGCAGTGATGTAACGGAGGAAATGAGAGAGTTGCAAGCTATGGTGAATGATCTCATACTCTCATTCCATCAATCAGTGCCTTGGAGAAAGTATGGTGGAACTGAATTTGAGTCTATGCCTAAAGAAGAGTATCAGCCTGCACCCTCTGACAACCGCAAATCCAGAGAAGACCCTGCTTGGCCTTCTGAGCCCAGAACTCAAGTATTCTGTTACTGGTGTGAAGATAGACACACTAAAAGATCTTGCTGTGCTCCTGAGGATCTGCACAGAGTAAATGCCAAATTGCTTAACCAGGTTAGCAAAGTAATATAAAGCCACAGTATGGACCACCCAGTCTTTTTCATCTAAGACCACTGTGCAGAGACCTGCCAAGACTGCTCCTCCAGAGACTAGTTGGAGATGGTAGGCCCTTCTATGGAGATCACATTGCACACTGACAGTATCCCGGCCCGAGTGATACTAGACAGTGGATCTCAGATCACCACAATATTTAAAAGATTCGTATGACCAGCATTTGTCTGACTGCCCTCTGCAACCTCTTAATGGACTACACGTATGGGGTTTGAGTGATGAATCTTACCCTTACCTTGGTTTCTTACAAGTATGGCTATCTTTTTCTTTCATCGTTGCTGCTGTGGATGAGCCCATGGAGACCCTGGCCTTGGTCTGCCCGCCAACTGGATTATATGATGGGATCCCTTTATTGATCGGCATTAATGCACACATGTTTGGCCGATTAGCCCTGATTTGTCAGAAGAGGCAAGCCCAGAAGACTGGACGAGCATTACACATTCGTGCAATGGTGCGAAAAGTGTACGAAATGCAATTGCAGGCTAAAAAGACTGACAAGGATAAGCCAGTGTGAATCATTTGGAAAAAGGATCCAGCACCTCTTGTCTTGCCACCCATGTGCAGTGCAGTGTTAGTGGCGAAGTGTGTATGCAGAAAGATGTAACAAACAAAATTCTTATGTTAGACACCCCAGAGGAGGGAAAGCTGCCTAATGGACTCCTAGTTAAACCCAGTGTGCTACCTCTCAGATCCCATGCCTACACTAAGACAGCAGTAGTGCAACTTTGCAATGTAACCGATAGAGACATTGAAGTCACCTGGGGCTGTACCCTGGCTAGGGTATATTTTGCGCTGATACCACTGTGTTACCAAGCAAGTGCTGTACAAAGGAGGATGGTGAAGTAATTCCAGACATCTTCGATTTTGGAGAATCCTCCATTCCCAAGGAGTGGAAAGATAAAGTCAGCTATAGGCTAGCACAGCGAAGTAAAGTATTCTTATTAAAGGAATGGGACGTTAGATGCGTCTCAGGTGCTGAGCACCATATCAGGTTCCAGGACAAGAGGCCATTTCAAAAAAGGTCACACAGATTGGTACCTGTGGACATTGATGATGTTTGACACCACCTCCAAGAGAAGTTAGCAGCTGGAATCATCCAGGAATCCCGCAGCCCTTATGCATCCCCCATTGTGGTGGTTCGAAAGAAAAATGGCTCAGTAAGAATGTGCATGTATTACAGAACACTTTACCGAATGACCATACTGGGTCAGTGTACGATGCCTCACATCCAGGATGCCCTTGATTGTCTTAATGGAAGCCAATGGTTCTCTGTCTTAGATCTCAGAAGTGGGTACTACCAAATCCTGATGGTGCCAGAAGATTGAGAAAAAATGCCTTTATCTGTCCCTTGGGCTTTTATGAGTTCCTGCGCATGCCCCAAGGCATATTTGGAGCACCAGCAACCTTCCTGAGATTAATGGAGTAAGCTGTTGGAGACACCAACCTCCTTGAATGCCTAGTTTATTTGGATGATGTCATTGTATTTGGCAAAACACTCGAGGAGCATGAGGCTCATCTGTTCAAGGTCATGGACAGATCAGAAGAATTTGGATTAAAAATATTCATTGACAAGTGCCAGTTTTTTCAACAATCTGTAAAGTACATGGGCCACACTGTATCTTCTGAAGGCATCCAGACAGACCTGAGCAAAGTAGAAGCCTTAACTACCTGGCCAAAGCCTAACAGCCTTAAAGAACTTCAGAGATTCCTAGGTTTCTGCGGGTATTATCAGTGCTTTGTCAATGATTACAGAAAGGTAATTCACCCACTGTTGAATCTGACCCAAACATATCCTACTAACAATCAAAAGTACAAAAGGGGTGCTGTGAAGGAAGGTGACAAAGTCTACTTCAAGCCTAATGAACCATTCGGAGCCAGGTGGACCCTGGATTGTGACACAGCATTCTACGACATCATTCACCAGCTTACACATGCTCCAGTACTTGCCTATGCAGATCCAACTAAACCATATGTACTACATACAGATGCCAGCCTGAGTGGACTTGGAGCTGTGCTTTATCAAGAGTATGAGAAAGGATTATGCCCAGTGGCGTTTGCCAGTAGAAGCTTGTTCCCATCTGAGAAAAACTATCTAGTGCACAAACTTAAATTCTATGCTTTGAAATGGGCAGCAGTAGACCAGTTTCATGAATATTTATATGGTGCCAAAATCCTGGTAAAAACAGACAATACCTCCCTCATGTATGTCCAAACCTCAGCCAAGTTAGATATCACTGGTGGTTGTCAGCTGTCTCAACATATGATTATTCGGAGGAGTACCATCTGGGCCTCAGTTACATTGATGATGATGCTCTGTCTAGAAAGCCTGCTTTAAATCCTGAGTGGGTGAGAATGTCAGAACAATCCATAAGGGCCTTTTGCCAAACGTTTGATCAGGATGAATACCCATCTGCTGCCACTGTGAACTGCCTAGTTGATTGTTTAGGGCCTTCAGATACTTGTGTTCCTGTAGCTTACTGCAACTTTGCAGCTTTGGATCTGCGCACACTGCCTCAACTCACTTCAGCCAACATTCAAAGGGAACAGTATTACGATCTTGATCAAACTAGTGCAGAATGCCATGAACAAGGAAAAGATGTTTCTAAACTACGGTCCAATGATCAGAGAACTGCTTTACTGTTCAGGGAGGGGCCTAGACTTAAACTACAAGATAAACTACTCTACAGAGAAGTCACAGATGAAAAAGGCAAAGTTACTAAAAAGCAACTGGTGTTGGTTTCCAAGTTTAAACGTGTGGTCCTAAGAGCACTCCACGACCAGATGGGACATTTGGGCAGTGAGAGGACAGCTGGCTTAGCCAGAGCTTGTTTCTACAGTCCTAAAATAAATGTGGATGTGGACCAGTATATCAAAACTTACAGCCAATGCCTCCAAAGGAAGGCCCAGCCACAAAGAGTAGCACCTTTGGTTAACATTGCCACTAGTGCACCCATGGAGCTCGTATGTATTGACTTTTTAAGTCTGGAGCCCGATGCCAAAAACATTGGAAATATACTTGTTATAATAGACCACTTCACTAGTTATGCACAGGCCTATCCAACAAAGGATCAGAAAGCAGCCACAGTAGCCAAGGTGCCTTTTTTTTTTTTTTTTTGTGAATTTTATTTTTTCTCCTGTGACTTAGGGCATCTCTCTGGGGAACCCTCTCTTCGCTGCCTCTACTGGCTACCTGAAGACCTCCTTACCCAGTGTCTCCTCTCCGGTTCCTTGGTTAGGTCCAGACCCCCGGATCACCCCCAGGGGAAGGCCCACTCCCTTTGCGGCCTTTTCTGGGATTATAGGAACTGCCGAGGAATACACAGGGCAGCTAGAAGACCAGGAGATCAGGCCCGGTATTGGGATGTGGGCAGGACACTGGAGCCCCCTTTACCTCCACTAGGCCACCAGGGTTTTTTCCTCCTCTTACAGTTCCCACCCCCAGAGCACTGATGTGCAATGCCTGACAGCACACCTATGTGCAACCTGGCCACCGTCACTCTGCCCCCAATGTAACGTCTAGCCCGCTACCTGTAGGGCCCCTGGTCTTCACCAGGAGTCATTTACGGAGTGGACTTATCCCAGAACCCACCCCAGGAGGGGAGGGCAGGCCTCCGGATGCTTTAACCCCTCCCTCCCCTGCCAACCCCCGATGACCCGAGTCTATTCCCTAACCTGGGTTGCCAGTGTGGCGCAAGGTGTGGTGTCCAGTGCCTCAACCCTCAGTATCACAGGGCCGGCTTAGCTAAGGTACTTGTTGAAAAATTCTTAATCCACTACGGTGCCCCACAGTGGATCCATTCTGACCAGGGAAGGGACTTTGAAAGCTGTTTAATCAAAGAAATGCTATCACTCTGGGGTGTGAAAAAGTCAAGGACCACTTCCTATCACCCACAACATGATCCACAACTTGAAAGGATTAATCGGATGTTACAGGACATGCTAGGTACCCTTCACCCAAAGGACAAGCCAAGGTGGAGCCAACAAATAAGTACCTTGTTACACGCTTGTAATTGCACCCACAATGATACAACAGGTTTTTCACCATATAAACTGATGTTTGGTCGGGAAGTACGCTTACCCATAGATATTTGCTTGGAAGTGTTCCCAGATGGAATTCAGGCTGACAACTATTTGCAATATATTCACAAACTAAAAGCACAACTCAGTCATGCCTACCAATTAGCTCACACTTTGGCTGCCAAGAAAACCTAGCAAATAAAGTAAGGCATGCTAAGAGCATCAAAGCCCAAGAGCTGCAACCTGGAGATCATGTCTTGATGAGAACTTTGGACTTGCGCAGAAAGCACAAGATAGCTGACCATTGGAGTCATACTTGCTACATAGTCATAAGCAAGTTGGACAATCTTCCAGTCTATAAAGTACAGCCAGAAGGAGATCGCAGATCAGTAAAGACCATCCATCAGAATCACCTTCTGCCAATTGGGCAAATTATCCTAGATACAGTACCACAAAGTAATATGCCAGCTGGGCCTGTTACCAGATCTGCCTCTCAGAAAAAGACAGTCAGACTAGCCTCCTGCCTTGCAGCAGCCCAAGCCTGCAACAAGTAATGCTGTTGTTAATGGTGATGTCAATTCTGAGTCTGATGAGAGTGAATATGGGCCTGTGTATTACCCTTCTTTTCAGTTGGCTCAGCTTTTTCAGGGGATTTTTATTTGTAATGTTGAAAATGATGCTGAAGATTCAGGACTGTCTGGCAAGTGGCAATCTAGCCCTCTCAACTACCCCTGAGCCACCTGAAAATGAGGTGCAAACTGTGACTTCGGAAGTAGCTGACTCTTTATGTCTTGTGGAACTGTCTGAAACTGAAATAGCTAGTCCTGACCAAGAAAGTGAGGACCCCACTGGTGAGTCTTTATTTGAAGCTGAAATATCTGGGCTTAGTGAACCTGGAAGAAGCTTTTGTCCAGTGCAGTCCACCTTGGTGTAAACAAAAAACTTCATTCGGGGAGGAGCCTGAACCAATCAAAATGCATAAACTGTTCCAAACAGATTGGTTATAGCATTGCGAGCATCATATGACATCAAGTGATGTTGTGTGACCCCCATCGCCCGATTCCAGCCAGGAAGAAGTTTAAAAAGGAACTGCGTAGGGTGTGCAGAGTGCCTCCATTACTGAAAGAGAATTCAGGAGGACACGCACCTCTCTACAAATACAAAAGTAAGTGGACTTCGTAAGGATTTAAACACTGAAATGAAAGATACACAGTAACCGTGTTCAGAAAGATAATGCAATAAGTGTAACAATTGAATTCAGGGTACAGAAAGCCCCCATTTATGTTTTACCCAACAGATCTATAAAACAAAGGAACAACAAATGGAAATACTCAGGTACTTTTAACAAAATGGGTAACATTTAGTAAAAATAAATTCTTTCGAAACACACGGTACTTTTATGTTTATGGCTGGTACAGGGTTTTTGTATTTCAGAAAAAAAGATGTATATTGCTACAGATTGAAAAAAAATTAAAGCGATTGTCCTACTTAAAAGGCAAGTGGGGAAATGCACTATCTATACCTTGGTTATTGATATTTGAACATTAAGGGTATAAGTACCCATATTATAAATATTACTGTATGAATTAATAGGTTGTTTTTTTACTTTAAATACAGATACAACTGCATAAAAGAGAAAAAGAGAGGGATAGAATAAATTAATTTCTGGTGAGAATTACAAATCTCCCCATAGTTTAATAGATTATAAACGTGTATTAAAATGAACCAATTGAAAATAACTTTAATTTCTTTATATTAAGATACAGTAACTGCACTGAGGAAGGATTGTATCTGAAATGTCAGATATTTTATGTACGGTATCAAATGAAAAATGAAAAGTAAAAAATTATATTATAAATGGACACCTAGTGAATCTGACCTCATGTTGACCAGTATTGATAATCCTGAGAGTGCCAGCAGTGTGCTAGATGTCTTCAGTTTTGTTAAAATACCACTTACAGATAATCTAGAGTCTACAAAACAAGAAAATGCAAGTGTTACTATGAACACAAGTAATATTTCCAATTCTGGACAGAGGGTGCAGAGGTACTCCTTCCTGCAGAAGCTGCTTTGTTGGTGGACAATGAGCCAGGAGTCATGAACCCAAATGGCAGTGTTGAAAGGACAGTGCCTGTTCCCCCTATGCCTAGAAGATTGGAGAGAGTTGTCAAACTTGTAGTACGCCTTACATAAGATTCTACAGGAAGGCCTGCAGACCTTCCTATGAATGTGGTCCATAAAGGGGTGTACATTACAGCTAACTCCCTTCCTAAGATAGGATTCATTGTAGCTTCTAAATTAGTGATAAAACCCTCCAACCAATACATCTGGGGTCATTTTTACAGAGTTCCCAAAGTTAGCTGACAGTTTCATGTTACCAGCCACTTGAGTGTAGATATAAAATAATTTCCAGGGAGAATGTAACGAATAACTGAGACAGTATGTAAATGTAAAAACAAAATGCTGAATGAAAGATTCAACTGCTTGGGTAATACCATTGCTTATAGAAATGCCATTTGCAAGTAAAGCATGCTTTATTATGAATATTAATGATGAAACTGCGCAGTAATGTATATAGTGATTTATGGTTGCAACCTGTGTATAGTAAAAAATAGTATTGCAGTAAGTAAACTGTTATTTGTGCATAGACTTGATGCGGACACCAAGTTTTCTAGGCAGTGGAGCGTGTAGCCCCCCACCACCAATGTGGGGCTTACCTTAAGTGTCTCCTAGGGCTTCAGCAATGCCCACTGTCAGGCAGACATCCTACAGAGATGATAGGTCCATGGTTATTTTGTGATCCTATCGATCTGCGTGAGAGTGCCATGATGTGCCTCAGTGCCTGTCATTTTAAGTGACACTGCCAGTGTGCTGTGAATGGCCTGGGCTAGGGGTCTGAGTGCTTCAGAGCTCATGATCAGCAGGGCATCACCCTGATTTGCTCCACTCTGCTGTCGCTGTTAGAGCAGCTGGTTTGGTAAATATTTACTTTTAATTTGTTGTTGTATTTAAACTAGAGTGCTCATTTTAACCTACCTTCTTGCAGCTTATACACCCAAATGGGAGCCACCATGTTTGATCTGGGACTTCCAGTAATTGGACCAATTGGGACACAGGGGACCTTGAGAGGTCCTTAGTTCAAGTTCTTTGTGGGAGAAACTGTGAACTCTAAGCTTTGGAATCAACGGGAGCACAAGGCTATGATTGACACCTCCCCCTGGCCAGTTGGAATGCAAGGAAAACGGACTGGTCCGAGAATTGTTTTTTAAACAGGTGGAGTGCATCTCAAGCTCTTGAACTGAGGGGAGCCTCTGTAGGCAATTTGTCCAGAGACTCCGTGGAGTAAGAACCCTGTTCAAACTTGTGGGGTTCTGGCCCAGGAAAGGCCTAGTTTCCTCCGGCGTGTGCCTACAGTCCCGTGTTTAGGAATTGGTCACCAGAGACTGCCGTCTGCAGGTTAAAAGGTTTGTGCAGAAGAGTGGCTGTAATTTTGAACCTGCCTGAAGTCGACCTGAAAAGTGAATGAGTGTATGCTGTTTCCGTTAAATGTGCTGAAAGCTCAAGGTGGGCAGAGCCCTACTAACCAGGGACGCCTGCTTGCCACTAGGAGCCAGTTGCCTTGTTTGGCCAAGTTGTCAGCCAGCTGAAGGTTTTTACCAGCCAAAAGAACTGAACTTTGCTAGAAGCGTTTATCCTACCGTGGGCTCATGCCAAACCCAGCCCGAGCCATCTATTCCTGCATCAGTTACAGTTTTTGAAGATTTCCACCGTGTCCCCCCTTTCCCTTTTCATCTCTAGCATATATAGCCCAAGCTCCACCAGCCTCTCTCAGTATGGCCTCCCCTGCATCATCTTGGTCTCTTTTCTCTGTACCTTCTCCAGCCTATCCTTGTCACCCTGCAAATGGGGCCTCCAGAATTGAACTCCATACTCCAGCTGTGGTGTGACCAATGTTTTGTACAGTGGCATGACCACCTCCCTTGTCTTACTTGTGAAGCCCATTGTCATTGAGGCACAGGTCAGGAAGCATAGGAAAACCAGGAGCAGTTGTAGAATTCACCAAAAATTATTTATTTACACTAGCAGTATCATAAAACAAATTTGTTCAGTATAACAATAGCTTTCTGCAATCATCTCAAAATATAATTATATATATTTCAACTGTAATGCTGTATATTTTCTAAATAAAGGGATCCCAATGTCAATTACATTTCCATACAATGATTTGCACATATTTTTATATTAGCAGATAAGCAAGGGGGAAAAACAGACACCAAGGGAAAACTGCGAGACTGTGCAAGGAAAAGAAATACGAGCCGGTCGGGTTGATGAAGTCCGAAGTTTCACAGGAAAATATGGTTGTGCAGCCAGACAGAGAAGAGACAGAAAAGAAAAGATCCTTGCATTCAAACTCTTTCTCCATAACAACTGGGACAGGGTCCTATTCTACCCTGTCACATACACACCCCTCCTTAAGAGGGAACCCATTTTATTAAACAGGTTTCCAAAACCTTTTATTCTCTACTAACGTTTGTTGCTTTCAGAAGTTAAGCACATGTACAGTATCAGTTTTTATATATAACAGTACAGCAAACAGTAAAGTTGAAACCCATACATTTGTTTTCAACCTTCAGAACCCTCAAGTCCTGATCTATATATTGACAGAAAACCAGCATTGCTATTCTTCTTACAACATTTGTGTATCACAGTAAGTTAAATGGCTGTAGTGCCAGGTACCATCTTGTGATTCTGGAATTTTATCTTTCATTGGTTAAGCCAACAGAGAGGATTGTGATCTGTTACAAGAACAAAGTCAGTTTCTAGCAAATACAACTTAAGGGACTCCATGGCCCACTTTGCTGCTAAACATTCCTTTTCGATAGCAGAGTACCTTTTCTCTCTGTCATGCAACTTCCTACTTATGTACAGAATAGGATGTTCTGTCCCATCTACATTTTGACTTAGGACTGCACCTAGGCCTACCTCGGATGCATCTGTTTATAGCAGAAATGGTTTCTCAAAGTCTGGGCTTCTTAAAACAGGAGCTGAACATAATGCAGCCTTTATGGCTTGAAAAGCTTCATCACACTCTAAGGTCCATTTCACATTATTTGGGTACCGTTTTTTCGTGAGTTCAGTGAGGGGAGTAGCTAACTTAGCAAAGTTGGTAGCAAATCTCCGATAACCAGCCAGCCCTAAAAATGACCTGACATGTTTCTTTGTTTTAGGGACAGGGCTGTCAGTTACAGCTTCTATTTTAGAAACCTCTGGCTTGACTTCTCCATTTCCCAACACATAGCCCAAATATCTGGTTTCCCTCATGCCCAATGCACATTTGGTAGGATTAATAGTCAGACCTGCATTCCTGATCGCTTGGATAACTGCTTGTAGGTGTTCCAGGTGGCTTTTCCAGTCTGGACTGTACACCACGACATCATCCAGGTATGCAGCACAATAACCAGTGTGAGAGGATAAAATGACATCCATGTACCGTTGGAATGCAGCTGGCACACCATGTAAACCAAATGGCATGGTGGTAAACCAATATAATCCAATAGGGGTGGCAAATGCAGTTTTATCTCTGGAATTTTTAGCTAAAGGTATTTACCAGTGACCCTTGGTGAGATCGAGGGTACTGATATACTTTGCACTTCCCAGTCTGTCCACCAAATCATCTATTCTGGGCATACGGTAACTGTCAAATTCTGACACTTGATTAAGTTTCCTGAAATCAAGGCAGATTCTAACACCCCCTTCTTTTTTGCTTACAATTACCATTGGAGATGACCAAGCACTCCATGACTCCTCTATGATACCCAATTCTTTCATTTTCTGTATTTCCTTAACCACTTCACCTCTTAACCACTCTGGTAACCTGTATGTCTTTTGCCTAATAGGACAAGCATTCCTTGTCACTATTACATGCTCAACCCCTTTTGCTCGGCCTGGTACCATGATAAATGTACTGTTAAATGTCTTTAGCACATTATGAATGTCTGCAATTTGTTCTGAGGTTAAGGAAACATTCACCTTTATAGCATCAGCATGTACAGTTTGTTCCAGTCTATCATAAGCTACATTAATATCTTTCATATCAGTTTCTGGTAAAACTTGCAAAGCAGCTTTTGACATTTTTTCAACCCCTTTGTTTAGGAGGTTAGCATAGTATATCTTAGGATTTTTCCTCTTAGGGGTCTCAGTCTCATAGTTAACAGTGTCAGCAGTCTAATAACCTTATATTACCCTTGCCACTTCATTAACAGTTTATTTTCTGTTGTGGGCAACAGTTGCAAAACCTTTTCACCTGGCTCGAGAACTTTTTCTTTTACCTCATGGTTATAATGTACTTTCTGCTGATTTTGGGCCTCTTTCTGATTGCTATGGGCAATTTCAACATATTTTGCAAGCTTCTTTCTTAGAGCACACGTATAAGAAGTTATAGATTGTTTCTGATGGGGGTCATCTTCCCACATTTCTTTTATCACATCCAATGGCCCTCTTGGCTGCCTACCATACAGCATTTCAAATGGTGAAAACCCTGTTGATGCCTGTGGCACTTCTCTGTAAGCAAAAAGTAGGTAAAGCAAGTATTGGTCTCAATCTTTCTCTTCCCCTTTTACAAACCTTTTTAACATGCATTTTAGGGTTTGGTTAAAACGCGAAACAAGACCGTCTGTCTGAGGATGGTAGGGGGAGGTTCTTATGGCAGTGATACCTAGCAGTCTGTACTGCTCCTTAAGCAATGCAGCACCAAAATTACTACCCCAACCAGTAATAATTTATTTAGGTCTGCCCATTCTGCTGAAAATTTTGACAAGCTCTGCTGCAACCTTTGGGGCTATAACAGTACGCATTGGAACTGCTTCTGGGTATCGAGTAGCATAGCTGCATACTACCAGGATAAATCTACTACCCTTTTTACTTTTGTCTAAAGAACCAACCACACCCATTGCAATTCTCTCAAAAGGCACATCTATCAAGGGTAGGGACATCAAGAGCACCTTGTCTTTCCTAGTAACTGAGGCTACTTTCTGACACTCAGCACAGGAATTACAATAGGTGGCAACATCTTCATAAATTCCAGGCCAGGGTGCGAAACCTCCCTGAGTGACCAGTTGTAGGACTATCATGTACTAACTGTAATAACTCTGTTCTATACTTCTGTGGTATAACCAATTGTTCTGTCTGTTCCTGTGTCTGAGTTTTAACCCAACTCTGTACAGTAACACATTACATTTTTTAAACATTGGTCTACCCTGTTTTGGTTTCACCCCCAGCTGCTTGAAATAACCCTGGAGAGAAACATTGTTAGCTTGCTCTGAAAGAAAATCACAATTAGTTATCAATTTAGTTTCTGCATTTTCATATTTTAACCCTTCATGTCCATCAGTTATTTGTTGCCATGGTTCCTTCAGGCATCATCTTTCTTTCTTGGATTTCTGGATCTTGGAGCTGTGCTCAAACAAGTCTGAATCAAAATCACTTAAAGGAAAAATGTCCCCACTGTCTGAAATGTTCTTTGCCTGAGCTCTTGACACCACAGCTGCTGAAACATTAGGATTTACTCCTTCTTTGATCAACTCAGTAAACCTTGGAAAGTCATTTCCAATAATCACAAGTGCAGGTAACTTAGGTGCTATCCCCACTTTCATTTGGTGTGACACACCCTTAATGGTCAGAGTCACTTGGGTGGTAGGATAGTATCGAGTGTCCCCGTGGATGCAGATGACACCAGTACATGATTCCTTTGCATAGTGTTTTCCCAGCACTTTAACATGCACTAGGGTCTGTCTGCTTCCGGAATCAATGAGTCCCTTCACAGTGTTATCCCCCACCTTCATATCTGTTAAGTACTTGCCCCAATTTGCCAAGGACAAATCTGCTCCAGTACCATTCTCCTTACTATGGCAGTTTCTTGCAAAATGGCCTGGTTTATTACAGTTATAGCAGATAATGTCTTTGGGCAGATTTGTTACCCCCAACAGAGTTCATATCAGGCTTGGAATTTAAATGGGAAAAGAGTGCCTTACTGGCTGTTACCTCGCTGCTGTGGCATCTGGACATCTGGTAGTCCTCGGCCAAAGAAACATCCTTTTCCCCACTCTCTGGTCAGTGTTCCTTTACCCACAGCTGCACATCTGTAGGCAAGATGTGGATGAATTGCTCCATGGCAAATGTGTCGATGATCTGTGGGACTGTTTTGCTCTCTGGTTGGATCCATTTTATTAGGAATTCTCTGAGTTGGGTAAAGGCTTCTCGAGGATTGTTAACCGAGTTGTACCTCAGAGATTGAAATCTCTGCCTGTAGGTCTCTCCAGAGATGTTATATCTTGTCAGGATTTCGCTTTTCACCAGGTCATAGTTTTCTGACTGTGCAGGGTCCGTACTGCTGTAGGCAAGTTGGGCTTTCTCTGTCAGGTAGGGTGCCAGTCTGATTGTCCATTGCTGCTTTGGACATTGGCAGGCTGTGGCAACTCTTTCAGAAGTTGTCAGGTATGCCTCAATATCATCTGAGGGACACAACGTTGTAAGTTTAATGGCTTTTAAGTTGCTTGCACTTTGTTGCTCATCTGGATCTGTGCCAAAGCCTCTGCCTTTGATAGCTTGCAAGACATCCAGCCATCGCTGCTCCTGTAGCTGCATCTTGTCTCTCATCTGCTGCTCCTGTCGCTGCATCTCTTCTCTCCTCTATGCTTCTAAATATTGAATCTCTTTTTTTCTCTCTGCTTCTCAATCTCTTTTTGTTGTATAGCCTACCATTTGAAAAAGTCCATCAGGCTTTCAGGTTTTTTCACTGCCTGCTCTTTTTCCATAACTTGTGCTGGTTGAACAATCTCAGACTGGACTTCTGTCTCTGCTAGTTTGGCTGCCATTCTCCTAGTAACCACTCCCGGACTTACTGCTGCAGAATCCATACCTTCCTCTGTGCTTCCATGGTACTAGGTCCAGTACCCACGCACAAAACTCCTATCTTAGGGTATGTAGGGCATAAATCCCACTTAGGCTGACACCATCTGTCATCAAGGCTCAGGTCAGGAAGTATAGGGAAACCAGGAGCAGTTGCAGAATTCACCAAAAATTATTTTTTACACTAGCAGTATCATAAAACAAATTTGTTCAGTATAACTATTTACAAACACAAAATAAAATAGTTTTCCTTCAATCTTTGTGTCCCTTGTACTAATCTTTCTTGCAGTTGCAGCTTAGCTCTTATAAGTCTTTTCAACTCCCATTTTTAGCAAGCATCCTGTTTTTGTAAGTTTCAGGAGCTGCTAGAACAGTGTGCTTGCTGAGGCCCTTACAGCTTTTGCAAAAGGCTGGAAGATTTGCACTCAAGTAACCTCTAGAGTTTACAATAGCTTTCTGCAATCATCTCAAAATATAATTATATATATTTCAACTGCAATGCTATACATTTTCTAAATAAAGGGATCCCAATGTCAGTTACATTTCCATACAATGATTTGCACATATTTTTATATTAGCAGATATACAAGGGGGAAAAACAGTCAGCAAGGGAAAACTGCGAGACAGTGAGAGGCAAACAACTGCAAGGCTATCGAGCTGATCAAGTCCGAAGTCTCACAGGAAAATATGGCTGCGCAACCAGACAGAGAAGAGACAGAAAAGGAAAGATCCTTGCATTCAAACTCTTTCTCCATAACAACTGGGACAGGGTCCTATTCCACCCTATCACACCCATCCCCATGCATGCCAACACCCTTGTTGCTTTTCCAGCTGCTCATTTGCACTGGCTCCTAACCTTGAAAGTGTCCATGATCCAAATCCCCAGATCCTTTTCTTGTTCTGTGACCTGCAGTGTTTCTCCCCCAAGGCAGTAAGTGGCCCTTGGGTTATTCAGTCCTATGTGCATTATTTTGCACTTTTTCACATTGAATTGTAATTTCCACTTTCCCGCCCACTCCTCCAGCCCGGCTAGATCCTGCCTTATCTTCTCCACCTCACCCAGAGCATCCACTGTGTTGTATATCTTTGTGCCATCTACAAACAAACACGCCTTGCCATTTAGACCCTCTGCTAAGTCCCTCATGTACACATTGAACAATATGGGCCCCAATATCGACCCCTGTGGTACCCTGCTCATCATCCCTAGTTTCCTGGAGTGTTTCCCATTAACCATCACTCTTTGGGTCCTCCCATCCAGCCAATCCTCCATCCACTTTGTAAGCCTAGTTCCCACACCCAGACTGTTCAACTTGCTTACCAGCCTTCTATGGGGGACAGAGTCAAACGCCTTCCTGAAATCCAGACAGGCCACAAATTAGTAATTTCTAAAATATCCACAATACATTTTAACCTACTAAACTACATTTATCCAGCTTAATTAGATTCAGTGACATATTTTCTTTGGTATGCATGCCAAATCTTGAGTGTATACCTGCAATAGCAGTGGAGCTGTAAACATCCAAATATGTTGAAAATGTTCACACAGTTTATCAAATGAATAGAACTGTGGAATTTTGAATGTCTGTAACTTACAATTTACATAACCAGTTATCTCTCTATTAACAGTTTCTGTGACTCTTCCAAGAAAGTATGCAGATCAATTTTCAGTTATCTAGCTCCAAAAGTGGCTAAATTATAAGCATAGAAATATTTTCCAAGGTTTTCGCAGAATAAATTCCCAGAGTTTGAGTGCCTATAATTTCCCCGCACTTCATCCCTATGTCATGAAACTTGGCATCCTATTAGGGCCTCTTCCAAACAATACAAGGCCTGATTTTAGAACTCTAGCTATAATACTGAACAGGTTATGATCAGTTAAAGAATTTCAGAAAATTCCCCAAAATTCTGAGGAATTCTGTGAAAATTACATGAAATTGGAATTTGCTAATTTTGCCCAGCCCTACCTAGGTGACTTTTTTGTAAAAGTAAGGGTGGTGACCATGTTTATAATGGAGGTCATGAATGTATCACAAAAGACATTGATATGTCAATGTTCTGTATCCTGATTGTCAGCACTTTTTTAACCAATAGTGGTGGTTCTACAATGCATGGCTTCTGACCAATCAGGATGCACTGATTTCCCTACCCATTTTATATTAATGATTATGGTCGATCAGTAATATACTGTTGTATTAAAAATTATGCAATGGACATTTCATTTTATTTATTTTTCTAGAGCTTTTTCCCCACTGATGTCAGGGGTGGCTGCTCAGCCCTGTCTCACTTCCTCCCAACCATCGTCTTCTGCCACTGAGTCCTATCTAGTTAGAGATTCCTCCTACAGTTTGTCTACTGTGGCAGTACCAGAGGAAAAAGGGCAGTTCCCCCCTGTCCACATGTCCATGTCAGACCAGGTAGCCCAGTCAGCAGTGTAGGCCGAAGGAAGCGTCAGGCCATTAAGGAGCCCCCACCGTTGTGTTTCTATTTTCTTTCCTTACATCCTGATGCCACAGCAGAATGAAGGATGTATGCATGTGGAGACACACATGCGTTTCAAACCATGGCCCCTTGTACCTACCTTGACCTAGGTCTACCTCTCAGGCATCGGTGCTACTACCAGGCCTCCACCTGGTGGCAACCAAGAGCCAGGACAACACACCACCTCAATCTAGGAGATGAGAGCTGCCAGACAGCTGCTAGACCCTCCCCTCACCCTTACCCCTGACAATCTATGCTGACCCAAGCTCATTCCTGAACTTGGGTTGCCGGCATGGTGAGAGGTAAGGTACCACAGTGCCTCAGCCCTCTGCACCACCAGGCCAGCCATTTCATTTAGTTTATTTTGGTATATTGTATTGGGTTAACACACTAGAATTTACATTTCTTTTTCAGGTACGACCTGGGGTCTTAAAAGAGGACAAATACTATACAAATATATTATTACAAAATAGCTTGAAAATACAAAGTATCTCATATCATACACAGGTTACAAGGAGTCAGCTTGGATGGAGGATCAGGCATCCAAAACACAGCTCTCCTCTCAGGTATACTGACACGGCCCTTGGTTGTCACCAGGTATTGGTCTGCGGTAGTGCCAGTGATCGAGCGACAATGAAACATAGTAAATGCACTAAAATCTATGATGTTTCCATGCCAGAGACTGCAGTACACATGGGCACGCTTGGACACAGAGGAGGGATGTGCTTTCCTATCACAGGACAGAGCACACAATCTGATTGCCCAAGCACAACTGGTATCCAGAAGTCACTATGTCTCTGCGAGAACTATGTTATGCTTCCTGGGGCTCATGGCTGTGGCCATAGTAGCAGTGCCACTGGCAAGATTACATATGAGGATTTCCCAGTGGACACTCAGAGTGCGGTGGGATAAGCTGACGCATGAGCTACAGCAAAGGGTGCTTGTCATGCCCCCATTTTACAGAGCATTACTATAGTGGATGGACCACAAAAATCTATTAAAGGGCATTCCATTCCTTGTATCAATTCCTGTACAAATCCTCACCACAGATGCACTGGGTTCCAGCTGGGGTGCTCACCTGTGCCCTTACCAGACTGAGGGGCCATGGTCCAAGGTAGAGGCCTAGTTACACATTAATATCCTGGAGATGAGAACTGTCCTATACAGCCTCCATGCATTTTTGGAGCATCTGTGCCAGGGACTTCTGTTAATAGTGATGGACAACGCCAGTGTGATGCATTATATCAACAAACATGCGGGTACTCATTCCTATCCACTTGGCAGGGAGACAATGAAAGTATGGTACTGGGCTCTATCACACAGCCTCCAGCTGTCAGCAGTACATCTCCTAGGTCTTCAGAACATTTTGGCAGACAAGTTAAGCAGGTCACAGTCCAACATTCACGAATAAGAACTGCTGTCCTCCATGGTAGATGACCTTTTCGCAAGGTGGGGTCATCCAGACCTGGACTATTTTGTTTCCCCACACAACACAAAACTGCTGCACTTGTGCTCACTCATTCCAGGGCCTGGAGTTTTTTGGCAAGATGCATTGTCCCTCTCTTGGAAAGGGAAACTCTTGTACGCATTTCCCCAGTTCCTCCAATAGAGAGAGTACTAACCAAGCTGTGAATAGAATGTGCCACTCTCATCTTCATTGCCCCACTGTGGCCTCACCAGATATAGTTTTCACTTCTACAACAGATGACAGTGGAGCCTCCTATAACCCTGCTTCTGTGCTGGGGTCTGTTGTCACAGGGCAAGGGATCCCTGGTTCATCCAGACCTGAAGTCCCTACATTTGCATGCACTGCTGCTGAAAACTTAGCCACTGCACATTTTGGGGTGCCCCCTACGGTTGCTGCTGTTCTGGTTACAGCAAGAAAACCTTCTGCCAGACATACAGTACTCATTCCTTGAAATGGAAGCAGTTCACTTTATGAGCTGCTTCCAAGAATCTGGACCCATTTACATGTCCTGTAAGTGCTGTGCTGGAATACTTGCTGTCCTTATCAGGTTCTGGCCTACAGCATTTGGCTGCTGTATCAGCTTTCCATGCCCCTATTGATGGTCATCTTGTTGCCCAGTTAGAGGTATCCAATACTTTTCTGAGAGGTATTCTGCATATCAAACCACCTATCAGCAATCTGGTCCCACCTAGAGACCTGTATTTTGTGCTGGAGAAACTGACATGGGCTCCTTTTGAACCAACCATGAGTTGTGGCTAACATTTGCTGTCATAGAAAACATTATTTTCAATCATAATCACTTTGGCTTGAAGGATTTCAGAGCTTCAGGCTCCAATGCGTGAGCCTCCTTATTTGATTTTTCACAAAGACAGGGTTTCTTTGCACACAAATCCTAAGGTTTTACTGAAGATGGTACCTGAATTTACACTGAATCAAACGATACATCTCCCCGTTTACTTGCCTGAGCATGCCAACCAGGGTGAGGCATTGCTCCATACTTTAGATGCACATAAAATACTCAGATACTACTATATATGAATCACACCAAAGACTGCAGAACGTCCTCTCTGTTTTTTGTTTCATTCACCCCTGGGAAAGAGGGTGCTCCTGTGACTAAACGGTGCCTGTCCAAATGGCTGGCACATTGTATTATATTCTGTTATACAAAGTATGGTAAGGAACTTTCTGATACCGTTCGTGGTCACTCCACAAGGGGAATCGCCATGTCTGTTGCTTGTTTCAGAAATGTTTCTGCTGCTGACATTTGTGTTGTAGCCACATAGAGCACTGTCCACACCTCCACTAAACACTGCAAGGTACTAACAACAACAAAAATGGAAAGGGACCTGGGGTAGTCATATCAGATGACCTAAAAGCAGGCAAGCAATGTGAGAGGGCAATAGGGAGGGCTGGGGGATACTGGGATGCATAGGGAGAGGCATCACCAGTAGAAAACAGGAGGTTGTTATCCCTCTGTACAGACAGCTGGTGAGGCCCCATAGGAAGTACTGCATGCAGTTCTGGAGACCCCATCTCCGCAAGGACATAAACAGAATGAGGCAGTCCAGAGTAGGGCAACTAAAATAGTGCAGGGTCTACACCTGAAGCCATATGAAGAGAGACTAAAGGAGCTTAATATGTATACTCTCAAGGAAAGGAAAGGAAGGAAGGATGGGGGACCTGATAGAAACTTTCAAGTACCTCAAGGAAATCAACAAAGTCCAAGAGGGTAGCATATTTCAGAAATAGAGATGCGCAAGAACAAGGGGGCACAATTTGAAGATAGAGGGGGGACAGCTCAGGGGCAAAGTGAGGAATTATTTTTTTACAGAGAGGGTGGTGGATGCATGGAACATCCTTCCTGAGGAGGTCTTGGGGTCAAAAACAGTGGAGGAATTCAAGAATGCATGGAACAGACATAAGGCAATTCTGGTGGTGGGTAGAAGAAAGTAGGCTGTTGGTTAACTAGAATCTGCAGCTTATCCAATAGGAAGGGAAATGGGCAGACTGAGTGGGCCAAGCGGTCCTTATCTGCCATCAAAGTCTATGTTTCTGTGAGAGCGTGGCCAAGCGCAGGAGCAAGATGGAAGCTTGATCAGTAAGCTCCATGGTTATCCACCGCATTTTTCTGCCATCCAACTCACTACTCCTGCAGTTCAAGCCAATTTGTCCCATACTTACAAGCTAGATGCCAGCGCCAACAAAATAGGCGAAAAAGCAGACGAAATTGCCCTTCAGATCATCCAGTTCGGCTGAGACCAGCAGAGGCCTACCAAAAAATGCTACGAGAGATGCCTCTAATGCCAGCAACCCGGGCACTCCATAGGCTGAGGGGATCCAGACCACTAACCCTGTGATGGAACAGGTGACTCCTTCCATGGCTACTGAGGGATATCATGCCCTGGAGAGACTTCTTAAGGAACTAAAATATGACTTGGGGACAAGAATGGAGGCTGGGTTTGAAAATGTCACCATGCAGATCCAGCACCGCCAACAAACAGTAAATTCAGTTTCAGAGACTGTGGATTCACATGAGACCAGACTGGGGGAGCTGGAGGCACAGGTGAACGCTCAAGACAACACGCTGCAAAGTTCACAATCTGACCTACAAAAAGCTCTCCGGGTGATCGAATTTCTAAAACAGAGTATAGATGACCTTGAAAACAGGGAACGCAGATGCAACATCCGAGTGATGCGCCTTTCAGAGGGACTTGAGGGTAGAGATTGCTCTTCTTTTCTTAAAAAATGGCTCAGTGATACCCTGGATCTTCCCCTGGAGGTCTCCCTGGAAATCCAGTGGGTGCACAGGTCCCTAGGTGCCAAATCCACCCCCGACCAAAGGCCATGGCATGTTATAGTAAAATTCCTCTGCTTCACTGACCGGCAAATTGTGCTGGAAAAGGCTAAACAAAAAGGCAAAATAATGGTGTAACACTCACAGATCAGCCTTTTCCCTGACTACTCACGGCAGCTTCAGAACCAACGTAGAGCATTTGCTGAGATTAAGAAAAGGCTCCATGACCTGGAATGTCAATTTGCTTTAATTTACCCAGCGTGCCTGATTATCAGACCACAAGGAGGAAAGCCTAGATCTTTCACCAATCCAGATGCGGCTATGTAGTGCATGGATGAAGCAGAGAAAGCTTGTGGGCAGCAACATGAACACTGAGGACTGCTGAACTGCTCCTGCTGTAACTTTACCACAAAGGATTTATCAGCACACAGAGGTACTGGGGCTGGGGTGCGGAATTCTTGGGATGTTGGTCATGGGAGCACGTAATGTGGGCCAGACCATAACTCCTATACAGGGCCTATAATGGCTGGTTTGGCGAGAGCGCCCCTTTCCGCTCTCTCCTACAAAACCCCACAGACAGATCTTTTCAGGGACACACCCTCATTTGCACCACATTTGCTTTTCCCTTTCACTCCCGTGAGGTGCTGAAAACGGCAAGCTGAGAATCGAAGGATCAGGGCTTGACATTTGTACATTATGTCTGCCTATATCCGGGGCTTATGCTGGTTGCTGGTGCGATGGTCTGGGCATTTTGAATTTAAAGACTTATGGCTGAACTGTATTACTTCAGGATTTTCCTTTGATGGAGGCATGTTTTTTGTGCCTTAGTTCTTCTCTTCTAGATCTCTGGGAGTTTCCTGGCTCCCTTGGAGGCCTCGGTTTTCAGAGGCCCCCAAACTACATAATATGACCATGTGAGTAGAGTGGTTTAAACTGTTTTTAGCATACTGTGGAGTTCGGCGCTCCTTGATTATTTCCAGTTGGGAGTGACCACATCTCCGGGGGGGGGGGACTGGGACAAGAGCCCCGGTAATAAATTAGAGAAGGCTGCAAACAGACTGAAGCAGGCCTTGCCTCAACAGGGCTTCCTTTATTTTATTTCCTTATGTTGCTTTTAACTTAGACAGGTCCTGCCGGGCAGGGGAGCTCAGGTTGGGCCCTGCCTTGTGGTAGGGGCACCTGTTAATGGAGGCCTAATGATGAGCAGCGGCACCTATACCTGAGGGCTACCTTATGAGTTTAAACAGTGGACAGCCCGCTTGATCCACGCAAAGTAGTGGGTGAATAGTTTCAACGAGAAGGGGCTAGGGTGGGGGTATGTTGGGTTGATGTTGTGGGGATCTGTTGGGGGAAGGGGGGAGGATAAGGGGGTTATATCTCATGTACTCTGTTATGCAAGTTTTTTTCTGTACAAGCTGGGAAATTTGTTTCCTGGTTCAAGATTTTACTCAGGGGGGCATGTTGGGGGAGTTAAAAAGTTGAAAAAATTACTTCCAAGAATATCTGTATATATAGGTAGCATGTTTTCAGGGACTGAGACTCTGTTGCAATTTTATCTTGGTACAATAACATGAATAAGTTAAAGTTGGTAACTTGGAATGTAAATGGTCTCAGACATGTTGTTAAAAGGAAAAAGGCCTGGGTCAACATTAAAAAAATGGGGGGGGGGATTGTGTTCCTCCAGGAGATACACTCCACTGCAGAGGAGACCTCAAGACTGTCATCTTTGTGGGGTGGCACCCTTTTGATGGCCCCTTTTACCTCCAGAGCCTGGAGGGGGGGTGGCAATTTGGTCACATTCTGTCTTATCCCATAAAATGTTGTCTGTCCGTGCAGACCCCCATGGAAGATACCTTATAATGGAAGTGGATATAAGGGGCACTAAATACACCTTGGTATCTGCATATGGTCCGAACTTGATCGTCAGATTTTTTTTTTTTTTTTTTTTTTTTTTTTTACCTGGGGGTAGCCTTGGCCCTACTGTCAGATAACCTGATAACTGGAGGGGATTGCAACACTTACTGGGACCTTGCTCTGGACCATTCTGGACAGAGATCCAGACCTCCTCCGCGTAGTACTGTGGCTCTACGCTATATTGTGGAGGGTAGAGCCCTGCTGGAGGCGTGGAGACAGTTGCACCCAAACACTAGAGAATACTCATTTTTTTCCTCAGCCCACCAGGTATACACTAGACTTGACTATTTATTTCTACCAAAGATGTGGGCAGGGCTTCTGGAGGAGGACAGTTATGGGCCTATAGTGGTTTCCTACCACGCACCCTTGCAGGTTGTATTAC
This sequence comes from Neoceratodus forsteri, assembly GCA_016271365.2. NCBI lineage: Eukaryota > Metazoa > Chordata > Ceratodontiformes > Ceratodontidae > Neoceratodus > Neoceratodus forsteri. The sequence continues at coordinate 1,114,073,024 of CM028130.1, forward strand.
AGCTCTCTGGGGGGGGGGGGGAGCTGAGGCCTAGTTGGCGAATGGATCTTTCCCTGTTATTAGACAAGGGTTTTGTGACTCAGGTTAATGAGAGTATCAGGGAATACCTAATACATAATAATCCTAAAAATACTAGTGTCCATAATACTTGGGACACCCTCAAGGCACATATACAGTACATGGAGAAGCAATATCCTACTCCTCTTATCTTAAAAAGAAGTTGGACAGGGAGAAGCAAGAGCTAGAGAAACAGATTACGGAGTTAGAGGGAGACCTGATGGGTTGTGTCTACCCTAAGAAGGTTCAAAAACGTAAAGCTTTGAAGTGCTCCCTAAATAAACTCACTAACCGCACGATAAAAAGGAACCTTTTTATAACTAAGGCAGGGGCCCATTTTGATGGGGATAAGGCAGGCAAATGGTTAGCAGGCTTGGCAAAGAGTAAGAGGGCTGAGCGGACTGTTCTGGGGTTGGAGAGAGAGAGAGAGAGGGGAGACATTACCTATGATCAATCTCAGATAAATGATGCCTTTAAAGAGTTTTATTCAAAACTATATACTTCGGAGTTTCTGGTGGAGGGTGACCTGGAGGGCTTTCTACAGAAAATTATGTTGCCCACAGTAGGCGATGAGGATAGGGAGATCCTGGACTCTCCTGTCTCTGGGGAGGAATTGAGAAGGGCAGCCTGGAAGGGGAAGAGAGGCAAGGCACCAGGCCCAGATGGGATACCACCTGAGTTTTATAGAGCAGTATGGGAGGAGATTGGCCCCTTCATGCTTCAGATGGTCCGCTCAGCATTCCAGATGGGGGCACTCCCTCACTCAGTGTGTATGGCCACTATCGTGGTATTACCTAAGCCTGGGAAGGACCCTCTTAAATGTGGGTCTTATAGGCCCATGTCACTCCTGAAATCCGACTAAAAAATTCTGGCCAAATTTTAGCTCTCAGAATGGAGAGACTCCTGCCCAAAGTGATCAATACAGACCAGGGAGGGTTTGTCGGGGGACGACAAGCTAAACAAAATATACGTAGTATGGTTAATATTATTTATGGATGGACCCAGAGTGGGAGAACAGGGGGTGGCCTTTTAGCATTAGATGCCGAAAAGGCATTCGACTGGGTGGAATGGCCCTTTATGTTTGCAGTTTTTAAAAAGTATGGTTTGGGAGATACAATGCTGAGGTAGATTCGAACACTGTATACCTCGCCCCAAGCCCAAATCCTTACGAACTCCACCCTATCGTCCCCCTTCCACCTTATGCGGAGTATGAGACAGGGATGCCCACTCTCCCCATTCTTATATGTCCTTACTATAGAGGCCTTAGCTGAAACTATTCGCTCCCATGAAGCAATTCAGGGGCATGTGGGCGATGGTAAATCTCATGTTATAGTTCTCTTTGCAGACGATATACTTTTATTTTGGAAGGACCCTGTGGCTGCTCTGCCTGCTCTGACTCACATTTTTGACACATATGGCCCAATATTAGGTCATAAAATAAACTGGGGTAAATGCGAGTGGATGTCCTTAGGTGGGAATAAAACCCCTATTTGACTTAACCAATGCCTTATCCCCCGTCCCAAGAAATCAAATACTTGGGAATATATTTGCCGGCAAAACTGTCTAGAATGGTAGACATTAACCTACGAAGGATGGTGAATAACATTAAAGAGGACTGTAGCAATTGGAGGGCTCTCCCCCTGACCTTGCTGGGTAGGGTCAACCTTATAAAGATGAGTATTCTTCCGCAGTTTCTTTATCCCTTCCAGACAATCCCAGTCTATATTCCTAACAGGTATATTAAGGCCTTAGACGGTGCTCTCACCCATTTGTTATGGAAGGGGAAGAGGCCCAAGATTAAAAAGGCCATTTTGTGGAAACCTGTGTCCCGGGGGTCTGGATCTCCCCAAAGTTAAATATTACTATCTGGCATCCCAATTAGCTATTGGGCAGTAAGAAGACCATTCCAACATGGCTGGGACTGGAGTCGGAATCTAATACTTCACTGTACTATGATCTGCTGGTTGGAGGCCTGGTGGAAGAGTCGGGGAGGAAGCTTGGACATCCCTGCACCAGGGCAACTTGGAGGGCATGGCGAATGGCATGTCAGATACTGCACTATGAGGCTGGGATATCTCCAGACATACCCCTAAAGCATGTGGTGCTGGGAGGGGGGAATTGCCCCAGAAAGTACTTGACCAATGGAGTCTAAAGGGACTCCACCTCCTCGAGCAGATGCTGGTGGATGGACAGGTTTTGGGCTTCCCTACACTAAAGTAGAAATATAACCTCAGTTCCTTGTCCTACTTCTCTTATCTTTTCCTATAAAAAACAATAGACAGCCTCATGGAGGGTATAAGATTAGGAGGCTATAGGTGTTCCCCTTTGGAGGAGACTTTTACGAGGAGGTATTTGGACCACACTTTCAAACCCCTTAGATCATGCTATAGGCTATTGGTGGGAGCACTGCCAGATCAACTAGACAGACTTAAAAAAGAGTGGGAGGAGGATGTATTCCCTTACTCCCTCACTGGGGGAGATGGGACACTGATTCTCAAACATTCTTTAAACTACTCTTGCGAACAATAGACTACGGGGTCATTCAATACAATGTACTTATGGGGGTATATTTCACCCCAGTTTTGGCACATAGAATTGACCAGTCAGACCCAGATCTTTGCCCCAAATGTGAAATTCATGTTGGAACCTCCTTCCATTTAATGTGGGAATGCCACAAGGTCTATGCCTACTGGAAAGAAGTCCTGCAGCTTCTGCAACAATCTTGGGGGTACCTTTAACAATGGACCCGGTTAAGGTGCTATTGGGCCTCTGGGTGAGGGGGGGAGCAGAAAGGAAGGGCTGGAAGTAACTCACTTTTAAGATTGGTACTGGTGTTGGGAATGTGCCAGCTTTCCTTATACTGGTGACTCTCCAGCACTCCCCCTGTGGCCCTCTGGGCTAGGGACCTAGTGGATTGCATGAAATTAGAGAGAATACAGAACAGAATCAAACACCAAGAAAGGAAATTCTAGGAGATCTGGGACCCAGTGGAGAGGGCGGTACAGCTCCCTTGGTTCCCATTATTTTAATGGAAATCAATTGGATACCCATCTCTGTATAAGAAACATGGCAACAGGGTCACTTAGCGGGAACCTAGCCTATAACTCAACTGTCATATGTCTATTTGTTACTGTTTTAACTGCACCTTGGGACCTTCATTTATTCATTTCCAGCTTAACTCGTGTAAGTGTTCATTATATGTAACAGTCTACAGTAAGTCTCACCTAACCACCTAGTATATTGATGCATGGATTAATTTACTCTCCCAGTCTAGAGAGGGTAACTGTATGTGACTCTTTGAAGCTTTTAAATAAACTTTACAAAAAAAAGTCTATGCTTCTGTATAATCTGGATATAGTGTCTTGTAGACATGCTGGCTTTGGGCTTGCTGTGCTGCAAGTCTTGCCGTCTTGAATGTGTATATCAGACTGTACCATCCTCGCACTGGCTTTTGGGACTGCTTGGGACTCGTTCCAATGGTGTGGCCTAATGGAAGAGATATATTCAAAAGAAGATAGAATAATTACGTACTTACCATAACAGTAGATCTTTAAGAGAATCTCTTCCATTAGGCCATGCCGTACCTCCCTCAGTCCCCCTTCTGCTTCAGTGAGGGTTGCATCAGATGTTTTGCCTGATCCTAATCCATGGCTATTATATCCAGCACCATATCTCATCTTGTTTGTACTGGTCCAATCTCCTGGTTCTCCATGGTTTGAGGTCCTCTGAGTCTGATCTCCGGTGGGGAACTGAGGAGTGATAGGGCTGCCCACGTTTATACAGACACTGTTCTAACCCCAGGTATTCTTCAGTATCATTAACTCTAGCAGTCAGCCTCCTAGATTGCACTACCCTGGAGATGAATGGAACTTTATGGAAATAGTGGAACACTAATTGGCTCATGCCACCATTCAGATCTGCTGCCCTGTTAACTGTAGGCATTCCAAGACGCTTAGATTTCTTTCTCCGCCTGCCTAGTTGGTCGCCTCAGAGACTGCTCCTCAGCATTTACTGAGAGAACTTAGTTTTTGTCCAAAACCATAAGTATCATTTTTATTTTACTTCATTTCTGCTGCCCACTATAGTTTTAGTTAGTTTTAGTGTGTTTTAGTTCTTTTTTAGTTAGTTTTGCGGTTTCCCCATCAATTCCTAGTAACCAGTAAGGAACAATCTTAGTTTGGTTTACCTTAGTGTTAAATTGGTATTTCTTTAGTTTAACTTGCAGTGATTGTTTATTTATTGAGCAGTTTATTTGGATACATTTTTTCTGGGATTTTGATGGTTTCCTCAGTTGAGGAACCAACCTCGAGTTATTTACATTTGAACCTGCAGTAACTCTCCGGTTACTTCTCTTTTTAGGAACCGATAAAAAAACTTTAGACTTTAAATTTAAATGTTATTAAGTTCACCATAGCAATGTCTGATAAACCTAAGAAAAAGATCGGACCTACTGGATTTTAAAATTGTATCAAATGCCAGGAAATATTTGCCAAGGCTGACAAGCATGAACTTTGCTTGTTTTGTCTTGGGGTTGAACATTTTGATTCTGAGTGTGAGATATGTAAAAGTTTTCCTTAGAAAGCTGTGGAAAAATGTAAAAAACATTTTAAAAAGAGAACTTCTACAGGTTCTGTTTTGGATCTGATTTCTGAACATTGATAAAAAATATTTCTAAAGATGTCTGTTCAAACTCCCCTGAAAAATGTGAGACATCTGGACTGAAAATGCCAGCAGAACTGGTAAAAGATTCACCTCCTTTGAAAAAGCTGGATAAGAAAAAGAACACTGGCTCCTCGGCTGAAAAAGCAACAGGACTCCCAGTTGTTCCAGGCAATATGCCAACTGCTGACCAGGTGACACAGGATCTCCAAATCTTGCAGGCCTTGTGGACTGGTTTGGCACCTGTTAACCAGCAACTGGTTTAGCTTTTCAGCACCCATGTTTATGTCCTCTGCAGAGGCTATGGATCCCTCCAGGGATAATTTTGGGGAGGAATATGAGGATCAACCAATTGGACCAGAAATTTCTCCTCAACATGGGTTTGAATTTTGACCCCAGGTGACTGAGGATTTCTCCTCACATTTTACGTTTGTGAGGCAGATGGTTGAAGTTCTGGATCTCACTCCTTATGAACCTGAACAGGATGAGGAGGAGGTGCAATTTATGGATATGATGGGGCTAACACCCACAAGAAAGGTGTTGTTGCTTATTAACAAATGCTTTAAAAAGCAAGTACTTAAGATTATCGATACCTCAAACACTATCTTGCCTGTGGATGAGAAAGCTGACAAGAAATATCAGCTTGATCCATTGGGGGTGGAATTTCTAGTGTTTCACCCAGACCCTGAAGGGGTGGTGCAAACAGCAGTCTGTGATAAGGCTAAAGTACCCCTGGCTACACATCCACCAGAAAAAGACTCCAGAAAATTGGATGGGATGGCCAAGAAAGGAAACCCGGCAGCCTCCATAGGCATTAGGGAGGCTAATTACATGGGCTATTCAGCCCAATATCAGAAAACCCTGTGGAATTCTATCATGGCCATTGCTGACAAGGCACCCCCAAGCCTGCAAGCTGACCTTGTTGAAACAGCCAGGTGTGGCCTAGAAGCCACAAAATATCAATTCCACATGGCTCTTGATGTGAATGACAATGCAGCCAGATGGATGGCTTTGTCCATAGTCCGCAGAAGATTTGCCTTGCTTAGGGCAACCAATCTTACCCAAGACACCCAAAACAAGGCCATGAACTTCCCAGTGGAAAATAATACTCAGTTTGGAACCCAAAACCGAAGGGTATATAAAAAAAGTGGATGAAGATAAGGCCACTTACAAAAGTAACTCTGCCAGGGAGAGGGCCTCTACTTCGTACAGGCCCTATGGAAGGGGAAGTAGAGGTAGGGGGTTACACCCGACCATTCTACAAGACGCAAGCTACTCCTAGTTACTCACAGAGAGGGTACTATAGGGGTACAGATTACAGAGGGTCCAGAAGGGGAGAACAAGCCCTTCAGCCTACCACACAGTTGAAGCAGAACCCCTGATGCGCTAGTCAGTGTCGCCTCCCCTATTCTGGTTGGGGACAGACTGACCCACTTCCAAAACTGGAAATCCATTACCACAGAGAAGTGGGTATTGGTGGTGGTAGGTCAAGGACTGGTCCCCAGTTTCAACACTTTCCCCAGGTTAAGACCAAGATTGTTCAGGTGCCCAAACCCAGCAGAGAGGAAACTGCTGGAAAAAGAGGTTTCCTCACTGCTGGCAGCAAAGGCAGTAGAACCAGTTCCCTCTTCTCAAAAAGGAAGAGGTTTCTACTCCAGGTACTTCCTGACCTCAAAGAAAAACGGTAAGTGGTGACCCATACTGGATTTGAGATCCCTAAACAGGTATCTCATAAAACCAAAGTTCCAGATGATTACTTTGGCAATGATCTGACCCACATTACAACAAGAGACTGCCTGGCATCACTGGACCTAAAACATGCCTACTTCCACGTCCCCATAAGGGAATCCCACAGAAAGTACCTGAGGTTCAGACTACCATCAGGCCACTATCAGTTTGTAGCTCTGCCTTTTGGCTTGGCTTCTGCTCCAAGGGTTCTAACAAAGTGCCTGGCAGCAGTGGTGGCACACCTGAGAAGGCAGAGTGTCTCTGTGTTCCCATACCTGGATGACTGATTAGTGGTGGGAAAAAACCCACAGGTAAGAGATGCTTTGAGTCTCAAACAGGAGACATTGGAGTCTCTGGGATTCCTCATAAATGCTCAAATGTCTGTACTGCAACCTGTTCAGGTACTGCAATTCATAGGAGCAAAATTGGACACTGTACAGGGAAAGGCCTTCCTTCCCGAAGGCAGAGCAGACAGTATAGTGAGTATGGCAGGTTCTTCCTTCCTAAACAGGCCAAAACCTGCAAGACATTTTCTGCAACTGCTGGGACACATGCCTGCAGCTACAAGCACAGTGCAGGGATGTCGGTTTCAGATGAGAGACATCCAATTCCATTTAAGGGTCCACTGGTGCCAAATAAGGGACCCTCTGTCAAAGCTGGTGCCAGTGTCGGGGACCCTGATACAGACCCTGCAATAGTGGCAGGACAAAAGCAACTTGAGGGAAGGAGTACCATTCGAGATTTAGTCTCCTACCATGGTACTCACAACAGATGCTTCCCAGCTAGATTGGGGGGAGGGGCTCATCTAGAGGAACACACTGTGCATGGTACTTAGTCCCCTATGACCTTACTCCTCACTGCTACACATAAATCTATCGCAGCTCAGGGCAGTGCTTCTAGCACTTCAGTCTTTTGCATCCCTGATAAAGGGAAAGGTGGTACAGGTCAGAACACACAATACTACCACCATGTATTACATCAACAAGCAGGGAGGGACAAGGTCCGACCTACTTTGTACAGAAGCAATGAAAATATGGGGCCTAGTGTACTCTCTACAGGTGTCCCTGGTGGCAGTGCACCTCCCAAGGAAAGACAGTACTTTGGCGGATGCCCTAAGCAGAATCAGCCAGAACCACCATGAATGGTGTCTCAACAGACAGGTGCTGGAGATAGTGTTCAGACGGTGTGGCACTTCAGAGATAGATCTCTTTGCCTCAGAAGAGAATCACCAGTTGCCAAAATTTTGTTGCAGACCACCAACCAAGGGGTCAATACCAGTGGATGCCATGGTGCTGAAGTGGGCAGGGAAAACCCTGTATGCATTTCCTCCATTCCCTTTGTTGCTCAGGGTCCTGATCAAACTCAGGTCCCAGTCGACCACTATGATTCTGATAGGTCCAGATTGGGCAAGGTAGCCTTGGTACTCAGCTGCTGCTCTCCCTGTCAGTGGCACAACCAATACACCTTCCACAGAGACACAATCTCCTAACATACTCACAGGGCAGGATTCTGTATCCAAACCTCAGGTCTCTCAGGTTCAAGACATGGCTCTTGAGGACCTAGAATATGCTGACTTATACCTCTCAGAGGATGTTTTTACAGGTGCTCAGGGGTTCTAGGAAACCTTCAACTAGGAAAACCTATACTTCCAAGTGGAAGAAGTTTTCCATCTGGTGTGCTACATAAGGAGTGGATCCCACAGAGGCAGGGTTGTCAGTCTTGCTGGAATATATGACATTCCTAAATACTCTGGGACTTCAGCCATCCACACTCAAAGTCCATCTGGCATCTGTTTCTGCATATCTGTCAGCAGGCGAGGGAGCCTCCTTAACAGATAACCCTATCTTTAGAAAATTCTTTAAAGGGTTGGCCCATCTGCATCCCCCTCACAGGGGACCTGATTCTCAAAGCCCTGAGTTTGATGCAAGGTGCTTGCACCAAACAGATATGATGCAAGGTGCACCTTGCATCCAGGGCTGCCTCACACCCAATTCACAAGGTGGCCTGCATGGGCCGCGGGCCATAGCTAAACAAGACCTCGCCAGCCCTCGCCCCACTACACGCCCGGCGACACAGCGCTAGGTGGACTCTTGCCGATGCAAGCTACAGCTTGCTATTCTCGGACAGTACCCGGTGGGAGATATTTTAAATGCCCTTAGACCAGCCAGGGCTGGCATAGTGGGACTTAGAATATGTCCCACTGGGGCAGTTATCCTATGTGCCACTGTATGCTGCGGTTGCCCCCTGGTTCACCGATGGTGCCCCGTCATGCCAGGTACTGTCATCCATCTCCTATGCCACCACTCCATCCCCGATACTGCCTGGCCCGCCTGTATGTGGCATGGGCATGTGCCCCCGATCACTGCAGTACCCAATACCCGGTGGTCTAGTGGAACCCACCCCTTGGTGCCCGGCCAGCCACCTACTGTGGTCTGCATCAGCATGGTACTGTACATATGTGCTCAGTGTCTGAGACTGGTGGCAGTCACTGTGCACATATGTACAGTACGCACGGTTGCCTGTGCCGCACTGGCTTGCGACGGACACCTCCCATGCACCAGGTGTTCACCACATGGGAAGGAATGTTGCATGTGTGGGGGACTTAGGCTCCAGAACCCCTCCCATACCTGAATTGGGTGCTGGGTCCATGGTGCATGGGGCTTCGACACAAGCTGTTGTCTGGCGCTGCTTGTGTCGTTCAAAGCAGCCTTTGAGAATCGGGCCCAGGGAGTCATCTCTTGCATGGAAATTAAATATATGTATTGCCAACCTCATGGAGCCCTCATCTGAGCCACTGGCCAATGCCCATCTAAAATTTATCACTCGGAAAACTGTCTTCCTAGTAGCCATCACATCTGCAAGAAGGATAAGTGAGTTACAGGCTCTATGTCTGGAGCAAGATTACATTTCATTCCACAGAGACAAGGTGGTACCCAGAACTAACAGGAAATTCCTTCCTAAAGTAGTTTCTGACTTTCACCTGAATCAATTTATTACTTTGCTAGTCTTCTTCAATGAGCAGTGTAACTCTGGGGAGCGTAGATTGCATAGTTTCGATGCAAATAGAGCCCTGACCTATTACATCGAGCATACAAAGGAGCATAGGCAGGAAAACCAACAGCTGCTCCTGACCTATGGTGATGTGGGTAAAGGTAGGCCCGCTTCAAAAAGGACAATTGCATGCTGGATTGTTGCATGCATACAGTTCTGTTACACTAAAGTTGGCAGAGAACTCCCTGTAGGCCTGAGGGCACATTCCACTAGGGGTACAGCAGCAGCAAATAGGGATATTCCCTTGTTGGAAATCTGCAAGACAGCCACATGGAAATCTGTATATACCTTTACAAAGCACTGCAGTCTGGACATCCAGTCCAGGAATGATGCCAGGCTTAGTACAGCAGTGCTGCAAAGTCTGTTCCCTAAATAGGGTTCAAGACCCTCCTCCAAAGGTATTGCTTTATAGTCTGCTAGAGTTAATGATACTGAAGAATACCTGGGGTTAGAAGAAAAAATAACTCGCCATAATAATCTTCTTTTTGCCAGGGTATTCTTCAATATCATTAACTCTCCCACCCTACCTCCTCTTCCAGAACCTATCAGTATAAGAGTACAAGTGCTACTGTGTGTTGGTTGGCCTTCACTGGCACAAAATCTTTTTTAAAACCAGCTGGCCCAGTTTCTATTTCATTAGTCTTTTTGGACATTGCCAGTAGGCTTAAGGAAATATAAAAATAAGGGGGTTAATCAAATTAAAATATTATTACTACTTTATTGTAAAGTGTTAGGTTAGCATCATATGATACTTAGGTACAGGCTTATTCAAAATCTAAGAGTCTTGGAATGCCTACAGTTGACAGGGCAGCAGATTTGAATGAGGGCATAAACCAATTAGTGTTCCACTATTTCCATAAAGTTCCATTCATCTCCAGGGCAGTGCAATCCAGGAGGCTGACTGCTAGAGTTAATGTCATTGAAGAATACTCTGGAAGAAATAAGATTACTACAGTGAGAGCGGTTCAGTTAATTTATTTTCAGTGGATGTCTAAAACTTCCAAAAGTCAAAATCTGGAAGTCGTTCCAATTTTTTTGAAGTCAAAATAATTCCACAATCCCACCTTTGGAAGTCAATATTCTAGGAAGAACAAATTTATGGATGTTAATATATTAGTGGTAAAATACATTTTCGATCCGAAAAATCCATCATTTCTGACTTCCAAGCCGCAGTTTTGGAAGTCACCTTATTTTTGGTTTTACATTTGAAAGTCAATGACTTCCTCTCTCTTTATTTTGGAAGTTTTTGCCTTATTTTTGGAAGTCATATACTCCCAAAATGGAGTTAACTGAAGCCCTGTGAATAATCGTCTCATGCATGAGGTTGTTGTGGACAGCCCCTGGCTAGCAAAGTTTCCATGTGGTCTTCGCACTGATGTGGGTTTAGTTCCAAAAGTGTGGCCTATTGGAAGAGATTCTCTCAAAGAACTACTGTTCCAGTAAGTACGTAACTTCTCTTTTTGCTAGCTGCACTGATTTTCTTAATAATCTACAGGAGGAACCAGGTCCATAACTATACAACTGTAGTTTAAAACTGGTTGCAAATTTTGTGTGGCTATATCCAGTTCAGTATCTTTAGTTAGATAGCTCCAAATTCTGCAGAGGGCACCAGTTTCGGAATCTATCTTGAAAGTAGCCTGAACGAAATGGGAGCCAAAACTGAAGGTTAGCTCTAATGTTACCCCAAGTCATTTGAAGGTGGGGGGCACTATCAATGTGGTGCAGCATCAAAGGCAAGTCCTTTAAGTCCCCAGCATGTTTTGGTATCCTACTGTAGGTGCCATCTCAAACATTGTGCTCTGTTTTGGATTTATTTAGAACCAAACTGTTCAGACTTAGCTAGTCCTGTTTTTTTCCCAAATTCATGAGAAATGGTAGAGTTTATGTTACACACAGAGTTCTTGTGGCAAAACACCACAAGACACAGATAACACTGGTTATTGGGAGGGGGGGTCAATAAACATTGAAAAAAGACTGGGCCCAGTATGGATCCTTGCAGTACCCCATACTGAATCTGCATACTAGCAGATGTGCAGCCTCCACGTCTGATGTATTTGTACCTTTCATTCCAGTAGTCAGAAAACCAGGCAGGCATGGACCTCCCTAAATCTAGTTGCTTTAATCAATTTGTGGGGGGGGGGGGGAGTTGGTCAGCAAGAATGAATGCCACGATTAGGTCCATGAATGCAGCACCAGTAAGATTTCCATCTTCCACAGCTCTATGTGCTGCAGCCCTGAACCTAACCAAAGTAGTCTCTGTACCATGCACCCTCCTGAACCCATGTTGGATTGTTGAGATAAGGTCATATTTTTCTATGTACTTGGTCAGCTAACAATAAACTATTTTCTCCTGAATTTCAGAAAGGGCTGAGAGAATTGGTATTGGCCTATAGTTGTCAAAGTCAGGAAAGGATCCTGTTTTATGTGTAGGAATAACATATGAACGTTTCTATATATCAGGTACTTGCCCCAAAGAAACATACACATTGAAAATTATATTTACAGGTTGGGCAATTTAGGCTGGTGCCACAGCCAATAATCTAGGGACTAGGCTGTCACACACCCTGGATTTGACTGGTTTTAACTTTTTTAGTAACTTAAAGACTTGCAGTCTGCTTACCATTTTTAAATAAAAATAGAGTCTCTAGAAATTCATCTCACAAGGGGAAGCAGACAGGTATCCTGCTAACTTAACACAGAGCCCTCAAACTTTGTGAATAATATGTTAAACTCATAAGCAGTTCACAATGGGCAAGTTAATACCTCATCACCTATTTCCATATTGACATTTATTCCAGTCGAACGACTTAAAGATTTTGTGGAACACCAACATTTTGGAGAACTAGACAAGGTCTTAGTTTGATGACTACTAAGACAATCTCTGGCCAGAGCCAATAGGGCTGTGAAGCGCTACCAAATGACAAAAGTTACACATGTGCATAGAAATTATTCAACGCCCAAGTGTAAACTGGCCATATGTTGGAGGTGTTGCACCACATTTTCAACATGGCCTTTTTTGGACCCCTCCTCATGAACAGTGCCAGTGTCATTTTGTTTAATTGTCCCAAAAGGTGATTGAGCAGACCAAATGCAATATTCTGCACCACAGGTGCAAAAACACATTTCAGGCAGGTTGTGAAAAATTACTGCTGTACTGTTGTGAAGGAGGTGTGCAAAAATGGCAATGTTAAAAATGTATAGTGAAAATATAAAAAATTACAGATGTTAGGAGAATGCATAGAAAGTGCGCAATGCACGCTCGTACCGCAGTTATTTTTTGGAATTTTTTCACCAAATTTTCAAAATAGCCTTTTTTGGACCTCTCCTCATGAACAGTGCCAGTGTTATTTAGTTCAATTGTCCCAAAAGGTGATTGCACAGAGCAAACGCGCTATTCTGCGCCACAGGTGAGAAAACACTTTTTGGACAGGTTGTGGAGAATGACAGCTATACTGTTACTAAGGAGGTGTGCAAAAATGGCAATGTTAAAAATGTGGAGTGAAAATATAAAAAATTAGCATCATTAGGAGCGTGCATAGAAGCTGTGCAACACATGCTCATAACAGTAATTTTTTGAAAATTTTTCACCAAATTTGCAACATGGGCTTTTTGGGTTGCCACCTCATGAACAGTGGCACTGTCATTTCATGAATCGGTCCCAAAAGGTGATTCCACGCCGTGACCATGAAATCACCTTTTGGGATTAAGTAACAAGAAGACAGTGACAGTTTTCAAGAGATGGGGTCCCAAAAACCCCATGTTGAAAATTTGGTGCAAAAATTCCCAAAAATGGCTGAGATAGGAGCATAAGTTGAAAATCCCATTGAATGGCTGTGTAGCACGCTTACCTTTAATTCTTCTGTTCACGGTTGGGCTTTGAAGAGTGCAGACGTGTCCCGGTCCTGAGAAGATGACAGCACCAACCTCTGGAAGCAAGTATGGGGTAAGGGTGGGGAGGTGGGTGCTCAGTGGGAGGGTGGGGGAAGGGACTGCAGCGGCGATGAGGGACCATTTTCAGTTTGGCAGGCAAAACAAACTGATAACGAGGGACCGTTTTCTAATTTACAGCAAAACAAACATTTAGGCACACTGGGGTGGGCAGTGTGCCACATGAATGCTGACATGGGGATTGGGCACCCCGATATCGGGCATGACGTGGGCGGGGGGGCACCAGGAAAAAAGAAACACGACGAGGGACCGTTTTCTGATATACAGAGAAAAACAAATTTCACACACTGGGGTGGGCTCTCAGTGTTGCAATATAACATATCGGGGATGACTTGGAGAGGGGGGCACAAAATAGTGAATGGCATTGTGCCATTTGCAACATGCCAGCACCGCAGCACTGCGCATGCACGCGACTCATGTGCATGCACAGTGCATGCATCAGAATGCAGAAGTAACAGCCAAAATAGTGCAGCTGTTATTCAGACAACATGAAGTCTTGCTGTATTCTGACTACTGCAGTTAGCCCCAGCACTCAAACTGCCTTAGAGAGTAGATGGTTAATTTTCTATGCAGAGCATAGAACGTTGAGCTCGAGCTCGGTTCAAACCTCTGTCTGCTGCACTTTGAAGCGCAACTGTCAGATTCTTTACTCTGCCTAACTGAACGGCCGCTCCGGAGATTTCTACTTTGCTCACGGTTCGTAAGTCAGTTAAAGTCCTCGGTTTTACCGATTATTTTTCGCAAGTTTCGGTTCAGATCGCTGTCTGTGGTACATACAGTAAAAACTAGCTAGTGAACTAGACATAGTAAACTTGTGGAAATTGTAAAATAGATTTTTAGACCGGTTCAGCTGAACCAGCCGTTTAGTGATTTATATATTCTGTCTTTGTTTTTAAACTTAGAGTGTGGTTACCGGTCCTTATCGGTTTAAAAAAAAAAACTGCATTTACTTGTGGTTTTTGCCAATACCCGTGAAACCGATAAGGGTATCTTGCCTGGTTGTTTGCCATAAAAAGGGTAAGTTTGGGGTTAGGATGGCTATGTCTGAGAAACCCAAAAGAAAAACCGGGCCCACTGGGTTTCAACACTGCAGTGTGTGTGGGGAGGTCTTTGCTAAGGCTGATCCCCACACCACCTGTGTTTATTGTTTGGGGTTTGACCACCTCGATTCAGACTGTCAAATCTGTAAACATTTCCCTAAATCTATCCTGGAAAAAAGATTAGGTAGGCTCAGGGATAAGGAGGCCGTGAAGTCCGCTGACCCAGATCCCCAGCCCGGTTCAGTTCCGACCGAACCTGATGGAGTGCCCTCTGACCAAGATGATACTTCTTTGGGCAAGAGGAGAGCTGATCCTGAGGGATCGGTTCCTACAAAAAGAAAAAGCAAAGAAAAACCATCCGGTTCGGTTCCAGAGACCTATTTTCTGACTGCCAAAGAGATTGCCAATGCAATAAGGATTGTAGAATTGCTTCGTCCAGTTCCCTCTGATCCGGCGCCTTCTGGCAGGCGCTCAGTTTGGTCAGTTCCTCCAGTTCAAGATTATGCCCCTGAAGATTTCTATGAACCAGATTTGGAGGGGGTTGAAGATTATGATGATGATGATGATGATGATGATGATGATGATGGTGTGGGAGGTCTGGTTGAGTCCATTGAACTGGACATCTCCCCAGACAGGCCATCTGGCGTTTCCCCTCCTAGGTTTTCTGAGTCCCCTTCCCACTACATGTTTTACAGGAAAGTGGCAGAAACCCTCCAGCTCCCTGTGGAAGAAGCTGTAGAGGAACAAGAGGAGCCTGATTATGTGGAGATGATGGACATCCCAGAGTCCACGAGACTGTCTATTCCCCTTCATAAGTCTTTTGGGAAACAGACACAAAAGATTTTAAAACTCCAAATCTGTACCTCCTGTCGACAGAAGGATGGACAAAATGTACACCTTTATCAAGTTCTGGTACAGAGTACTTGTATCAACAATGTAGCTACAGTTAGCTGTGTAGGCTGCAGCTCAAGTACAAGGCTAATATACCCTTGGCTTCACACCCCCAGATAAAAATTTAGGAAGCTGGATGCCATGGCAAAGAAACAGTACATGGCATCCGCCTTGGGACTCAGGCAGGCTAATTATATGGCCTATGCAGCCAGGTACCAGAAGTCCAGGTGGGACACTGTACTGGCACTGGCTAAGCAGGCCTCCCCCCAGCTAGCCTCAGAGCTGGAGGGGGTGGCTGCTGATGGGATTGAGGCATCTAAGGTACAGTTTTATGCTGCTGTGGACTCTAATGATGTGTTCTCTAGAGTCATGGCTACATCTGTGGCTCTTCGGAGAATGGCTTGGCTCAGATGTACTAGTCTTTCACAGGACACCCAGGCCATAGATTTCTCTGTGGTGGGTAATTCTCTGTTTGGGTAGCAGACAGAGAATTACATGAAAAAGATGGATGAGTATAGGACCACCTTTAGGAGTGCATAGGCCAAGGAAAGTCAGGCAGCTCCTCAAAGACAGCAGGCTAGGGGCAAAGGCAGGCCTTTTCATAGACCTTTCTACCAAGCACAGGCCTCTTCTCCCTTTCCTCAGAGGGGGTTCTTCAGAGGGAGAGGCAGAAGGGGGATGAGCAGGGCTTCATCCACCCCTCAACCTAAGGCTTCTGCCAAGCAGACACCCTGATGTGTCAGCCCAGGTCGACTCCCCCATTCCTGTAGAAGGCAGGCTGGCTTACTTCATCCAGGACTTGATATCTGTTACCTCAGACAAGTGGGTCCTGGAGGTGGTAAGCCAGGGGCTGGTTCTCAGCTTCAAGAAATTTCCAAAGCTGAGGGCCAGATCTTTTCGATCTGCTAGCATCTCTGAAACCATTGCCCTAGAGGCAGAAGTTTCCTCTCTACTGGCTCTAAAGGCTGTAGAGAGAGTCCCTACATTGCACAGGGGCAAAGGTCTGTACGCCAAGTACTTCCTTACTCCAAAAAAGACAGGGGAGTGGCAACCCATCCTAGACTTAAGATACTTGAGCAAACATCTTTTAAAACTAAAACTCAAAATGGTGACTCTGGGAATAATCCTTCCCTCTCTAAGGCCAGGAGACTGGCTAGCCTCCCTGGACTTAAAAGATGCCTACTTTCACATTCCCATCAAGTGCTCCCACAGAAAGTACCTCAGGTTTGAATTGCCTTCAGGCCATTATCAGTTCAAAGCTATGCCCTTCGGCCTGACATCAGCTCCAAGGGTATTCACAAAATGTCTAGCAGTAGTAGTGGCCTTTTTAAGAAGGAAAAATATTTCCATATTTCCATACCTGGATGACTGGCTCATTGTGGGTCAGTCCCCAGACCAAGTCAAGTTAGACCTTTAAGTGACTCAGCAAGTGCTCACTTCCTTAGGATTCCTTCTCAACAATTCCAAGTTAGTTCTTGAGCCTGTACAGTTCCTCGCCTTCAAAGGAGCAGAGTTGGATACAGTCAAAGCAAGAGCTTTTCTTCCCCTGAAAAGGCAAGGTCTATTGAAGAGCTGGCTTCTTCATTCCACCTTCTGGTCTCTCGGCCAGCAAGGCATTTCCTTCAACTTTTGGGCCACATGGCAGCTTCTACAGCAGTGGTCCAAGGGGCCAGATTTCAGATGAGGGACATTCAGTTTCACCTGAGGGCATTTTGATCTCAGAAGAAAGATTCTCTAACCAAACTAGTTCCAGTGACCCAGACTCTCATCCAGGCTCTCCAATGGTGGCAGGATCAGGGCAACTTCAGGCAAGGAGTCCCATTCATCACTCAGTCTCACTCTGTGGTCCTAACCACGGATGCTTCTCTGTTGGGGTGGGGAGCCCAATTGGGGGATCTCACAGCCCAGGGACTGTGGTCCCCTCAGAATCCCTTCTTTGTAACAATCTCTTGGAACTCAGGGTGGTCTTTCTGACTCTGCAAGCTTTCTCTCAGTCAGTGCAGAACAAGGTGGTTCAGGTCAGGACAGACAACACCACCACCATGTGGTACATCAACAAGCAGGGAGGCACTCGGTCCATGGCCTTCCGCACGGAAGCCATGAAATTGTGGTCCCTAGCTTATTCTCTGCAGACCTCTCTGATAGCAGTCCACCTTCCAGGGAAGGACAATGTGCTAGCAGATGCATTGAGCAGGATCTCCCAGGGCCATCACAAATGGTCCCTGGACCCTCTGGTGTTGAAAGTGATTTTTTCAAGGTGGTGCACTCCAGAGATAGATCTCTTTGCAGCCCCAGACAATCACCAACTTCCTCTGTTTTGTTGCAGACCCCCAGTATTGGTCTCAGTCCCTCTGGATGCTCTGATTTTGAACTAGGAAGGGAAATTTCTATATGCCTTCCCTCCCTTTCCTCTACTGTTCAAGGTTCTGGTCAAGGTAAGGTCACAACCCTGCAAAGTGATTCTGATTGCTCCAGACTGGGCCAGGCAGCCTTGGTACCCCCTGTTGCTGTCCCTAGCAGTCCATCTTCCCCTGTCTCTTCCCAGGAATTACAACCTGTTGACTTCCTCTCATGGGGAGGATTTGGTACCCCAATCTTCAGTCGCTCAATCTCAAGGCATGGCTCTTGAAAAGTTAGAGTATGCAGATTTGCATCTGTCCCAAGGGGTTCTGGATATTCTGAAAGCCTCTCAAAAGCCTGCCACCAGAAAAACTTACAACTCCAAATGGAAAAGATTCAGCATTTGGTGTTCCAAGAAGCATATATCCCCAAACACTGCTGAACTGTCTACAGTTCTGGATTATATGGTTCATCTTAATGGCCTAGGCCTCAAACCAGCTACTCTCAAAGTACATTTGTCAGCTGTTTCTGCTTTTCTGTCAGCGGGAAAGCCTTCCTCACTGTCATCTCACCCTGTATTCTGTAAATTTTTTAAGGGATTGCTTTATAACAATCCACCCCCTTTAGGGATCCTACCCCTGCTTGGGATCTTAATGTTTGCATTGCTCAGCTTATGCAACCCCCTTTTGAGCCTTTGTCTTCAGTAGAGCTCAAGTACTTGACATGGAAAACTGTTCCTGATAGCTACTACCTCTGCCAGGTGTATCAGTGAATTGCAAGCTCTGTCAGTGGAGCCTGATTTTATCTCATTCCATAGAGATAAGGTGATCCTTAGAACTAATAGGAGGTTTTTACCTAAAGTGGTTTCAGATTTTCATCTCAACCAATCTATGTCTCTCCCTGTGTTCTTCACTGATCATTCTTCTTCAGGAGAAAGAAGTTTACACAGTTTGGATGTTAAAAGAGCTGTTACAATATTTATTTTTTTAATTATTCAGTGGTCCCAAACCCCAGAAAATGCATTTAGAGGTGCGGAAACATCCCCAGCACTTGGCCTACCCCCCACAGACTGAGCACCTGAGGATCCAGAGGTTGGGGCCAGAAAACAGCAAACTGGGCCACAAGGTACAGATCCCCACAGAGCCACCAGACACACAGACCCACGGGGAACCAGGAGCCACAGCTCCTAACAGTAAGCCCAATTTGAGGGGCTTACATTTGTAAATAAGAATAGCATTCCCAGACCAATTTAAATTAAAATTGCCTATTACAATCAGGTCACTTTTCCCAATCTCAGATATTAAATTTACAAAAATCTGACAATTCCTTTTCACTAAATTTGGGGGATTATAAATTCAACATACCATTAATTTGTTGAAATTACCTAATTTGATTTGTAAAATGAGCCATTCACAGCAAAAATCAAGTGTAACTTGAATATTATATTCATTTACTATTAGTCTGTCTTTGACATAAAACATTACCCCATCTCCCTCTCTTGGTCACTCTATCCTTTCTGAAAATAAGTGGTTTCATTAATATCCAGTATATCTGACTTGCAATAGGCCATCCATACCTCAGTCTCATGAATTTTAGTAACAATACTATGAGTACTAAGTGTACAAATTTAAGCCCATCATGCACAGAAAATTCCTCATCACTAAAGTAGGTATTGGTAGGAGGACTAGGGTTCTCCAATATGTTCCTGATAACAACAATCTATAGAGGAGGCACATAGCAGAGAGAGGCCTAAAGCACCATTGTTAAGGGATAGAGTGTATCCTTAACTACAACACATCCATTTGTTACAGCTACCCAATATTTGAGTTTGTGTCCGACAAGAGGTTAATGAAAATAATAAGAAAGGAATGTGTAGCTGTAGCACTGAAAGTTCAACTTCTCCCATTATTAGTGCTGTAGGCGGAGCCTACAGCCCTTCTGTCATCTGTAGCTTAAAAATGACTTTTCCCAGAACTTCCATTTTAGACATTTGTATGTATTCATCCACAGATGCAAAGCAGTGCACTCCCCTTCTGATTTTTGCTATTTCTTGCTCTATGTTAAAAGCATCTGAATGGGGGAAGGGTGCTACTGTATTGTACCTCAGAACTTCTCAGGATATTAACAACAAAAACTTCATAAACTGCTGTTTCTGTCATCTGTCCAGCTCAGTCTAACAGATTTGCTCTATTTCTTTCAGTGACCTAGGGCCTAACTCATTTCCTTTTAATTTTTGTGAAAACAAAAATCAGACTCAATGACAGATTATAGACAGTGGAATTCCATTCCAGTTCATTAGCTGCCTGACATTCCTTTCTGTATTACAAGTTGGAGGCAACCACTGGAAACAGAAGACTTTTTTCTCATTTTACAATATGATATACTGAATGACCATTTAGTTGCAGAGGCAGGGCCTTGGAGAAAATAATAATATTTATGTAGCTCATTTAAGATTCCATCAGGTGGTCAGAAAAGTCTGAGAGAATTTGTGTAAAAACTAACAAATGAAAGATGCAAAAAATAGCATGCCCACGGCCTCTGAGACTGGAATATCAGAAGACTGCGGGTTCTATCCCCACACTAGGCATGTGGGTTAAAGAGATTGTGCACTGCATAAAACTAATATTAGATTCTAAAAGCAGTCAACCATTACCTTATATATTTGAGGTACTTTATATTTTCCCTTTGTTTAATTAGAAGATTGTTTACCTGAAGTTAATATGTGTGATGTGTGGAACAACACTCTGTGTGGCAGCTGGCATAGCTAGTTATACTGCCCCTACTACAACACCAGCATTGTGACCTTACTGACTGTGACATCACTGCTACTTAGGAACAGCAATTCAGTGACTGACAGATCATTCACCTGTGATTTCACTGTCAGCTAGACATATAATTTTATTACCTCACAGCAAATCAGAGCCCTTTTCCTGATAAAAAAGCTGCCAACATATTGCATTTAAATAAACAACAAAATCACAAATAAGGAACTAGTGGCTTATGAACAAATCTGCAGGGATTTATACAGGGATTTGATGCTGCCTCTGCAGGGAAAATACAACAAAAATGAGGGCTTGTTCAGGAAAATGGTTATGTGGATCTCAGAGCACTGTGATGATTGTGACTAAATAGCACTACATGGCACAGCAAGGAAATGACTGGTCATTTGGTAGCTCTTCACAGCCCTATCGGCTCTGGCTAGAACTTGTTACTAAAGGTTAACATATAATCACTCACTAGTACAGCAGACACATACCGTACATCCAGCCCAGACAACCTTTTACAGCCATATTGCACCCCAAAAACAATACAAATAAAATGTATAAACTTCAATTTCATATTAGCTACACTATAAAAACCTAAACTAGCAAACGAAAACATGATCATGGCTAACAATTAAACACAAGGCTCATAAAAGCACATCATAAAAATGTGAGATCCTAGGGAGCCAGAAACGCCTTTTGAACATCAGAGCACTCACAGAGTCCTGTGGCCCATTATCCAGTCTTTAAGTACAACTCCAGTCAAACTCCAATCACTACACTTTTTCCCCACACTTCTCTGCCATCATTTTAACACCACCGTATCAGCTGGACCTCTATTTTTTGAAGCAGCTAAGTGGTACTGCAGCTATGTACCACAGCAGGGACAGGAAACAGACACGGGGAAGACAAACTTTGTGCACTGTACCATTGATTAATTCTCCAGCAACCATGGATTACTTGAGAATTAATCACTGGTCACCTGATGCTGTTGGACCAATCCTGTGCAACCCTTTCTCTTCCTCATGTTACAAAGCCTCTTTCCTCCAATCTCATGATGATGCTTAAGGCGTTTTTTTTTTAAGCAACAGGTAACCATGAAACACCAGGGCAGTTTTGTGAAGTCATTGATTCTGTAATTTCTGCCTCTTATGCTGTGATGTAATAATGTTTTAAAACTTTTTCAACTACATTTTCACCATGTTTGGAGTTTCCATTTAAGGCATCCTGAGAACCCTAATCCCCCATGAGATTAAAGTTATGAATTCCTAAACTTGTCTTTTTTTGTCCTTCTGTCCTGCAGAAAACAATGACAAATGGATTTTGACCCCAGCATTTCTGAAACAGGAAAGAGGGCTCTATAGCGTGATCATTAAACCTCAAGTGTCTGGAAATATCACTTTACAGAGCTTGATTTTCAGCACCCAGTGTGTTTACTGGAATGACACCACAAACAACTGGGACAATGAAGGCTGCAGGGTAAGTCAAAGCACAATGAGATAGGAATGGATTTTGAATGGAAAGAAACACTAATATGGGACTCCAGTTAGAAATTCAGACAAATCAGTTTTATGTTTTTCAAGGTTAACAACAAAATAGTCAGTGTCAGTGGTTCAGCAGGTAGCACACTTGCCTCTGAGGCTGGGAGATCAGAAGGCTGTGGGTTCTATCTCCACACCAGACACTTGGGTTAAATCTCAATACTGACACTGTAGTGCAGCATAAGGGGTGTGCTGCACTTCTGATGTGCTGTCTTTTGGATAAGATGTTAAACCAAGGTCCTATCTGCTTGTTCTGGTGGTAGTTCAAGTGGATGTTAAAGATCCCATGGCACTTCTCAAAAAGAGTAGGGGAATTTTTTATTGCAATAACATCAAAGGCACATTAAAAAACAGTAGAAATGTACAAAAAGGAAAACAAGGGGTTACAAATCAAAATCATGTACAACCCAAGAATTCATTTCAAACAGGAGCTCACAGAAGTAAAAAAACCAAAAAGGTAAAAAAAAGAACAAAAAACAACCATAAAACAGAAACTAAAGACATAAGGTAGGTATTACATCATACCTAAAGGAACATACATATCTTCATTTATATTTAATGAAAGTACTAAACCCCTTCCACCAAAAAAACACCTTTGGTGAAGAATTATGAGCAATACCATCCATATAAATCTTAACCATGGCTTGAGAAACTAAGACACGAACAGTATCATGTGGCATCATCCTTTGGTGAATAACCCATTGGCACCTACTTTGCCACAAATAATATTTGAGACAACATAAGAACACCAATAAGGTGTCTGGAAAATAATGAACCCAATGAAGAAAATTGACCTAAAACAAGAAATTCATATGACATATGGATCTACCACAGCATATTCCAATGCTGAGTGAGATAAGACAATAATGGCCTAACATAAGAACAATGAAAAAAGTAAAGCTCAGTAGTTTCCTCCAGGTTAATACAATCCATATATTGACAATTTCATTCCTCCAGCATCTTATGTTTGGCATTTCCCTGGACATTTATCCTCCCATACACAAATGTTCCCACATGTGGGGAGAAATCCTCAGGTTAAGCAACTGAATCAGCACAAATTTATTATATTGAGGGGGACAATTTTTGAAAAGGGGTTCAGTGGGTGAAACCATGGTCATAATGGCAGAATAAAGTTGTTGGCCCGAACTTTGTAAAATCAGTTGTTCCAAAATACCCCATTTATATCATTTGGATGTAGCAGGCTGGAAAAAATCAGATATATGTAGATAGGGAGATACCTTGGGAGGGGTTATTCACCAAAGCCAGTAAATATTGAAACAAAATAAGTCAAATCCAGACACTATGTGGTTCCTGTAAAGGAACTAATCCACCTTTCACCGTCTGTGATAGAAATAGCGTATAAAAAAACACTGCGGGATCTATCATAGCAAGACCACCTTTTGCTCTGGGAAGGTAGGTGAAACACTGCTTAATAGGGTTTAATCTGTTACCCCAGAGCATCTGAAAAAAAGGCTATATAATTTAACATCTAAATGTTTGTGTGGGAGGGGATAAATCATAGCAACATCAAGTAATATGAGGAAAAGAAATAATTTAATAACCTGGACCCATTTGATTTTGAACATTTCCCAGTGTTTCCATCGTACAGCTCTGGATTCTACCTTCCATAGCCTATTCTCCCAGTTCACTAAAGGCAAATTTTGGGGCCCAAAGCTATCCCAAAAAATGTTATGGGGTCCAAAGAAAAGGTAATACATTCTAAGATTAAGGGGGGAAGGGCCCTGGAGCCTACAAACAAATCCCTACTTTTAACTATATTCAATTTAGAGTTTGATAAAAAGGAATAATCTATCATATCACTAAGGATATAAGGCAAATGGGTATAGTCTGAAAAAAAAAACCACAGACGTCATCAGCATAAGCTTGAACCCATAACTCGCTTATAGAACCAACTGCTGTGATGCCTGACCAAGTGGGAGAGCATATTAATTTCCTTAACAGGGGATCCAAAGTAAAAATATAAAAAAGCGGGCTAAGGGGGCACCTTTGACGAACTCCTGTAGAAACCGAAAACCCGTCAGTGATTTGTCGTCTTATTACCGGATGAACTACAGTAGAAGAATACATCAATCAGAGATGGTCAATTAAGTCATCGGGGACACCATAAGCTTTGAGGGTGAGAAACAAAAAAGGAGCATGTGCCCTATCGTAGGCTTTTTCCTGATCTATTGAAGGGATGCAACCCGAGGAACCATTTAAGGACAGATAATCTATTAGGTCCCTTATCACCATAAGGCATGCTGAATTTTCCAAGAGGGAAGGCCTCAAAACTGATGGGGGGAGATAATCTGGGAAGCATAAC
The DNA here is from genome assembly GCA_016271365.2 of Neoceratodus forsteri. Taxonomy (NCBI): domain Eukaryota; kingdom Metazoa; phylum Chordata; order Ceratodontiformes; family Ceratodontidae; genus Neoceratodus; species Neoceratodus forsteri. The sequence continues at coordinate 1,114,097,364 of CM028130.1, forward strand.
ATTTCAATCGATTGTTTAATATTTGTGCCAAAATCTTATCATCCGAATTTGAAAGACCTGTAGTAATTGGTTTCCAATTATCTGGAAAAGATTTATCTCCAGATTTATATACAAAAATCTGTTAGCCTTGCAAGAAGGTAGGATGCATTGTCTGGGAAGTAAAACCATAATCAAAAACAAAAGCCAAACATACAGAAAGTTCACAGGAAAAGCATTTATAAAAATCAAAAGGCAATCCATCAATTCCTAGGGAAATCCCATTCTTTTGAGACTTAATAACTAATTAAATTTCTTTGTGCCCAACTGGTTCCTGTATAGTGGGGGTATCCAATGAAATATGGGGTATGGGGGGATCAACTGAGTCCAAATAAGAGCAAATTGATTCAGAAGAAGGTGGGGTATTTGGAATATAGAATGTAGAAACCCTTCAATAGTATGATGAATGACCTCAACAGAATGAACAGTACTGCCATCCTGGTTCACCAGGGAGTCCATCATAACATTATGCCATAAAGTTTTACAGGCTGCAAAGTGGTCACCAACTGGAGAGGTCTGAGTCCCATTTTGCAGTACAGCCTGTAAAGTATGAGCCCTGTCATACTGAAAGGATTGCATTTCTTTTTTCAAATTCTGAATTTTGGGATGAATAATCATGTTTAGTCATATTAGCCCAAGTAAATAAGTTAAAAAGTTGTTGCCGCAATGAAAGGTATTTCAAAAATGTATCATTAGCTGACTTTTTCCCAAACATCTGGAACCAGGACTTAAAGTCAGCCTTTGAATCAAGCCACCATTCCCCAAGGTCAGAGTAGAGAAAACAGACTAAACATCTAGCAACAATTAGTCCCAGGATTCCTTGCCAAACAACAGGGTCAGTAAGTATAGAGGTATTCAGCCTCCATCTGTTTCGATCAGACAGAAATCTCTGGGGGACCATCAACAACGATTAACAAAACCAAGTAACCAGAAAATTCACTTGACTGAATATGAAAAGAAAAAGGAGGCAAAGTATTAGAAACAAACATGTGATTAATAGAGGAAAATAATTTGTTCCTTATATAGGTAAAACTAGGCCCCGACTGCTGGAATGTATTGTGTCCATCAGCTTCCTCGCAACAGAGGGTCTGGAAGGAAAGGTATGCCTCTTTGCAGATGACACAAAGATCTGTAACAGAGTTGATATACAAGGGGGGATAGAAAGGATGAGAAGGGACTGCAAGGTTGGAGGAATGGTCAGACATATGGCAACTTAGATTCAATGCAAAGAAGTGCAAAGTAATGCACCTGGGAAATAAAAATCCAGGAGAAGAGTACACAATAGCAGGGGAGGTACTAACGACAACAATAATGGAAAGGGATCTGGGTGTAGTCATATCAGATGACCTAATGGTGGGTAAGCAATGTGAGAAGTCAGTAAGGAGAGCCAGGGGGATACTGGGATGCATAGGGAGGAGCATCACAAGTAGAAAAAGGGAAGTGGTTATCCCTCTGTACAGACAGTTGGTGAGACCCCATCTGGAGTACTGCGTGCAGTTTTGGAGACCTCATCTATGCAAGGACATAGACAGGATGGAAGCAGTCCAGAGGAGGGCAACTAAATGGTGCAGGGTCTACATCAGAAACCATATGAAGAGAGACTGAGAGAGTTAATATGTATACCCTTGATGAAAGGAGGGATGGGGGACATGATAGAAACTTTTAAGTACCTCAAGGGAATCAACAAAGTCCAGGAGGGTAGCATCTTTCAGAAAAAGAGATGTGTAAGAACAAGGTAGCACAATTTAAAGTTAGGGAGGGGACAGCTCAGGGGTAATGTGAGGAAATTCTTTTTCATGGAGAGAGTGGTGGACGCATGGAACCGCCTTCCTGGAGCGGTTGTGGGATCTAAAACAGTGGGGGAATTCAAACATGCATGGGACAGACATAAGGCAATTATAGTGGGGGGTTGCAGGAAGTAGGCTGTTGGTTAACTAGAATCTGCAGCTTATCCAATAGGTAGGGAAATGGGCAGACTGGGTGGGTCAAGTGGTCCTTATCTGCCGTCAAAGTCTATGTTTCTATGTTAGATCAGCAGAATCAATAATCTGGTAAAGAGCATTTGTATCACAATACACCTTCTTTTCTGAGGAGGTCTCCCTTGTCTTAAAAGGGCAATTGAAATCCCCACAGAAAAAAATGTAGTAAGATGTGATGAAATATGGCTGAACTAAATGGAAAAGAGACACCCTCTTGGCCTTTGATTGTGGGCCATAGATAGTAATGAGGCGACAAGCCATATTGTTCCAAACTCCATCGAGTATCAAAACCCTACCAGGATATAAATCTACCAGTTTATGAAGGGAAAAAGAAAACCCATTAAACAAAATATCCACCCCATCAGCACTATCTAGACCAAAAGACCAGTAGGAAGGGCCCCACAGCCACTCACCCTGGAAGGATCTTATCTAGTCACAGGGAAACATCCATGTCTCCTGAAGAAAGCAAAAGTCAAATCCAGATGTGTGAATAAAATCAAATACAGCATGATGCTTCAAAGGGTTCAATAATGTATATTAACTGATCCCACTTTCAAGGGGGACACAGCTTTACGCTATTTTTTTTTCCTCTTTTTTTTTTTCCTCTATACCCAACTGAATCAGAATGCTGAGGGGCAGGAAGAGATTCAGGAGGCAAGGAGGCAGACTCCTCTTGATCCATATCAGAGCTCCCATCCTCAGAGGCTAAGACCTCAAAGGGGTTCAAAGACTCAGTTGAACACTGGAAGGAAGCAGATTTTGAGTGGAGTTTCCTAGAGGAACGTCTAGGAAGGATCACTGAACCTGCAACAGAAGGCTCCTTAGGATCAGGGTCCGATAACACACTGGAATCATGGAAGAAATTCCAGCGAGTTCCATCCCAAGTGGGGGAGGAGGGAGGGATGGGGTGATGGATAGCATCACCAGCCAAGGATACTTCTGGTGGGGGGGTTATGGGTTCAGGAGGTAAAGGAACAGTCAGGGAAGGCATAGATGTGGGGGGGGGGGCAAGGTCAGAATTAGGTACCAGATCTTGGGCATGCTGAAGTAAGAGATCCGGGCTCATGCAAGAAGACTTATTTTTTGCAGCCCATGGGCAGGCACCAAAGACGTGCCCAATCTCTTCACAAAGGTCACACTTGATATGAGAAGCACACTGAAAAGCTATGTGCCTGACATCTCCACAATCATCACATCGTGGCTTATCACATGAGCTGGATATGTGAGTCTGGGACCCACACTGATAGGCCCGGGGCTGCCCCACCTAAAAGCGCACACCTCGATCCCTGTCCAACATAAATGAATTCAGAACATGCATAATACCAGACTCAGACTGCCAAAGCTTAATTTTATATTTTCACCCCCAGTCCAAAACATTTTCAGCATCCAAGATGGCCTCAGGGTCACTTAAGACGTCACATTTCTGGGACAGCCAATAAGTGATGTCGTGCATGTGGACCCCCTCGTTCCGAAACATAATGGTAACAAACTTAATTAAGGTTTGGTCAGAGAAATAACCAAGAAGGGGGTCCACATGGGAAAAAATTTCACCTAATTGTACCTCTCCCAAAAGAGGTCCAGAGCATAGGAGGTATGGAAACTGACATCATAGTTGTCTTCCCCACTAATATTAATAAATACAAAAAACTCCCTTGGGAAGAAGTGAAGGGAGTCTTTCAATAAACATTTGCCCACAACATATCTATCAGACCGAAGTTCAAGGCCCCCTTTATAATGTATCTGGACCGCATTCCTTCGAGGGGCAGCTTCCTTCTTGATTTTTGAAAATAAATCAGATAGGAGAGGTTTCTGTGGTTGTGGGGCACCCTGTTGGTGACTATCTTGGTCTGCCACAATGACTTCCTGTGTGTCATGAGTTCTTGGATTAATTGGTCGAGCAGGAGGAACACAGTCCTGGAGCTGAACCCCCTGGAGAGGGGTGGACAGCTGAAGGGTAGCAAGGGGGAGGGCAGGAATATTCCCCAACAGCAAGAGAGTGGAAGGCTGGGATTTTGAAAGAGCTGTAGGGGCCTCTTTATGGAACCATGAAGGAGGGTCTTGGGAGAAATTCAATTTTGGGTCCCATTCAGGGTCAGGAATCCAAGAGCCTGTAGTAGATTGTTTCCACCCAGCCCCACATAGGGTGGTCTGTGGGAACCAGAGTTAATGTGGAGGGGGTCGCCTCTTATCCAAAGAAAAGGCAGCATGCAACACTTCAGCAGTGGTTTGACCCACCATAGGGTCAAGAGACAGAAAGACAGATAGAGCACTCTGTTTCACCACAGTGGGTGCTGAAAAAGTATGCCAGTCGGCGGTAGTTAGAGCAGTCCTACGCCCTTTAATATCACCCTTAGTCCCAAACGTAGAGGAACCCTCTTTAGAGCCAAATGAAAAAACTGTAGCCCCATCTCATACATCAGGGGAATGCTGGTTAATCACTGGAGGAGGGACAGATACTAAATTAGGGCCACATAAAGAAATGTCTTTAATAATACAAATCCTGAATCTCGAGACTGAGGCTGAGTAGTAAGGGAAGAAGCAAGCTTTACTGTGCTATCAGTTTGAATTGTCATTTGTGTGGGCATTAGAAACTCCGGTAAAACTGGTGAGGGAGCAGGAGATTTCATATTTTCAGAAGCCGACAGCTGTAGGCACCCGATGCGATCAGCTGTGACAGTGCCAGCCAATTCAGAACAAAGAACAGGCACAACAGGTACGATGTCAATAGCATTTGCAATAGCAGTAGAATTCTTGCTGGATGACTCACTCGGCCACAGAAGAGCCTCCATGTTTGATGTTGCTATGTCACAGGCAATCTTGACAGGCAGGAGAACAGCCGTGACAGCAGGAGCTTCAGCTGCTAACAGCGCAAGTTTTTCCTGTAGCACCCTTTCTATAGCCAGATGCCTTAGTGTTTCACTCTGCAGTTGTTCCAAAATAGAAGTTTCTACTTCAGTTTGAATAGAAGTAAGCACATTTGAAACCTTTAAAGGACAGTCCACAACTTGACTTAAATCTTCTGTTGAGAGATAAACCTCTGGAGTTTCTCCTCCAGTCTGTGAAAATCCAAATTACGAACATGAACTGGGTAAACCTCTAGATTCGAAGAGGTAGGAGAGGAGGCCTGCTCCCCCACCCCAGAGACATCCATCACCTCCGGAAGATCGCTGGAAGCGGCCATCTCACAGGCCAGAGGTTCCCCCTACAGGTCGAGTAGGGGAATTTCCCCGGTGCCCTGGCCAAATTTCACCCCATTCACTAAAAATACCACCAACAACTTAATTTGGCTCAAGGTCAGTTGGCATTCATCCGTATCCCTTTCCCTCGGGTCATGCCTGAAAATAGGCAAAATTTGTCTAGTGCACTTACCCAGTCAACAAAAACTAAATAAAATAAAATTGACTTAACTTCAGCCTTCCAGTAAACAATAAAATAATAAACTGTTCTATTCAGCATGAAATACAACATAACAAAAGATGCTCAATTTTGCTTTTTAATAAGATTCAGCACAAGGATTCAAGCTCACAGCTTGCAGACCCTCTCTCTTTTTTTGGTTCAGGAAAATAAGTGAGACTTTGAAATCGTCATATATTTTCTTCTGACAGCAAATCTTTACCAGGGTCCCAGATACTGTCTTAAGCTATTTTGTATCTATTTTTGTGAACTGAAGACTAAGTATATTAATGGAACTAAAATGAGTTTTTCATTCTTTTTCAACTTTAAATTTGACCTGTTTTTATTAATCTTTGGAACGGCAAGCACATTTTTTTAAATATGTCTTACTGATTATTTTTTTATGTAAATAATTTGTTCCATATTCCATATATCCATGATGTATTTTTAGATATAATAATTGATATAGAAATAAACTGTTGTTGATACATATCTGTAAAGTCCTTGGAGGGAATTATTCCTAGCATTGCAGTTAGTGGATTGAAGTTAATTCTTTTCTCAGTAATAATTTTAGTTAATATGTTAATTATTTCACTCCAAAAGTTTGTTAGGTACAGACATGAGTGAATCAAGTGAACTATTGTACCAGAGGTTTGAGTGCATCTCGGACATTTGCCTGAGATTTGTGTATTGAATGAATGTAATCTACAGTAGTTGGGGTATAGCAGGTTTGATAAACTCTGTTAAGTTGTATTTGTTGCAATTTTGAGGCTTGTAGCTCTGAGTAACTGTTTTTTTAAACTATTCATTGCAACATCAGGCTCCTGATATGCAGTAAGAAGGCTTAGGCAGTTTAAGAGGAATGACCAAATTACAAGAAACCATAGCACCCAGTAAACCCTGAATAAATTCCTACCAGGTCAATCCGCGGTATGTAAGATGGCATATGTCAAAACTGCATATCACAGACAGCGTGGGTGGGAATAGCAACAGGGTGCAAAACCACTAAACAGTTGTGCACCCTGTCACTGTTCTCTGGCAATGGATAAGTCCTCTGCTGGGAAGAGGGTCCACCAAGCAGTTGCCTTGGCTTGACAGGATGAAACAGAGGCAGTGCGGCTGAGGACCGGGTATCGAATCCTGGTCCCAGATGCATGGAATCTTTCTTTATTTTGCACTTTGTGCGATTTAAGTGTCCACACCACCCCCAGAGTTAATTATTTTAGTTGGGGAGGGGTTTGGGGGGCACAGCTGCCCATATCGGGGGTTGCAGGTGGTGGAGCCCCCCCAAAACATAGAGAAATGCTGCTGGCAATATATCGTACTGTACTGACAGTGCAGTATATTGCTGCAGCATTGTATCTTGCGACATTATGACCCTGTGCTGAATAAATTAAGTCACTTAGGCAAAGGCTTCCATTTAGCAAAAGTAACTAATTTTATTACATAAATGCTATGTAAGTTCCCTGGTGTCCTGGCCAAATTTGCCCTATTCACTAAAAATACCACCAACAGCTTAATCTGGTTCAATGTCAGTTGGCATCTATCTGTATCCCCCTCCCCCAGGATAAGGCTGAAAATAGGCAGAATTGTCTAGTTCTTTCCTGGTCAACAAAAACTAAATAAAATACAATAAAAAAAAGTTTAATGCTGATACAGCAACACAACAAAAAAGGACTTGATCTTTTGCAGTTGAAAATTGGTAAATAAAGGCTGGCCCCGGTGGCGTTGAGGGCTGAGGCGCTGGACGCCACATCTCACACCACGCTGGCGACCTGGGTTTGGGAATGGACTCGGGCCACCAAGGGCTTGCAGGAGAGAGGAAGGCTTGAGCATCCCATGATGGCTCTCCTTCCTCTGGGGTGGGTCAGGGTACTGCAGCATACTGTAGCAGCAACTGGTAGAGGCCAGTAGCACTACAGCAGTGAGCAGTAGTGAGGGGGGAGTGCGCAGCGGACATCTGCATCTATGTGCTTGGATGCCATTACACATCAGGCACTCCAGGGGATAAAAGTAACTTGGTGGAAAATGGCGGGGCAGCGATCTTGGTGGCTGATGGCCACACCTGGCACCCCCCCCGGCTCCTGAGAGGATCCTGCACACGGAGTGCATGAGCAATGAAAGGCCAGCTCCATGTGGGATCAAGACTAGGCCCGGGGGTGGATGTTGGTGGCTGGGGATCGTGGAGATCCACTCTACGAGAAGGATAAAGATATATATATATGATAAAAAGAAAATTGGTAAATTAAATAGCAGGTAATGAAGTAGTTTAGGGTGGAGGGTCCTGTGTGCGTTGTACTGGAGTAGTAGAGGGGATGAGTACACTTGCTGTAGAGTAGTGCAGTATGTTTGAATGCTTGTGCAACATAGATTGTAGAATTGACTTTGTCTATGCTACAGGGACTACCCTGGAAACCAAAGGGAGGTGGACAGGGAGGTGTACCTTGAATGTCTATGGGAAGCAGGGAAGACTGTTAAGAGGGTGAAGGTGCAGACAGAAGAGGGCTTAGCACAGTCTGTCAACAAAGGGGATAAGACATTTGATAGGTACATCAATGAAAGAAGAAAAAACGGGGATGGGGGATTGTGAGGCTCAATGGGAAGAAGGGAGAGTGTAAGGAGGGGGATCTGGACAAGGTAAAAATACTGAACAAATACTTCTGCTCAATATTCACTAAGGAGGGGAATGGTCAAGGACCACATTTGGGTTGCAGAGGCAATGGAGGGGGGGAGAAGTGGACACCAGTCCATTCACAGTGGAGAGAGTTCTGGAAGAACTCAAGCTGAAGGTGGATAAGGCCATGGGGCTAGACGACATCCACCTGAAGATATTAAAGGAGCTGTGAAAGGAACTAGCAGCTCCTCTGGTGGCCCTGTTCACAGATTCATGCAACACAGGTGTCGTTCTAGAGGACTGGAGGAGGGCACATGTAGTCCCACTGCACAAAAGCGGCAGTAGGGAGGAGGTGGGGAACTACAGCCTCACCTCAGATGGTGGGAAAGATCATGGAGCCACTGCTGAAAAAAGGATAGTGGCACATCTAGAATCCAACGATGCTCTGGATCTGAGGCAACACAGATTCACAGCAGGAAGGTCATGTCAAACAAATCTAATAGATCTTTTTGATTAAGTGACAAGGGAAATAAATCAGGGAGGGATGGTAGCCATCGCCTACCTAGATTTCAGCAAACTCTTCAACACCATCCCTCATAGAAGACTGATTAACAAGATGGGTAGTCTGGGCATGGGAGATGAGGTGGAGAACTGAGTTAGGAACTGGTTAACAGACAGGAGACAGAGAGTGGTGGTAAATGAGGTACAATCTGGGGAGGGGGGTGACCAGTGGGGTACCACAGGGATCAGTACTAGGACCAGTCCTGTTCAATGTCTTCATTAGTGACATTGCAGAGGATCTGGAAGGAAGGGTCTGCCTGTTTGCAGATGACACCAAGATTTGCAACAGGGTGGATACTCCAGAAGGGGTGCAGAAAATGAAGAGGGACCTGGAGAAGCTTGAAATATGGTCAGAGATGTGGCAACTGAGGTTCAATGCAAAGAAGTGCAAAATAATGCACCTCAGTAGAGGGACCCCTAGGGAGAGCTACAGATTGGGGAGGGGGAGCTGACTGTCACCAAAGAGGAAAGGGACCTAGGTGTTATCATCTCTGATGACCTTAAGGTATCAAAGCAGTGCACAAAAGCGGCAGGGAGGTCTAGTGGCATGCTGGGGTGCATAGGCAGGGGTATCACTAGGAGGAGGCAGGAGGTGGTAATGCCATTGTATAAAACATTGTTAAGGCATCACCTGGAGTACGCATACAGTTCTGGAGGCCACACCTGTGCAAGGACATAGATAAGGTGGAGACTATCCAAAGAAGGGCAACAAAGATGGTGCAGGGCTTGCATGACAAAACATATGAGGAAAGACTAAGGGACTTCAATATGTACTCACCAGAAGAGAGGAAACAACGAGGGGACACGACTGAAACTTTCAAGTACCTCAAGGGCATAAACAAGGTGCAGGTGGGGGACCTTTTCCAATGTAGAAAAAATACTAGAACAAGGGGGCACAATTTGAAATTGGAAGGGGATAGATTAAGAAGTAATGTGAGGAAGTTTTTCTACACAGAAAGTGTAATCGACACTTGGAATAGTCTGCTACAGGAGGTAGTGGGGGTAAGCACAGTGGAGGGATTTAAGCATGCCTGGGACAGGTACAAGGGAAGCTTGAAAGGAGAGGGAGTGATGAAAAGCCATTGATCACATAGAATCAGTGGCCACATACACTGTATAGGGCCTACGGGCAGACTGGATGGACTTAGCGGTCCTTATCTGCTGACAATTTCTGTGTTTCTATGTAGCCCCCTTTTGAGGTGCTATACATACATGGGAACCCTCTTAAGGAGGGTTCCACTCCTAGAGGTGTGGTGGGGACAAGGTCCCCTTAGACCAAAGGTACCTCAGGGAAGAAGGCCAGATCCCATAAAGAAAGAGAGGAGCTGAGGGAGGAGGAGGAGGGCTGGATGGTGGAGCGATGAAACTGAGCTAAAGCATGCAGACTACAAATATCGATCTATAGGGGACATGGCAAACATCAATCACTGCCCCATCCAACCACAGGCAAATCCTATAATTCAATGGAATATTGGAATCCTTTCAAAGGAATGCATAGACAGCATGAGGGGAATACATTGTGGGTTTACTAGGACTGGAATGATTGGTAGTAGGTGGCAACTGTTGGTAAATATAATAATAGGTACTGGGCTTAGGATGACAAGTACGGAATATGATGTACTACAGTAGCTAAGGAAATGAGAACAGTTGCTGAAGGGTAGTATGCTTGTAATATATGGACAGCCCTCATCATAGGATCAAAAACACATACAAAAATGTGCTCTAATACTATTGTTAGAGCTCTAACAAACAATCAGTCAATCAATCAAGTCTTTATTTAACCAGGTGTTCATCGTTGAGCAGAAGCTCATTTGCAAGATGGACCTGGGTGGAGCATGAACAAATGTATATACAGGTCAACACAGATATTTACAAGGCAATACAGATAGATACTGTTTACAGAGAGAAGAAAAGAAGCTCATATGTACATAGAATTATACAGACATTGTACAGATTGCAGGGTATTTACATACATCTAAGTGTCTATAGAAAGATAAAGCAGGACATCTAAGGATGCTGGAGGAACTAATGGAGGAAAAACAGGTGAAAAAATACACACCCAGTAGAGGCGGTGGTAGGGGGGAAGAGAGGGAGGTGGGGGGGAAGGCTAGGAGGGACAGTGCACAGAGAGTAGTTGGTGGAACGGGAAGTGGAGGGGTAGATGGAGGAAGAAGTATGTGAGGGCCCCGGCATCGACTGCTATGAAGTACAGGCATCAAGGTTGTCACAACCCAGTGGTAGTGAGCTCTTGTCCGAGGTTGGGGGGAAAGGATTAGGGGATGGACTGCCCTAGTGTTGATGAAACAGGGGGTCCCCAGCTAAAATTGGGTCTAGGCATGGCTGTATACCAGTGCAGACAATGGTACTGGGTTTGAGTGGGTGAAGCAGTTACATACGTCTCTGATTGTATGGAAATAAAGCATCTTGAAGGCATTTATACCGATTAGAGTGCTTAATTTGAGGGTTTTTTGTAGATCATTCCATAAAGTAGGTAGCATGAAGCTTATGGCTGCCCTGCCGAAGCGTAATTTTGCATTGGGTACTTTAAGTGTAATAGCTGAATAACTTCTTAGCGTGTAATTCCCAATTGTACTCAGGGGGAAGACAGCAGGAGATATAGTAAGGCAGCTTATTAGAGATGGCTCTATAGGTCCAAAGAGCCGCGTTTCTGTGGCGCCTGAACTTTAGAGATGTCCACCCCACTGCCGCATATAGGGTGCAGTGATGCGTGATGAAGGGAAGTCCCGTTATAAACCTCAGCGTTCGATGGTAGAGTGTGTCTAGTTTAGCCATGTAAGAGTTGGGGCATTGGCTGCAGAGGAAATCAGCGTTAATCAACCAAGGGTAAGAAAATGGATTGGACCAGTTGTTTCTTGGCATCTTTGGTAAGAAATTGGTTGATTCTAAAAAACAGGCCAAGCCTTTGCTGGAGTCGTTTTAGCAGGTCCTCAATGTGTTCAATGTAGGAGAGTCTTTGGTCTATCCAAACTCCCAAATACTTGAATTTTGTAACAAATTCTAGTTTTTCACCTAGAACTGTGATAATTTGTGGAATTGTCTCACTGGACACAGGGTTAGCTGTACAGATGAAAGGGGAGAAGATCATCACTTTAGTTTTTTTGGCATTAAGGAGTAGCTTTTTTTGGAGGAGTTGGCATTGCAAAAGGTTGAATTCAGACTGTAGATCATTGCAGGCAGCTTCACGTGTTGGGCGACACATGTAGAGAACTGTATCATCTGCAAACAGATGAATGTTGGCTTCTTTTATACAGTAGACAATGTTATTGATATAGATTTCAAAGAGTAAGGGCCCTAATATAGAACCTTGAGGTACCCCTCTTTGCAGAGTTTTTAAGGGGAACAGGCCTCCTTCGACTTTAACTTTTTGAAGGCGCCCTGTAAGATAGTCAGCAAACCAGTGCAAGGAGAATGGGTCCACACCTATGGTATGAAGGGAGGAGAGGAGCAGACTGTGGTCGACGGTGTCTAAGGCCTTGCTTAGATCGAGGAAGACAGTGCAAATTTTTTGTTCTCAAGGTTGCGCTGCCAGTCGTTAGTAACTTTGACGAGGGCTGAGATAGTGCTATGTTTAGCTCTGAATCCAGACTGCATAGGATTTAACAATTCCCTAGACTCAAGGTGAGTCCTCAACTGTGTAGTTACAATTTTCTCTAGGAGCTTGGACAGGACCGGAAGGAGAGAAATTGGCCTGTAGTTATTGAGATCACTGGGGTCACCTGATTTGAACAGTGGTATGACGTGCTGTCTTCCATATAGGTGGTAAGGTGCCCTGAGACAGGGATAAGTTAAAGAGGTGGGTGACAGGTATTGTTAGTACATGGTAGGCAATTTTTAGGAAGTAGGGGTCAAGGGGTGCGACCCCAGCACTTTTTCCAGTATCCAACTGAAGCAAGAGGTCCTCTACCTCTTTCAGTGAGGCAGGTTGAAGCGCGAAGGGCGGCGAAGCTATCAGAGTTTCAGGCAGTTGGCTGGCAGTCTGGGAGCAAAGTATGTTTGCAGGGGGAGTTATCAAATGCCATGCCTGCAGTAGCAAAGTGGTTATTGAATGCGTCAAGTATGTCCATCTTTTCAGTTAAAGTCGAATTGCTGGAGGTAATCTTGGTCGGGTGTGAATTTCCTTGTGGGTGACCTAGCAGATCGTTGATTGTGTTCCAGAGCTTGATTGGGCTCTTTGAGGCAGAGTCAAGTTCAGATTTGAAGAAGGTGGCCTTTCGATTCTCTGATTGTTTTGGTACATAGATTTCGTAGTCTCCTGAACTGGTTCCAGTCCTCTGCAGTGTTCAGTCTGCACGCTTTTTTCCAGAGCTTATCTCTTTCTAGAAGCAAGGACTTGTTCTGAGGGGTGAACCATTTACAGGTTTTGGTCCTGGTTCGAACTTTAATCAGGGGAGCATATTTATTAAGGGCCCTCGATAGAATGTCGTGGAAGATATTGTAAGCTGATGTGATCATTTTGGCCAGATAGAAATCTTGCCACTGAGGGGAGTACTTAAGCTCGTTTAGGTAGGCATGTTCATTGAAGTGGCGCCTGGATCTCTTCATGGAGAACTTACTGACAGGTGCTGGGTTGTTGGTGGATCTTACTCCCGCAATAAAGCAGTGGTCGCTAGTGTCAGAGAAAAAGACATTGTGTGGGAGAAGAGATGGGATTTGCTCACCATTAGTACATCCAGAAGTGTACTTTTACTGGGGTTCTTCACGTTTGGGCGTGTTGGTTCAGTAATAAGTTGTGTCAGCCCATGTTCACCACAGAAGGATGCAAGTGGGGCAGCTGCGTTGGAGAGCCAGTCAAAGTTGAGGTCCAAATAATAGTTTCAGGCAGCCCCCTGTCCCGACTTGTCACTTAGATATGACACAAGCTGGAGGCCCGCAGACAGTGGTCTGTAGCATCCTACTATGCAAAGTGCAGTAGTTTGTGTAATTTCTACTTAGAGAATTAGGCATTTGAATTCACTGGCGACAGATGCAGAGTATAAGCAGAAAGCAGAGAATTTGTCTTTAACGTAGATAGCTACCTCTCCTCCTCTGGTATGCCTATCAGCTCTGAACAGGGCATAGTTGGGGATGTTTACTTCGCTGTCAGTGGTGCTGGGTCTAAGCCAAGTTTCGGAAATCACAAGTATATCAGGAGAAGTATGATTTACCCAGGTTTGTATTGAGGTTATCTTTTTAAGGAGGCTACATACGTTGATATGCAGGAAGCTTATTCCTTTTAGGTTTGCTAGTTCTGCTGGTGAAGCAATAGCTTCTGGGGGGCCATGGTTGAGTTCTATGTTGCCTGAACATAGCAGGAGGATAAGTAGAATTTTTCTGAGAGCGCTAATTATAAGCTTGTAATTCCTGCCTTTCTCTCGCCTAGTACAGCTAGTATTTTTAGGGACTGGAGAGTAGCCACCATAGAAGGGCTGACCTGTTGTAGCAAGAGCTAGTACCCCTACTGCAATAGGCGGGGGGGGAGATAGAGGTCAGTGTGGTGGGAGGTGGGCCTTGTGGTGGGGGAGTGTTATAAGTACTACTGGTATGTGTGGTCCAGGAGCAGGGTTCGAGGTATTGGTACTTGGAGTCACGGAAACAATTAAAGGATCGATTGCCATGTAGTATACAACACAAGGTGCTGTTGTGGACCAAACATGCTGGTAGTTCAGGTGTCCAATGCTGGGCGGCTGGTATCAGCAGAAGAAGGGGCAGTATAAGGAGTCATATAATGCTCAACATGATAGTACTTCAAAATGAGCCACTCAAGTAGCCCAAAGACCAGTGGGGTTGCTGGATTAATGCAGCCTATTAGTAACTTTCCGATTCAGGTCAGCCCGAATTTGATAGCAATAAAAATATTTAGTGGTGAAGGCACAGCCAAGGCGAGCCTATGCGTATTAGTAAGGTGTGGCCCTGTAAGTTGGATCCCGTGGGCTGAACAGAGAAGAGGGGAATCACGAGCTAAGCCTCTATTGGTGAGGCACTGGGCCAGGAGGCGTGGGCTAATATTTTGGCAGGAGCTACTGTATTTAATATTCAGCGGAGGTGGTGGAACGGGCATAAAAGTTGCAGCAGTTGCCGTACCTTGCAGGGCTTTGGGTCCGAGTCTGAGGTCTCGAGCATCGGCTGGAGGGGCGCCAGCCGGGAATCCCGCAGCTTGGGAGCTGGAAGCCTGGGTGGCAGTTCCTCAGCTTGCAGGGCTTTGGGTCCGAGTCTGAGGTCTCGAGCGTCGGCTGGAGGGGTGCCGACCGCCCAGTAGCCGGGAATCCCGTGGCTTGGGAGCTGGGAGCCTGGGTGGCAGTTCCTTGGCTTGCAGGGCTTTGGGTCCAAGTCTGAGATCACCCAGTAGCTGGGAATCCCACGGCTTGGGAGCTGGGAGCCTGGGTGGCAGTTCCTCGGCTTGCAGGGCTTTGGGTCCGAGTCTGAGGTCTCTAGCATCGGCTGGAGGGGCACCGACCGCCTGGTAGCCGGGAATTCCGCAGCTTGGGAGCTGGGAGCCTGGGTGGCAGTTCCTCGGCTTGCAGGGCTTTGGGTCCAAGTCTGAGGTTTTGAGCGTCGGCTGGAGGGGCGCTGACCGCCCGGTAGCTGGGAATTCCACGGCTTGGGAACTGGTAGCCTGGGTGGCAGTTCCTCAGCTTGCAGGGCTTTGGATCCGAGTCTGAGGTCTTGAGCATCAGCTGGAGGGGTGCCGACTGCCCGGTAGCTGAAAATCCCGTGGCTTGGGAGCTGGGAGCCTGGGTGGCAGTTCCTCGGCTTGCAGGGCTTTGGGTCCGAGTCTGAGGTCTCGAGCGTTGGCTGGAGGGGCGCCGACCGCCCGGTAGCCGGGAATCCTGCGGCTTGGGAGCTGGGAGCCTGGGTGGCAGTTCCTCGGTTTTTGCAAGGCTTTGGGTCCGAGTCTGAGGTCTCGAGCGTTGGCTGGAGGGGCACCGACTGCCTGGTAGCCGGGAATCCTGTGGCTTGGGAGCTGGGAGCCTGGGTGGCAGTTCCTCGGCTTGCAGGGCTTTGGGTCCAAGTCTGAGGTCTCAAGCATTGGCTGGAGGGGCGCCGACTGCCCGGTAGCCAGGAATCCCACGGCTTGGGACCTGGTAGCCTGGGTGGCAGTTCCTCGGCTTTCAGAGCTTTGAGTCTGAGTCTGAGGTCTCGAGCGTCAGCTGGAGGGTCGCCGACCGCCTGGTAGTTGGGAATCCTGCAGCTTGGGAGCTGGGAGCCTGGGTGGCAGTTCCTTGGCTTGTAGGGCTTTGGGTCTGAGTCTGAGACTGCCCGGTAGCTGTGAATCCCGTGACTTGGGAGCTGGGAGCCTGGGTGGCAGTTCCTTGGCTTGCAGGGCTTTGGGTCCGAGTCTGAGGTCTCGAGCATCGGCTGGAGGGGCGCCAACTGCCCGGTAGCCACGAATCCCACGGCTTGGGAGCTGGGAGCCTGGGTGGCAGTTCCTCGATATTATGATAAAATTAGGAAGAATCACCTTTCCTGCCTGCAGTTGAGTTCCTCATGCCAGCACGAGCTAGCTCTTACTGTGATCACCCCAAATTCATTTTTCATAGACAATCAGATGGTTCCCATGTCCCAGCCAGTGGCAGATAATAAAGTCAACTCTTTTTTAGTACAATTTTAGGAACAATTTTATTTTTATTACAAGATCTAATAATACTATCATGATACTATCACCCCACGATATTATAATAAAATTAGGAAAAATCACCTTTCCTGCCTGTAGTTGAGTTCCTCATGCCAGCATGAGCTAGCTTTTACTGTGACCACCCCCAAATTCATAGACAATCAGATGGTTCCCATGTCCCAGCCAGTGGTAGGTAATAAATTCAACTCTTTTTTAGTACAATGGGGGGAATGGGACCTGGAACAGGGGAATCCCAGTCTCAGGGTGACCAAGGGATGCGCAATAATATGGCTCAGAGTTTTGATTTTTCAAACATTACAGTTAAATCTGTTCATGAAGAATTACTAAAGACGGACATATCAAAGGCCATTGGATTTGATGGCATTCCCTTGAGGTTTTGAAATATGCTGCACCAATCATTACTCAACCCTTGGCATACATTTTTAATTTATCCCTATGTACTGGGGAATATCCAGATGCCTGGAAATTATCTACGATTATTACTATACATAAAGGGGGAAAGTAACTGATATAGGGAATTATCATCCAATTGCCTTATTACCTCAGCTCTCAAAGATATTTGAAAAACTGGTAGCTATTCAGTTGAAAGAATATCTGGAGACTCAAAGGGGAATTAATGCTATGCAGTCTGGTTTTAGAAAATTTCACAGTACGACAACGGCATTGGTTAAGGTGGTGGGAGATGTGCAGGCTGCCCTGGACAGAAGGACACAGGTGGGTGCAATATTTGTTGACCTGTCCAAGGCATTTGACTCCTTGGACCACTGTGTCCTCCTGTCCAGTGGGGCTTTGAAATGGTGGACCTCGTATTTGTCTGGTAGAACACAGGTGTCCTCAATGGGGAATTTGTTTTCGGGTCCATTACCTGTTGTCTCAGGGGTCCCCCAGGATTCCATCCTGGGACCACTCCTCTTTAATATTTACATAAATTATATAACTTTCTCTGATCCGTCTGTTAATTTCTATCTTTACGCAGATGATACTATTATTTATACACCTGGTGACACTATAATCATAATACAAGACAAAATTACAAAATGCATTTAATGAATCACAGGTTTTCTTTAGGAACAGTAAATTGATACTTAATGCAAAAAAAAACAAAACACAGAGGGTGGGAACCTTAGCAGTGGTTACCCTAGGGGGCTCCCCAATTCAACAGGTGTGGTATTACAAATACCTGGGGATGTGGTTGGATAGTTTTTTGAAGTGAGTGTTCATATTGATAACTTATCAAAGAATATAGGTAGAAGACTAGGGGCTCTGTATAGAATTAGATCCTGTTTAACAGCAGATATGAAAAATAAACTGGTAAACTCCATGATTATACCTATATTTGACTGCAGTGATATTTTATATTCGAATGGCTTAAAAAAGATCTAGAGAGGCTTGATATATATTATACAAGACCAGCTAGGTTTATTTTAGATGCCCCCAGACTATCGCATAGGTGCCAGCTATATGATAGATTGGATTGGAAGACCCTCCAGAATAGAAGACAGGAGAACCTACTTGCCTTCATCCATAAAGGGATGGCTGGCAATCTCCCTCCATACATAGCTTCCCACCTAATAAAAAGGGACAAAGTTGTATCGTTGTGATTTGCTAATGCATCAGACCTGGTATTACTAGGGTATAACCTGGAAGTTGGTCATCAAATGGTATGTTATCAAGGTGCCCATCTGTGGAACAAAATTCCACCTGGATTAAGAGACCCAGCCCAGAAAAAACCCTGGCATATAATTAAAACTTGATTAGGGAGTTATTGCAAAAAACTAAGAAAATGTTGTTAGTAGCCTGGATATGGACTACTAGGCCTTGACCTTGCCAACTTAATCAGACCAAGGGGGGGAGATGATAAGAGGATTGTAAGGATATTTGAATTCTATGTGCCTTATATTTTGTTAAATGTTATATGTATGGTTATAGTTACTTTGTATGTATGAAGCCATGTTGTATGTATATGAAATGTAAAAATGTCTGACACTACCTATTGTACTAGCTAACCTTTGTACAGTATATGGGTATGAACTAACCTTGTAAAACATTCCTTTTTGTAATGTTTTTGTTACTTGAGAGGACCTCATTGTAAATGAGTCTGTGACTCAGTCGAGTTTTATCCTAAATTCATAAATATGTTTATGAATATTTTTACTACTACTACATACAGTAATAGTCGACTAGCTAATGATGAGACTGCATGAATCGTGCGAAAGGGTGATTTAATGTTTTTTTTAAACTGAAACATAGATCAATATACTGTATCACAAAAACTAATAAATAGTGGACTTTGTGTTTCTCCACAATTAATACCATCTTGAGGTTTTGGTGACATGTTGGTACCTCTCTAGCTTTGCTTTTGAGGTTCATATGTCACCAGAACCTTTCAATGGTATTATAGCCTCATAATACACACTCTCCTATCTGTTATTTGATTCGTGCAGTTTGAATTGAATTAGGAAGTTACTGACATGGTCCACTTACTCTATGTGGAGCCTAAAGCCAGAGGTTTTGTGAATGGTAGCCTGTTGGATTCTTTTGATGTGCACAGATGAACATCAGTGTCCCCCCACTCCTTTTCTTCTTAAAATAGTAATAGAACTTACTGGCCATTAATATTCATTCAGAGATCTGCAAATACAGTAGTAGCCATAGACACGATCAGATATTTCTAAAGAGTTTCTCTCTGCTGCCCCTACTGTGGAAATGCAGAAAGCAGGAGATTTCTCTAGAAATATCACAGACATTTCAGGAAATATCTGACCATGTCTTCAGTTGTGACTAGGGATGCAAGTTTGTAATGGATGAGGTTTTACTGACTCATTGTTTGTTCATGAAATCATTAGTAAACAGTAGTAACTGTTGTGGCACTGTCATCATTTGTACATTCTGATGACACTAGTGAAAGTCATGGAAGTCCTGAATAAAGGTCAAATGGCATGGAATCAATGGTGTGTATGACTGCCATGACAAACTTACATCCCTAGCTGTGACTGTACAGGGGTGACATCAAACAAGGGGAAGTGGCATAAGATCACTTTTTGTCATGTATTAACTTATTCGCCCCTTTTAAATGTTCTAATTGAGGATCTGGAAAGGTGGCATGCACTCCATACATATTGGTTGGGATGTGGAAATAAAAAAAAAAAATGAATTCCCTGCCAAGGGCTTACACACAGTAATATCTCATGCTTTGAAGCAGCATGCACAAAATACAAATGGGCCAACAAGAGACAAAGAGCTAGTTTAGCTAGATTAAAAAGGGAGACCATGCAAAGAGGCCTAAAATTCCTGGACAATAATAGCTATTACCTGGCCGCACAATCCTGATACATTCAGGAGTGAATTGTTCAAACTGACGGGGTCCAACAGTTGGACTTAGAAAGCAAGGAGTCACCATATCCACCACAAATATACCTGGGTATTGGTGGGGTAAATATATATATATGTATATATATATATGGGAATTCCTACCTCCATTCTGCTAGTCAGTTATGTACTAACATCGTGAAATCTGCTATGCAAGGAAAGGAGAGGTGCAGATGTGCATACTTTACTCCTTCTGATAGTGGGGAACCCAGTATTTCTCCCAGGACTAGATAATGAAACAGTCAAATTATGGCAAAACAGAGGAGTGCAATGTATAAGAGACTTAATGCCAGCAGAAGGAATCAGATACTCTGAGGACAGTTAACAGATTTGGAATATCACTAATACCCATCTATTTAATTACTTACAAGTGTTTCACTATATCAGAAGGCTGGGTAGAAAAGAGCCTTCCAAAGCAAGGATATATTTTGTATTTTATATATGGCACCTTACCACCATGTATATGTTATATATCTCCTCCCCCCCACCCCGGGCCGCACCTGGAAATAAGCCTTGTCTCAGTGTGCCTGTCCCAGTTACCAAGTGTTAATAAATAAACACATACATAAATAACTACACTAGAGCACACTATATTACAACAAGCATTTGTCAATGCCGAACGTTTGCTTGCAGATATTTGCAGTGGTGTTTGGCACGTATGGTGCTTTACCCTAATGCCCTGTGCGATTGCTGGTATTTGCACAATAAATTTTCAGCATGACCTTTTTGTTACCCCCATTGTGCGCTACATAGGCGGAAACACGTTTTGGGCAGGATGTGAAAAATAACAGCTGTACTGCTCATAAGGAAGTGTGGTAAAATGACAATGTTGAAAATCTGGAGTGGAAATATTGAAAATTAGCAAACCTACTGACGGCGTGGGAACTGTGCAACGCACACTCATAAAACAGTCATTGTTAGGAATTTTTCACCAAATTTTCAACATTGGCATTTTAAAACCTCTAATGAACAGTGTTGCTGTAATTGTCTTACTGTGTCATACATTGATTTTGCACACCCGACTGCGCCATTATGCGCTTCCCATGAAATGAGAGCGTTTTGGGCAGGATGTGAAAAATGACAGCTGTATTGCTCATAAGGAGGTGTGATAAAATGGCAATGTTGAAAATCTGGGTGGAAATATTGAAAATTTGAACTTACGATAGCGCATGAGGAACTGCACAACACATGCTCGTAAAACAGTTATTTTTAGGAATTTATTCACCAAATTTTCAACATAGCCATTTTAAGATCTGTGCTCATGAACAGTGACACTGTGATTTTCTTAATGTGTCCCATACACTGAGTTCGCATAGCGACTGTGCCATTCTGCGCTACATGGGCAGAAACACATTTTGGGCAAGATGTGAAAAATGACAGCTGTACTGCTCATGAGGAGGTGTGGTAAAATGGCAATGTTGAAAATCTGGAGTGAAAATATTGAAAATTCGCAAACTTACGAGCGTGCATAGGAACTGCGCAATGAACACTTGTAAAACAGTCATTTTTAGGAATTTTGTCACCAAATTTTCAACACAGCCATTTTAAGACCTCTGCTCATGAACAGTATCACTGCAATTTTCTTAATGTGTCCCATACATTGAGTTCGCACATCGACTGCGCCATTGCGCGCTACATGGGTGGAAACACATTTTGGGCAGGATGTGAAAAATGACAGCCATACTGCTCATAAGGAGGTGTGGTAAAATGGCAATGTTGAAAATCTGGAGTGAAAATATTGAAAATTCATGAACTTACGAGCCTGTGTAGGAAATGCTAGCGCCGCTAAATAAAACAGTCATTTTGGAATTATTGCACCAAATTTTCAACATGGGGTTTTGGGACCCCTTCTCATGAATGATGTCACTGTCATGGCGTTATTCAGGCCTGAAGGTGATTTCCACGCAGTGACTGTGCAGTGACTGCGAAATCACCCTTCGGGCTGAATAATGCCATGACAGTGGCATCATTCATGTGAAGGGGTCCCAAAAACCCCATGTTGAAAATTTGGTGCAAAAATTCCAAAGAATGCCCGAGATATGCAATAAAGTTGAAAAACCTCTATCTAGCCAATTATACAGCTTACCGGCATTTCCTCAGTTCGCGGTCGGCTTTGAAGAGTGCAGACGTGTTCCCGGTCCACCGAAGATCGTTGCGCCAAGCTCCAGAGGCAAGGGGGTGAGGGGGTGTGGGGAGGCTGGGTGCGCAGTGGGTGGGTGCGGGTTGTGGGAGGGGGGACTGGGAGAAGCGCCGTGGGACCGTTTTTGCTTTACAGGTGAAAGAAAACAAAAAACTACATGGGACGTTTGCCACACTGGGGTGGGCTCCCAGCATGGCAGAAGGATGGCTTGGGGCCGTGGAGCCGACGGGGATTGGGCACCCCGTCAGCAAACAACGAGGGATGTTTGCCATGCTGGGGTGGGCTCCCAGCGTGGCACCAAAGCTTTGGGGGGCGTGGCGTGGGGGGGGTGGCGTGATGCAGTGCTCTGTATGACAGCGGTGGTTTTCTTTGAAGCGAAGACCACCGCTGTCATACACAGCTCCTTCACCCATTGGTGCAGGACCGCCACGCCTGCTCAACGGAGCAGTGGATTGAAAGGGAGAGGCACACCTCCAAAGTGTGCTACTCTCCCAAAACGTTCCTTGCGCATGCGCGCAAGCAAATGTAAAAATGACAGAACTACACAAATGCTATTTCTCTTGGTTAGGCAACCACCACACGTGGTTAGAGATGTTTGCTTCGCTGGTGAAGTTCCAAAGTTGCGAAATTCTCCTTCATGAGTACCTTCACAAACTGCCCATTTTGCCACTTCACAATGAGTTTCCTGGAGAAATGTCACTTTTTCAGAAATCAGGTGAAGTCATGGTGAAGTTGCAACTTTGCCAGTGAAATTACATGAATGTGCCTGAAAGTGCCACTTCACCTGCCAAAAATTTGCAAAGTCAGTACTTGGCACTTTGCAGATTCAGTAAACTTTGCGATTCATGAAATGCAGTTTGCCAACTTTGTACATTTCTGCATGTGGCAAACATATTTAATCCAAGAATATGTGGGAGCTGTAACAAGGGAATGGGAACTTATTTCCGTTACTTTTGGGAGTGTGAACAGCTGCAGTCATTTTGGTCAGCAGTGGCCATGATCATAGACAGAGGCCCGGATATTCAAACTGTGCCCAAACAGTGCGCAACAGCTGGATCAAACGCAAGTCCACTGCGCCCATACACAAGAAGCGCGATATTCAAAAACTGCACACGTCAAGATGCGCCTGCATTTCACATTGAATATTTGCACCAGCTGCGCCATAGCACAACCAGGAATTTGCAGTTGCGCAGTTCAGATGTGCCATAGCGCAACCAGGGATGCTCAGTGGAGCAGTCCAGATGCACCATAGCGCAACCAGGGATGCCCTGTGGAGCATGGCAGCAGTGCAACAGCACAACCAGGGATGCGCAGGGACAGGATGCAGGGGCCCACCACCCATGCCACAGATGGGTAGAGGAGCACACAGCAGAACAGACTTCACCCCCCACACTCCATGCACTGCACAACCGGTGGAGAGCCGGAATAACCACTGGCCCATGGATACCAGCAACCAATCCACAGCCGGGGCATGGTGCCCCAGCACACCCCCTGGCAAGCTGTAACCGGCACACAAGGAGGGCCGACCATCCCACCAATGTGAGCACACCCTGCACCATGATCCCCATACACCCTGCCCAGGAGTAGTGCCCAACAGTGCAGGACACCCCATGCATGCCACCACCCCCACTGTGACAATGCAACCCTGTGCACCATGGAGCCATGTAAGGCAGCCCCACCATGAGCACCCTGCAGCGGGCGGCAGCAGACAGCGATGCAACAACTGCATACACAGTGCCACCCTGCACGTCCCCCCCGAGGTACAGCTGAGAGACTGACAATGCATCGGTACACAAGGTATCCCACATGCAACAGGGTATGCCCCAGACCCCCCCACCAGCAGTACAGCACCCTGCACACCCTCCCAAGGACACATCCTGTCCCAGCACTGGCCACAACAGCCAGCACAGACACACACCCGTGACAGGGCAAATATACCTTTGGCTTCACACCCCCAGATAAAGACTCCAGGAAGGTGGCTGCCATGGCCAAGAAACAATACTTGGCATCCTCCTTGGGACTCAGGCAGGCTAATTATATGGCCTACAGCCAGATACCAGAAGTCCAGGTGGGATACGGTTCTGGAACTGGCTAAACAGGCTTCCGCCCAGCTAGCTAAAAGAGCTGGAGGATGTGGCTGTTGATGGGATTGAGGCATACAAAGTGCAATTCCATGCTGCTGTAGACTAATGATGATCAAGAGTCATGGCTACATCTGTGTCTCTCAGGAGATTTGCTTGGCTCAGATGCACTAGCCTTTCTCAGGACACCAAAGCTAAGGCCATAGATTTCCCTGTGGTGGGTAATTCTCTGTTTGGGGAGCAGACAGAAGCTTACATGAAAAAGATGGATGAGTACAAGATCACCTACAGGAGTGCACAGGCCAAGGAATGGCAAGCTACTCCTCAAAAGCAGCAGTCTAGGAGCAGGCCCTTCTACCAAGCCCAGGTCTACTCTCCTCTCCCTTCCCACAGAGGGGGTTCTTTCTAGGGAGAGGCAGGAGGGGGATGAGCAGGGCTGCATCCTCTTCCCAGTCCAAGGCTCCTGCCAAGCAGACACCCTGATGTGTCATCCCGGGTCGACTCCCCAACTCCAGTAGGAGGCAGGCTGGCTTACTACTTCCAGGCCTTGAAGTCTGTTACATCAGACAGGTGCATCCTGGAGGTAGTAAGCCAAGGACTGGCCCTCAGTTTCAAGACATTTCCAAAAATGAGGGTCAGATCTTTTCCTCCTGCAAACATCTCCAAAACCACTGCTCTAGAAGCTGCGGTTTCCTCTCTGCTGGCTCTCAGAGCCGTGGAGAAAGTTCCTACTCTACACAGGGGCAAGGGTCTGTACTTCAGATATTTCCTTACCCCAAAAAAGATAAGGAAGAGGTGACCCATCCTAGACTTAAGGTATCTGAACAAACACATTTTAAAACCAAAGTTCAAAATGGTGACTCTGGGAGTAATTCTTCCCTCTCTGAGGCCAGGAGATTGGTTAGCATCCCTGGACCTCAAGGATGCCTATTTCCACATTCCTATCATGTGCTCCCACAGAAAGTACCTCAGGTTCGAGTTACCTTCAGGCCATTATCAGCTCAGGGCCATGCCTTTCGGCTTAACATTGGCTCCAAGAACGTTTACCAAGTGCCTTGCAGTAGTTGTGGCCTTCCTCAGAAGGTAGGGGATATCTCTATTCCCATACCTGGACGACTGGCTCTTTGTAGGACACTCTCCCGACCAGGTCAGGTCAGCTCTTTAAGTTACTCAAGATTTTCTCAGTTCTCTGGGTTTTCATTTCAATCTGCCAAAGTCAGTTATCGAACCGGTACAACTCCTCACTTTCATAGAGATAGAGTTGGATACTTTCCAAGCAAAAGCCTTCCTCCCATTAGCAAGGGTAAAGGCCCTTACAGATCTTGCTTCCTCTTTTCATCCTCTGGTCTCTCGCCCAGCAAGACATTTTCTTCAACTCCTAGGCCACGTGGCAGCTTCCACTGCAGTGGTACAAGGAGCCAGGTTCCAAATGAGGGACATTCAGTTTCACCTAAGGTCTTTTTGGTCTCAAAAAAAAAGATTCTTTCACCAAATTGGTTCCAGTGACTCAGACTCTGGTCCAAGCTCTCCAGTGGTGGCTGGATCAGGACAATCTTAGACAAGGTGTCCCATTCCTCACTCAATCTCATTCAGTGGTACTGACCACAGATGCTTCCCTCCTGGGCTGGGGAGCCCACCTCGGACCTCTCACAGCACAGGGTGTTTGGTCTCCACAAGAGTCTCTCCTTCATATCAATCTTCTGGAACTCAAGGCAGTATTCCTAGCCCTTCAGGTTTTTTCAGACTCAGTAAGGGACAAGGTGGTTCAGGTCAGGAAAGACAACACCACCACCATGTGGTACATCAACAAGCAAGGGGGCATTTGGTCTACAGCTGTGTGCACAGAGGCCATGAAAATATGGTCTCTGGCCTACATCTTGCAAACCTCCCTAATAGCAGTCCACCTCCCAGGGAAGGACAATGTGTTAGCAGATGCTCTGAGCAGAATCTCCCAGGGCCATCACAAATGGACCTTGGATCCCCTCATACTGAAAGTAATCTTCACCAGGTGGGGCACTCCAAGGATAGATCTCTTCACAGCCCCAGACAATCACCAACTTCCCCTCTTCTGCTGCAGACCCCCAGGCCTAGGGACTGTTCCCCTGGATGCCCTGATATTGGATTAGGAAGGCAAGTTCCTTTATGCCTTTCCCCTATTATTCAGGGTTCTAGTCAAGATCAGGTCATAACCCTGCACAGTGATTCTACTGACTCCAGACTGGGCCAGACAGCCTTCGTATCCTCTGTTGTTGTCCCTAGCAGTCTCACTCCCCTGTCTCTTCCCAAAAGATACAATCTCCTAACTTCCTTTAGGGAGGATCTGGTACCCCAATCTCCAGTCTCTCAATCTCAAGGCCTGGCTCTTAAAGAGTTAGAATATGCAGGCCTGTATCTTTCTCAGGGAATTTTGAACATCCTTAAGGTTTCTCAGAAATCCTCTGCCAGAAAAACTTATAAATCCAAATGGAAAAGATTCAGCATTTGGTGCTCCCATAAAGATATTCTACCAGATGCGGCTAGCATTGCTACACTTTTGGATTACCTAGTTCACCTCAATGGCTTAGGCCTTAGGCCAGCCACTTTAAAAGTTCATCTAGCAGCTGTCTCTGCATTCCTGTCAGCAGGGAAAGGCTCTTCTCTGGCTTCTCACCCTGTATTTGCTACATTCTTTAAAGGGTCTGGTTCATATCAACCCTACTTTTAGAGAGCCTACTCCAACTTGGGATCTCAATATTTGCATTGCTCAGCTTGTGCAGCCACCCTTTGAACCTTTGACTTAGGCCAAACTTAAGTACCTGACCTGGAAAACTATGTTTTTGGTAGCTATCACTTATGCCAGGTGAATTAGTGACTTACAGGCCCTGTCAATTGAACCTGATTTCATCTCATTTCATAGAGATAAGGTGGTCCCCAGAATGAATAGGAAGTTCTTACCCAAAGTGGTCTCAGATTTCCATCTGAACCAGTCCATGTCTCTTTCTATGTTTTTCACTGATCATTCTTCTTCAGGAGAAAGAAAGTTACACAGTTTGGATGATAAGAGGGCACTTAGCTACTACATTGAGCATACAAAGTCACACACGAAGGACTGTCTTCAATTGTTTCTAACTTATGGTGAAATGGGGAAAGGTAGGCCTGCTACTAAGAGAACTATTGCCAGGTGGATTGTCTACTGTATGCAATTCTGCTATGACAAGCTAGGCAAAGCACCTCCCTCAGGCCTGAGGGCTCATTCGACTAGGGGTATAGCTGCTTCTCTGGCTGCTGCCAGAGATATACCCTTGTTAGAGTTCTGCAAAGCAGCCACCTGGAAAACAGTCCATACTTTCACCAAGCATTACTCTCTGGATATCCAGGCTAGGAGTGATGCGACGTTTGATGCAGCAGTACTGCAGAGCCTATTCTCAAAATAGGTTCGGAACCCTCCTCCATGAAGGTACTGCTTGGTAGTCTGCATATGTTAGAATACAGCAAAACTTCATGTTGTTTGAAGAAAAAATTATTCACCTTAGTAACTGTGTTTCTTCTAATGGAGTCTTGCTGCATTCTGACCTCCTCCCACCTCCCCTCTCAGAACCTAGTTTTGGGAAGTGGGCTGGCAGGTACACTGTTGCACCTCAGGGGTGTACTTTGCATCCCTCCCCTTCAGGGTGGGGTAGTTGTTGTTGTTATTAAGTTTTACTTAGATTATATATCTTGTTCACTACCTGTTTTTTCTCCTGTGTTCTCGACTTGAGTCTTCTGGACCCAAGTTGTTGCCTGTTGGCTTATGTGTTTTACAATTTCCACACTGTAAGTGTGGTTAGTTAGTTAGCTCATAAGAATCTGACGGTTACATTCTGAGGCACCACAGACAGAGGTTTGAAACCCGAGCTTCAGCTCAACATTCTATGCCTTGCATAGCAATTAGCGCTTTCCTCTCCGGTGCAGTTCAAGTGCTGGGGCTAACTACATATGTCAGAATACAGCAAGACTTCATTAGAAGAAACACAATTACAAGGTGAGTAATTTTTTGATACTGTGTACAAAGTAGGCTTGTTTCCAAAATAACCCTCACCTGTAATCACTTCTGGGTTGCTTAGCATTTTTGAGTCCAGTCTCCAACTTTTGTCCTCAGTGGCCATGATGTCAGATTCAAGAGAGAAACAAAGTAGAGCATGATCCAAAATAATAATGCTGCCTCACTTAAACTCATTTACTTTAAACAATATGTGTTTGGACCAAGATGCAAATCAATCTTAAAAGGACTGTTATGGACATTTGAATGGAAAACGTACGGTTTGGAATCTGGAAAGACATTCCTAAAGGGATCTGCTAAGTTAAGATCCTGAATGAAATTGATGATCAAAGAGATTGTATTGTGCTTTTTTCCTCAGAGATTGGACTGCTGTCCAGTTAGTTAAGGGTTAGATTGAAGCCTCCAGAAAAGATATGGGGTGCTGGATATTTTGTGCCAGCGTAATAAAGAAGTTTGAGGAAAACTGGGGGTCATCTTCATTAGGGGCATGTCAGCTTACAAAGTAAAAGCAGGTGTGCCTTGCATAATCTTAGCAGTAGTAAATCTGCCCCCAGGGTTGGTGTAGTACTCCCCAGTACCGTTTTTAGCTGTATTTCTTATTAAGTTTGTCGTAGCCATACCACAGGAGCTAGAACTATGTGTAGAGTGGTCTCCTTTTGCTTGAAAAATAGTTGAAACATATTTTTAGTCTTTATCTGAAAAATGTGTGTCCTACAAAAGAAGGGCCCCAATCACTTTGGAATGACATTATGAATGTTGATTCTGCAGTTATTAAATCTTTTTCTTATTGATTCATATTTTGGAGATATAACCTATGTCTGTTTGCTGAATATGATATTAATTAATCTTTGCAACTATGCCTTCAAGGCCTCCCAGATTGTGGATATAGATGCATCTTGTTCTGAGTTACAGATCAGGAATTAATTTATGCCTTTACAAATATGTTAAGATGCTTCTAATTGTGGTTCCTACTGTTCCCAGGCTTGGGACCTGTAAATATTGATTTTTTATGGGACCTTGGCAGGGTTGTGGTTGGGGCTCTGGCCATGTAATTCCCTGACACTTTACTGGTGTTGTGCACAGTGCCTTGTAAGTAAATTATTGGTACTTACAAGCAAACCATGCCTTAAATGTGGAGCCCTGTGTCGCCTGTCATGTCTTTACATAAAGAAAGATAAAAGGGATCTGGAGTTTGAACTAAACCCAAGTGTGCCAACTGCCATTTGATTTTGCTAAGAAGCATGATTTTTTTCCTCAAGTTAACTTGACAGGATCTGCATACATCGTGGTGCAAAGTTAAATCTATTTTTTTGGCGAACTAATGGGACTTTGAGTAGTTAGTGCCAATGATGAGCCCTGGCGACGAGGGAAGAAGAAGAGGAGTGCTCGGACTGGAGTTGGACTCGGTGGATGTTCCCATAAGTGGGGATGTCGCCACTCATCTAGATCCATTCCACTCAAATGGCAAGTCAAGGTATTTATTTTTATATAGTGCCCCATCCAACCAGAGTTTGTAGCACTTTAAAAAGGTCAACACTAAGCATACGATGTTATCAAACTTAACAGACATATGAACTTGCCAGCAGAACAGGCCATATGGTCTAGCTAGTCTGCTTGAGTGTGCAGCTAGCAATTATTACACTGCAGCTGCCCCTCTCTCACCTACCCCTATATCGGTGACCCTCCCCCTCACTTTGTCCCATCTCCTTTTAAAACTGCCCATAAATTTAAAGGATACCACCTCCTCAGGCAGTGCGTTTCACATAGACACCACCCTCTCTGTGCAGAACTGCCTCCTCATTTCCCTCTTGAATCTTCCACCCTCCAACTCAGCCCTTGCTCTCTTGTGTTCCTCCCTTCCCTTAATGTAACAATCCTCTCTGTACCAGTCTTGTTTATACCCTTCATATATTTAAAAGTCTGTGTCATAGACCCCTTATCCCTTCTCTCCTATAGGGAATACATGATCTTCCTGGACTAAAAGTCTTCACTATTCATTTACACTAGTGGGTGTACACCAGAGGTGCTAGGACCCAGCAGGAGCCAAAAATCTTCAGGAGGGCCCGCATCGAGGTAGGGCTGTGCATGCATGGTGCCAGAAGACTGGGTTGCGCCATATAGGCTATCTCGGCGTTGACCCTCCAACCGCCTCAGTTCCTTTTTTCCCCGCCATCGAGTGCACTTCAGTCCGAAGTCGCCCACCAGTGGGAGTCAAGTCTTCATGTCTATACGAAAGCAGCATTTTGTTCAGCTTATTAGTTTAGTTTGTTATCTATTTATTTAAAAAAAAAAGTTGTAACTTTTCGCAGCAGTTCCTTCAATGGAGACTATCATGGACGGTGTTGGTGATGGCAGGGAAACTTCACCTCAAAGTTGTTCTGGCAGTGGGGCTGTGTCTGGTCCTCCACCCTTTTCGAAGGGGGGTCCAACCATGGGCAGTCCAGTGCTCATGAGGGAGGACAGTTATCCCGTAAGTACACAAAAAAGTGTTCCCATTCCTGATCAAGGTCGGGACCCAGTACCACTAAGCCATGAGCTCTTCTTCATCCCATCAGTCGAAAAAGAAGAGGTACTGCTCGAGGTTGCCCTCTGATATGTCTGCACAGTGGTCATCAGTGGCTAGGAGCACTAGGCCTGACTCAAATTCGGTTGGGTCTCTGATGGCCTCCGTTCCTGGCGGCCATGATTCTCGACCCAGGAGCCCCTCATTGTTCTCCATCGGGGCTTCCGGTGAGCAGTTCCATCACTGGGCCGCTTTTATGGAGCAGTGGGTGTAATACTTGTCTCATCTTCCTTTGGCAGCAGTTCCGGTTCTCGATTTTCCAGGATGTGAAGCCACTGAGCTGAGGCCGGGGTGTTCAAGTCAAGAGGCTTGGGCTTCCCCTGCAGCGCTAGTGTACTCTTTGTCCACTCCTTGTGCCTACCCCCCTCTACTATTGTCCAAGCAGAGGACAGCATAGGTATCTGCAACCTCTTCTCCCTTCTCTTCTAGGTCTGTCAGGTCTTTTTGAGGGACGATGCAGGCCACTTCAGAGCTGAGTGTCCTCAGGCTGGTCTCAGCACCAGTGCTGCTTGCAGTACCAGTGTTGCGGCTGATGCCGATGGCCTCGACACCAGGGCCAGCCTCATCGATTCCTCGTTTTTCCTGGCCAAAGCCTGTCATTGGCCTATCTGGCATGGAGGGAGATCTTGATGAGTCTGATCTGGACATGATCCTTTCTGATAATGATGCAGATGACTCACTTTTTGAACTAGAGAGCAAGCCTTCAATTTCTGCCGAATCCATAGTGGAAGATCTTTCTTTCCAGTTTTTATTCAAGAATATGGGATCCACCTTGGCTTTGCAGTCCTCTTCGGTGGACCCAGGTAAGCTGTTGCAGTTATAATTCTTGCATGTCCTTGAAATCTCAGTGGATCTGACTCCTCCGATTTCCCCTTCTTTCAAAACTCTTTTGGAGATGATTTGGGACAAGCCAGCTCCAATTCCTTCGGTGTCTAAAGTCATTGATAGGAAATATGTCCTGCTCAAGGATAGACTAATCCTGTCTTCGCAGGCTTTTGTGGATGCTTTGGTGGTGCTCGCCAAAAATGATAAGGTCATCCTTCCTCAAGAATCTTCTGCCCAACCTGTCAATAAGGAGTCTTGCAAGATCGACACTCTGGGCAAGTGGACTTTCACAGCTGCAACCTTGGGTATGCATATTGCTAGCTACCAAGGTCATTTCTCACAGTATGAGTATACTCTGTGACACTCACATAAAAGCTTTGACCAAGAAGGTTCCAGAGTATGACGTCACCCTGGAGCAGCTACAGACCATCACCAGAGGCACAGAATCCAATAAGCAGCAGCTGAAGGCTGCAATAGATGCCTATGATACTGCTTCCAGGGCTGCCGTCGCAGGGATTTGTATATTGCATCACTCCTGGCTCAGGACATCAGGTTTTCCACCTGGTGCCCAGCAGAGAGTTATGAATGTTCCTTTTGCTGGTGCCTACCTCTTCAGTTCTCAAGCAGAGTAAGTTCTAGAGGCTGCAGAGAAGACTAGGTCTGCCCTGAAATCAGCCAGGACAGCACCCCCTGCCCCTCAGAAAAATGGGAACCACCATTAATTTCTCAGCCAGCAGCCCTTTTGAGGTAAGGGGCAAGGAGCTGGTAATAAAAACATAACTTCTTAGCTGCAAAAGAAAATGCAGCAGAAGACGTAGGTCCCAAAGGTGCCTAGCACCAAGAGAATCTGTCCCAGGTACACAATAATGCGGCTCAGGAGAAAGCAAGCCAGAGCCATGATCACCAGCAGTACTACTAGAAAAAAGAAAGCTCCATCTGGCTCAACGGCTCCACAGAACAGTTCCAGTCCACATGTTAGGACATAATAAAAAGGCTTTATTTGTTACAACTGCCTTATAAAGTTATTTACAAAAAGCACATAAAAAACAGAGGAACACCCCCACATAAGCACAATAACGTCAACATTTCACGCCACCCTGGCGCTTTTTCAAGACGTCTTGAAAAAGCACTAGGGCGGTGCGAAATGTTGATGTAATGCAAAATGCAAAATTCCCTCGATTCTGCTCCAGAAATCCAGAACCTGGTGTTTTCTGTCAGGATGCATTCAAATTGCAGTGGACAAAATGCTTTCTGTACTCATTTCCTCCTCTTCCATTGGTTCAGAGGGTGCTTCTCAAATTGGAGCACAAGGGGCAGAATGATTCTAATCACCCCATATTGGCCTCGACAGATATGATTCCTGCTGATCAGCCGGTTGTCAGAGATTCCTCTGAAACAACTGCCTCTTCGAATGGACCTCCTGACACAGGGAGTCCTGGTCCATCCCAGCCTATGCTCACTCCGTCTCCATGCCTGGCTCCTGAGGAGTCAGAAGTGAACAGATTCAAGGTTTCCCAGTGGATCTCAGAAATCCTGTTAGCGGCTCATAAACCTTCCATTAGAAAGACCTACATGTCAAAGTGGAAGCATTTCTCGATTTGGTGTGCAAAGTCCCATCTGGATCCCTTCTGTTGCCCACCAAACAAGGTGTTGGAGTACCTTCTAGACCTGTCAAATGCAGGACTGCAATATTCCACAATAAAGGTGCACCTCTGTGCGATTTCCACCTACCACGAGCCAGTGCATAACCTGACACTAGCTCAGTTTCCTCTAGTCAAAAGGTTCCTTAAAGGCATCCTTCACACTAGAGCCCCAGTCAGACGACCAGTGGCAGCATGGGATATTAACTGTGTGCTAGACATGCTCACTCGCAAGCCACTTGAACCTCTAGCCACTTGTGATTTGAAGTTTCTGACCTGGAAGACTGCCTTCCTGTTGGTCAATACGTCCGCACGTAGGGTCTTGGAGATCCACACGTTGATCACAGACCCTCCCTACACAGTGTTTCACAAGGATAAGGTGGTTCTT
The DNA here is from genome assembly GCA_016271365.2 of Neoceratodus forsteri. Classification (NCBI taxonomy): domain Eukaryota; kingdom Metazoa; phylum Chordata; order Ceratodontiformes; family Ceratodontidae; genus Neoceratodus; species Neoceratodus forsteri. The sequence goes on from CM028130.1 coordinate 1,114,130,604, forward strand.
CGCGTGCACCCTAAGTTTCTTCTAAAGGTGGCTTCTGAATTCCGTCTTAACCAACCTTTGGTGCCTCCAACCTACTTTGCAAACTTCCATAATGAAGAGGAATGCACTCTTCGCTCTCTGGATGTAAACAGAGCTTTGCAGTTCTACATTGACATGACTAAGGAGATCCACCAATCTAAACAGCTCTTCGTATCCTTCAGTGTGACCCAGCTGGGTCAGCCTGTCTCCGTCTGATGTATTTCTGCGTGGCTAGTAGCCTTTCTCTGACACTGCTACTCAATGGCGCAGGACAAGTTGGAAGGCCAGGTTTATGCCTACTCTGCTAGAGTGGTGGCCAGAAGGGGAGGGATAGGGAAGAGGGTTTGTCTGGGGTAGTGTGCCTGCTGCAGCCAAGTTAGCCGTGTAGTGTGGTGGTGAGGGTGGCACCCCCCCTGGAGTTGGTAATCCTTAATTGGAGGGTGCAGGAGGCATGGGAGGGGGGCGCAGCCTCTCTGCATAAACACTTAGTTTACTTGCCGGAAGTCTTTTTGCCAGCATGTGTATATCGCCAATTTGCTTTTTGGTGATATACACTCATCATAACAACAATTACTATTTTGCGATTGCTGTTATGATATGGAACCCTACTGTAATTCTTGATCATCCTGGACGAAGTCTTCATCATTCATTCACATGCCCACCCTCCACCCACCCACCCCGGCTTACTCACTCTGTTTTTGGTCTTCCTCCCTTGATGGTTGGGCTGTGAAGATGTTGTGTTGACCCTTCTTATACAGGTCATCCGGGCTATCTTATGCCCGGTTAGGTTAGGTTTCTCTAGGTTAGTTTATGCTGCACCTCCTTGGTCAAAAAGGTACTGAGGCGGTTGGAGGGTCGATGCTGAAACAGCCTATACGGCGTGAGCCAGTCTCACAGCACCATGCATGCATGGTCCTACCTCAGTGCCGACCCTCCTGAAGATTTCTGGCTCCTGCTGAGTCCTAGCACCTCCCTCTAGTGTGAATGAATGGTGAAGACTTCATCCAAGAATATCAAGAATTATGGTAGGTATGTAATTTTCATTTAAGCTCCCTCAGCCTCTCCTCATAGGGTTTGTCTGCGCTGGATCCCCTCCAGTAACTTAACATCCTTTTCTAAATATGGGCACCAGTACTGCACGCAGTACTTCAGGTGCAACCTCACCAATGACCTGTATAGTGGCAGGATCACCTCCACTCTCCTGGAGATGATTCCTCTAGCAGTATACCTAAGCATCTTATTGGCTTTAGCTGCTGCTTTCCTGCACTGTGCTAAATGGCTCATTTGCCCTGTTATTATGACCCCAAGATCCTTCTCCTCCTCTGTAGTGGCTATCTGTACCCCTCCCAACTGATACCACCTTGGGTTCCTTGCTCTTAAGCGCATGACTTTGCAATTCTTAGCATTGAACCCCAGTTGCCACGTATCTGACCAGTACTCAAGTTTGGCCAGATCATCCTGCAGCCCCTGCCCCCCTATTTTGACATCTACCACTGCACAGATCTTAGTGTTATCTGCAAAGAGACTAATCTTGTTCTTAATGCCATGCGAGATGTCAGCAATGAAAATGCCAAACAACACCGGGCCCAATACCAAGCCCTGCGGTACCCCACTTGTTACAGTCCTTTGAGATAAGAGTTTCCCTCCCACCACTACCCTCTGTTGTCTCCCTTGAAGCCAGTTCTTGATCAAATTCACCATCTTTGTCCCTGCTCCCTGGTAGCCCAAATTGATAATCAGCCTCCCATATGGCACCTAATCGAATCCCTTGCTGAAATCTAGATACAGGACATAGACTGCATGGCCCTTGTTAAATGCCCTAGTCAACCAGGTTGGTCTGGCAGGCTCTGCTAGAGACAAACCCATGTTGCTTTCTGTCCTGGAGACTGTTACCTTCTAGGAAGGTTACCAACCTCTCCTTAAGGATTGTCTCCATTAACTTACCTACAATGGATATAAGATTTACCAGCCTATAGTTGCCTGATTCATCCTTGGGTCCACTTTTGTGGAGGGGCACCACATGAGCCATTCGCCAGTACTGGGGTATGTACCCCGTTTGCAGAGAGGTATTGAACAAGTCTGCTAATGGCTCTGTGAGGACCACCACCAATTCCTTCAGTACCTGGTGTTGTACATCATACAGGCCTGGTGCCTTATCCACCCACAGTGCCCTTAAGCCTTCTAAATCAAATCAAATCAAACATTATTTATAATGCGCTTTTCAGATATCAAAGCGCATATACAACATAAAACATAATCAGTCAGATAAAACATATCAAAATGTTTAAAACAGGCAGCAATAACTTACAAACTAAACATTGTCCCCTAAGGCTAAACTAAATAAATATGTCTTCAAAGGGGACTTAAAAGTCAAAGTGGACAGGCACTCTCTAATCTGATGAGGTAGAGAGTTCCACAGGGTCGGGGCTGCAAATGAAAATGCCCTAGCATCTGAGGGCTGAAGACAGACCATGGGAACCTCTAGCAAACCCTCATTGGCAGAGTGGAGTGGACGGAGGGGGTAATAGGTCCGAAAGAGGTCTTACAAGTAGCCCGGTCCCTGTCCATGTACGGCCTTATAGGTCAGCAACGTGGTCTTGAAGGTGATCTTCCATCACACAGGCAGACAATGCAGTTCGCGAAGCACAGGAGTGACATGACTAGTTCATGACAGACCTGTCAACAACCTGGCTGCAGTGTTCTGCACCAGCTGCAGGCGACGGAGGTCCACCCCCGGTAGCCCTAGGTATAGAGCATTGCAGCAGTCAAGACAGGAAGACACAAAGGTGTGGACCAACATAGAAAGGTCCTCGGATGGAACTATTGCTTTATCCGGGCAATTTTCCTCAGATGGTAGAAAGAGGACTTAACAACTGCTGACACCTGAGCTTTTAGAGTCAGCTCGCCATCAAGCACAATGCCCAGGTTTCACACATGTTCAGATGGTCTCAACTGGTTGCCCCCCAGACAAGGCCAGATGACTTACCAGGAGTCAACCTCTCTATCAGATGACCTGAGTCCACCACCAGCACCTCAGTCTTATCAGGATTCAATCTCAACCAGTTAGCACTTATCCAGTCCTGAATCTCAGCGAGGCAGTTGTTAAAGACCGAGACTGCATTCTGTTCGGGTACAAAGAACATGTACAGCTGAGTATCATCCGCATAGCAGTGAAAACTCAGACCGTACCACCTTATAATGTCTCCTAACAGCAGCATGTACACTATGAACAACATGGGGAACAGCACAGAATCCTGCAGCACCCCACAAGCAAGCACAACGAAAACAGCTCCTCTGCAAATAAAGGTGCTCGAGTCCACATTAATTACATGAGTAGTGTTAGACTCGAAGATTGGGAACATATGGTGTTGAAAACTGACATATTTAATCAGCTATGCCACAAAAGCCAAGAAGGCTAAAAGTACACAGCAAGGCTTCTTGGCTTTTTGTGGCGTCGGCTTAATTAAATATGTCAGTTTTCAACGCCATGTTTTGAGTGCTGAATCTTGTTTTCTGTAGCACCCCACAAGGCAGGGAGAAGTAGGCTGAGGAAAAAATTCCCAACACCACTCTCTGCATCCTGCCTGTGAGGAAAGAATGGAACCACCTGAGGACTGTCCCCGACAGTCCACAGAGTAGCCACAGGCATTCCAGCAACACCCCATGATCCACGATGTCAAACGCTGCAGAAAGATCAAAGAGGACCAAGATCAAATGGCTCCTCTGATCCCTCGCTATCAGGAGATCATTAAGTACCTGAGCCAGAGCTGTCTCGGTATCGTGCCTCTTCCTGAAACTGGACTGGAGAGGATTATAGACTTTGTGGGTGGTAAGAAAGTTCTCGAGCTGCAACGCGACTACCTTCTCAATAACCTTGCCCAAAAAAAGGCAGGTTAGAGATAGGTCTGTAGTTCACAAGACAGTCTGGATCAAGGGAAGATTTCTATAAAAGTGGTGTCACCACTGCCTCCTTCAGGGGGCTCGGAAACACACCCTTATCCAACAAACACCAGACTGTCTCAGCAAGGATTGATCCGATGGCATCCACACACCCCACAAGGAGGTGGGTTGGACCAGGATCCAAACCACAGCAAGTCGGTCGCACACCCTGAACAGTCATCATGATATCCATGATTGCTGGCTGGTCACAATTAATCCAGACAGGCTGGGTGCCTGTTCTCTCACACCGACCTCCTCCATACTCATTTGAATGAGTCAAGCAGATCTCTGACCTGATGGAGGACACCTTGTCCACAAAGAATTGAGCAAACTCATCACACTTAAATTGTGAAAAGGCTCTCTGGCCTTGAAGACAGGCTGGATTGTACAGCCTGTCAACAGTCCGGAAGAGCTGAGCCAGTCAATTCCTTGCTGCAGCAATCTCCCTGGACAGGGACTCTGCCTTCTTATAGGAGATTGCTGATTGATAGTCCAAATAATGGGCCATCAATCTAAGTCTGTCCTCCTCCAGGACAGATTTCCGCCAACAACGTTCCAACCTTCGCCCTACTCTCCTCAGCTCCCGTAAGGTCCCATTGAACCAAGGGGACCGAGGGCGAAGAGAGAGAGGGAAAACTCGGAAAGGAGCTACAGAATCCAGGGCCCCCGACACCACACTTTTATAGTGCAATACCAGGTCCCCTGGATCCGAGCATTCCAATGGCTTGCTTGATAGGTCCAGCACCGCCATCAGACCTTCAGGGGTAACACTCCTTACAGGGTGGTGCTGGACCATCTCCAAAGGGGCAGGTCTCACAGGGGTAGCCACAAAGCTAAACCTTATAGAGTGATGGTCAGACCACCTGACCATTTCCACCACCAGGTCAGCGACCTCCATCCCCAGGAGGAACACCAGGTCTGGGGAGTGACTCTTAATATGGGTTGCAGTGGTAACTGCCTGTGTGAAGCCCAACAAAATCATCAGTTGGAGGAAGTCCTGACCAATATGCGAGAGTTCATCGTTGACCCAGGCGTTGAAATCCCCCAGGACCAACCACCTGGAGGATTCCAGCACTATGTCTATTGAGCTTTCCCCATCTGTCATCCCTTCCCCACCTGTACCTACCCTCCTCCCTCCCCTCCCTAAGGCAGTGACCCATCTTTCTCCTTAGTAGATACAAAACAGAAGTATTCATTTAGTGCTTCCACCTGCTCTGCCCATCCCAAATCCTTTTTGATCCTTACTATTTGATCCTTGCAGATCCTTCTCTCCCTTATGTACAGTACCTGAGGAAGTCTTTCTCCCCTTCCTTGATACCCTATGCCAGCCTAAGCTCGCTAGAATCCTTGGCTGCCCTGACTGCTCTGGTCTCCTCTCATGATTTCTTCAGGTACTCCTCTCTGTCCTCTCCCAGACTGGATTTCTTGAATCTTCTGAAGGCTGCCCTTTTTGCCCTCACCTTTTAACATCTCCCCACTTAATAAACTTGTTTTTTTGGATGTAGCCTGTTTGCTTTGTGTCTTAGTACAGGAGCTTGTGGCCTCCATGAACCCTAGCTTGATAACTTTCCATTTCTGGTTAGTATCCATATGTGGGTGGATGCTGGCTAGATGCCCAACCACCATTTCCACATCATACCAAAGTTAGCTCACCTGAAGTCCAACACCCTTGTCCCTGTCCCTGCAGCCTCTCTGCCCATGTTGAGTGAAACCCACACTGTGTGGTGGTCACTCACTGCCTGCGGATCCTCTACCCCCAGCTCTCTGACAAACTCCCCATTAGACAGCACGAGGTCCAGAATGTTGCCTAACCTAGTTGGCTCATTTACCATCTGTACCAAGAAGCTGTCCTGGAAAGCCTCAAAGAAGACATGCTCCTTTGCACTCAAGGTGGCTGAGCTGCTCCAATCTACCCCTGGCAGATTGAAGTCATGGTGTTACCCTTCCCATTGACCCTCCTTATCTGCTCTGCTAGTTCTCTGTTCAAATCCTCTGCCTGAGATGGTGGCCCATACACCATCTAAGTGTCCCATTTCTCAAATTCTGGTACTGTATCAATAAAGCCTCTGTTCTACCCTCTTCCTCCTCCTCCTCCTCTCTGGCAACACCTTATCCCCCCTCTCTCACACAGATTGCTACCCCACCCCTTTTCCCTTTTTCCCTGTCCCTGTGGTATAGCCTGAACCCTAGGATCACCAGGTCCCAGTCCTGATATTGGGTGGTCCATGTTTCAGTGATGGCAGCTATGTCCACATCCCCTTCTTCCACTATGGTTCTCAAAGGAAGTGGCAGTGAAGGTTCAAGAGAAAAAGAAAGCATTCAGGAAGTACAAGGAATCACAGAAGGAACAGGACAGAGAACTATATCAGTTAAAGCAAAAGGAAGCTGGGAAGGCAGTCAGATCAGCAAAGGCCCAAACTGAGGAAAAGATAGCCAACTCAGTTAAGAAGGGGATAAAACCTTTTATAGGTACATCAGGGAGTGAAGGAGACCAAGGAGGGGATAGTGAGGCTTAATAAAGGGAGGGAGGGTGGGTAGAGGGTGACTGTGAAAGGCAGAGATACTAAACAAATATTTTTGCTCAGTATTTACAAAGGAAGAGGGGAGGTACCTAAAACAAACAGTAGAAACACTCTGGATACAGAAGTTGATACCAGCCCATTTACAGAAGAAAGGGTTCTGAAAGAACTCTTAAAACTGAAGGTGGACAAAGCAATGGGGCCTGATGGGATTCATCCCAGAATTCTAAAAGGACTAGGGTAGAACTAGTGACACCACTGACTACCCTCTTTAACAAATCATGGGAGGATGGGTGGTACCCGAGGACTGGGGAGGGCAGATGTGATTCCCTTCTGCAAAAGTGGGAGCAAGGCAGAAGCAGGAAACTACAGACCTGTTAGTTTAACCTCAGTGGTAGGAAAATGATGGAATCACTTCTGAAGGAAAGAATTGTTAAATATCTAGAGGCCAGAGGGCACAGGACCCAAGGCAGCATGGATTCACAGCGGGAAGGTCATGCCAGACAAATCTGATAGATTTCTTTGACTGGGTGACCAAAGTAGTTGATCAGGGAGGGCTGTGGACATGGCCTACCTGACTTCAGCAAGGCATTTGACACAGTCCAACACAAAGATTAATATACAAGTTAACCAGCCTGGGAGTGGGTCCTAAGATGACAGCCTGGGTAAAGAATTGGCTGGAGAATAGGACAGAGGAATAGTAAAATGGAGTCCACTCTGAAAAAGGGGTTAGTAGTGGGGTACCACAGGGTTCAGTATTAGGACCAGTCCTCTTCAATGTCTTTATAAGTGACATTGCAGAGGGACTGGAAGGAAAAGTATGTCTCTTTGCAGATGACACAAAGATCTGCAACAGAGTTGATGCACAGGGTGGGTGGAAAGGATGAGAAGGGACTTAGCAAGGTTAGAGGAATGGTCAAATGTATGGCAGCTTAGATTCATGCTAAGAAGTGCAAGTAATGCACTTGGGAAACAAAAACCCAGGGGAAGAGTACACAATGGGGGGTGAGATACTAACAACAACAAAAATGGAAAGGGACCTGGGGGTAGTCATATCAGATGACCTAAAGGTGGGCAAGCAATGTGAGAGGGCAGCAAGGAGGGCTGGGGGGATACTGGGATGCATAGGGAGAGGCATCACCGTAGAAAACAGGAAGTTATTATCCCTCTGTACAGACAGCTAGTGAGACCCCATCTGGAGTACTGCATGCAGTTCTGGAGACCCAATCTCCGCAAAGACATAGACAGGATGGAAGCTGTCCAGGAGGGGCAACTAAAATGGTGCAGGGTCTGCACCGAAGACATATCGAAGAGAGAATTAAGAGCTTAATATGTATAGCCTCGAGGAAAGGAGGGAGAGGGGGACATGATAGAAACTTCAAGTACCTCAAGGAATCAACAAAGTCCAAGAGGGTAGCATCTTTCAAAAAGAGGTGTGCAAGAACAAGGGCAAAATTTGAAGATAGAAGGGGCAGTTCAGAGGTAATTTAAGAAGTATTTTTCACAGAGAGGTGGTGGATGTATGGAAACGGCCTTCCAGAGGAGGTTGTGGAGTCACAAACAGTGGTGGAATTCAAGCATGCATGGGACAGTCATAAGGCAATTCTAGGGGGTGGGGGTAGGAAGAAGTAGGCTGCTGGTTAACTAGGATCTGCAGCTTATCCATCAGGTAGGGAAATGGGCAGACTGGGTGGGCCAAGCGGACCTTATCTGCCGTCAAATTCTATGTTTCTATGTTTCCATCAGAGCCTGCAACTCGGCCGTTTTGTTCCCCAGGCACCTTGCATTCAAGGAGACTACCCTCCAATATGTGCCCTTCCCATCCTGAACACTATTATTAGCAACACTGCATGAACACTCCCCTGTTCCGTCAATATTGGTATGAGGAGGTAAGTCCTTTTGACTCCCCAGTCTGGAGATTTTGTTTGATTTCCACCGTCTTGCCTCCCCCCACAGCTAATTTAAATCCATTCTGGTTGCTATGTATTCTCCCAGTCTCTGTTTTAATACCCCAGATCCCTACTTGCTCAAGTGTAACCTGTCCTGGGCATACAGGGTGCTGCAATCTCAAGTTCTACCCCATCCCCCCACAATCTTGTACCCTTTGGTCTGACACTAGTCCCCCAGCCAAGTGTCAAACTTCTCTATTCTCAGTTTTCTTGCAGCACTTGCTCTGGGTACTGGGAGAACTTCCGAGAAAGCTACCGAGTTCCCTGCCTCCTCACACAACTTCCCAAGCTCCATTAACCTGTCCTGTACCTCTCTGGCTGTGTTTCCCTCCAAGTCATTTGTGCCCAAGTGCACCATGATATGAGGTTTCTCCCTTTCCCTTTCTGCATACTTAACTGTCCCACCCTTTCTGCTGTCATTCCTGGCATGCATTCAACCCATATGTGACTATGCTGTAACTCTTACTTAACCATCTCACCCCTTTTAGCACTGAGTCCACCAGAACTAAGATGCCACCCCCTTTTCCATGTTTTAGCCCCTGACCCTTCCTATTTATACTAACATTAAATAAGTTAATATATTGTAGTAAATAAGAAAATGCTGAGACTGAGCCCTGACCTACAGATTAAATGCTAACAAAAACAAATAACTGCTCCTTTTAAATCTTTACCACCAAGGAGTAACTCCTAAGATGTAAAGATAGGATGTTCCAAATAAGCGGGACCGTCACAACTGGGGAGTTGAAGAGGAAAGTGGCTCCATTAGGGTAGTGCAGGGACTTCTATAGGTGGCAGCCTAGTAGTCATATAAGCAGAGTAAGAGGTAGCAAGGAGCAGAACTATTTGCGAGGGCTTGCTCTTGGTGAGACGTTACTCTCTGGATAACACCTAGGCATGGAAGTTGCTCCTAGACTATTGCACCGTGACCGACACATGGTATGACAGGTAAGGAGGGGGCAGGGGATAGTCACAAGTGCAAACCTGAAATAATATTATATACTGTTGCAAATATAATAAATCACTGGGAAACAGGAGAAAGGCCAAATATCCGCCCTATATAAAACAATTAGACAGATTCCCACTACAACCACTACTGCTTTGAGAAATAGATGGAAGAGAGGGTAACCTAAACATAACAGTTAGGGAGTGGGAACTGATTTTCAGCTCAGCCAATAAAACTACCCTCTCGCCCAGGTGGTGAGAATTGACATGGCAGGTTAGGGTACAGTATTTCTATACCCCCGAAATCCAGAGTAAATGGGGGGAAGGATCTAAAGATGGGCTGTGTTGGAGGAAATGCGGGATTCAGTCAGCACACCACACCCACATATTCTGGAGCTGTGAGATCATTAAACCATACTGGGAAGAGATAATGAGAGAGCTCAATAGAGTACTCACGGGTACCCGGCCTACCTCCAGAGGGGGCAAAGGGAGCAGACACTAAATATTTGTGGAATATCCTCATAGTAGTCACCCAAAAAGCAATCAGAAGGAGATGGCTCTCCCCTGACCCCCCAGACAAGAAACAATGGGTATCCATTGTTCAAGAAATCAAAGAAATCGAAGAAATGACACACAAGATTAATAATAGACTAACAACATTTATAAGGAGATGGACAAGATGGAACATGGTAGGATACTGAGGGAAGAAGAGGGGGGACAATGACAAACATATTAAACATACACGCATATAAGGGGCAATACCAGAAAGGAGATACGAGATATAAAATAGAGGATATATTATAGATAAGAAAGCTATTAGAACAAAAGTTGAAGACAAACATATAGAAAAAGAAAAGGAACAATTCCCCCAAGTCCAGGGTGAGACCATGGGTAATAGAGGTTGGAGGTAATTTAAGAAAAGCAAGAACTGGATGACGTAGTAATAATACAGTGTTAAGAAATGTCTTGGTTATGCTGTAACGTAAAATAGGAAATGACTGGAAGCATATAAGAGAAAAGATCAAAGAATGTTAAAGGTAATACTTGTGAAATTATTAGAATGTGATGGATTGGCTGTACACTGTTTCAGATATTGTAATAAACTTGAATTTAAAAAAATATACTGTTGCAAATATAAATAGGGTATTTGGGGGTATATTATATAGCAGCTAGGATCAGTATTCATTTTTTTGTTTGGAGAACTTGTAGCAATTGTGATTTTTGCTTCCCTGGTCAATAAATCTGTTTCTATATAAGAACCCCCATTTTTTTATTAAATTTACTAGTTTTAAATATCATGTAACAGTAAAACAGCAATTATAAAAAAATGAACATGAATAAACAATAAAACCAGTATGCCTACCGATAAGTCTTTATGGTATGACATTTTAACATAACTAAGTTGGTATCAACACTTGTTTATCTCTAACAACGTTGTATAAAATGAATGACAATGCACTGGCTGTGGGGCAGCAGTTTTCTGGGAGACATTCTGGAAACTGCGTTGCTGTCCTATTTGCAGACAACTATCAGCTCTGAGGGAGGAGGCTGTCTACCTCCAGGCTGAACTGGCAAGGACTAAGGAGGTCTCCCCCACCCAAAGAGAACCACTGCCACAACCACTGCCTCAGAGGTTGCCAAGTATGAAGAGTAGTTGGACCACAGTGGGTTCTCGGAGGGTGCGGGTGGTGGAACAGAGGCGAAGCCCCCTAGTTGTACCTCTACACAAATCATACGCCAGTCTGGCAGAGCAAGGTTCCTCTATGATGGCACTCTCAGTGGAGGCCAAGAAGAATGCTGAGGACATCCACAAGGAAAACCCACAAAAGGATGGCAAGGGACACCACAGGGGAAGGAAACAGCTTCTGATAGGGGACTCAATTGTTAGGAGGGTAGACCTGGGGAAGGGAGGGGAGAGGAGAGGGAAGTAAGGTGCCTGCCTGCTGCCATGGCTTGTAGGGACACGAAGCGAATCCTCAGGATTGCAGAAGCAGCATCACAGGAGAGGGAACAAGATATCATTGTCAACCTTGGGACAAATGACCTAGCTAGGCATGGGATCAGTGCAGTGCAGGATGAATTTGTGGAGTTGGGGAGGGGCCTCAGACAGGTAGCAAGCATGGTTACCTTCTCAGAGGTGCTGCCAGTCCATGGCATGGGCGAGGCTAGGGTACTGCACACCATGCAGTTTAATGAATGGTTGCAAAACTGGTGCAGAGCACAGGGCTTTGGCTTCGGCTTCATTGGGGACTGGGGGTACACCTGGAGAGATGAAGGTCTACACTGGTACGATGGTCTGCATCCATCCACAAAGGGAACCAAGCTCCTAAGTGACAGGTTTAAATGCTTCCTTGGCAAGCTTTTAGACTAGCCAAGGGGGGAGGTGCTGATAAGAGGCAGGAAATTTCAAGCCTCCCCCCACAAAACATGGCAGGTAGTAAGGTAAACACTGAGGCACAGAGCTCAACAGAGAGCAGGACAGGGGTAAATGGAAAAATAGACAATTGCAATAAGATCTGGGATGGGGGAAAAAAGGAGAAAGCCAACATTAAATGGAGGGCAATGAGTACCAATGCCCGTAGACTGGGAAACAAGCTTCCTGAGCTAGTAGCCCTGATGGAAGATGAGCAATTGGATATTGTGGCAGTCACAGAAACATGGTACATGGAGAACCATGACTGGGATGTCAATATACTGGGGTACACAGTCTACAGAAGGGACAGGGAGGGTAAAAGAGGAGGTGGAGTAGCTCTATACATAAGGGAATGGATCAAAGCTACAGAACTAAAAAGTAAAGGGGGAGGACAAGAGGCACTCTGGGTCACCTTGGAGACAGGGAATGGCATCACAGTCTGCACAGGGGTTGTATACAGACCTCCGTCTCAAGGGGAAGAAATGGACAAGAAAATGATAGAGGACATTCTCAAAATGGCTGAAAAAGGGGAGATACTATTGATGGGGGACCTGAATATGCCAGATGTTAACTGGATGACATGTACTGCAGCCACATCCAAGAGCAGGGTCATTCTCGATGCCATGCAGGGGGCAGGCCTTAGACAGCTAGTGTTGGAACCCACTCAGGAGGGAGGGAGCAATACTAGACCTGGTACTCTCAAATGGAGAGAGGATCACAAATTTAGAAGTCAGTAGACATCTGGGAACAAGCGACCACTGCACAGTGTGCTTCACAATAAGCACAACCATGGAGACAAGCCATACAAAAAATACATATAAAATCTTACGCTGTATCAAGCATCCCTGTACATCTGAACACTCATCCAAAGTGTGCCCCATATCTCTTTTGACAGTGGTATTCCTACGTAATTTTCTAAATTTTTTCAAGCTCTCTCTGTGAGTTCTGAGATGATATGCAACTGAGTTTATACATTTTATTAGCTCCTCCCTTTCAATTTGCTATACTAATGAATTTCTCCATTCTTTGTCTAGAGAAATGGAAAGGGCTGTATTAAATATATTGGCAAGAGCTGATCTTAATTGGAGACAACTTTGAAAATGCATAAAGGATAAAGATAACTTTTTTTAAATCTCTGTGAAGGAGTATAGTATTCCAATTCGGGTGGGGGTCAGTGATATCCTGTAATAGGCAAATGTTCAGGGTTGCCACTTGTTTATTTGAGTTCACCATCAAAGCAAACAAATAAATTATGCCACAAGGGTAGGTACTTAGGCGGGAAAGACTCGTAATCAAACATTTTACTGAATTTTTGGCAGTTATCTACAGTAACCCTTTGGAAAGGATGTGAGGTCAAACCTCTTGGTAATTAAGGAACAATATGTAAAGATGAGGGGGTATGCGAGAGCTTGCTCTCACAGAACCCACAAAGGTCTGCAGTGGTTGGGTGCAAACCAATAGACAGCCTGTTTCAATACAAATGTAGATTATTATAAATCTAATTAATTATTCATGATGGCAGCATCGTCTGTGATTGGTTGCCGTGCCAGTCTGAAATCTCTAAGACGTGACCGGCGTGGTACCCTCTCTATGTTTCCTGCTGTCATGCTCCCACTGCCACCACAGAAAACGTTAAGTAAATGTCTTTAAAAAGACATCATTATTATGATTAGACTTATAATCACAATAATGACCTCAGAGCCAGTCATTTCCTTGAGATTAATGACCAGCTGGGTGGGGGGTGACCCTCAGCTGCACATCGGGCCACCCTTCCCCTCCAGCCAGTCATTAATCTCGAGGAAATGACTGGCTCTTCTGCCATTATTGCTTAAATAAAGTTCTTGTTGGATTTCTGCTTGCAACATCAGCGACCCAGGTTCAGGAATGGCCCCAAGTCGCTGGAGGGCCAGCCGGGGGGAGTAGGATTGAGTGTCTCATGGACTGCTCTCCTTCTCCAGGGGAAGGTGATGGTCACTCTCAACAGACCCCTTGCGGAAGCTGGGGGTTGCGCAGCCACCAGCGCAGCCACCAGCGCCAACATTAAAAGGGGAGCAGGCGGACGCTGGACACCATTGCACATCCCCAACCCTGGAAGTGAAAACTCCTTGCAGCTGGCCACAACAGTGAAGCCTGCCCCCAGCTTTGATTAGCCTCCGGGACCTGCTCTCCCCAGACAGTCACTAGTTATTCGGCACTCCAGTGCCGCATCCCTGCCCTCTGGGGGGGTGCAATCCAGGGATGCTGAGAGAGAGTAACAAGAGCCCGGAGGTGGAAGCTTTGGGGCTCAGTGACCAGGCTGATATCCGGCAGCCAGCTGCAGGGGAAAAAATGGGGGGGGGGATAATAATAATTCTTGAAATGAGGCAGGCTCATCCTTTCTTCTCCCAAGAAGCTCTATGTTTCTTACCCCAGAGAACTGTTTTGAAGCATACATTTATTTTGTTGAACCAAAAATGTCTTATCTTCACAGGTAGATTATTCAGCACATGCAGGATTTCTCCGGGGGGGGGGGGGCATAAATAATTGTAAAGGCATTAATTTTGACCTAGATGGATAAATTGAGTTTACTCCATTTATCTGAGTCTAATTGTACGTTAGTTAATATTGGTTACACATTAGCTCTAATATTAGAGAAATCAGAGTATTTTAATACCCAGGAATGTAATAGGTGAGTCCCCCCATTTTATATTAACACATTGAATAGCCAAATTTATGTTATTCAGATACAGATTCAGAACAAAATTTCAGATTTTGACCAACTGATCTTTAGCCATGAGATCTGATGAAAACTAATAGTGAAACAGTAGAATACACTGAAACAAGAGGACTATACAGTGTTAGTAAGCTGTCATCAGTGTAGGCTAATATTTTGTTTTCTTCTTATTAATCTTGATTCCACAAATATTTGGGGATTGTCATATATTATACAAGAGGTATCTGTTTTTAGCCAATCAGAATAAAGAACTACCATCAGTTATTCTCCCACAAACTACAAAACAGAACCCCCACGGTCAGTTATTTCCCCAAACCCCACCTATAGCTGGTTAATCAACCTGTATCCACACCCACAGTCAGTCAATCATACCTCTGATATCAAAGAAAAAAAGTAAAAAATGGCATCCTAACAGCTGTTCACGTCAGCAGCTACTGAACAGACAAGAAAAATTCACAGCCTAACAGAAGAAAATGCCACCATCCTGTCAGAAAAAGATAAAAGAACAATAAAAAACAAACAAAATGGGCAGCAAAAGATATTTAGAGGTATTTAGTGTTATGACATTTTTCTCACAACTTCTCCGTCGAAGGTATACAAATGTTTTTACATCAAGAGCAGACTAATGTCAAACCACCACACACTAAACCACAAACACTTAAATGAATTTTTAAATAAAACACACCTTTATCAAAGTTTTCCTTCTTTGTGACTGTGGGTTCCCCCCCCCGAAACAGGAAGACTCCGTTATTAAACCTTGAGCAGCAAAGCAAGGGGCCCATATATTTTAACTGCCACAAAACATACACTGTCTATCTTAAAGCAGCAGTACTACAGGGAAAAAAATTGCGCTTTTTTTTATCAGTTTATTTCCTGTGCTCTGCTGATCATGTACCTGGTACTCTTTCCCACCAGCACTGTACTATCACTGAGTAATTTGTTCAGTTATCCTCTGCTTTTTGTTTGCATTTCTGCCACCAAGCATGTTGCACTGGAACCCCCTCTGCTGCCAGCTGCACATGTGTATGACTTGAAGGGACATCGGGGATGGTCAACAGAGGGTCCCACTGCTGTAGTCAAAAGACCTGTTGCGAGCTAGAGGAAAGGCGCAGCTGAAAACTAGTCAGCCACCATATTTCAAATAAATTGCAAATATCTAAAAAACTAAAGATGACCAAAAAAATATTTACAATTATGGAAACTGGAACTTTGGCTGCATGCTTACAGCCAAAAAGCAGAATTTTGATAGATCACTTCCTGATTTGGTAGTACTGCTGCTTTCATTTAGAGCCTGCAAATGTAATGAGTATTCCCCCATCCACTCTGCTGCTTACTGCCATTCACATTTTATGCCCCCAATGCTTTTGGCTTCTAGCGCCCATTTATACTTATATACTCGAATTACTCCAATTCCTGATCCCACTTACTTGTAGCTCCCTACATTTATTGAGCTCACACACCAATGAATCTTAACGCCCCCCATCCATTCCAGTTCCAGCTCCCATTCTTACTAATATGCCTCCATTCATTCTGGTACTCATTCCCCTTGACACGCCAATATTTGCTCCATTCACAAAAACGAGTCTCCATTCTGGTCCTGATTCACACAGGTCACAATTTTCAACTAAACTAAAATGTGATTTTTCAAAACAAATACTCTCCGGTGGTTAGTGCCTCCCAACTCCCATTTGTAAAAGAAGCTGTAATACACAAAACAGTCCCTCGACGATTCTTTGTACTTTCACTTTTCAAACCTGAAAAAAAAGTTCCCTTCCCGATTAACCCCAACCACCACCATCACCCCACCTCCCAGTCAGCACCCACAACCAAACACCCCCACACCCCAGTACCCCACACACCCTCACTTACAAAAATAAGTCCCAGGTTTGAGATACACCCGCTCAGAAAACACATCTTGCTGCTGCAAAAGCTGACTCCAATGGGAGAAACTAGAGCAAATACAGTACAATGTATTTCAACAGGGATTTCAACTTTTGTGCATAACTAAGCCATTTTTAGACATTTTCACCCCAAATTTTCAACATAGCTTTTTGGGAACCCCACCTCATGATCAATATGACTGTCATTCTGTAACTCCCACCTGAAAGGAGATTTTGCAGTTGCTTGGCAAATTCACCTTTCCAGCTTGATTCGCATGACAGCCATTTTGTTCATCAGGTGGAGTCATAAGAAGGCTATGTTAAAAATTTGGGGGTAAACATATTTACAAATGGCAAAGTTTTGGCCATTTACTGTAGTTTAAAAAATGCACACTAATAACTTTGGAAATTTTAAATATTTTGACCCCACATTTTCAATATAGCCTCCTTATTAAACCCCACCGTATAAATGTCACAGCTGTCATTTTTCAAATCCTGGCCAAAATGTGTTTTCTCACCTGTGGCACAGAATGGCATTGCTATTATGCAGAATGACATTTTGGCAGGGATTTGAAAATCTTCCCACCTTCGTTCTTCAGGTGGGGTCATAAGAAAGCTATGTTGAAAATTTTAGATGAAAATATTTAAAAATAGCAAATTTATGACCCTTCGTTGAAATTTCACTATGCACGCTTATTACTTAGGAAATTCCAAACCAACTCCAACTCATAAAATAGTAATAACATTCAAATAGCTGGTGTATACTCGCAATAACTGGTTTCTGTGGACGATTGAATGCCTCAGCTTCGCCTCAATGTGTTTAATCATCCACAGAAGCTGGTTATTGCTTTGTATACTCCAACTAACCACACTTTATCACTTAAGTACACAGTAACAACTCTACAGACAGAAGATAAAGTAATAATAATAATAGTAGTAATTAACTTTACTTGTAAAGTGCTTTTCAGGCACCAAGGTGCTGGACAATAAACATATAAAAGCAATAATATTGGCTCTGTAGCCCGATGTACTGTAGCTGCCTTGTGTGTCTGTTTACTGTACTGTATTTGCTGCATGTTTATTGCATTGTATATATTCCCGCTTCCCCTCCCCCCAAGATGCATCTTGAATCGAGAGGTCTCCGCTCAGCATGCCTACCGGGTAAAACTCTTCAATAAATAAATAAATAAATAAAATACATGGTAAAGTAACCAAACAGCAGAATAAATAACAAGGTAAAATAATCAGTCTGGGTTGGCTTTCAGTCATAGATGTGTCTTCAAGGCCTTCTTAAAGCCCTCCACGGTCATGCATTCACGTATCTGACAGAGTAGAGAATTCCACAGGGCTGGGGCCGCATACATTAATGCATGGGCCACGGATGACTTAAGGCTCACCCTGGGAATTTCTAGCAACCCCTCGTCAACTGAGTGGAATGGTCGCCTGGGGCAGTAGGGGCACAGAAGCTCTTGCAGATAGTATGGACCAAGGCCTTGTAGGGCCTCATAGGTCAGAACCTCAACCTTGAAGGTGATCCACCACTGAATAGGCAGTCAGTGCAGTTCACACAGCACCGATGTGATGCGACTCACAGGAGGAGTCCCCATCAACAGCCAGGCCGCAGCGTTCTACACTAGCTGCAAGCAGCGGATATCAACCCCTAGAAGCCCTAGATAAAGGGAGTTGCAGTAGTCAAGGCACAAGTTCACAAAGGCATGGATCAGTGTTGGAAGGTTGCCGGAAGGAACAAGGTGCTTAACCATGGCAATGTTCCTCAGATGATAAATAGGACTTGATGACTGCTGACACCTGTAAACGCAGTGTCAGCCCATCATCAAGAATCAGCCCAGATCTCGCACCCATTCAGAGGAAGGAAGCTGGATATCCTCTAGACAAAGTCCAGTGGGTTGGCCAGCATCCATCCCCTCTGTCTGGTGACCAGGATCCACTACCATCACCTCAGTCTTTCCAGAGTTCAACTTCAACCAGCTGGAGCTCATCCAGTCCTGGATTTCAGTGAGGCAGTTGTTAAATACCAAGCATGCACTATCTTGGTCGGGTGCAAAAGACAAGTAGAGTTGGGTATCATCAACATAGTAGTGAAACCTTAGCCCATACCGTCTTACAATGTCTCCAAGGGGCAGCATATACACCGCCAACAACATGGGGGACAACACCGAGCCCTGAGGAACCCCACATGGCAGAGACAATGGGTCAGAGGAAAATATTCCCGACACCACCCTCTGAGTTCTGCCAGTAAGGAAGGACTTAAACCATCTGAGAACTATACCAGAAAGGCCACAGATGAACCTCAGGTGCTCGAGAAGCACCCCGTGGTCCACGGTGTCAAAGGCTGAGGAAAAGATCAAGAAGTACCAAGATAGAACGGCGCTTCTGATCTCTCACCATCAAGAGATCACTGAGCACCTGAACCAGAGTGGTTTCAGTACTATGCCTCTTTATGAAAACCAGACTGGAGAGGTTCGTAGATGTCATGGATGGTCAAGTGGTTCTCCAGTTGCAGCGTTACAACTTTCTCAGTTATCTTCCCAACAAAGGGAAGGTTTGAGATCGGTCTGTAGTTTGCAAAGCAGCTTGGGTCCAGAGCAGCTTTCTTCAGGAGAGGTGTCACCACCGCCTCCTTCAGGGAACTAGAAAACTCACCAAACTCTAAGGAGCACCAACGTATCTTTGCTAGGACCGGGCCTATGATGTCTCAATAACCCATTATCAGGGAAGTTGGGCCCGGGCCCAAACTACGGCACGTTGGGTGCATAACCTGGACAATCCACACAACATCCATGATTTTCAGCCGGTTGAAGGAACTCCAGGAAAACTGAGGAGGAGTGACCGTACACCGACCACTATCTGCTCCCATAGAGTGTGCCGGTTGGATCTCCGCCCTGATGCTGGCCACCTTATCTGCAAAGAACTGAGTGAGCTCATCATACTCAATCTGTGAAAAGGCTCTTTGAACCTGAAGACAGTCTGGGTTGCACAACATGTCCATGGTTCAAAAGAGCTGAGCCGGTCGATTCTGAGCAGCAGCAATCTCCCCGAACAGGAACTCTGCCTTCTTAAGGGTGATTGCTGATTGATAGACTTGATAATGTTCCATCAATCTAAGGTGGCCAGAAACCAGGGGTTTCCACCAGAGATGCTCTAACCTTCGTCCAAATCGCCACAACTCCCTCAAAGTCCCATCAAACCATGGGGACTGAGGGCGAAGGGAGAGAGGACAAACACGGATGGGAGCGATAGTGTCCGGGACCATAGTAACAGCCTTGTTATAGGCCTGAACCAGGCTGTCTGGACTCCCACTTGCCTCCAAAATTACCGATAGGTCTATTACCATTGACAGCTCAGCAGGGCTCACATCCCGTAAAGGGCAGTATCTGACCATCTCCACAGGGGCAGACCTATATGGGGGGGACATAAAAGCTGAACCCCACAATGTGATGATCTGACCATCTGACCATTTCGACCACCAAGTTGGAGGTTTCGATCCCCAGGAGGAAAACCAGGTTAAGATAGTGACCGAACAGAGGCAACCACCTGTGTAAAGCCCAGTTATGTCATCAACTGGAGGAAGTCCTGTCCAAATTGCTAGAGTTTATCATCGACTCAGGTGTTAAAGTTGCCCAGGACCATCAACCTGGATGACTCAAACATCATGTTGACTATGAAGTCTGTTACTTCCTGAAGGAACTACTTCTCACCCCCGGGTGGACAGTAGATGACAGAGATCCTACAGCCTACACCTGCAACCATGGTACACTCAAATGAGTTGGTCTCCTCAACTGGCACACTTGTAAGGTCCAGTTCCATCTTGAAACAGATAGCTAACCCCCCCCCCCCCGTGATCCAATCTCGAGTGGTGTATCACCGAGCACCCAGCTGGAACAGCAGCCTCCGATATGGGGCCAGCATTATCATCCAACCAGGTCTTGGTGATGCAAACCAGATCTGCTGTCCCAATAAGATCTGCAATTATTGCGGTGTTGTTCTTAATAGATCTGGCACTGCATAACACTGCTCGAGTTGGATAGGATTCTGGGGCTGCCCAAACTATCTGCCCACCAATATTGGAACCCTTGGGTATGGAGACCAGGCATGGAGGACCACGTTTCAGAATCCATTTTGCCCAAGAGCATCTCCTGGGCCTCACTACCCTGATACGAGAACCCCACTCATTCACCCTCTGACATTTGTAACCCCCCTGCCCGGCCCTGCCCCCCCACAAGCAAGTCCCAATGGTCTACAATGTTGGTACATTGTAAACTGTAAAGGGGGGGCAGTAAATGGGTGGAGATCACGACGTTCGGAGGGTGAGTAGCGCACGACCCGGACAGCGGTCCACCAACAGATCTAGGCACCCAAAATCTCTTGTCATACACCCAAAAACCCAGAATACTCAGAATGACAGATGCAGCAAGTAGCAATGAAATAAATCAAATTCTCAAAACCAAAATAATACAATCCTCCACTCTTTCACAGAATGGGGGAAAAAACTAAAACAAAACCAAACCCAAAAATTTAAAATCAAATTCCACCCCACACGAACAATCCAAAAATACAATCCTCCACTCTCTCTCACAGGGTGGTAGACAAAATAAAATAAATAAATAAACTAGAACAAAATAAGACCTACCCCTTCTCAAGTGTCCAAATAATTCACTCCTCCACTCTCTCTCTCTCTCTCACAGAGCAGGGGGTGATGGACAAAATAAAATAAACAAAATAAAGGCCTGCCCCCTCTCGAGTAACCAGAAATTCAACTCATCCACTCTCTCTCTCTCTCTCTCTCTCACAGAATGGGGAGGGGGGGCAACAAATAAAATCCCACACACTGTCTCTCACACAATGGGGGGGGAAACATATACATAAACAAATGAAACAACACCAAATACTAAATATTAACACACATTCTAAATCTAAAGAAGACAACTGAAATAATAAAAAATAAAATGCTGAAAGAACAAAAGTGTTGTATTTGGTGGCTGAAAATAAGTACCTTAAACACATCAGGGTCTTGGCTGAGGGTCTTGATAACAAGGAAAACATGCACCACAGAAATGTAGGCCTTCTCTGTTTACTTCCATTCAGCACAGACATAAGGGGACAACTTATCTCAACACACACAGGAAGATTCACAGGCTCGCAGGAAGTACATTTCTAAAAGCTGTACTGTCTAACAAATCTTAAAGCTGCACTACACTAAGAAAAAGTCACTTGATTTCTTGGTTTATTTGTAAGTCCCAATTAGTCCAGCACTCCCTAATTACATGCAACTTTGCAGCTCCTGTTATCCATTAAAATAGGGTGAAAGAGGACAACCCTGCCGCATGCCTCTCTCTAAATAAATTGTTTTAGATAAGTTATTTTTAGACAGCAATTTTGCAGGGTATGCCCCCCATACTGACAACAGTGACATGTCGCTGTAGAGGTCCGCCCGGGGCCTGGCAACACTTTTCCTCATCCTGCACCCCCTCTCCGAACCAACTTCAACTCGGAGTTGGAATCCTAAATTACAGGGGTGCAGGGGGCAGAGGCCCCTGCATGGGGAGTTCAGGGGGGCAAAGCCCCAGAGGAAAAAACAAACTCTGATGTGCGCAGCTCCCTGCCGGCTGCAAATCACGGTTGACAGGGAGCCTGGCGCTCTGATGCCTGTTGACGACTTGGTTGTCGAACCGGCATTGTAGAGCCATTTTACAGAAGCACCCTGGTAAAGTGTCATTACCGATGTTATGAAGAAACTTCCAAAGTTAAATTTAGACAGGACAAGTTTTAAATAATTCCAAACCCAATTATCGATGAACCTTTTTTTGTAAGTTTATCAGTGTGACATGCCAATGTCAATTGCATAGGTGTGAGATTTCTTACTGTGGTGTATTTCACTTTGTCCATGTCTCTTGTTTTTGGTTTTTTAGGTTGGTCCAAAGTCGATCCAGACACAGATCCAGTGTCTCTGTACTCACCTGACCTTCTTTGGCAGCTCCTTCTTTGTCATGCCCAACATAATTGATGTCTCCCAAACCATCCAACTGTTCTCCACTATCAGCCAAAATTTTGTGGTAGTGGCTCTGATCAGTAGCTTTCTGGCCATCTATCTCCTGATTCTTTTCTGGTCGTGGAAGCGAGACAAGAGAGACGAACTAAAGGTCAGCCTTCTCAAACTCACTCAGCATTAATTTCTGTTGTGCTACTTTTTCATCTGCAGCCTAAGGCCCAGCGCAAGACAACCTGGGTTTGACTCACAGAGTACATAAAGCTATTTAAGCTCCATCTGCACTGTATTCGCCTAGGCTAGTGGTGGAAATGTATTTATTTGAAATTAATATTTTTTAAATGGAGTCCCTAATTTGAGTCCTTTGTCCCTGATTATTTTAAGACTCTTCCCTAATTTGTTTGTGAGGCAGGGAGCTGCATGGTATAAAAGCCATTTGATGCCAGCCTACTTCCTCTTCAAGCCCTTCAGTGGCAGGCCACACAAACTCCCTGATGTCAGTACACAGAAGGTCACTCACACTCTCTGCACTAGACTTGAGTACACTGAAGGAGCACAATGTCAAGGACTGAGGCATGGAGGTCAGCACAGCCCTTATGTGGCATGCTGGAAACATGATTTTTGTAATATTATGACTCCACCTGTGCCATAGTCCCGTCCGTCAGACCCTCCCTGACACATAAGATCATCTAACTGTTTCTTTTTTATTTTTTTTTTTAATTTTTCTCTTTTATCTGGCAGGACCCCATTATTCATCACCCCTGGTCACAGCCCCCAGAGACCTCCACCACTGCCTATGGCTGCCGAGGACCCTCGGTCATCCCCGGCTTATCCCCCGGAGGGCGGGGCCGCGGCCACCTTCATGACCATGGAACTAGTGTCTGGTCGGGGTCCCACAGCAACAGTGATGAGGTGAGGTCCTCTGGGGAGGGCTTCATGCTCACGGTGGTCCTGTCTGCCTCCATTTTTCCTTTACTTTTCCTCCCCACGGAGGCGGGGACATGCAATGACGCCCGCGTCCGCCCCGCCCCCCAGAAACTGAGCGTCGGCAGCGTGAGATCTCCCGGCCTCCACCAGGAGTCCTCAGCACTCCGAATGCTTCCCTCGCCCTCCCCCAGAGAAGGAGAGCCGTCCATAGGATGTTCCATCCTTCTCCCCCAGTCGGCCCTCCGACGACCCTGGTCCGTTCCCGAACCCGGGTTGCCGGCATCGCAAGCGGAAAGCCCACCACTGCGCCAACAGGCCGGCCCATCTAACTGTGTTTCTGACATCATCCATAATGCCTGCCTTGTTATCTAATCTGCCCCTCCTAAGTACTATGTTTCCTTGAGCACCAGGATTGAGGTTGGCATGTGTCCCATGGGTAGACTGGTCCTCCTGTTCTGTCTCAAAATAAACCATTCAGGGTGCAAATCTGGGTTTCCAACATGGAAAGAAGCATTCTTGTCACTGTGCCACATGCATCCTATGGAAAGCGATTTTTATTAAAAGCTGCAGTGCAGTAGAACTAGGCAAAAAATGTACCCCACATTGTTTCACAATAAAAAGTTCCAGGAATCTTACAGTTTTATTTGGTGGTAAAATGTTCGAGTTCTACCAGGATTTGATTATTTTATAAATGTTTCCATTTCATTTGTTCTCAAAAAAAAAAAAAAAACGGTCACCACATTTGGCTTAGAAATAGCATTGTAGACCTAGCAAGGGTTTGGATTGGGAAAAAAAACCTCCTGGTGTACTGTATAGCAGGGGCCAGATATTCAGAAATATGCCAAAGTCTGGCGCAGTGCAAATCTGATGTGCCATGGCACAATGGGTGTCATATTCAGAGGTTGCACAGGCTGAGCAGCGCCAACGCAACACTGCTGAATATGGCAGAGTTGTGCCATGACGCAAATAGAGGTGTGCCATGGTGTCACCATGGCAGCACAGTGCAGCACAGCAACAGAGGGGGGCAGGGCACAGAGAACAGACCCAGGGACAGAGCCATGGAAGCACAGTGACAGCGGCCACAGGAGCCCGCCACCAGCAGGGCACATACAGGCACCCAGGTACCGGACCCCAGAACACAATGGTGGCATGGACAGTAGGTGACAGGAGGGGCCAATGGAAGAATGCCAAGACTGCCCCCCCACAGGCAGGCTACTGGCTGTGCCCTCTGCCACGTGATTATGGCAGGCCGCACCCAGGAGCATGCAGCCAAGCACACACACACCACACAAGCACACAGGGAGCCCACACACCGGGCACTGAATGGGCCAGGATGCAGGCAGCATGGCAGACCACACAGGTTGGGTGCCCAACCCCAGCAAAGGACCCCAACACAGTGTGCAGACGGGACCTGAACAATGATCATGGCCGTGTGCCACTACCACGCACACACCCTCCACACACCCTTGACTGCCGCCCCATGGACACACCAAAGCACAGCCACTGAACCAGGGGATGGACACCACCACAGTGAGACACACCATAGTACACAGCAGGGAATCATGGAAACACAACATGCACCCCTTGCCATGCACACACCATGGACAGACACTGGGCCACTGCAGCATGGCTCCACGTGCCACCTGCAAAGCAAACATGGACACAGGCAGGTATGTGAGAAAAGCTTTATTAAATAGGTAAGTATGAACAACAGATAACAGGGGCAGGGAAAGGGTAGCTACAGCGAGGGAAGGGGACAGGGAACAGGGACTGTACAGCGGGAAGGGGGACTGTAGGAGAAGGTGCAACAGGGAAAACAGGAGCCATGTGCTGAAACATCAACAGTGGCCCCTTCTGGCCACCCCAGCAAGCTTCCTCTCTTCTGTCCACTGCCACCATCCACCAGATGGTGACCACTACCTCCAGAATACTTGACATGACCAAGAGCGTCTGCCACATCAACCTTGATAACATCCATTGAGGCGGATCGATGCCAGATACCTGACCCTTTGGCAAAGGACAGGACAGGTGACCAGTGCAATGGCCCAAGGAACCATGCCCACCCACAGTGCGCAATGGGCAGCAGGACTACACACCCCTGGAGGGCCCTAGAACAGACACCCGCAGGGGGGGTGGGCCAATGCCAGCCAGCAACATGCACACCATGGCATTGCATAGAGGTGGTCCCCATCACACAACAGCTACACGACTGCACAGTGACAGTGACATGGCATACTGCACTGGCAGCACCGCAGCAACAACAGTGGCAGCCGGGCACACACCCACCCCACCAACAGCCGGCACATGGGTCCAACGGATGCACCACAGTGGCATGCTCGACGCACAGTGCGACACACACAGCTGTCATGGCACATGGCACAGTCATCCATGCCCGCACCTACTCTGCACTGCCACCCCCCATGTACAGTGAAAATGACCATGACAGTGCTTACCTGCTTCCTGCAGTGCAGCTTGCGTGGGTGGGCCCCCATCAGAGAGCATCGCCCGGTTGCACTCGGCCTCTGCCCTGGCCCGTCTGCAGTCCTCCAGCCCTGGGAATGGAAAAAAGGTGCACATCAGTACCTGACCATACCAGCAGTCCCCTGCCACCACACAACCATCTGTGCATAGGGCGTGCACCTGCCCACCATGTCCCACATGCCAGCATGGCTGCATCGCAACGCAAGCAACAGCTGGCCATGACAGTCAGTGATGTGCACGCCAACAGTGTACCCCACCACAGGGCATGCCAAGCAGCGATGCCACCCCCATAGTACAGCACCAGGGCAGACATGCAACATGTTTACACCTATCTGGCTGTGGCACTGCACCATGCCTGACGTGTGCCTGGAGCCTCTGGAGCCATTCTGGATCCCTCCTTCGCAGGTCACCATACTGGTGCCTGCACTGCTCTGCCATCTGGTGAACCCTATCCTCTTCTCCAGGTGGACAGCTATAGTGTGCCATACCCTACCCCAGGCCTGCTGCAGGGGCACCTGGCTGAGCAGCTGGTCACCATATGGCTGTATACAGACCACAAGGTTGATCACCTCCAAATCATTCCAGTTTCTGTAACTGTGTCCCCTGCCCTGCACCATGGTTTCCTCATGGTGCAGCAGTGAAAATGGCAGGGACAGGCACACGTGACTGCCACAGGTGCAGGATGCACGATGTGTGGGAGAATGTGCAGTGCTCGACCATCGTGCATTGATGGGCATGTGCACTACGCATGGCCCGGCAGGGTCACGGGGTCACATAGGCGTATCAGGGGTCAGAGGTCACTGACCAGTGCACGCGTTGCACAAGTGTGCAATATGGCATATGACAGCATGTGTGATCATGCGCATAGCCGCCTATGCACCACATGCGCAGTGCTGATGCATTGAGCAGTCCATGCATGGTGCATGATTGGAACCATGAAAGTGTAGGGCACATGCGAACTGCAGACGTGCACACTGCGCATGCACTGGTATTGCGCCCTGGCCTACTCTGGTGCAACACTATAGCACACAGCGCATGTCTGCGATATTTAGATGCCACATGCAAATGAGCTCATCAGCCAATGCGCAGCACAGTGGGGTGCATTAGCATATCACTACCGTTGCGCAAATCCTCATTTGCATGCGTTGCATCTCATAAGCGGCACAGAACTACACAAGCCATGGACCAGTATTGCAGACTTGACAGGTAAGTGGAGGATGCCGCAGCAGCAGACTGGGAGCAGACAGCACTGCAAGGTGGGACGGACCAGGGAGATGCTGCCACTGACACTCTGTGCTGTCCATGTTCACAGAAGGCAACATGTCGGGACAGGAGGAGGGCGAGAAGTTTGGGCCTGCACGGAAGCGCAGGCCGAACTTCACTAAAGGAGAATCTGATGCCCTGTTCCAGGCCTACCTCAACAGGGAGGCCCTGTTAAGTGATGCCACAAGCACATCACAAGACAGGGTCATTGGATGGGAGAAGGTGGTGACATATGTCAGCCAGCATGGCAACCACCAGCGGTCAGTGCAGGAGTGCTGCAAGAAGGTTGGAACTGACAGGTGGTGCATAAAGGAGAAGGTGGTGGCCATCAGAGCATCCCGTAATGCCACCAGAGTAGGGCCGGTGAATGCACCTATCCGCCACACCTCAGTAGAGGGTATGGCTGGAGGGGGCTTCCAGATGGGTGACAGACCATCACTGCATGGCATGTATGTCAGCTGCACACAGGTAGTGGACTGAAGGGTGCATACATGGGCATGCTGTTGTGCATGCTGCTGTCCTTCATGTCATGTGCATGTGTGCGCACCCACACGCATGCCATGCTGCTGGACACATGCAGCAGCAGTGGACAGAGGGGCATATGTGGGCAATACATCACTAACACTCCATCCTTCTCTGGCAGCACCAGTATGCCTCCGTGCAGTGTATAAGGTGCTAACAGTGGCTGCAGCACCCGTGGACACTGGAACGACCCCCGAGGATGAACCATCAATGTCCACCGGCATCCGGGGGCCTGACATGCCACGGATGAGCACCACGGTGCCTGTGGGTGTCCTTGGCCTATGGTCAGACGAGGCCCTGGATTTGTTTCTGCAGGATGCCAGCCTTGGTGTCCTGTGCACAGAGACACAGATCGGGGAAGGGTCGCACTCCGATGACGACATCACACTGATGCTGGACAGCATGGGTGACGCTGTGGGCAAGTCTCCCCTGCCAGCATCTCAGGTAGTGTCATGACCTAGCGCCATGCCAGCGGTGGCACAGCCGCCTACCAGCACTGCGGGTGCAGCAGTGTGCATTGCCACTGCTGTGCCCTGCATTGGTGGTGGTGTGGCCATGCAGGTGCAGAGCAGCATACTGCTGCCAGACAGATGACAGCAGCAAGCTGTGGGTGCCACCGGGCAGCCGTGCACAGGGTCCACCACCAGTGCTCCTGCCATACCCATTCCCCCTGCAGACCTCACTGTACAGCGTTCACCAGAGAGGGGGGACTGTACAGCATGGCAGGTCACCAACTGATGATCAGCAGCCCGCCCAAGAGCCCCAGAATGCGGACCATCTGGCTGAGCATACCCAGCTGCTGCGGGCATCCATTCAGCAACAGGTGCTGCTCGCCATTGAGGTGCATGCATTGTGGGCAGAGGTGTGCCAGTTAGCTGAGCACCAGGACTGGGGCACTGCAAAGATCCTGGAGGGGATCCAACACATGCAGGAGGCCATGACTGTGACCTTGGATCGCATTGCTGGTGCACTTGCAGACGGCTTTGCATTGCTGGCTGCCACAGGGCAAGGCCATGCACAGTAGACCCCCTGCAGTGTGCTATCCACCCCACAGAACCGGCGTTGGGTGACCCCAACACAGTGGACATTGGGCTCAGATGTAGGCATCCCAGGCACGCCCAGGGCTGGCCTGTTTGGCCGATTATGCACTCCTGCGAGGACACAGTTGTGGTCCTACACTTCCACCCCTTGGGGGCTGTCAGATACCCCCCCATGGCTGATGCACAGCCTACATCTGCCAATCGGCCCTGGCGCGGCTGCCCCCATAGATGTGATGGCCATGGCAGCCATGGTACCACGTGGCTGCCCTGAGCTGTGTGCTGCCCTGACCGCAGTCTGCTGCTGATGCCCTGTGCGCACATGGATGGTGTGTGTGTGCCATACCTGTGGTGGCAAGCATGTGTGTCATGCCTCATGCTGCCTGTGTGTATGCATGCCCAGCTGCTGGACTGTGTGGCGTGGGCGTGATGAGGGCAATCTAGCACCAGTTGCGCCTGTGCACCGGTGCCATGTGTTTGATCCATGTCACATTCCACCACCTGTGTGGGTGCGTGTGTGTGTGTGTGTGTGTGTGTGTGTGTGTGTGTGTGTGTGTTTTGTGTGTGGTTGTGTGCCACTGCCTCCTCTATCCCTGCATTGCACCTCTGTGTGTGCATGCCCCTTGCCATGCACGTCCTTGCATATGTGCTGTACTTGTCTGTGTGGCCCATGTACGTACCGCACCACCTACCTGCATTCACCAAAGTATTCCTGTGCAACAGTGTTACAGTGGCATCATGACTGCTGCTGGAGTTGGGGGTCCCTCTGCCTAGGGGGTGGCTGTCCACCACCCTCCATCCCATTGTCTCCATAGTTCCCACTACTGTTGCTCTCATCTGCCTTGACAGCTATCCCATGGTCAATGACCATGTTGTTCAGTATGCAGCAGGCCAGGAATAGGCCACAGGTATTCAAGGGGCTGTACTGTAGGGCACCACCTGACCTGTCTAGACAATGGAATCATTCCTTCAGCATGCGCTTGATGATGTTGCATGTGCTAGCATGTGCCTTGTTGTACCATTCCTCTGCTGGGGATGAAGGTCACCAGTAGGGGTAAGCAGCCAAGGCCTCAGCAGGTATGCGCTGTCACTTGTGTGGAGAATGACATGGATAGCCCTATGCTATTCTGTACTGCGCCCCTTGCCTGTTTCTGGCACCCACACCACCATGCACACCCTGCCCACCCCCATCCCCAGGTCTGCTATGCCCATCGCCCCTTGCCTGTGCCATACTCACCCACTACCTGGCCCGTGGGGATGTCCCCACGTTCAAACCTCT
The DNA here is from genome assembly GCA_016271365.2 of Neoceratodus forsteri. Lineage (NCBI taxonomy): Eukaryota > Metazoa > Chordata > Ceratodontiformes > Ceratodontidae > Neoceratodus > Neoceratodus forsteri. The sequence continues at coordinate 1,114,160,493 of CM028130.1, forward strand.
GGCCCGGCACAGAGCTGTGCTAGATGAATGCATCATGTGCACTCCCTGGGTGTGTGGTGCAGACACTGATGATGCGCCCCGTGGCATCGCACACCACCTGGCAGTTGATGCTCAGACTCCCCTTCCTATTGATGTACGCCATTACATCTGGGCCAGGTGGCATGTGGATGCACACATGGGTGCAGTCAATGGCCCCAATCATGCCGGGCATGCATGCCACCCTGTGGAAGTCCTGCATGTTTGCTGTGCGCTCCACCTGTGTGCTGGGGAAATGTATGAATTCCAAAGCATGTAGCAGCAGAGCATTGAGGAATTGTGTGAGGAGGTGGGATGTGGCAGATTGGGTGATGCCCATGGTGTCCCTTGTTGGTCGTTGGAAGGTGGCCGTGGTGAGCAGGCACATGGTGGCAGTCACCTTGGTCTCCACAGACATGGTGTGGCTCCGTCTGGTGGGTGCCTGCATCTCCCCTGCACAGCTCACAGAGCTGCCTCAGAATGGCCCTGTTCAGGTGGTACCAGCCCACTATCTCGGTGTCACTATAGTTCTTAAAGGTGATGCTGACACGGTACCACCTGTGTTGGGCATACCACTGACAGGCCCTTTGTCAGCCATGTAGCTGTTCCTCCTGCTTGCTCACACGCCTCATTACCAACTCTATCAGGAATGGTGCACTTTCCATTACTCCTTCAGTCCAGTGTCCCCCTGGGCAGTTCGCTGTTGTCTGTGTGCCACACTGGTACACTGTTTTTCTGTGTGTGTGTGTGTGCTCAAGTTCAAGTTTATTGCAGGAAAACTCCATTGAGCATGCTCATTCACAAGGAGGTCCTTTGGCACAGACAGGTAGTTACAGATTGCATAATCGAAAAAAACAGTACAAATTCAAGTACAGAATTATGGGCAAGCATTAACATGTTGCATAAAAATGACAATGACATAGAAAAATACAAGTACAGAAAAAATGGTACAAAGTGCTTGTTTTGGAGTATCAAGGCAGCTGATTTCTAGGTAAGTAAGGGGAAGCAGTGGGCTAGAGTTAGAGCAGTGAGCTGGGATTTAGAAGCAGCTGCACGTATCTTTTATTTTTGCTGCAGCCAACCTTTTAAATAGGCTGACAGGGACAGTACTGGGAAGCTTCAGTACATCTTGAAGCTGGTTCCAGATAGTTGGGAGTATGCTTGATATGGCCCACTTGCCAAGTGAGGTGTGAGTTCTCGGTACATCGAGGAGGAGGAGGAGGTTATTTTTCCTAAGAGAGTAGATGCTATGGAAAATATGGAAAAGGGTTGTGAGATAATTCAGGAGGTTGTTCAGGAGTAGCTTAAGAGTCCAGATACCAGCGTGAAGCGTGCATCTAGATGAGAGTGATGTCCAGCCAGTGGCTAGGTACAAATTGCAATGGTGAGTTCAGTAGGGTAGGTTTGTCATAAGCCATATGGCGCAGTGGAGAGGACGTCTAGTTTGTTGAGTCCTGAGGCTGCTACGGAGGAATAGATTAGATCTCCATAGTCAAGTAGCGGCAAGAAAGTGGCCTGGACCAGCCTAGTTCTGGTATTCAATGGAAAGAGGGACTTGTTATGGAAGAAGAAACCTAGCCTAATTTTTAGCCTCTTTGCCAGATTGTCAAAGTGATCATGAAAGGAAAGCTTGTTGTCTAGCCACATACCAAGATATTTGAATTTGGAGGTGATTTCAAGGGGTTCACCTAGGGAGGTAGTGATGAATTCTTTGTGTATGTTTGCAAGGGAAGTGGAGGTGGTGTTTGGGGTTTGGGGGGTGTGTGTATGTGTGTGTGTGTCTCTCGCTCTCTCTCTCTCTCTGCCCCTCTCTCCCTCTCACACACCACCTCTCTGTCTCTCTCCCTCTGTGTCTGTTCTTGTGTCTGTCTGTCTGTCCCTCTCACTATCTCTCACTCTTGCTCTCTCGCTCTCTCTCTCTCTCTCTCTCTCACTCTTGGCTTAGCTGCTGTCTGTGTGTTTGCGCCCTGTTTTTATAGGAACAAGTCTGGTCGGCGCATCTTTGGTTTGATCCACACTTGCACCGTGGCTTCATGGTTGAATATACCATTGCGCTGCATATTCATGGGACCACCCCCTGCACTTGCACGGCATATATTATAGTTGCACATTGGTGCAATGGATTTGTGCTGCACTACAGCTCCCGCTGAATATCGCTCCTCAGCGTATCTCCGCACTTGCGCTGGTGTAACTCAGTTGCACCTTGAGCAACTGCTCTGAATATCCAGGCCCAGGTGCATAGAAAAGTAGGCTTGACAGGAATACTAATATACCATATGTATTAATTGTAGTTGAAACTAGCTTTTAGAAAAACATTTTTCGTTGCACTGATGTTTAAGTAGTGAAGAGCAATTACAAATTATTGCTGGAAAACAGACAATTCGGTGTAGTCTAGCTAATGAAAAAGGGAGTTTTTGACAATCGCTGGAAAGAGAAGTTATAACATCAGGAATGAATAAAAGCCAAAGGTTCACTGTACTCACCTCCTGTCATCCAAGCAGCTGTAACGTGCAATATCAGGTGATCAGTTTATATCTGTAGTCCCCTCTCATCCCAAAAAGAGGCTAAAAACTGAAAGTATTCTCTAGTCCTCCTTTTCTGGTCAATAAGAACTACAGCAAAACAATAAAAAGCTGTAGCCATTGTTTATGGGAGGTGGTTGCAGTGCATTTTATGAACTTTAGTGCAACAATGAGCTAACAGGCCTCTGTTGAGTAGTGTACTATATTTACTGGCTAGGTTATTTAATAAATGGGTTGGCATCACTTTTAAATGCTGTTATTACTGGCTTTCACTACAGTACATGGCACGTTATTGTGGCACAGCTGTTAGTCAAAGCCACTCAAGTAAAAACGTTTCTTTCTAGGAACGTGAATGTAATGTTCTAACCACATTTTCTGGCAGTGTCCTTTCCCTGTAAGACGAGCCCGAATGTCTTCAAGCTGGCTCCACCCACCCACCCGAGTGGTAACTCCCCTAGCTCCACCCTGTGATGCCAGATTTTCATTTCTGCTGGAAGAAGAAAGTTCCCTCCTTACTGCTCTTGTGCTGAAGAGGCCCTTTTCGATTTACTTTCTTTGAACTTTAATAAAAATCTTGTCTTCAGATTTCACTTCTCGCCACCAACATGGATGATGCAAAGTCCAGGGTTCTGGAAATCCGGTTGAAGGCAGAACATGTCCCAAATGGATCTGTACATCTTGTGTGTATACTGCCTGGGCCATGAGCACTATACCCAGGCATGTGGCCTTTGCCACAACCTTCCATCACTCCACATTGGAGAATCGCTTAGCCCACCTTCTCCTGGATGTCCAGATGATCGAGACCCGCCCGTGAAATCTAAGGATACCCATTTTGTGGTCTCCATGGGTGTTGGGTCTGCCGAACTACTCATGGCATCCGAGGAGTCCAAGGCCCAGGTCACAGTGCAGATTTCCTCAACTTCGGTCTTTTTGACACTCTCCTTGGGTGCATCCTTTGCTGGGGCATTTAAGGAACTGTGCCAGGCCCTTCCCACCCATGGGAAGGTCCCATCAGGCACAAAATCAAGAAAAATCTAAAAATGGAAAAAAAAGAGACCCAAAACTGGTCTCATCATCAGTAGTGGGATTGGGAGTGCTCTCGAGCCTCCAATTCTCGAGCTTCACCAGAGTTGTCAACTACAGCCAATGCTTCAGCTTTGGCCGCTGACCCCATGTTCTCCCCCATCAGGCCAATTGATTGAGACTTCTGTCGATACCCCTTGAGATATTTCTCCAGCCTATCAACCCATTGTCTGCCAAGGAGGTCAGTACCTCCCTTTCTAGGACTCCAGATCTTCCACTATCATAGGGAGGAATGGACCAGGGTACTGTTCTGCCCCCTCTCAACCTGGAGCACATGGACCAGGAGAGGCCTCAGCTTTCACTGGCCCCCTCTGAGACCCGCTGGCAGTCTCTCTGGTGTCGAGGTTGAGGTCTCTTTCTCGAAGCCCAACTCAGGCAACCCACATCAATATTGATGCTCACGCTCTTGATGCTTGGGCAAGCGGTGCGGCCATTATTCCCCATCCTCCTTGGGTGAGGAGAGGCTCCAGTGCAAGTTGCATCTGTGCTATGAGAAGCTTATATGGCAGCAGCTCTGGCCGACCTGGGTGAAGCCAATCTCGGCTACTCCAGCCCTTCCTTGGGTACCACTACCAGAGCTGCAGCAGACCCCACCTCAGCAGAAGCCGGTTCATACTGTCTCAGCGTGGCCTCCTCTGGCCCCTCCACTGATTCCAGTGGAGTCACCACCCAAATAGCTGACAACTGGCACTTTGACCAAGGATGCTTTGTCAGGTAACTGTTACCCCTTCGACTGTTGGTTACTGTTAACCCGGTCCACCCTCACAGGGTTAGTGGGGACTCAGGTGGTCAACCGCTCCTCTACATTTCCTCAGAATTGGAAGGGTCCTCCTTACACTCCCAACCACTGGATGTGGAGTGGAAAAGGGACCTTTCAATGGATCAAGGGCACACATCCTTCATGGGCCTTCTCTGTCTCATCTCAGAATCTATGGGTCTCCATCTGGAGCCCATTCAGAAGCAGGAATGGTACCTGCTGACCAAGATCCTTGACTGGGGTGACTGTCCAGTGGAAGCCTTCCCAATACAGGATGCTATTCTCGGTCCTGCTTTGGAACTGTGGCCGCACCTAGCCTCCTGCCCTGCGTCATCAACCTGGATGACCCACAAGTATATGGTCCCTACCGGCCCCCTGTTGGGATTCATGGAACACCCCTCAGCCAAAGTTTTTGTGGCTGACTGAGATTTAATGCTAAAAAGTGCAAGGTCATGCATACAGGAAAGAAAAATCCAAGAAAGGAGTATTACCTAGGAGATGAAAGACTGGCAGCCTCAAACCAGGAATGAAATCAGGAAATCATAATCTCAGACGACTTGAAGGTTAGCAAGCAGTGTGAGAAAGGCAACATTGAAGGCCAAGAGAATGCTGGTCTGCACTGGGAGGGGAATCACGAGCAGGAGGAGAGAGGTGGTACTATCACTGTATAGCTTTCTGGCCAGGCCTCACCTGGAATAGGAGTCCAATTCTGGAGGCCTCACCTCAAGGAGAACATTAACCAGGTGGAAACAGTACAGAGAAAGGTGACAAAAATGATTCAGGGTCTGCAGTACATGTCCTACAAGGAAAGACTTAGGGAACTGAATATATACTCCCTGGAGCAGAGAAGACAGAGGGGACATGATTGAAACATTCAAGCACATAAAAGGCATTAACAAGGTACAGGCACAGGAACTTTTTCACTTCAAGAAGGGCTCTAGAACCAGGAGACAAGACCTCAGGTTGCAAGGAGGGAGGTTCTTTACCAACACCAGGAGGTTTTCTTCACAGAAAGAGTGCAGGACACCTGAAACAGCCTGCCCCAAGAGGTTGTGGGGGTCAACACTGTGTGGGGATTCAAGAATGCGTGGGACAGACACAAGGGAGCCCTGACTACAATGGGTAAGTACAGTGTCAAAATAGGTCTAAAACAAATGGGCAGACTAGATGGACCTAGTGGTCTCCTTCTGCCATCAGCTTCTATGTTTCTGTGTTTCTATGACTCTGTGTTAGGTGCACTGGCAACATGGGGGATATGGACACCCCCCCCCCGACAAGGAGTCCAAGAAATTGGACCATATGGCCAAAATGATGTATGCCATCTTCTCTCTCGGCCTTCGTCAAGCAAACTCGGCCCTTCTCATGGCCCATTTCTTGCATGTCCTCCTGGGTTTCCTGAACGAGGTGCTTCCTCATCTGCCCACAGATCTGCAGACTACGGTCAAGCAGGTCAGGGACCAAAGCTGAGCTACTGCGAAACAGCAGTTCCAAATGGTCATGGACATTGGTGATTCATGTGCTGGTCTATGGCCACGGCAGTTGTCATGCACTGCAGGGCTTGGCTGCACATCTACATCATCATAGCTGACATGCAGCACAAGTTGGCAGACATTCCCTTCTTGGATACTTACCTGTTTGGGCCTAATGTGGAAAGGCACCTCACCCAGACTGAGAAGTCCAATGCCACCTTGGACTCAGTGACTTCTGCCCAAAAGGACCCAAAGGGCTCTAAACCTCAAAAGAAGAAACCTTTTCAACATGTCTGTGCCCCAGCAGCTAAACTTGCCCAGTCCCTGGCTGGACAGCAACAGGTTTGGCATCCCCGGCCCAAATCCATGGCCTCAATCATCAGGAAACCTGGGACTAGAGGTCCTGGCAGCCTTTCCGCCAGTTTCTCCTCCACTTCCAAGCCTGCCCAGTGACAGGATGGGGGTGTCTCCCCTATTCCCTTCCTGAGCGCCCTAGGTCCTCCCATGGGGGCCAGCTCCACCATTTTCTCTGTTACCATGAAAACATGGATCCTCGAGGTGGTCAGTCAGGGTCTCCCTCTGGAGTTCAAGGCTTACCCACCCTGCCACGCCCGTGCCTTGTGGCAGGGCATAGTGTCTGTTGACATCCTGTCAGCCCTTCAGGATGACTTTGCCCAGTTCCTCAGCAAGGAGGTCATGGCTCCTATCTCAGACCCTCCAGAACACCCAGAGTTTGTTTCCAGGTACTTCTTGTTGCCAAAACGGATGGAGGGGTGACACCCCATCTTAGATTTGCATGACCTGAATAAGTTCTTCAACCCACGCACCTTCAGGATGGTCACTCTGTCTCAGATCATACCATCTCTCGAGCAAAACATGTGGTTCTGCTCACTAGATATACAGGAAGTGTTCTTACACATGCCGATCCATCTGTCACACTGGCGGTTGCTCCACTTCCAAGTGGAGGGAACACTCTACGAGTTCCAGGCCGTGTCATTCAGCCTGTCCTTAGCCCCCAGGGTCTTCACCAAGTACATCAGAGTAGTGGCAGCCCATCTGAGGCACCAGGGAGTCTAGGTATACCCCTACTTGGATGACTGACATCATAGGTCCCTCCAGGCAGGAAGTGGAGCAATCCAGGGACCTGGCCCTCCAGACCTGTGTCTCTCTTGGCCTTCTGGTTAACCAGGCCAAGCTGGAACTTTTGCCAATTCAGGTGATCTTTTTCATTGGGTGAAGCTCGACTCTTGCAGAGCCAGGGCTCAGCTCCTGGCAAACAGGGTGGAGGTTCTCTCCTCCATTGCCCTATCATTTTGGGTTGGACAGTTGCACCATGCTCGGGACTCACTGCATGTACTGGGATACATGGCAGCTTATACCAGCATTGTCCATTGGGTCCACTGGAGGATGCACACTCTGCAATGAGAGCTGGCCAGCCAATGATCTCAGTGCAGGGGTCACTTCGACTAGCTGGTCACTGTGACCCAGCGGATATGGGATGCCCTCCAGTGGTGGTTGGTCCCAGTACATAGGCAGGAAAGTATCCTTTTTATCCACCAAGAGTTGATGGTCATCCTCACAACTGATGCCTTTCTCATGGGCTGGGGTGCCCACCTGGGGGAAAACAGAGTCCATGGGCACTGGACCCCTGAGGAGTCCCAGTGCCACATCAAATTTGCTGGAGCTTTGGGCAATTTGACTGGTGCTGGCTGTTTTTGCTTCCCACATTCAGGGTCAGGTGGTCCAAGTCCAGACGGACAACACCATGACCATGTACTACCTCAACAAGCAGGGCAGGACCCACTCCCTTCCTTTGTGCAGGGAAGCTCTCCATGTGTGGACCTTCATGCGCAGCCTGGGAGGCCAATCTCCTGGCCATCCATGTGGCTGGTGCCTTCAACCAGCTGACGGACCCTCTCAGCCATGTGGGCGAGATGTCTCACAAATGATCTCTCCACCCAGAGGTAGTACACAGCCTGTTCTCTCAATGGTGCACCCCTGTGGTGGACCTATTCACCACCAGGTAGAACACAAGGCAGAGGCTGTTTTGTGCCCACCCCCTGTCATCATGGCACAGTTCAAGAAGGATAGGAAGACCAGGAGCAGTTTCAAAATTCATGGATAGCATTTTGTTTTTCTCAATAACAGCAAAATAAAAAATAAAAACTATTCAGTATAACTATTTACAAAAGCAGTACAAACAAACACAACTAAGTCCTTCTTCTGAGAGTATCTCTTAATTCCAAGTTTCAGTCTCTCATTCTCCTTGCCTGTCTAGCAAAAGCATTGCTGCTGTTTTTATTTTTTATTTACTATACTTTTTCAGCTTCTCTAGCCATCAGCTTATCTGCCCTGGTCACAGCGTCCCTTCATGCTTCCACCCCCAAGATTGCCGGTACTCTCCCAGTCACCCCTGGCTTGCCCCCCAGAAGGTGGAGTCGCGGCCCTGTGATGTGGCTACCAATGCAATGAAGCTTGGACTGGCCTGGAGAGCCCAGATAGGAGGCTAATCAAAGCTAGGGGCAGGGCTTCATGGAGATGGTCAACGCAGAATTTTCTCCCCTATAGATTGAGGCAGGTACATGCAATGACAACCAGTGTCCTCCCCACCCCAGAGTGAATTTTGGTGTCAGTGCTGTGCAACGACCCGGCCTTCACCAGATGTCACTCCTGCACCGAGCGCATGCCACCTCCCCGGAGAAGGAGAGCAGTCCTGGGGACTCTCTATCCTTCTCCCCTCAGCCGGACCTCCGATGACCCGGGTCCATTCCCAAACCCGGGTAGCTGGCGTCACAAGTGGAAATCCAACCACTGCACAGGTGGGCCAGCTCTCTGCTGCTGTTTGTCTGGGAACTCATTAAGAGAGTCTGCTTCTCACACAATGTTCTTGTAAGTTTACAGAATGTTAGTGTCAGTTTAAATGCCAGTGCAGGAAAAAGAATATAGTGACCCAGAACTGACCTCTCGTTGACAACTCTGCAAAGGGCTTAAAAACCTACATCTTGGGTTAACCCCTTGCATTACAAACAGCTTTTTGCAATCATTTCAACAGTATACCTTTATACAGTTTTAAACAAAGGGATCCCAGTATCACATACAGTTTTACACAGAGAGTCACATATATTTTGTACACCTGCAGATATGCAAGAGGGAAGAAAAGAGAGAAATAGCAAGGAAAGATAGAGAAATAGTGAGAGGCGGAGAACTGTGAAACTGTTGAAGTGATCAGTTCCTAGGTCTCACAAGAAAATCTGGTTGCACAACCAGACAGACAAGACAAAAAAGAACAGGATAGAACAGACCCTTTCATTTAAACTCTTTCTGCATAACAAATGGGGCAGGGTCTTATTCAACCCTGTCACATACCCCCTTCCCTCTTTAAGAGGGAACCTGTTTTACAAAAACTGGTTTCCAAAACGTTCTATTAAATTCCTATCTAACATTAGCTTATAACCTTTACAGTTCGGTGTATGTGCAGCATAGCAAACAGAGATGTTTCAGCTCACATTTTTTCAACCTTCAGAATTCTCAATTCCTGATCCTTATCTAGATACAAAATCAGCATTGTCATTCTCTTTCCCAGATTTCTACATCACTTTAAATTTAAATTGCTGTAGTGCCTGGTACCATCGCATGATTCTGGAATTTTTATCCTTCATTTGGTTAAGTCAACAGAGAGAATTGTGATCTGTTACAAGTACAACGTCAGCTCCTAATAAGTAAAATTTAAGAGACTTCATGGTCCACTTTGCTGCAAGGTATTCCTTTTCAATGATGGAGTACCTCTTCTCTCTGTCATGCAATTTTCTACTAATATATAGAATAGGATGTTCTTTCCCATCTATATGCTGACTGAAGACTGCACCTAGGCCTACCTCTGATGCATTAGTCTATAACAGAAATTGTTTCTCAAAGTTTGGGCTTCTTAAAACAGGGGCTTAACATAATGCAGCCTTAATGGCCCAAAAAGCCTTATTACACTCTGAAATCCATTTCACATTATTTGGGAACCATTTCTTTGTGAGTTCAGTGAGGGAGTAGCTAACTCAGCAAAGCTAGAAACAAACCTCTGATAATAACCAGCCAGCCCTAAAAATTACCTGACGTGTTTCTTGGTTTTGTGGACAAGGCTGTTAGCTACAGCTTCTGTCTTGGAAACCACTGGCTTGACTTCTCCATTTCCCAAACATAGCTCAAATATCTGGTTTCCTGCATGCCCAATGCACACTTGATAAGATTAATTGTCAGACCTGCCTTTTTGATCGATTGGATAACTGTTCGTAGGTGTTCCAGGTGGCTTTTCTAATTTGAACTGTACACCATGACATCATCCAAGTACGTGGCACAATAACCAGTGTGAAGGGAAAAAATTACATTTTTGTACCGCTGGAATGTAGCAGGTGCACTATGTAAACCAAACAGCATGGTGGTGAACTGATGAAATCCTAGAGGAGTGGCAAATGCAGTTTTGTCTCTGGATTTTTTAGCTAGGGGGATTTGCTGGTAACCCTTGGTGAGATCGAGGGAGCTGATATACTTGGCACTCCCCAGTCTGTCCACCAAATCATCTGTTCTGGGGATAGGATAACTGTTGGGTTCTGACACTTGATTAGGTTTCCTAAAATCAAGGCAGATTCTTACAACCCCTTCTTTTTTGTTTACAGTCACCATTGGAGATGACCAAGCACTTCTCGACTCTTCTATGATACCCAATTCTTTCATTTTTTGTATTTTCTTAACCACGTCTGCTCTTAACGACTCTTGTAATCTTTATGTCTTTTGTCTAATAGGGCGAGCATTTCTTGTCACAATTACATGCTCACCCCCTTTTGCTTGGCTTGGTACTATGGTAAAAGTACAGTTAAATGTCTTTAGCAAGTTATGAATTTCTGTGGTTTGTTCGGAGGTTAAGGAAACATTCACTTTACAGCATCAGCAGTTACAATTTGTTCCAGTCTATCATAAGCTACATCAACATCTTCATCATCAGTTTCTGGTAAAACCAACAAAACAGCATTTGGTGTTTTTTCAACACATTTCTTGAGGAGATTAGCATGGTATATCTTAGTAGGATTTTTTCTGTCAGGGTCTCAGTCTCATAGTTAACTGTGCCAGTACGTCTAAGTATTTTATAAGGCCCTTGCCACTTCATTAATAGTTTGTTTTCTGTAGTGGGTAACAGTAGCAAGACCTTTTCACCTGGCTCAAAGACTTTTTCTTTTACCCCCTGGTCATAATACACCTGTTGCTGGTTTGGGGCCTCTTCCTGATTACTATGGGCAATTTCAACATATTTTGCTTTGTCAGGGCACACATATAAGATGTAATAGGTTATTTCTGATGGGGGTTATCTTCCCATGTTTCTTCTATTACATCTAGTGGCTCTCTAGGTTGTCTACCATACAGCATTTCAAATGGTGAAAAACCTGCTGATGCCTGTGGCACTTCTCTGTAAGCAAAAGGCAGGTAACATAAACATTGGTCCCAGTCTTTCCCTTCCACTTTTACAAACCTTTTTAACATGCATTTTAGGGTTTGGTTAAAATCACTCAACAAGACCATCTGTCTGAGAGTGATAAGGGGGGGTTCTTATGGCAGTGATACCTAGTAGTCAGTACAGCTCCTTCAGTAATGCAACACAAAAATTACTACCCTGATCAGTAATAATCTCTTTTGGTATACCCACCCTGCTGAAAATGTTGGCACACTCTACTGCCACTTTTGGGGCTGTGACAGTACACACAGGAACTGCCTCTGGGTATCAAGTAGCATAGTCACGTACTAACAAAATGAATCAATTACCCTTTTTACGTTTGTCTAAAGGGCCAACCACAAAGGCACATCTATCAAGGGTAGGGGCACCAGGGGCACCTGGCCTTTTTTAGTCACTGGGGCTACTTTCTGACACTCACCGCAAGAACTGCAATAGGTAGCAACATCTTCATGAGTTCCAGGCCAGTAAAATCTGTACAGCAATCTGGCAAGGGTGTGATCCCTCCCCAAGTGACCAACCATAAGACTGTCATGTGCTAGCTGTAATGACTCAGATCTATAATTTAGTGGTATAACCAATTGTTTTATCTGGTCCTGTGTCTGAGGTTTAACCCAAGCGCTGTATAGTAGCTGATTACATTTTTTAAACATAGGTTCACCCTGTTTTGGGTTCACCCACAGATGCTTAAAATAACCCTGGAGAGAAACATTGTTAGTTTGTTCTGAAAGAAAATCACAATTAGTGATCAGATTACTTTCAGCATTTTCATATGTTAACCACTTTTGTCCATCAAGTCTTTTGTTGCCAGTTTCTTCAGGTGTTGCCTTCCTTTTCTGGACTTCCGGATCTTAGAGCTGTGCTTAAACAAGTCTGAATCAAAATCAGCAAAAGAAAGAGTCCCCACCATCTGAGATCTTCTTTGGTCTGAGGTGTTGTCATTATAGCTGCTGAAGCATTAGGATTTACTCCTTATGTGATTAACTCAGTAAATGCTGGAAAGTAATTTCCAATAATCACAGGTACAGGTAACTTAAGTACTACGCCCACTTTCATTTGGTGCAACACCCCATTAATAGTCAGAGTCTAGGCAGGAGGACTGGAGAATCCTTGTGACTAGGGGTAGTATACAGGCTGCCTACTCATGGGAGGGAGGAGGGTGATAAACAGTTCAGTGGGGAAGTCACAAGTATGGCCCAGAAAGGGGAACTACTGCTTGTAGGTGACCTAAACCTCTCAGATATAGACTGGGAAATCCTGGATGCAGCATCATCAAGGAGCAGGGAGATACTAGCTGCACTGCAGGAGGTATTCCTTCAACTGCTAGTCAGGGAGCTGACAAAGGGCAACAACCTGCTAGACATGGTCCTGACAAATAGGCAGGTGGGGGGAAGTGCAGGTGGGGGAAGCCCTGGTCAACAGCATCCACAGCATGGTAAGGTTCAGGGTCAGGGCAGAGAAGGAGACAACTAAAACCAGTACTACAGTCATGGACTTCAGATGCACAAACTTTGACAGGATAAAAGAATAGTAAGGGAAGCAATGGAGGGTACCAAGAATATAGAGGCAATGGAGGAGTTATGGGAGGCCATCAAGGGAGGGGTACTGCAAGCCACAGAAATGTGCTTAAAAAAGGTTAGGAAGAGTAAGAAGGGGAGGAGACCGCTCTGGTTTACAAAGAAGGTTGCAAGGGCAGTCAGGGAAAGGAGAAGAGCTTCCAGAAAATATAAGAGGACACTCAGCAAGGAAGAAAAGGAAGAGTATAAGGAACAGAGGAGTCTGGCAGTGAAGAAGATCAGAAGGGCAAAAGCAGATACTGATGAGAAAATAGCAAAAAAGGCCCAAAGGGGGGATAATACCTTTTTCACATATGTGAGGGAGAGGAGGAGGGCAAGGCAGGGGATTTATAGGCTGAGGGGGAGGGAGGGATAGAATTGGAAAGGGACTGTGAAAAAGCAGAGTTATTAAATAAGTACTTTAGCTCGGTATTCACGGAGGAAGAGGATGGTCGGGGACCTGAACTAAAGTTGAAGGGGAAGAAGAGCCAAGCATGGATCTGAACCCATTCACTGTGGATAGGGTTAGGGCAGAGCTAGACAGACTGAGGGTGGACAAGGCAATGGGGCTTGATGGGTTACACCCCAGGGTGATCAGGGAATTGAAGGAGTTAACTGCACCATTCACAAGACTATTCAACTTGTCCATGAATACAGGGAGAGTGCCGAAGGACTGGAGAAGGGTGGACATGGTGCCTTTACACAAGGGAGGTAATAAGGAGATGAAGGAAAACTATTGACCTGTCAGCCTCAGATCAGTGGTGGGAAAGGTAATGGAGGCATTAATCAAGGAGAGGGTGTTGGATTACCTGGAGGAGAGTGGTTTGTAGGACAGCAAACAGCATGACTTCATGAAGGGAAAGTCATGCCAGACAAACCTAATTGAGTTATTTGATTGGGTGACTCAAGTAATTAGCCAGGGGACTGTGGACGTGGCCTGTCTGGTCTTCAGTAAGGCCTTCAACACCATCTACCATCCAGCATTGGAGGCTGGTGTGCAAGATGGGAAAATGACAAGCTGGGTGGAGACCTGACTAGCTGGAAGAACTTAGAGGGTGGTGCTAAATATGGTGCACTCCAGGACTGTGAGAGTGAAGAGTTGAGTGCCACAGGGGTCATTTTGGGTCCGCTTCTCTTTAACATCTCCATCAGCGATATTGCAGAGGGTTTGAGGGGTAGAGTGTGCCTATTTGCTGATAATACAAAAATATGCAATAGTATGGACACCCCAGCGGTGGAGGAGGACATGAGGGAGGATATAAAGATGCTTGAGAAGTGGCCTAGGATGTGGCAGCTGAAATTTAATGCCAAGAATTGTGCTGTGATGCACTTGGGGAGTAGGAACAGAAGAGCAGGGTACACCCTACGTGGGGAGAAAATCAAAGTAGCAGAACAGGAGAGGGATCTGGGGATCATAGTCTCCTCAAACCTTAAGGTAGGAATCCAGTGTAGCAGGGTGGCGGGAAAGGCCAGTGGAATGTTGGCATGCATAGGCAGGGGTATTGCTAGCAGTAAGAGGGAAGTAACAATGCCCCTTTATAAAGCAATGGTGATGCCGCACCTGGCATATGGGGTTCAGTTTTGGAGGCCACATCTCTGCAAGGACATAGATGCATTGGAGAGGGTCCAGAGAAGGTCATTCAAGGTGGTGCAGGATATGCAGGGAAAAACATATGAGCAGAAGTGTGGGGAGCTGGCTCTGTACACACTGGAGACAAGGGAAAGAGGAGACATGACTGAAACTTTTAAATATGTTAAGGAGCTCAATAAAGTGGGAGGAGAGTGTTTACTTAAGAGGAAGGAGGGGGTCAGAACTAGAGGGCACAACCTTAGACTGTAAGAAAATAGATCCAGGGCAATGTGAGGTGGCAGTTCTTCACAGAGAGGGTAGTGGAGCCCTGGAACAGACTGCCAGATGGAGTGGTGGGGGCTAAATCAGTGGAGGAATTTAAAAGGGCATGGGACAAACATGGGGGCTGAGTATTGGGGTGAGGGCAGGGCTGGTGGGAGAGTAGGGAAAAAATAGGGCAGACTAAATGGGCTTGTGTGGTCTATTTCTGCTGTCAAGCTTCTGTGATTCTATGAAATCATTCTATGATAGTCACTTGGCTGGTGGGATAGTATTGAGTGTCCCCATGGATGCAGATGACACCAGTACCTAGTCCTTTTGGACACTGTTTTCCCAACACTTCAATATGCACTAGGGTCTATCTGCTTCCCAAATCTGTAAGTCCCTTCACAGTCTTATCTCCCACCTTCACATCTGTTAAGTACTTGCCCCAATTTGCTAAGGACAAATCTGCTCCAGTGTTACTCTTCTTACTATGGCAAGTTCTTGCAATATGACCTGGCTTATTTCAGTTATAGAAAATAAAGTCTTTGAGCGTCATTCTAGAGCCACTGCTAAACATGTCACAAGTTGCGACATGCGAGGGTGCAGACTGCACCAAGGACCCTGTGCCTGACCTGTAATGGCAGGGTCCCCAAGGAAGTTACCAGACTAGCAACATGCATACTACCACACCAAGCAAGGTGTCAAGGGAAGGACACTGAAAGTTGCATCCCTTCAGCTGGTGGTCACATGTGCCCCCTCCACTCGAAAGCCCACAGAGGCAGCTATCCCCCAGCTCCCAGTCTCCCAACCATAAAAAGCCCTACAGAGCTGCTGTATCCCCAGACCTAAGCCCCAATACTGTATTTGCCCCAGCATCTCTCATCCCCAACCCCTATCCCCCAAATTGCAATCGCCCATGGGGCATCTGTCCCCCAGCCCCGATCCCCAAACTGTACTAACCCCCATAGGGCTGTTCCTCCTCCCCAGACCCTGAACCCCACCAGTAAAAGCCCTGCAGAGCTCTCTGTCCCCAGGTCATTCTCTGACCCAAAACACACATCCTGCAGTACACAAACTGTAAAACAATAGTAACTCATCAATATCCCTAATTAGCCTATGGTATTTACCCAACAATGCCAATTGACCCTGCACCCCTTATCCTTCCCCAGCTGGCAGCTGGCACGGCCACCCTCTACCCGGCCAGCCACCGGCCCCAGGCTCATAGGGAGGCGTGCAACATATATGTGCCCAGTGGTGAATGTAATATTTCATTATTGAGCAACGTTTATACAATGCAAGATCTAGCACAGTCGGCAGCTAACCATAGTGACGATGAAATTCAGCTGAGGGCAGTGAGGGCACGAAATGGACTGCTGCTGAGTGGGCACCACTGGATGTCAGGGATATTGTGTGTTTGATTCTTGACACTACGAGAATGTGTTTGAGGATGAGAAATGGGTCTGGGGACAAGCTGTGGGAGCTATTGCCACACTGTGGGGTTTGGGGCTGGTGGAAGTGAGCCTGAGCTAGTGCGGTTTAGTGAATCGGGGGCCTGAAAACAATACCCTATGGGTATATACTGGTGTTCTGGGCATGGGGGAGGCACATGTTTTGGGTGCCAGCCGGTGGTAGCAGATCTGCACAACCCCCAGAAGGCGTAAGTACAATTACACCAGCTAAATGCTGGTGTAACTGTACTTTGATGGATGTCCTCCAGGGGTTGTTCTAGAATAGCAGATCTGGGGAATTTGTTGCTGCCCTTCCAGAATAGGGCTGCTGTAAACCCCCTAGCACCATGTTGCCATGGGTTTAGGGTGTAACTGTTGGTGTAAGTCCACTTTGGCTTTGCTGAATACCGAATGACGCAACTGCTGACATAACTTGCTACTTGCACCATTTTTTATGGCGGAAGTCAAGTTACGCCAGGCGTATCCCGTTTAGAATTTGGCCCTTTGGGTGCAGATTTGTAACCCCCACCAAAGTTCTTGTCAGACTTGGAGTTTAAATGGGAAAAAGAGTGTCTTACCAGTGCTTGACTGTTATCTCATTGCTACGTGGTCTGTCTGGCCATCTAATAGTCCTCGACCAAAGAAATGGCCTTTTCCCCACTTTCTGGCTGGTGTTCTTTCACCCAAAGCTGCACATCCGTAAGCAGGATGTTGATGAATTGCTCCATTGCAAATGTGTTGATGATCTGTTTGACTATTTTGCCCTCTGGTTGGAGCCATTTCATAAAGAGTTCTCTGAGTCAGGTGAAGGCTTCTTGAGAATTGTCGATTGAGTTATACTTCAGGGACCGGAATATTTGCCTGTATGTCTCTCCTGGGTTGTCATACCTTTTCAGGATTTTGCTTTTCACCAGGTCATAGTTTTCTGACTGTGCAGTGTCCAGTATGCTGTAAACAAGTTGGACTTTCCCTGTCAGATAAGGTATAGTCTGATTGCCCATTGCTGCTTTGGCCACTGGCAAGCAGTAGCAACCCTTTCAAAAGTTGTCAAGTATCATCCGAGGGACATAGCTTTGTACGTTTAATGTCTTTTAAGTTGCTTATGTTTTGTTGCTCTGCTGGATCAGTGCCAGATCCTCTGCCTTTGATAGCTTGCAAGGCATCCTGTCATCACTACAAATGTCGCTGCATCTCTTCTCTCCTCTGCTGCTTGAGTTGCTACATTTCTTCTCTTCTCTGTTTTTCTGTCAGTTTGTTGTATAGCCCGAAATTTGAAAAAGGCAGTCGGGCTTTCAGGTTCTGTCACTGCCAGTTCTTTCTTTCCATGACTGGTGCTTGCTGTATAGTCTCAGTTTGGACTTTTGTTTCTGCTTCTAGTTTGGCTGCCTGTCTTCTGGTAATCACTCCTGGACTTCTGCTGCAGAATCCGTACCTTTCTTCTATGCTTGCCTGGTACTAGGTCTAGTACCTACACACAAAATTCCTGGCTTAGAGTATGCATGGCGTAAATCTCACTTAGGCTGACACCATCTGTCATTGAGGCACAGTTCGGGAAGGATAGGAAAATCAGGAGCAGTTTAAAAATTCCAAATAGCATTTTACTTTTTCTCAATAACAGCACAATAAAAAAATAAAAATGATTCTGTATAACTATTTACAAAGGCAGTACAAACTGAGAAAACAAAGCCCTTCTTCTGAGGGTATCTTTTAATTCCAAGTTTCAGACTCTCATTCTCCTTGTCTCTCTAGCAAAAACATTGTTGCTCTTTTTATAAGTATTTGTCTGGGAACTCATTAAGAGAGCCTGCTTCTCATAGAATGCTCTTGTAAGTTTATAGAATGTTCTTGTCAGTTTCGATGCAGGTGCAGGAAAAAGAACATAGTGACCCAGAACTGACCTCTTGATGACAACTCTGCAAAGGGCTTAAAAACTGCATCTTGGGTTAACCCCTTAAGTTTCAAATAGAGTTTTGCAATCATTTCAACAGTATAGCTATATACAGTTTTAAACAAAAGGATCCCACTATCACATGCAGTTTTACACAGAGATTCACATATATTGTTTTATACCCGCAGATGTGCAATGGGGAAGAAAAGAGAGAAATAGCAAGGGAAGGCAGAGAGATAGCGAGAGGCGGAGAATTGTGAAACCATTGGAGTGACCAGTTCCTAGGTCTCACAAGAAAATTTGGTTGTGCAACCAGACAGATAAGAGAGAGGAAAGAAGAGGATAGAACAGACCCTTGCATTTAAACTCTTTCTGCATAACAAATAGGGCAGAGTCTTATTCAACCCTGTCACATACACCCTCAGCAGAGAACACTGCAGGGGCATGCCTTCTCAAGTCCATGGACCCTGGGATTTCTCGATGCCTTCCATCCATTTCCCTTGATCCCCAATTGTTGCTCATGGCAAGGAGGGACAAGGCACAGGTGATCCTGGTGGCTCCAGACTGGCCACACTAGTTCTGGTACACTGATCTCCTCAGCCTTAGCAGCAGGCTCCTGAGGCATCTTCCCCTATGCCCAGACCTGCCCTTGATCAATTACGGGAAGGCTCTCCACCCAGACCTTCAGTCCCTGCATCTGACAGCCTGGTTCTTGAGCAGCTAGAGTTCCAGGCTTTGGGTCTCTCTGAAGATGTCCGCAACATTGTCAAGGCTTCTCAAAAGGAGTTGACCTGAAATGCTAAGCCTTTAAATGGAACAGGTTCTCCATTTGGTGCCAGGGCAAGGGTCTGGCCCCCTTATCTTGTCCAGTGGTTAGCTTCCTCTACTACCTTTAGATCCTCTCCCTGTTGGGCCTTCAGTCGATGACCCTTAAGATGCACCTTGCAGCCATCTCTGTTTACCAGGCATGGGCTGATATGCAGTCGGTGGTGCAAGAGAAGGTGGTCTGGTGTGTTTTTAAAGGCCTTGACCACATTTTCCCTCCAGTGTGTGAATCACCACCACCTTGGGACTTGTTGCTGGTTTTGACTAAGCTCATGGGCAAGCCATTCAAACTGATGAACAGATGCGAGATGTCACACCTGTCATGGAAGACCACCTTTCTTATGGTTATCATGTTAGCCAGAAGGATTAGTGATCTCAAGGTGCTTTCGGTGGAGTTTCCTTATCTAATCTTCCACAGGGACAGGGTTGTCCTGCACCCCAACCTGAAGTTCCTTCGAAAGGTTGTGTCTGATTTTCACCTTAACCAGGTTATTAATCTCCCAGTGTACTTCACCAGTCACACCTCAGAGGCCAAGCACATACTCCATACCTTGGACCTGCAGTGAGTGCTAGCCTATTATAAGGAGCACACGGCTGGAGTTTGAGGAGAGATTCACCAGCTAATTGTCATCTACGCAGAAGCTGCACCTGCAGACTGGCACTTAAGCAGATGATTGGCAGGTGGATTGTATCCTGCATCGACCTCTGTTACAGGACAGTTGGTAGGGAGCCTCCTGCAGGGCTAAGGGCTCATTCAGCAGTCATGCCGCTGCCTCAGTGGCTGCTTCCTCGGACATCCCTGTCCAGAAAATCTGTCAGACTGCTACCTGTAAGTCAGCACACATCTTCATTTCCCACTACCACATCGACTTTGAGTCAAGCTGGGATGCTGGTTTTGGGGTCTCAGTTCTCCAATCTCTGTTCCCTAAATAGGGGGTGTGCACTTTTCTCCTTCCTCCCAGGAGAAATGCTAGGAGTGTGCCAGAAAGTGTAGATAGAACATTATATCCATGTCCCTAGAAAAACAGGTTACTCACCTGTAACAGTAGTTCTAGGAGTGGTACATGGCCATCTTAACTATATAAATCTTCATGATTTTTCACTGGTGGGGTACTACGCCGGAGGTACTAAGACCACGCAGAAAGCTTTTTAGCTTTAAAAAGCTTCCTCCTGGTCAGCCCAGTGGTGCTGAGGGTTGAGGTGCTGGATGCCACACCTCGCGCCACACCAGCAACCTGGGTTCGGGAACGAGCCCAGGCAGTCGGGGGCTGGCAGCAGAAAGAGAGGATCGAGTGTCTGGAGGACTGCTCTCCTCTTCTGGGGAGGGATCCGGGGTTGCTCGGCATCCTGGTGACCCCCGGTGGAGACCAGGGGTAATGCAGGTAAGCCCGCTAGAAAGAGGGATGGGAAGTGCGGCAAGACGTCAGCAGGAAAGCTGTGCACAGATGTCATTGCACGCTGCACTCCCGAGGAGAATGGAACAAAGCAGGAAAAAAACCTTCTCGCTAGTGGAGATGAAGGGGATGCCAGGGACGCAGCCCACATCCTGATTGCCGGCCAAGTCATCTGGAGGACTCCAGGCCTGACCCGACACACCAGGTACAATCTCCCTAATTATAGACAGGCCATCACGGGAGGATGGGCCTGCCCCTGGAGGGTGATCCAGGGGGTTTGATCTGCCTGGGTGATTGGGGGAGTGTCTCTCTAATGAGGGTTCAGGCATGGGAGTAGAGGCTGGGGTCGAGTGCATACCCTGGAAGGATGCCCTAGCTTGAAGGTGACTAAATAAAGAGTACAACAAAAAAAAAAGGTTCCTCCCTTCTTGGAGGAGGGGCTGACATCGAGGACTGCGCCTCCCTCAAGGCCAGCGCATTGTGTGGCACTTCCAGGTTGGCAAGTAACTGATGTTGTCCCTTCCACTACTTCAGTTATGCTTTTTCCACCATCGAGGCTGCAACAACTTTGTGGGACAACTCAGGGCATTCTATTACATCACTCCCAGCCTGGTTCTGCTCATTTTGTTATCATATTGGATGCTGCACTAGTCTGATGCCATGTTTAGTATTGCTTTTTTATTTTCTGAAAAATCTTTCAATTTGGCATTGAGTCTGTTTCTTTCATTTTTGTTTATTTGTGTGCAGTCAGATCATGTCGGGTTCGGGGCAAAAGAATTCCAAGGCGGGGACTTATCCTATGCATCAGTGCCTCTGTGGAATTCAGTTTTCCCTAACCCGCATGACCAATGTTTTACCTGCCTAGAGCCAAACCACGATATGGATCGCTGTGACATCTGTTTTAGTATGGATTACCGCAGCTTAGAGATCCACGTGGTGAGGTTAGGCCATGACCGCCTAACTGTTGGTGGTCAGTGTCGCATGAGGGCCACTAAAGTAAGGTCACTGGGCTTATCTTCTGGGTACCCCCACTGCTTCATGCACCAGGAGACAGCAAGTCTCCACTGGCTCAGATCTCGCTGAGCCCAGATGCCTGGGTGAGCAGTCGGGGGGAATGATTGCTTTCCTCCGGAAGCAGCCGTGGATCACTCATGGCCTGGTTTCCCGGGCCAACCCCAGTGTCGAGGCCTCAGCTACGCATGGAGCCTGCATCGGTGGTACTTCAAGGGCTTCAGGGAGTGTGACCTCGGCTCCTGGCACCAATTCCGGTGTCAGTGAGCGAGGCCGAATCCCTGGTGCCATGGATTCCCTTTCCAACATGGCTCTCAGTGCCATGATGGGTAGAGTAGCTGGGCTTGCTTTTCTTGGTGTAATAATGATCAGGACAATCCTGACTGGCAATTCAGCTCTCCAGAGCGGTTACTCCCCGAGATCAGCAAGAGGTCTTAATCCATGAGCTCCGTACTTAGGGTTGACACCGTATGCAACAATGCCCTTTCCTCCATCAATGTCATGCTTGGTGCCCCTGAGGACTCCAGTGCCATCTCTGTTGCAGTCTTGGGTGATGGTGCCACTTGCAGTGCTGTGCCTGATGATGGTGCCATGGTCAGTTACGGTGCTGTGATCAGTGCCGCACCTGGTGACAGTGCTTTGGTAGGTGCCATTTCAGGGGCCAGTGCTGCAGTCATTGCTGTCCCTGAGGTGGATGCCACACATGATGTTGACGCCGCGGTCAGTGTGGATGTTGATGTCAGTGCCACTTTTAGTCATGGCATTGATGTCGGTACCATGACCGGTGTTGGTGCCAATTTGGGTAACAGCGCTGCTTCAGGGGCCTTTGGGACTGAGTCAGTCTTCAGTGCTGACAGTGAATTTGAGGTATCGGAGACCAACCCTGGTGCCGGCTTCTCCCCCCCCCCTTAGAGTGGTTGCCATGGTGGAACCTCTCTCTCGAGGGGCAGGTCTCAGTCCTCTGGGCTGGGGGCAGTTGAGGGCCCGGTCAGCCTCCAGTTCTGCCTGGGTGACCTTGGTCTCCCCAGGGTGGAGTAGGAGTGCTGGGCTGAGCACCCCCTCTTCCTCTAGGGGTCGGAGTCCTGCAATGGGGGAGCAGGGGCCATCTTTCTGGATCTGCTTGGTTCTGGTCTCCTCACCGGGGGTCTTCTCCCCTAGAGCTTCCACTTGCTGGCTCAGGGAGGTTTAAGCAGCAGGAGGGGTCTGGGCAGTGCACCCCTCTCACTTCAGAGGGGTCCCCCACTTGTCCCCACAGCCCTGGCAAAGGGAGTTTGGTCTCTCAGGACAATTCTGCCCAGCCTTCTTCCCCCCCCTTTTCCCGGGTTTTGCTGGTCCCTTGGGGCTTTTCACCTGGGAGCAGTATAGGGCTACAGTGAGTGCTTTCCCCGTCTATTTCAGGCCATGGAGAAGATGGTGTTCGCATCTCCTCTTCCTGCATCATCGTTCCCTATGCAGCACCCTTCCACTTCGTCAGCTTCCTCCTCCGAGGAAGAGAACTCCACCTTGCACCAGTCTTCTGATGCTGACTTCACAGAATGTCAGCAGTTTTTGGTGATGGTGATGGAGTATCTCAGTCTTGCTCTGGTAAACCAACGCAATTCTGTGTGTGTGATGAAGGTGTTCCTTGGGGAGTACAGCCAGGAATCCATAGTGATCCCTCCATGGATTTGTCCTTTACAGATGAGTTGCACAGTGCCTGGCAGTTCACTGCTTCCACTTCCTCAGCCCTTGGGTCGGTATTATGGTCCCTCAGGGTCTTTGCCCCACCCCACTTCAGGCTTGGAGTGGCCTGATACCCCATTTGGGCGTCTGAACCTAACAAGAGACTGTCCTTCAGATGCAGACTCTGCAGAGTTTGACCGCAGGGTCAGGAGAGGTTTTGACTCAACCTGTCTCTTATTATCCATTGCTGCTCATCAGGGACACAGGGTGGCATATGAAAGGTGCTTGTGAGCTTTGTTAGGACAAATCCTGGCAGCCATGCCTGATAGCGAGGCAACCAGATGGGCCATCACCATTTCCATGAGGGGCCTGAAACTAGTGAGACACCAGACACAAGCATCTTATGATACCAACACGGTAGCCTCCAGGATTTGTAAGATCTGTAGTCTACATTAGGTGGACAGCATGGCTTCACTTCTCCTGGTTGTCACCCATGGCCTGGCGAAGGGTGACTGCCCTGCCAATTCCATGGGGCTCAGTTTTTCTCCCATAGGGCCAGAAGAGAACTGCCAGGGCGCCCTCTCCTCTCCTGCAAGTCAGGAGACTCACCCTGGCTCTGAATAGTAATATGTATGGTCAGAACCAGGGTGGGCCCTCTACCTTCATGAGTCCCCCATGAGGGGCTGAAGGCTAGTTAACCATCAGGGAGGTACCAGTACCACTTTAACATGCACTGCAGGCTGTTGAATCTCCCATTGCTGCAGTTCTACTCTGATGTCAGCTGCAGGGGATTCTGAAATTTGTAGTTACAGAATATGTCAACTTGGAAGTAAATTATTTCAGTCTGATGCAATTTACTGTACTACAGTAAACAGTAATTAAAAAATTGTTTTTGCACAGAAATTGTAAACTGGGACCAGTCCCACACTTGAGTGTGAGGCTTCTAGTAATGACTGTTCCCCTTTAAATCTCAGTTATGCATTACATAGCCTCTGCTCTTAATACAAAAAGCCTTTAAACAAACAATTATCACAAAGTTTGTGAAGTACCATGAAAGAAAGAAAAATATATTTTAGTGGGCTTATTTTTTTTGGTATGTGTTTCTCAGTAGTTTTACAGATTTTCAGAATGAGTTGCCTGTTGCCACCCAAAAAGAAAAAAGACTGCAAATGTAGGCTTTTTTTACTCAAAAAGATTTTTAACACAATGTGTAAATGTTTGTGTTTATGTAATACACTGTGTTCATTGTTAAAGTCAGTAAATGGCAAAGATAACAAATTCTTCAAACGTTTACAGTGCTTTTCCAGCTACTCTTTCATTTCCAGTGTGAAAAACAAACACACCAACTGCAGTATATGAATGAAGCCGGGATGTTGACAGTATTCATTTTGTACACAACCTTGATCTTGGATATGTAAAAGAAAACTCATACTGTACGACACCCCATTCACTATTCTATAAATCATCTGCATACAGATGAAGATATATGTATGGTATACACACACGAAAAACAAACACAACTTCTTTATTAGAGCATGGACAGATCTGTTTCACGTGGTCAAAGAGCCATCTTGTAACATGGCAAAAATAGTATTACTGGAATCCAGAAAGCGAATAGGATGAATGGCGTCAGGTGGTAGAGGAGCAACATGGCATTATGAGATGATAATGCCGTGCTGCTTGTGAACTACATAAAGTAGCCACGGGAGGGAAATGGGTAGTGTGGCAAGTAGGAGACCAGAACAGAAAAGAGGGACCAAGTTTTCAAATAGCAGAGATGGACACCGCAGGAGTAGTGGGAGAAGTCAGAGAGAGGGACGTAGGTAGTAGTAGAAGCCGGGAAGCTGAAATGCATAAATACACAAAATTGGAAGAATGTTTAGGGTATGTGAAGCGATGCTCAGAGGGAGAGGATTAGCTAGGAGAAAGCCACAAATCGAAATACTAGTAAGGACAGAACACAGACGAGCTGTCAGAGAGAGAGAGAGAGAATCAAGGCAGGAGGACCAGAAAAAGTGAGAGAGACAGCAGCCAACGGAGCGGAAGATCGAGTGACACAGACAACATCCGGAAATAGACTGAACTTTAACAAGTTGATGGTAAACGGGACAGTCAACCTCAAGTATGCACCCCGAAACAGAGAAAGAGAAGGATCGAGAGAGACCGGACAAATGTGAGAACGCAAACGAAGTGATATCATGAAACGGAATGTTAGTAGGCAAAGGAGAAAAGCAGCAGGAAGGTAACCGGCATGGCAGTATGCAAATGAGATATTCAGAGAGACCGAGGACTAGAAAAGCAGCACGATGCAGGTCAGCCTAGGAACAATATCAAACTAACAGCCGCTCAGAAATGTTGCTAATGTATCCAAATGGTTAAGAAACATGAATTGAACCACCTGGCGACGGAAAAAGCAAAACATATCTGTATGTTAGTGAAGTTCATGCAGAAATTGAAAAGTAACAGTAACAATCAGTCCACAACTTGGTTGCTGTGATTGTCTTTTGTATACTATGAGCAGTGACCGAGTTAGAAGATATACACCCTGGTGCACACCACGTTACAAGTGCATTAATCCACTCCGAAGGTGGCATCTAATGGGGAGTTAAAGCATGGTTGGTTGTTGTAGGCACTCGGCCTGCGGCCTCGAGCCACAACGGCCCCAACCATGCATTAACTCCTCATTAGATGCCACCTTCGTCATGGATTAACACTTACTTAGGAAACTTCCTTATTTTATTTCCTGCAATCTCACATTCTGCCACAAGTGGATGCAGATGATAATACTGTACAATAACCAACAGCTTACTCAGAGCTGCATGATAGCTCAGACGTTTGCCGGTCATCCCACAGGCCAGGAAAGCACCTCTGGGGCAGGGCAGCAGTACCTTCCCCTCCATCCCTATCCCTCCTAGTGGTTCACCAGCCATACAAGGCAGTCCAACTCCCATGCCCCCATGCAGAATCCAAAAAAGATGGTAAGAGATCCCTGTTGTATAAGGTGGGGTGGGTGTGGGAGTGTCTAAGGAGGACTAAGATGGGGCAGTCCTGTCTGGACTTCCAAGATGATATCAGGACAGGAAGAAGACATGTACATGGGGTGGAAATCAGATAGCTTCCAAATGGGAAAGGTAGGAATAAACAATAACTAGTAAAAAAAAAAAAAACAACTTAAAAACGATAGTCAGCCTGGTGGCGCTGAGGGTTGAAGCACTGGATGCCACACCTTGTGTCATGCTGGCGACCCATGTTTGAGAGTGAGGTCAGGCCACTGGGGGTCAGCAGGGGAGGGAGAAGATCGAGCATCCAATGACAGTTCTCTTCTTCCAGGGATGGGTGGGAACATCTTCCCGCTCCTTGGCTGCCTCCTAGTGGTGGATGGGGCGGCAGTGCCAGATTCCAGGAGACTAGAAGCATGGCTTTGTGAGGCACATGCGCCTCCACGCATGCGATCACAGCTGCGGGGGGGGGGGAGCGGAAAAGAGAGAAATCTGGCAGCAGGCTCCATGATGTCCCCTCCTGTGGGCCTGCGCCACCACCTCGGGACTGCCCGTAATTGCCCGCTAAATAGGGTTCGGGGGTACCTGAGGGAAGGTGACCAAGGAGACTGCAGGAGGACAGACTACTCACCTGCAGGCCATGAAGGATAAAAGCAATATGGAAGAAAATTTTTTTTTTAAATAGTAACATAGACCAGCCTGCCAGCAAACAGATCGCTCGCAACCTGGGTTTGAAGATGAGCCTGGAACACAGGCACGATGACCAGGGGAGGAAGATTAGCCTCTTTAAGAATAACCTGGGTGACTACAGGTGGCTGTTGCAGGCAGAGAAGAAAAATGCCAGCAGACTCTGAAGCCGCATGATTTGTGTGCTTTTGCCTGGAGCCAGGATGTCAGTGTGCTGTGATGGGGGTAGGGTTAGCAAGAGAAATACCCTTGAGTATGCAGGATGATGCCAGGGCACTCTTGAGCCTGGTAACACCAACTATTCATCCATAACCAGTGGGTCTCCCAATGGGGATGCTTGTCTGAAGGCCTCACCATGGGGGTAAGCTATGGAGCAGGGGTGGAGGACAAAGATAGTGGTGTTCGGTCTGGGGTGGTCACCCAAGAAAGAGGAATGGAGAAAACTCCAGAGCTGGAAAGATAAAGAACACTTTTTAAAAACAAAATTTAAAAATCTGAGTTAAACCTAAATATCAAACTGAATTGAGGGTCTCCATTCTGGACTAAGAAAATAAGTAGACTGTGACAGGGTAGAATAGGACCCTGACCCATTTGTTAGGGAGAAAGTGTGTAAATGCAAGGATCGGTATTCTTACCTTTTCTGTCTTCTCTGTCTGGTTGTGCAATCAAATCTTCCTGTGAGACCTCGGACTTGATCAGCCTGAACAATCTCACAATCCTTTGCCTCTCCCTGTTGAAGATTTTGGCTAGCTCTGCTGCCACTTTTGAAGCTGTGACAGTACACATTGCAACTGCTTCTGGGTATCGAGTGGAAGCACCAAGTTTGGTCGACAGTAAATCTGTCGACCACCCACACAGCGACGGCACAATACCGATGCAGGTATTGTGCTACCCAAGCCCCCAGTGTTTTCTGTAGGGGGCTGTGCCCCCCATGTCCCCCAGACTGTAGGATTCTCAACCCCAGGTCGGAGTTGGTCTGGGAAGGATGCAGGACACTGGGGCAAAGCGAAACATGGAAATGGACCATTACAGCGACTGTTACTGTAGTGGTCATTTTCCGTGTTTTGCTGTCGGGATATCAGGCAAAAGGGGGCCACCCGTATCAAGTAGCATAGTCACATACTACCAGGATAAATCTATTACCCTTTTTACTTTTGTCTAAAGGACCAACCACATCCATTACAATTCTCTCAAAAGGCACATCTATTAAGATTAGGGGAACCAGGGGAACCTTGTCTTTTCTAGTGATTGGGGCTACTTTCTGACACTCAGCACAGGAATTACAATAAGTAGTAACATCTTCATGAATTCTAGGCTAGTAAAATCTATACAGCCATCTGGCAAGGGTGCAAAACCTCCCTGAGTGACCAGCCTTAGGATTATCATGTGCTATCTGTAACAATTCTGTTCTATACTTCTGTGGTGTAACCAATTGTTCTGTCTGTTCCTGTGTCTGAGGTTTAACCCAAACTCTGTACAGTTATCCATTACATTTTTTAAACATCAGTCCACCCTGTTTTGGTTTCACCCCCAGCTGCTTAAAATAACCCTGGAAAGAAACAGTGTTAGCTTATTCTGAAAGAAAATCACAATAAATTGTCAATTTAGTTTCAGCATTTTCATATTTTAACCCTTCTTGTCCATCAGTCATTTGTTGCCATAGTTTCTCCAGGCTTTGTCTTTCTTTCCTGGATTTCCAGATCTTGGAGCTGTGCTCAAACAAGTCCAAATCAAAATCACTGAAAGGAAAAGTGTCCCCACTGTCTGAAATGTTCTTTGCCTGAGCTCTTGTCACCACAGCTGCTGAAACATCAGGACTTACTCCCACTTTGATCAGTTCAGTAAATCCTGGAAAGTCATTTCCAATAATCACAGGTGCAGGCTGACACAAACGCACTCAGCAGGTCAGGACCTCTGCTCCCACTGTACCAACCTCAGAGCGCAATAGTGTGAACAGGTAACAGACAGGGTAACCCTCCTGTCTGCTTTTGGGTCTGAATCACCTTTAGTCTCAAGTTCTGGGGGGGATTCAAACTGTCAACCTAATGCTAGCATACCAAATGTACAGGCTCAGATAATATTCTCTTCGGGGTGATGCAATATGTTTTGCCTAAGGGCATCTAACCAGGTATCCAAAATGAACTTTTAAAATTCTATAAGAGACCTTGGGTATATTCTCACCTTTTTCCATGCTGAGCAACACCATCAAGTTGGTGAACAGTTTTGTCAGACTTAACCACCTATATGTCACATGCAAAAAAAAAGAACTGACAGAAACCCAGGCAGTCTTTTTAAAGAAAAGATAATTTACTAAAAGATGGTAAAAGGATGAAAAATGTAAACACAGAACAATATATCAAAGAGCTCACAATCACAGAAAGGAAAAAGGGAAAATTACAAAGCAAAACTCCTAATACAATACATTTAGATGTTTGCTATCTAAGGTATTACCTCTGGAAGTGCATTTTAAAGCTAGATCAGAGAGCTGTGTCTCTGTAGAGTCCCAAAATGATATGACCTATATTTCAGACACAAGTATCAGTTTAAACTGTGTCTCCACACCCCTTCTGTGAGTCATCTAGCTCCTCCTTTTAGAATATAAAATTACAAAAAATGGTTTCCTCTCAGGAGGTATTTTAAATAATGTGACTTCAGAAGAAAAAAAAGACATTTCCTAAATTATGAGTCTTTAATCAAGCCTTTTCTTTGAAATGGTGGCTGATTACTGTTTTCCCAAGGTGATCAAAGGGTTTTACGACATTTTAACACATTGCTGTTATGAATAGGTTCCTCATAGGAAGTCATAAAAGCTTATTAGGCATATCCTCTGGCAGATGGCCAGAGCCTTAATTAAGAACAGACTGGAAACTCTAGATTTCCCCTTTACTGGTCAGTTTCACACATCCTCTAGTCAGTTTACATATCCTGTAGCTTCACTGAAACCTGGGGAGGGGCACCCATGGAAGCACAGGCTGTCTTATGTGAAACAATCACATACTATATTTTTATTTTACAAATATCATACAATAATCCTAACCAGCTGGCCAAGTCTCACACAAATAACTTTGGTACTACTCCCACTTTAATTTGGTGTGACACCCTTAACGGTCAGAGTCACTAAGGGGTTGGGCTAGTATCGAGTGCCCCCCGTGGATGCAGATGACACCAGTACTTGGTCCTTTGCACAGTGTTTTCCCAGCACTTTAACATGCACTAGGGTCTGTCTGCTTCCCAAATCAATGAGTCCCTTTGCAGTCTTATTCCCCACCTTCACATCTGTTAGGTACTTGCCCCAGTTTGCCAAGGACAGATCTGCTTCAGTGCCGTTCTCTTTATTATGGCAGTTTCTTGCAAAATGGCCTGGCTTATTACAATTACAGCAGATAACGCCTTTTGGCACAGATTTTCTACCCCCACCAGAGTTCTTAGCAGACTTGGAATTTAAATGGGAAAAAGGGTTTCTTAGAGGTGCTTGGCTGTTACCTCACTGCTGTCTGGCCATTTGGTAGTCCTCAGTCAAAGAAACAGCTTTTTCCCCTTTCTCTAGTCGGTGTTGCTTTACCCACGGCTGCATATCTGGAGGCAAGATGTTGATGAAGTGCTCCATGGCAAATGTGTCAATGATCTGTGGGACTGTTTGCTCTCTGGTTGGATCCACTTCATCAGGATTTCTTGGAGTCGGGTGAAGGTTTCTCGAGGACTGTCATCCGAGTTGTACCTCAGAGATCGAAATCTCTGCCTGTAGGTCTCTCTGGAGATATCGTACTTTTTCAGAAATTCTCTTTTCACCAGGTCATAGTTTTCTGATTGTGCAATGCCCATACTTCTGTAGGCAAGCTGTGCTTTCCCTGTCAGGTAGGGTACCAGTCTGATTGTTCATTGCTGCTTTGGCCACTGGCACGCTGTGGCAATTCTTTCAAAGGTTGTCAGGTATGCCTCAATAACATCTGAGGGGCCGGCCGGTGGCTGAGGTTGAGGCACTGGGCGCCTCACACCTGCGCCTCGGCGACCCGGGTTGGGGAACAGACTCGGGTGGCGGGGTCGGTGGGAGAGGGAGGATCGAGCGTCCCAATGGATGCTCTCCTCCCTCAGGGCGGAGTTACCAAGAGCGCACTGCGCTCTGCATTCTCCCGAGCCGTGGAAGCACCGGCAGTGGGAAGGATGGAGGCAGCCGGCTTGTCGGAGACGGGAGGGGGGACATCGCGCGCATGAGGGTCTGCGGCGAAGCATGCTACCACTGGGATGTATGTCCCCAGTGCAAGGCGTCCTAGGGGGAGTGGGGACATAAGGGGAGAAAACCAGAAAATCCCCTCTGGCAGCCCTAGATGAAGGCCGCCCTAAGTCCACCCGGACCACCTACAGGACAGACCCCATTGTGCGAGGAGAGAAGGATGGGCACTCTAGGGGCAGATCCCTAAGGTAGGTACCGGGGGGACATGAGCGGACAGAAGGAGTGGGCACCGGAGGTAGGAAGGAGGAGGATAAAGATGAAAAAAAAATAAATAAATAACTTCTGAGGGACACAACTTTGTAAGTTTAATAGCTTTTAAGTTGCTTGCAGTTTGTTGCTCCTCTGGATCTGTGCTGGATTCTCTGCCTTTGATAGCTTGCAAGGCATCCAGCCATCGCTGCTCCTGTCGCTGCATCTCTTCTCTCATCTGCTGCTCCTGTAGCTGCATCTTTTCTCTCCTTTGCACTTCTAAATGCTGAATCTCTTTTGCTCTCTGTGTCTCAGTCTCTTTTTGTTGTATAGCCCACCATTTGAAAAAGTTCATCAGGCTTTCAGGTTCTGCCACTGCCTGTTCTTTTTCCATAATTTGTACTGGCTGTACCATCTCAGACTGGACTTCTGATGCTGCTAGTTTGGCTGCCATTCTCCTGGTAACCACTCCTGGACTTGCTGCTGCCAAATCCATACCTTCCTCTGTGCTTCCCTCGTACTAGGTCCAGCACCCACGCAAAAAACTCTTGTCTTAGGGTATGCGCGGCTTAAATCCCACTTAGGCTGACACCATTTGTCGTCGAGGCACAGGTCAGAAAGTATAGAGAAAACCCAGGAGCAGTTGTAAAATTCCACAAAACTTTTTATTTGTAGTTATAGGAACATAAAATAAACCTGATCAGAATAACTATGTACAGTAGTAAAATAAAATCTCTTGTAAAAAAAAAATCTACCTTGTAGCTCCGCTTAGTTGTTTTTATCAGTTTTTTCCAACCACCATCCTTTGCAAAACCTTCTGTTTTTTTGTCAATTTCAGGAGCTGCTTAGAACATGGAAAATAGAAACATAGAAGTAGAATAGAAACATAGAAGTTGATGGCAGATAAGGACCGCAAGGCCCATCCAGTCTGCCCATTTCTTTTTCTACCTTAAGAATGTGCCATCGGCCTTTGCTCTGTCAATGGCCTATCTAGTCATACTCATCTGTATTGCTCCCTTATGCCTATCCCATGCCTGTCTGAAGTCCTGCACTGTATTCATATCCACCACTTCCTGAGGTAGGCCGTTCCATGCATCCACCACCCTCTCTGTGAAAAAGACCTTCCTTACATTACCCCTTAATCGGCCTCCCTCTAATCTCATGCTTTGCCCTCTTGTCCTGCTATTTTTCTTATATTGAAACATGTTAGACTCTTTCACCTTGTTTATGCCCTTAAGGTATTTGAATGTTTCAATCATGTCACCTCTCTCCCTCCTTTGCTCTAGGGTATATATATTGAACTCCGTTAATCTGTCCTCATATGTTTTCTGATGCAGTCCCTGCACCATTTTGGTTGCCCTCTCTGGACTGCCTCAATCTGGTTAATGTCTTTGTGAAGGTGTGGCCTCCAGTACTGCACGCAGTACTCCAGATGGGGCCTAACCAGTGTCTTGTAAAGAAGGATTATTACCTCCCTCTTCCGACTTGTGATACCCCTACTAATACACCCCAACATCCCTCTAACCTTACCTACTGCTTTAGTGGTCTGCTTGAATGATTTCAGGTCATCGGTGATGATGACACCCAAGTCTCTTTCTTCCCTTGTGACTGCCAGCAACTCCCCTCCCAGCCTATAGGTGGCTTCAGGCTTTCTCTTCCCTGTGTGCATGATCTTGCACTTCTTAGCGTTAAACCCCAGTTGCCACTCTTCTGACCATTTTGCTAGTTTATCCACATCTCTCCTCATTCTGCCCATCCAATCTGGATCATCTACTCTGTTGCAGATCTTGGTGTCATCTGCAAACAGACAAACCTTACCCTCCAGTCCATCTGCAATGTCACTGATGAAGATATTGAAGAGGACTGACCCCAGGACTGATCCCTGAGGTACCCCACGTGTGACTTGCATCTCTTCTGACTGTATACCATTTACCACCACTCTCTGTTTTCTGCCCATCAACCAGTTTGCCACCCAGTTGACCAACGTCTGACCCACCCTGAGCCTACCCAGCTTATTAATCAATCTTCTATGTGGAACAGTATCGAAAGCTTTGCTGAAGTCAAGGTAGGCAACATCAACTGCTCCCCCTTGGTCCACCACTCAGGTTACCCAGTCAAAGAAATCTATGATATTAGTTTGACAGGAATTTCCTTTTGTAAACCCATGCTGTCTTGGATCCTGTGCTCTTATGGATTCCAGGTGTTGCACTATCCTTTCCTTAAGGAGTGTCTCCATAATCTTGCCCACTACTGAGGTAAGACTGACTGGTCTGCAGTTCCCTGCCTCCTCCCTGCTACCACTCTTGTGCAGCGGGATCACATGAACCCTTCTCCAGTCTTCTGGGACTGCTCCTGTGCTCAGAGACTCACTAAACAGTTCTGATAATGGCTTTGCTAGTTCCACCCTTAGCTCCTTTAGTACCCTGGGATGAATGCCTTCAGATCCCATTGCCTTGTCCACCCTGAGCTTATTGAGCTCTTGTAGGACCTTTTCTTTTGTGAAGGGACTAGTGCCCCCCGGTGTGCATGGTCCTGAGCTGTGAGCCCTGCCCTACCTTCTCTTCAATAAATACTGAGCAGAAGTATCTATTTAGGATACATGGTCCTCCTCCTCCTCACATGCCCCCTTATCCCCTTTGATCTTAGCAATACCCTGTCTGGACTTTCTCCTTTCACTAATGTATCTGTAGAAAGTCTTATCACCTTCTTTTACTGTTTGCGCTAGTGTTTCCTCTGTTTGGGCCTTTGCCTGCCTTACTGCTTTCCCTGCTTCCCTTAGGGAAGTTTAGTATGCCTCCCTATCTTCATCCTGCTCCGTTCCCTTATATTTCCTGAAGGCCAGCCTTTTGGCTCTGACATTTTCTGCTACTGTGTTTGAGAACTAAAGTGGTTTCCTTCTTCTTTTGCACTTCCTTTTCTCCCTAACAAAAAGGGATGTTGCTTCAAGTACTGCATCTTTAATGCTTGCCCACTTTGCCTGTATCCCCTCACCTGCATTTCTTTTTGCCAGGGCTAGCTTAACTCTGTTGGCTACCTTATCAAAGTTAGCTCCTCTGAAGTCCCATATTTATGCTTTGGAATGGGATGATTTAGTTCTAGTGGCCAAATTGAACCATACTATGTGATGGTCACTGACACCCAGGTGACCTTCTACCTGGAGATCTGTGATCCTTTCCCTGTTAGTCAGTACTAGATCTAGGAAAACCCTGTCTCTTGTGGGTTGTTGTACCAGTTGTTTGAGGCCCTCCCCCTGCAGGGAATCCACCACGTGTCTAGTTCTGGCAGATGTCCCTGCTGGTATTGACCAATCTGTATCTGGCATGTTGAAGTCTTCCATTATTAGAACCTCACCTTTAGCTGTCATATTTTGCATCTCTTCTAACAGTAACGAGTCTATGTCCTCCCCCTGGTCTGGAGGCCTGTTCACAACCCCAGTTCGTATAGCTGTCCTATTTCCTGTTTCCAGGGTGACCCACAGTTCTTCTGGCTTCTTATGTGTATTCTGAATTTCTGTAGCTTTGATATTTTCGTTGACATAAAGGGCCACTCCACCCCCCCATTTTGCACCTCGGTCTCTTCTGAACAGTACATAGCCAGGTACTGAAGTCTCCCAAGTGTGGTTACTGGTAAGTCATGTCTCGCTAATGGCTACTATGTCCACTTTAGCCTCTATCATTATTGCCTGCAGGTCTGGGATCTTGTTTTCCAGACTGCGAGCATTTGTGTACATGATTTTCCATTGGCCGGATTTTGGTGTGTTAGTTGTTGGGTGAGATCCGGCGTTTCTCCTGTGTGTCGTACAGGGAGCCAGACCTTTTTCTTTACCTGGTGATGCAAATGAACTAAAAACATGCTGAACTCCTGTTTGACCACTAGCTGAGGGGGAAGGGGTGTTCTTCCCATTCGACATATGGGGTGCTGCACCCCTCTCCCCATTTGCTAGTTTAAATATTCTGCAGACGTCAACTTCTGCCCCAATGCACTGACTCCCTCCTTAGTCAGATGCAGTCCATCAAGTTTAAAGAACTTTTGCTCCCAAAACTGTTGCCAGTTCCCTACAAATTTGTGTCCTTTTTCCTGGCACCAGCCCTTGGGCCACATGTTTAGTTCCCCTATCTCCCCTTCTCTGACCTTCCATCCATCTGTCCCCCTCTCCCAGACTGGCAGGATCTCAGAGAAGGAGATGCCGGACGAAATGGATGATAATTTGTCACCCAGACTGGTCAGGTGTTCCTTGGTCTCCACAACTGACTGGCTGGCGAGATCGTTAGTCCCTATGTGTACCAGGACGTCAATGTTTTCTCCTGCTTCCTGAGAACTTCCTGAGGTGTCCACAGCAGCTGCAAAAGGCTGAGAAATTTGTACTTAAAGAGGACCTTCCCTGATGGTCCAACAAGTTACAGTTTGTAGTTATTATATGCAGTAGTAGACCTGAAAAGGTGTATGCATTTGTTATTTCTGGCCAAAGTTTACTCTGCCTTCCATAATTTGGATTTGTTTTTGAGCCCTGCTATACTTGCCTTTGCAAAGAAGTGCAAGATAATGCATATGGGGCACAAAAACCCTGGCACAATATATCAGTTGGGGGGTGAGGATATAGCATGCACCAAGCAGGAAAGGGATCTTGGGGTTGTCATCTCTGATGACCTCAAGGTAGGGAAACAGTGTGACAAGGCATCAGGTAAAGCAAATAGGATTCTGGGATGTATAGGCAGGGGCATCACCAGCAGGAAAAGGGAGGTCATAATTCCGCTATACAAGACACTAGTGAGGCCCCACCTGGAGTACAGTGTACAGTTCTGGAGACCATACTTACGTAAGGACATAGACAGGGTAGAGAAGGTTCAGAGGAGGGCAACAAAGATGGTGCATGGGTTGCATCACAAATCCTATGAAGACAGGTTGAAGGAACTGAACATGTACTCCCTGGAGGAGAGGAGGAGAGAGGGATATGATAGAGACATACAAGTATCTCACAGGGAGGAACAGGGTGCAGGAAAACACTATTTTTAAGCGAAAAAGATGTTTCAGGACTAGAGGGCATGGGATGAAGTTGGAGGGAGGACGATTCAGAGGAAACATGAGAAAGAATTTCTTCACTGAACGGGTGGTGGACAAGTGGAACACCCTGCAGAGGAAGTGGTGGGGGCTGAAACAATCACAGGATTTAAGAATGCATGGGATAGACATAAAGGAATTCTAGAGGTCAGGGGTAAGGGGAAATAGACTTCTAGGAAAACAAACTGAACTTACAAGCTCAAATGGGCAGACTAGGTGGGCCATAGGCCCTTATCTGCCGACACTGTCTATGTATCTATGTATCTATGTATCTATGTTCAGCTGCTGGGCTGCTAGCTCCTTAAGACTTCACTGTAGGATAGAGGAGTGACTCACACTGTGTAGTACCATGTAATTGCAACAATGTTGCAAGGGAAACCTACCAGTACTCAGTGTACATGCTGTATTCCCCCTTCCCCAAGACACCCTGTTAGCAATGCATATGCCAAAATCTAAATGCCTTGTCAGTATGTTGTTGTTTTTTGTGTGAAATTGACTCTGCCCTACAGTGATGTCAGCAGTACAACCCTGGGCCCTCAGCAACCCCAGGCTTGCTTTAGAAGCTCTGGTACACCCTGCAGTTTTTAACAGCTCAGAATGCAAAAACTAACTTCAGCAGACAGTAATGAAATGCAATTCCAGAATCAATGCAAGAAGAGGTAATTAATGCATGAAAGTCAAAGTGACTAGGGGAAGGTCCTCTTTAAGTAATCTCTTGCTTGTTACAGTTATCTCAAATTATAAATATATACATTTCAACAGAAACACAAAACATTTTCTAAGCAAAAGTGATCCCCAAATCAGCTTCATTTCTATACATTGATTTTCATATATTTCATGTCAGTAGATATAGATATGCAAGAGAGGAAAAACATACAGCAAGATAAAACAGAGAGGCAGAGCGAGGCAAAGGATTGTGAGATTGTTCAGGTTGATCAAGTCCAAGGTCTCACAGGAAGATTTGGTTGTGCAACCAGACAGAGGAGACAGAAAATGAAAGAATACAGATCCTTCCATTTGCACACTTTCTCCCTAACAAATGGGGCAGGGTGTTATTCTGCCCTGTTACATAGACCCAAAAAGACACTTAACCTTATAGACTCTTTTGACAGCGACTCTCACCTCAGCTCACCCAGGTTAGGGCTGCACTGAGCTACTCAATATTAACAAAAAAAAAAAAACAGCAGAAAACATTTAAAAATACATGCAGCCTATCCATTTATATACTTCAATTAGCAAAAATCACAGAATTTAACAAATAACATTAAAGAATTATCTCAAGATTTGAACAGCTAGATGTGCATTTTGTAATCTGCCAAGAAAGCTTAACTGTTCATTTTGGTACTCTAGTGTTTCAAAGAAGTGTAAAGCTCTGAGCTGCCTTAGAAAAATGAACTTTTGTAATTGGTGCCTTCATTCATAACTTCTATTTTCTTCCCTTTCAACAGAATAAAATATCAGTCACACCAGATAATGAACCATTCGCTCAATACCGCTACCTGGTAACTCTCTTCACTGGACACCGAAGAGGGGCATCGACAACTTCCAAGGTGACTGGCTCTTAGCGGCTATGTGTTGTCATGTGACTAAGTCTGTCATGCGGTTTCTTGTCTGTGTCATGTGATTTATTCTGCCTATAAGCTGAACTCTGTCATGTGATGTACTCTGTCCATATAATATACTTTGTCATGTGATTTTTTGGGCCCATAAGATTAACTCTGTCATGTGATTTAATCTGTCCTTGTGATTTATTCTTTGCATGCAATTTACTCTGTTAATGTGCTTTACTTTATGCACTTTATTCTGTTTGTGTGGTTTACTCTGTCATGTAATTTATTTTGTCAATGAGCCCTGTTGAAAGCGCTATCATCAAATGGTACTGCTCTTTCTTTGGAAAATTACAATAAGCCATTACAGCCTGCATTGCAGACCTGGTTATAATTATGGCCCTGGACTTTTTCCCTCTGTAGATAGTCTTTGGATAGTATTTAATTGTTCAATGGAGGGAGACAAAGCCATTTCCTTTATGTTACACCTGAAATGCATGTAATAATATGTAGTGAACAGTGGGTTACTAAAGTAATTATTACACCATTGAAAACTGTAGGACAGTACAGTGCATACATATCTGCCATACTCTGCTGATGGACCTTTGCCATGACGAGGGATAAGATCACCCTTCCTGTATGAGTGACAGAGCATTGATTTCCATTTTTGCTTCATACTGGGCACAGTACAATGGATGTATAAAATACAGTAACATGTAGTACCCCTGGGTAGTGTTCCTGTTAGCCACAGAGATTGGTGTGCTGAAACAAACTCATATCATTCGCAGTCTGAGCTAAGATACATATTAATGGGGCAGAAGCTTCCATAGGGTGGTGCAATGTCTGCAGACAGGTGCATCTGTGGAGCCCATCTCAAGCACCTGCTCTCAGTTTCCCCAACAGCCATAGATTTTACAGCAGTTCGATATGATCTGGCCATGAGGTGTATGCCAGCAGCCTCAACAATGGTGTAAACTTTAAGACCACAGACAAGTAGTCCAGCAGGCCTCCCTTTGATGCAGGGATGGAAAATGTTAAGTTCCAGGGGCCTGGATATGGTATACTATCCACACTTCTGGCAGTATCCTTTCCCTTTAAATCTACTGCCGGAAAGTCTTCAAGCTGGCTCCTCCCACCCATCTGGGTGCTCACTCCCTCGGCACCTCCCCGTGATGTCAGATCTTCATTTTCGCTGGATAGAAAAAGGTTCCCTCCTTACTGCTCTCATGCCGAGTAGGCCCTTTGCATTAAAAACTTTTGAACTGCAACTTTTCATCTTCAGGCAATCTCCTTTACCTCTCCCATGGCGGACGATGGGAAGTCAACTCTTGGTTTCAAGAAGTGTGTGTGTGGGCAGAAGATATCCTGGATGGTCCCATACACCATGTGCGTCTACTGCCTAGGCCACGAGCATGATCTCCAGGCATGTGGACTGTGTTGCACCTTGCATCCTTCTACATTGGAAGACTGGCACACTTGAGGTTTCTACTATGGTCGATCCTTCGGCCCAGAATGTTGGCTCCACAGTCCACCCATCGAGCCAGTTGTTCAAGAAGTAGGCTGACCTTCCTATCAAGATATTTCTTAAGCCAGTCAGCCCATTGCCACAAGATGAGGCTGATACCTCCCTTTCTAGGACTCTGGTCCTGCCTGTTACCGCCCAGGGAAAGTTGGACCAATCTGCTGATCCACACCCTCTCCCTCAGGATCCGGTGGACCTGGAGGATCCTCGGCCTTTGCCAGCTCCCTCTGAGACCCACCATCAGTGGCCCCAATGGTCACGGTTGTGGTCCCAATCCCGAAGTCCCATGTCGAGTAGCCTGTGTCATTATTGACGTTCCCGATTTTCACATTTGGGCAAGCAGCACCACTGCTATTCCTCCTCCTCCTCTTCTTCCTCCTTGGATGAGGAGTTGCTCCACTGCAGAATGTGTCGGCTGTATGAGGGGCTCTTGTGGCACCAGCTAATGTTCTTTGGAGTGAAGCCTATCCTGGCCTCTACCCCAGCCATCACTTGACTCTCGCCAAAGAGGCCCCAGCCCACCCTGGCTCGGCAGAAGCCAGCTTGGCCTGAGCTGGCTCAGCCTCCTCCAGCTTCTCCACTGATTGTAGTGGAGCCGTCACTGAAACAGCTGAAGTTTGGACCTCCCCTAAGGATGCCCAGATGATATTGGGGCTTCCTCATCAGCCACCGTCACTCCCAACAGACCCCATAGAATCAGCAGGAACTCTGACAGTTGGCCTTTATTTGATGAATCCTCAGAATTTGAGGGCTTCTCTGCACTCCCGTCCTGTAGATGTGGAACCGGTGGAGGATTTGTTGGAGGTGCATGGCCCCACCTCTTTCATGGGCCTCCTCTGTCTTATAAGGGAATCCTATTGGTTGAAGATGGAACACACCCAAAAACGGGCTAGGTACCCACTCACCAAGATTCTCAACCAGCTGACTCCATGGGGGAGCCCTTTCCAGTCACAGAAGCCAGTCTCTGTCCTGCTCTGGAGCTCTGGCAGCATCCATCCTCTTGTCCTATGCCATTGGTCCAGATGGCCCACAAGCATGTTGTCCCTACCCATTCCCTTTCAGGTTGTACAGAGCACCCCTCAGCTGAGCACATAGTAGCCCACTCTGTGTTATGACCAGGGCCCCGAGTTTTCCGCGATTCCGCGGATGCGGCAAACCGCGGAAATATCCGTGGAATTTGCCATCACCTGATAACGGCCGCCTGTGGAACAAACGTCTGCTTCATTTGCCGACGGGGTGCCTAATCCCCGCCGGGCTGAACGCCTCTAAAGTCAGAGCGGCTGGGAGCCCACCCCAGTGTGGCAAGCAGTCCCGCTGACGTTTTTTTTCCTGTAAAACAAAAATTGTCCCACGGCGCGCCTCCCGAGCCCCTCCCACATCCCGCACCACCCACTGCGCACCCAGCCTCCCACACCCCCACCCCATACTTACTCCGGACTCGTGCGACGATCTTCGTGGACCGGGAACCGTCTGCACTCTTCAAAGGCAACGCGAACTGAGGAAATGCCAGTAAGCTGTATAATGGGCTAGATAGGAGGGTTCAACTTTATTACATATCTCAGGTATTTTGGGAATTTTTGCAGGATTTTCAACATGGGGTTTTTGGGACCCCTTCTCATGAATGATGTCACTGTCATGGCGTTATTCAGGGCTCGAAGGGTGATTTGCGCAGTGACTGCGTGATGACTGCTTAATCACCGCCGGGCCAAATACCACCATGACAGTGACATCATTCATGAGAAGGGGCCCAAAACCCCCATGTTGAAATTTGTTGCAAAATTCCAAAAATCACTGTTTAACGAGCGTATGCTATGTAGTTCCTCACAGAGGCTCGTAAGTTCGTGAATTTCAATATTTTCACTCCAGTTTCAACATTGCCATTTCGCCACACTGTCTTATGAGTAGTACAGCTGTCATTTTCACATCTCACCCAAAATGTGTTCCACCCTTAGAGGCGCAGAATGGCACAGTCGGTGTCTTGAAATCAATGTACGGGACAAATTAAGAAAATCACAGTGACACTGTTCATGAGCAGAGGTCTTGAAATGGCTATGTTGAAAATTTGGTGAAAAAATTCCAAACAATGACTGTTTAGCGAGCGATGCATTGCGCAGTTCCTACGCAGGCTCGTAAGTTAGCGAAATTTCAATATTTTCACTCCAGAGTTTCAACATTGCCATTTCACCACACTGTCTTATGAGTAGTATAGCTGTCATTTTCACATCTCACCCAAAATGTGTTTTCACCCTTGTAGCGCAGAATGGGCGAGGTCGGTGTACGAAAATCAATGTTCGGACAGATTAATAAAATCACAGTGATACTGTTCATGAGCAGAGTCTTAAACTGGCTATGTTGAAAATTTGGTGACAAACACCCATAAAATGACTGTATTATGGGCGTGCATTGTGTCAGATATGGCAAAAAAAACAAAAAGGAAAAAATTAAGGGTAAAAAAATGTACTGCGATTCATGAAATTGGTGTTAAGTAGCAGAAAGTTCCTGCATGATGAGAACCCTGCCGCAGAACTCCTCTGTTCATGTGCCGCAGAAAAATCGGGGCCCTGGTTATGACGCACTAGGAATGTTGGGGATGTGGATAAACCCCCTGACAAGGAATCTAAGAAGTTGGATCACATGGCCAAAAAGGTCTATGCTGCCTCCTTTCGCAGACTTTGTCAGGCGAGTTCGGCCCTTGTAATGGCCTAATTTTGCCCATGACCTTTTGGCAATGCTTGATGAGGTGCTTCCTTATCTCTAGCCCGACTTACAGACTATGGTCAAACAGGTCCGGAATCAGGGCCGAACTGCAGCTAGGCAGCAGCTCCAGACAGCCATGGATATTGGTGGCTCTTGGGCTCATTCCATGATGGTTGCTGTTGTCATGTGCTGCAGGGCATAGCTGAGGATCTAGACCTTCACGGCAGATATCAAGCACAAGTTGGCAGATGTCTCCTTCTTGAGCACCAACTTGTTTGGGCCCGGGGCTGAAGGACACCTCACACAGATAGAGAAGTCCAGTGCTACCCTGGACTCAGTGACCTCAATCCAGAGGGATCCCAGGGGCTCTAAAGCTCAGAAGAAGAAGAAGAAGAAGCCCTTTCAGCCCTTGTTTGCCCCTGCGGCCAAATGTCCCAGGCCTTAGCTGTGCAGCAGGCTCAGTCTTGGCATCCCTGGCTGAAGGATGTTGTATCAGTTGTCCAGAAGCCAGGTGTTTGAGGTCCTGGTGGATCTCCCTTCCTCTGCCTCCAAGCCTGCCAGTGACAGGATGGGGGTCCTCCCCATGCCCACCACTTCCTTTCCACCTGGTCTACTGTCATAACAAACAGGTGGGTTCTCAAAGTGGTTGGTCAGGGTCTGCCTCTGAAGTTTGAGACTTATTCACCTTACTGACCCTGTGCCCCACGGGAGGAAATGGTGTCCACCGACATTCTGTCAGCCCCTTGAAATGACATTGCCCAGCTTCTCTGCAAGGAGGTCGTGATCCCTGCCTTGGACCCTCCAGTACACCCAGTATTTGTCTCCAGGTACCTCCTGGTGCCAAAACAGATAGTGGGGCTGGCGCCCCATCTTAGATCTGCATGACCTGAACACATTTTTTCAGCCACACACTTTCAGGATGGTCACACTGTCTCAGAACATGCCATCTCTTGAGCAGAACATGTGGTTCTGCTTTCTGGATCTTCAGAATGCATTCTTCCACATCCTAATCTGTCTGTCCCACTGCCAGTTCCTCCAGTTCTGTGTGGGGAATCCTTTATGTGTTCCGGGCCATACTATTTGGTCTATCCTCAGCTCCCAGGGTCTTCGCCAAATGCATTGCAGTGGTGGCAGCTCACATGAGGTGCCTGGGGTCCGGGTTTATCCCTACCTGGCTGATTGCAAGTCCTTCCAGGGAGGAGGTGGAGTGGCCCAGGGATCTGGTCTTCCAGACCTGCGTTTCCATAGGCATCCTGGTCAACAGGGGAAAATGGGAACTCATGTCCTCGCAGGTGATTAACATAATCAGAGTGGAGCTTGACTCTTGCAGAGCCAGGGCTTGGCTTCCAGTGGACAGGATGGAGGCTTTCTCCTCCTTTGCCCAATCATTTCAGGTTAGACAGTTGAGCCCTGCTTGGGACTTCCTGTTCTTCTTGGGCTACATGGTGGCATGCACTATATGTCCCAATATATCCCCCTTCCACTATGCCCATAAAGAAGGTACCCAGGTCTTTAGCTACTGCTTACCTTTACCAGAGCACTCTCAATCTAATGATGAACTTGATATGTAAAATGTTCTCATTATGTGTAACTTCTGTGTCCTTATCGCCTGTATGTCTTCCACTACCAGCCGCTTGTAATCCTATTGTCTAAAACATTACAGTCACCTGACTGTACTGATCTGTTACCTGTATGTAACTGTTACACCCGGGTCGTCCCTGGAAAAGGGACCTCCGGGGCCCAGTGGGCCTACCCGGTCATCAAAATTCAATCAATCAATAAATAAATAAATAAATGCACCGGCATGGTCCATTGGGCCCAGTGGAGAATTAGTTTTCTGCAATGGGAGCTTGCCCACCAGTGGTCTCAACACAATGCTCACTTCCATCGGTCACTGTGACCCAGCTGATGTGATATGCCTTCTAGTGGTGGTTCATCCCAGAACATCTCTAGAAAGGGATCCCGTTTGTCCACCCAGAACCGATGGTCATCCTGAAGACCAGTGCCTCCCTGTTGGTCTAGGGTGCCCACCTGGAGGACCACACAGTCCATGGGCTCTGGACCACGAGGAGTCCTGGTGCCATATCAACCTGCTGGACCTTTGGGCAGTTCAACTGGCGCTGACAGCCTTTGTTCCATACATTCAGGGTCAGGTCATTCAGGTCCAGATGGACAACACCATGACCATGTACTACCTCAACAAACAAGGCAGGATGCATTCCCTTCCACTGTGCAGGGAAGATCTTGGCATCTGAACCC
This sequence comes from Neoceratodus forsteri, assembly GCA_016271365.2. Lineage (NCBI taxonomy): Eukaryota > Metazoa > Chordata > Ceratodontiformes > Ceratodontidae > Neoceratodus > Neoceratodus forsteri. The sequence goes on from CM028130.1 coordinate 1,114,204,637, forward strand.
TCACGCTCAGCTTGGAGGCCTATCTCCTGACCACATGGGTGGCATCTCCAACCAGCTGGCGGATGCTCTCAGCTGTGTGGGCGAGGTGTCTCACAAGTGGCCCCTCCATCTGGAGGTAGTACACAGCCTGTTCTCCCAAATGGGTGCCCCTCTGGTGGACCTATTTGCCTCCAGGGAGAACACAAAACTGAGACTGTACTGTGCCCCCCCCCCGCAGCAAGGAATGCTGCAGGGGGATGCCTTCTCCAGGCCCTGGACCCCGGCCTTCTCTATGCCTTCCCTCTGTTTCCCTTAATCCACAAGGTATTGCTCAAGGTTAGGAGGGACAAGGTGTGGATGATCCTGGTGGCTCCAAATTGGCCCCACCAGTATTGGTACCCGATCTCCTCAGCCTCAGCAGCAGGCTCCCATGGTGTCTTCCTCTCCACCCGGGCCTGCTCTCTTGCAATCCGAGGAAGATACTCCATCCAGATCTTCAGTCTCTGCACCTGACAGCCTGGTTCCTAAGCAGCTAGAGTTCCAGGCTTTGGGTTTCTCCAATGATGTCTAAACTGTGGTCAAGGCTTCTCAGAAGGAGTCAACCCACAGAGACAGGGTTGTCCTTCGTCCCAACCCAAAGTTCCTCCTGAAGGTTGTGTCAGATTTCTACCTTAACCAGGTGATAAATCTGGTGTACTTCACCAACCACACCTCAGAGGTCGAGCACAGGCTCCATAACTCAGATCGGTGGTGAGCACTAGCTTATTATTAGGAATGCATGACTGAGGTTCGGGGAGAGGTTCACCAGCTGTTTGTCACCTATGCTGAAGCTGCACCTGGCAGACTGGCAGCTAAGTGGACAATTGGTAATGTACTGTATCCTTCATTGACCTCTGCTATAGGGTGGCAGGTAGGGAGCCTCCCATAGGGCTAAGAGCTCATTCCACCTGTCATACCTCTGCCTCAGTGGCTGCTTCTAGGGATGTCCCTATCCAGGAAAACTGAAGGGCTGCAACCTGCAAGTCAGCACACACTGCTTCATTTCCCATTACCACATTGATCTTGAGTCACACCCGGGATGCCGGTTTTGGGACCTCAGTTTTCCAATCGGGTGTGCGCCTTGCCCCCCCTCCCAGAGAACTGCTAGGAGTGTGGCGGAAGTGAGGATAGTACACCATATCCACATTCCTAGAAAAACAGGTTACTCACCTGTAACAGTAGCTCTTACATTGAGAGGGCTCTTGCAGTAGGTACTAACATATAGGACTAAGCTGCCAGACGCTAGGACCACACGGAAACTTTTTAGCTAGCATCGTCTGGTGGTGGACCCCCCCACCTGACATCATGTGACTGATGTCAGTGTGGCACTATATAATGAGCGGTCCCCACGCCCGCCCCTCCAGCTCTTTCCTGCTGTCAACCTGCACATATCGGACCTCGCGGAGAATATTGCTTCTGTCGATACCATTTGGATGAGTATTATCTACTCATTTATTCTACATTAGTTCCATTTCTCATTAAGTATTAGTGTGAATGTCATCTCTGATACCTCCCAATTCACATAAAAACGAGTGTGACTCCTGTGGAACTCAGCTCCCTCACAAAGACGGCCATTCCCTTTGCCTCTTCTGCCTGGGCCCAGAACACAAGACCAAGGACTGTGAAGCCTGCCAGAAATTTCACAGGGCCACATGGAAACACTGTCAGCAGACCTTGGAAGCCCACTTATTAAAATTAAAAACGGCATCCATGAAGAAGGAATTGAAGAAACTCAAGAGCGTGTCCTGTTCACCAGAGGTCATCACAAGAAGAAGCAGGGCAAGGAGAGACATCAGGACTGGGAACAGTCTCCATCTTGTCCGTGGCCCCCTTCTGAAGCCGTGGACATGGAGGGGCCTCCCCCCCCGGGGGGATTCCTACAGCCAAGGCTGCCTCTGCCATTGCAGAGCAGCTGTTGCCCCCCCCCCGGATCAATTCGGTTCCAGCAGGAGTCTCCAGGGTAAAGGAGACACTTACTACCCTTAGGCCCTTTCAAAATCACAGGGTCTACAGCAAGTAGTACAATCAGTAAGTTGATAATCAGTTCCTCCGACAATCGCATGGCCACGGCTGATAAGTTGCATGTCAGCTCCTCCAAAGGGCACACAGCCCTGGATTCTCTGGCAGGCCCCGATAACAGGTCTGATGTCAAGGATCCAGTCCAGCTGCCACCTGTGCCGCAGCTGATCCCAGAGGGTTCCTCTCCTCAGATTCTCCCCCACCACCTCTTGAGGTGATCCCTCCAGTTTCCCCAGTACTGCAGGATCTGGAGGAGGGACAGCAACTGCCGTCGGGCCCCATCCCACTGCTGACACCGGATAACGTGATGCCTGGCTCACTGCCAGGCCCATTGAAATGGAACTAATCCCTCAGGGTCCTTCAGGTCTCTCAGGGATGCCATCACCATGCCTGATGCTGGCCCCTCCTACAGGACCTCCAGATGGGCTGTCGGGCCCTACTTCAGGCCCTATGGACCCACTGTCAGGCCTACCAAAGGGCCCTCCATCAGACTTTACATCAGGGCCTTTGCTGAGCCCCTTGGGTGCTCCTCTGAGCTATCCAATGCTATCCGGCTCCCCCATGCCACATTACCCAGTGCTGGGCTACCCAATGCCAGCGTAACTGATGCCAGGGTTTCCTCAGTACCCATCTCTGGGCTATCCCCCATCAGGTTTCCCATCACCTTACTATCAGGTGCTGGGCTGTCTAACACCGGGGTATGGACATCAGTCTCCACCTCAGCCTCAGGTGGACCTGCAAGTAATGCTTCATTCGTGGTGAGATGAAGCAAAATCTCAGCTCACGTCAGAGCTTATGAGATGTCAGCCTCCAGTTAACCCGATGCCCGGTCACCAGTGAATTGACACAAAAGCATCCTCCATCGACGGACTCTAGGCCTTTGACATCAGGTAGGTCTGCCAAGCCTTTACCTCTACCAATGTGGCTCAGGGGAATCTTGAGACTCACAGATATTTCGAGACCTGTGGCGTTCCCTCTACTCAGGCTTAGCACTCCCGAAAACAGCCTGACATCAGAATTTGAACCTGACTCGGCCAGTTCATGATCAGATTATGAGTCTTCTTCCCCGGATGAGCCAAAACCGAGGGACCCACCAAAGTTCCCCCTTGAGGACCCTTCCTTTATGGAACTCCTCGGGAAGATCCAAGCTGCCTACGACTGGTGCATGGAGGAACAAGATCCCCAACACCAGAGGCTCGCGGAGCATCTTAAGCTATCAGATCAATCTCTGACTCTCATTCTGATGTAGATAGGTCCTCACGAAGACTTGGCCTCCATGATATAGAAACAACCTGCTTCCCCAGCACCAGTGGCACGGAAGGCAGATAGGATGTACCAGACAACAGAAAGGAAGGACCACATTAGTGTCCACCCTAAGGCTGGTTCAGCGGTCATTCGTGCTGCCCATGACCGTTCATCCAAACCAAAACACCTCAGTATTTCTCTTCCAGATAAGGAGTTGAAGGTACTGGATTACTTTGGAAAAAGATTTTATTCTTCATCCACCCTAGCCATCAGAGCACTGAATTCATATTGCTCATATGGTAGTCTACCATAAATCCATTCCAGACCAATTTGAATCAAAGCTGGGGAAACTCCGGTTTAGTGTACAAGGTCCAATCAGCCATCCAGGATGCCCCTTTCTAGGGTCCTGTCCCTTTTGGAGGGGACATCAAAGATATTATTTCAGACCTACAGGACAAGGGCAAAGCCTTGTTCTCTGTCCAGTTTATGTACAAACCCCGCCCCCCCAGAAGCCTAAACAACCCTTTTGTAGGCAACAGCAATGACAGCAAAGGCAACAGCAGAACCAACGTCAGAACAGATGTCGGGCCACCTCAGCGGGCATGACTCCACTGGCTAAATCTCATAGAGCCTCAGGAACCACCTTCCCCACCATCTCCTGACTTGCTCTGACCCCTCCTACCCCCAGACTTGAAGCAAGAAGAACCGCTAGGCAGGTTTGCAAACCACCTACTGGGCTGAGAGGCAACTTCGGCAGACTCATGGGTACTTCAGCTTGTAGCCCAAGGGCACACAATCGAGTTTTTAGAGAGACCACCAGAGCATCCTCCAGGTCACTCTTATAACCCTCCAATTCACATTTAATTGGTCAGAAAGGAAATCGAATCTGTGTTTCAAAGGGCAGCTATAGATTACATTCCAGAGAGTCAGATGGGCAGGGGTTATTACTCTCACATCTTTCTAGTCCCCAAGAAGACAGGCAACCTCAGACCAATACTGGACCTCAGCAGTCTAAACCTCTTTGTAGAGTACAAGAGGTTCTGAGTGCTATCCCTACTGGGTCTTCTTCCCTTACTTCATCAGGGACACTGGCTCTGTGCTTTGGATATGCAGGATGCTTATCTGCATATCCCCATTTTTCCATCTCACCGTCACTTTCTCAGATTCGTTTTTCAGGGAGAACATTTCAGTTCAAAGCTCTCCCTTCTGGCCTGTCGTCAGCACCCAGAGTGTTCACAAAGTTCCTGGCAGTGGTTACGGTGGCCTTACACAGACAAGGTATTCATGTGTATCCATACCTCAATGACTGGCTCCTTTCATCCCCGTCGAGAGACAGCCTAATTGGATCTCTATTTCAGTACCTTGGACCTTTTCAAGCAGGTAGGCATCTCGGTGAACTACCACAAATCCCACCTTATCCCATCACAATGCCTACAATTTAGCTGGGCAGTGTTGGATACAGTCCAGGGAAGAGCCTTCCTCCCAACAGACAGAGTGGAGACTCTTCTTCAACAGGCACATCTGGTAGCTTCCCAGAGGCAGACCTCTGCAAGGTCAATCCTTCGCCTGCTGAGTCTCATGAAAGTTGCCATTCCAACTGTACATCTGGACAGGCTCCACATGTGGGTCACAAGATGGACTCTCAGAGTGCAGTGGGACCAGAGATCAGACAACCTGGATCCCTTGATCCTGGTCTCCAACCCGATGGCTCAGGACCTCTTGTGGTGGCAGAACCAGGACAACCTTTGAAAATGTGTCCCTTTCCAGCCCCCTCCTCCCTCCCAGACCCTGATGACAGATGCCTCAGGACTGGGCTGGGGAGCCCATCTGCGAACACACAAGACTCAAGGTTTCTGGACTCACAATGAACTTTCACTTCATATCAATGTACTGGAGATGACAGCTATGCGGTATGCCTTATAGGCATTCCAGCACCTCCTTCAGTAGTGATCGCTCATGGTCCAGACAGACAACATGTGTGTTGTCTGGTGCATAAACAAACAAGGGAGCACTCACTCGTACCCTCTCTGTCATGAAGTGATGAGAGTATGGTTCTGGGCAGTGCAACACAAGCTCGTGTCCTTGGTGTTCAAAACGTCCTGGTGGACATACTCAGCTATATTCAAACCAGAATCCATGAGTGGGAGCTGAGACAGTCTGTGGTAGATGAAATATTTGACCATTGGGGTCAACCAGACCTCAGTCTCTTTGCATCCCCATCCAACGCAAACCATCAACTTTCTGCTTGCTCGCTCCTGGGGATGGTGTTTTCTGGCAAGACGCGCTGTCTCTATGCTGGATGGGAAGGTTCATGTACGCCTTCCCTCCCTTTCCATTACTGCAGAGGGTATTACTGAAACTATAGGCAGAGGAGTACATGTGATCCTAACTGCTCCCTACTGGCTGCGTCAGATTTAGTTCTCTCTGCTTCAGCAACTGTCAGTGGATCCCCCGGTTCCCCTGCCCATCTATCAAGACCTCCTGAATCAGAAACAGGGCACCCAGGTCCATCCAGGCCTTCAGTCCCTTCACCTGCATGCATGGCACCTACTGACATAGCCGCCACTCACTTTGGAGTTTCCTCTAGGGTGGCACAGGTACCGGTGGAGGCTAGAATGCCGTCCACCCAATCCACTTATGCTATGAAATGGAAGAGATTTTCCATATGGGCCATGTCCAAGGAATGGGATTCCTTCTCCTGCCCTGTTCCACAGGTCTTAGAGTATCTGCTGCACCTGTCTGACCTCGGACTTAGTTACTCAATCTTAAAGGCCAATTATCTGTCATTCCTGCCTATCACATTCCAGTGGATGGTAAAACCTTGGCTCAATTAGAAATATCCACGACATTCCTAAAAGGGATTTTTCATTTAAATCCCCCAGTCAGGAGCCCTGTTCCTCCCTGGGACCTAAACTTCATTTTGGAAAAACTAAACACTGTCTCCATTTGAACCAGCTGTGAGTGGTGACATGCGCCACCTTTTGTGGAAAGTCTTCTTTTTTAGTTGCCATTACTTCGGCTCAAAGGATTTCCAAGCTTCAGGCCCTGATTTGTAAGGTGCCTCATCTGATTTTTCACAGAGACTGGTGGCTCTGCGTACAAATCCTATGTTTACTAGGGATGTGCAGACCTGAAAAGGCCCTGATCCTTATTATCAGGATCAGGATCCAGGCCAAAGTCCTGATTAGTTCTGATTCTGAGGCAGCATAGTACAGTGGTGAGGCAGTATAGTGCAGTGGTTTAAGGCTCAGAGCTACAAATCTGGTGACCTGGGTTTGAATCCCACAGCCCCCACTTGCACACTGTGTGAGCCTAAGCAAGTCACTTAACTTCCTTGTGCTTCCAGGCTGCACCTGTAAACAAGCTTTCAACTTAGTGCCTCTCACCTGGTTAAACAATTGAGAAAAAAAATTAGAACCTTTTGTAAAACATGAGGAAAACTGAAAATCTGTCACAAAATTGCATAAAACAGCATTACAATTTATGACACAGACATGGAATTGTAAACAGCATTTCAGGAAATGAAAACTGTGAGCTTATGGTACTGATGTGCTGGTCAGTTAAATACATGACAGTCATGCTGTTGACCTCTCTTAGCCTGTTCCCTGCCTCCGCAGTGGTGTAACTGTAAACAGACCAGTCTGACTTTAGTAGGGGATCCCATTCCCATTTTGTAGTATCCAATCATCATTTGACAGTTTGTCATTGTTGCACTGGCTCCTTCTCTGCACAGGAGAAAGTGGCAGAACACAAAAACTGCCACAATGCAAGTTCTGAGAGGTACTGACTACTGGGTGAGCACTGAAGCTCTGTCTGTTGGCCTTGGCCTTCCTATCCCTCCCCGCCAGATTAATCTGTATTTTCTTTTTATTCCCTTTGGCCCTTTTGTTCTTTTTAGCTAGCGATTTCTCTCTCTGTCTCCCTCTGACTGTGCCCCCCAAATTGAGCCATGAACACAAAAGAAACCAGCAGAAAGTCAGCCACCAAAGTTCTCAGCTGCACCTCCCCATCACTGCTCATTCACCCAATGGCTGTAACCTAGTCCTTGGTGTCTCGTGGTAGTGGCATGACACCCCCCTCCTCAGATTGCTGCTGCAATACCTGTGCCTGCCTGCATTGTAAAAACAACCCCCAACCCCTATTCTCTGGTGTCTAGTGGACCCCACCCCCCGATCAAGCCTGCCACAAAATAAATATACAGATATTGAGCTAGTGGCACTTTGCCTTCCATGAAGCCTCTCACCCCCTCAGACTGACACATTCCTAAATTAATTTTTGTGAACATCAGAACATGCAGGGAAAAGCCTTCAGAGATCCCACACACTTCAAATTAAGAGGTTCTGAAGCACGTAGCTGAGCCTTACAATTCAAATGTTAAGTTTTTTACTGTGTTTATTTAGGGAGCTTAACAGATTACTTAAATTCCAGCCTGCCTGGTTCAAGTTCCAAGCTATTTTTTGAAATCATTTTTTTCAATAAACATTTAATTTTTACGGCTACGTACGTGGAGCCTGCAGCCTTTTTGCAACAGCTCAGAAAAAAAAGCTACTGGAATAGGCCTTGGAATGCTTCCAGTGAAGTGCTGAAATGATCCTTCCAAAACTACATACTGGTCGGTAGTGCTCCGTCACAGCCGCACACTGCTACTCCATCGGCTGCAAATGGACGATCTCACAACAGCTTCCATTGGACTTTTGGAAGTAGCCTTCTGAAAGCCCAGTAGAGCTTAAATTCCTCAGCCACCACGATCAGGATACAGATTAACAGCCGTACTCTTTTGGCTGTTATTTCCACATTCTGATACGTCAACTGTGCATGCGCACGACTCATGCACATGCGCAGTTCTGTGGCTGCCACCACGTTGGGAATGGCACAATGCCATTCCCTGTAGTTCATCCCCCTGCACAATTGATGTCGCACACTGGGAGCTCACCCCAGTGTGTGAAAATATTTTAATGTACGTCTCTGATAAGTAGAAAACAGTCCCTCGTTGTTCCGTTGGCCGCACCCCTCCCCACATTATGCCCAACATCAGGATGCCCAATTCCTATGTCAGCATCATGTCCAACCCCCTTCCCCATTCATGTGGCATACTGGTTGCCCACCCCAGTGTGCCGAAATGTGTGCTTTTGTTGTTTTTCCTCTTGAAAATTAGAAAACGGTCCCTCGTTGCATTTTTTCATTCCTGTAAAACTGAAAACGGTCCCTCGTCATCGCCACAGTCCCCGCCTCCCTCCACCCTCCCACTGAGCACTCACCTCTCCACACACCCTTATCCCATACTTACCTCTGGGGGCGGCGCTGACTTCTCTCAACCAGGACACATCTACACTCTTCAAAGCCCAACCGCGAACTGAAGAATTAAAGGTAAACGCAATGGGATTTTCAACTTATGCTGATAGCGCAGCCATTTTTTGAATTTTTGGCCCAAATTTTTAACATGAGGTTCTTGGAACCTCACCTCATGAAAACTGTCACTGTCATTTTGTTACTTGGTCCCGAAAGGTGATTTGGCAGTCACTGCAGAGAATCACCTTTCGGGACCAAATCACCAAATGACAGTGCCACTGTTCATGAGGTGGGGTCCCAAAATGCCCATATTGCAAATTTGGTAAAATTCCAACAAATGATCAGTGCTATTTAGCGTGCATTACGCAGTTTTTACACACGCTTCTAACACCATCACTTGTTACTATGTTCACTCCACATTTGTTCCACTGCCATTTTTGCACACCTCCTTCAAACCAGTACAGCTGATATTTTCCACAACCTGGTCGAAATGTGTTTTCGCACGTCTGGCACACAATAGCGCATTTGCTCTGCGCAATCACCTTTTGAGACAATTGAACAAAATGACACTGGCACTGTTCATGAGGAGGGGTCCAAAAAAGGCCATGTTGAGAATTTGGTGAACAAATTCTGAAACATGACTGTGATATGAGTGTGCATTGTGCACCTGTCTATGTACACGCCTCACGTCACTACTTTTTAGTATTTTCACGTCACAATTTTAACATTGCCATTTTTGTATGCCTCCTTCACAACAGTACAGCTGTCATTTTCCACAACCTGCCTGAAATGTGTTTTTGCACCTGTGGTGCAGAATAGCATGCTTGGTCTCCGTAATCACCTTTCAGGACAGTTGAACAAAATGACACTGGCACTGTTCATGAGAAGTGGTCCAAAAAAGGCCATGGTGAAAATTTGGTGCAACACCTCCAACATATGGCCACGTGACACCTGGGCATTGACTGATTTCTATGCACATGTGTAACTTACGTTACTTGGTAGTGCTTCGCAACCTTATCGGCTCTGGCTGCTGTATTGCATGTAGCATTCACACGCTTTTGGTGGCAATTGTACCGCTGCAGCAGCGATGCTCCTACAAGCTCGGGCCAAGAGCTGTATCGGCTCTGGCTAGACTTTGTTTTCCCAGTGAGCACACTCAGCTGAAATGCAAAAAGAATGACGAATCAAAGTCAAGATCCACAGTCATCACAAGTTTGGACATTGCTTCTAGAAGTAGAGCAGGCTTTGGCCTAGCTGTTCTTCAGGGACTCTTGTCATAAGATCCCTGTTTCCTGCAGACTTGTTCATACCTCCCATGTCTCAGACTTGTCTTGATTTTGACTGCTTGAGACTCAGTCTTATATGTTAGTATCTACTGCAAGAGCCCTCTCAAATTCAGATAGTACAGTTACATGAGAACTTACTGTAACAGTAGATCTTTCAAGAAGCTCTTGCAGCAGGTAATGCTTTCCCTCCCCCCTTTCCCCTGGGTTTCTTCTGCTACTTTTCCTTTAATAGCTTTATAGCTCCAGGAGTCATATCCTTTCTCCTGTTACACCTTTCTAGGTCTCCGTTGGGAGAACTGGATTGCGGGCTTGGGGACCGCTCACTAAATAGCGCCACGTTGATGTCGGTCACGTGACATCGGGTGGGCTGTCCCCCACCAGACACTGCTAGCTAAAAATTTCCATGTGGCCCTAGTACCTACATAGATACATAGATACATAGACAGTGTCGGCAGATAAGGGCCTATGGCCCACCCAGTCTGCCCATTTGAGCTTGTAAGTTCAGTTTGTTTTCCTAGAAGTCTGTTGCCCCTTACCCGTGACCTCTAGAATTCTTTTATGTCTATCCCATGCATTCTTAAATCCCGTGATTGTTTCAGCCCCCACCATTCCTCTGGCAGGGTGTTCCACTTGTCCACCACCCGTTCTGTGAGAAATTCTTTCTCATGTTTCTCTGAATCGTCCCCTCCAACTTCATCCCATGCCCTCTAGTCCTGGAACATCTTTTTCGCTTAAAAATAGTGTTTTCCTGTACCCTGTTCCTCCCTGTAAGATACTTGTATGTCTCTATCATATCCCTCTCTCCTCCTCTCTCCTCCAGGAGTACATGTTCAGTTCCTTCAACCTGTCTTCATAGGACTTGTGATGCAATCCATGCACCATCTTTGCTGCCCTCCTCTGAACTTCTCTACCCTGTCTATGTCCTTACGTAGGTATGGTCTCCAGAACTGTACACTGTACTCTAGGTGAGGCCTCACTAAGTGTCTTGTATAGCGGAATTATGACCTCCTTTTCCTGCTGGTGATGCCCCTGCCTATACATCCCAGCATCCTATTTGCTTTACCTGCTGCCTTGTCACACTGTTTCCCTACCTTGAGGTCATCAGAGAGACAACCCCAAGATCCCTTTCCTGCTTGGTGCATGCTATATCCTCACCCCCAACTGATATATTGTGCCAGGGTTTTGTGCCCCATATGCATTATCTTGCACTTCTTTGCATTGAATTTCAACTGCCAAACCCCTGACCATTCTTCAAGTTTCTGCAGGTAAGCTTCTCATTCTGTCTACACCCTCTGGTGTGTCTACTCTGTTACAGAGCTTTGTGTCATCAGCGTAACAGTGAAATTCTGCCTTCTAGATCCTGCGCAATGTCACTGATGAAGATGTTGAATAGGACCGGTCCCAGCACTGATCCCTGTGGTACCCCACTGGTCACTCTTCCCTCTGTGGAGTGACAGCCATTTACCACCACCCTCTGTGTCCTGCCACCCAGCCAGTTACCTACCCACCACACTACTGTCCTGCCCACACCCATATTCCCCAGTTTGTGTAATAGTCTTCTATGTGGCACAGTGTCAAAGGCCTTGCTGAAGTCCAGATAGGCCATGTCCACTGCCCTCCCTGATCCACCTCCCTAGTCACCCAGTCAAAAAATTCAACGAGGTTGGTCTGACATGACCTCCTCCTAGTGAAACCATGCTGCCTTGGGTCCTGTAGTCCATTGATAACCAGATGTTCCACCAATCTCCTTCAGTAGTGCTTCCATGATCTTCCCACTACCGAGTGTGAGGCTGACTGGTCTGTAGTTCCCTGCTTCCTCTTTGTTCCCACTTTGTATAAGGGGACTACATCTGCTGTCCTCCAGTCTTTGGGTACTTCCCTGTTTCCAGTGATCGGCTAAACAGGATAGCCAGAGGTTCAGCACCACCTCTCTTAGTTCTTTAGGACCCTGGGTGCACCCGTCTGGCCCCATTGCTTTATCAACTCTTATTACTTCCAGTTCCTTCAGGACCCTTTCTGCCCAAAGGACTTGTGTCCATTTCTGCACCATTCTCACCTTGTACTCCCTTCAGACCCATTACCTCCTCTTCCTCAGTAAAGACTGAGCAGAAATACCTGTTCAATATGTCAGCTTTACTGTTGTCATCCTCCACGTGGTTCCCCATCCCCCTTCAGTCTCACTATCCTCCCTTTGTCTTTTCTTTTTCACTTATGTACCTGTAAAGGTTTTGTCCCTCTACCCACTGATTTTGCAATGTGTTCTTCTGTCTGAGCTTTGGCTTCCTTTACTGACCTCCCTGCCTCTCTTTGCTTCTCCTGGTACTTCTCCCTATCCCCTTCTGCCTGTGTCTTTTGTATTGCCTGAATGCAATCTTTTGGCTTTCACTTTCTTTGATACCTCTTGAAAACCATAATGGTCTCCTCTCCTTTTCCTCTTGCTAACCTGCTTAATGCATAATTCTGTTGTTCTTGTAATCCCATTTTAAATACTGCCCACTGTTCCTCAACCCCTGATTCCTGTCCCATTCCTTAATGCCTCTTTCAAGTATCTCCCCATTTTCCCAAAGTCTGCCCCTAAAATCCAGGATATGTGTTTTGTGTGGTTTGGTTCTGCTCTTTCTGTAATTTCAAACCACAATGACTGGTGGTCACTGTTTCCCAGGTGCTCCCCACTGTTACCTCCATCGCACTGTCCCTGTTTGTGAGCACAAGGTCCAGTATTGCCTTCTGCCGAGTTGGTTCCATGACCAGTTGCTTGAGGAAGGCACCCTGAAGGGAGTCCAGGGGTAAATCTGCTCCTAGTTGATGCTGCTGCTGGGATGCTCCAGTCCACGTCTGGAATATTGAAGTCTCCAACCAGTACTACCTCACCTTTGTCTGCCATCCTTTGGATGGTGGCTTAGTCCTGTATGTTAGTACCTACTGCAAGAGCCTCTCTTGAAGATCTACTGTTATGGTAAGTTTTTACGTAACTGTACTTCCTAGAAGTGGTATACGGTGTACATCCACACTGACCTCCCTGACCTCCCCTGGCAAGTGGCACACCTGTCTTGCTACCAGTGGGCATGATTTGATGTTCCTGGGCAGTGCCAAGGGAGTTACCACCCAGCTGGGTGGGAGGAGACAGCTTGAAGACTTTCTGGCAGGAGATTTAAAGGGGAAAGGCTACTACCAGACTTGTGGATGTATGCCATATACCACTCCGAGAACTACTGTTGCAGGTGAGAAACCTGTTTTTTTTTTTTATACAAAATTTTGTTGGTCAGAGGACAGATGCAGCAGGGTATTCAACAATGAAGGGCTGTGTGAGGTGAATACTGATTGGCACTGATGTAGCCGAATATGCCTGTGTTTGGTTTGCTGAGCTGAAACTCGAATATGTGCTATTTTCAATTTGTATTTCTGCGTGGGGACTGCATTCTGAGAGCCAAAATGGATGAAAATAGCAGGCATTTTTTTTCCACCAATTTTTTCCCACTTACATTTTCTTTCCAGTCCTTTCACATTCACTCTTGGGGTGGGTGCACATGTCAGCTAAACAGGAAGAGGCAGTCAGTGAGTGAGGGCAGGCTGGAGCAGTGGAAGGGCAGCTGGTGCAGTAGTCAGGGATGAAGACAGGCAGAATGACTTGGCCAGTACAAGTACAGGTACTTCCAGACGTGCCAACTGATTGGCTGTGGTGATGAGTTAAGCACGTAACCCAGCAGGCTGTAGGCAGGAGTGCACACTGCGTTGCTCATTCAGGACTGGGACAGGCTGCTGACCCGTTCAGTGTGTGCTTCACGCAGCATCATATAGTCAGGTTCTGGGGGCCGATTAAACCTGTGGGCTGCTTCTGGACCTGAGGTCATCTCGCCACAAACAAAAACTGTGCGGCAATGAATGCCGCAAGCATAAGGACTTGTGCTGAAATAATGTCACATAAAATATTGTTGGCCACAGAAACAGTTCACACCCTTAGAATACATGGGCTTCCTTGTATTTTTTTGGTGGGTTTCACCCCAACACCCCGGAATTTAGAGTAAACTTTGGGGGAGGGACTTCAATGATGGGAGAAGGGAGGATTTTTTTAAACACCAAAGTTTGCAGCACAGGGAGAACGGGGAACGGAACCTCAGTCCCAGATCTCCTATTATGCATGTGCTGGTGCCTTAGCCACCCAAGACGGACCTGGCTCGACCAGGCACCCAGCACACAGTAACTTGATCCCTTTGAAGAAAAGCATACAGCAACAGGGGCAGTAATAATTCCCTATTGCTGTTGTACCCCCTGTCACTTTAAGTCCATGCACTCACTACACCAACGCAGTTAATACTGCGCTGTCTTTATTGCATGGTATTGGCCCGTTACCCTGGTTCTGTGAAATTTATTTTGCTTTCCCTGGGAAAAGAAAAACTATTACTACTAGTAGTAGTCCAGTAGTAAACTGAAAAAAGGTCAAAAGAAAAAACAAAACTTGGTTGGCCTGGTGGTGCTGAAGGGTTGAGGCGCTGGATGCCACAGCTTGTGCCACGCCAGCGACCTGGGTTTGGGAATAAGCCCGGGCAGGACAGGGGAGGGAGAGGATAGAGCATCCAGAGGACAGCTCTCCTCTCCTCTCCCAGGAGGAGGGTACCAGCTTGCATCTCGACCTATTTCCTGGCAGCTAGAGGCACAGCAAGTGCAGAGCAACACAGAGAGAGGGTAGGAAGTGGTAGACATCTGCGAGTATGCCTTGACATAAGCGGCGCATGACACTCCCTCAGAATAGGGAAAATAAACACTGGAGCACCAAGGGGAAGGAGTGCCAGCACAGACCCTAGTTAGTTCTGATTGCCTGACCACCAGAGTGACCTGACGAAACAAGAATTGACTTGGGGTGTACATGCTCTTCTCCGTACTTGCCTGGGGGGGGGGGTACAGCCATGGCTCCGTGGGGGTCCACTGGGGATTCAGGTAAGGCAGTGAAGTGAGGCTAGTGCTTAGACATCTCCCGACAGAGCAGGGCTTCAGCATTGGAGGGGATAAAGAAAGATTTAAAAAAAACAACTGTCACAGACAGAGGGGGTGGGGTGGCAGAGTGCAGACTCATGGTGTGGACACTCTGGGAACTCCATAATCTTATCCTCAGAGACAGAGTGCTTGTTTTTGGGCAAGAAGAACAGGCTAAATGTACAAGAAGCTAGAATTATTTAAAAAGTCTTATTCACTCAGGAAAAAAGCAAGCTGAGTTTGCTAAAGGAGGTGGGGGCTGGGTAAATATTCTCCCAGAGACAGAGTGCTTGTTCTTGGGCAAGAAAAACAGTCACAAACACACAGGCTAAGTCTACAAGAAGCAAACACTATTAAAAAAAAAATTGTATTCAGGAAAAAAATGAGTTTTGTAATAGGTAGTAGGAGAAGAAGTGGGTGTGAAAGAAAGCAAAAGCTATGAAGCCTATTTATGACAAAAGGGCCTGCATTTGTCAGTTTACCTTGTGTACCCTGCCGGTGTGAACAGTTAAAAAAAATCAGTTCTTGAGGCATTGTAGTAGAGCAAAGGGTCAGTTACCTTGTACGTCTTGCTCAGTGTGACCATTAAAAAAATCATTTCTTCAGGCACAGTAGTGGTGCACAGTGACATTTGCATTCTGCATCTTGCCCAGTGTCACCATTAAAATAAAATGAGATCTTACTTCGAGGGAGCTCTTGCAACTGGCAATAACCATTAGGACTGAGCCGCTAGGTTCTGGGACCACACAGAAAACTTCTAGCTAATAGTATATAGTGGGGGACCACCCCAACGTTGGCGTGCCGATGTCAGCCAATGTTATAAAGGGGGTGATCCCCACCACATCCCCAGTACTTTTCCTGCAGTTGACCCACACAGTTCTGACCTTCACAGACTCCAGCTTCTAGTTAACTGCCATTTTCTTCACTTTTTATTATTTTCATAATTTTACAGTTATCTTTAATTTTCTTTGTATTACTGTATGATTTCTTCTCCAGTAACATCTTCTGACTGGCGAATGAAGTGTGATTGCAGCAAGCAGATTCCCGCTAAGGACAGACATTCCTTGTGTCTGTTCTGTATAGACCCTAACCACAATACTGAGGCCTGCCAACACTGCCAAGAGTTTAACCAGGTCACATGGAGACGCCAGTCTAAGACTCTTCAGACTTTCCTTCTGCAGCAGAAGTTAGTGACAATGGAGAAGGAGCTCCAAGGCAAAAGCTCTTCTTCCTACCCAGTCTCTGTGATTTCTGCTTCTTCCCATAAAGAGAAAAATTCAAGCAGGAAGCACAAGCACTGGGACAAGGACTGGGATCGGCCCCAGTAAGCTTCCCTCTCCAGGTCACCGCATAAGTTGACGAATGTTTCTGGATCTTCCTCCCACTGGAGGTTGTCCCTCCTTCACTGGCAGCCCTCACACCCTCTGGGCTGCCCGTATCTTTGCCTCCCACTCTCCTTACCATTTCAGATGAAGGCTGTTTTGGGCTTCAGATGCCATCCTTAGCCCCAAAGCCCCAGAAATTCAGGCCCCTTTTCCCAGAGGGTTTTCAGCCAGGTGGCTCAACCGTCTCTTCAGATGAAGGATCTTGGCCTTCCACCCCTCCAGTCTTGGCATTGCCTACATCGGTCCCACATTCAGGGTGTGCTCGCCTCTCCTTCTAGGGTGACGCCACTGTCTCTGAAGGGGATATCCTCCCCTATGCAGGCTACCCCTGCCCAGGCTGGGTCACCTGACTGGCGCCAGCCCCCTTCTCCTCAGCTGACCGCGGCTTCACTGGTGCCAACCCTGATGATCCTTCACCGTCATCAGTCAAGCCTTAGCTGGTGCCAGTCACTTCTCAGCTGCAGCCGATGCCTGCTACACCAACGCCGGTTCTTTCAAGATGGATGCTGGCCAGCCCTTCACCTCAGGAGTCAACATCCAGCCATTCAGTTCCTCAGAGACTGACACTGGATCCTGAGAAGCCTCAGGAACAGATGCCAGGGGAGCCTATACCTTCCCACCCGATGCCCCATCCACTCCCACTATCCATGGACTATACCGCCTTATTCACAGCTTGGTGAGAGTTTATGCAGAAGAAGGAACCCCACAGAAGACCTCCTACCCCGTCTCCGAGAAAACTTTCACCCTCACTGATCTGGGTTCCCTCTCTCACTCCCTGGTCTCCCAGTAACATGGAGGGGACAGGCCTAAGAAGGATGGCTGTCCACCGACACCTGTCCCAGACTCTCCATCAGGGAAGATTCCTCCTCCTCCTCCTCCTCCTCTGAGGACGCAGAAGATTCCAGTTTAACATCAGAGCCAGAGGAGCCTAGGGATACCCCCAGATCCCCTTCTGATGATCCAACATTCCTGGATATCATGAGGCACACTCAGTCCCTAACTGGCTGGAATTTGGAGGAACTGGACCCAGAACGCTGGCACCTGGCAGCCTTCCTCCGTAATAAAGATGCTCTGCTCTCGGTCATACCTCCCCTTATTAACTGCTTTGAGGATGTCAACAAGGCTGCATGGAACCACCCATCTTCCACCCAGGCCCTGGCTAAGAAGGCAGACAGACTTTACCACGCCCCTAGGGACAAGCCTTTTTTATGGGGGGAACTCTGTGCCCAACTTGGCGGTCATGAACTCTGCTCATTTTATTTATTTATTTATTTATTGGAATCTCAGATAACACCTTTGAGCTAAAAGCTTGTTTACAAAGGTTCCACGGCGTAAGGCAATACACAAGGTACATAAACATTACAAAACAGATAGGGGTATATACAGCAGGCAAGTACATTATGGTACATACGGATACAGATTCAAGCAAGTACAGTTAAAGTACAGCAGGTAGGAGAGGTCAACTTTATTGCAACATTACTAAGAGCATGCCTAAGGTGGACAAGCAATTTATAGTGGTAGCTGTGCTTCAATGCATGCAGGTAGAGTTATGGAGGGTCAGAAGTGGTGGTGACCAAAGGAGGGGGAGGACAGAATAGATGACAGCAGGGGGAAGGTGGGGCAAAGACAAAGGGGTGACAGAATAAGTGGGTTGAGTGTTCAGAGGGTGGGATTGGATAGAAATCTGCCCAGGGTTACTGTATGTAGGTGATAGGGCAGGGCTGGGTGATGTGGGGAGTGAGGGATAAGGAAAGGGTTTAAAGTGTGGGGTAGGGTGAGGGGAAACCGGGGTCAAAATTGGGGGTAGTATTTGTGAAGAGAAAACAGGAAGGCGGTGGGGATAAAGAAGGGACATGGGGGTAGATGCTCAGTGGGGACCCAATCACCTTATCACGCATCCTTCAGACAAGGAGTCTCATCAGGTGGATTTCTAGGGCTAGAAGGTCTATGCCTCAGCCACCTTGGCTGATTTGTCCCAAAATTTCCTCACCCACATGATACAATACCAGAATGCCTGTGGGATAAGGCTTTGGAATTGGTACAGACCCTGCCAGATGATCCCACTAAGTCTCAAGTGACTCAAGTTCTGAAGTCAGGAGCCAACATTAGGAATCATGTACTAAGGGCTTCCTATGATACAACCGACATGGATGGATGGGCAGCAGCCACAGGCATTTGCATTTGCAGGCACTGGAGCTCAGTGTTTTTGGTTTTGCTCTGGACGTGCAGACCAAAATCCTTGATGCTCCTTTTAGGGGGTCGGTTCTCTTTGGCAAAGACGCCCAGAGCATTATCTCCCACCTGCAAGAATCTGGCCAGGCTCTAGAGATGGTGCACTCATTTTACCAGTCTCAGGCCAAGCCCCAGCAGTGTCAGCCCTTTCAGAGAAACCAACTTCAGCAGTCCCAACAGCAGCAGCCCAGAGGAGCCTTCAAACGTAAGGCCCCTCCCAGGCAGCAGGAGCCTCAGCCCCTAGAGCCCATAGGGCCTCCCCGCTGCCCTACCCATCCCAGGTTCTTCTGCATGACTCCTTGCCTGACTCCCCTCTCCCAGCAGAGACTTTGGAGGAGGCTGTGGGGGTTGGTGTCATTTTTCCCTTTACCTGGATGGTTGGCGCAGAATCCCCTCTGACCAGTGGGTGCTTCAGCTGGTGGAAAGGAGGCACACTCTCAAATTCCAAGAGATACCCCTGAATAACTCTCCTTTGCACTCCCACTACCCTCTAAATCACATTTCCCTCATCCAGGAGGAGTTCCAGGCACTGGTGATCAAAAGAGCTATAGAACCTGTCCCTGCAAAACAAAGGGGAAAAGGGTTTTATTCCCATTTCATCCTGGTCCCAAAGAAGACCGGTTATCTGAGACCAGTCTTGGACCTCAGACACCTGAATTTATTTATCAAATACAACTGCTTCAGGATGGTTACCCTCAGAGTCTTCTACATCTCCTTCACCAAGGAGATTGGCTCTGCTTTCTGGACATGCGGGATGCGTACCTCCATATCAAGGTGTTCCAGTCTCATAGGAGGTTCCTGCGCTTTTGCTTCCAGGGGAACCATTAGCAGTTCAGGGTCCTTCCCTTCAGCCTCTCCTTGGCAACTCAAGTCTTCACCAAGTGCCTTGTAGTAGTGGCCATGGCCCTCAGGAAGCAGGGTCTTTACATTTTTCCCTACCTCAATGATTGACTGCCCACAGCCCCCTCAAGAAGTCAGCTTCTCTGGACAATGGAGATTACCTTTTATTTGTTTTGGACACTGGTAATCACTCTGAACCTTCCAAAGTCCTCCCTCTTACTAAGTCAAAGGCTGGAGTTCATTGGTGCAATGTTAGACTCAGCTCAGGGCAAGGCCTTCCTGCCTCTAGACAGAGCAAAACGCCTTATGGCTCAGGCATGCCTGGTGTATTTGTCGTAATAGGCCCTGGCCAGGTCATTCCTCAGGCTCTTGTGACACATGGGAGCTGTCATTGTCACTGTTTCACTTGCCATCCTGTACATGAGGGTGACTCAATGGACCCTATGGGTGCAATGGGACCAATGTACGGATGATTTAGAACAGAGAATCCTAGTTTCCAGCCCTGTCCAGCAAACCCTGTCTTGGTGGATGAATCCCCCCCCAGCCTCCTCAGAGGGGTTCCCTTCCAAGTGGAATCTCCCACTCAGATCCTCACAACAGACATGTCCCATCTGAGCCAGAGCACCCACTTGGCAGACCATCAAACCCAGGGGACTTGGTCTCAGTAGAAGCAGCATCTCCATATCAATGTATGCATTCCTCCTGGCCTTCCTGGCTTTTCTGGGTCCTCTCTGGATTCAGACAGACAACATGTCGGTAGTCTATTACATCAACAAGCAATGGGGGACTCATTCATACCCCCCTATGCAAGAAGGCCATAAGGGTCAGTCACTGGGCCATAGAACATGACCTGGTTCTAATGGCAGTTCATGTTCCAGGCATGCAAAATGTTCTGGCCGACAGCCTAAGTCGGTCCAGGTCACAAATACATGAGTGGGAACTCCTATCCTCCGTAGTCGCGGATCTCTTCGACAGGTAGAAGACTTGGTTTGCTGGCCAAGGCACTTAGCTTCACCTGAGCTCTTTCCTTCCAAGACTGCTTGAAAGGCAGAGTAGAGAACCTTACCAGAGCAAGGGAAAAGGATTAAGACTTCTTTTGGCTAGGCAGATTTACTGTGTGGTGTTGTTTTTATTTTTTACTCACAGGATTACTACTGTTTGTTGCTAATATTTCATTGCTTTTATTTTTCTCTGATTCAAATTGTTGTTGCTGGTATACCTTCTTCTGCATTATTACAAGGTGTGCCTACAGGTAATGTAACAGATTACTGCTGTAATCTTCTGATTCAAATTGTCTTTTGCAAGGTATATCTTCTATTACTGCTTTATTTTTCTCTGTAGCAAAGTGTTTCTTACAGGGTATATCTTCTCTGAAATTATTACAGGTGGAGCTTACATTTTTGTGACTTTGTTATCATTGGGTTAAGCAATATTACTGTTTGACACTGTTTTATTTTATTCTTTTTTTTTTTGTTGTTGAAAAGGTTTGTTGTCTCAGAGGTGTTTCAGTCTCCTTCTCACATTGAAGGAGCTAATTGCTTTCCTCCCACAGCTCTTCCAAAGGATTAGGTGTGTATGTGAGGGTGGAGCTGGCAAACTGTCAGTAATTTCCAACAGAAAGAAGGGTTAAAAGGTCAGGTTAGTTGATATCTTGGAGGTAGAAGACTTGGTTTTCTGGCCAAGGCACTTAGCTTCACCTGAGCTCTTTCCTTCCAAGACTGCTTGAAAGGCAGAGTAGAGAACCTTACCAGAGCAAGGGAAAAGGATTAAGACTTCTTTTGGCTAAGCAGATTTACTGTGTGGTGTTGTTTTCATTTTTTACTCACAGGGATTGCTACTGTTTGTTGCTAACATTTCATTGCTTTATTTTTCTCTGTAGCAAAGTGTTTCTTACAGCGTATATCTTCTCTGAAATTATTACAGGTGGTGCTTTACAGGTTTTACAGTTTTATCTAAGATTAGGATAAGCTTTCAGGGTTACTGCATTTGTTGTTGACTGATTGTTTCTGCTCTTACCTCTTTGTTCTTTCGTCCGTGGTTCTTCTGTTTTGGCAGGGGAAGGGCCCAGCCACTCACCCCCCATCCCCAACCACCCTCACACTCACACCCTTTATAGGGTACCACAGTTGTGACATTTCCTGTGGCAGAGCAGGAAGGGTGGATCAGTGGGGCATCCACAAGGTGAGCTCATTTACAGGGCATCTAGTAATTTAACTTGTTATAACAAGTTAAACAAAAACAAAACACAATCAAACCATTACTTGCATTTTTTTCCTTCTAATTACTCTGACTAGGTTATAAACCCAGCAACTTATCTGGAATGGATATCATTAACTGCAGGTACTGTGGAACAATTTTCAGAAGGACAGTCTTACAGGATTTTGGACACTGTCCTACATGCTGGGCCATTGGAGATCTTAGGGCTCAGCTCCAGGCAGCATGGGCAGAGATTGCACGCCTCAAATTTCATATTCAAGAGGAAATACATTATAAGAACCACCAGCTATTTCCCCAGCATCCAACAGAAAAAACCTCAACCACAGAGGGTAGTTGGACAAGGAGGTTGGCAGGTGGTTAGGAGGGGCAAATCGGGTGCCCCATCACTCTCTGCTTTCCAACATATTACCTCCAAAAAACCATATAAACACTACAAACAGGTATCTTCCTCTATCTCTGAAATCAAACAAAGAGGCAGAAGACACTGCAGAGCAGGACACTGCAGCACAGGAGCTAGCACAACAAAACTCACCCAAATCAGGAACCAAAACAAAAAAAGCAAAAAGGAAATCCAAAAAAC
Source organism: Neoceratodus forsteri (assembly GCA_016271365.2). Lineage (NCBI taxonomy): Eukaryota > Metazoa > Chordata > Ceratodontiformes > Ceratodontidae > Neoceratodus > Neoceratodus forsteri. The sequence continues at coordinate 1,114,226,719 of CM028130.1, forward strand.
TTCTGATCATAGGAGACTCCATGATTCGGGGAGTTGATACCCATCTCCAGCCAGGGGTAATGGTCACATGTCTCCCAGGTATATCAGCATGGAGAGACACTGACCGCATTGCTAAAATTGTTCACAAAGCAGGAGAAAACATTGATGTCCTAGTACACATAGGGACAAATGATCTCACCAGCCGGTCAGTTGTGGAGACCAAGGTACACCTGACCAGGCTGGGTGACAAACTATCATCCATTTCATCCAGCATTTCCTTCTCTGAGATACTGCCAGTCTGGGAGAGGGGGGCAGATGGACGGAAGGTCAGAGAAGGGGAGATAGGGGAGCTAAACACGTGGCTCAAGGGATGGTGCCAGGAAAAGGGACACAGATTTGTAGGGAACTGGCAGCAGTTCTGGGAGCAAAAGTTCTTTAAATTTGATGGACTGCATCTGACTAAGAGGGAGTCAGTGCATTGGGGAAAAGTTTGACGTCTTTGCAGAATATTTAAACTAGCAAATGGGAGAGGGTGCACACCTATATCGTTGAATGGGAAGAACACCCTCCCCTCAGCTAGTGGTCAAACAGGGATTCAGCATGTTTGCAGTTCATTTGCATCACCAGGTAAGAAAAGGTTTGTCTCCCCATATGATGCACAGGGGTAATGCCAAATCTCACCCAACAACTAACACACCAAATCTGCCCAATGGAAAATCATGTACACAAATGCTCACAGCCTGGGAAATAAGATCCCAGACCTGCAGACAATAATGTCAGAGGCTAAACTGGACATAGTAGCAATTAGTGAGACATGGTTTACCAGTAACCACACTTGGGAGACTTCAGTACCTGGCTATGTATTGTTCAGAAGAGACCAAGGTGCAAAAAGGGGGGGAGGAGTGGCCCTGTTTGCCAATGAAAATATCAAAGCTACAGAAATTCAGAATACACATAAGGAGCCAGAAGAACTGTGGGTCACCCTGGAAACAGGAAATGGGACAGCCATAAGAACTGGGGTTGTCTACAGGCCCCCAGACCAGGGGGAGGACATAGACACATTACTGTTAGAAGATATACAAAACATGACAGCTAAAGGGGAGGTTCTGATAATGGGAGACTTCAACATGCCAGATACAGATTGGTCAATACCAGCAGGAACATCTGCCAGAACTAGACACATAGTGGATTCCCTGCAGGGGAGGGCCTCAAACAACTGGTACAACAACCCACAAGAGACAGGGCTATCCTAGATCTAGTACTGACTAACAGGAAGGGATCACAGATCTCCAGGTAGAAGGTCACCTGGGGCCAGTGACCATCACATGGTATGGTTCAATTTGGCTACTACATCTAAATCATCCCATTCCAAGGCAAAATATGGGACTTCAGAGGAGCTGACTTTGATAAGATGGCCAACAGAGTTAAGCTAGCCCTGGCAAAAGAAACACCGGTGAGGGGTACAGGCAAAGTGGGCAAGCATTAAGGATGCAATACTTGAAGCAACATCCCATTGTGTTAGACAGAAAAGGAAGTGCAAAAGAAGAAGGAAACCATGTGGTTCTCAAATACAGTAGCAGAAAAGGTCAGAGCCAAAAGACTGGCCTTCAGGAAATATAAGGGAACACAGCGGAATGAAGATAGGAGGCATACCAAACTGCCCTAAGGGAAGCAGAGAAGGTAAGGCAGGCAAAGTCCCAAACTGAGGAACACTAGCACGAACAGTAAAGAAGGTGACAAGACTTTCTATAGATACATTAGTGAAAGGAGAAAGTCCAGAGGGGTATTGCTAAGCTTAATGGAGAAAAGGGAGCATGTGAGGAGGAGGACCATGTAAAAGCATCTATCCTAAATAGATACTTTTGCTCAGTATTTACTGAAGAGAAGGTAGGGCAGGGCCTACAGCTCAGCACCATGGACACAGGGGGAGGGAGGTGAGCACTACTCCCTTCACAAAAGAAAGGGTCCTACAAGAGCTTGCTAAGCTCAGGGTGGATAAGGCAATGGGACCTGATGGCATACATCCCAGGATACTTAAGGAGCTAAAGGTGGAACTAGCAGAACCATTAGCAGAACTGTTTAGTGAGTCTCTGAGCACAGGAGAGGTCCCAGAAGACTGGAGAAGGGCTCATGTGATCCCGCTCCACAAGAGTGGTAGCAGGGAGGAGGCAGGGAACTACAGACCAGTCAGTCTTACCTCAGTAGTGGGCAAGATTATGGAGGTACTCCTTAAGGAAAGGATAGTGCAACACCTGGAATCCATAGGGCACAGGATCCAAGACAGCATGGGTTTACAAAGGAAGGTCCTGTCAAACTAATCTCATAGATTTCTTTGACTGGGTAACCAGAGTGGTGGACCAAGGGGGAGCAGTTGATGTAGCCTACCTTGACTTCAGCAAAGCTTTTGACACTGCTCCACATAGAAGATTGATAAATAAGCTGGGTAGGCTCACGTGGTCAGAAGTTGGTCAACTGGGTGGCAAACTGGTTGACGGGCAGAAAACAGAGAGTGGTGGTAAATGGTATACAGTCAGAAGAGATGCAAGTCACAAGTGGGGTACCTTGGATCAGTCCTGGAGCCAGTCCTCTTCAACATCTTCATTAGTGACCTTGCAGATGGACTAGAGGGTAAGGTTTGTCTGTTTGCAGATGACACCAAGATCTGCAACAGAGTAGATGATCCAGATGGGGTGGGCAGAATGAGAAGAGATCTGGATAAACTAGCAAAATGGTCAGAAGAGTGGCAACTGGGATTTAATGCAAAGAAGTGCAAGATCATGCACATAGGGAAGAGAAACTCTGAAGCCACCCATAGGCTGGGAGGGGAGTTGCTGGCAGTCACAAAGGAAGAAAGAGACTTGGGCATCATCATCACTGATGACCTGAAATCATCCAAGCAGACCTCTAAAGCAGTAGGTTAGGCTAGGGGGTGTTAGGTGTATTAGTTGGGGTATCACAAGTCGTAAGAGGGAGGTAATAATCCCTCTTTACAAGACACTAGTTAGGCTCCATCTGGAGTACTGCATGCAGTATTGGAGGCCACACCTTCACAAGGACATTAACCAAATTGAGGCAGTCCAGAGAAGGGCAACCAAAATGGTGCAGGGACTGCATGAGAAGACATATGAGGACAGATTAACAGAGCTCAATATGTATACCCTTGAGCAAAGGAGGGAGAGAGGTGATATGATTGAGGCATTCAAACACCTTAAGGGCATTAACAAGGTGAAAGAGTCTAACATGTTTAAATATAAGAAAAATAGCAGGACAAGAGGGCACAGCATGAGATTAGAGGGGGCCGATTAAGGGGAATGGAGGAAATTTTTTCACAGAAAGGGTGGTGGATGCATGGAATGGCCTACCTCAAGAAGTGGTGGCTATGAATACAGTGCAGGGCTTCAAACAGGCATGGGATAGGCATAAGGGAGCAATACAAATGAGTATGAATAGATAGGCCACTGACAGAGCAAAGGCCGATGGCACATTTATAAGGTAGAAAAAGAAATGGGCAGACTGGATGGGCCTTGAGGTCCTTATCTGCCGTCAACTTCTATGTTTCTATCCCAGGTTAGACCTCTTTGCGTCTCCATTCAACACAAAATTGCCCAATTTCTGCTTGTTAGATCCAGGGCCTGGTGTTTTCTGGTGAGATGTGTTGTCCCTCTCTTGAACATGGAGATTTCTGTATGCCTTTCCTACCTTTCCACTTCTTCAGAGAGTTCTTCTTAAAGGGAAACAATGGAAAAGACAAAGCTTTCCTCAGACCCTACAGAAACTCTCAATTAGTGCTTTCAGACAGTAACAACTTTATTTAATGATTTAGAACAGCTTCCCACAACTTCCACTTCCTGTTGTTGGCAGCAATATTTTCATGAGGGAGCCTCCTTGAGTCACTGTATGCTAATATGCCTGTTTGACTTCTGCTATTGGTTGGCAGGACATATTAGCATAAAGTGAGCTCAGGAAGCTCTCTGCTACTTATGAAATGTTGGCTGACAGCAATAGAAAGTGAAAGTTGAAGGCCATTGTTTAAATCACTAAAAAATCAATTAGAGGAATTAAAAAAAAAATGTTACTGTCTGAAAGCACTAATCAGGAATTTTTGTAGTGTCTGGGTAAAGCTGTGCCTTTTCCATTGTTTCCCTTTAAGCTACAGTTAGATGAGGCAGACATAATTCTGTTAGCCCCTTACTAGCCACAACAGATGTTATTCCCTTTGTTGCAACAGCTGGCAATGGAACCCCCTCTCCCTCTACTCCTTTTTTCCGACCTGCTGTCACAGGACCAGGGTGCTGTAAGTCACCCTGACCTCACGTCACTTCATCTTCTTGGGTGTCTCCTTCAGACTTAGCCATCGCACGACTTGGGTGTCCTCTAGGGTGATGGATGTCCTGGTGGTTGTGATGAAGCCCTCAACCAGAGCCACTTACACCATGAAGTGGAAGGGGTTTTCCATCTGGGCTATTGTCTGACAATTGGATCCCTTCACCTACTCAGTAAAATCTCATCCTGGAGTACCTCCTTTCCCTTTCAGACTCAGGTCTGGGCTATTTCTCCATCAAGGTGCACTTTTCTGCCATCTTTTTTTAAAGTTTTTTTTTTGAAATATCAGATATACATCTGAGCCAGAGGTTCTTTTACAGAGATTCCACATCATACATAGAATACAGGATGTTGTAAAGGTATACACAGGGTAATAACACTGAGTTACATCAATACAGTGATACAAAATGACATGACTACAAAACATAGACTGAGGAGCCAAGATACAGTGCATCGGTCTACATACCATGCACTTAATGAGGACAAAAATATTGCCCAGATGGACATATCCTGTACCTTTTTGGGGAGCAGTCTCCATTTGAAACCTCTCATTAGGGACACAGTCCCACCATGGGATTTGTTGTTTATTTTGGAGAAACTCACTTTTCCTCCCTTTGAACCTGCCGAAGGCTGGGAGCTGCACTTTCTGTCTTGGATAGCAAAGTTTTTAGTTGCCATTACCTCATCTCAGAGGATTTCCAAATGTCAGGCTCTGATGTGTAAAGAGCCTTACTTGGTTTTCCACAGAGTATCTTTGCAGACTACTCCTAAATTTTTGCCTAAGGTGATGTCTGAGTTCACTTTGAATCAATCCATCCGCCTGTTTATTTTTCTGAGTATTCAAATCAGGGGGAGGCTTTACTTCATACTGTAGATGTTCATCAGGTGCTTCATTTTTATCTGGACCGCTCCCGCCCTTTCAGAAAATCTGACCAGTTGTTTGTTTTGTTTGCCCTCAGGAAAAAGAGGCTCCTGTTTCAAAACAGTGCTTATCTAAGTGGCTAGCTAATTGCATTGTTTATTGCTACTGCAAGTACAGACAAGCATTTGCCAGGCCAGGTCAAAGGTCATTCTACCAGGGGCATGGCTGCCTCCTTTAGAAATGTGTCTGCTGTAGACATCTGCACAGCGGCCACTTGGAGTTCTGTCTACACTTTTGTCAAGCATTACAGTTTGGACATTGCCTCTAGGCATAGAGTCGGTTTTGGCCTTGCAGTCCTCCAGGGCCTCCTGTCCTAATGCTCATATGACTGCTTCTGTCCTCCTCCCATTTAACTTAGTCTGCTCCTTTACTGCTTGGGATTCAGTCCTAATGGTTATTGCCTGCTGCAAGAGCCCCCTCCAAGTAAGATAATACAGTTATGTAAGAACTTACCGTAACAGTAGATCTTCGAGAGGAGCTCTTGCAGCAGGCACTGCTTTCCCTCCCTCCCTCCCTCCTTCCCCTGACTGCTGTTTCTCCACTATTCTGCTTTCCTTGTTTATGAGGAACCTCATCAGTTCTCCAGTTTCTATTCATGCTGGGGTCTCCAGCGGGAGAACTGGGGATGGCCTGGGGAACTGCCCCTTTATACCATTGGCTGACATTGGCACACCAACATCAGGGGCAGTCCCCCACTATATTTATTTATTTTATTAAATTTTGGTGACCGGGTAGGCCCACTGAGCCCTGAAGGTCCCTTTTTCTTTATACTGCTAACTAGAAGTTTTCTGTGTAGTCCTAGCACCTGGTGGCCAAGTCTTAATGGTTATTGTCTACTGCAAGGGCCCCCCTTCCCTTGAAGATCTGCTGTTACGGTAAGTTCTTACATAAATGCACTTTCTGGAGGCACCTTAGTGGTGCAGAGGGTCACTTACCTTGTGCATCTTTCCCACTATGACCATTTAAAAAAAGTCAGTTCTTGAGGCACCATAGTGGTGCAATGGGTCAGATACCTTGTGTGTCTTGCCCAGTGTGACATTTAAAAAAATCTGTTCTTGAATCATGTTAATGGTGCACAGTACCATTTACCTTGTGCATGTTGCCCAGAGTGACCACTTAAAAAAATAAGTTCCTGAGGCACCATAGTGGTGCACTGTGACAGTTACCTTGTGCGTCTTTCCCAGTGTGACCATTTAAAAAAAATCCTGAGGCACCATAGTGGTGTACAGCAAGAGTTACCGTGTGTGTCTTGCCCAGTGTGACCATTTAAATAAAATCTAAATACTAAGGGCACTGTAGCTCTGTGTTTTTACCAGAGTTGCCATTTAAATAATTATCATCTTACCATTAGCAAAAGACCAAATGAAGCTTCATTCAGCAGCAGTGATGAGGAAAACACTAATACTCCTTGTGCTCCGCTAATGGCAACAGTGCCGTCTGGAGTGAGGCAAACTAGATCTGGCCGTATTGTTAAACCCAAGAATTTAAGTCAATTTTCTATAACACCAGATATTAATATTGCAATGAATGTAAAAAATTAAATGTCATCTCCTCTGCCAACTACTTTCTACACCCAATACTAGTAGAGGTACTAGCAGCAGTAACAGATGATTATGGGTTGCAAAGAAACTTGCTTCCTCCTTTTTGAGAAATGCAGTATAGGTGCATGTTCCACAACAAACAAGAATAAGGAAGAGACCAATGGCCACAGCACTACACCTCTTGTCAGTACAACAGTTTCAACAAAGCAACTGCTGTTAGCATGAATACTAATGAAACAGATGAAGATGGTGATTCGATTGCTACTACTGATGCTACCTCTACTGCCACTACCTCTATCATCTTAGAAAAATGTAACACGCACTGTGCTCCTAGGAATCAGCATACCAAATCCAGTGCCACCACCACCACCATCCTAGCAGCACCGACTAATTAAGAGCATAGTTCCTCTACCTTACTTAAAACTTGCATTGCAAATAATGACATTGAAAATGACAGATTTGTTAGCCCTCTCCTTTCTAGATGATAGAAATGGCAGTGACGCTAGTGTTATTTTGCCACCATCTCCTTCTACTTTTTTCCTGCCAAAAGTGAACAAAAAAATTGTCCACAAAAAAAGATCATTCTTCATCTTCACACAAGCCAAGTTCTTTCAGGGTCACATCCCATGTATGGCGACATTTCACAACAGCTATCTGTGCTTGTTGCAAAGCTTGCATTAGCTGAATGCAGCAAACAAGCTATCTAACCACTACTGATTTGTGGAACCATGTGAAAAACACATCATTGTGAATTCTGTAGCAACAGTTCAGATAGTATCCTGTGAACACAGCGACCGCAATTGAGCAAGTGCAAAAATGGCAACTCAGTCATAGCACCTGTGTTCTGGGCTACCTGGCAGAGTAGTAACAGGATACCACAGTGGGCGAAAGAGGGCAACAGGAAGTACACACACGGGGTGGAGGGAGGGTGTGTGGGAGGTAGTATGGCGGTTGGCTGCCGAGCTGGCTATGTGGTGTGGGGTGAGGGCAGCCAGCTGGGGTTGGGATGGTGTCAGGTTCGGTTCTGGGGCAGGCGTCACTTTTTGCATCAAGGCCAGTTTTTTTTCTTTAAAGTTTTACACCCCTCCCCCACATGCACCACCCTGAAGTTGAGAATCTTTAGTTGGGAGGGCAGGGGGAGGTGCCCTGTGCATATGTTAAAGTCCCATCACTGCCTTTGGAGTCACTGCAAGTGTACATTGCTGTTAATTATTTGTGGCAATGTACACTCGCCCAAACGGCGATCGCCGTCTTGACATGGAACCATTCAGACAGCTCAGGGATAAAGCATAAGCAAACAACTATAGCGCAAACCTTTAAATCAAGGCAGGTTTTTTCTTCTAATCACCCTCTCACATCCCATATAACAAAACACGTAAGTGAGAGGATAGCTCTTGACTTCCAGCCTTTCTTTCTTTCTTGTTGAAGACACTGGTTTCAAAAGGTTTGTGAAGCTACTTGAATCCACAGTCTTTCACCTTGCAACATATTTAGCTGTACTGTTTTACCTTCCATCTACTGCAGAGAAAAAACTAATTTGTGCAAAAATAAAATGTGTTGAAAATGGTCTTCTTCACTTCAGTTCTGACATCTAAACAAGCAGTAATGCTTGTAATGCATACTTGTCTTTAAAAGCTGATTGGGTACAGTTTACTGGAAATGAACAGCAAGTACAGATTGGGACTGGATCTGTTTCAGATTGATGCTGCCAGTGCATTTAGAAAAATGGCTCTTTTAGCTGGCCCGGTTGCACTGAGGGTTGTGGCACTCAGTGCCACACCTCACACCACGCCAGTAACCCGGGTTCAGGAATGAACCTGAGCCACCGGGGTCGGCAGGGAAGAGAGAGGATTGAGCATCTGGAGGACTGCTCTCCTCACTCAGAAGGGAGGACTTGCCATCCCGTTCATTGAGCGCCCCCTGGTGGTGGCCAGGGGGACATGCAAGCAGGGAAGGCACATCACCAATATCCGTCATGGGGGGGTGGGGAGAAAAAGGAGGAGAAGGAGCTGGCAAGCTCCATGATGACTGCACCAAGCACACGGTTCTGGCTCCCCTGATGTCTGAGTTTCACTCTGGCAGTGACAGAGAGCTGGTGCCCCTTCACCTCGGCCCTGTCACAAGGGGGAAACCCATGGGGGATTTAGGGGGTGTCGGGTGGGGAATGGTGCTGCCAGAGACATTGTCCCCTCTGAGGGAGGGGCTGGAGCTGCCTGCCAGACTCCCAGGAGGAAAAACAACTGAATGAAAAAGAAGAAAAGAAAAAGGAAAATGGCTCTTTTGCATGTCGCTGTTTATGAAGTAGAACATTCTGCTGCCAGTATCAAATGTACTCTGCATTGCATGAAAAATCTGTGGTGATTTTCATCATTCAGTTAAATCAAATGAATATCTGAGCAACTTTCAAAAGGAAACTAATACTTCACAACATCACTTGATCCAAGATGTCACGTCCAGGTGGAATTCAATATTTTAAATGTTGGAATGACAGCTGGAGCAGAAAATGGCACTTCATGCAATGGCGATTGAGCACAATATTGGTGGCAGTATAACTCAAATGCAGTGTGGTATAATAGAAGCTCTTATTGATGCGTTAAGACCATAGGAACAAACAGCAAAAGACTTGAGTGCTGAATTGTCTTCCCTGGTTCAGTTTATACCCATAATTCTCACCTTGTTATGAAGAACTGAAGTATTCAACCAAGAAAAGGATATCCCTCAAGAGGTCGCTTCTCTTGCAAATGTTTTCACTGAAGAACTTCACAGGCATTTTTACAGAGTCTTTGAAGACAAAAAACATGTTCTAGGATTGTGGATGTGTTGCTCTATCCAGACTGTGTAGCATGTCCTTTCCCTTTAAGAATCTTGCCGGAAGGTCTTGAAGCTGGCACCTCCCACCCACCCAGGTGGTATAACCCTCGGCTCTACCCCATGATGCCACATCTTCCTTTCCACTGGAAGATACAGGTTCCCTGCTTACCGCTCTTGCATTCAGTAGGCCCTGGCTTCAAAATTGTTGGATCTGCTTAAACTTAAACTCATCAGAGTTAATAAAAATCAGTTTGTGATCTCGACCGATGTGGAAGGTAAACCTCTTCCCAGTTTCTGCCATTGCCTATGCGGGCAAAAGATGTCTCGCATAGTTCCGCATGCCATGTATTGCCTGGGTGTTGACCATGACACCCAGGCCTGTGAGATGCATTGTGCATTTCACCTGAATGCCTTGGACGATTGTCTCTCATGGCTAAAATTGGGCAGATTGGAGAAACAGAATCTGCCGGTCAAATCTAAGGAAGCCCAATGGGTGGTCTCCGTGGCTGCAGGGTCCACCGAGCAGCTCGAACAAATGAAGGCCTTCGAGGAAGAGGCAGATCAGGCTGCAGATCGGTCCTTGAAGGTTTTTTTTCGTACTGCTCAACTTGGGCTCCACTTTCTCCAGAACCTTTCTGGGAGATGTACCAATCCCTTCTCACCAAGGGTGAGGGGCCTTTGGGCATGCATGTCTCTTGGTCCCCTAAAAAAAGGACAAGGAACCTAGATAATCTTTGTCTCACCGGTGACGTTCTTGGAATTGTGAGAGATCTCGGTCACAGGAACCACCTGTCTCAACTTCGGTCGAGGTTGCGGCCTTGGCAATTGGTTTCACGGTCAGTTGACCCAGACACTGGATGACGATCCGGTTAAGATCATTCTCGACCCAGTTGATCCGTTGTTGCCCGATGCCAACAGCTCCTTATTCAGGACCCCGGTCCTCCTTCTCCACGATGAGGAGACCCAGCCTCCTGGGAATCCCATCGGAGAACCAGTCCCGACCAAGGAGAACCACTGGTTTCCCCAGTGCCTTCTGATTGACTCCGTTGGTCACCCCAACAATTGAGGTCTCAGACCCCTTCGACCGACAGGCTGAAGAAAGCTCACAAGTGCTCTAAGAAGAGGCACCATCGACATTTTTCTTCGTCCTCCTTGGATGAGGAGAGGCTTTATCGGAAACTCCATTGCTACTATGAAGATCTAATGTGGCAATAGCTGATCTTGTCCAGTCAAAAGCCATTTTCAGCTTCCACCCTGGTCATTACTTGGCTATCACCTCCCAGGCTGAAGCCGACTCCTCCGGAGCCAGCCTGCACCATTCCTCCTCCCACAGAGCCAGTCAAAACCGTTCCAGTTCGGTCAAAATTGACCTCTCCACTGATCTTGGTGGAGCCCCACCTAAACAGCCCCTGATGGGGGTGCCTGCCAAAGAGTCTCAGCCTTTTCTGGGCCTCCCACATAGGCTTTCTGTTACCCTCACCCCTGACTCTCCTAGGTGAGTGGAGGGAGACTCAGGTGGCCGACCATTTTATCCAGACACCTCCAAGTCCGAGGACTCGGACCTTCACTCCTGTCCCTTGGATGAGGAATCGGTCAGTAGTCTCTTAACGGTGGAAAGCCCCTCTTCCTTTATGGGCATCCTCCATCTTATCCCTGAATCCATGGAGATGCTTTTCGAACCTGTCCTGAAATGGGCTAAATATCACCCCATGAATATCCTCAAATGGGAGATTCACTGACAGAAGCCTTTCCAGTGGCCAAGGCCATTGTTGTTCCAGTTTTGGAGCTATGGAGGCCTCCTGCCTCCTGCCCCTCACCTTCATAGAATCATAGAATGTGTACAAGTTCAATGGGCATGAATACCCTATAAAGAACTTGCCACTGTATCATGGATGGTATGCATATTTTTTATTTCCCATATAGAGACCTAGCCTAATTTTAAAAGTGTCTAAGGTGGGACTGGACACAGCATGTGCTGGTAAATTATTCCATAGTCCAACAAACCTTTTGGGTGAAGAAGTTGCTTCTCTTTGTTGTTTTTATGAATTCACCAGTAATTTTAAGTCCATTAGTTCTAGTATCAGCTGTAATACCACTCAGTGTCAGACCTATAGTTGCACCTAAATAATGATCTTTTAGAGCTTTTTATGTAAAGCATAAGTCCCCGTAGATCTGTCTATAACCTGTAGAGTATAGATGTAAGTTTGTTAGTCTCGTTCTGTAGTCCAGTTTTGCTTGTTTTCTTATCTTTTTTTAGGATTTTCACTGGACTCCTTCAATCTCTCTACAGCTTCTTACTGAATGAGAATCATTAAACTGAGAGCAATACTCACTATGTGGCTGCACCAAGCTAGAATACAATGGCATTAAGACCTCCTCTTCTCTACTTTTTATATTTGCTAGTATGGAGCCTATTATTTTGTGACACTTCTTAACCTTTGGAGTGGTACTTTTTTGAAATTAAAATAGTTTGTTATTGTTGTGCCAAGGTCTTTCTCTTCATATACAGTCTGCAATAGGGAAGATTCTAGGCTATAACTATAACATGGATTATTCTTTCCTATATGCATAACTTTGCATTTCTCTAGGTTGAATTGCATGTGCATAGTTTGCCCACAATCTGTAAGTAAATCCAATTGTTTTTGTATGTTGTACTTATCTTTTATGGTAGTTATGAGTCCCCCTAACTTGCAGTCATCTGCATATTTAGCTAACCATACACTGTCCATAGTCGGTATGGTTGCAATTAATATATTGAAAAGGATTGGGCCCAAAACTGGTCGCTGCGGAACGCCGCTAGTCACGTTACCCCATGAGGAGAAATACCCTTTAACAGCAACCCTTTGGTATCTATTGTTCAACCAAGAACTAATCCAGCTTACAATATTTGGTGATAATTAAATGTTCAGTAATTCATTTACTAAGATGTGGTGTAATACTTTATCGAAGGCCTTAGCAAAGTCAAGATAAATAACGTTGCTGGGAATGCCCTTATCAAGTGCTTGACTTATGGGCTCATAGAAGTAAAGTTGGTTCGTCAAGCATGATTTCCCAGAAACAAATCCATGTTGGCTATGATCCGTCAATCCCTTGTTTATGAGATGCTCATTAATTCTCTTTTGTAACAATTTTACATAAGTTTACCAACTATAGATGTTAAACTAATTGGTCTGCAATTCTTTAGTACATCTCTTTTGCCTCCCTTATGAATTGCAGTCACCATTGCTATACGCCAATCATTCAAAGCTATACAATTCCTGTAAAGATTTATTATTTCTGCCCATATGGCCTGCAAATATGCAGTGCCCACTCGATCCCGTTCAGGGTTCACAGAGCACCCCTCTGTGGAGGGTCTGGTGACCGAATTTGTGTTCAGACACACGGGTAGTTCAGCAGATACAGATAGACCTCTGGACATGGAGTCCAAAAAATGGGACCATTCGCCCGTAAAGTCTATGCCGTCTCTACGCTGGGCCTCCATCAGATAAATTAGCTGTCATTGTGGTGCATTTCTGTCATGACTTTCTGGGCTCCCTTGATGAGATCCTTCCTCACCTCCCCGCAGACCTCCAGACCATGGTCAAGCAGGTCCAGGACCAAGGTCGTGCTGTTGCAAAGCAGCAACTCCAGACAGCTCTGGACCTCGGGGATTCATGTGCCTGTTCGATGGCAGCTATGGTTGCCATGCACCGCAGGGCTTGGTTAAGAGTCTCCACCTTCACAGCAGACACCCAACACAAGCTAACGGATGTCCCTTTCCTGGGTACTGACCTCTTCGGCCTAGATGTGGATGGTCACCTCCAATGCATTGAGAAGTCCAATGCCACCTTGGACTCCATAACTTCTGCACAGAAGGAGTCCCAGAGTTCCAAAAAGCAGAAGAAAAAGCCATTTCGACACTCTGCCCTGCAGCCAAGCAACCCCACTTCCAAGCGGGGCAGCAACAGCAGGCACAATCTTGGTGCCCTTAGCCCAAGTCCAGGCCTCTGGCAGCCCATAAGTCTGGAGGTTGAGGCTCTGGTGGTCCTCAGTCTGGACCCTCTTCCTCCAAGACTGCTCGGTGATGGGGGTGGCCACCCCCTTACCTGTCACACAAGCTCTGGGTTCTCCCGTTGGGGGCCGGCTCTGCCACTTCCTTTCCACCTGGTCACTGTTACCATGGACAGATGAGTTCTAGAAGTGGTGGGCCTGGGACTGTCTCTAGAATTTGAGCAGTACCCTCCAAGCCATGGCCATGTCCCATGGGAGGATATGGTGTCCACACACTCTCAGTTGGATCTTCGATACGACATTGCCCAACTCCTCCATAAGGAAGTGATGTTCAGAGTCACGGACCCCCTAGTCAACCCAGGGTTCTTACCCAGGTACTTCCTAGTTCTGAAGCGGATGGGGGGGCTGGTGCCCATTCTTGATCTGCATGACCTGAACCAATTCCTCAGGTCATGCACCTTCAGGATGGTAACTCTGTCCCAGATCATACCATCCCTCGAGCAGAACGTGTGGTTTTGCTCTCTGGATCTCCAGGATGCATTCTTTCACATCCTGATCCATCCGTCTCATCAGAGGTTCCTTCGCTTCCGAGCAGAAGAAGCCCTATTTGCATTCCAAGCCATGCCATTCAGCCTATCATTGGTCCCATGGGTCTTCGCCAAATGCATTGCAGTGGTGGCGGCCCATCTTCAGCATCGAGGAGTTAGAGTTTACCCATATTTCGATGACTGGCTCTTGGTGGGTCCCACCAAGCAAGAGGTGGAGACGTCCAAGGACCTGACCCTCCAGACCTGCACCCACCTTGGTCTCCTGATCAATGAGACCAAGTACCTTCACAGGTGATATATTTTATCGGAGCAGAGCTTGACTCCTGCCGAGCCAGAGCCTGGCTTCCAACAGACATGGTGACAATTCTCTCCTCCTTTGCCCAATCATTTCTGGTTGGGTACTTGCACCCTGCCTAGGACTTTCTGTGCCTGCTGGGATACATGGTGGCCTGCACCACTGTGGTCTGATGGGCCCAGTGGCATATGCGCCCCCTTCAGTGGGAGCTGGCCAGTCAGTGGACCCAGTGTCAAGGTCACTTCGACCAGCTGGTCACTGTGACCCAGAAGATGTGGGATGCTATCCAGTAGTGGACCATCCTGGATCACTTGCAGGAAGGGATCCCATTTGTCCGTCCCAAGCCGAAGGCCATTCTCATGACCGATGTCTCTCTCACAGGCTAGGGAGTCAACATGGGGAACCACAGAGCCCACAGGTTCTGGACCCCCAAGGAATCCTGATATCATATAAACTTGCTGGAGCTCAGAGCAGTCAGACTGGCACTGTGAGCATTCGCTACGCTCCTTCAGGGTCAAGAGGTGCAGGTCCAGACAGACCGACCATGTACTACCTCAACAAACAGGGTGGCATGCACTCCCAGCTGCTGTACAAGGAAGTGCTTCACATTTGGACCCTCTTGAGCTGACTGGAGGCAGATCTCCTAGTCATCAATGTAGCAGGAGCCTCAAATCAACTGGCAGATGCTCTCAGTCATGTGGGTGAGACGTCCCAGGAGTGGTATCTCCATCCAGAGGTAGTACACAGCCTGTTCTCCCACTGGGGCAAACCTCAGATGGATCTGTTTGCCTCCAGGGAGAACACAAAGCTGAGGCTGTTTCATGCTCGCCCCCTCAGCAGGGCTCGCTGCAGGGGTATGCCTTCTTGAGGCCGTAGACCCCAGTCCTCTTCTATGCCTTCCCTTCAGTCCCCTTGGTTCACAAGGTGATCCTCAAGGTCAGGAGGGACAAGGCATAGGTGATCCTGGTAGCCCCAGACTGGCCTTGCCAGCTCTGGTATCCTGCTCTCCTCAGCCTCAGCTAAAGGCCTCCATGGTGTCTTTCAGTACACCTGGACCTGATATCTGTCAGTCAGGGGAAGGTAGTCCATCCAGACCTTTAATCCCTGCACCTGACAACCTGGTTCCTGAGTGGCTAGAGTTCCAGGCTCTGGGTCTCTCTTAGGATGTACTCACAGTAGTGGAAGCATCCAGAAAGGAGTCAACCAAGAGGTGCTATGCCTTCAGATGGAAAAGGTTTTCCAGTTGGTGTCAGGGTAAGGGCCTGGAACCTTTATCCTGTCCAGTGGCTAGCATCCTAAACTACCTTTGGTCTCTGTCCAAAGGGGGTCTTCGGCCTATGACCCTTAAAGTGCACCTGGCAGCCACCTCTGCCTACTGAGCGTGGGCCAGTCAGCAGACGATAGCACAGGAGAAGGTGGTCTGGTGTTTCTTTTAAAGGCCTCAACCACATATCCCCTCCAGTGCGTGAACCTCCACCTCAGTGGGATCTACCACTGGTACTGGCAGAGCTCATGGGCAAGCCATTCGAACTGATGCACAAGTGTGAGATGTCACATTTGTCATGGAAGACTGCCTTCCTAGTGGCTATTACATCAGCCAAAAGAAATAGGGAGCTCCAGTCGCTCTCGGTGAAATCTCCTTACCTGGTCTTCCACAGGGACAAGGTTGTTCTGCGCCCCCACCCGAAATTCCTTCTGAAGGTGGTGTTGACGTGTCACCTTAACCAGGTGTTGACTCTGCCAGTGTACCACCCCAATTACACTATGGAGGCCGAGTACAGGCTCCATATCTTGGACCTGAGACGAGTGCTCTCTTTACTATAAGGAGCGGAGGTTCTCCAGCTGTTTGCCACCTATGCTGAAGCTGCACCTGGCAGACCTGCAGACCTGAAGCAAAGTGGACAATTGGCAGATGGGTTACATCCTGCATTGATCTCTGCTATAGGTTGGTGGGCAAGGAGCCTCCCAGAGGGATAAGAGCTCATTCCACCAGCCAGTCTGTTGCGTCAGTGGCTGCTTCCAAGGACATCCCTATCCAGGAAAGCTGCAGGGCTGCTACCTGGAAGTCAGAAAACACCTTCATCACCCATTACTACATTGATCTAGAGTCATGCCATGATGCTGGTTTTGGGGCCTCAGTTCTCCAATCTCTGTTCCACAAGTAAGTATATCAGAGGGGGTGTGCGCTTTGTCTCCCTCCTCCCGGGGAACTGTTTGGAATCTGCTAAACAATGTGGATAGAACAACATATCCACAATCCTAGAAAACAGGTTACTCACCTGTAAACAGTAGTTCTAGGAGTGGTATATGTTGTTCATCCACACGAACCCACCCGACCTCCTCGGCTTCAAAGCACAACCTGAGTTTCCAGCTGGCAAAGATCTGATGTCATGGGGCGGAGCCAAGGGTTATACTGTCTGGGTGAGTGGGAGGAGCCAGCATCAAGACCTTCCAGAAAGATTCTTAAAGGGAAAGGACATGCCAAACAGTATGCATGAACAACATATACCACTCCTAGAACTACTATTACAGGTGAGTAACCTGTTTTTCTTACAACAGTTCTCAATCCTCGTTTGAAAGTGTCTTGTTCTACCAAAGGAGGTTGCAAGATCTTGTAAAAAATGACTTACTAAGAGAGGTTCAGTATGTTAAAGACACTATGCCTGATTTCAATAATGGAAGGTCAGCTTTATTTAATTGGTGATGAATCTGACTCACATGAAAATGATGAAAGTGATGGCACTGGATTTGGCAATGCACAGGCAGGTGGCAATTCTACTACAACTTCAGCCTTCAACTACACCACAATCTGAGTATGATATGTGGGCTCACATCAGTCTTTTAGGAGACACGGACTCAGATGAAGATTCCATCTTCAAGCATACTATTACTGCAGAAAATATTTATCTATTTTATTTATTTGGTAACCGGGTAGGTACACTGGTCCCAGGGACCGTTTTGAGGTACGACCCAGGTCATATAGATGACACATACAGTAGAAGGTAAGAAAAAAATACATGAGCAATATAACATACAGTGCATGGGAGTTCAATACACAAGGTTCAGCAATACAATACACAGATAAGATATAATTTAAATTGTGGACAGTGGTAGTAAAAACAGTTAGTAACACATATAAGTCAGTGCAAAAACTGTATGTGAGCAGAAAATGGGGGATATACCCCAGCCAACAGCAGAGGATTAAAGTCAACAAATAGCAAGAATAATGGCGCTCATTAGTCTAGTGGGGTGAGATGCCAACAAGAAGAATCCACCCTGGCTAAGATCAGGAAGTGCACTTGCAGACCAAGGCAGAGAGAAGGGCATTTTTCAAGTGTATTTTGACTAGATGGGAGTGTCTAATGAGTAAAGCAAGGCTGGTAGGCTGTTCCAGAGCTTGGGGGAAGCTATAGAGAAGGCTCTCTGCCCCATATCAATAGTAGTTCAGGGATACGTAAGAAGGCATTGAAAGGAGGGCCTCAGGTTCTGTGTGCCATGTTTGATGTTGAGAAATCTGATTAATGGGGAATAAACACCATCACAGAGGGGGTTTATAAACCCATGAGAAGTCCCAATGGGCCTGGGGTGAGAGCCACCTGAGCTGCAAGTAAAGGAAGCAGTGGTGAGTGTTATACGGGACTAGCGAGACAAATCTGCAAATGTTGTTAAAAGACCGTATTGAGATGTGAGATGTGACAAGACAAGGTTTGAGAGATGATGGGAGTGCAGTAATCCAGCAGGGGTAGGAGCATGTCCTGCCCAATAGCCCAACGCATGTCAGGGGTCGTGAGATGCCTCTTACAGTAGCAGGCACCCAACTGTTGATTAACATGTTTCACAGTTAGCCCAATATGATCTTCAAAAATAACGGAAGGATCAAGGGTGTCTCCCAAGTATTTGAAGGTGGTGACATGTTCAAGGGGGTTCTGTCAGGCCAGGATGCAGACGGAGTTTGCACTGTGAAGCATTTAGCAAGCCTAGGCTTGGACCCAAATATCATGGTCTTGGTTTTTTTTTTTTTTTTTAGCATTGACATGTAATCTGTTTGATGTGAACCAGTCATGAATGGATCTGAAATCTCTGGAGAAGGAGAGGGATAGGTTGAGTGGACTTTTGTCACTCCTGAATATAATAAGATCGTCCATGTACATAATTTTATGACACTCAGAATTTTAAAGTAGAGGGCTAACAAACAGAGAAGAGGATGAGTCCTAGTATGGACCCTTGGAGGACTCCACTATGCACCTCAAGTGGGCTGGATATGAACCCCCCCCCCAGTGCAGACCCTTTGGGATCTATTAGAGAAGTAATTTCTAAACCAACCCATGGTACCCATTGAAAAGCCATGGGAAATGAGTTTGTGAAGGAGAGTTTCATGACCTACTAGGTCGAAAGCCTTGGAGAGATCAATAAAAATTGCCCCAGTGAGTTTACCTTCATCTGCTTTCCTTAAGACCTGATCCATGAAGCAAACCAGCACAGTGGTAGTGCTAAAGCCCTTATGAAAATCATGTTGGTTAGGAGATAGCAAGCTGTACTTAGAGAGGTGGTCAGGAATTTGCAAAAAGATAATTTTTTTGAAGATCTTGCTCAAGTGTGAGAGAATACTGTAGATATCGGCCTGTAATTATCCATGAGTTTAGTGTAACCCCCCTACAAATGAGGGTTCCTAAAAGCTTTCCTGGAGCTTGCTTAAATGCTCCATGCCTGGCTGGTGTTCGGCGTAAAGCCGCTTAAATGTTGTTGCCAGTGAGCGCTTTTAAAGCCTCCATGTACTGTCTCTTTAAGGGCTGCCTGCTTGTAGTCATATTTAGTTGAAATGGGGGGGCTGTGTGGTTCTATGCCCGAGTCCCGCCCGGGCTGCTGAGTAAGCGCTCCATTCTGCCATCGCTAGTTGTGCAGAGGGAGTTCTCTGGAAAGATGTAACTGTTTACTGACAATTATTTGGAGTGAGAAAGATATTGTTTTTTTGTCCTAACCTGTCTTAATTGCAGCAAGGACTGTTCTGATCAGTTACCACATTTTGGTCCTGAACTGCTGAATTGGGCCAATCAATAAGTGAGGACTCTAAAAGGGAGCCCGCTGACCAATGAAGACACAGCTAGTGATTCTGGGAAGTGAAGTCTGGACCCTGGCGTCTTTTCGCACCAATGGAGAGAGATTTAAGTGCCTGGTGCCTGCAGCCCACCAATGAGCTCGGGTGGCACACAAACTGAGAGTTCTGCTCCAACTGCCAAGGGGCAGAGACGTTGTGGCTGTAGAAGAGTAAGGAGCTCCGGGCTGCTGCGGTGTTGAGTGTTTGCGCGGGAAGCGCGTGAGAGGCCTGAGTCAGCTGTTGCATAGGCGGCTAGCATCGGACTGAATCTGTGAGGTGGCGAGCAGAGGAGGCTGTGTAAAGAGCACAGCTACCTACCAGGCTAACCCTGTAGAGGACTGGAGAATCTACTTTATTCGTGCTCGGTCTGTCAGGACGAACAAAGCTGCATCGTTGGGCTCGGTGTGTGCAGTGTCAGAAATCGGGAAAGTGCACTGCAGATGCCTGGTATGGTACCCCTCTGTTATTTTTCCTATAACTGTGTGAAGAAGTGTTTGGAGCCCAGGCCCAGCCCTGCGAGTGATGTGAGAGCACTCTCTTTTCTGGAGTTGTGAGTATTGAATCAGGGTAGCTCCCTGTTTGTTTGTGCCTAGTGAGGACACGATCTTCTGGTTACTTTGCTGGCTATACATACTGAGCCTGCTGGCTCGAGTTGATCTTCTTAGGAATCAAGTGCTCGTTGTGTGTCAGGGCCCCAACCAGCTGCATCGAGGGACTAGCCATTAGGGCTTGGGTACCCATAGACAGTAATTAATAGGTCAGGCCTGTGCACAGAGCCCTAGGTAGACAAACGTATATTATAATGGTAAGCCAATCACCCTGATTTCCCCCGGTCCTTGTTATTCTCCCCTTAAATAAATCAGATTGTTTGTCTTGCAAAAGTACACTGGCTGGTTTGTGTTTTACTGGCGATATACTGCACTGTGAATATTTGATAACTGTACCTTACTTCCTAGGGGGTCCCCGGAGTGAGCGGAGTGGTTCGAGCCGGGGGTTAAGTATTCAGGGTAAGGACATTGTAATTAAAGTGTGTGAGCCACTGGAGGGAACTAAAGGGGGTCCCCATGTCCCAGAGGGCTGTGACCAAGCTAGTCTAACCACTACAAACCCTGACCTTTGGGTGGAGGCACCCGCCATTGGACCTAGGCCCCTTAACCTGTTAGTCGTCGAGCAGGCAGGGGTTATAACCCTTGGGATAGTGCCATCTAGGGGTTACATTAGCATTGCCTGACTTAAATATGGGAACTACTCTGACCTGTTTCCAAAGCAAGAGGATGGATGAGGTTGAAAGGAACAGGTTAAATAAGAATGCAAGAGGGTTCAGCAATAAGCTCAGCAGATAATTTTAGGAACTGAGGGCAGAGACCATCTCTTCCAGTGCTGCCAGAGTTGGGGAGGGCCCTGAGGAGACATTGAACCTCCATTGAAAAAGTAGCTTTAAAGTGGAAGGGGGCAGCAAGTTACCTCACCTTCCTCACTGCCAGAGACAGGGGAAACGACCTTGGGTGGGAATTTAGCAAAGTAAACTTACCTAGATTAGAAAACTTGTGGTTCAAGGCTTCAGCAACTTTGGATGGCTCAGTTAGGGAGTCCAGCGTCCATGAGCAGGTTGATGCCACTTTGCTTGAAGCTGAGTTTAGTAAGGGAGTTAACCGAGGTCTAGAACCTACAAGGATCACCCAGGTTATGGGTCTGCTGGTTTTTAATGAAGGAGGCTTAGAGAAGTTTAGGCTCCTGTTTGCACAGGTTCTGGAGTCTACAGTAATTATTCAAGTTTGCTGAGAATGGAGAGAATTTAGAGTTTAACCCCCCCATTGGGGGCTTACCTGTGAGCCCCCGAAAAATGCCCACTTCCCCTGGGTTTTGGTTCCACCCCCGTTCCTTTTTCTGGGTCCTGGTGTTTTTCCTGGCTTGCCCCCTGTGTATTCTGTCTCTCCTGCTAGCCCCTACATGGTTTCCTAGAGAGGGGAGGCCGGAGGAGCAGGATCACGGAGTCGCTGGTTTCAAAAATGGC
Organism: Neoceratodus forsteri; assembly: GCA_016271365.2. NCBI lineage: Eukaryota > Metazoa > Chordata > Ceratodontiformes > Ceratodontidae > Neoceratodus > Neoceratodus forsteri. Next base: position 1,114,248,237 of record CM028130.1, read on the forward strand.
ACTGCGGTGCCAATGAGCTCTCTGCATGCACATTAGCGCATTTTTGTTTGGTCTTTTTGGCAACCTTTCAGTGTGCCTCTCCAGTAGTCCTGGTCCCAGGGTAATGTAAGAGAGGGACTGGAGACATGGGAAAGACCAGCGAGGTGACAGGGAAGTGATAGAAGAGATTTTTGCAAGCACCAGTCATACTGTAGCATTTGGGAGCTGCCTTATGAATATTCATGAGGCAGCCTCCCTTCGAAGTACTGAGAGCCTCTCTAGCACTTAGGGGCGTAGTGTTTAGTGCTAGTGACAGGCAGGGGAAGAAGGGAAATTAATTAAATAAATATTGCAAATGTGTACAAGGGAAATGGAGAGCCTGCCAGTCCATGGGGGTGTAAAGGGATTCCACGTACTGCAGCAAGAGAAGAAGTGATATGTGTAAACTGGCATTGGGACTGTGTGTGCTGCCTGGGGATGTTCAAGAATGGCAGCAGTGACTGAGAGATGGCAGGTTGAAATGGTTAAAAGGTGCAGTCACTTTAAAGGGCACAGGGGTGGCTACAGCTGTGTGGAGAAATGAATAAATAAAAAATGAAGGGTTTGGTTGCAGAAACACTTGAAATCTGGGACTGTGGGCACTGTTTACTTCAGCCGCCATGTTTAGTGACACCAGCCAGCCAACCACCAATCCATGATTATTGCCAAGGACTCTGCGTCTGTGTGAACAGACTTTCGGGAGAAAATACCAGGGAAAGTTTATACACCTTTTTCTGCACCAATGAGGCATCGAGGGAGCCTAATACATATTAATATTTCTGAAGGGCTGTGGCTCCAGCCAATGGGGAGCTCCCAAAAGTTAAGAACTGTTGGACTTTGAGTCAGTCTAGTGGGAGCCCATCCAGAAGGATGGGGGCTCTTGCCCCAGCAGAGAATGGGGCTGCAGGAGAGAATGGGGCTGCAGGATGGGCCTGCCTGGGGTCTGTCAGCAATTTGTCCCCCAGGGCAGGAAGTACCTGCCCCAGCAGGAAAAAGGAAAGCAGAAGCAAGGAAGAAGCAGCTTTGAAGAGAAACAGGGGAAAGCTGCAGGTTGCTGAATTTTCTGCATTGTTCTGAAGTTGCACCACAGCGGTGAGATAAAGGTAGCTCGAATGAAAAAGGGAAAGCTGCGGGTTACAAGAATCTGTGTTAAACTGAAGATACGCCCGAGCGGTGGGAAGAGGAGAAAAGAAGTTGTGTCCTGATCCTGGAAAAAGGGCAAAGGCTGTGTCTAAGCCTGGGAAAAGACAAAAGTTGTGTCCTGAGCCTGGAAAAAGGGCAAAGGCTGTGTCTAAGCCTGGGAAAAGACAAAAGTTGTGTCCTGAGCCTGGTAAAAGGACAAAAGTTGCATCTAAGCCTGGGAAAAGATAGAATTCAGAGGAATGACGAGGAACAAGAAAACATGAATGTGCTGAGAGAGAAAAAGGAAGAGTGAGCCTCTTCATTTGCAGAATTATTATGTACCTACACAGTGAGATAAAGGGACTTTGAGTGAGGAAGATAAGTGTGAGCAAGAGTGAGAATGTGGCTGTATTGAAGTTGAGAGACTGTGAAAGTAGAAGGATTGACAGGAGCCTTTCAGGTTTGGGTACCTGTTGTCTACTCCTGAGATGCAGAAAAGAAAAGAAACAGATTGCTTTGGCCACACACCATGGCAGAGAGATAAAGAAAAAAAAAAGAGCAGAAGAGAATGTCCTGAATGTTTCTGCTGACACCCAGGGCCAGGTGGGGAACTCGCTATTATCGGGAACACCCATCAAGTGGGGTCTGCCACTGCAGGAGATCACGAGTCTTGTACCCGAGTGCTAGGGTGCTCTGATCGGAGGGAGCTGGGCCGTAGGGCCACTCCCTGGTCTGGGTCCTGTGTAGTTGGCAGGCCTTGTGCACATGTCCTGCAAAGGGCCTGTAATGGGCTGAAGGGGACAAACTGCAAGATATGCGAGCTAGAGGAAGGAAGAGCAAGCTGCCGCCTCTGTGCCCCCTGTTCCAAGCAACAAGCCCAGTTCTGCCTGTGTTCCATCAATTTCCAGAAATTCAGAGAACTGTGCCATCCAAGGACTAACTCTGTAGAACCATTGGTAAAAAAGTAGGAATTTTCTTGCACCTGGGGACTGTAAATATGTTCACCTACCAGGGCAGGAGGTAGAGCTAAGGATTAGATGGAAAAGATAAAGGTTTAGCTCTAACTGAGATAAAGCCTGTACAAAGATAATGTTAAATTCTCCAAGTGTGCCAGGACTGGCTACCAGCTGTACCTCAGGCCTGCAACTTAAAATCTGGGTACCCAGTGATAGGACTTTGGGGTTAAATTGTACTTGGGTCTGTGGGTCTGGATTTGAGTACACCTGCAGCAGTTAGCTAAACAGACAGACCTGGTGGTTACAATGATTGAAACATGGGACTAAAATCAAAAGGGAAATGTGAATTTGGGGAAATGCCAATCTTTAAAATGTTTGAACTCTATTCTATTTACCCCATCCTAATCCCCCCCCCCAAATAGAGCGATATCTTATTGTTTTGCAGAAGAAATGAATCCGGAGCCTGACTTTCTGGAACATGCTATCTGAAATGGGAAATGTAAATGGTATAGTGGAATGTGGGGAGGTTTTAATCCTGGTAAATCCATGTTGGGGTAACTGTTGAGGAGGTGGGTTGGTACAACATCTCAGGGGGTTGTACTGCAGGTAATATAACCCACTAATATGTACTCTGGGTGGAGGCACTGCCATTTTATTTGTTAACATTTGGGAAAGGACCCCCCCATAGGTCAGCTATGGGAACCCAGCCTCCTTATCCTTGGTCTGGCCAGCAAGGCAGAGGTAGTGGCCCTCTCCAGGAAAGTGCCGGAGAGGGGCTACAAAAAGTTACCCATAAGGCATCCCTCTGTTTAATTTTTGTCAGAAGCTCTTTGAAGAGCCATCTTGAGTTCCCTTCCCTGACTCGATGAGTAGTAATGGGAAAGTGTTTGTTGTGTACAGAAGACAAGGTGGCAGTGATGAACCCTAGGGCTGAATCGACATTTGTTAGCAAGTGGAGAATGGACCAATTGATTGTCATGATATCAGAGTGAAGTTCATCTGTGTTACATTTGGAGAAGTCCCTGAAGGATAAAAGTTTGGGTGGGGGACAAGGGCTATGACAAGATCATGTACAGAAACTGGGGGAGTGGTCACTGACGGAGTCAGACAGCACCCCAGCCGATAGAACCCTGTCCTCTCAGTTTGTTAGGATCCAGTCAAGGAGGGAGCGATTTGAAGACTCAGGGTTGAGCCGTGTGGGGGAGGAGACAATCTGGTTGGGGTTCAGTTGCTTTAACAACTCACCATACTCAAGCTACTGGTCACTAAGCCAGTTGAGTTTAAAATCACCAACCATTATAAGTTCCCTCAAAGGAAAGAGGTGGCCAGTACCATCTGTAATTTGAGCAAGACCACTCAGACCCCCATTGGAAGGATTGTATAGAGCTTCCTATTGGCCCCAAGGGTCAGTTCAGTTATAATCTAGTCCAGAAAGGAGGCAACAGAGTCACTGGTTGAGATAATAGAGGTGGTTAAGTGATCTTTGAAAAATCAGCAACACCCCACTCCCTTTTTTCTTCCCAGGTCTGTCATGCCTGAATAGGGTATATCCCCTGATTTGGCAGTGTGTGTCTGGGATGGAGGACTTCAGTCAGTTATCAGTTATGCCTAGAACACCAGTGTTGTAGAGGGTTGTGCATGCTTCTAATTCATGAATTTTGGAGGGGAGGGGAGGCTACAAATGTTCAAATGGACAATCCTTAACACATGGCTATTCATCCAGTTGGGATTTGTGTGATTTAGTGGGGCATACATTGGACCAGGGTTTGTTTCGATGTCTCCACCTAGGAAAAGTACTAGTAGGGGAGACAAAGAATTATTGTAGAACGACACAGGGAGTGACCATTGTGTGCGGCCCAGGGAGAAAATATAGGCACCCAGAAGGCAACAGTGTCTGTTTCCCAGGCAAGCAAGGGAATATGAGGGGTGAGATAGTAAGGAATAAGGAATGTGGGGGATAGTAGGGGGTAACTCAAAAAGGTTGAGGAGGAGAAGATATTTTGAGCTTCTATGTCTCTGGCCCAGAAGATAGGCCCATGAGTCACATAGAAACATGAGGCCTACAATGAGGGAACACATAAAGGATGCGGACACTGCTGAATGCATTATAGGATGAAGGCAGCGCTACCAGTATATAAGCAACAAAAAAATAGTGTGTGAGGAGTGCAGTGGAGGACCTAAGTGATTGGAGTGGTTGATTGGGGCAATATACCACAGGTCTCAGACAAAGCAAACGGAAAAATAAGTAATAATAGCTTAAGTTATCTAATGTGAATTGTTAGCAGGCTCAGTAATAGACAGGCAAAAACATCAGCAATCAATGGGAAAGACAATGTAAGATATATTCCAAGTGACTACATTCAGGGAGTCTGGTTAGTATTAGGTCTCTGGCTATACTAGCAAAACACTCCAGCAGCAACAGGCAGCGGATAAGTAGAGCAGCAGGCCTACCTTAGATAGGGTGTCTGGCTAATACCAGTGAGTCTGGCAATGCCTAAATTCCTGGCTGTACATATGCAACCAGCAGCAACAGCAGGCATAGGTATTACAAATGTAACAAGCATTTGTCAATGCCGATTGTTGTATCGCTGGCATTGGCATTAGTAGTGCAGGAGTTAGAGATGCATAATAGGAATGGCAGTGAAGTATTGAACTGACACCAACCCCACCCCCACCCTGCAGAGACTGACAGGTGTTGGGGTGTGCCTTTGGGTCATCAACTATAACGCTCATGCCATTTTACCTCACCCTACCCTGTAGACACTGACAAGTGTCATGGTGTGCTTTGGGGTCTTTGGGCCTTATACTTACCCATTTCATAAGGGAATACACTGAGATGGGTACGGTATAGGAGAATGGGGTGAACGTTAGGGCTGAACACTCCAAGGCACACCTCAATCCCTGTCACTGGCTGCAGGGTGGGGGTGGGGGTGGAAGATCGAATAACACCATGACAGTGACTGAATTCATGAGGAGGGTCCCAATAACCCCATGTTGAAAATTTGGTGCCAAAATTCCCCAAAATGCCTGAGATATACACCAAAGTTAAAAAAAATCTACTGTATTTATGCCATTATACAGCTTACCGGCATTTCTTCAGTTCGCTTTCAGCTTTGAAGAGTGCAGACGTCTTCCCGGTCCACCGGAGATTGCTGTGCCATGCTGCGGTAAGCATGGGGTGAGGGGGGTTGGGGAGGCAGGGTGTGCGAGGGTGGGTGTGGGTTGGGGAGGGCCACTGACTCGACGAGAGAACGTTTTCTGGTTTGGAGGTTGTAATAAAAAAAAATAAATTGAGGGACCATTTTTGTTTTACAGGGGCATTTGGCATGCTGGGGTGGGCTTCCAGTGTGCCACCTGGGTGTTTTTTTGGGGGGTCTGTAGCCAACGGGGGATTGGGAACCCCCGTCGGCACACAACAAATGGGGGGGACATTATGCCGATGGGGAATGGGCTCCCCCATTGGCAAATGAAGTGGGTTGGGGCATGCCAACAGGGGGATTGGGCACCCCTGAAGTCAGCTCTCCATACAGCGGCAGTCAGTGCCACCATGTTTATTGAAGGGCTTCATCAGGAAAGGCACGTAGGGAGTGCGTGTTTTGGTGCCGCTGCATGACAAGCTTGGCTCTCATTGCAGCGGACCTTTTCTTAGATGTGTTCACTACATTATGTATTCCTGGTGTGGCGCCTGCATGCTGGCTTATTGGGGAATGAGGGATGCACCTACTGATGCATGCCCTGCATTCACCCATCAGTGACCACGCCTCCAAATCTGCTACTAATGCAATATATTGGCTGTGGTGCAAGCACGAGCCAACATCAAAAGAGGCCTACCCTACATAGGGTGATTGGCTGAGACCCATAAAAATTGGTGAATTCCTACATTTCAGACTACCCTAGCCTGGATTGCAGCAACAGCATACATAAGTTATTTGAAGTTACATGAACATGCTTGCCCAAGATAGAGTGTAAGGCTAGGACCAGTAAACTGGTTAAGCCCTAAATATCAGACTACGCTGACATAAAAGGTAGCAACAACATTGCAGTTTAGGTAAAAGAAATTCAGAACCAAATGTGCTCTAGAATAGGGTGTTGGTCTATGACCAGTAAAAGTGGTGATTCTGCAGTTCCGACTGCCCTAACATAAATAGCAGCAACAAATTTACAGGGGTATTAGTAGTTCAACAGACACGCAAGCTCTTAGTAGGGTGATTGGCAAACACCCATTGTATTGGTGAAAGCTGTACAAGACTGACCCCCCCACCACCACCACCATAAAAGGCAGTAACAACAGTATAGAGGTTACTTATCTTAGCATCCAAATTATATTACCCACAGCACAAGTGGGGCTTTACAGGAGGCAGGAGCAGAGTGGCCAGCCAACCAGCAGACTACCGGAGGACTCCGGCAAACTCGAGGCAGATGTTATCCTTAGCACTGTGGTCATTTGTTTGGAGGGGGGGTGCTGTAATGCAGGCCACCGCTTGTGTGGTACTCCAAAGTACTGAAAGAGAGCCATGCCCCTTCCGAGGATTTCGGCTTCCAGATTGGCTCCTTGATTCTGTAAGAAGACTGTGGCACCAAAGTTCAAAACTGTACTGTCCGTTAGTTCTGGTGAGCTCTGGCGATCATTCGGGGGGGGGGGCTGAAGACAAGGGCAGCAGCCCTCTCAATCCCTTGTAGCTGCCACAGTGATTGGCTTGTCTGCAGCAGGGAACGCTGACTCAGAGAGTCAAAGTCAGAGGAGCAGTGCAGAAAATGCCCCTTCCAAGGGTGTCAGCCTCTAGACTGGCTCCTTGGCTCAGTAGGGAGACTGGTGCTAAAGTTTAAATTTGCACTGTCCATTAGTTCTGGCAGGCTCTGGAATTTGTTGGGGGGAGGGCTCGAGACCAGGACAGCATCCCTCTCAACCCCTTGTAGCTCCAGCAGTGACTGACTTGTGGCAAGGAACACTGATTCAGAGAGTCAGATGGGCAGTGGAGAAAACGCCACCTCTGAGGATGTCAGCCTCCAGATTGGCTCCTTGGCTCAGTAGGGAGACTGTGGTGCCAGAGTTCAAAATTGTACTGTACTTTAGTTCTGGCAGGCTCTGGTGATCACTGGGAGTAAGGGCTCGAGACCAGGACAGCAGCCGTCTCAACCCTTGTAGCTCCTGTGGTGATCAGCTTGTCTGCAGCAGGATGCGATGACTCAGAGAGCCAAATCAGAGAGGCAGTGCAAAAAATGCCCCCTCTGAGGATGTCAGCCTCCAAATTGGCTCCTTGGCTCAGTAAAGAGACTGTGGCACCAAAGTTCAAAATTGTACTGTCCGTTAGTTCTGGTGTGCTCTGGCGATCATCGAGTGGAGGACTTAAGACCAAGACAGCAGCCCTCTTGACCCCTTGTAGCTCCCACAGTGATTGGCTTGTCTTCCACAAGGAATGTTGACTCAGAGGGCTTGTTTTTAAGAGTCCTTAGAGCGGTGCAAGTTGTGTTGCTCCAGGGCTGTGGGACACTCCAGGTGCGCCAGGGACCTTGTGCCCAATTTTAGAAAAATCAGGGCCCTGGTGCCAAACTCCCCAGGTTTGTCACAAGCTGACAGCTGTGCCAAACAGTTGGCACACCTGTGGGATTTGCCGCAGGGCTCTGCTCCCACCACCCGGTACAATACCAGAGGGGCCAGGATGGTTGGGGTGGTCAAACTGCTTGCCAGGAGGGTCCAGGAGCATAAGGGGCATTGGAGGTGACATACAAGGAGTCAGGGGACAGTTGGGCATGTATAGGAGTGGTGTAGCACCTGACGGGGTACATTTGCTTTGGTATTTTTGTGGTAATGTTTATCAGTTGGTAGTAGTTTACTACACAGCACTGTACCCATTTATTATACTGTACATACATGAACAGATCAAATCCAAGGAGGGTAGGTGATATTTCTGATGACATGGCATCAGATTGAAACATAACATGGCAAATCTCACAACTGTTAAGTTATACAGACCATAACGATCATATGGCATCCCCAATTATAGGTATATATTGGATAATTGTTATGGTCTGCATAACTTAACATTTATGAAGTCTGCCATGTTACGTTTCAATATGATGTCATGTCATTCTCAAATACCACCTGTCTTCCTTGGATTTGATCTAGTTATGTATGTACAGTAAGATAAATGGGTACAGTACCGAGAAATAAACTACTACCAATTGATAGATGTTACCACAATAAATACCTAAGCAAACACCCCACTGGGTGCCACATCACTCCATACATGCACAGCTGTCCCTCCTGACCCCTACTATGTCAAGTACACTTTTGCCCAAGACTCCATTTAGATCCCTCTAATTCGCTTACAGGTGGCACTGGCGCAAAGCGCCTTTAGACCACCTACTGGAGGGTCTGAGTTGAGCCCCATGCTGCATCCATGGTGGGGGGGCTTTCAAAATCTCAAAAAGGGGAAACTGCAGCCCAACCATGGCACAAGCCGCTGTGCAGACTGGCACACCCCACTTTATGGTGCAGGGCTGACAAAGTGTCATCTTGGTACAGCAGCTCCCCTTTTTGATGCAGACCGCGTTCAAAAATTGAGAATGCCACATCTTTTGATGTAAGGTGCCACTTGCATCATTTATGTTAATAATAATTATAATAATATTTATTTCTGTAGCGCAATTCAAAAAATCAAAGCGCTGTACAAATTTATCAATAAAACACATTAAAACCCATAAAATAATAAAAATAACACAAATACAGACTTCCAAAATACTTTAAAACAGATTATTATATAATACATGTTAATGTAGGCTCCTTGTGTAATTCCCCAGACTTTGAAAATTGAGCCCAGAGAGTCAAAGTCAGAGGGCCAGTGTAGAAAACACCCCCTCCAAGGATATCAGCCTCCATGGCTTAGTAGGGAGACTGTGGTGCCAAAGTTCAAAATTGTACTTTCTGTTAGTTCTGGCAGGCTCTGACAATTGTTGGGGGAGGTCTCAAGAACAGGGCAGCAGTCCTCTTGACCCCTTGTAGCTCCCATGGCAATTGACTTGTCTGCAGCAGGGAACACTCACTCAGAGAGTCAAAGTCAGTGGCAGTGCAGAAAATGCACCCTCTAAAGATTTCAGCCTCCAGATTGGCTCTTTGGCTCAGTAGGCAGACTGTGGTGCCAAAGTTTAAAATTGAATTGTCCATTAGTTCTGGCAGGCTCTGGTGATCATTTGGGAGGGGGGGCTCAAGGCCAAGACAGCAGCCCTCTACCCCTTGTAGCTCCTGTGTCGATTGGCTTGTCTGCGTGGTGGTTAGTTTTAAATTGGATCCTTTAAAATACTGGATGTCAAAAAAAGATGGTGTGGCCTTCACTCATTCAAGTAGCTATAAAGTGTTGGGCTGTCCTTCTATGACTGCCATCTGAAAGAATATTTAGTATTGCAGGCGATGTTATAGCACCACACAGGTCCAGTCTCAAGCCAGATCAGGCAGAAGAACTTGTTTTCTTGAAAGTTAAACTCTCACTCCTGGGTCATGACTATGAGTGAAATAGTGACATTTACTGTGTCAGACTCACTGTTATACAGCTCTCATGTAATTTCATTTTATGTTTAACCTACTGTATCATGTTTTTTCTCCACTAATATTTTTCTTTTTGGTCTAGTAGTACCATAAGTGACCCTGGGTGCATACTGCCTGATCCAGCTTGTAGGGGTGTGTTGACTATAGCCCTGCGTTTCACATTCCGTTAATTTAGAAAAAAAGTGCATATTACATGCAGTTTTGAAATTATTTTATGTATTTGTTACACTAGGAAAGATGCACAGTGTAACAGCCTGCCTGCTCGCCACTGGTCTGGTTAAACATTTCTCATGCTTAATGTAACACAGCAATCATGATTTCCAAGTTCTAGTCTAAATGTGAAACATAGTGCTGTCCTATACATCATGTCATCAGTTAATGTCATAGGGAAGGATTAACAAAGAAGATGCGCTCAGTGCATCTCAGCTGCAGGGGAGATGCACTGAGTGCAAAATGGGCAATTCACAGAGGAGGCACAGGGAGATGCCCCCGGCGCAGCCCCACTGTGAATACATAGATACATAGACAGTGTCGGCAGATAAGGGCCTATGGCCCACCCAGTCTGCCCATTTGAGCTTGTAAATTCAGTTTGTTTTCCTAGAAGTCTGTTGCCTCCACCCTGACCTCCAGAATTCCTTTATGTCTATCCCATGCATTCTTAAATCCGTGATTGTTTCAGCCCCCACCACTTCCTCTGGCAGGGTGTTCCACTTGTCCACCACCGTTCTGTGAAGAAATTCTTTCTCATGTTTCCTCTGAATCATCCTCCCTCCAACTTCATCCCATGCCCTCTTGTCCTGGAACATCTTTTTCGCTTAAAAATAGTGTTTTCCTGCACCCTGTTCCTCCCTGTAAGATACTCGTATGTCTCTATCATATCCCCTCTCTCCCTCCTCTCCTCCAGGGAGTACATGTTCAGTTCCTTCAGCCTGTCTTCATAGGACTTGTGATGCAATCCATGCACCATCTTTGTTGCTCTCCTCTGAACCTTCTCTACCCTGTCTATGTCCTTACGTAGGTATGGTCTCCAGAACTGTACACTGGTGTGTCCCACCCAGGATGCGCTGGGGCAGCCCAGGCTGCACCGGCACATCCCCCATGTCAGGCTGTGAACCATTCGGAGCAGGGCATATCAGAATGCCCTGCGCCCAAAAACGTGATCCACAGCGAGGGGCATGCAAATGTGGCCATTAGGCGTGCATGGCGCAATGGGGCCATTAGTCTACCATTATGGCCCAATTTGCATTGTGCCTGCAGGGATGCCCCAGCAGAATGCATCAAACAGTAGACCCCTGTCACACAAGCACATCCCCTCCGCCCCAATCCCCATGATCAGCCGCTTCCGCAGCGGTATGTATGAATTGACCCCCGTCCCAAGCCCCCAAGAATGCTGCTCCCGGCAGTGAAAGAACTTCGCAGAACCTCCTGCCCGAAGCCCAGAAATTCCGCTCCCAGCGGCAGTAATAGAAATGCAGAACCCCCTCCAATCCCCCAGTAAAGCCACCTACCGCGATGGTGGTAACAGAAATGCTGTACCCCTTCAGTCTCAAGCCCCCATTGCTGCCTCCGCCGGCAGACGTTCATTACGGAAATCCAACCGCAGCACCCCCAACTCATCACTACTCAGCAGGGTCCCGACGACGGTGGGCAGCTCGTCCACTCTGCACGTTAAAGATGGTCGCCATGAGTTGAGTTGTAATTGACAACGACAGCTACCGCATAACCCAACGCCATTGGCTTCGATGTACCGTGAGCTGTCACTGCTGACAGCTCTGTCGGCGTGGCGGCCGTGGCAGTGCGGGTGGGGTCCAGCTGCCCGCCGACAGTGACCCTGCTGGGGTGGGGGTGAGGGGTGGTGGTGCCTGGGGGTTCGTTCTGTAATGGACATCTGCCATGGAGAGCGGTCAATGGGGGTTGGGCCTGGAGGTGGTACAGCATTTTGTTACCACCCATGTGGGTTTACTTGGGTGCTTGGGGGTCTTCGTGTTCATTACCGCCACTGGGAGCAGTCATTCTCCGGTCTTGGGGTGGGGGGTTTAATCATACATACCGCCACCGGGAGTAGCTGATTATGGGGGTTTGGGATGGGGGACACACTGGACTGCAAGGGTGGGCAGGCTGCTGTGCTGCTGCCTGCAGTACAGCAGCCTGCCTGTGGGTGGCCACCCAGTTAAGTCTAGATTTTCTAGACTTATCTTTCTGTGGTGCATCCCCAGACTTGTCCAGAGGATGTGCCATAGACTAGGGCTGTGAATGGGGTTGCGCCCGGTACGCGTGAGCACGCCTCCTTCACAGCCCCTCCAGATGCGCCGCATATCATTACTGGCGGTATGCAGTGCATCTGCGATATGATGGCGCATTGGGGTTGTGTCAGTGCGTTGGCCCCCTGCCAAAATCGCCTTTGGGCGCATGTCAATGATGCCCCAGTGCATCTCAGATGTGCTGGGCGCATCCCTTTTGTGAATTCTGCCCTTGAACCACAGCATACTGTAGTCAGTCACAGAAAGACAAACTCTGCAGGATAGAACCCAGGGGTTGCATTCAGCACCGTTTGTCATCTCAGAGGCTGAATACTTCAGTCCACCAGCCTGACACATAAGCCATCTTGCACCTTGGCTGAGGCTAGCGCCACTCAAAATAAATATGGGTGTACAGTGGTAATGTATATTTAGGGCATGGTTCTTAGTAACATTAGGTTACCCAACTAACCTTGCCAGCAAAGTTACCATAGCCCATGCTTTAGTCTTACTTTTCTAATATGGTTCTAGTTGTGTAATATCTGCAATGATGTGGGAGGTTGGGAGGGCCCTGTGATGCAGAGCAGGCCGGTTCATCAAGTGTGCGTGGAATTTGTTTTTCAACTAGCACACAAATAATGCAATGTGTAACACTGGGCAAGACGTACAAGGCAATAAAACAATATGTCTACTACTAACCTTGTAGTTTGTCTTTTTTGACTAAATAGATACCCTGTCAATACCTCCCCCTCCCTCTCCTTATTCTCCCTCTCCCTCTCCTTCTCCCACTCTCTCTCTTCACTTTTTATCTTCCTAAAGTTTTCCTTAACAAATGTCTCTTTTTCCCAATAGATTTTAATCCTTCTGGTAAGATTCCTCACAGCATGCTGGTTTTATTGGTGAGCCCCCAGCTCCATTGCCATGCACCCACTGCTCTGTGGTTCCCCTTTGCTTCCTCCCCACCCATGCTGGGGTCACCAGGGGAGGCCTCCCCCCTACGATGATGCAAAAATCCCATGTGGGAGTGACAGCACTGGAGTGGAGCCCAACAGTGTCAAGGGCTGGCATCAAGGTGGTCACCATGTTCGCTTTCTCTTCCCCCGGTGACTGTTGACCTTCCCCAGGAAAAACGCAATCTCTGCAGAGAGCTCAAGTGCACACAGTGAATCCCACGGTGAGTGGGCAAGCTCCTTGGTCCATCTCTGGGGGTTGATGTGGCATCAGACCATGGTGTCATCCCTCCCCAGGCTGCAGAGCACTGCCAAAAGCAACACCATCCCCCAACCAGCTTACCAAGCAACAGCCTCTGACTGTGCTCCAGAACCTGGATTTCCAGCATGACTACACAATTCAGTGCCACTCGGCTATCAGGAAGTCTAAATCTCTATCTCTTGTAATCTGCATTACCTGACCCAAAAGCTGATATAACTGCTTATTCCATTTTTCTCAGATCTGTTTGCCCCTCTCCCCCCAAGCTGCCACCTGCTTCCTATTTTGGATCCTGTGCTGCTATCAATCCATTAGTCCTATCTGCTGCACCCCCTTCCCCCACCATTAAAGCCAGTTGGTATCCACACAGAGCAGGGTCTTACGGTGCTTGTAACTGCCATTTAGATGGCTTGATGTGCATAGATTTTTTTTTGTTCCCAGTTTTCTTCTCTTCCGAAGTCTCTCCCTCCACCCCATGCCCTGAGTGATGCCTCTGTCAGTCTTGCATGCTACAGAGTCCCTGCAGAGTGAACAAGCCCTCTGACCATACTGCAGGTGTCACTAGGAACTCACTGCTAGCCCTCCCCCCCAAATCGAGGCACAATGCCTGGTGGCAGCTACCCCTGCCTTGTGTGCCTCCCAACATAACACAACATCCACTTCCAAACCGTGGCTGCCTGCATAGCAGTACAATGTGTTGCCACTGGCGCATCTTCACAGCCCACACTCATTGCTTCTGAAGTGCTTTGTGATACAATGTTTATGATAAGTACTAAAACCAATTTGAAATTCCTTTGCTTTACAAATTGTGATTCTGAAGTTAAGAACGTCCTCAGATATTTCATGAAAGCAGTAAAGTTGAAAAAATGGAGGATTCTGCCGTAGAGCCATTTAGAGTCCAAAGTGCAACCTTTGTAAAGTTGTGGTACCAGCTCTAATCCTATAGGTAGCTACAACTCTATGGCAGGCCTGCCACCTGGGAATACATACTTATTCAGGCCACAAGTGAAATGAGTATTGTTTATGGTCTCAGCACTATTCATAGTGAACAGTTGTCCATCACCTGAAAGATTGTTGTATGTTGGCTGCCAAGGAATCAGTGACATTAATGAACAATGGCTGAAGATATACTGTATGTGTGGACTGTGGAATCATTTCTGTATGAAAATCAGTGTTCCAGGGAAGTCTGAGGAGAGATCATTTGACTCCACATCTTCATAACAGGGTCGACCCTACATGCCAATGTCATATTCCTACAGTCTACCTCTTTCCACTCCTCTTACCATCTCTCTATTCTGTGGCTCCAATCTCCTGCTTTAAGACCCTCACCATGTGCTCTTTTACAGGTATTCATAAACATGAAGGGCACACTAGGAGAGACAAAACCCTATCACCTCACTGACCCCAGTAAACCTGTCTTTGAGTATGGAAGCATAGACTCATTCCTTCTAACCACAGTTGCACCATTGGGAGAGCTTCAGAGTATCACGCTGCAGCACAACAACTCAGGAGTCCGTCGTGCATGGTGAGTGTGGCTTGGATGAAAGAGACATGAACTTGTAGTTGTTGTCAACACTTAGCTGTAGCCCTTATTAAATGCTTCCATCACCTGTAACTGTGTACATTGTGAAGAACATTTAAAACTAAATTGGAAACGTATGCAAAGCAGATCACACGAGGCAACAGCAGCTAAAGATATAAAGGATTTTTCTTGCCCCCCCCCATCCCCCCAGTGCAAGGATCTCAAGGAACTGAGAATCAAGGCCTTTTGCTGGGCTAGGGCATTGGTAACAGAGATAGAGCCACCTTACTCAAGCTCACTATAGCAGGCTAAAATACGAAATAGCCTAGGCACTTGATTCATTGGGGTTTAGCTTTAGTTTGGTAGACAAGCTTGCCCATATTATAAACTGAAATCTGGAAACTAAAGCATGGGGGGATCAATAATTTTTGTAAGGGACAGCAGCTTTGCCAGGGGATAGCCCTTCCACAGAAAAATATTTTCTGATCTATTTTAAAGTTCTGATTAGGCTAAAACAATTACTGTCTGCTGGCCTGGGGAGCAGCAGGTGCTACTTTGGCTACACAGCTGGATCCACTGATGTATGAAAGATTCCCATTCAGACTAGTGCATCAGCCGCACAGTAGGTTACACAGTCACCTCTGATGCTGGAAGACTGGAAGGAAGGAAGGTTGTGGGTTCTAGCCCCACACCTGGAACTTGGGGTAAAACCCAATACTGACACTGTAGTGCAGCATGAGGGGGTGCTCTACTCCCGAGGTACCATCTTTCAGTTGAAACATTAACTGAGGTCCTATCTGCCTGTTCAGGTGGACATTAAAGATCACGTGACACTTCCTGAAAAGAGCAGGAGGTTTTCCTCAGTGTCCTGGCCAAATTTCTCCATTCACTAAAAATACCACCGACAGCTTAATCTGGTTCATGTTCAGCTGGTTTCTATCTGCATCCCTCACCCCCTAGGGTGAGACTGAAAATAAGCAGTACTGTCTAGCCCTCCTTCCTGGTCATTAAAAATAAATGAAAAATAGAATTGGAGAGAGCAAATAAAAATGTTTTAATTAATTACAGGCTCCTTTGGGACAGCAGTAACATGACAGGGACTGCAGGCTCCTTTGGGGCAGCAGTAACATGACAGGGATTGCAGGCTTCTTTGGGCAGCAGTGACATGATAAGGATTGCAGTTTCCACTGAAGCAGCATTGACTTGATAGGGACTGTAGACTTCTTTGGGTTCTTTGGGGCATCAGTGACTTGGTAAGGATTGAAGGCTCCTTTGGAGCAGCACAGACTTGGTAAGAACTGCAGGCTATTTTGGAACAGTAATGACTTGATAAGGAATGCAGACTCATTTGGGGCAGAAGTGACCTGATAAGGACTGCAGGCTCCTTCATGGCAGTAGTGCCTTGATAAGGACAGCAGGCTCCTTTGGGGAAGTAGTGCCTTGATAAGGACTGCAGGCTCCTTTGGGGAAGTAGTGCCTTGATAACAATTGCAGGCTTCTTTGAGGCAGCAATGACTTGATAAGGATTGCAGGCTCCTTTGAGGAAGCAGTGACTTGATACGGATTGCAGGCTCCTTTGGGCAGCAGTGACTTGATAAGGATTGCAGGCTCCTTTGAGGAAGCAGTGACTTGATACGGATTGCAGGCTCCTTTGGGCAGCAGTGACTTGATAAGCATTGCAGTCTCCTCTGGAGCAGCAGTGACTTGATAGGGATTGCAGACTTCTTTGGGGCATCAGTGACTTGGTAAGGATTGCAGGTCCCGTTGGGCAGCAGTCACTTGGTAAGGATTGCAGGCTCCTATTGGGCAGCAATGACGTGATTAGAATTGCAAGCTTCTTCAGAGTAGCACTGACTTGATCGGGATTGCAGGCTACTTTGGGACAGTAATGACTTGATAAGGAATGCAGACTCATTTGGGGCAGAAGTGACCTGATAAGGATAGCAGGCTCCTTTGGGACAGTAATGACTTGATAAGGAATGCAGACTCATTTGGGGCAGAAGTGACCTGATAAGTATAGCAGGCTCCTTTGAGACAGTAATGACTTGATAAGGATTGCAGACTCATTTGGGGCAGAAGTGACCTGATAAGGATAGCAGGCTCCTTTGGGGCAGAAGTGCCTTGATAAGGACTGCAGGCTCCTTTGGGGAAGTAGTGCCTTGATAAGTATTCCAGGCTCCTTTGGAGCAGCAATGACTCGATAAGGACTGCAGGCTACTTTGGGGCAATAATGACTTAATAATGACTGCAGGCTCCTTTGGAACAGTAATGCCTTGATAAGGACTGCAGTTTCCTTTGGGGCAGCAGTGACTTGATAAGGATTGCAGGCTTCTTTGTGGCAGTAATGCCTTGATAAGGACTGCAAGCTCCTTCGGGCTAGTAATGACTTGATAAGGATTGTAGGCTCCTTTAGAGCAATAGTGACTTGATAAGGATTGCAGGCTTCTTTGGGGCAGCAGTGACTTGATAATGATTGCAGGTTTCTTTTGTGCAGCAGTGACTTCATAAGGATTACACTCTCCTTTAGGGCAGTAATGTCTTGATATGCACTGCATGTTCCTTTGGGGCAGTTGTGCCTAGATAAGAATTGCAGGCTCCTTTGGAGTAATAGTGACTTGATAAGGATTGTAAGCTTCTTTGGGGCAGCAGTGACTTGATAAGGAGTGCAGGCTCCTTTGGGTAATGACTTGATATGGATTGCAGGCTCTTTTGGGGTAGCAATGACTTGATAAGGATCGCAGGCTCCTTTGGAGCAGCAGTGATTTGATAATAATTGCAAGCTTCTTGGGGCAGGAATGACTTGATAATGCTTGCAGGCTCCTTTGGAGAAGTAATGCCTTGATAAGGACTGCAGTCTCCTTTGCAGCAGTAGTGCCTCGATAAGGATTGCAGGCTCCTTTGAAGCAGCAGTTATTTGGTAAGGATTGCAGGCTGCTCTATAGCAGCACTGACTTGATAAGGATTGCAGGCTCCTTTGGAGCAGCAGTGACTTGATAAGGATAGCAGGATCCCTTGAGGCAGCAGAGACTTGATAAGGATTGCAGGCTTCTTTGGGGCAGCAGTGACTTGCTAAGGATTGCCAGCTCCTTTGTGGCAGCAATGACTTGAAAAGGATTGCAGGCTCAGTTGGGGTAGTAATGCCTTGATAAGGACTGCAGGCTACTTTGGGGCAGCAGTGACGTGATAAGGAATGCAGGGTCCTCTGGGGCAGCAAACACTTGATAAGGGTTGCAGGCTCCTGTACAGCAGCAGTGACTTGCTAGTGATTACAGGCGTCTTTGGGGCAGTAGTACCTTGATAAGGATTGCAGGCTCCTTTGGGGCAGTAGTACCTTGATAAGGATTGCAGGCTCCTGTAGGACAGTAATGACTTGATAAGGACTGCAGGTTTCTTTGGGGCAGAAGTGACCTGATAAGGATTGCAGGCTCCTTTGGGACAGCAGTAACATGACAGGGACTGCAGGATTCTTTGGGGAAGCAGTGACTTGATGAGGATTGCAGGCTCCTATGCAGCAGAAATGACTTGATAAGGATTGCAGGCTCCTTTGGGGCAGCAGTGACTTCATAAGGACTGCAGGCTCCTTTGGGACAGCAGTGACATGATAAGGATTGCAGTCTCCTCTGGAGCAACAGTGACTTGATAGGGATTGCAGACTTCTTTGGGTTCTTTGGGGCATCAGTGACTTGGTAAGGATTGCAGGCTCCTTTGGAGCTGCAGTGCCTTGATAAGGATTGCAGGCTCCTTTGGGGCAGCAGTGACTTCACATGGATTGCAGGCTCTATGGGGCAGCAATGAC
Source organism: Neoceratodus forsteri (assembly GCA_016271365.2). Lineage (NCBI taxonomy): Eukaryota > Metazoa > Chordata > Ceratodontiformes > Ceratodontidae > Neoceratodus > Neoceratodus forsteri. The sequence goes on from CM028130.1 coordinate 1,114,266,640, forward strand.
TTGATTAGGATTGCAGGCTCATTCGAAGCAGCACTGACTTGATAAGGATAGCAGGCTACTTTGGAGCAGAAGTGACCTGATAAGCATTTGTCAGCTCCTTTGGGAGAGTAATGACTTGAAAAGGATTGCAGGCTTCTTTGGGGGAGTAATGTCTTGATAAGGATAGCACGCTTCCTTGGGGCAGCAGTCACTGGATAAGGACTGGAGGAACCTTTGGAGCAGTAGTCCCTTGATAAGGATTGCAAGCTTCTTTTGGGGCAGCAGTGACTTGATAAGGACTGACGGCTCCTTTGGGACAGTAGTGCATTGATATGGATAGCAGGCTCCTTTTGAAGCAGCAGTGACTGGATGAGGATTGCAGGCCCCATTGGGGCCGAAATGACTTGATATGGATTTCAGGCCCCTTTGGGGCAGGAATGACTTGATATGGATTGCAGGCCCCTTTGGGGCAGGAATGACTTGATAAGGATTGCAGGCTTCTTTAGGTTCTCTGGGGCAGCAGTAACTTTATAAGGATTGCAGACTTCCTTGTGTCAGTAATGCCTTGATAAGGACTGCAGGCTCCCTCATGGCAGAAATTACTTGATAAGGATTGCTGGCTCCTTTAGTGCAGCAGTGACTGGAAAATGATTACAGGTTTCTTTCGTGCAGCAGTGACTTCATAAGGATTGCAATCTCTCTTTTGGCACAGTAATGCCTTGATAAGGACTGCATGCTCCTTTGGGGCTATAGTGCCTAGGTAAGTATTGCAGGCTCCTTGGAGCAGTAGTGACTTGATAAGGATTACAGGCTTATTTGGGGACGTAATGCCTTGATAAGTACTGCAGTTTCCTTTGGGACAGTAGTGCCTCAATAAGGATTGCAGGCTGCTTTCGAGCAGGAGTGACTTGATTAGGATTGCAGGCTCCTTTGTGGTAATAATGACTTGATAAGGATTGCAGGTCCCTTGGGTGCAGCAGTGACTTGATAAGGATTTCAGGCTTCTTTGGAGCACAAGTGTCTTGATAAGGAGTGCAGGCTCCTTTGGTGTAGCAATAATTTGCTAAGGATTGCAGGCTGCTGTAGAGCAGCAGTGGCATGCTAGTGATTACAGGCGTCTTTGGGGAAGTAGTGCTTTGATAAGGATTGTAGGCTCCTTTGGAGCAGCAGTGATTTGATAAGTATTGCAGGCTTCCTTGGTTTCTTTTGGGCAGCAGTGTCATGATAAGGATTGCAGGCTCCTTTGGAGCAGCAGTGACTTGATAAGGATAGCAGGCTCCTTTGGAGCACAAGTGTCTTAATAAGGATTGCAGGATCCCTTGGGGCAGCAGAGACTTGATAAGGATTGCAGGATCCCTTGGGGCAGCAGAGACTTGCTAAGGATTGCCAGCTCCTTTGTGGCAGCAATGACTTGAAAAGGATTGCAGGCTCAGTTGGGGTAGTAATGCCTTGCTAAGGACTGCAGGCTACTTTGGGGCAGCAGTGACGTGATAAGGAATGCAGGGTCCTCTGGAGCAGTAAACACTTGATAAGGGTTGCAGGCTCCTTTACAGCAGCAGTGACTTGCTAGTGATTACAGGCATCTTTGGGGCAGTAGTACCTTGATAAGGATTGCAGGCTCCATTAGGACAGTAATGACTTGATAAGGACTGCAGGTTTCTTTGGGGCAGAAGTGACCTGATAAGGATTGCAGGCTCCTTTGGAACAGCAGTAACATGACAGGGATTGCAGGATTCTTTGGGGAAGCAGTGACTTGATAAGGATTGCAGGCCCCATTAGGGCCGAAATGACTTGATATGGATTTCAGGCCCTTTTGGGGAAGGAATGAGTTGATATGGATTGCAGGCCCATTTGGGGCAGGAATGACTTGATAAGGATTGCAGGCTTCCTTGTGTCAGCAATGCCTTGATAAGGACTGCAGGCTCCTTCATGGCAGAAATGACTTGATAAGGATTGCTGGCTCCTTTAGAGCAGCAGTGACTTGATAATGATTACAGGTTTATTTTGTGCAGCCATGACTTCATAAGGATTGCAATCTCTTTTGGGACAGTAATGCCTTGATAAGGACTGCATGCTCCTTTGGGGCTATAGTGCCTAGGTAAGTATTGCAGGCTCCTTGGAGCAGTAGTGACTTGATAAGGATTACAGGCTTCTTTGGGGAAGTAATGCCTTGATAAGTACTGCAGTTTCCTTTGGGACAGTAGTGCCTCGATAAGGATTGCAGGCTGCTTTCGAGCAGGAGTGACTTGATTAGGATTGCAGGCTCCTTTGTGGTAATAATGACTTGATAAGGATTGCAGGTCTCTTGGTGCAGCAGTGACTTGATAAGGATTTCAGGCTTCTTTGGAGCACAAGTGTCTTGATAAGGAGTGCAGGCTCCTTTGGTGTAGCAATAATTTGCTAAGGATTGCAGGCTGCTGTAGAGCAGCAGTGGCGTGCTAGTGATTACAGGCTTCTTTGGAGAAGTAGTGCTTTGATAAGGATAGCAGGCTCCTTTGGAGCACAAGTGTCTTGATAAGGATTGCAGGCTTCTTTGGGGCAGCAGTGACTTGTTAAGGATTGCCAGCTCCTTTGTGGCAGCAATGACTTGAAAAGGATTGCAGGCTCAGTTGGGGTAGTAATGCCTTGATAAGGACTGCAGGCTACTTTGGGGCAGCAGTGACGTGATAAGGAATGCAGGATCCTCTGGGGCAGCAAACACTTGATAAGGGTTGCAGGCTCCTGTACAGCAGCAGTGACTTGCTAGTGATTACAGGCGTCTTTGGGGCAGTAGTACCTTGATAAGGATTGCAGGCTCCTTTGGAGCAGCAGTGACTTGATAAGGATTGCAGGCTTCTTTCGGGCAGCAGTGACTTGATGAGGAGTGCAGGCTCCTTTGTGGAAGAAATGCCTTGATGAGGGTTGCAGGCTGCTTTGAATCAGCATTGACTTGATAAGGATTGCAGACTCCTTTGGAGCAGCAGTTATTTGGTAAGGATTGCAGGCTGCTCTGGAGTAGCACTGACTTGATAAAGATTGCAGGCTTCTTTGGAGCAGCAGTGACTTGGTAAAGATTGCAGACTCCTTTGTGGTAATAATGATTTGATAAGGATTGCAGACTCCTTTGGGGCAGTAGTGCCTTGATGAGGATTGCAGGCTCCTTTGGAGAACAAGTGTCTTAATAAGGATTGCAGGCTCCCTTGGGGCAGCAGTGACTAGATAAGGATTGCAGGCTCCTTTGGAGCACAAATGTCTTGATAAGGATTGCAGGCTCCCTTGGGGCAGCAGTGACTAGATAAGGATTGCAGGCTCCTTTGGAGAACAAGTGTCTTGATAAGGATTGCAGGCTTCCTTGGGTCAGCAGTGACTTGATAAGTATCGCCAGCTCCTTTGGAGAAGCATTGACTTTATAAGGATTGCAGGCTCTTTTGGAGCAGCAGTGGCTTGATAAGGAGTACAGGCTCCGTTGGGGTAGTAATGCCTTGATAAGGACTGCAGGCTACTTTGGGGCAGCAGTGACGTGATAAGGAATGCAGGCTCCTTTGGGGTAGCAATGACTTGATAGGTATTGCAGGCTCCTGTAGAGCAGCAGACTTGCTATTGATTACAGGCGTTTTTGGGGCAGTACTGCCTTGATAAGGATTGCAGGCTTCTTTGGGGTAACAGTGACTTGATAAGATTGCAGGCTCCTTTTGAAGCAGCAGTGACTTGATGAGGATTGCAGGCCCCTTTGGGGTAGGAATGACTTGATAAGGATTGCAGTCTTCTTTAGGTTCTCTGGAGCAGCAGTGACTTGATATGGATTGCAAGCCCCTTTGAGGCAGGAATGACTTGATAAGGATTGCAGGCTCCTTTGGGGGCAGGAATGACTTGATAAGGATTGCAGTCTTCTTTAGGTTCTCTGGGACAGCAGTGACTTGATAATATTTTCAGGCTCCTTTGGGGAAGCAATTTATTTATTTAGCTTTTGTTGACCGGGTAGGTACACTAGACAAGTTATATGCCTTTGACTTGATAAGGATTGCAGACTTCTTTGGGGCAGTAATGCCTTGATAAGGACTGCGGGCTCCTTCATGGCAGTAATGACTTGATAAGTATTGCAGGCTTTTTTAGACCAGCAGTGACTTGATAATGATTGCAGATATCTTTTGTGCAGCAGTGACTTGATAAAGATTGCAAGCTTCTTTGAGGCAGCAGTGACTGGGTGTGAATTGCAGATTTCTTTGGAGCAGAAGTGACTTGATAAGAATTGCAGGCCCCATTGGGGCAGCAATGACTTGATAAAGATTACAGGCTTCTTTGAATCAACAGTGACTTGATAATGATTTCAGGCTCCTTTGTGGGAGTAATGATTTGATAAGGATTGTAGGATCCTTTGGGGCAGGAATGACTTGATAAGGGTTGCAGGCTTCTTTGGAGTAGAAGTGTCTTGTTAATGATTGCAGGCTTCTTTGGGGTTAGCAGTGACTTGTTATGGAGTGCCGGCTCCTTTGGGGCAGTAATGCTTTGATAAGGATTGCAGACTGCTTTGGGTCAGCAATGACTTGATGAGGATCTCAGGCTCCTTCAGGGCAGTAATGAATTGATAAGTATTGCAGGCTCCTTTGTGGAAGTAATGCCTTTATAAGGATTGCAGGCTCCTTCGGGGCAGTAAGGCGTTGACAAAGACTGCAGGCTCCTTCGGGGCAGCAATGACTTGATAAGGATTGCAGGCTCCTTTTGGGCAGTAATGCCGTGATAAAGATTGCAGACTCCTTTGGGGCAGTAATGCCTTGATAAGGATTGCAGGCTCCTTTGGGGCAGTAATGCCTTGATAAGCATTGCAGGCTCCTTTGTGCCGACAATGCCTTGATAAGGATTGCAGGCTCCTTCGTGGCAGGAATGCCTTGATAAGGATTGCAGTCTCCTTGGGTGCAGGAATGCCTTGATAAGGACTAAAGGCTCCTTCTGGGAAGTAATGCCTTGATAAGGACTGAGGGCTCCTTTAGGGTAGTAATGTCTTTATAAGGAATGCAAGCTCCTTTGGAGCAGCAATGACTTGATAGGGATTGCAGGCTCCCTTGGAGCAGCAATTACTTCATTTTTATTTATTTATTTATTGAAATGTTTCGCCAGGAGAGCACACTGAACAACAAGTTGCTCATCTTGTGGTGCGACCTTGGGGGGAAGGGGTTATATAGGGTTGTGAAGGATGATCGGTTACAGTAGTATGTGGGTAGTACAAACAAGACAACATTGTAAGATTATGCAGCAGTTGGAACACAAGGTATTGTACAATAAACAGTAGTGGAACATTGGGTAAATTATAATTCGTGTCCAAAATCATACAAAAGAACATATAAATGTACAAAACAGTAATAATGCAATAGAACCATTATAGTGCATGAGTGTACCAGAAGCAGACTCTAGGTAGTACGTAAGTGCTGTTGGAGTAAAAAGGATGGGGTAGGATGTGCACACGGGTGACCCAGAAGGGCAGGTGGAGAAGAGAGGGGGAGAGGCAAGAAATGAATATGAGGAGAAGGGGTAGCCATTTCCTGATTCCTCTTTCCGGATGATGAGAACCTGCCAGGGGGCCGGGTCAGGATAGGAAGGCAGAAACTGGGGATAGGTATTAAGGAGGGTAAAAGCAGGAACAGCTGAAAGAGAGGTAATTGTGTAGGGCAGATGTAAGAGAGTAGTTGGAGGAGGAGCATCATATTTCGGGGAGGGGAGGGAATTCCAGATTTTAGGGAAGTGATGGGTGAAACCAGTTTGACCAATGAGGGTGGAGCGGTGAGGGACCATCAAGGTGCGGGCATCATTAGATCTGAGAGAGTGGGTGTGGGGAGGTGGAGTGGAGAGAGAAGATGAGAGATAGGAGGGGAGCACTTCAAACCAGAATTTGGAGGTTAGTTTGGCACAGTGTGAGATGCGTCTGTGAGATAGTGGGTGGAAGGAAGGTTAGAGAGCAAAAGAGTTCACAGTGGTGGCCAGCCCGGTGGCACTAAGGGTTGAGGCGCTGGAAGCCACATCTCACGCTACACTGGTGACCCGGGTTCAGGAACGAGCTCAGGTCGGAGGGGGTCGGCAGGGGGAGGGAGGATTGAGCATCCCAGTAGATGCTCTCCTCCCTCTGGGGTGGGATACCAGGAGTGCAGTATGCACCTGACACCCTGAGAGAGCACCGGTGGAAACACGGGGTCTCGAGGGGTTGGCGGCTCCATATAATGGAATCAGGGAAGGGGGACATCTCTAGGTGCTTTAGAGGGACGTGCTTCAGTACATCTCCTCTCTGGATGCTTGCTTTCTTGCGCCGGCATCTCAGGGGGCTGGGACAGGGAAAACCACACAAAAAATGGAAAATACCCCTCGGTAGTCCTAGATGACAACTGCTCCAGGCCATCCAAGACCACCGATTCCGGACAGACCCCGCTGTGCAGGAGGAAGTAAGAGGTGAGGCACTCTAGGGGCAGATCAAGAGTAGGGGGCAGAGATGGTGATGAGCAGCCCAAAGGAGTGGGCACCGAGGGTAGACAGAAGGAGATAAACAGAAAGTATAAAAAGAAAAAAAAAAAAAGAGTTCACAGTGGTGGGAGTAGGAAGGGGAGTCAAGAGCAAAGTGGCAGAAGAAGTTAAAGAGAGTGTCTAACTTGGTGAGGGTAGATTTGGGAGCAGCACCATAGATTATGTCACAGTAGCCAAAGATGGGGAGTATCATCTTCTGTACAATTTCACGTCTCGCAATCAGCAGTTTGCAGCTACGATATCTGTGCAGAGCACCAAGCATGGGGTGCAGTTTCTTCAGGATAGCATTGCTATGCACACAGAAGTTGAGGTGCTGGTCTAGCCAAACCCCCAGATATCTAAATGAGCAGGTGTCCTCCAGGATGGTCTCATCAAGGGTGTGGAAGGTGGGTAGGGCCGGGAACCTACAGAGTCTCTGCCTGGTGCTAAAGGTCATTGAGACTGTCTTCTTGGCATTTAGAAAAAGCTGGTGAGACGCAAACCAGAGCTGTACTTGATTAAGGTCATGCTATAAGCTGGCTTCCACAGCAGCAGGGTTTTTGCCGGAACTGTATAAGACAGTATTGTCAGCATACGTGTGGATAGATGAAGATGAGCAGGCTGTAAGAAGAGCATTAAGGAAAATGGTGATGAGAAAGGGACCAAGCACTGAGCCCTGAGGGACACCAGTGTTGATGGGGAGTGGAGGAGAGATGGAATCAAGGATTCTCACTGATTGGGTCCTGCTAATAAGGTAGGATTTAAACCAGTTGGGGGATGATGGAGCAAGGCCAGCTGAGGAGAGGGAATCAAGAAGCAGAGGATGGGAAACAGTGTTGAAAGCTTTGGCTAGGTCGACAAAGATAGCTGAGGTGATCAAACCATCGTCCATCCCTGAAAAGATGGAGTCAGTAAGCCTGAGGAGGGGAGGTGATTGTTGAGTGGTTCTTCCGAAAAACAGATTGGAAGGGAGTGAAGAAGGAGGAATTGGAGAGGAAGGGTGATAGTTGAGAGAAAACTAAATGTTCTTGAAGTTTGGCAAGGATAGGAAGGAGGGAAATGGGGCGATAGTTGCCAGGAGTGGATGTGTCACCACCCTTGTGGAGAGGAAGGACTACAGAGTGTTTCCAGGATGAGGGGTACATTGACAGAAATAAAGGAGAGGTCAAGGATTAGGGAGATAGGATAAGCAACTGCAGGAGAAGAAAGGTAGAGAAGTTTAGGATCAAGCTCATCTGGTGAACAGCCTTTAGAGGGGGTTCAGGGATAGGAGGGCACTAAGAGCTTTGTTAGAGGAGATAGTAGAAATGGAAAACGGGAGAGGGGTAGGCGCTGGCTGAGGTGAAGGGCTGAAATTAGTAGGTGGCAAGGGGGAGAGAGAATCTAGAAGAGACGTGGTGCACGAGGTGTAGTAGACATTAAACTCATTAGCCATGGAGCCAGGGTCGGAAACGAGGGAGTTATTTATTTTGAAAACTAGAGGGGGAAGGGAGGAGAGAATAGGGAATGAGGAGTTGAAATAATTGGTCTTAGCCAGTCTAGTAGCTTTAGTACATGAATTGCATAGCATTCTGTACTTGGCGTAGTCGTTTGGATGTTTAGTAGATTTGTGTTTTCTCCAGGCCCAATCACACTCCCTGAAGCAGGACAGAAGTTCGGGGGTGATCCAGAGGAGGTGAAGCCCACAGACTCTGGTCCTTCTGAAAGGAGCAAAGGCATTCCAGGTGGCAATGAATTTATCTTTAATATAGTCAAGGACTTGGTCGACAGAAAAGTCAGTGGAGAGGGGGGTCCAGTAGATGGAAGCAACTGCAGAGCTCAGTGAGGTAAGGTCTAAGGATTTAAAGGACCGGAGCTATATGATTTTAGGGGGAGGTTTGCGGCAATGGACCTTACGTAAAATAAAAATGGGGTTGTGATCACTAAGGGCATCAGGGAGGAGACCAGATTTATTGATGCGGTACGGGTGGGTTGTGAGTGCCCAGTCAAGCAGGGTGTGGTTTTGTGTTTTGGGATTATGGTGTGTGGGCTCAAGTATGAGTTGAGTGAGGTTTAGAGCAGTGACGTCATTGCATAGCTTGTTTAACTTGGGAGACAACCAGTTTAGATTCATGTCACCAATTATGAATAGTTCACCAGCTTTCATAAGGATTGCAGGCTCCTTTGGGGTAGCAGTGACTTAATAAGGATTGCAGGCTCCTTTGGAACAGCAAGGGCTTGATAAGGAGTGCAGAATTTTGATACACCCACTAAGGTTGCCATATTTTGATTAAAGTTAAAAAAACGCCTAATAAACCACACCCCAGATCCCCCTCATTTCATGACTGATATGTGCATGTGTCCCCTTCAGTGTCATTTAAGTTAGAGAAGATATTCACAGCACAGTAAAAGACAGTGCTTAAGATGGAGGGCAGAAAAGATTAGTTCAAAATATACTGTTATGGATCTTAATAGATTTACTGTTCACCTACTGTATCTGAAGGTCTTTGCAGGCATGGCCTGTTTAAAGTTCAGCACTTGTGTGCAATCCAAACATGTAGCCACAACCATGATTTATCATTTGATAACATTCGTACTAAAATGTTTGTGCTACCAATGAGCGCGGTCAACCAATGAGTGCGCACTATGTGCTGTACAGGGTCATTCACAGTTCAGTTGGTGGCTGGCCATGGTACTGTGAGGAGGGCTGTGCCAGTCACCGGCACAGGTCAGGTTGGGGGAAATTTGGTGGTGGGTCACTACCTGCCAGGGTTGGGGTAGCCACTAGACTACCAGGGGATTTATTTGTTGGGGTCGGGATAGTGATCGGGGAGTGGGGGAGGGGTAGGGACCACTAGACCCCCAGGATTAAATGAAATACTGGGGATGGGATCAAGGCTCGGGAGGGACTACTAGACCACTGGGTATTGATGAACTATTAACAGGGAAGGGGCTCAGGGCTAGGGAGGGACACTAGACCACCAGGTTTTGATGAATTATTAATGGGGAAGGGATCAGGGCTTGGGATTGACCACTAGACCACCAGGTATTGATGAAATAGTAATGTGGAAGGGATCGGGGCTAGAGAAAGACCACTAGACCACCAGATATTGAGGAACTATTAACAGGGAAGGGATCGGGGCTTGGGAGGGACACTAGACCATCAGGTATTGATGAACTATTAATGAGGAAGGGATCGAGGCTAGGGAAGGACACTAGACCACCAGGTATTGATGAACTATTAATGGGGAAGGGATCAGAGCTTGGAATTGACCACTAGACCTCCAGGTATTGATGAAACAGTAATGGGGAAGGGATTGGGGCTAGGGAGGGACACTAGAGTATCAGGTATTCATGAACTGTTAACAGGGAAGGGACTGGAGCTAGGGAGGGACACTACACCACCAGGTATTGATGAACTATTAATGGGGAAGGGATTGAGGCTTGAGATTGACCACTAGACCACTAGATATTAATGAAATAATAATGGAGAAGGGATCGGGGCTAGGGAGGGACCATTAGACCACCAGATATTGAGGAACTATTAATGGGGAAGGGATCGGGTCTGGGAACAGACACTAGACCATCAGGTATTGATGAACTATTAATGGAGAAGGGATTGGGGCTAGGGAGGGACACTAGACCACCAGGTATTGATGAACTACTAATGGGGAAGGGATTGGGGCTTGGGAGGGACACTAGATCATCAGATATTAATGAACTATTAATGGGGAAGGGATCAAGACAAGGGAGGGACACTAGACCACCAGGTATTGATGAACTATTAATGGGGAAGGGATTGGGATTTGGGATTGACCACTAGACCACCAGCTATTGATGAAATAGTAACAGGGAACAGATCGTGCTAGGGAAGGACTATTAGACCACTAGATATTGAGGAACTATTAACGGGGAAGGGATCGGGGCTAGGGAAGGACACTAGACCATCAGGTATTGATGAACTATTAATGGGGAAGAAATTAGGGCTAGGGAGGGACCACTAGACCACCAGATATTGAGGAACTATTAATGGGGAAGGAATCAGAGCTAGGGAGTGACACTAGACCATCAGGTATTGATGAACTATTAATGGGGAGGGGATCAGGGCTAGAGAGGGACCGTAGACCACCAGGTATTGATGGACTATAAATGGGGAAGGGACCATGATAGGGAGGGACTACTAGACCACTAGGTATTGATGAACTATTAACGGGCAGGGTATCAGGGCTAGGGAGGGACCGCTGAACCACCAGGGTAGCCAGCCCTTGGCAGTACTCAGATGGGTCTGCTCACTGTTAAGAGCTGGGTTTCAGAACTGTTAAAGAGCACTGCTGTTGGCCACTGTCTAGAGCTTCTAAAATCTTTCAATATTGTGCTGCACTACATAGACATAAGGAACCCTCATTTGCATAGGTGCAGCACAATATTGTGTAGGACGACACCCTTTTGAAAATGGGGCCCACAATGTTTAAAGTGCAAAGAGCCTATTTTCATGCAGATGTTTTCAAAATTAAAACAATTAAATGTCCTGAAATTTCACATTTTGGGGGGAATCATGTAAGATTCAGTTATGCTGACGCCAACAATGACTTGCTCCTGGAAATCAGAAAATCACTTTTAAGAATCAGAAGCTTGATAACACCATTTAGGTTTTTCTCTGCTTTGTTAATACTGAATTTTGGACAGCACCTCCAATAAGATTAAAATTAGAAGCATCAATGTTTTTTTTACTCTAGCATTTTTATTAGTTTTCCACAACAATGCAATCATAAACAATATGTAAGAAATCCCAACAGCCTTAATACATACATTACCATTGTAAGATACATCCTAACACATTCAGCCACTATATTAACTCTCATGCTACTGTATTGCAAGGTAAATATTTGTTATGTTATCATTGCTCTAAAGAGTAAGTGTTCTGTAAAGTTCCAAGGGAGGGGGTAATTGTTTAACCAGGAAAGGCACACTAACCCAGAGCTTGTTGCCAGGTGTGACCTGGGAGCACATGGAAGTTACATGACTTGCTCTGAGTCACACAGTATGCAAGTGGAGGCTGATGGGATTCAAATCCAGGCTTCCGGGCTTGCAGCTCAGTGCCCATAACCACTACACTATACTGCCTCCAAACAATAACCCATTGGAAGTAAGGAAGCAATGCTATATACAATCATATGTACTGAGAGCCACACGTTCAGACAAGATGCGCGGCAGATCCCTGGATGTGCCTCACATCTCCGAACTTGCACAGGCCATCAGAGGCATAGCCATATTCAAAGGCCACTGAAGTGCTACGCACCCCTGACTGTGCCACTACGCACAATATTGTAGTGTGCCTATGCAAATGAGGGGTTCCCCATGCATATTGAACCCCCTTCCCGAAGTGTAAAACTGGCTGGCTATGCTGGCACACAGTTACGCTTTTAAAACCCTATTTTAACTATGTATGGGCTAGGTTGGTGCCCCATGCACAGTCTAGGGCCAGGTAAGGTAGCCTCCCCAGCCTTGATCACTATTAATAACAAATTACTCCCTGATCCCCTTTTCCATACTGTAGGGGGCCCCCCTGCCCAGCCCCAATCACTGTTTGAAATAAAATATTCCACTGGCCCCATTTCCATAATGTAGTGGCCCCCCTCTCCAGCCCCAATCACCTGTAAATATTAAAAACTCTCCGATCCCCTTTTCCATAGCGTAGAGGTCCCCCTTCCCAGCCCCAATCACTGTTAGAAATAAAATATTCCATGAGCCTCATTTCCATAGTAAAGCAGACTCTCTTCCCAGCCCTGATCACTGTTAGAAATAAAATGTTCCTCAAGCCCCATTTCCATTGTGTAGTGGCCCCCTCCCCAGCCCTGATCACCTGTAAATTTAAAAACTTCCTGATCCCCTTTCCCATAGTGTAGTGTCCCCCAGTCTGATCACTGTTAATAATAAATTACTCCCTGATCCCCTTTTCCATAGTGTAGTGCCCCTTCAGCCCTGATCGCTGTTAGAAATAAAATATTCCCGAGCCTTGTTTTCTTAGTGTAGTGGCTCCCCCTCCTCAGCCCCAATCACCTGTAAATATTAAAAACTCCCTGAGCCCCTTTTCTGTAGTGTACTGTAGTGTGCCCCCCTGCCTCAATCACCTGTAAATATTAAAAACTCCCTGAGCCTCATTTCTGTAGTATAGTGTGCCCCCCTGCATCGATCACTGGTACAATGATCCAAACCCCGATCCCCATTCCCTGGTGGCTAGTGATCCCCCCTGCCCCCAGTTAGGCAGTAACCCACCTCTCTGCACCCCCCATCCCTAGCCGAGCTGACAACTGGCACAGCCCTCCTTACCTTGCCATGGCCAGTCGCTGACTGATTGGGACCAGAGTACATACAGTAAATAGTACACGCTCATTGGTTGTCGTGACTGTATGTTCTCTGGTACCGGTCAGTTGGTGGCTGGCCATGTCCAGATGAGGAGGGCTATGCCAGTCACCGGGACGGGTCGGGATGGGGGTGCAGGGTGTGGGTTACTGCCTACTGGTGTGGGGGAGTAGGGGGACCACTAGCCAGCAGGAAATGGGGTTTGGATCATTGTACCAGTGATTGGGACTGAAGGGGGCACTACACTACGAAAATGGGACTCTGGGGAATATTTTATTTCTAACAGAGATTGGGGCTGGGGAGGGGGGCCACTACACTATGGAAAAGGGGATCTGGGAGTAATTTATTATTAAGAGTGATTGGAGCTGGGGAGGGGGGCACTACACTATGGAGATGGGGATCAGGGAGTAATCTATTATTAACAATGACTGGGGCTGGGGAGGGGGGCCACTACACTATGGAGGTGGGGATCCTGGAGTAATTTATTATTAACAGTGATCGGGGCTGGGGGTGCCACTACACTATGGAAACAGGACTCAGGGAATATTTTATTCCTAACAGTGGTTGGGGCTGAGGAGGGGGCCGCTACACTATGGAAAAGGGGATCAGGGAGTATTTTATTATTGTAACCTCCCTTCCCCTGTCTAGGGAAATATAACTTTGCAGATGTTCCAGGGGCATATAAGGAAGAGGGTTACCTCAAGTGCTAACACCAAGACTATGCACTCCCATACAAGGCAGGAAAAGATGTGGCCTACCTTACTGGCATCTTCAATCACCTGTGCCCTTTCACCCCTTCGAATCTTGATCCTACCCGAATGTTGGCACACCGAATGAGGAACTCCACACTGCACATCTCCTGAATCTCTGGAGCCCCCCAGGGCCACTCGGTCCTGCCAAGGGTGGGATGGAAATTTTATCTGGAATCAAACTTATGAAAAATTAATTCAGCTACAAAGATTGGGGGAAAAAAGGTTTCCATTTCATTAGCTTCCCCCTTTAGTTTAAATAAAGCACAACTGCTATTCTCCAAACTAGCTTCTTAATTTAGCTCCTGCACAGCAAATGATTTCAGCAGTGCAGGGATCACATCCTTCATACAAATAAATAAAGCAGCTCCATGGGGCTAATTGAACTTTTACAGACGTACTGGCTGCACATTTAAAACAGAAGAAACAATGGATTTTAAGGCAGCAACAAGAAAGATGTTCTTCTCTCTCTCTCTCTCTCTCTCTCTCTCCCTCTCTCCTCCCTCCCTCCCTCCCTCTCTCTCTCTCTCTCTCTCTCTCGGATGCTTTACCCAAGACCTCTCGCCTCAGATCCCTTCACTCTCTTGGCTCTCTGAATCTGGTAAGCTAAATCTTTTTTTTTCTACTGCCAGGTTACCTGCTCTCTGGCACTGGTCGTCCCCCAACTCTGGTGCAGAAAAGCAGGCTGCTTCCCCCACCTGGACTCCTGGGAGCTGGCCCAAGGCACAAGAGGTGCCATGAATTTTTCTGACGACCCAGGCCCCGTAACCCATTCGAGCTTGGCTCTGTGCTGGTGATACTTCAACACTTTCCCCTTTATTTCATTCAGGCTCTATCTTAATGGTTCCACTGGTGCAGCAGCCCAAAAACCCGGCCCTGCTACAGCTCTTCAGACCCTTGCTACTGGCTGTCCTGCCACTGGGGAGCCCCTGGGCACTGCCACCACCCAGGTCCCTCCAAACAGCCTGTCTTCACCAATCAGTGGCCCAAAACTGCTCCAATTCCTTCTGTTTCTCTACAGGGGATCCCTGGCAGGCCCACATCCCCTTCAGCACCTCCTGAGTTAGGGTTAAGCTCCAGCCGAGGGCCACCTTCCAAAGCCTGCCAATGCGGCCTGTGACCCACCCAGTCTCCATGTGCCGGCACCCCAGAACCTGCCCCTCCAAGCAGGTCCCATGTTTGGATAAAGGCCCCCCCCCATGACTCCCTCTGCATCTAGGCCACCCTGCCACACCGGGTGCAAGGGAGCGCCATTGCCACCGGCTTCTGTCTTGTGGGACCTTGCCACTGCCTTTGCAGCCCTGGCAGCCCAAAAATCTCACTTTACAGGGGTCTCTAGGGACTCCTACCTTTCCTGGCCACTCATGGCCACCTACATTCCTTATCCCCAACATCACAGGACCTGGCTAACCATACTTCCCCCACGGAGCTCCACTCCCCCAACTCCTCTTCACCTTAATGCTGTGAAGGCCATCCTGTCTACACTTTAGGAGGGGTTCCCCCGCTGGCCCACCTGGACCACCAAGCTCCCTCACTTACCCACCTAACTCTGCTGTTTCAGTCACCACCCCCCCCCCCAGCCCTGGTATAATTCCCGAGCTGGAAAGGCCCCGAAAATGTCCTGTCTGCTCACTTATATACTCCCTAATCCTACTCTGCTGCCACCTTGAGGTGTCCAGCAGAAAAATATCCCACCACAGCAATAAAATTTCCCTGGCTGGGGGGGGGATGTCTAAAATGGGAGCATAAGCCCTCCTTTTAGGGGGGTTTACACTTTTCCCCCATGAAGGAAATCATTCCCTCCTGGGAATGATGGCAAGGGCCCAGTGATGGTCTCCTCCCAACGGACTAGGTATGCGCACACCCCAGCCTTCTGGCAACAGACGCACCATGCCTGGCCACAGGCACCACCCAACCTGCCTCTCTAGCCCAATGAACCTCTAAAACCCTAAAAACCTACCTTCGTCAAGAGATAATCTAAATGGTTAGGAACAACCTTCATTATTTCTTTTATAAAAAGACAATCTCAATCATTTTTCATAATGATTAAACATCTGCAAACAACAGTAATGAGGTAGAGTTCTAGTAGTTTAGCTGTACCCCAAATACCCCCCATTAATTTAAAAAAAAGTTTTGCTGTGTACAGTCCCCAAACCACTCATTGACACATTTACACACAAATCCTGTTACCAGTCTCCCAAACATTTTTACCATGATTTTAACAACAACATTATGATTTTAAATTCAAGGGCTCTGATTTTAAGAAGGATAACTGTATACAGTCATATAATTTTACTCCGTAGAGCAATTATCCTGGCACAGTTCATAAGTCCAAACTCCAACTGGCCTAGGTTGCAGGCCCTCACTCAACCCCAGACAACTCAAAGCTCTGTCTGCCCCTCTCTTAGTACCCCATTGCAGGACTTCCCTGGGCCAACGCTCCTTTTTCCACAGGGCCCCCCTTTGGTTTAATGAACTACCGCCTGCTGTCTCTCTGGAGCAGCGTCCAAGCCCATTTAAATCCCGACTCTGCTCAGAAATTCTCTCCCACTCCTGCTGTGACTGCACCTAGTCCCTATCTGCAATGCAAATGCAAGTCACCCACCACTCTCCCCCACTTCCCTTTTGACGTGGGGTCTATCCCTACCGCTTGACCCTGCATAAAATGTTACCAGACTGTAGTTTATTGATCAGTGTCTTTTGATATTGTAACTATTGTTTACTGCTCGCTGTCTGACTCGGGCTGGATCTCTCCGCTCTTGAATTTTGTTACTTGTCCTCTTTTCAACATTGTAATATTGCTCTGTTCTTATCTTTCTTGTAACCTGTTATGTTATTTCATTTTTGACGTGGAGCCTTTGCAAAGGAGTCCTTGACTCAAAGGTTGTAATTCCAATTCTTTTAATAAATAAATAAATAAGATTCTGGATCTGGCTTGGTGGTCACATCTCTGTAGGAATCCCGGTCCAGGATGTAATATTTGGTCAGAGTCCCAGCCAAGTCATGGACCAAGGTGAAATGTTTGAATAGCATTAGGCCAGACCAGGTCCCTGTGTGATACATTGACTATGCCTGCTGAATCAACTGCTGAGATGGGGCACCTCCTCCACTGGGACAATTCTTTAAGCATTCCATCTGTTCCTTAAAGATCCTTTCCTCCCTCATCTCCTCAGCGATGTCCCATATTCATTCTGGCACATAAGGATTGTTCAGATGAGAATATTCTACCCATAGCCTCCTGCAGACCCAACTTTCGGCATGGCTCCATTCTGGCAGGTCTCTCACACTAGTCCTCCTGGCTTGTCCCATTGGTATCCATATTCCCCGTTGATACTTTAAATTTAATGGGTCACTAGGATTTCATCCTGGTCCGGAGAGTCTCAGCTCAGACTGGGAGCTGCGAGGTGTTATGTGCTAGGGTGATCACAGGGCAATGGAAGGGCCTGGGAATTACCCTGGCCACCTGATAGTCCTGGAACTGAAAAGTGCTGCCAATGAACTTCTTCTCATTCAGCTCCTCCAGCTCCTTTCGATCACCAGTACTCTCTTTCACTGCTGCTGTTGTAGGACCAGACTCAGAGTCACTCCCAGTAGGCTTTATTCTAAACTTGGCTCCCGAGGTAGGCTCTGACTTTGTTGACAGAGCTGGTGGATGACCACCAGATGGGCGATGGTGAAGATCCCCCAGGCCCTGGAGGATCTCTTGCTGGTTGTCTAAGGCTCCTGCTCCTCCCTCTGCCACTGGAATAGCTGGTAGCTGGCAGCAAGGAGTGGGGCAGATGGCTGTGCTCCCCATCACCTTTCTCCTTACATTGTGCTCCTGCACCCTCCTCCTCCATGGCCTCCACAATCACATCTGGGGATTCACTTCTGGTTTTAGCCACCTGGGCATGAGTGCTTTCTCCCAGGGACAGTCTCTCAAACCCTCTTGAATCTCCACTGGCTGGTGACCATGGCACAAAAGAGCTGGCAGATGAACTGGGAGCGAACATACCCAGATTTTGAACTGGCAGCATGCCTATGCAGTATGGACATATAGACAACCTGGCAACTCCTTCTCTCCCCCCCTACACCCACACCTCACACAATGTTCATTTTCTCTCCCTTTCCCCCAGCTTTACAGAGCCAGCAGAGTAGTGAGGCAGGACCTATGGCCAGGGGTTCCTCCTGGTGGGTTACTTCATTCAGGTCCTTCTTCATTCCCGCCAGACACAATACACCGCCAATCCATGGTGGATACCTTGAAGTCTCCCCAACCCTCCCAGCACCCACAGCTAAGAGCCTCTTAACCAGTTGGTTCACTTGTCCTTTTGCTTTATTTGGCAACCCAGTTCACTTACCTGAATGGTGATTGCACACAGAAAAAAATATTTTCTCTTTCCCTTCCCTCTCACTGGCTTTGTTCTCCTGCTCCTGATCACCTCACTCCTTCAGTTTCACTCTCTTTGATTTACCTAAGATGACGCTTCCTGTTGCAGCTGCTGTAGCTCCTTCTTGCCCATCCTCCAGTTAGAACCCTGCTTGAGGGACTTGTGAAGAGTGGGTCACACGTGCTCACCACACCAGCAGGCTGAGGTCTACTCCTGCTCCAGGCCTATTCCCACAGCTATTGTTTGCTGGACAACAGGGCCCAACCAGGCCGGGAAGCCTGGCAACACACCAGACTGCAAGGCTCGGGTCTGGTGGCATTTTGGGGTTCGGGGAACATCAATGACAAGACCCCACAGTGTAACCCCCCCCGGCCCCCCTTCTAGGAGCATATAACTCGGCAGATGGTCCTGGGGGCACCCCCATGCAAGGCAGAAAAAGATGTGGCCTGCCTTATTGGCATCTTCAATCACCTGTACACTTTCACTTTCACCCCCCAAATGCTGGCACACTGCACTCCACACTGCACATCTCCTAAATTTCTGAAGCCCCCGGCCCTCGGTTCTGCCAAGGGTGGGATGGAAATTTCATCTGGAATCAAACTTATGAAAATTAATTCAGCTGCAAAGAAAGGGGAAAAATGGTTTCCATTTCATTAGCTTCCTCCTTCAGTTTAAATAAAGCACTCACTGCTATTATTCTCCCAACTAGCTTCTTTATGAGGAACATGTACTACAACAGGCATCAGAAAAAGTGTGACCTAATAGAAAGACAAGACTTGCTGAAGTATAAGGTACCAAAAATAAAACAGGAGCAAGTGGTATTTGTATCCCCATATGGTCCGATTTCGATGGATCTTAACTCAATAGTATTTAGACATTGGCACATATTAAGCTTGGATAAGGATCTTAGAAAAGTGGAAGAAAAGGGTCCCCTGATAACCTTTAGGAGGGGTAAAAGAAAGAAAGACTCCAAGAACACTTCAGGGCACTTCGTCTACAGGATGAAAATCATCCTATAGCAAAACATCGACAGGTAATAGAAGATGTGAGAGCCCACAGAATTAAATATATGGGAATAGATCATGTCCCCTTAAGGTTGGGGGGAAGGGAATAGGGACTTGGAACTGGATAGGAAACAATCAGCCTGGATCTTTAAGTTAAGAACCTTAAAACCACATGGTTTTAATGATAACATTGTCTGGAAAGCATTTATAATTACTGGCGACCCCCTTTAATAATCTGAATTCTGGCACAGTAAAAATGCTGTAACAACCTGAACTCAAGTTATTACAGCATTCACTAAACTTTGTTTCACCGCTAGTGTCCATTTTCTGTCACTCAAGCACATTGAGTCACTTCATTGGCTCACACTCTGCTTGTGGGTGGGCTGAGCACTATTTCAGTTTTCTGTTTACTGAGGAGCCACTTTTGTTTACTTCCTTATCCACTTTATTAATTTTTTTAACTTTATGTGGTTGATCCTGCCATTCAAACACAAAATAAATATCTGGTTGCTCCCGCCGTGCCCCGGAATTGGTAGACGTGCCGAATTCAACTGAAATCCACGACAGACCCTGCGTAGCACGAGCCATGACTGACACCTAGAAGAAAAAAATAAACTAAGTCTGAGTAGAGCGGGAGAAAGGGAAAGTGTGTGTGTGTGAGACAGTATCTGTGAGACAGTGTGTGTGTTTGTAAATAGGGGACAGACTGAGACACGGAGCAAACTCTGCACCTGTAATTATAAAATATAAAAAATAAGCATCTGTGTGTTTATGGATTTTTTTTTTTTACACACCCTTGGGGTGTGATGACCTCATAAACCTCTCGAGCTTTGCTCTCACGGTTTATGGGTCATCACACACCTCGGATGTGTAAAAAAAATCCATAACACACAGTTGCCTATCTATTATTCTCTATATACATTAATGAAATGAGACATTATTGGCAAATGTATTGATTGTTGTCTGCCTTATTTAAAGTATTTTTCTGTATGGATAATTGATGTTTTGAGAAACGGAATTACTGGGGGTCCCCAAATACTATGGCACCAGAGTATCCTAATAAGTTACCATATTAGATTATTTAGGTGCAATGTTTTACATATATTGAAGTTTGAAATGTAATTGTTATTGTGTGTCAACACTCTTATGTTCAGATGTGCATTTACCTCTGCAGTGGGGAAGGTTCTCTAATAGGGAATTTCCTTGCAAATATCCAGTTATTTACTGGAAAAGGAACCAGCTTCACTAAAGAGGGCAGGGATAGATGCAGATACTTTTCATCCAGTCTCAATAATGGATTAATTAGATGAGGTAAATTTATTTTTATGATTTGCACCTGAGGTATAGAGTATATATGGAGTGTGAAACTGTGAGTAGCCACACCTTCTGACGAAGGGGTAGGAGACCCTGAAGTGCCGAGGTTTTGAGAGCACTGATATGGAAGCCTTAATGCACTTTATGACACTGCAAAAACACTGTGTTGAAAATGGTGCACTCTATTTTTCATTCCTGTGAGTACGAACTTTGTATGAAATAGATTATTCAATTGTATAAAAATCTTTCTACTGAAATTATTTTGTCTGGAGTGCTGTTTTTTTACTAAATTCCCAGCCTAATGCCCAGGCTGGAATGGCCCCGAAAACTTCCTGTCTGCTCCCTTATATGCTCCCTAATCCTGCTGTCTGCTGCCACCTTGAGATGTCCAGTGGACAAATATCCCCCCGAGCACTAAAATTTCTCTAGCTCGGGGGGGGGGGGATGCCTTAAAATGGAGCATAAGCTCATTCTTTAAGGGGGGCTTACATTATTAATAGTGATCAGGACTGGGGAGGGGGGGCCACTACACTATGGAAATGGGGATCATGGAATATTGTACTTCTAACAGTAATCGAAGCTGGGAAGAGCTGGCCTGGTGCACAACATGGTGCACCCACGCAGACAAGCCCATAATGGACATACAAATGGCCCCATTGCACCATGCATGCCCAGTGGGCTCATCTGCATATGTGGGCTGAATATCACCCTTGGGAGCCGCAGCGCATACCAATGTGTGCTGCACAGTTCCCCTATGGGTGGTATTCAGCTCCACACTGTGGTTGTGCTGTGTGGCACATGGCGACCTCCTGCTGTGTGCCATATAAAGTAAACAACAAAACCAGCACTACACCAGACTTGTGAGCTAAAATTACCATCCCCCTGATGATGCACTAGTTGCAAAACCAGTTGGGGTTTTTGTTTTGCTGCTACTTGATGGTATGTTGCAGACATTGTGCCTTCTTTAAAAATATCTTTGTAATAAAGCCATTTTAGCTCACAAGTCTGGAGTAGTGCTGGTTTTGTTGTTTACTTTGTTTGACTTGGTATCCGTGCACACTCCTTAGCAGCTAGAGCTGTTTTTGCTGTGTTCTTGTGTGCCATGCAACCAGGATCCAATATTCAAACAGACTGTGCAGTCTGTTCCAATCATGCATTATGTTTGAATATTGTGCCAGAGCTGTCCGGCCCAACTTACAATATATGTGTGGCACACTGTTATGCTCGTGCATCCAGACAGCTCTGAATATGGGGCCCCAAGTCTATTAATTAGTGTTTCAATTCAAGAATATATGCCATGTTTGCTCAAACAGTAAGAGTTTCTCAATGCCTGGTTGATGCAATCTTTCATTTTTAGCAAGTTTGCTCATATATTGAAGCCACTGAGATATAGATGTCCCTGCTGTATCTCTGTATTTGGATAAAACCAATCTTTTTAATCCCAGCATTGTTGACATAATCCTCATGCATTGGGATCTTGACAAGTGCTGTATTTTAGTGCAGTCACCTAACAGGATTAACGCTGCATCATTTGGAAATTCAGATTTAAGTTTGGTTTTACAACATGAAGGCAGTTCATTCCAAACACGAGCAGTATTAGGGTAAGCCATGGAAAGTGTGACAAGTTTGCATCCCTGTCTACATTTTCAGCACTTACTATTTTGCAAATTGCCAATTTTAGTTAGTTTAGTTAATATTTAATAAATATTGTAGAGAATTTAATATTGTATCAATTCACCTCTGATTTTACTTGAATGGGAGGCATTAATCCACATCATGTCCACGTTTCCGGGTGGGTGGGTGGATTACAGTGCCCAATTCTTCCATCCATTTGGATCTGGAAGAAGCAACAATATTAAGCAGCTAACCAATCAGTAATATGACCCCTCACCCTTAAAGGGCTCACCTCGGGGGGAGAGAATACAGTTGCCCTTCATCAGAGCCAAAGGGAAGGTTATAAACAGGGCTACTTGACTTCAACATAAATTCCCTTTTGTCAGGAATTGGACTTAACATCTGTACGCATTAAGCACACCACTCAGTATGGGGGGGGGGGTGGAAGTTCAGCCTACAATGGTAAAGCAATGACACAGTAAAGTGTTGTTGTTTCTGGAGGCACTGTGCGGTCTCAGTGAAGAAGTACTACTGTACAGGGTGGAGAATGGAGGATCTGCACACTGTGGCTACTTACAGAAACCTGCAGTTACCCCATCAGCTGATTTTTCACTTCTTTCACTGTAGGTACGTTCTACAGGTGATAGTCTATGACGTGGAGACAAAGCAGCGCTGGCACTTCCTGTGTAACTCCTGGTTGGCCCTGGACCGTGGCGAGGGAGTCCTGGTAAAATCCTTTCATACAGCCAAGCAGCAGGAGCTAACAAGTTTCAGGTACAGCTCAAACCCATCACAACATGGCTTCATCCTTGGCTGCTGTATACATTCTCAGAAAGTTTCCCTGTGCACTGTTGGTGACAGAGAGATCATTACTGATAACTAACAACACAACAAGTCCTGGAAGAAACAGGGAATATTTGTCCTAACCTGACCCTGTCTTTTTTTTTTTAAGTTTGCTATCTGGTGCGGTAGTAGCATGCACTGTCATACAGAAGACCCTGGCTCAGTCCCAAGTTTGGGATTTTCCCCTTCATACAGGTGGAGATCAAGCACCATCATTAAGTAACCCCAGTAGCCAAGTCTGAATATCCTTGCTGTTGTAGCATGGCGGTACATTAATGTTGGCCTTTGTGGGAGAAAATGTTGTAGCAAAATCCAGCATGCTGGCACATTGCTTTTTTGGTTTCTTGGCAAGCTAGAAAATGGAGGGTTCTGTGTAAAAGTGGTATACTGGTATCATCAGCACTTCACTTACTGACATTCTGAGATGCCAGCAATCAGACAGTAACACTAAAGGCAAGGTTCCATACAAAGTAAGAATTGTGTTGCTTCCTAGTGCAAATGCACTGTGCACAGATAATCCCCAAAAAGAAGGCATACACAATCAACCTCCAATTAAATGATCACATTTACATTTACTCTCTCCCATAGGGTGCTGGGTGCAGAAATTTTGTGAAACACAAATATGTCAGGTACCTACTATAACTCAGGCAATACCAACTCCCCAGTGTTTCAAGGCCCACTGCTCCTTCCTTGAGTATGTAACCCGCCTCCTTTGGGTCTTCATGGGGAAATCCTGCAACAGCTCATAGCAAAAGGACCAGTCAGCCTCATTACTGGCATTGAAAGCCTTACATCTACCTCTCAGAACATTCACCTATCAAAAACTTTCAAACAGCTTTCATTTTCCCCTCAATAAAAACCTTCAAAGACCCTAAAATACTAAATCCTTTCAATTAAAAACAAAAACTAAATGTTGTTTCCCTCATTACCCACTTTATTAGTCATATAGAGAAATTAAAAAAAAATGAAGAACTTCTTATGTTTATTTTCTGATCTTCCTTTCCTTGCCAGAAAAAGTCCCCTGCTATCCTTTCCAACTTACCAGGGAAATCCCTGCTGCCTACCCTGTCACAGATAAAATTCAGAATCTGGCTCCATATTACGCCTTCTGTTGTTAGTTTGTGTGTCTGGGTCTTTCACCAGAATTATGTAAATTTTGGAATTCTTATAGTTCATGGTAAACAATCATTCCATCTATTGAATGTGGGGAAAGACATAAGAAAAAGAAACAGGACAAGAAAACAAGCCAGACCCTATTTGCTTAAATTTTTTTTTTCCTGTAGATCAGCTTATTGTGCCAATGGGCAGCAGTTTGTGCTCCCACAATAGTGATCCGGGATCCAGAGTGGACTCCAGAGCTGGGACAGAGGATTGATGGGCTTGGGATGACACTGCTACATGGCAGCATTCACAGCCAGATGCATCTGGCACCAAGTTTTGCTGCTGCTGCAGTGACCCCAGTGGTGGGCCGAGGAGCTTGGCACCTCAATAATTTCTTCTGAATACTTTTGCAATACCGTTAGTTTGCCATTGTGATACTGTACCACTCTGATTGCCACTGTACTACCATTAGGATTTTTATGGTATCACAGTGGATTTGTTCCAGTTACATTGTGATACCAGTGTACCACTGTCCTTCCACTGCACCAAGAAAAACTGAAATGTAGACTACCATTGTAACACCAGCATACCACTGGGTAGTAGCACTGCACATTTTGTAGCCCACCACTGTGTTGCCATTGTGACACATTTGGTAAGGAATCCACAGTTCATTGCTGCGAGCTCTGCCCCGTGGGGAGCGAGAAAAGCTGAGTTGGAAACATGATGACTGTCTAAATGGCAGTGATGGAACTCGGGCCTGGGCTCCTAATCTTGACTGAGTTGCAGGAGATGGAGGTGGGGATATCTGCCTTTCTCCTACACCCCATGAGGAGGGAGGGGTGGTAACCACAGGGAAGTTAGAGCAAAGGGTGGTCTAAGTACGAGGCTGAGGCCAGTGACCTGACATGCAGAAATGTGTCAGATGCGTTACCTAGGAGGATAAATTCCAGATTGCAAAAAAATTTATTAATAATAAAAAAACACTCTTGTAGTTCTTACAAGCCCATGGAAGCTGGGATGGGTGAACTGATTCAGGAGAAATTACATTCTGTGACCAAGTACTGTAGTTGAAGCTGCACATAACTGTTGAATTTGGGACAATTTTATTATTTGGTGGATGCATTATATCATTATATACTGCATTTTTTTAATCTATACTTTTTCCATCCTGATTCAACTCTCAGCTGCCCCAGGTGGCCGCCTAGTCCCATTCCCAAATGCAGCCTTCTCTTTTCAACCTCCAGGTCCTCCCCCGGCTCCCCAACCAAAAACACTTTAGGATAGAGAAGGTACAATGGGCTGTGGGCCAGAGGGTAGCAGGCGTTATACTGCTGGCCAGGGAATTTTATCCTCTGTTGCTCCTCTCCTGTAGATGCCTATGTGCTAAGACTTCCACATGTGCATGTATAAGAAAGGCAGGCGGGATGTCATTCAGTCAAAGCCACTTTTCCCTGGTCTTCTGATCTCCTGCCATGGTGTGTGTGACAGGACATGCTGTGTGGAGGCACATGCATACATCCTGCACCAGACCAATGGCACCCTCCCTTTGATGGTGCAGGATGCGTGTACTACCACCGAGCCTTCACTTTGTGGCAGTTAATAGCAGGGTGCCAAACCTCCACTCCACCAGAGAAGAGAGTTGTCCTGCAGATGCTCAATCCCCATTAACTGAGTTCGCCGCTGAACCTGGGTCGCCGGCATGGAAGTAGATAAGGCATCCATGGCCTGAACCCTCCATGCCACTAGAATAGTTTATTTATTGCATTGTTAAGATAATATGGAATTAAAAATACATTTATTTTGTGTTTTCTTGTTTTTCACAGATGGGTTCATTTTATATTTGTAATAAGGCACTCCAGGGCATGGGTCATTAGAGGGATTTACCTACTCTTTGTGTGATTTAAGGCCCTCGACTACCCCTCAGCCACACAACATGAGGCATGGGTCAATCCACACAAACCCATGCCCTTCTGTGCCGCATACCTCTCAACCTCCTGTCTCATAAATCAGGGACAACGCTTACAAAAATCAGGGACAAAGGACCAAAATCAGGGACACATTTTAAAAATTGGTGATATACACTCAGGAAGCTGGTAGAATAAGGGGCTTAGTGTAAAATGTATTTTCTAATGAAGAACAAGTCTGTAACTTTAATGTTTGACATTTTTTGTGCTTACAACCCCCACTGTTTGGTCATGGAAACACAATTTTTAGGAGGGACAGAGTAAAATTTTGAGGCAAAATCAGGAACGCCCCTGAAAATCAGGGACAGTTGAGAGGTATGCTGTGCCTTATTGCTTATGTTGCCTCTGTTTCCATATTCTGCTGCTGCAGGTTTTAACTTGCCACCATTTTCTCTTTACTCAACAGGAACATTTTTGTAAGCAAGACCACCAATGGCTTCCGGGATGAGCACATCTGGATCTCAGTTCTGAGTCGCCCCGCCCGGAGCCCCTTCACTCGGGTTCAGAGGGTGTCCTGCTGCCTGTCGCTGCTTCTGTGTACCATGGCAATCAACATTATGTTCTGGCAGATTCCCAAGGATCCATCAGCTCCGATTCTCTTCAGTCTAGGTGAGGACTTTAGAGAACACTGGTGTAGGTTTCCATACCCTGGATGCATTCCCATTGAATATACACTGTATGGTAATGCAGTGTGGTAGGAAAAAACAGATATTTATAGAATTAATGGTGGTTAAATAAAATATCCATCTGGTAAAGAGGGCATCAGCCACCAGTAAAAACTAAAAATCATGTTTGGCACTGGCAGAACTCAGCTCTTTCCCCAAAATAAAATGTCAAGGCTGGCTCTGTGGTGAAACATGTTAGCCCCAAAATCCCAGACTGGAATCTGAACGTATGATGGAGAAGAGGCATTTGACAGTTGGAGAAGGGGAGCATAGGCCATCTGGCACTTAGACACGTCTCTGCTGGCCAACCATGGAACGGTATTGGTAGTGACTGTAAAAGCAGCAGCCCACTTGCCTTTTCAGTCAGACACTGGGTGTAGTCACAGTCCCGAATCATTGAACTGAGGGATAGGGGAAACAAAAAAGAGGAAATAGGGAATAAAAGTACATTTTTGATATAGCTTTCTGCCTTAGCCCTGGGAGACTATACCCTGCAGGCAGGGATATACCCTGCTCCAGCAGATTTGCCATTGTTCAGACCACAGGGTTTTCTTCCTTCACAGTTTTCCCCCAGTCCCACCCAAATGGTGTGAGCAGTACCACACTGGCCTTGTGTGCACACAGTACCCCTATGGTGAGAGTAAGCTCCCCAGCACAGCCACAAGGGGCCTTTCTG
The DNA here is from genome assembly GCA_016271365.2 of Neoceratodus forsteri. Classification (NCBI taxonomy): domain Eukaryota; kingdom Metazoa; phylum Chordata; order Ceratodontiformes; family Ceratodontidae; genus Neoceratodus; species Neoceratodus forsteri. The sequence goes on from CM028130.1 coordinate 1,114,293,726, forward strand.
GTACCAGAGCCCACTGTGGACCCTCTTCGACTTAAGCATGTCACCAGCATGTAAGAGCTTGGATTGCTACCTCAGCCTGACCTGTCTCTTGTTGCAGTGATCCAGGCTCTCTTCTAATTTTGTGTTTCCCACATGGCAGCATGATGTGCTGTCATTGGTCTATGTGTGAGCCATAGAATAAAGGTTAACTGAAAAAAATTGTTATCCACACCTTCAGCTCAGCAGTAGCACATGGCTCTACCAGTTGGACAGCCTGGGTTTAGGTGTGAACCCAGGTCTCCACAGTCATTCAGCACCATTGTCCAGAGCACTGAAGTCTGCAATGTATCCCTGCTTGGAGAAGGCCATCCTGCCCCCACAGCAAGCCCTATAATGGGACAGCAGATGGTTCTCCATCTCCTCCAAAGGATGGCACTGGCAACTTGGCTTTGGTGCTGAATGCATCAAGGAAAGTGGATGATGGAAGTGGGTGAGAAAACAAAGGGTAAACTTCCTGCTACAGTCTCCGTGATTGCCCCAGCAGTACTCTTGTCTCTTTTTTTCTCTCTCTCTCTCTCTCTCACTTGCGCTACAAATGCTGAGTTATCATTTTCAGAGACGAGAGGTCATCGCTTGGACCCTAAAGGGGGGAACTTCATGGTAAAAGAAAGGATAAACAGCTTGATTAAGATCATTGGATGACTCAGCAGGTAGCGTGACACATTCCTGTGATGGCAGCCCAGGTTCAGGAGTGGACTCAGGAGCTGGGTCACTGAGGAGACTGGGGTGGCACTACTGTACAGCAGCATTTCAGAGAGGAGGGATGCTGTTGTGCTTTCGCCAGCCAAGTGACCCCTGTAGTGGACCAGAGAGCATGTCCTGTCTGTAAGGACACTACTGCGTGCATGCAAGGCCTGACAGGGCACCTCTAGCAGTGGAGAAGTAAGAGTGCTTAAAGAAACAGTGGAGAAAAAAACAGAAATCCCTGTGTCTCCTGGACTTCCTGTATGGCGGCCGCTGGAACTCTTGAACCCTAGTGGTCTTAATAGTGGCACAACCAGCAGATATGGTTAGGAGTTTGCTGACAAAAGGGAGAAATGGAAGCTGCAGGTGGCAGTCCAGAGGCATACAGTTATATAAAATGAAAAAAAAAGGCTTTTTTAAAATTAGAATTGCATTTCTAGCAGTTTCATTCTTTATAACCAAGGGCATTTTTCACTAAGGGCCCAATCCTCTTAGCCTTCCATACATGTGGAGATTTAGCCGCAACTGAAGAATTGATGAAATCAGTACTAAAGATAAGAACTGTGGATTTTCTTGTATCCAGTGGATTACAGGACCCAAGGCAGCATGGTTTCACAGGGGGGAGGTCATGCCAAACAAATCTGATAGATTTCTTTGACTGGGTGACCAAGTAGCTGTATCAGGGAGGGGCAGTGGACGTGGTTTACCTGGATTTCAGCAAGGCCTTCAACACTGTTTCATATAGAAGACAGGTAAGCAAGTTGTGAAACTTGGGGGTGAGGTATAAGGTGGTAACATGGGTAAGAAACTGATTAGCGGATAGGTTACAGAGGGTAGTGGTAAATGGAGTTTTCGCAGAAGAAGGGAGGGTGTCCATCAGGTACCTCAAGGATCAGTATTGGGACTGGTCCTCTTCAATGTCTTTATAAGTGACATAGCAGGGGAACTGAAAAGAAATGTCTGCCTCTTTTGCAAATGACACCAAGATCTGCAACAGAGTAGACACTCTGGGGGGCTGGACAGGAGGGGTAGGGATCTGAAAAGACTGGAGGAGTGATCAAGGATGTGGCAGCTGGGTTTTAATGCAAAAAAGTGCAAAATAATTTATTTGGGCCATAGAAACCATGTAGTGGAGAACAAAATGGGTAAGTGATGCAAAGACCAAGCATGAAAAAGACCTAGAGGTAATCATACCGGACAACCTAAAAGTGGCCAGGCAGTGTGACAAGGTGATCAGAAGGGCTAGCGGGATGCTGGGCTGCATAGGAATGAGTATAAACAGCAGGAAAAGGGAAGTGGTGCTGCCCCTATATAGATCGCTGGTAAGACCTCACCTTGAGTACTGTGTCCAATTCTGGAGACCACATCTCTGGAAGGAAATAGAGTGGAGGTAGTCCAGAGGAGGGTTACCAAAATGGTGCAAGGTCTGCATCAAAAGCCTAATGAAGAAAGGCTTAAGGAGCTAAATATGTACAGCTTAGAGGAGAGGAAGGAGGGGGGTTATGATAGAGATCTTTAAGTACCTCATGTGGGTAAGTAAGATACAGGAAGGAGGTATATTTCAGAGCAAAAGGTGCTCTGGAACAAGGGGGCATGCTATGAAACTGGAGGGCGGTAAATTCAGGAGTGATGTGAGGAAGTACTTCTTCACAGAAAGGATGGTAGATGATTAGATCAGCCTTCCAGATGATGTAGTGGAGGCGAAAACAGTGGTGGGGTTCAAAAATGCCTGGGACAAGCACAAAGGAATTGCAGGGATAAAGAAGGGAGAGGAAGAGATGGCGCTGTAGATCAAGTTGGGTCTGCAGCAAAAAACAAAGGAATTAAAAAAATAGGAATACTGGGTAGGCCCAGTGACCCTCATCTATCATGAATGTTTCTATGTATGTTTCTATGAGTGCCCCCTCCACACATGCAGAAACCACAGTGGCATACAAGACCACAACAACTGCTGCAAAAGGCCTCTTTCACAGCACAGTCCCAAGCTATCTGTGGAACTATGTGGGTGGCCGAGTCAAGGGCTGTGATCCGCACAACCTGCTGCATGAAATGTTCTCTGCAGAGGTCTGCGGAAGGGCTACACAAGGAGACACCACTGACTGTGCCTCCAGTACCAGCCTGTCTCATACACTCGGCACCCATACTGCCACCTTCATATACTGGCCCCAGCTCACAGAACCAACATGAAGTGCTGGGAGACAGGGAGCTCATGTGTTATTATTTTTATTTGAATTACATGTATTAGCTGATAAGGACAGATACACAGTACAGAATAATAACCGTAAGAAATCACCCCACCTCCTTCAGATATTGGCCCCAGCCTTCTAAACCATTTATTTATTTAGTTTTTGTTGACCGGCTAAGTACACTAGACAAATCCTGCCTATTTTCAGGTGCAACCCGTGGGAGGGGGATATAGATGAATGCCACTTCAGTCTTCAAAGCTATCTCTCCCCGCCTTGCCTCCTTCTACCTGCCTACCCGCTTGCCCCCTCTTCCTTTCCTCCCCTGGGGCATTTCCTGACTTCTATCCCTTCTCTCCCTCCCCTTTAGAGCTCTTACCCTCACCCTCTACCCTCCGACAATGGCCTTCCTGCCTGCATACCCCCTTCCCTCTCACCTGCAGTGCTTATTTCCAAGATTGCCCCTGGCTGGTTATGTCATGCTACCTAACATTTGGCACATTTTGAATTACTGGAATTTCCTAAGACTCAGTCTCTTACTTCTTGTTATTGTGTAACTATGTATTATTATGTTGACCTTTGTATGTATGTATACCCCCCATTCCTTCGACATAGAACCTTTGTAAATGAGCAGTTCCTGCTCAAAGGTATTTGTAATCCTAGATTTCAATAAAATAAAAAATTAAAAACTGACCTTGATCCAGATTAAGCTGTTGGTATTTTTAGTGAATGAGGGAAATTTGGCCAGGACACCTGGGAAATTCCCCTACTCTTTCCAATAAGTGCCATGGGATCTTCAACATCTACCTGAACTACCACCAATCCAGGCAGATGGGACCTCAGTTTAATGTCTCATCCAAAAGACGGTACCTCATAAGTGCAGCACCCCTCTCATGCTGCACTACAGTGTCAGTACTAGGATATTAACCCAAGTGCCAGATGTGGGAACTGAACCCACAGCCCTCTGATCTCCCGGCCTCAGATGCGAGTGTGCTACCTACTGAGCCACTGACACTGCATCATGGAGTACTGTGAGACAAGCTGCTTATATTTGCTTTTTTATTAAAAATATTTGTTTTTACGTAAACTATGTTCTGGCTCTACAGGTTGCTCTTGGAGAGCAGGCTGAAAACACGGAGTCCGTAGTGGAGCCATGAGCATACTAATGCATGCGTGAAAAATGTCAGTACTGAAAACACAGGAATAAGGCACTCCAAGTAGTCAATGTGCAAGGAAGTGGCTGCCCCCCCCCCCTTCAAAATGTGTAACATCCCCTTGACTCACCTTGGCGATAAGATACCTGGATATGGAAATGGTGCAGTGCCTCCACCTGTTGTAGTGATAGGGGATACCTGTGGATAAATTGCAGGTTATCACCCCCAAGGAAAATACAATAACTGCCTTCATAGTACCCACCTCACTCACAGTAACAGGACACACTTTGCAATGACCAGTAATACCGGATGTGTAACATAATCGTGTGTATTTATTTTGGGAAGGGGGTGAAAAAAGGGGAAAATTATCACAACAATGATAGCTGGCACAAACAATATACCAGACACAGTATTCCCTACCTCCCACCTGCGGGTGTTCCCAACGTTCCCCCAAATGGCCGTGGCCAACAGTTACTAAGTTGCGGTGGGTATCACACTGGGGTCCTGAGAAGGTGGCAGTCTAGTGACTTGTGCTAGGGTACTTGTGTTGTGGCCCAAAATTTTCAAACACAACAGAACTTTGAACTTTTGCCTGCCGGGCTTTTCTTGACACTTTCTGAGTCCTGCTCAGGACTTAACCCTCTTTTTCCTAACTAGCTAAAAATAGGAACTCCCTGAACTGCAGCCCAGGGGTACTTGCAGTCTGGAGGAGAGGATTTTGCAGGAACTTGATTCAGAGGTACGGTGCTGGTATCAGGAGTTGGTGGTACACCACAGCAGCAGTCCTCAGGAAAGCAGCAGCTGACTGAAGATATAAAGAACACTGGTCTTCAACCTGTCAGGCCTTTAAACTTCACCCATGGGGCCTTTGCATGCAGTGTTCACCTGACAGACCTCTAGGCATCTTCCTCTCCAGTGATTTGTCTCATCGGTCTTGGGGGACAAGACAAGCTGTGTGTCCCCTAGACTTTTCCTGTTTGGCACACAGTTTCACAAACTCACAGTTTGTTGCAGGGCTTTGATTCAGTCCTAGCCTAAGCACACTCTACTTCTCTGGCTTCAGTGCAGTCACAACTGTTTATCCCACCAAGGGGGCACAAGTTTCATCGTCCCTAGATTTTGTCCAGCAGCAAATCTAATCACCAGCTTCTGTCATTTTTAGGCTGCAAATTTCAACGTTCAAATTGACAGGTAGCAGTTTCTGTTCCTTTTCCCTGGCAGTTTAGTCTACTTCCAGACACTATGCATCTTCACCACGCTGGGACCAGAAAGGCTGCTGGGCACAACAGCAGGTCTTAGGGCTCAATAGCCTACACAGTCTCTCTCTGCGCCTGGACCTCTCAGAGGATCTCTCTGGAATCCCTTTTTGGTGGGCTGCCAGGGTTATTTATAACTTTAACAAAGTCCTTTTATGATTGCATGCGTTCTCTGGTATTTCTCATGCCCTCTGACCCTTTTCCCAGCAGCTCCCAGCTGCTAAAGTCTTGTGGGGGCTACCATATTGGTTTAGATTTCAGTCCCAAAGTTTCTGCTCCTAATTTATTATTACTAACCCCGTAGGGGCAGAACCCACATTTTCCATGCCTGCAGGTGTTCTGAAATGATCCTCTGCTCTGCTGCCTTCCTGGAGCCATGGATAACATTACAGTTGCAGCCATAGCCAAAACACATACTGGAATCACGGCTCCGTAATCCACCATGTTTTTTATTTATGTAACCCCTAGGTTGCACTATCCCAAGGGCTACTACCCCTGCCTGCTTGGCTAGTAGCAGGTTAAGGGTCTTGAGTTCTGAAACGGGTGCCTCCACCTGGAGGTCAGGGTTGGTAGTGGTCAAGCTAACCTGGGCACAGCCCTCCGGGACACTGAAACCCCCCTCTTTCCCCTCTAGCGGCCTGAACACTGCGCAATAATCACTTTCACAATACCCCGCTACACCACACAAGTACCCACACTGTTTACACTTACCACCAGGGCTGGTTCCTCTGGCTGGACCCTGGGGACCCCCACTGTAAAACAAGGTTAAGCACAGCAAATAGCAACAGTACAGTACTTTGAGGGAAGGGTAAAATCAGATTGATTAGCTTAAAGGTTATATCAATCAAGCAGTTATGCATGCACTTTGAGTCCTCCCACACAGTCCACCTCTGGGTACCCAGGTAGAGAAGAGATGGGCTAGCCAGGACAGTTGCCCGGGGTTGCAGCTGGTTGGGGCCTTGTGATGGAAAACACAACATGTACAGTACACAATATTTGTAATCCGGAGCCAGAGGGCTCAGTTCATAAAGGAAACGAAACAACAAGACAATCAGATGACACACTCAGATTAAGCTGTTGTTGTAGGGAGCTACCCTGGTATTTACTCATGATACCCAAGACTGGATACAGGCTGGATGAAAATTGAGACTGCAGGTGTTTGATCTGGAATCCCAGGAGAAGCAGGGCCCACACAAGTCACAGAGACGTTGTTCCTGTTCAAGCGTGGAGCAGGGGACTGATCCCTAGGCAGGTTTCTCATCGATGGCTTCTCTGTGCAGTGGGTAGTCTGGCTGGGCCAGTCTGGCAAAGCCCAGACTGCATGGAGACAAGTTCGGAAGCAGTCCGTTTTGGGCTGGATACAGCTTTCAGCAAGCAGAACACAGTTCACACAGTGGAGAACTAACTCACAACCCACTAGCAGCTCATAGCACATTTACATGTATGGGAATTCTACTGTACCAGGCAAAGCGTTGCCCGGGCACAATCACAAAGTCTCTGCACACACCAGGAGCTTAGGGGTAGCTGGAACTCCTGACAGGCTGATCGCATTCAGCAAAAATATTTAGTCTTCTTCAGGTTGAGCCTGGCCCACTTCAGTAGCTTACTTTAGTCACACAAACTTGGATTTAGTCCAAAATAATTCTCTTCTCTCCCTTTCAGGAGTAGCATACTGGCATGCAGGCCAAAAACTTAGCCTTTTCAGAGTTCTCCCATGCAAATCCACTCAGGATTGCTGCTCAGAAAACACTTCAGCTCCTTCTTGCTCAGCTTCCAGCTTAGTTCTAAACTGAAAACTGCAAGCAGCCCGGGACTTCCTCAAGATCCAAAAGATTTGGTTGGCTGATTTGGCTGTCAGTTAAAGCAAGAGCTCCCCCTTCAGTTGCAAAAAAGGGGCAAAAACTCAAACCACAGTTCCTATAGATTTTGAATTCAGACAGCTCCTGTAGTCCAGCTACATTTTAGGTCCCACCAGAACTGATTGGTCCAATTTGCAGTCCAGGACCAAGATAGTGGAGACAAACAAAACAATCCTTGCTACAAAGAAAGCAGGTTAGACAAACTACATTATCATTATCATTCTAAATGGTTTTCAGCAAACAGTTGCATCTTTCAACAGAGTTCCATCTCAGATTACTTATGCTGCAATCAAGCAGCTCTTAAAGAGACAGTGCACAGAGGCTGTACAAGCTCTGGTAATCACATTTAAACTGCTAAAATGCAGGACACCAGCCTGACAGTGAGCATTTAGGCAAGCTCAAAGAAGACTTTTTGGGAACTCCCATTTGTAGGGGGGTTACATTTACATTTGTGGTCCCATTTCTCGCTGCTCCCTGGGACCAAAACTATGCCTCCCCAGTGCCCAGAGGTGCCAAAACAGCAGTCAGAACACAGCCCCCTTTAATCCATGGGGCCAAGAATGGAACATCGCCGGCAGCCATAGCCATGGGGATAACTTGTGTACCCAGCCTGAATCCCACCTGGAGCCACTTACAGAGACACCTGTGGGGCCGTAGCCCACAAGGTAATCCCCAAGTGGGGGGAGGGCCTTACATTTGAAATGTACATGCTTACATAGGAAAGCTGAAACAGCAGCAAGAAAACCCTGGCTCTTTGCGTCTAAGGCGTGATGCTTCATCACATTTACTACCTGGAGTGCCTTGTTCCTGTGTTTTCACTCTTGCAGAGCAGGGGATCCAATTACCCTTAACCCAGGCTTCTTATTGAAAGCCTAGTGTCTGGCTAACTCTGCCCATCCCTGTGAGGAACTCCACATCAGTGAAGTGACATTGGGTGGCAGAGTAGTGCAGGCTGGCAATGCATGAATCAGGCATATGCTGGTCCGTCTCTGGATGGGGGCTCTAGCGTCCATCTATTGTAGGTGGTCATTCCCTACACGAGTTCATAGTCCCCTGCTATAGGACATTGTTGTCTGTTATCATGGAAATGATTGTTATGTCACAAGCTGGAGAGTATGACCAGAGCTAGGAAGTTACCATCAGGAGCAAAGGAACTCAAAGAGAGAAATTTCTTTGTTTATGCAGATGTCCTTTTTAGTAAAGAATAGAATGGCAAGATTGGAAACTCAGAGTTCTGTTTGTAATGCTGAGTAACAGAGCACTGCTCTTTAAAGAGAATTTTAAAATCATGCCCTGTCTGAATATTTCAAAGTTGCTTTAGTGATACAGTAAGTAGACTACCAACTTAGACTAATCCAGTAAATAAGATGACACTAAAAAACAACAACTTTAAAATAGTCATGATGGAGTCTTGTAGTGGCATCCATTCTGTGTGCAAGAAGCAGATTGTGGGGTTAGCCCTGTGGTGTAAGGTGCTGCCATGCAGGCACGTTAGCCATGGTTTGGGAACAACTTTGGATCCCCATCCACTCTCGCCTGGGCTGAGGAGGGAGTACTGGTCCATGTCGCTCCTGTGCACCTCTACAGGCTGTGCTATAAATGAGAATTGGCATGCTCTCTAAGAAAGCAACTGCCCATGCTTCATATGGCCAGTGATTGGATGCAACAATGTGGGCAGAAAAAGAAGGAGGGAGCTAGGGGAAATAAGTGGTGACTTGTCCCCAAGTGAGACAAATATGAATATTTAAAAAAAGAATGGTATTGTAAAGATGTAATAACCTGACCAGCTATAACAGTGTGTAATGAAACAAAGTGCTCCTGCTGTCAAGAGATCCTGTGACATAAGGAAGAAACCCCAAGAAAGTGAATTACTTTCTAAGTAGTTGAAAATGATTCCTATCAGCATGAGCAATTTGTTGTCACCACCATATTGCACCCTGTTATGGAACCACTACCAGTGGTTCCGGGCCATGCACCTGTAGGCAGTCAAGGGTTGTGGGATAAGAGTGCTTAAGGGGAGGGACCACGTGAGGGATCTACACCACTGTAGGCTTGGACACACTGTTTATTTAAAAGCTTAACCAGGAAGGACATACTGAGCTGATAATAGTTCATTTCCAGATGTGTCCTGGGGGAAAGGGGAGTGAGAGATAGCTAGACAAAAACTATTAGAAATAAGTAGCCATAATACAATAACATAGTACTATAGGAAACATAACCATGAATATTAGAGGCAAATTCGTAAATGAATTCAAGCAGAAAAATGCACACTTGTTTACCGATAAAGAAGGGAAAACTAGGGGAAAAGCATGAAACAGGGCAAAACTAGTGAAGGGGAGTATGAAGAGGAAAGGGTCATAGACAGTTGCAGGTAGGATAGCAAAAGTCATAAAGAAGAGACTTGAGGAAGGAGAAGGGGCAGATCGAATTGAAAGGGGAAGAGAGGACCAAAATTTAGGAAATCGGTAAGAAAAAGCAGATTGACCAACAATACGTTTTCTACAAGGAACAGAGAGAGAATGAGAAATATTGTTATGGAGAGAATAGGAGGAAGAAGAAGGAGAAAACAGAAGGGATTTGAGATAAGAGGGAAGGGTGCCAAACCAGAATTTGGAAATAAACGAGACACAATAGGAAAGGTGCTAGTAGCAAGACAGGGGGAAGAAAGGGCTTAGTAGAGTGAGCAGTGGTGACTACGAGGGGTGCAATCTAAAGCAAAATGACAGAAAGAGTGAAAAAGGAGGTCCAGTCTGGCAAGGGAGGATTTGGGGGCACCACTGTAGACTAAGTCACCATAGTCAAAGCTAGGGACAATAATTTTTTAATACAATTTCTCAGTGGACAGGAAGTGGAATACATGCTTTATTCCTGAACAATGCTCCAAGCTTGGAGTGTAGCTTATGGTGAATAGCATCAGTATGCACTGAGAAATCAAGATGCTAGTCAAGGCAGACCTTGAGGTACTTAAAGAAGGGAACATCTTCAATCTTAGCACCATCAAGGGTATTAAATAGTGGGAGAGAAGTAAGTCTGGAAATTAATGTATTGGAGCACTTTAGTAAAGGAATGATTGCAGCTGTTGTATTAAGAGCATCAGCGCTATAAATATACATGAAGTCAAACCATGACTCCACTCCCTGACGAAGAGGCAGTGCATGCTCAAAGTGCTGGGGTATACTACCAGTTGGAGTTAGGTTAATAAATTGTTTGCAGTATCTTTCTGTGGTTCGTGCTGTGTTTTTTGTGTTTGTTTCTGAACAGTGTATAGCCTGGTAATGGTATGGCCATGTCCCAGTCATGGTTTTCAGTGCACCATGACTTGATAATGGCCACACTATCCAGGCTGGCCTCTGCCATGATGGCCTCTAGGTCTGCAGTCTTATTTCCTAGACTTTCAGCATTCGCACGTGGATCCATGTCATAATAACAATCGCAAAACAGCAATCACTAGTATGATGAGTGTATATTACCGAAAAGCAAATTGGCGATATACACTTCAAGGCAACCCAACATCCAGAATGTTAAAAAGCGTATTTGCAGATGGGGCTGTGCCCCCTTTTCCCACCTCACGGGGGAATTTGCCCCTCTGTACTGCCCTGAATTAAGATTCTCAACTCCAGGGGGGGTGCATGTTGGGGAGGGGGCCAAATCCAGATTTCAGTAAAAATTAAGTCCTGCAGCTGTAGGCAGCAGCAAAATTTACTTGGTCCCAGTCCCAGCCCCAAACCCAGTGCCTGCTGTGCCAGCGCTAGCCACCCACACCACCACAACACACAGCTAGCTTGGTGGCAGCAGATACACCAGTCCCCTAAAACCCCTTCCTTGTCCCTCCCTTTCCCCTCACTATTCCCCCCCCCCTCTGGTCGCCTTTCCTCATGGTTGCTTTCCCATACAGCCACTGGAGTGTAGGGTAGCCCAGAATGATAGCACCAAAAATGAATCACTATTTTTGTAGTCACTCATTTTTGGTCACTGTTATCACTGGATGCCTTTGCACACTGGGCTTTCCAGATTTTTTAGCACTCTGCTTCTTAATCTTTTTTCTTTTTTTCCCCCTCCTTCCCTGTTGTCTTTATGCTTCAGTTCCCATCCCCCTTCATTTCTATCACCCTGCTTACATTATTACTTTGCACAATGGGGCATTCCTCTCCCCTTGCCAACTCCCTACTCACTGCTTCAGCCTGTGAGGGGACAGTTTCTGCCTTTCCAATTTCTTCCACCACCACCCCAGCTAGTTTGAATGTTCATCAAAGTAACATTTAAACCATCCTCCAAGGACTGCAATTCCCGTCCCAAACAGATGTAGACCATCACCCCTGTATAGGCCTTTTTCAGTCCAAGTGGATCTCCAGCTCTCAATGTAGCCACAAACCACTCCTCACTTCACCATTTCTTCAACCATGAGTTGAATCTCCTGGTGTGGTGATCCCTCTTCTCTCCCTTATTGTAGACAAGCAGCACCTCAGAGAAAGCTACTCAACATGCTACCTAAGACCACTCCCCAGCTACCTAAACTCCCCCTACTCTAACCAAGCCCCATTCCTAGCCAGATCATTGGGCCCACATGGACAATGACATCAGGCTCCCCCTTCTGTTCTAGTGCCCTAGTGATCCCGAGGTTCTGCTTCCCATCCCTCCAGACCATGGTGCCACATAGGCACCTGACCGCCCCTCCACCCCCTACCTATTCCAAGTCTACCCCCTGACAATTGAGTCCCCAGCCATAAGTTGCTTCCTCCTGCTCTGGGGTCCTCTCCCATCCTCCTTGGGGTCTTCACTGTGAAGGACTCCCACATCCTTCCAGGCCACACCATGGGTACCTCTTCCTGGCAGTCTTGCCCTGCCAGAATGGCATAGAAGTTTTGCAGTGGTACCAGTTGAGGAACATGCCTCCAACCCACCACCTCCACCCTTCCAGAGCCCATAGTCCCCACCCCTTCAGAGTCCACCATAGTTCAGCCGTTCCTCCTCCCTGGTATCCTCTGAGGTATTGGTGGCAAACTTGGTGGTGCCTGGGTTGTGGAGAAGGTCCCCCGAATCTTAGCAAATGCGAATCTAGTGATCTCTTCTCTCAACCGGAAGAGGTACATGCAGGTATGGCAGCACTGCAGTCTCCAGAAGGTCTCTCTGAAAACTGCTGCCCCACAACCACTGCATTGCACCTCTCCCAGCATTCCCAGTTCCTACTTCCCCTGTGTTATTTGGAAATACTTATGTACCCTTATCCTTGATAGGGTGTTTCTAGCTTTTCCCCTTATGTAGTTTGTTATATCCCTCGGTACACCTAGCCTAGATAGGGTGTTGTTTCTATTCCTAGTTTTGGCCTACCCTGTTGCTTTCATCCATCCCTTGTGTAGTCTTTACCCCGATAGGGTGTTTTTAGTTTTACCCCTTTCCTTGTTTGTTATTCTCTTTGTACTAACACCTTGGACAGGGTGTAGCTCTTTTTCCCTGCTTTGGCCTACCCTTTATTTTCCACCTGTCCTGGCAGTGAATGCAACAACAGGAATGACCAGGTGCCACACCTTAGTTACAGAGCATCCCATGCTTTTCCCTGAGACTGGTGCAAATCCTCACAATGGATGCCTCTGGCTTGAGTTGGGGAGCCCACCTGGGACTATACCAGACTCGGGGGGGGGGGGGATGTGGATGTGGACATCAATGTTCTAGAGATGAGGGCTGTTCTTATTGGTTTCCATGCCTTCCCAGAACACTTCACGTTAGGTCCCCTGTTAATACCAATAGACCACATTGGTGTAATGCACTGTGTCAACAAGCAAGGAGTGGCACTCACTTGTACCCTCTGTGAAGGGAAGAAATGAAAGTATGGGACTGGACACATTCTCGTGGCCTGCTAGTGACAGCCATAATTCTCCCAGGAGTCCAAAATGTCTTGGCAGACAGGCTAAGTCATTCCCAGTCTTGGGTACATGAATGGGAACTGCTGACCTCTGTGGTAAACAACCTCTTCACAAGATGGAACATCCAGAGTTGGACCTTTTTGCATCCCCACGTAATGCAGAACTGCCACTTTTCTGCTCATTTGCTCCAGGTCTGGAGTTTTTTGGCAAGACGTGTTGTCCCTGTCCTGGAGGGAGATGTTTCTATACACATCCCCTCTGATCCCTCTCATTCCGAGGGTTCTACTCAAGCTACGGGTAGAATGAGCTGCCTTGATGCTAGTGGTCTCTCTTTGGCCTCTCCAAATTTAGTTCCCACTCCTGCATCATCTGGCAGTAGAACCTTCTGTGCAGTTACCCATGTTGAGTTCTGCTGTCACAAGACCAGGGGTCCCTGGTCCATTCAGACTTGTGGTCATTCCACCTGTACGCATGGCTCCTGAGGACATACAGTAGCCATTGCATAGTTTGGGTTATCTTCCCAGATAACTGATATCATACTGGCAGCTACGAAACCTTCCACAGGGCACACCTAGTCACTGAAATGGAAATGTTTCTCCATATGGTGTGCTTATCACGCTTAAGACCCATTTGCATTTCCATTAACCCTGTACTAGTCTACCTCCTGTATTTATCAGATTCTGGTCTGCAGTATGTCTCCATTAAGGTGCACTTGGTAGCCATTTCAATTTTCCATACCCCTGTTGATGGTTGCAGAGTGGCACAACTGAAAGTATCCGTATCTTCCTTAAGGATAATTTGCACATGCGTCCCCTGATTTGTAAACTGGTTCAACCTGGGATCTTAATTTTGCTCTTGGAAAAATGGGCTTTGGCTACCTTTGAGCTGACAGCACTTGTGAGCTGCGTTTCCTTTCATTGAAAGCACTTTTTCTGGTTGCCATTGCCTCTACCTAAAGAATTTCTGAACTTCAAGCACTCATGCATGAGACCCCCTACCTGATGATTCACAAGGACAGGGTGGCCTTGCATACTAATTCTAATTTTTTTACCAAAAGTGGTTTCTGATCTCACACTAAATCAGACCACAAACTTAGCAGTGTATTATCCTACTCATGTTAACAATGGTGAGGCATTCCTCCACATGCTTGATGTACATAGAACACTACATTTCTACATAGATCTTACTAAAGACTGAAGAAAGTCCTCTCAACTTTTTGTTTCAGTCTCCCTGTGACTAAGTAGTGCCTGTCCAAATGGCTGGTCAACTATATTACTTTTTTTTACAGTAAGTATGGTGAAGAACTTCATGGTGCTGTATGTGGCCATTCTACAATGGGCATAGCCACCTGTCACCTGTTTTCTAGAATGTGTCTGCTGCTGCCATGTGGAGCACTGCACATACTTTTGTTAAGCACTGCAGTCTAGACAGCACGCAGACGTGCTGGCTTTAGTCTTGCTGTTCTGCAAGACCTTCTATTCTGATTTCAGACAGAATTTTGCCATCCTCCTGGGGTACTTTGTACTGCTTGAAAATCATTCCAAAGGTATGGCCCAATGGAGGAGATATCCTAGATGAAGCTAGAACAGTTATCCACCATAACAGTAGCTCTTCGAGAGACACTCTCCCTTTGGGCCACAGCACACCCACCCTCCTTTCCCTTGTCTGAAGTATAAGCTGGTTGGATGTTCCACTGCCCTCATGGAAGGTATCCATACAGGTCCTACAGTATATGTCTTATGTTTCCAGTCCCATACCTCTCCTTCTGTGCCTAGTACTGGTATGATCCCCTGGTTCCTCACGGTAAGGGGCCCTCTGCGCTTATCACAGGTGAGAACTGAGAACTGGGGAAACCCTACATGAAACATAAAACATAGAAGTTGATGGCAGATAAGGACCGAAAGGCCCATCCAGTCTGCCCATTTCTTTTTCTACCTTATAAATGTGCCATCGGCCTTTTGCTCTGTCAGTGACCTATCTATTCATAGTCATTTGTATTGCTCCCTTATGCCTATCCCATGCCTGCTTGAAGCCCTGCACTGTATTCATAGCACCACTTCTTGTGGTAAGCTATTCCATGCATATACCACCCTTTCTGTGAAAAAATTTCTCACATTCCCCTTAATCGGCCTCCTCTAATCTCATGCTGTGTCCTCTTGTCCTGCTACTTTTCTTATATTTAAACATGTTAGACTCTTTCACCTTGTTTATGCCCTTAAGGTGTTTAAATGTCTCGATCATATCACCTCTCCCTCCTTTGCTCAAGGGTATACATATTGAGCTCCGTTAATCTGTCCTCATATGTCTTCTGATGCAGTCCCTGCACCATTTTGGTTGCCCTTCTCTGGACTGCCTCAATTTGGTTAATGTCCTTGTGAAGGTGTGGCCTCCAATACTGCGCGCAGTACTCCAGATGGGGCCTAACCAATGTCTTGTACAGAGGGATTATTACCTCCCTCTTACGACTTGTGATACCCCTACTAATACACCTAACACCCCTTGCCTTACCTACTGCTTTAGAGGTCTGCTTGGATGATTTTAGGTCATCAGTGATGATGATGCCCAAGTCTCTTTCTTCCTTTGTGACTGCTAGCAACTCCCTCCCAGCCTATAAGTGGCTTCAGGGTTTCTCTTCCCTATGTGCATGATTTTGCACTTCTTGCATTAAATCCAGTTGCCACTCTTCTGACCATTTTGCTAGTTTATCCAGATCTCTCTCATTCTGCCCACCCCATCTGGATCATCTACTCTGTTGCAGATCTTGGTGTCATCTGCAAACAGACAAGCCTTACCCTCTAGTCCATCTGCGAGGTCACTAATGAAGATGTTGAATAGGACTGGCCCCAGGACTGATCCCTGAGGTACCCACTTGTGACTTGCATCTCTTCTGACTGTATACCATTTACCACACCTCTCTGTTTTCTGCAGTCAACCAGTTTGCCACCCAGTTGACCACACTCCACCCGAGGCCTACCTAGCTTATTTATCAATCTTCTATGTGGAACAGTGTCAAAAGCTTTGCTGAAGTCAAGGTGGCGACATCAACTGCTCCCCTTGGTCCACCACTCTGATTACCCAGTCAAATAAATCTATGAGATTAGTTTGACAGGACCTTCCTTTTGTAAACCCATGCTGTCTTGGATCCTGTGCCCTATGGATTCCAGGTGTTGCACTATCCTTTCCTTAAGGAGTGCCTCCATAATCTTGCCCACTACTGAGGTAAGACTGACTGGTCTGTGAGTTCCGCCTCCTCCCTGCTACCACTCTTGTGGAGCGGGATCACATGAAGCCCTTCTCCAGTCTTCTGGGACCTCTCCTGTGCTCAGAGACTCACTAAACAATTCTGCTAATGGCTCTGCTAGTTCCTCCTTTAGCTCCTTAAGTACCCTGGGATGTATGCCATCAGGTCCCATTGCCTTATCCACTCTGAGCTTAGCAAGCTCTTGTAGGACCCTTTCTTTTGTGAAGGGAGTAGTGCTCACCTCCCTCCCCCTGTGTCCATGATGCTGAGCTGTGGGCCCTGCCCTACCTTCTCTTCAGTAAATACTGAGCAAAGGTATCTATTTAGGATAGATGCCTTTACAGGGTCCTCCTCCTCACATGCTCCCTTTCTCCATTAAGCTTAGCAATGACCCCTCTGGACTTTCTCCTTTCACTAATGTATCTATAGAAAGTCTTGTCACCTTCTTTTACTGTTCGTGCTAGTGTTTCCTCAGTTTGGGACTTTGCCTGCCTTACTGCCTTACCTGCTTCCCTTAGGGCAGTTTGGTATGCCTCCCTATCTTCATCCCGCTGTGTTCCCTTATATTTCCTGAAGGCCAGCCTTTTGGCTCTGACCTTTTCTGCTACTGTATTTGAGAACCAAAGTGGTTTCCTTCTTCTTTTGCACTTCCTTTTCTGTCTCCCATGATAAGTACCAAAACTGTATATATCATTGTGGGTGGCCCCCAGCTAGCAACGTTTTCTGAGTGCTCCTGACATTGACTGCTTACAGTTCCAAAGGTGTGGCCCAATGGAGGAGATTCTCTTGAAGATCTCCTGTTACAGTGAGTAACTGTTCTTTTTCAGGGCACCCCTTAACAGAAGGCTAAGTGACAAATGTTGATTTCCTCAAGGCTAAGATGAAGGGAGAGTCAGATATGCCCCCGGAAAAGGATTCCAAGAGACAGGATCACTTTGGTGGCAGTGTATGTGCCAGCATCTCTGGAATTTGTCAGGACAATTATGCAGCACTGAAGGATAACTATAGCCATGAATTATTAAAATGACTCTGTCCTGTGACTTCTCCTGTCAGGTGATAATCAGCAGGACATAATACACATCTTGGACATGGGGTTCTCCATGACCAAGCACCAGATAGAACAGTTACCCACCATAACAGTAGCAAGTAGTAGAAACATAGAAAGGTGACAAAAGGAGGAGATAAAGGTCCATTTAGTCTGCCCATTTGTTTGCATGGACTCCTGTTGGGCCATGCCTGCTAGCACTGAACACTTCCTCAGGATGAGTACCTAGTAGTAGTAGGGTATAGTAGTCCACAGCATTACCGAGGGAGACTACTGTGCCATTTACAAACAGGGCTTATTGCAGCATTTTAAACACAAACCTGTATTTTTACCGTTGAGCAAGTCTATTTTTTTTTTTACCAGGAAAGACACAGTAAGCTGAAAGCTTGTTTACAGGTGTGACCTGGGAGCATAAGGAAGTTAAGTGACTTGCTCAGGGTCACACAGGATGCAAGTAGGGGCTGTGGGATTCCACCTCAGGTCTCCAGGTTTGCAGCCCAGAGTCTTAAACCAGTGTGCTATACGGCCTCCTAAAGTTGATGCTTTATTTTTAGTTTTGTGTACTTATTTTAGTGCCAGGAGCTTGCTGACCCCCTGGTGCAATTGACCCTATACTTCTGGGTCCTTGACTATATCAGCTCAGCTGCTAGTGAGTGGAGCTGAGCTAGTGGTGGTGTGATGAACCTCCATGTCTGCAGCTGTCTGTATTAGTACCCTGTCTCCAAAATTCCTATTTTAAGAGTATGTGTGTGTGCATTATGGAAAAAACAAAAGAAATAAAAAAAAAAGTAGAGTGCGAGGACAGTTTCCAAGGAAACTTGAGTTAGTGCTGCTGGGTATAGCAGTCCAAAGCATTACCGAGGGAGACTACTGTGCCATTTCCAAATGGGGCTTCTACCTATGTGTTTATCATTGTGCAAGGCTAGGAAGGCTAGTTGGTGCTTTATTTTATATTATTTATTTCATTTTAGTGCTGAGAGCTTGCTGAGCTTCTGGTGCAATTGACCCTGCACTTCTGGGTCCTTGACCTTTTAAATATGTATTTCATTTATTTAAATTTTGATGACCGGGAAAGCCCACTGAGATCATTGATCCCTTTTTCAGGGGCGACCCAGAATTAGTTACACATACAATATTCAGTACAGCAAGATCATACAACAGGTGGGATATATCAACTCAGCCACTAAGTGAGCAGTGCCGAGTACAGACAGAGGCAATGCATGGCAGAGGCAAGCGATGTCTGCCAGTGTATGCTGAGTCAGACGGGGCTGTGGGGCCAGGATATTATAGACAGTAAAGGTCAGTCAGTATTTAGTTTTGTGTTTTATTTTACAAGGGTGAGGGAATTAGGGACAACACATTAAAAGAGGCAAGCAGTGAAACACTTTTACTATGTCAGATACAAGTAATAACACTGGATGAGGAGGTGTGTTTCAAATGCATAAACTGTTCAATGTATTTGATTATAAGCAATCTATCTATTAAAGGGGAGTTCACTTGTGACAAATGTATATATAATAAGGAACTTAATATTGAACTAAGAGATATGGTTGCTAGACTAGATAAGTTAGAAAAAATCAGTGGAAAACATAGCAAGTAAGCATCAATACCATAATGCTAGTGGTCAAACTGAAAACAGATGTGAGGATTAGTCAGACCAGGGTGGCAAAAGAAAAAGACTAGTGGATGATGAACAGCAAGATAATGAATTGCATTTAGTTCACCCTGGTAGAAGAAGAAGAAAAAGGGAGAGATTGGTTTGCAGCCACCATGTATGCCAATGCAAACAAACGAGTTACCGGCAATGCTGGTTTATTGATAAACTTAGATACAGAGAACATTACCAGAGCCCATCACATTTTAGATGAACAGGAAAGAAACCTACAACCCCAGATCATGAAATAATAAATAATGATCCTTCTAAACCCAGCATGATAGTATTGGGTAACTGTATACTAAGGTTCATAGATTCCACCCTTTGTAAGGAGGATCGTGTGCATTTTCAGGTGACTTGTCAAAATTAGGAGACATTAGGAAAATCTAAGGAAACTGATTAGAAATCACGAGACACCCCCTTTTAATATATGCTGGAACTAATGATACTGGGAAAACTTCAGCACATCAGATAATAGAAGAGAGTATAGAGATTGGTAAAATTGCCAAAGAATTAAAATGCAAAGAAATGTTCTCTGAAATTTTGGCAAAATGCAGGGATGACGACAGGATCTGTGGAATAATACTTAAGATACAGTAAGTGGTCATGGCAATCCGCAGCAAGTTAAGGGTTAGATTCATAAGAAACTGGGGTAGCTTCAACAGGTATATCGATTTGTATTCAAGAGGTGGTTTGCATCAGAACAGAAAGGGAGCTGTAGTTTTGGGAAACAGACTGTTAACTGCCACAAGGCATAATTTAAACTGATACCCTTGAAGTGGGTCTCATGTCATCAAATACAGTACTAGTTGGAGCAAAGCAAAGCCTTAACCCAACCTCAAGAAATGTTGCCAAGAACAATACCAAGCAGATCATGGGCGCCTTAGATATTCCGACATTAAATGCAAAAAGTTTGAATACTAAGATGGAGCTCTTGGAGGCCAAGTTAAGAGAGAAGATGAACAATGTTACACATGATGCAGAGACTTGGTGGAATGACAGACAAGTGGGGACATGACATAAAAGCTTTCTATCTCTACTAAATGACCAGAAAATATAAGAAGGGGGGTAGCTGTTTATGTAACTACCACATTAACTAGCAAATTAATGACTACTTATCCAAGTTATGATGCTTCATTGGTTGAAAATGTTTGAGTTGAAATAAATTATAGGCCAAAATACCTTATCATTGGTACCTGCTATAGACCACCAGCCAATTGGTTTGAATATATTGTTGCATTACTAGCTATTATGTATAATAGATGCATGACCAATAAGATTATTATAGTGGGCAATTTCAACATTAACACAATAAATTGCACAAATAAGTCTACAACAAATAGTCTAGGACAGGAGCTGATAGACATTACTAATGAATGTGATTCAGACCAGTTGGTCCTTAAACTATTCCGGGGGAAAAATATCCTAGTTGGTACTCGGAAACATCAAAGATCACAATATGGTTTGTTCAGTACTAGAACTACTGGGAAACAGTGACTATAATATGACACAGGTGACCTTGAACCATAGATATAGAAACCCCTTAAATGCTATTGAATGCTTTGATTTTAGTAGGGCCAATACTGAGGCTGTGAATACAGTACTTATTAATCGAGAGTGGAGACGCTTATTTGGTAACAATGAGGATTCTGAGTAGTGGGTTTGTTTAGAAGAAAAGCTACTAGTACAAGCTAGTAGTACTACTGGGTTCCAAAAAGAAAAAAATATATATTAATAGCAAAGTCAAACCTAAACAGATGACTGGAGAAACATGAAAAGAAATAAGCAGACAGAAGAGGTCATACTTAAAATGGAAAAGTGTCCTAATAGATAGCAAGTATAACACATACAAGATGGATCTAAAAAAACTGCAGAACTACTATTAAGAAAAGCAAATGCAACTATGAATTACAGGTGGCTACAAATAGGACAAACCCTAAGGTTTTTTATGGTTATATAAATTCCCTTAAGGGGAAAGAAAAGCAAATAGGACCACAAGATATTGATGGTGTTACAATTTCTCAACCTAGTGAGGTAGCCAACGGACTTCATGCTTATTTTGCATCTGTTTTTAATAGCATTGATACCCTTGATGATAATCTAGAAGAAACCTCATTCATGACTAAAAAGATTTTGTTTCTATTCAATTCGGACAAGATTAGCACAGAACTGAGTAAACGTAACCCTCATAATGCACCAGGTGCAGACAATATCAACCCAGTAACACTAAAACATTTATCAAATGCCTCAGCTGAATCTGTCACTAATATTTTCAGAACATCACTTATCACTGGAGTGGTCCCCAGTGATTGGAGTAAACTGATGGTCCTATACACAAAAAGGAAATTTGCAGCACTTTGCAAATTATAGGCCAATCAGCCTAACCTCCATATTGGGCAAAATAATGGAGAAAATATTAAAGGAATATATAATTGAAACCATCTACAAGGATGGCTCCTGAGATAGGACACATCATTGGTTTACTAGGGGACATTCCTGTATTTCAAATTTAATTTCCTTTTATGTACTGTCAAGTGAAGTATTAGATCAAAACATTCCATGTGATGCCATCTATCTAGACTTCACAAAGGCTTTTGATAAAGTATCACATAATAAACTAATACAGAAGCTAAACAACTTAACTACAGATTGTAGAGTAATAAAGTGGATCAGACATTGGCTTATAGGCAAAGAGAGTCAGGGTAAGTGGTGAAACATCAAATACTGTTAGGGTGACAAGTGGTGTCCCACAGGGCTCTGTCATGGGTCCAGTTTTGTTTAATATCTATATTAGTGATCTACGTCATGAACTACATGGCTTTGTAAATAAGTTTGCTGACGATACCAAAACAGGTGGTACTCTTGCTACCCTCTGTAACCTACCCAAAACAGGTGGTAGGGCCTATAACAAAGAGGATACCAAAAAGATTCAGGCTGATCTTGATACACTCTTTCAAAGGTTTTTTCTTGTTCAGCACAAAGCCATTACAATCAAACATGATACAATAAACCATCAATACATTGAAACAAATTTTAAATGATTTACATGTCATGTACAGTCATTTCTCTTTAAAATCTTATAGTCATGATAATATAGAAAATACAATACATATCTTTGTATGAGTTTAGAGCAATAACATACATTTAAAGCTGGATGGAAAATGTCTTGTACAGCAATAAGACAGTATATTCAGTCTAACATCCTTTCTATCTTGTATGTTCAACATATAATATTACACTTTCAATGAGATCAAAAAGTGAAACAAAAAATTTATGACATCCATGTCTTTAGAGTTAAAAAGTGCTACAAGTAAATGGTCTGGAGGGAGACCAACATTCATGAAGATAGGACCAAACTAAATCCTATGTTTTTTTCTCATATAGTGGGCAAATTAGTACAACATTTTTTAAATCATCCATTACCTTCATTTTACAGTGGCAAAACAAATTTTTAACACCTGGTCATTTTTTAATAATATGAATATAATTAGATGTCAAGAGCTCCATCCTATATCTTGTGAGAACTGTACATCTCAAAGGATCATTTATGAGATATAGATAAGTTGTAAAATTATGTTTCCTTTTCAATATTTCATACCAGCCAAACTGTTTTAATGTTTGTGTTATGTTGAGATCCTTTTTTATTTATTTATTTATTTATTACAACAATCAGAAATACACCTTTGGGTCATTGACTCATTTGCAAAGGTTCTACATCATAGAAAAACATAGCAGGTTACAGAGGGTAGCATGAGTACATAGGATATAGTAATACAGTGATATCAAATATAATTTTTTTAAATTTAGGGCAGCACAGGCCCATCATCAAGCATTAGAAAAGCAGAGAGACCCTGCAAGAGATACATGTAAGTCCAGTATATGGAGAGTAAAAAAAGTGTGTGTGTGTGTGTGTGTGTGTGTGTGTGTTGGGAGGGGTTATAGGGAAGTTGAGAGGGGAAGGGCGCACATTTTGGAAAAAAGACTGGGAGGAGGATGGAGAGATTAGAGACAGTCACAGCATGTCTGTGAGAGAAGTGTGTTTTTGAGGTATGTCTTGAAAGGACCTAATCCTAATGATGGGTGTGGAGAGTTCATTGAGCCATTTAGGTGCCCTGTACATAAAAACCCTTTGGCCAAGAGAGGTCCTACAGTAGGGGGCAGTTATTGTTTTTTTTCAGCAGTTCTCATGGTTCTGGTTAAAGGGACAGTTTGGAGTAGAGGTGTGAGCCCCGAGGAAGTAAGACTGAGAAGTAGTTTCTTTGCTAGGAGACAGGTATGGTATTTAAGTCTTGAGTCAAAATTAAGCAGTTGGGACTGTCTATATAGCTCACAGGTATGCATTAGTCTGTCACAGCCTGTGATGAGGTGACAAGCTTTATTCAGGGTGATTTTTAGATGGTTTAAGGCTGTCTGGTCAGCTGAGCCATATATGATAATGCCATAGTCCAAGGTGGAGAGTACAGAGGAAGACATAGCCACAAGGACGGCTTCAGGGGGGAGATAATGCTTGAGGCAGTAGAGGAGACCAAGATGGGTGTTTAGAGAGGTGAATAACAGCTGGATATGTTTATGAAAGGAGAGAGATGTGTCTAAGGTTATGCCCGGGTATTTAAAGGAGTCTACATGTTCTAGCGTGTCTCCCAGAGAGTTGACAATGGAAAGGGTTGCCCCAGAGTGTCAACTCTGGTGGTGGGTGAAAATCATTGACTTTGTTTTTTTGTGGTTAAGTATAAGCCTATGATCCCAGAACCAGGCTTCAGTTTCTGAGAAATAACTTTGGAGCAAACTTTGAAGGGAGTTTGGGTGCTGATGACTGCACACAATAATAATAATAATAATCTTTATTTAAATTTAGAGCCTTTCAAAATATCAAGGAACTGTACATTCAAATTGGTAAAATCAGTAATAAAATCAACAGTACAAACAATAGAAAATGGTCTGAAGAGATCCTTATCAATGAATTAATTAAGATAAGCCTAATGTCACAAAAAGTGGCAGCAGGCTTATCTTATATGACAGCATCATCAGCATATAAGAGGAGTTTACCTGAGCAGGCTTTTGGTAGCACGTTCAGAAACACACTAAAGAGAAGGGGGCCAAAAATGGAGACTTGTGGGACACCACATAGGATATTGTGGGAGTCGGAGAGGGTGGAGCCAATTTTGACATGTTGGGTCCTGCAGGTAATGTAGTTTGCAAACCAGTTTATGAGTTCCAGGGAGGGCCCAAGAGCAGGGAGGTAGTGGAGAAGCATGGCATGATTGACCGTATCGAAGGCCTTCGTGAGGTCTATGTAGACAGAGCCAATGAGAAGTCAATGGTCAAGGGCTTGATGGATGTAGGAGGTGAAATCAGCAAGGGCTGTGGTTGTACTTTGGCCCCTTCAGAAGCCATGTTGGTCAGGGCAGAGGAGGTCATGTTCAGATAGGTAGTGCATGAAATTGATCAGCAACAATTTTTTCTAAGGCCTTTGGGGGGACAGAATGGATATGGGTCTATAATTATTGGGGGAGTTTCTGTCCCCAACCTTAAGTATAGGGGTTATGACAGCTTGCTTCCATAGAGGTGGAAATTGGCTGAGATAGAGAGATTTATTGAGATTTTTTGCTGGGGGGGGAAGAGGACTTCAACAAGGGTGAGATGTAGGATTTTTAAGTCCAGGGAGTCATTGCTACATCAGGACTTGGCTATGAATTTGGAGAGGTATTTCTTAGCTTGATTGGGTGACACGGTATGGAGATGAAAAGGGGGCATATTAGGTGAGAGGGAGGGAGGGGGATGAGCAGGGGGTGGGTCAAAGAAATTTGAGGGCAGGACTGTGCTGAGATCAGAGAAGGTGGTGTTTAGTATGTTCACTATAGCAAGGGGTTCCTGGGTACTGAGCCCATCAGTGGTTAGTTGGGCAGGGGGAGAGGAGATGGTTTTCCGCTAAGTTCTCTATTTTTCCAAAAATTACAACCAGAACCCCAGGAGGAGGTAAGGACTGCTTTATAGTAAGATGCTTTGGCCTGCTGGCTAGCCCATGTACAAGCATTTCTGGCCTCCCTGTAGAGCTGCCTATCCCTCAGGAGACAGAAGTCGATAGCTCTGTGCCAGAGATGGTCACAGTGTCACATCATATCAAGGAGGGCTTGGGAGATCCAGGGGGTGTTTCGTTTCTTGGTGATGAGTTTAGTGAGGGGGGAATAGTGGTCACATATGGCATCAAAAGTGGCAATGAAGTGTGATAGTGCATTAACAATGTTCTCTGCCCTGTCAACTGGGGACCAGTCACACACTCGGAGGCGGGACTTGAGATGAGAGAGGGAGCCTAGCTTTAATTGTCACTGGAAAGTGGGTATTGGGGGTGTGTGTGTGGATGTTTATTTGATCACCAGCAGGCAACTGGAGAGTTGTCACTGATGCAATTGGGAAGAACCTTAACCTGGGAGATATTGTTGGGTCTGTTGGTGAAGACGAGCTCAAGAAGGGTCGCATTTCCTGTTTTGTTATTTAGCCTGCTGGGGGATTGAATGACCTGGGTGAGGCCAATTGCTATGGTCTAGTCGAGGAAGTGAATGGAGGAAGGCAAGAGCCAATTGATGTTGAAATAACCTACTAGGATAACTTCACTTCTGGGGGGGGGGGTTTAGTAATGTAGTCTAGTATGGTATCAGAATTGGGCTTTTGTTTGCGCAGAGGGATATAGGCCACAGAAAGGTATACGGTTTTACCAGGGTCACCAAGGAGCAACTTTACAGTAAGAATCTGGGCTTCCTGTTCAGGGATGGGGAGGTTTACCTCAGTGGCTCACAGGGTATTTTTTATGTAAAAGGAACAACAACTGCCTCTTTTAGAGAGTCAGTCAGGACGGAAAAGAAAGTAGCCACAGCAGAGTCAGGCATACCTGCGGTAAACCAGGTTTCAGTTAGAGCTAGTATGTCAGGAAAGTGCTGTGCAAGCCAGCCTTGGAGGGAAGAGAATTTTTTCTGCAGACTACAGATATTGATTGAGGCTAAGTGGAGTCCAATATGTTGAGCGTCAATGGAGTTTAGGCAGGAAGGGGTTCCTGGGTTGGGGTGGATATTGCCAGAGAGTAGAAGGAGAAGGAGGGCATGCTGTAGGATGGTGTATTATGGGATTTCGGGTTTACAGAGGCCAAGACTGGGTGCAGGGGGGTATCATATTATAGTAGGGATAGGTAAGGACATAAGGCTAGGTGCTAGCCAGCTAATCAGGGGGAGGCCTTGAAGCAAGACTGTTGGGTTGGTATTTGGATTGGTATTTTATGTGAGGAAGTTTAGATGTCTGTGGAACCTTGTATAACATATGGGGTGTCCAGTGTGAGTGGTGGAGGTGGGGGGCAAGGGTAGGTATGGAGTGGAGAATGATGGAGTGGCTTAAGTCCTGTTGTGAGGAGGAGTAACAGAAATGGAAGCATATTTTGGTTTTGGGGGGCTGAAATGGGGAAACAAGGAAGAAAAAGAGAGGTTTATTGATAGGACAGAGAAAGTGATGCAGCAGTAGGGTACGCACCTGCAGTGTAGAAAGTACAGGGTTTGAAACCTGTGACTGGCATGAGTCTGGCGAGTGGTGGGCCTTGGCAGAAAAGGTCAGATTCAGATTCGGAACCTGAGAGGCTCCTGAGGAGGTGCAGCGGAAAAGCAGTGAAAAAGGCTATGGCAATTCAGGTGAAATGAAAGCAAATCACTAACCCCTGGTGGCAGATGTGTAAAACCTGCAAAGGGGAAAACAGACACTCTGACATCAGAGTCACATGGCCAGATGTCACTAATAAATGTAGGGTCGAGCTTGGGTGGGGGGGGTGGCTGGGGTGGGGAGTCAACGCAAAGTGTCAGTGGGTAGACACCCTCTGCAGTGTTCCAAGCAGAGAGGGGTGCCTTTACCTCTTGTAGCCCCACATCCTGCTCCCTTGCAAAGAGAGAGGCCCTTGGTCCCAGGCCTGTGCTGCTGACTGCTCTTTGAATAAGAAGTGTCCTTAATTATTTCTTTTAAGTGAAATAAGATTTCACCAAAAGGTTTGTAATAGATTTAATAGAGGAGAAGCCCCAATCCCAGTGGGAATAAATGAGATATAATATTTTTTGTCATAGGGAAAACAAAGCCCCGACTAAGATAATCTATTTTCCCCTTGAGGCAAAATCTGGGCGCTCAGTGTTCTGAGAGGAGAAAGAGTTTTAGCAAAAATGTCAATTTTTTCTTAAATATCAACATGGAGAGGGGGAGCTGTCCTAATTCAATCCTAACTATATCTGCTGGTACAGATTGAGGCACCTGTAATACATATCGATATATTTTATTCAGCTGTATCTGCAAAATTTAGGGGTCTAATGAGGCTCATATTTCTGCAGCATAAAGTAGACTTGTGCGTATTTCAGTTTCTATGACTTTGAGGATACCTGAGACCAAGCCATTACCAAGGTGTGCACTAAATCTTTTAAATGCATTATATGCCATTGTTGTTTTATATTTCATAAATTCAATCTGACTATTCCATGCAAAAGTTTGCGAAAAACGTACTCCTGGTTAGTCATAGCTTCTAGCTGTCTCAATTTTGGTTTTCCCTATGTACAAAGAGGACAGTTTCTTTTTTGTATTACCAAAAAATAACATATTAGTTTTGGCTGTATTTATTACTAAACTTTCCTTTGTACATAGCTTAGCGAAGTGATTTACCTTATGTTGTAGACCCAAGAGTGAAGTTGATAGTAATACCAGATCATTGGCCTAGGCCAAGACTGGAATTTTTTTGTTTTTAACTACAGGGGAGTGAAAATCCACAGAATCCATTTCTTCTATCAATGAATTAATATAAAGATTGAATAATGTAGGAGCCAGGAGACAGCCATGTCTGACGCCTAAGTTAGTTTTGCTTGGTGAGGATAGCTCGCTATACTGGGTGTATTGAACCTTTATTCATGTGTCTTCCTGGAGTCTTATTATAATATCTAATAATGTGAGATCAATATTATAAGATTGGAGTTTTTGCCACAACCGTATATGACTAATCAAGTCAAAAGCTGACATCAGGTTGACAAAACAGCTATATAATTTAGTCTCCTTGACCTTGACATATTTCCATATTATGTGAGACAATGTATAACAGTGTTGTATAGTTGACCTGGCTGTTCTGAAACCATTTTGGAACTCGCTAAGTATCTTATTTTCTTCGACACAATGCTGGAGTCTATTTAAAACTGTTCTACAGAAGATTTTCTGCAAGGTGTCTAATAAGCTAATTAGTCTGTACTTTGCCAGCTCTAATGGGCTTCCTTTCTTGTTATAAATAGGGAAACTCATACTGCCCCTCCAACTTTGTGGTGCTTCTGCCCCTTGAACAATCTTGTTAAAAATAATATGAAAAATAGGTGCTCACCAGGCCAGGAAAAATGTGTATATTTCAGCAATAATTCTATCTGGGCCGGGAGCTTATTATTTTTTAAACGTGAAAAGTCCTCCATGATTTCATCCTGTGATCTACAAAGAGGCTTTGGAGAACAAAATTTACTGTGTAGAACTCTGAAGCGCGAATTTTCATATGGTAAATAATAAAGAGCGTAAAAACAGTGCTCCCAGATTTGTGGGGTAATGGCTGCCTCTATACCTATTGAAAACTGTCTGAATCCTTGACTAACCAGGGTCCAAAACTGTTCATTATCCTTTCTTTGGATCGCGCTCCTGAGTTTGTTCCACATTTTCTGTTGATACTTGATTTTTTCTTTCTCCAAGATATATTTATAAGTTTTCTTTTCTTGGTTTAATGGTCTATAGTTATTTTTTGTTGGGTTTCGTTTGACATGTCGAGTTAACTTATTGAGCTTTTTTTTTGCTTTTTTACATATATTATTAAACCATGTATTCTCGTCAGGTCTCACAGTTCTTTGTTGTAATAGAAAAGGTCTAATGTAGCTATCAACTCCTTGCCATTTAGTTGTTATATCTTCCTCTGATCCACCATTTGTGATTATTTCAAAACGGAGATTACAAAGATCGTCTGTATATAAAATATCTGAGATAGTTTTGGTTGTGTCATTTTGCCATCTAATTTTATGTAAGTTTAATATTTCATCATTTTGCCATACAACATTATTAATTATGTAATTAATTGTTAATTGAGTTTGAAATTTGTTTTTTAGAGGAAAATGTGTGGAATTGGGGCAATCCAAAACTTTGAGAAAACTCAGCATTTTTATTGCATTTGTGTTGGCCCAGACTAAATCTATTGTTAAGGAGCCTATCGAACCATTAAATGTATAGGCTCCTTCAGTATCCCCCAACAATCTGCCATTCATAAGACAACAGTTGGTATTTTCCATAGCCTGTAATAAATCTTTGCCCTGCTAGTTTATCTTCAAATATTTAGCTTGCCTTATATGGCTAATATTGGAATTTATTGCATTTAAACTTAGTAAAAGTTCCAGATATTAGTTTATTAAGGTGTTTTCCTGCACAACCCTAGTGTTAAAATCTCCAGTTATTAGAAGAGGGTAGGATCCATACTTATCTATAATCTTTTCTATCCATTTTGTGAATTCTGTCCAATTATGAGCTAAAGATGTCATTTTTGTTAGAGGTGGAAATAAACATTTAAAAGAATGTTTGAGTTCCACTGTTTCCAAAATGAGAGGGAGTACTGTTTTAAGACCGCAGTCCAATAAGGTAAATTTGGTATTCAGTGCAGTCTTAATATAAGTTGCTAAACCTGCAGAACATATACCACTGTCACAGCAGGAATTGCAAAACCTGCATATCCAAGGAGAAGAGACAGATTCACCTAATTGAAACATGTCTCCTGCAGACATAGTATGTCATTTGTTGTTAGAAACCTTTTAATATATGGATTTTAAATTTAATATGCTCAAAAAGCATACAAAAAAATGTTGATAATACATCAAAGCTTCTGCAGTAATTGTACTGTCAATCACTTTTAATACTATCCTTTCGAGGTGATAATACTATCGTTGCACTGCTGAACGATAGTATTATCACAACTAGTAAACAGCGCAAGCACCCACAAAGATGCCTTCTGCGTCCCACGTCATCCTAAGCGTGCCTCCTGATTGGCTGTTTTTTCTGTGTGGGTGGGCAGAACATTTTGAATAAATATGGTGGCTCGCTTTCTCGCTTAGCGAGACTGTACTGCCTGCTGGTAACATTTCTTTCTCTCCCATCCTCTGAAACAAAAGAAACAGGATCGCAGCCTGAAAAAGGTAGGACTACCTACCACTTGTTGTTGTAGAGCGAGGCCAGGAGTAGAGGTGGGCAGGTGGGATACAGTGTAGCAGGCTGGGGTGAGAGCAACAGCAGCAAGACAACGCAGCAGTCGGGCAGGACACAGTGTCCTTCACTGAAACAGCCGACTGGCAAAATAAGAAAAAAAAAGGAAATTTAAAATCCATTTATTAAAAAAAATAACAAATCGGTGCCGGTGCATTACCGGCGACTGCTACCATCTCGAGGTTCTGGACACGGGAACCTCTCAAGCTTCGCTCTCGAAGTTCCTACGTGTCCAGAACCTCTCAATAGTATTACTCGCCGGTAATGCACCAGCACCTATTCATTATTCTCTTTTTATACTCTATGGGTCAGATATTCAAAACTTTGCGCCGGGCAAAAACCGTTTGTGCAGGTTTAGCCCGGGATTAGCGCGGGTCTGCTGTATTCAAAAGGTCAAATAGCACAGGCAAACTGCAATAGCGCCAGGCAAAATCATAATGTATATAAGGGGCAAACTGACATGAATACAGGCACAATGCTATATTCAGCGATTAGCACGCGCAAAGTGGTTTTGCGTGACTTAGCGCGACACTTAGCGTGGTGCACATTACCGCCCAGGAAAAGCTTGTCTTAACCATGGGCAATCAGCTTTGCATGACAGTATGGTTTTGCGCAGTGTTTGTGCGGATTTTACGTGGCCCTAACAAATAAATATGACACATAGACAAAGCCAAACATAGAGGAAGCACGCTGCTAACTGATAGCATCACAATGATGCCATCATCTGCCACCAGACCCAGCCATGCCAGGCAGTAAGTGGTGACCCTGCCGCCAGTGGACAGCATGGCAGTGTGGCCATACAGCACACACCTGCGGACCACACTTCTGTGGACCCCAACAGATGCCAGCACACACATGCAGCACTGTGGGCATGCAGGATGTTGAGGGGAGAGTGTATGGGCGGTCAGGCTGTGCCACAGACTAGGTGTGGCCACAAGGCTGGGACACATCATGCAGTGCACATGGGCCAGTATTGGGAATACCCCAACATCAGTGTGCCTTTTGGATAATATATGCCCCCCCCGGCCACATACCGCACAGCTGTACAACTGCCACAGCACATAAAGCCAGACATGTATATGTCACTGTGAGCATCCCATGCCAGAGGTGCAGCATCTGTGGGTCACACAACAGTGTAACATTAATGTCCACCATCAGTAAACACCTGCAGGTTGAGCCTCTCACTGTGTATAGTGCAATCATCATCACTGCCCTACACACCATAGACATTGCTGTGTCCACACACTACTTGCCCCCTTGCTACTGTAGTGTCTGTTGTGCACTGTAGCATGACCTACAGTGTGACAGTTGCATGCAGTACCACCAGCATCTGTGCCTATGCTGTATTTGTTCCAGTATAGCTGCAGGCAGCAGCGCATGTGGAAGTAGTGTTCAAAACTGTATAATATTCCCCAAGCTGTTTGCGCAGCGTTAACACATTTGCGCGAGTTTAGTGCAGGGCTAAACAGTTAGCCAGGCGCAAACTGCATGCAAATTAGGGCATAGTGAGATGCTAATCTGGATGTTAGCCCACAGACTACATATGTAGGCTCATTTGCATGTCACTTTTGAATATGGCAAAGTTTAGCACCGGGCAAACGTGTTTGCACCGGGCTAACGATTTAGCCCTGTGCTAAACCCGCGCAAACGTGTTAGCACTGCGCAAACAGTTCGGGGAATACTTTACAGTTTTGCACACTGTATTACATACTGCTGCCTGTAGCTGTACTAGGTCCACGATTTGTTGGAACACATATTGGCCATATAGTTCGCCTACTCTAAAGCAGTCACATCGCTGTGCACTGTGTTGCCGCTTGTGGTTTGTAATTTCCTGGTTGCCATATTCAGAGCTGTCTTATTCCAGGGCTAAGTTTGCCCTGCACTCCCAGCCCAGTTTGCCTGGCCTCATTCCCATGCTATATTTAGAAGTTGTTTGCCCCGGGCTATTCCTTTTGACTATGGCTTGCTTTGTGCTCCAGGCAAAGTTTGCCCGCTGGGCAGTGCTAATTTAGCCCCGGGGCAAAGTTTTGAATATCTGGCCCTCAGTCTGTATCTCTGACGTGGAGCTTTGCCTCAAGTGGTCCCTCCTCAGATTGTCCAGGATAATCTTATTATAAAATAGATCTGTCCAGAGATTCGCAAGTTTATCTTTCAATACCCAAAGATTTTCTAATATTACTGTATTCACATAGTATGGATTTTTTATTAAGTCTAACATCGGGTTAGAGACGGATGAGCAAGAAGTAAAATTCCTTTCATTTTTAAAAACCTCTTTATCATATACTATGACATTGTGGCTTGTTGGAGCCTTAATGTCAGGGGATGAGACATGGTTTGCATACCTGAAGAAAGAGAAGATTTTAATGATGGGGTGTGACTTATCTGACATCTAGTATTAGCTATCTCTGCCTTATGATCATCTGCCAATTTTTGTAACCCTTCTATAGTGTAGTTTAAGTCCTGAATCACCTTGGAAAGATTGTCTGGGGTAGGCACAAGTTGGAATAAGTCAGGGTTCCCTTTTGGTTTTGGTCCATCCAAACAGTTTGGGGAGGTGTAATTAGATAGCAATTCCCCTCCTTCCAGCAGTCTCCTGAATGGCTCTATGATGCCGGTTCGACAACTTTGTTGTTGACAGACATTACAGCGATGGCTGTATGTCGACTGCAGTTGTGGTCAGCATAGAACCGTTCACTTTGGACTTCATCCCATGTGGGGGGCTATGCCCTCGCACCCCTGGAATTAAAAGAATCAACTCTGAGTCAGAGTTGATTCAGGGAGGGGTTGCAAGACCCCCAGAAAGCAGTGCTGGGCCCCACGGTGACAGTACAGTAACCTGTCGATGTTGTCGCTGTACTGTCATTCGCGGTGCAGGTGTCGCTGAGCGACCGGCATATGCTCCTGAATTATCTGGGGCTCAGGGGACGGAGTGAAAAATTCCATTTCTAAACACTCCAGGGAGTTTCCCTCAAGGGAGCCCATATTATATGAGTCTAATATTATTGCTTCCAATTGAGAAACAGAAAATCTAGGGGAAATGAGACCCCCTAGCTGGCATCTCTTGATTATAGATCTCATTTTCTGGAGGAGACATTGAGGCTACCAAAAGGGTAGACTGCTGCATAAAGTTTGTTATTTAAAGTTGTTTATGGTTGATCTTACCCTCAGATTCTGTTGCCATTTTATTTAACTTTTGATTTTCTATAACTTTAGTTGTAGCAGTGCCTTGTCTTGGATTGTTGGTCTTCCTTTTTTGACTTTATCTCATTATGGGGACTAATACTACCTGTTGGTGAATTATGTTTGCCACTTCTTGTATTAACCATATTGAGACTATAAAGTTTTATGTTGCTCTATTCAAAAGCTATATTATATTACTGATACATTAAATGCATTTTATAATAATAATAATTTTAAGTGCAATTCTGAAATCAAAGTACTGTACAATAAGACAATACTAAAATCAGTAAGTTAATAAAATCCAGAAATTCCAACATGTCATAAAACTACAACAAATTATGCTGTATAATCACCAAAGCTTGAAGAAATAAATATGTTTTCAAGGCATCTTAAAACTCTCCATGGTCCTGCACTGTCACATCTGATGAGGTACAGAATTCCACAGGGTTGGAGCTCAGTACATAACAGCACAGGTCCCCGATGTTTTAAGTTGTACCCTGGAAATCTCTAATGACCCCTCATCAGCCAAGTGGAGGGTACAGCTGGGGCAGCAAGGGTTCAGGAATTCTTGCAGCTAGCTCGGACTCTGTCTGTGCAGGGTCTTATAGGTCAGAAGTCTGACCTTGAAGGTGATTCACCACTGTACAGACAGCTAGTGCAGTTCACACAGCATGGGAGCTATGCAACTCGAACGAAGAGTTCCCATTAACAACCATGCCGCAGCATTCTACACCAGCTGCAAGCACTGGATATCAACCCCCAGAAGCCCAAGGTACAGGGAGTTGCAGTAGTCCAGACACGAAGTCACTGAAGCGTGGATTAGTGTTAGAAGGTCACCGGATGGAACAAGGTGCTTAATCCTGGTGATGTTCCTCAGATGGTAAAAGGAAGACTTGATGACTGCTGATACCTGCGAATGCAGTTTCAGCTCATCATCAAGAACCACCCCCAGGTTCCACACCCATTCGGAGGAAGGCAACTGGGCACCTCCAAGCCAAAGTCCAGAAGGCAACCATGCTACCGACCTATCGGGTGACCTAGATCCACCACCAACACCCCAGTTCTCTCAGAATTCAACTTTAACCAGTTGGATTTCATCCAGTCCTGGATTTCCACAAGGTAGCTGTTAAAGACTGAGATCACACTATCCTGGTCGGGTACAAAAGACAGATGGAGCTGGGTATCATCTGCATAGCAGTGAAACCTCAGCCCATATTGTCTATACACTGCGAACAACACAAGGGACAGCACCAAGCCCTGAGAGACCCCACTCGGCAGTGAGAATGGGTCAGAGAAAAATATCCCTGACACAACCCTCTGAAATCTGCTGGTGAGGAAGGATTGAAACCATCTGAGGACTGAACCGGCTAGACCACAAATGACCCTCAGGCTCTCGAGTAGCACCCCATGGTCCACAGTGTCAAATGCTGAGGAGAGATCAAGAAGCACCAAGATGAAACGGCGCTTCTGATCTCTTGCCATCAGAATATCATTGAGCACCTGAACCAGAGCAGTTTCAGTACTATGCCTCTTTTGGAAACTGGACTGGAGAGGATCATAGACATCATGGATGGTAAGATGGTTCTCCAGTTGCAGCGCAACTACTTTCTCAATCACCTTCCCTATAAAGGGAAGGTTAGAGATAGGCCTGTAGTTAGCAAAGCAGTTTGGGTCCAGAGCAGCTTTCTTAAGGAGCGGTGTCACCACCGCCTCCTTCAGGGAGCTAGGAAACTCACCCGACTCTAAGAAACACCAAACAATCTTCGCAAGGACATGGCTGATAGAATCAATACACCCCATTATCCGGCATATGCGGCCCGGATTCAAACAACAGCATGTTGGCTGCATACTCTGGATATTCCACATGATGTCCACGATCTCTGGCCAGTCTAAAGATATCCAGGAAAACTGAGGGGAGGTAACCAAGCACTGACCACCATCAACCCCCGTAGAGTGGACAGGCTGGATCTCAGCCCTGATGTTGGCCACCTTATCCGCAAAGAATCGAGCAAACTCATCACACTTAATTTGTGAAAATGTACTTCAAACCTGCAGACAGGTTGGGTTGCACAATCTGTCCACAGTTCGAAAGAGCTCAGCTGATCAATTCTGAGCTGCAGCAATCTCCCCAGTCTGGAACTCTGCCTTCTTACGAATGATTGCTGATTGATAGATTTGATAATGTTTCATCAATCTAAGGTGGTCAGCATCAAGGGCAGATTTCCGCCAGTATCGTTCCAGCCTTCATCTAACTCATCTCAACTCCCTCAAGGCCCCATCAAACCAAGGGGACTGAGGGCAAAGAAGAGAGAGGATGAACATGGACAGGAGCGATAGAGTCCAGAGCTTCAGTAATCGCCTTATTATAGGCCTGGACTAAACTCTCTGGACCCTCACTTGTCCCCAGAAATCCCAATAGGTCAAATACTGCCAATAGACCATCCAGGTTCAAATCCCTCAAAGGGCAGTATCTGACCATCTCCACAGGGGCAGGCCTATAAGGGGGAGCCTGGAGATTGAACCTCACAGTGTGGTGATCGGACCATCTGACTGGTTCTACCACCAAGTCAGAGGTCTCCATCCCTAGGAGGAAAATCAGGTCAAGTGAGTAACCGTGGTTATGGGTAGCAGAGGCAACTACCTGTGTGAACCCCAATAATTCATAAGTTGGAGGAAGTCATGTCCAAATAGCGAGAGTTCATCGTCGACCCAGGCATTGAAGTCACCCAGGACCATCAGCCTGGACAACTCAAACGCCATGTCAACCATGAAGTCTGCTACTTCCTGTAGGAACACTTTCTCACCGTGGGGTGGACAGTAGATGAGAACAATCCTACAGCCCACACCTGCTACCACAGTAAACTTAAATGATCTGACCTCCTCAACTGGCATACCGATAAGGCCAAATTCTGATCTAAAACAAACGGATACATCCCCGTCCCTGTGGTCTGATCTCCAGCGGTGTATCACTGAGAACCCAGTCAGAATGACTGCCTCCAAAATGGGGCCAGCATTATCATCAAGGCAGGTCTCGGTGATGCATGTCAGGTCTGCTGTTTCAACAAGGTGAGCGATAACTGCCGTCTTGTTCCTAATAGACCTGGCATTGCATAACACCACTCGAGTCGGATGAGATTCTGGGGCCAGCTGAGCTATCGGCCCAGAAACACTGGAGCCCTTGGGTATGGAAACCAGATATGGAGGACCACGTTCTGGAAGCCTTATCATCCCAGGGTGTCTCCTGGTCCTGACTACCCTGATATGGCCATCTCGCTCGCCCCCTTCGAGGTTCAGGGCCCCCCAGCCCGCTTCCCCAACTCCTGCCAACTATTCCCAGTGCCCTGCAGTGTCTACACACCGCTGCTGGTGGGGGGGGGGGATAGTTAAAGGGGCGGAGGTCCCGAAGTTCGGAGGAAGAGTAGTGCCTGACCGGGAGAGTACCCTGCCAACATATCTTCAGCTCACAGAACTGCTTAAAAAATAAATAATAGACAATACTCCCAAACACACCCACACAAAGCACACTTATACAAAAACAACACACTCCTAAGAAAAACTGAAATACAAATTATACAATAATAACCTATATACTCATACATGCCCTCCCATACAACCCATTAAAAATAAAAAACATACTCCAAAGAAAAAATACAATATAACTAAACAAAATTATTCAAAAATGGACCTTTAAAGTGTAACAATCCACAAATAAAACCAAAACCAGTCACAGAGAAAATACAGATTCAAGTTCTAAAACCAGAGTACTCTCACTACTCTGGTCAAAGTGTCCAAAAGTAGGTCAACCCCCCCCCCCTCCACATCGCCACCACCACCACCACTACCACCTCTCACATAGAGGGGGAAGGATCCACAGAAAAGTCTAAATAATCTCTAAAATACAAAAACAATATTACTCGTAGAATAGGTCACAGTATGAGTACCAGTAATAATATAGGGTCAAAGAAAGGTTCCATCCAAACCACGTCTCTTAGATGCCGGGGAAAAGAAGATCCAGAGTAAGGGCTCAATAATTCAGATAACAATATAGTAACTCCTCGTATCAGTGAAGCAGTGGAAATAACACCCTAACCACCCAAGAAGAGGATAAATCGGTCATGCAGTTGCAGTTCAACAGACGAAATGATCAGTTGGGACCACAAAGTTCCAGCTGTAATCCAAAATCCAAATGAGATGAGAGGACCTAATCCAGGAAATGGTCCCCCAAAAGTCAGAATCTTAGCCCAAGAGCAGGGTCCAGAAGCAGCGGGCTAGGAGCACACAATAATGGAGAAACAAAGGGAGCCCCCCCCCAACTGCATCACACAAGATGAACCTTGCTCCTGACCACCCACGACCCACAGATACAGTTGCCCCCAACGGTGGGCCACCAGGTCCACCTCCTAGGCAGTTAAGAAGAACCCCAGTTCCCCTCCAACTCCCCGGAAGCCAAATGAGGTAACCCCTGCTTGGTCCCGGGCAGTACAAGAGACGATGACCCGAGGTGCAGGACAGGAACTCCCAAACTCAGCACAGCTCCCAGACCACACTGGTCTTCATTACCCCATGAATTCAAAGACCACAACACTGATTCCTGTACTACAGTTCCTCCAGGGCTCACACACGGATCAAGAAAACACCGATTCCCACAACTTCGGCAGGGTCTAAGAGACCGAACAACGTCTGGAGGACCAAATATACAGGCCGCAAATCTCCTTCTTCCAGCATGTTCTTGTCTTCAGAATATGGGGTCAGAACTACACACCGAAAATCAGGTACTGCCCAGGACCAACCAAGTCTGTAACAGGCTGTATCTCGAACCGCAGAGTAACGTAGGAAGCAGCATTAAACACAGTGCTAGAAAACACACTAATCACTCCATACATAAGAGCAACCAGTAGTCATGGTAAAAATAAACTTCAACAAAAGAAAAATGGATGGATAAAATCAAATAAATTAAGCAGTAAGACAAGTAAAACGACAAAAAAATGACAGCTCTAGTTAGCTCCCGATGGCTGGCCCAGTATGGCCGCCATCTTTCAGTGATCCAGGATGTACAATACTACTGCTGATAATGATGCTGGCTAGTAATACTTTTAGGTTAATTGTCTAAACAGTTAAAAGTCAAGCAGTATCAGAAACAGCCCAATACCGGTTAGGAAAACCAATGTCAGTACCTGTCCTGATAAGTTTAATACCAATATCAATCTGATTAGGAAAACCAATATCAATAGCCATCTTAACACTTATAATGTAAGTCTCAATAAATAACAAGCAATAAGTATCGTGACAACGTAGCACAATTAAATGTACAAACAAGGATGCTTAGCTAGCCAGTGGTCTGATGTCCCAATGTGCTAAGGGATATGTACCCGTGCTGCTTTTGGTTTTATGCTTATGTATGTGCAGCAGCTTACAGCTCTTCACTCTTCTAAGGATCATTTTGTGGATTCTTGAGTTCACAGTTCTTCAGGGTTCTTCCAAGGTCTTTCTTGGAGCTCTACCAAGGTCCGATGTAGCGCTTCTGCTCTCAAATAGAAATCTCCTGAGGAGAACAAGTGTATCCAGACCAACAAAAGAAGTCCTGGTGCTCCTCACATGTTGCACTGGTATGCCCAGGTGCACTTTTCAAGTACATGGGGGGGGGGAGTCCTCAGACCCTTTCGAGCATGCTTCCTGCTCCTGTAAGAGTAGTCCTGTAAATATATATATACTTCAGCAGAAACTTCTGCCAGTAGAGATACTATACTAAGTATTTATAAATAAAACCATAAAAATACAGTGATAGAATAGTGCAATAGTATTCCATAGCTTTCAGTAGTTTGCAGTTAAGTCAGGCTAAAATCAGATTGAATGGTCCATATGAATTTAGTCTGCAATAATCAGGGGACTGAAGGTCCTTAATCAATTCAAATTTAACCAATATTATTTATGCTGATTCGATCAAGTTCATGCTAATTATATCTGTCCTTGGATCACTAGTTCCCTGAAATTATTAGTATTTAACAAATAATTTGCAGTTAAAAAAACTGGTTAGCCAGTCCAGTGGCACTGAGGGCTGAGGCACTGGTCGCCTTACCTCACGCAATGCCGGCGATCCGTGTTCGGGAATGAGCACGGACCGCGGGGGTCGGCAGGGGTGGTGAATGATTGAGCATCCGATGGACTGCTCTCCTTCTCCGGGGAGGGGGGTTTCAGTTGCCAGCGCCTGGTTGCCCCCTAGTGGAGGCTGGGGGACACGGCTGCTGCTCTGCAGACAGGGGAGGAGTTGGGGCACACCCTACACTCCGCAGGCATCCTTGCACTTCCTGACCCCTAGGGGAAGGAAACAGACAATACACACACCACAGCAGTGTGATGGAGGGCACCTTGTAGGCTCCTCTCCCGGCCAGCAACGGCATTGGCCCCTTGAATCCGGTCTCCGGTGGGGATTGGGGATCCCCGCTGGCCCTACCAGGGGGGGCAAGCCCCGAGGCCGTGATTAGTGCCTGATGGTGGATGTCGGAGGATGGGAATGGGAGCGCCCTCTGGATGTAAGCCAGCGAATAAAAAAACTAATAGCTGCAAAAAAAAAAAAAAAGCTGGTTGGATAGCATTAAACAGGTTTTATGCTATTATACTGTTAAGCTACTATCCTGTTGCAAGCCATTACCACAGTGAAACAAGAGGCTATGAAACAAACAACAAATAAGGTGTGTCTAAAACCTCACATTAATGTTTAAAAAGCCACGATGCCACAGTGAACACCTCCAATGGTTATTTGTTTGCATACCTCCACATCACCCTGTCTTCTTCACACAGACAATTCCTCCTGTTTAGTGTTGGTGGACCCCTCTACCATTTTCATATCATGCCCATGTCTGTCATTCTCTCCCAGGGTGTTAACCAAATGTCTGTCAGCAGTGGTAGCTTTCCTCAGCTACTGTGACATCAAGGTGTTACCTAACCTCAATGACTGGCTCTTTACATGCAGTTTGGTGCAGGTCATGGAAAGAGTCAGGGACCTTACTATTCAGATCTTCCATCAGATGAGTCTTTTCATCAACCCGGTCAGATTTATTCCAAAGTAGGTAACTGTATTTATTTTGAGGAACTAAACTCTGCAAGCAAGTACATATCTCCTACAAGACTGAGCTGATGATCTGTCACCTTTTGCCTGATCATTTCAGGTTGAGCGACTGCACCCAACTTGTGATTTCCTTGAGCTCCATGGGCTTCATGGTGTCTACCTTGGCCGTTGCTTATTTAGACCACTGACACATGAGCACCATCCAGTTGAAACTAGGGTATCAATTGTCCCAGATGCATTACGCTATGGAATTGGCAGTGACTCCACCTAACCTCTTGAAGGGAATCCCCTTTTCTAACTGGAGCTCTCACTTGCACTGATGGCAGATGCCCTAGTAGACTGGGATGTGCACCTGCAGAACTCTCAGCATTTGGTTTCTGAGCAAATCGAGAATCAACATGCTGGAACTTCATGCAGTAAGCCTAGCACTGTTGGAGTTTGCTCCGCTGGCCAAGGGCCAGGTTGACCAGGTCAACACGGAAAATATGACCACCATTGTGTACCCCGAACAAACAGGGTAGAACAGACTCCTTTGCCCTGTACCAGTAAGCACTGTGGATGTTGTTCCTGGTTCAGCTCATGGACATCCTTAGTTGTGTGTAGGAGGCATCCCTTGAGTGATCTTTGCACATGCAGCTGGTGTCCTAGATGTTCTTCGTTTAGGGCATACTATCAGGGGATCTGCATGCCTCCTGAGACAACAGGATTTTAGGGCTGCTTTGCCTCATCCCCATCCCAGTCCTGAACAGGAGGTCTGTTTGCCTTTCCTCTGGTCTCTCTAGTCAAGAAGGTGGTCCTAAAGCCCCAGAGGGAGCTGACATCTCTGATACTGATATATCCAAACTGGCTTCACCAGCTCTGGTGCCAAGATCTCTTTAGCATCTGCAGCAGGCTACCATGGCTGCTTCCACTCTGACAAGACCTGCTCATTAGGGTCCGAGGAGATGTCAGGGTCCTAGACCTGCAGTCCCTGTACCTGACAAGTTCCAACCTAAGTACTGAGCGT
The DNA here is from genome assembly GCA_016271365.2 of Neoceratodus forsteri. Taxonomy (NCBI): domain Eukaryota; kingdom Metazoa; phylum Chordata; order Ceratodontiformes; family Ceratodontidae; genus Neoceratodus; species Neoceratodus forsteri. The sequence continues at coordinate 1,114,335,231 of CM028130.1, forward strand.
CTAGAATCCCATGCCTTTCACCTTTCTAATCATGTTCTCAAGGTTCTGAAGGCATCTCACAAAGAGTTGATTTACTATATTTGCCTGTAGTTTGGAGGGGTAGTGGGGGACCATGCCATGCCCCCTCCACTTTGTCAAAACAACATATGTCCAAGCGTCCTTTGGACTCTTGGAATTTTCACCCCCCCCCCATACCTTTTGCTACCTTGTGGCTGCCTCAGCATCCCCCTGATGAGTTGATGATATCCTTGGCACTCTCACCTCATGCACAAACCTCTGGCCGCTCTGTCTGGTTCCATTTGGCTCTTGCCATCAGTGCTCCTGGCCTGGCTCTCAGCTCTGTATCAGTCTGTCACCACACTGCTACCTCAGCCCAAACATTACTGTTGATGCCAGACTGAAACATCCTTTGCTGGAATGCAGCCTCTATAATCAAAGGTAAATATGCACCTGGTTGCCTGTTCAGTCCTGCCAGCATCATCAGCACTTCATAACTGGTGCTTATGACTGCTTAATTATTTAGTAATTAGGAAAACACTTAAGGGCTACTCACTCCAAGGTGGCTTCCTTGGGAGACATGCTAGAAAAGCAAACTGGGCACACTGCACAAGACCTACAAGCGACCCTCAACACTCAGTGGTGGTCTCATTCAGAACTCCCTTACTCAGGAGTTAGTAGAGTTGCAGTGTTTCACTCATGTAGCTTCAATCCCTGCTGCCTATGGGACCTTTCAGTTCAGTCAGATCAGCCTGCATGTATGTTACCTTCTGCTGTATTCTGTTTTTGGTACAAGTTTTTTAGCTTTGCTGGCTTCTTTAACAACTAGTAACCCTCACTGTTCTCCTTCATAGAATTGGTTGGTGCACGTCTGCCATTGGTTTCAAATCCATACCTTCTGTTTGAGACACATATTTAGTCTGTCTAAGCCCATTTTCAGTCAGCATTTCATGCCTTAGTCCTTGTTTGCCTCCAGTTAGTCTTTCTGCTGTTACATTTCTTTCTACTACATACTCTATGGCCATCAGGCTTCATTGTCAGCCCCCCATACACCTCCATGAATGCATGCCAACCTTGACCATATCTTGACTTCCAGAGCTCCCAGCCCTGAAGGTCAACAGTTTCACTCTGCTCTTGTCAAGTCCGCATTTTGAGGGTGGGTCCCTCAATTTGGGCGGGGTCCTTTTCTTTCTGCACTTTGCGTGAAAATGTCCTGTGCTCTGGGAGAAACTTTAGCTATGCTGATCAACTTGACAGCATCTCTTGATGTAGCGTTTATGACTTCAGCTGCTTAATGGTGGAGCATCTATATCCTTGGGGCTCAAGTGGCTGTGCAGACCACATCGGCAGCACCTTCGAGGGCTATTCCTCCCTACAGCCACCAAAGATTCACCTGATCTTCTGCTACTTCCCTTTCCCTGCTCCTGAAGGGTTCAACTCCATGCTTTACCTCTTAAAGGTTTAGCTTCCTTCATAGGCCTCCCTCAGCTGGAGGCCAGGTGACTATCTTTGAGTGGTTGTTGTGCTCTTTCTTCCCACTTTAGGGAGTAAGGCTTCTTTGTGGGGATCCTCCTCTAGCTGCAGAGATCAGTTCATGGTGCCCTCATGGCATTTCCATTAGCGGGATACAGCAAGAGTCCTTCCTCCAAAATCTTCCCCTAATTTAGTTTCTAAATTGCAGTAGCCGAGCCATCCCTAAAGCTGTCCTTAGTCTGGAGGGAAGGTAACCAAGACCTTGGGTCCCCAGAGGTTTCTGCCTCATAGATTTTTTTCCCTGTCTCTCCTCTGTGCCAAAGGTCATAAAAGTTAGGTAGTCTCCGCAGAAGTTGGAGTAGGTTAGTGTTGCTCCTGGGTCCGAGTCTCAGTCTGGCTACATCTCTCCTCCTTAGGAAACACTGTATTTGTTTGTCTTCTGTTGTCTCTAGGGTTCTCTTCCCTAACATTTCTTTGGCCCTTGGACCTTGTCCTAGTGACACCTTGAGTAGTTGGAATGCTTTGTTAGAGTTCCATGTCCTTGTGACACCCCGACAGGGTGGTAATCTCCATAGCAGGGACAAAGTGAACGTAAGCCAAAGTTCACAGTAACACAAGCACTACGTACTACCCAACCTCTCAATCAGTCCTAACCTACTGAAGAGCCAGCTGATTCTTTGAATAGAAGGGCTCTGCCCATAGTTTGGAATGGTAGCATGTGACCACTCCACGCCCCTCTCTGTGCGGTTAAAACGACGCATGTCCAAGCATCCTTTGGACAAAGAATAAAACAAATGCAGGCTGCAGTCAAGAAAAAACAAATTTACTGCAGGTTGTATAACCGCAATTTAAAACACTTTTTATATGTATGTTACATGGATTCATGACACAGATAGACAGACATCCAGCAGACCAGACCTGGGTTTGAATCCCACAGCTTCCACCTGCATACTGTGTGACCCTGAGCAAGTCACTTAACCTCCTTGTGCTCCCAGGTCGCTCCTGTAAAAAAGCTTTCAGCTTAGTGTGCCATACCTGGTTAAACAACTAAAAAAAAAAAGATAACATACATGATCGAATGCCCTGGTACTTCAACCAAAACATATGGCCTTTCTCAGGGGGGTGAAATTACATCAGATCACCACCTTTCTTAAATAGCAGACCAATTGTTGCCACTGCTAATTTAATAATTAGCTCAATCTTTCTTTTTCATGTCTCAGCCATTAAGTTGTCAGGAAAACATAATAGCTTGATGAGCGCAATACTCATTCATGTACTCAACATCAAAAAGCTTTTTATCTAGCTATTTAAGGACCCAATCAATAATTAGTCAAGTCCACACCAAAGAAAAGTGGGATGTGAAGTTAAAGTACTAAATACCACATCATATTTTACAATTTAATAGTGCACACCATCACACCAATCAAAAGTGCTTTAAAATTTTAAGCAACGAAGCTATTAACCAATAATTAAAGTTGTTACTATATTTCCACAGACAGAACTATTTTTTTTACATATTTACTCCCAGAACAGTTAATAACATGACCCCAATACTCCCTGCTTTTCCAGTATAATTTCATGAAAAGTCCATCCTATAGCAGTACTGGCACACTAAACTAAACTAATTAACCCCCCTTCAAAAAAAAAATTAGTATTACAAAGTTCCAAAAGGACCAGATAATTGGTACAATCTTCACAAACCAGTAAATATCTAATCTAAAACTGCATATAAATATAGCAATTAGAGATAGGACGAATACTATTTTTTACTACTTGGTTGAATACTGAACAGTACAAAATGGTATTCGACGAATAACTAATACAAATACTGAATATAGCAACAAAATTAAAAATAAGCCACACTGAGACCAAATACATTATTAAATATTATGTTTATTGCTCCCATTTTTGTGATCTTTTTTTCTTTTTCAATGTATTTCATTTTTTTTTTATTTTTCATGTAGTTCATATGGAGTTAAAAACTTCATGGACAGAAGGGTCAATAAATGTCAGTAGTGTACAAAATAAGCATTTTTCAGTAGCACTAGAAAACATTAGCAGCTTACAGAACATGCCCTGCAAATGCAAATGACAGTGTCTTACTAGCAGCAGAAAACATTAGCAGCAGATTAAGTAGTAATGTGCAATGTGGTACTTTCAGAGATGTGGCAGAACACTTTAGCAGCTTTTATTTTATTTATTTATTTTAGTTTTTGTTGACCGGGTAAGTGCACTAGACAAATTCTGCCTATTTTCAGGCACGACCCGGGGTAGAGGGATACAGATGAATGCCAACTGACCTTGAACCAGATTAAGCTGTTGGTGGTATTTTTAGTGAATGAGGGGAAATTTGGCCAGGGCACCAGGGAAATTCCCCTACTCTTTTCGAGAAGCACCATGGGATCTTTAACATCCTCCTGAACTACCACCAGAACAGGCAGATGGGATCTCGGTTTAACGTCTCTTCCGAAAGACGGCACCTCAGGAGTGCAGCACCCCTCTCATGCTGCACTACAGTGTCAGTATTGGGATATTAACCCATGTGCCTGGTGTGGGGATAGAACCCACAACCTTCTGATCTCCTGGCCTCAGAGGCCAAATGACCTTTTAGACCTTAAGGTGCTTAAGAAAATGACAGTTTCATAGCAGTACAAGAAATACATTAAACACAGCACTGTGCAAAGGCTTAGTTTATAAATCATCAACATTTAGTTAATGTTAATACTTATGTCCTATCATTGGCAAATTCCATTTAAGAACAAAATCTGGTCAGCGCTGATATGGCTGTACCAAGCTCCTTCCTGGCTGTACAGTTGCAGCACAGCTCTCGGAGAGGCGGTGGTGATATCAGAGTGGCAGTGTCTTATCGGATGGCACAGCTGTCGGAGCTGTGACAGTGTGCCAGTCGCAAGATGGTGGCGGTGACGAAACTGTGTATGTGCAATACTCGCACATGTGCAGTTTTCCCGGAAGTTCATTCTCAAAGCAGTACACCCATGGAGGAGGGGGGCAAAAATGCTGCAGAGTGGAGCTCTGTCACAGAGGACTGCACCAATGGAGTCAGTGCTTTCCAGAGGTTGCTGCATCACTGTAAGACAGCATAGGGTTATGTTCCAGTTGTGACCCTCTGTTTTACTACAGTGATGGCAAAACATCTGCAGAGCTCCGCCCACGCAGCCACAAAAAAATTAATCTTTCAGCATTATCTGGCTGTAGCCTGCATCTGTGATCTCTAAATATGTCTCCTGCTGTACTAATTAGTCTTTTTGATGGGACACTGCTTGGTGGTGGTGAAAGAAAGATTTTGGCTGTTGCTGCTAGATTTGGCAAACGGACACAGTTTTGCTTCCACCACTTAACGGGGTAATTTTCTCGTGGAATGCAAGGCTCTGATAGGTATAAGGACAGTTCAGTATCCACTGCTGTGGATGCCACTGTGCATATCGGGTCATAATGTTGCACACTTAATAGCGTACGGCATTATGGCGAAACCCAGACCTGTACGCTCCTCTAGTTGGACCCGCCCAGAGTTGAGAATCTTTAGTGAGAGGGTCCAGGGGGGTGCAGCCCCCCATAATGGGGGGGGTTGGGGTGGAGCCCTCCACAGAACAAAGATATGATGCCTCATGGCATTAATCGCGCAGCGCGATAGTGCCATGCGGCATTATGTCTTGCAACATAATGACCCCGTGCCACCACTGTGGACTGTGAGTCCTCAACTATTTTGTCCCAACTCCACAAAGTGCTTGTGTCCTTTTTTTTTTTTTTACTGGTGTCTCTAAGATGTCTGTTTTTGTTTCCTCCACCTTAACATCAGTTATAGCTTTTTTTAGCATATTTTGTTCAGCAATGCTTTGTGCTGAAGTTTTGGTGTTGCAACAGTTGGTGTCAGAACTAAAAGAGTGCATTTTAAAATGTGGGTCCAGTATGCAGGAAACTGCATATCCTTGCTCTACCTTGACATGGCTGAATCTCAATAACAGGGATTCTAGAATTTGTGTTTTCATAGCTTTTATACTCTTGTCACTCATTTCTGTGGTCGGGTACATTTTGAGAGCCCTCACTGCAGGAAGCACAACTGAAATGCAAGCAGCGACTCTTGTTAGCTGTTCGAATGGTTCAAGGATGGCCACAACAGTTTCTGCTATGGACCACTGCATAGGTGTCAGTGAGGTCACAGTGGATTCCTCAGCACAATAGACACTCAAAGCCCTTTTCTGCTTTATCAGACGGTGTAACACATAATATGTGGAGCTCCACCTTGTTACAAGGTCTTGGGATAATTGAACGATAGGCAATCCCAGTTCTTTTTGAATACTGTGCAGCTTGGAAACAGCAGATGCTACGTGTTTGAAATGTCCTACAAGTTTCCTCCTGTTTGTGACCAGATCTGCTACAGTGTTGACTGAACATGGCATCGTGGAGACACAGCTGAAGTGTGTGAGCAAAACACCCGAGGCAATACACACCAGATTCTGAAAAAGCTTTTCTTATGTTTGTTCTGTTATGCCTAATAACACTATGGCAGGTGTATATTTTTATGACTCTATTCTCAAACATTTTCAGTAATGCAGAAGAGATAGATGTGCCTGTATGCTTTCCCTGAAACCACTCACAATGCAAAACAGCAGACTTTCTCTCAAAGCTGTTTAGCCCCAAAAATGACAGTTGTATTTTCTTGTGTCCATATGGCTGCTGTAAATGACAAGGACTGTGTTCAACAATAAAGCTACAATTTGTTTCCACACACAGTCATACATATCAGGCATGATAGTTTGAGATAGGTACTTAAGTGATGGTAGTTTGTATCATGGCTCCAACACTTTAAGCAGGTTGATGAATGTGGTGTCCACCACGATAGAGAAGGGCTGCAAATCCAGTGCGAGCATTTCTGCTACGGAGTAATGTATTCTGGTTGCCTCGGGTGTTTCATTAGTCCAAAGACGTTTTCAAGCAGTACAATCATCAAGTGTGTGCTGTTTTGTTTTACCACTGCTAATGCACTGAACATTACCACAGTGTCCAGCATTGAGATGCTCTCTTGTTTCTTTATACACTTTGACGTGCTTCACGTGCACATGGTTCATCATCGCAGTGGTGGTGAAACCGGATGTTTGGTTCTCAAGAGTAATATTGGTTTTACAGATGAGGCATTCAGCTTTGGCAGAGTTTTGTTCACTGACAATAAACATTTTCCAAACTAGGCTTCTCTTCTTATCGTTCATATTCTTGGGGCTCAGAGTTGCAGGATGCCATACCAGGCAACGCCACAACGCAGCCTTCTATTGGGCAAACAGACCAATCAGCGTTCATGCTGACATGCAAGGCAATGTATGGGATTTTTAAAGAAAAATCAATCTCTGCAGCAATACATAAACACTATTCAGTATTTGTACTTTAAAAATGTTATTACTCGGTAGAATACAAATACTAGGGGAGGGACACAATTTGTATATGAAGTGAATACGAATAGAATATTCATCCCATCCCTAATAGCAATACTGTCTGGAAAATGAATTAGAAACATATCTGATTATTGTAAAAAAAAAAGGCTTCAAGTCCATAATTTCATTAAGTCCTATAGGTAACATGAAGTCCATTTCAAAAATCCATCTTGACCCAGTTTTAATGGCTTGTTCACACAGTCGCCACCATGAAAAAGTGGTAGTACACAGTTTACTCCACAAAGTGCAAACATTTGGGATTTGAGTTGTGGTGATTCATAAAATGTAGTCCAATATCGTTTTCTTCATGTCTATGAAAAATGGATTGTATATGTTCTTGTATTCATTCTTTCAGTTTCCTTATTGTCAGACCTACATACAAAATAGAACGTGTACACCAAAGGATATAGACAACATATTTTGTAGAACAATTAATAAATGACAAAATGTCCTTATTTTTTGCTGGTACTGTTGGCTGCACAAACTTCTTACCCGAGCATGCATATTTGCACATGCTGCACCTCTTACAGTACATTCCAAAAATCCTTGAGGTCGCTTATTAAACTAATGTGGAGTTTGAGGACTAGGTTTGGTGTAATGGCTATGTGTTGCAATATCCGCAATGTTATTGCTTCTACTATAGGATATCCATGGCCTTTCTCCCACCACATCAGCTAATGTTCTATCACCTTGTAATACATTCCAATGTTTTTTACTGATTCCATAAATCCTGTTTGCCACTCTGTTATACTTTGTGACAAAGGTGGTAGGATATTTTTTTTTCACTGCCGTTCTAGTTTTTGGTGTCAGCAACATTTTTCTGTTTAACTATAAGGCCTTATTATAGGCAGTTTTAAAAATGTAAGCAACAAAGCTATTAACTAGTAAAACATTTTACCATATTTCCACAGAAGTATTTTTTTTATATTTAATACCAGAAAAGTTAATAACATGACCCCAATACTCCCTGCTTTTCCAGTATAATCTTATGAAAAAATCCATCCTAGAGTAATATTGGCACGCTAAACTAAACTAACCACCCCCATCCCCCAAACGAAATATAATTAATATTACAATATTGCTGGCTCGCAGTATAGCCTAAAGGTTAGGGTAATGAGCTGTGAATGAGCTTGGTACATCTAGCAGTATCTAGATTAATTTCATCATATCCCCAATGTAATAATCTACCTTTAAGGTCCATTGCCTGTGCTTTGTAGTTTTCTATATATGAACAATTACACCTAAGGCAGATAAACTGCCCGTAAGGTATTGATGACACTAAAGCAGGATGATGGGCACTCCTGGCATCTAATATACTGTTGGTGGCAGTTTCTTTTCAAAAGCCCTGTGTGTGAATCTTTTCATTTGGGCATCCTGGTAAACATAAATCCAGAAAATTCACTGTGACATAATTTGATGTCATAGTGAACCTAAGTATCTTCACTGTATCAATCTTCACCATTAACCACTAGTGGGTACTATAAAATACAAAATCACACATGCCCCCACAATGCAAAGCATCATGGGCTGCATATGCAAATCACCACAGAATGTTATGCTGGTCCAACTTTAAGCAGAATTGCATGGTGCCGAAAGGCCTCTCACACAGTTTGCAAAGGGTGCTAACAGAAGACATAAACACGTGTTTCGTCCTACCAGGACTCATCAGTATGCCTCGTCTGTTTGACACCCCAGTGGAATGGACCAGCTACCCTTAAGGCAGTGTGCCTTGAATATATTGTGGTGAATCCATTAAAATAAAAAACTATTTAAAAGACAAAGAACCTCTGTGCGCAAACACTGAGGCAAGGGTTACCCCAAAGGGCATTTGGCTGGGAAGCCAAGTTTCAAGAAAATACAAAATCACACATGGTACTATGCTGGAGGCACTAGGACCTTGTGGGAAGCTTTTTACTTCAGAAAAGCTTTCTCCCTAGGAGGAGGGTCTGACGTTGAGGACAGCACTGCATTCAAGGCCGATGCATTGCGTGGTGCTTGCAGGTTGGCCAGTAACCAACATTGGCCCCTCCAATACCTCAGTTCTGCTTTTCCCACCATCGAGGTGCATTGATTTCATGGGACAGCTCCAAATTCATCTGTGTAACTCCAGATTCTCTGGTTCTGCTCATTCGGCTCAAACACTCAACATCATACCAGTTCGACGCCGTGTTGGCATCATTTTCTTATTTTCTAGAAAATAGTATTTCATTCAGCTTAAAGTCTTTCCCCTTCATTTTTTCTTTAGTTGCTGTGTTTGGATCCTGTCGGGTTCAGGGCAAAAACATTAAAAGGCGGGGTCTTCCCCTATGCATCGATGCCTATGTGGAAGTCAGTTTTCTGTAACGGATGCACATAACCAAAACTTTACTTGCCTAGGGCCAAACTACAACATGGATCATTGCAACGTCTGTTTCAGGATGGATTACTGCACCTTGGAGATACTCGCAATGAGGTTGGGCTTTGACCCCCTCAACCTTCAGTGGTCAGTGTCGCACGGGGGCCAATCAGGTAGGATCCATGAACCCATTCCTGGGCCCCCTCTGCTGCTACAGGCTTGGGGGGAGAGGAGACTTCCACTGGCTCAGGTCTTGCTAAACCTGGTAGCCTGGGTGAGCAGTCTGGGGAGAGGTCGGCCTCCTCCAGGGGTAGGCCATGGATCGCTCATGGCCCGGTTCCCCTTTGAGGAATCGGCCAGCCCGAGTGTCAAGGACTACATCTATGGTGCCTTCAGGGAGTGCTGCCTTGGCTCCTGGCACTGATTCCAGTGCTGGTAAGTGGGGCCAAACCACTGCTGCCATGGAGTCCCTTCCTGACACCGTTCTCAATGCTGGCACGGGTAGAGTAACTGGGGTTACCTCTCTTGGAATCGCCATGCTCTGTTCCTTGGATTTGAAGGATGATCAGGCTAATCCAGATTGGCAACCAAGCTCTTTAGAGTGATGGTCACTCCCCAGGATCTGCCCAAGGTCGTCATCCATGAGTTCTGTTCACAGGGTCCTGATGATGGCATCACTTGGTTAAAAGCTCCACCTCTCTCCCACCTCAGAGGATGCTACCTGCCTGCACTAATGTGATAGTACCTAGTCCCCAGTTTTCCATTTACCACCCCCCCACATCTTTCTGCTATATACCACTTTTTTCTTAACCCACTTCCCTACCCCAATTACCTGACGATGGCCTCACTTGGTTGAAAGCTCCATCTCTCTTCCACCTCAGATGATGCCACCTTTGGCTGATTACTCCCCCAACCCCCTCTTCTCTAATCAGTCTGCTAATATTTACTAATTTGATGTGTATAAGTTCAAATTTTACTATTACTGCCTGTGTATATGCTTCAATGTTTTTCTCTCTTTTTTTTTCCTCTGTAAACCTTGTATTTTTGTAATGTTTGTTCACCACTGACGTGGAACCTTTGAAAATGAGTCCTTGACTCAAAGGTATTAATCCCAAACTGAAATAAATAAATAAATAAATAAATAAAGGGTCAACACCGTATGTGACACCACCCTTCCCTCTGTCAGTGGCGTGCAAGGTGCCGCTGAGGACTTGGGTGCCATCTCAGGTGACGGTGCCACTCGGGGCACTGTACCCAATTATGGTACTGTGGTCGGTGCTGCAGTCGATGGCAGTGCCACGGTCAGTGCTATGCCTTGCAACAGCACCATGGAAGGTGCCGCACTTTGTGTCGGTGCCATGGTCACTGCTGTTTCAGGTGTTGGTGCTGTGGTCAGCGCCATCCCCGGGGTTGATGCTGCATTTGAGGTCAATGCTGCAACCAGCAATGATGTCACTGTCAGTGCCGCTTTGGATGGTGGCACCGATGTTGGTACTGTGGTTGATGTCCGTGCCATCCTGGATGATGGCACCACATCGGGGACTGTCCCCGTGGGGGACACTGGCTTTGGTGCTGAATCAGTCTTCAGTGCTGACTAGGAGTTCGAGAGGGAGTCAGATGCCAACCACAGTACTGGCTTCTCTTTCTCTCACCCCCCCTCCCTGAGAGCAGTAGCCATGGTGGGACCTCTCTCGAGGAGCAGGTCTTGGTCCTCTGGGGGGGGCCGGGATCCATTCCAGCTCCTGTTCTGCCCCGGTAGCTTCAGCCACCCCATGGCGAAGTTGGAGTGCTGGAACGGGGCACCCATCCCTGTCTAGGGGTCAGAGTTTCTCAACGGGTGGGAACAGGGCTGCCCTTTTTGGCCTGCTTGGCTCCAGTCTCCTCACCAGGGGCCTTCTCCCCTAGGGCTTCCCCCTGCTGACTCGGGGAGATTTGAGCAGCAGGTGGGCTCTGGACAGCACACCTTCCTTGCTGCAGAGGGGAACCCCACCTGTCCCCACAGCCTTGGCAGAAGGGTTCTGGTTTCTCAGGACCATACTGCCCAGCCTTCAACCCTTCAGCATCCTCCCCTCCTTCTCCCGGTTCTATCCAGCCCCTTGGGACCTCTCACTTGGGAGCAGTGTAGGGCAACCACGAGTGCTTTTCCCATGTATTACAGGGCCATGGATGAGATGGGTGTTCGCATCTCCTCTTCCTGCATCATCATTCCCTATGCTGAGCCCTTCCACTTCATCAGCTTCCTCCTCCGAGGAAGGGGACTCCACCTTTTACTGGTCTTCTGATGCTGACTTCATGGAGTATCAGTAGTTCCTGGTGATGACCTCTCCCATACAGTTCAACACAATCCTGCACATTTGACAATGGTGTTCCTTGGGGAGTTCAGCCAGGAAGCAATGGTGATCACTCCATGGCCCCAGCCTTTGGTGGAGGAGTCACACAGTGCCTGGCAGCCCCCCACCTCCGCTTCCCCAACCCTGGAAACTGCCAGAGCAGATATTGCAATCCATTGGGGTATCCAGGGTCTTTGCCCCACCCTGCTTTGGGCTTGGAGTGGCTGTACACCCCTTCTGGGCATCAGCACCTATTAAGGGTTCATCTTCCAGACATGGACTCTGTGGAGTTCGGCGCTGGGGCAGGAGAATTTTTGCCTCAGCATGTCTCTTGTTATCCATAGCTGTTCATCAGGCACACATGGTGGTCTATGAAAGGTGCCTGTAGGCTTCATTAGGACAAATCCTGATGGCCATGCCTGATAGCGAGGCAACCAAGTGGGGCATCACCATTTCCATGAGGGGCCTGGAACTAATGAGACTCCAGGCTTGGGCACCTTATGACACCAGCATGGTAGCCTCCAGGATTGTGGGATCTGTGGTCTGCATTAGACGGACAGCATGGCTTCACCTCTCCCAGTTATCACCCTTCACCTGGCATAGGGTGACTGCCTCACATTTCCGGGGGGCCGAGGTTCTCTTCCACAGGGCCAGGCGAGAACTGTTGGGGAGCCTTCCCTCTCCTGCAGGTCAGGAGACTCATCCTGGCTCTGAACACTAGTAGGTCTGGCCAGACCCGTGATGGGCCCTCTCCTTCCGTGAGTCCCCCATGGAAGGCTGAAGGCTATCTAGCCTTTAGGTAGGTACCATTTCCACATTTGTGGGTTTGGTACTCACCCACCAGTGATGAATGGTGAAGACTGATACAGTGAAGATATGAAAATTACATACCTACCATAATTCTTGATCTTACTGTATATCTTCTCCAATCATCACTGCTTCCCAACTACCATTCCCTTTTGGGTCTCAGCTTCTGGGCAGTGCCTTTTCCCTGCTTATCTTCCCCCCCAACTGAGGCTAATTGTGGGCAAAGTCTCACTAGTACCTCTGGGTTCCCTGCCACTTCTTTGAAGTATCAGGGACCCACTGAGGGGGGAGGACAAGCAGGAGCTCTTGCCCTCTTTTCCTTGGCTCCCCAGGGCCCTCTTGATAGTAGGAGGGGCTGTCAGGTCTCCTTTCTAGGAGTTCTGCCTCAGGCTCCCTTGGCAGGATGCCTGCTTTTAGCTAGGGTCCCTCTGCTGAAACTAGGCAGCCTGGGATCCTTATCTCCTTATAAGTAGTTCAACTTCTTTTTTTTTTTTTTTACATTGCAAGACACCCGCAGCTTGGTCTCTTGGCAGCACACAGTCCTCTCAGACTCCCAGGGGTTAGGAACCACACTGAGGTTTCCTACTTTGATTAAAATCACCTCCTCGGTGGTGCTAAATACAGGAATTTTATCCTTTTATACCCTGGGATTTTTCCCTTGGGCACCGAGGTGATCTTTGGACTGAAGAGAGGTTTTCCCCCACCTTGCAGCCTCAGAGGATCGGGAAGAAGGAGCGTTTAGGATAAGATTCTCCTCCTTGGTGGGCCTGGGGTTAGCTCCAGGTCTAGCAATCATGTTGCCTGCATACTTTCCTGTTGGTGAGGGTTTACCTTTTCCCCCTCTTCTCGTGGGAGTTCCAGATCTTCCCTGTATCAATCTTCACCATTCATCACTGGTGGATATAAGCCGGAGGCACAGTACTCCCACGGGAGCATTTTTTTTTTCCCAAAAAAGGGGAGAAGCTGAAGCCAGGGCAGCACCACCCTCAAGGCCAATGTACTGTGTTGTGCTCGAGAGCTGGCCAGTTACCAACGTCAGCTCCTCCTCCACCTCAGTTCTGCTTCTCCTGCTGTAGAGTATACAGCTACCTCACGTTCAAAAAGAAGAAAACTACACCATTGTGGCCTACTTGATCCATTGATGCTTCTTCAGTTCTGCTGTTGCCGCATCCATTACTCTGTACCATATTGTTCGATCTAAATACCGGTAAGATCTTTCCTTTTTCTTTATTTGGCACCGAGTCTGTTGCTTGAGCTTTAAGTTTCTTTGTTCATGAGTCATGCCAGGTTCTGGGGACAAAAAGAAAAAAATCTTTGAAAGCGGGCTGTCCCCCAAAGCGTCAGTGTCCCTGTGGCCGGCAGATTTATCCTACAGACTGGCATGACAGATGCCTGACCTGCCTGGGTCCAAACCACGATATGGACGATTGCGATGCCTGCTTCTCCATGGACCACAGAGTGATTGAATACCATGCATTTAAGGTCGGCCACACCCCAACAACCTTCAGAGGGCATTGCCCTACTCAGGACACCAGATGCAGACCCCTCAACCCTTCCTCCTGGTCCCCTCCCAGTTCCATACAGACTGCAGAGGAGGGGGCCTCTGCTCCTTTGAGCCTCACCAGGGTGGAGGCCTCTTCTATGGTGTTGAAGGCACAGTCAGGCTCCTCTGGGAGCCAGGCTTGGGGCACCGTGTTGGCTGTCACCTCCTCTGAGGTGCAGGCTCCCCCGGTGTTGCAGTCTATGCTTGTGGGGCCCAGCCCGGTGGTTTCCTCAGCACCGCCCGTCAGAGTTGCTCTTGATCCTGGAGCCGTTCATGGCTCCAGTGAGCAGGGCAGCACTGTGGGCAGTACAGGTCCTCCTGCGGCACTGTTTGCAGTGCCGAGGGTAGGAGGGTCTTGGGGGTAGCCTTTCTGGAAGTCCTCTGGATCTCCTCTTCTTCAGAGGTGGATGATCGGGAGGTGGACCCAGACTGTCAACCCTACTCCTCGGAGTTCCAGGGCTCTCCTCAGCCCAGTACCACAGCCCTTTCCCAATCCCCTCTTCCTTCGAGGCCGGTTGTTGCAATTGGCGCAGACCCCAGCACCGGAAGCTACTCCAGTGCTGCTGGTGGTGCCGGAGAGACACCATGTGTTGGTTGTGATTCCAATCCAGCAGGAATTGAGTCTTCTAGCCCCAGATCTATGGTCTTTGCAAACACAAAAAAAAGATCGAATTTGGATACTTTATTGTCATTATATACTGTCTCTGGTATATTGATTGAACAAGTTAAACAATTTAAGTACCTGGGTCTATTGATGGATAAGGGTCTTTCTTATGAACCTCATATACTTCATATGGTGAAGGTGACTCACCAGCAGCTAGGGGCCTTATATAGGTTATCTCCTTTACTCACTGATTCTACAATCCTTCAGTTGGCTCAAAGTTTTTTACTACCGTTAATTGATTTGGGGGTTTTGTTTTATTATTCTGCAAGGGAGGGGCGTTATCTAAGGTAAAAGTGTTACTTAATTCAGTAGCTAAATTTGTAGTAAAATCTACATAAAGGGTCTATCATTGTAATCTCCTAGAGCAAGTGGGCTGGCTTCCTTTGGTTGGAAGATATAAACTCCAATTGGGTATCTTGGCAAAAAAACTGTTTCTCTTTAATCTTTAAAAATACACGGTCAACAGATAATTTTTCTCTTTGCATTCCAAGAATGCGTACTTCCTTAGGACAAAAGGCATTGTTCTACATGTTACCTGCTTTTTTAATACAATACAGTCTGTTTTTGATTGCGTGAACCTTTCCCTTTGCTCCTTTAGCCATAGGTTGAAAGAGTATCTTTTTACAGAGTGTAAGTGCAAATGTTTTTGAATGATAATGTTGAGACATATTTATATGTATTTGTACGTGTAGATTTCCTTTTTTTGTTATTTGTATTTTCTTTTTAAGATGTATGTATTTTATTGTACTTAACTGTTACTTGTACACTGATCACCTATGAAAACAGGTCATTTTTGGCCCATGGTCCTATCAGTATAAATAAATAAAACAAACAAACAAACAGATCCTGGGCTGACACTGTTTCCAGTGCTGCTCGGTCCTCCAGGGCTGGGAAAGGGGCTTCCACGCCAACTGCCTCCCCCGTGGATGAGTAGAGGGCAGGGGAGTCCCTGCAATTGAGAACGAGGAAAAGGTCCCTCTCGGAGCTGGTAAGGCTAAGGGGGCGGGATGAGGAGCAGCGCTCTCCCCTTGGAGCAATACAGGGCTCAGGGAGGAGCCGCAGCCCTGAATCTTCTTTCTCTCCCTCATCTTCTTCGAGGGAGACCTTGTTGACTTGGGCTAGGGACTGCCCTTCTGAACCTATGCAGCCCCGGTCACCTAACAAGGGGGATTCCCCTTCTGGGCCCAGTCCTGACTGCTTCAGTCAGGTTGAGCGGCCATTGACTGAGGAGGCCAGGGGATCCTTCACTGGTGTTGGATCATTAGCAGTGTCTCGTAGCCCTGGCAGAGGGTGCACTTAACTGCTGAGGCTGCATTCTCCCCTCCATCTGTCTTGTCCTCCCCACTTCCCAGGTCACTTGGATCCTTTGGGGCCTCTGACCTGGGAACAGTTCAGGGCCATGGCTGCTGCTTTCCCCCACTATGTCAGAGCAATGGACAAGCAGGTCTTCCACCTGTCTCCCCAGCAGCAGCCAGACTCTTGATTCTCTGGACTCGTCAGCCTCCTTGTCTTCCTCCCCCAAGGAAGAGGACCCTTCCAACCACCTGTCCTCTGATGCTGACCAGACCTCTTATCAGCATTTCCTTTCGAGGCTGGTCGATGAGCTCCACATCTCCAGGGTGGCAAGGCATAATCCTGACCAGGCAACATGCACTTTTTTGAGTGAGTTCAATGCAGACCACCTTGTGGTACCTGCCTGGCCAGTTCCATTCCAGGAAGCATTATACTGTACCTGGCAGCATCCATCAGTCCCTTCTCCAGCCCCAGTGGACTGCCAGCACAGGTATTGTGCACCCCAGGGGTCTCCAGGAGCTTTGCCTCACTCCACTTTAGGAGTGAGACTCCTGGATACTCCTACCAGGTATAGAAGCCCAAGACGCGACCGGCCTCCAGAGGCTGACTCTGCAGAGTTTGACCAGTGGGGAGAAGAGTCTTCTCCTCGGCGCACCCCATGCTCTGCATTGCATCACATCAGGCCCATCATGCTGCCTACAACAGGCACCGATGGCCAATGCTAGGCCAAGCACTAGCATCAATGTCTGATACAGAGACAACTAGGCAAGCCATCGCCCTCTCCACGCATGGCCTAGAGCTTGCAAGGCACCAGGCAAGGGCATCGTATGATGCCGGTGAGGTGGCATCCAGGCTAGTGGGGAAAGCAGTCTGCATTAGGCAGATGGCATGGCTTCATCTTTCTCGATTAAAGAAAGAATAGTGGGCCACTTGGAATTCAGCAGTACCTAAGACCCAAGGCAACATGGATTCACTGCAGAGAGGTTGTGTAAGGTGAATCTGATAGATTTTTTTGACTAGGTTACCAAGAAGGTGAACTGGGGGGGGAGCGGTGGATGTGGCCTACCTCGATTTCAGCAAGGCTTTCGACACTGTCCCACATAAAAGGCTGGTAAACAAGATGGGTAATCTGGGCATGGGTCACAAAGTGGTAAACTGGGTTAGAAACTGGCTAATAGCCAGGAGGTAGAGGGTGGTGATAAATGGGATCCAGTCCTGGGAGAGGGGGGTAACAAGTGGGGTACCTCAGGGGTCAGTACTTGGGCCAGTACTGTTTAATGTCTACATTAGTGACATAGCAGAAGAGCTGGAGGGAAAGTCTGCCTGTTTTCAGATGACACCAAGATCTGCAGCAGGGTAGACATTCTGGAAGGGGTGGAGAAAATGAGGTGGGGCCTAAGGAAACTGAAAAACTGGTCTGAGGTGTGGCAACTGAAGTTCAATTCCAAAAAGTGCAAGGTAATGCACCTGGGATGCAGGAACTCAGGGGAGTGCTACAGGATGGGGAGGAGTTGCTCGTCACCAAGGAAGAAAGGGATCTGGGGATTATCATTCCTGACAACCTAAAGGTGTTTAAGCAGAGCACAAAGGCTTCAGCGAAGGCCAGTGGCATGTTCAGGTGCATAGGCAGGAGTGTCACTAGCAGAAGGAGGGAGGTGGTGATTCCACTGTATAAAACACTGGTGAGGCCTCATCTGAAATACTGTGTACAATTCTTGAGACCGCATATTCGAAAAGACATAGACATGGAGGAGGCAGTCCAGAGAAGGGCAACAAAGATGGTATATGGCTTGCACCAGAAAATATACTGGGAGAGATTGAAAGGCCTCAATATTTACTCACTGGAGAAAAGGAGAGAGCGGGGAGACATGACAGAGACCTTCTTGTTTTTTTTAACTTGTTATTTATGCCTCCCTCTGTTACTGTGTCTGCACCTTCTTCGGGGACTCCCAAGGCAGCCAAGCAGTGTCACAATAGATCCACCCCTGCCTCGGATAACCCCCCCGGGTAGGGTAGGGGAAGGACCCACGACTTATCCCCCCCCCCAGCCAATGTCCAACTTGTCAGGTGGTCCATTCGTGCCTACCTTACATGTCGGGGCCCATCACCTGGTGCAAACATGAGGAGTTTCCTTGTTCTGGTTTCTCCCCCTAGACAGCGGCACACTAGGAGGTCCAGGGAGCTGATGGTACGCATAGACGTGCCGTCACTCCAGATCTTGGTTGATGTCCAGCCCTCCCTATGTTCTCTGCCTCCCTGGAGCAGCACATCGTGCACTCAGTCCTTCTCCCCTCAGCCAGCCCTCAGCGAACCATGTTGGCTACCGAACCCGGGTTGCTGGCGTCACAAGCGGTAGCGCTACTGCTGCACCAGTGGGCTGGCCCATGATACAGACCTTCAAGTACCTTAACTCACTCAGCTCTAGAATGGAATCTTGAGTGAGTGCTGTATTCCTGTGTAAATATGGCTGTTTTCCTGAGCAGCTAGAATGTTCGGAACTAAAATGGTAGCACTCCGACTTGGAATATAAATAACTAAAAAAGTACAACTCCTATCACAAAACTTACAGCACAGTTTGCTCACGATAAAAAAATATTTAAAATGAGGGGTCACACATGTTAGTAGCATTACCTTTTTTTTTTTTTTTACAGAGCATGTAACGGTGAAAATTGAATTTTTTTTCTTTAAAATAAAAAACTCAAAAAAACACCTTAGAAGTGGCAAATGTCTATTGTATGATGGTCTTCCATCACTCCAACATCTGTGCATTACACTGCCACAGTTCAGAGTATTTCTGAGCTGTTTTACATAATAAAACAGACCATAAAGTAAGGCATGTGCCAACACAGTAAATGCCAGTAAATCGAACGAATTCGGAAAAATGCTCTGCACAACTGCCTACATGATGCACAAACCATGATAACTGAAAAAGTATGCCTCCTAGCCTCTAGACACCTGCATGGAAAATGTTCACAATAACAAGAGCTTTAAAATGATGGGTCACTCATGTTAGTGGCATTTGCAGATATTTTTTTACAGTTCCTGAAATGATAAAAAAAAGAGCATTTTTTAACATTTTATTCCCAAATAAAAACCTATATCATAAAAAGTACACCTCCTAGACCCAGACACCAGCATGATAATTGTCCACATTAAAGAGACCCTTCAAATGATGGGTCTCACACGTTTCTAGCATTTACAGTTGTTTTTTTACAGTACCTGAATGGAGGTAAATCACATTTTGACACTTTTTTTATCCCAAAAAAACTAAAACAAAAATGTACACCTCCTAGCTCCCAGATACCAGCATACTAATTTTTCACAATGAAAAGAGCTTTCAAATCAGGGATCACACGTTTCTAGTAATGGAGAAAAAAATAGCATTTTCTTCACTTTTTAACCCAAATTAAAACCTAAAAAAAAGTTATTTACTCCATTTAACTCAATGGTGACCCCTATCTTAAAGTCGGTATTCTGGTAGGTAGGAATGCTTCCTGCCGACCTGCACTTTCCAATAACCTTATCCCTGACTGGTTGATCCAGAAAGTGCATGAGAAGTGCAGGACGCACATATGTGCTCTGGGGAT
This sequence comes from Neoceratodus forsteri, assembly GCA_016271365.2. Classification (NCBI taxonomy): domain Eukaryota; kingdom Metazoa; phylum Chordata; order Ceratodontiformes; family Ceratodontidae; genus Neoceratodus; species Neoceratodus forsteri. Next base: position 1,114,354,704 of record CM028130.1, read on the forward strand.
GAGATGAAGTGAATGCCTGATGCACGTATGCACTATGGGGGACTAGAGGAATTTTCCTGATGACGCACATATGCACTATGGGGCTGAGTGAGTTTTTAAGGGCATAAACAAGGTGCAGGGGGCGATATCTTTCATTATAGGAGAAGTACAGGAATGAGGGGCCATGACATGAGATTGGAAGGGGGCAGGGTAAGGGGGAATGTGAGGAAGTTTTTCTTCATGGAAAGCGTGGTGGACACATGGAACAGTCTGTCACAGGAGGTGGTGGGAGCAAGCACAGTGGGAGCTTTCAAAAATGCATGGGGCACGCATAAAGGAACCCTTAGGGTGGGAAGGAAAGAAGAGAGTCGTTGACCAAGTAGGGTCAAAGTGTAAACTCCTGGGTCGTGCCTGAAAACGATTCAGTTGTACCTATTGTTTTCTCCTGCCTGCACTGTATTATTATTGTATAAGCATCTACTGTTTTATGACTGTACTGTCTTTGTTTCAACAATGTTTTGTTTCTGTAAACTCCTGGGTCACGCCTAAAAATAGTCATTGCTATGGCTGCGCACCTTACCCGGTCAACAAAAACTAAATAAATAAATAAAAAAGGCCACAAACAAGGATAGGCTTATGGGCAGGCTAGATGGGCCTGGCATTCCTTATCTGCCAACAATTTGTATGTTTATATGTTTCTATCATCTGTTTTCTTATGTGAAAGGGTGCGACAATAAGGATGATGTCCTGGAGCACCTGATAGTAGGTCCTGCAGCATGAAACCCTCTTGGAAAGCACAGTACTGCAGGATGAGAATTCCATGGACCGCACAGTCCTGCAGGATAAGAATTCCTTGGATGGAGCAGTGTTGCAGGATGAAAATCTCATGGACAGTACTGTCCTGCAGGATAGAAATCCTGTGAACAACACAGTCCCACTAGATGAGAAATTGAATGGATGCTATACTCCTGCAGGATGAGGATTCCATGTGCAATGTAGTCTTGCAGGATGAGGATCCCATGAACAGTGCAGTCGCATTAGGTGTTTGGTTATACATAATGTAGTCCCACAGAAGTAAAGGCCCGTGAAGAGCACAGTCTCACATGATAGGATGTCCTTGGGCAGTGCAGTCCTGTGGGATGGGAGATCCATGGTCAGCATAGTTCCACTTGATGGAAGGACTGTGGACAGAGCAGTCCTGTGAGAAATATTTATTGATTTACTGATTGATTGAGTGATTGATTGACTGTGTTTGTTTAATTTAGTTATTTCAAGTTTTACCAGTAGAAACAGACTGAACTGGTAGCAGCTTATTTCAAGATGCTTCCTAGGAAGATGAGAGTTCCATTAACAATGCAGTTCCATGTGATTAGAAGTCATGGATAACAAAGTGCCCACAGGCTAAGAGGTTCATTGACAATGCAGAAAAGCCATGCCTTGCATTCTGTGGTTAGTCTTAGTCCCTATACCTTCCATGTTAGTGATTGCCTGTTGACCAAATGCTAGCATTGCCCACCATCAATTCCTAACAAGCTGCTAGTGCAGAAATGATGGAGTTTCAGGTGTCCTACTGTATGCACAGCTGCAGGGTGTGGAACTCAGATGATCAGATTGCTGCTTTCAGTTAACTTACATCCCACCTGAAGCACACCAGGTTAGTGCCCAGAGATGATAGGGCAGTGAAGATCAGTGTTTCAGACTCTACAAGTAATGTACTGACCCTCTTCTGGTCTCTGTTTTATTTTAGGCAGCCTACATTTCACATGGCCAGAAATAATGGTTGGCATCGAGAGCGCCCTTTTGATGTTTCCAATCAACCTCCTGATCATCCAGATCTTCAGGAGTATTAAACCAAAACAACCAATTAAGAAAGATAAAGACAGCAGCAATCAAGGCTCAGGTTCTGGCTGGCAGACTGTGGCAGCTGAATCCGTCATTTGTGTAAGTATCTCTTTTCCCTTCTCTTTATAGCACCCCAGCTTGCTTTGATTGATTAAGAATAACTTTAATCGTAGCTTGTCTAAATGAAGAAAACAAATTTAATTTTACTGAGCAAGTCCAGTGGCTCACAAGGTGCATCCACCTTTCATGCAATAAACCTGGTTTGTTGTTTGAGCCCCTAGCCCAGTCAGGGCTGGAAGGGACAACAAGTGCTATCTGCTTCAGTGTGCATGGCCTTTGGGCTTTGTGATTGTCATTGCTATTTAACTGCCCTCCTGGTGGTCCCAGGAGAGGAGTCATGTAGCCTGAATCCTGTTTGCATCATCGCTCCCAATATCATCAGACATCAGCTCCACATCATGTAGGCCATTGAGGAGCCTTGTCCAATTATGGGTCATATATTGACGCCAGGGAAGCGCACACCTCAATTGTAACCAACAAATTTGCCCCCTATCCTTGGAGAGCCTGCTGTAGTAGTGGTCAGCTGCATTCACACTATGAGAGAGAGGTCACTGTGACCTGACACAGAAAAAAAGAGACACTAGGGTCAGAGGCACTTTGTTTTGAAAATCTCAGTTCCAGTGCAGTACATAACTATGGCAAAATAGTTCTGGAAACATCCAAACACCTCCCCTTTCTCAACCCCCACCCACCCCTATTGGGAGGAGCTGGGTTCATGATATACTGGTACACAGGAGTGTAGCTTCAGCATACAGTACAGTTCCAAAACACTGCATTTCGCATAGTACTGAGAATTTTACACCCAAATTGATCCATGAACTGCAAAGATTTACTGATGCTCCTCATAAAATTAGAGCTTTTTGTGGACATACAGACTATTAAAAACTGAAACTAACCAGATAGAAACATTCATGATGGTGCCCACTAATCTTGAGCATCTTATATTAAAACTTGGTTATGGATTCTGACCACTTGCTCTGCATTATAGAGGCCAGTGCTACACATTTTAATGCTGAGAGGTTGAGTGGTACAGTAAGTTGTATTGTCAATCACTTTTATAAAACGGCAAGAAAAAATCTAGAAATTTGATTGGCCAAGAGACTTCACCTGACTGTACGTTAAGTCTCCCTAAATGTATGGTCAGGTGCCAAATCTCATTTTCCTCCCAAAAGACCTACTTAGAGCCATTTTATAAGTGTAATAAACCCCTTCGGGGTGTGCATCATAGGATTTTAATGCACTTTAAGGGGGATAAGGACACTCGGCCATCAGACTCATGCTTTACTATACCCCTGGGGCGTACATTACAATCCTATAATGCACTCCCTGTCATGGCTTATTACTTACTTAAACCTGCTGCAGGTACAGCACTGAGAATGGTGCAGCAGAGCAGATTTCCTTACTTTCAATCATTGCATTTCTCTTTTGGGCTCATACCACCCTTTACCTCTAGTTACTTCTAGTTTAGTTTGTCATTTTGCTCTCCTAGACCCTGCCCCCCCCCCACCTAGTCTAATTGCACGTTCTCCATTGGTGACCTCCTGCCCACATCATTCTTCTGGGTGGGAGGTTGGCTTGGATGGCTGTATACCACTACTACTCCTTAGGCAGCCAAACAATATCAGTAGGTTCCCAAAGCTTTGGCACAAGCTGCTGTAAAATGGCACCCCCATGGCCGCAACTGTATGCCAGGGGGCAGCTGGCATGCCTGTGCTGCATCAGTGCAGGAAACTTGCAGCAGGGGGGTTGTAGCAAGTGGCTTTCAAAACTGCACTTGCCGCACGGTTTGCCACAAGTCACCACTTGTGACAAACCCCTCTGCCGCAATCCCGTTGTGGCAACGCAGCCCATTTTATAATATGGCCCAAGATCTTTGGGAGAAGATAAGTTGCACCTGCAGCTGGGACTTGTGAAACTGTTAGATGATGGACACTGTGTGAGAGTTATACAACGTATAAAATTAATTTCTACCTTTGCTTCTATTTTCCCTTGTGTCCCCTTATTTTTTCTACAACCTCCCTTTTAATATGTTTGTTGTGATTTGTCTTTTTATTCAGTTGCACTTCTATGTATTGTACAGAATCACAGTTATCTGTGTTGGGGGTCACTGTGTGGGAGGGAAATCACAAAGTCATTTGAAACTGTATTTCCTGGGGGCAGTATCAGTAGGTTCCCAAGCTCACAAGGAGTCACCCCAGGTGGAGGTACTATGTCACATTGTCATTATTCACTCATTTATCCAGTAACTAGGAAAAATACCCAGACTGGCCCACTTGGAAAGGTTGAAGGACGTACCTCAAGGGCCCCAGACAGGCACTACATTTGGAAGCACCGCTGGGATTTTCTATGTACCAGGCAGAAGGACTCAAATCTGTGACTTTGCCAAATAGCACTTAAGTTTTGAAAGTTGTCATGGGGCATGAGAAATTAATGGTCTGCTGTACAGGCTCCTCTGAAGACTATATTAATGTTGGGGATCCCCACAGGAATCAACAGGGATGAAACAGAGACTGTTTTAACCCACATCAAGTGCTTAGGAAAAGTGTTTGTACTCGGAAGGTCCCTGACAATATCAGCAAGACACACCATGTTAGTGGAGTGCCATGAAACAGTGGCTGCTACAAGGGTGCCAGATGTACTGACCCTCGAGAGGAGTAGTATTTCATGGACCATTGTACTACATACCAGTAGTGGGTCAAAGCCCAAGGTCCCTCCCAAACCAGAAGGGTTCAAGCAAGGCTCTGAGTCATGGTTAAAAGTTGAAGCGAAGACAGCTTCAGAAGTTAGGAGATATGCTCCAGGCTAAGGTACCTGCATCCCCAACCCAGCTGCTGGGTTGGAGAGAACTGTCTTATGGTCAGGATTTGTACAAGCACCTGAGCGTGTTCTCAGGAGTACCCCATTCCCCATTACAGGAAGATGGTTTTGAAACATGGATGGACTATACAACTCTCTAGTACAAGACTGCCAATGCCCAGAGGCAGAGAAGAGAAAGTATTTGGGTGACAGACTTAAAGGGCTGGCATTGGATGCCATTCATTTGTTGTGATCTACAAATTCAGATGCCCCTTCATTGGACTATCTACTTACACTGGAGAATATTTTCAGTATTGTATGCAATCAAGTCATGACCTCTGGCAGAAGTTTATATAATCTAAGCAACCAAGTGGAGAGTCTTTGTTAGCTTATTCATCTTGTCTGGAGAAGGCAGTGCAAAAAGTAAATCAGACAGGAGGAGTGGCATCTGAGGAACTGAACAAAGTGAGGCTTGAACCGATGGTCAAGGCCACTTGTCTGTCTGACTTTTTGATTCCCAAGTTACACCTGCAAGAATGAAAGAATGATCCCCCCTCCCACAGGGCTCTCATGAATGAGAGGTATGTGCATGGAAGACCAGGGGGATTCCCAGAGCATGACATAATTCAGGACCCATACTGTAGAGATGGAAATCATCTCTGAGAGTCAGAAACGCAAGAGCCTGCTGGCTGAATGTAAAGAACTTATGACATGTGGCATACCCCTTATATATCTTAGGGCATCTCTGATGATGAGAATGCCCCCAAATGACTGCATTTAGTGTCTGACAACCACATCTTGACAGATAGGGATACCAAGATGCAAGTACCTTGTTGTTTTGCAACAAACAGTGATGTACTGACTTAACTCAATGTGCAGCATAAGCTGATGTCTGAGCTGTGAACCAGAACCCTCCAGCAAGTAGTTCTGCATGTGGAAGGAATCCCAAATGCTCACACCATAGCAAAGGGTGCCCTAGGAATCAACAGTCCTAAGAGAGACCAATATGATGTAGATCTCCACCAAAGGAGGCTTTCTGTTACAACTGTGGCAAAGAGGGGCACTGGTAGACAGATTGCAGTGTACATGAGGACCTGCATAAAGTTAACGAGCAGTGCTGGAAAAGAAACACCTGCACGGAAACTTCTAAATGTTATTTATTTATTTATTGAAATGTTTCACCAGGAAGGCACACTGAGCAACAGGTTACTCGTCTCCCGGTGCGACCTGGGGGGAAGGGGTACAATAGGGATGAGACATTTTACATTCACATTACAAAGATCAACATAGCATACAATTAACTAAGGAAATTGTTACAAACAGTGCTGCATACATATGTAATTTGTGAGAACAATTAATAAGTGCAATGGTACTAAATGAACAAGTGTTATGAAATAAGGGGTGGAGGAGAGAGAGGATGAGATGACAGATAGTACCAAGTCATGTCCCAGAGAGACCCTTTCAGGATGTGGGGAACCCTGCAAGGGGACAGGGGACTGGAGTAGGGATTAGAGAGGGAGAAAGAGAGGGAGGGAGAGAGAGAGAGAGAGAGAGAGAGAGAGTAAGTGTGATTAACACCTAGGAGGGGAAATAAGGCCTGACCCAAAAAGAGAACCCTTCAGGATGCGATGAACCCTGTAAGGGGGCAGGGAAGTTCAGGCAATTGTAAACCCTCCTACGGTTAGGCGTTGTAATTATAGAGGGATAGCGAGAGGGAGGGAATGAGAAATAACACCTGGAAGGGGATGAGGCCTGATCCAAGGAACCACCAGGCTGCTGGGGACCCTGCAAGGGGAACTGGAAGGCCACAGATAGGTAGATGAGGGAAGAAAAGGTGGCAAGCCTGAGCACTCTAGGACCCCTTCAGGATGCTGAGAACCCTGCAAGAGGAGTGTGAAGGCTAGGTAAAAGGGGGAGAGAGTAGGGGAAGGGAGAAAGGTATGAGAACTAGCACCTAGGAGGGGTTAGGGTCAGTAGAGGCAGTAGAGTCGATAGAGGCATTGGGTAAATTCCAAAGGGGGAGGAATTGAAAGGAGCAAGATGAAGGAAATTAAGGTTAGTCATAACAGGAACAGTTAGGAGCAAGATAGTTGGAGAGGGCAATGTTGATGGAATAGATGGAGGAGGAGTATCAGATTTGGGGAGGTAGAGAGTTCCATATTTTAGGGGAATGGTGAGAGTACTCAGACTGGCCACAAAGGGTGGAGCGGTGGGGAACAGTTAGTGTTTGAGTGTCGGTAGATCTGAGGCAGTGGGAAGGAGGAGGGGGTGTTATAAATGAGGGGGAGCGATAGGAAGGGAGTTCACCTAGCCAGTGTTTAGTGGTGAATTTAACGCAGTGTGAGTGGCATCTATTTGTAAGGGAGGGAAGGAAAGGGCTCAATAGAGGTCACAGTGGTATGTGCAAGAGGGAACATCAAGAGCAAAGTGGCAGAAGGAGTTGAAGAGAGTGTCCAGTCTGGTCAAGGAGGTCCTAGGAGCAGCACCAAAGACAACATCACAGTAGTCAAAAATGGGGAGGATCATCTTCTGAACAAGCTCATGCCTAGCCTCAGGAGGGATGCAACTGCAGTTCCTAAACATGGCACCGGGCTTGAGGCACAATTTTTTCTGGATAGTGTCAGTGTGTCCAGAGAAGTTGAAGTGTTGGTCTAACCAAACCCCATGGTATCTGAAGGATGAGGTGTCCTCAAGTAAAGTCCCATCAAAAGTGCGGAAAGTGGGCAGGGAGGGAAGCCTAGAGAGTCTCTGCCTTGTGCCAAAGGTCATGGAGACTGTCTTCTTGGCATTGAGGAGTAATTGATGGTTTGCAAACCAGAGCTGGACCTTGTTAAAGTCGTGCTGCAAGCTGGATGTAACTTCAGCTGGGCATGAGCCAGATGCATACAGGACAGTATCATCAGCGTACATGTGTATGGCGGAGGAGGGGGAGCAGACAGATGGCAGGTCATTAAGGAAGATGGAGAATAGAAGAGGACCAAGCACGGAGCCCTGAGGGATGCCAGGGCAGATTGGGTGGGGTGGTGAGATGGCATCTGTAATCTTAACTGATTGTGTTCTGCTAGTAAGGTAGGCCTTAAACCAGTTAGTGGCAGAAGGGGTTAGACCAGCAGATGAGAGGGAACCAAGGAGAAGGGAGTGGGAAACAGTGTCAAAAGCCTTGGTGAGGTTGACAAATATGACTGAGGCGATTTGGCCATTGTCCATCCCAGAGAGGATGGAGTCAGTGAGCTGAGGTAGAGAGGTGGTGGTAGAGTGTTTTTTCCTGACACCAGATTGGAACGGGGTGAAGGACGTATCCGATAGAAAGGAAATGAGCTGAGAGAGGACTAGATGTTCTTATAGTTTGGCTAGGGTAGGGAGTAGCAAGATGGGGCGATAGTTGCCAAGGGATGAGGGGTCTCCACCTTTTGGTAGGGGAGGACCATTGCATGCTTCCATGTGGAAGGGACATCAGAGGTTTAGAAGGAGAGATTTAAGATTAAGGAGAGGGGGTAGGCAATGGCCGGGGCTGAGAAAGAGAGGAGTTTAGAGTCAAGGTCATCTGGGGAAGATCTTTTTGAGGGGTTGATGGCGAGGAGGGCATTAATAGTATCTGTGGGGGAGACAGAAGAGAATGAAGAATGGTGTGGGCGAATAGGAAGTGGGCATTTTTTTGGGGGGGGGGGAGGATAGAGGGGCAGCCCATTGAAGAAGCAGGCTGAGAACCCTGTTCAGACATGCTCCATGAAACACAACAATTTGGTTGTGACAGCTCACTAATGTCTGCTTAATGGACTGATTGATCTGTCAGCGACAGTTCCAGTGAAGACTGAGGGCACCAAAGTAAAAACAACCAGCGCTCCAAGCATCGGTGGTAAAATTCAAATCGTTTTACTGTGCATCAAATACTTACAATAATTTTATTCACAACACATATATCAGTGAAAATTTCACTAGAGGCTTCTCACAACATAACCAGTTTTAGCACTTCGGGGTATGATACCCCTTCGTCAGGAAGTGTGTCCAAAACTATCAAGTGAACATTTTAAATATATCCTATGACAAGTATAACCAATTAATTGACCTCAAAAACAAGTGAATATTAATTCATAATTAAGAAAGGTCGTTTCACCATCTGCTTCATTTCTGTATGGAAGTATTTAATTTTTTACTTCCAATTCTAGGATAATTTTCTTGTAGAGTTACTGACAGTGAACTGGCCCTGCATTTGATCATTGTGCTTAAAGTGTTTTAAATCAAAACAGTTACATTTAAAAACATCATGAGTTTTCTTTTAGGCAGCTGTATGATCTCAATTATTTATTCATACACATTCAAAATATTGATACTTTCTCATTCTAAATAGTACAAAATATTTTTGTTTTACAGTCTAAAAATGAAAAATCAGTATTTATTTTAACATCTTCTATTTTTGCATCTATAGTAGTTTTTGAAGTAATACTTAAGATTCCTGGAGCTGCTACAACCAAATAACAGCAGATTCAATGGAGCAATGGTTCCCAATCAATCACATCATTGAATCCAATGAGCTTCAAAGATTTTAACTTAAAGATCCAGCTCAGTTCTTTGCGTTCCAGTTCAGTAGATCTGTCGTTCCCCACCACCACCACCAGTTCTATATGGAACAGAGTCAATTGCCAAATAATTTAGTTTATGTTCCCTTGCATCATTCACTAAAGTAAGATGCTTCCCAATGGGGTGAGTCAAATCCATCTGTCTTATGGCCCTGAAGCACTCCTGGATGCGCTGCTTCAAGCTGCGGCTTGTTTGTCCCACATATACGTGCCCACAGGAGCACCATAAAGCATAGACTATAATGGGTGTTACAGGTGATAAAGTTATTAATATACACCTTCCTTACTCCTGTTCTATTAGGGTTGTCAAACGCCCTGCCTTGTACAGCATTTTTGCAGGTTATACAACGTTTGCAAGGAAAAAACACAATTGGTATTTCCCTTATCCAACCATGTGTTTTTTATTTTTTTTATTTCTATTTATCCCCTCCTGCATCCTCACATCTCCGACCCCTCAGGGTCACCTAGGAGTCATCCCTTTGTCAGCCACCCTACCTTGGTACGTCCTTGATCCCTATGGAGCTGCAGATTTTACTTCTCAAGGGACTCCAGGTGGGGCCCGACACTTTACTTCTAGTGGTGGTGGTCAAGGCGGCCAGGTGGTAGACACATGGAGGGCACAATCCAGCGATCCATCTTCCTGGAGATGCAAGGCATTTTCCTCTCTTCCTGCCCTATGTGCGGTGTGTGCCCTGATGTCTAGGTGCTGTGCGCCAACGTCCACCATGTCTTTTGGCTGGCCCTTTTCCCCGCAAGCAGGACTTGCTGTACCCCAAGCCTCTGCTCAGGGTCAGGCAAACTGTGGGCCTTGGCCCCCTCCCCCCCCCCAGGAGAAGGCAAGCAGTCATGGGACGCTCAAGCCTTCTCCACCTGGCCGGCCATCCAGCAACCCGAGTCTGCTCCCAAACCCGGGTCACTAGGTTCGCAAGTGGAAATCCAACCACTGTGCCAACAGGCCAGCTTATCCAACCATGTGTTTCTGTATATGTAAACTCACTATGAACAAGTAGATCTGTAAGGTTTTTACCTTTATGCAAGGCAATTAAAGGGCCATTATTTTGTGTTTCTGTCAAATCTCTGTCTGTTCCTAGAACACTCCAATGTTGTAAAATACTGGCATGCAGGTCCATCGAAATCAAACCATAAGTTAAGACGTAGGTCACTTGTTCGAGTCTCTCCCTGGGCTGTCTGTAATTTAATAAACTGTCTCTGTCTAAAAGTACTGTTCTGTCAGAGGCATCCTGCAACACCTTGTCAGGATATCCTCTCGTTCTTAGTCTGGAAAAAAGTTCATCCTTTGCTTCCTGATAATCTTTATCATTGGTGCAGTTATGCTTTAAGTGAATAAGCTGACCATAGGGAATATGTTTAGGGTGCAGACTTCACACATGCAATGTAATGTTGACTGCTGTTTCTTTACAATAGTTTTTAGTGACTACTTGTTCCTCTGGTTTGCTAGTCAAATTTAGGCCCAGGAAATTAATTGAATTTTTATCATACTGTGCAGTAAAATTCAAGCCTGCCTGATTGTCATTTATATAATCTAAACATTGATTCAACAATTCCTCGTAGCCTTCCCATATTTTAGGATATCATCTATAAAGCATAAATAAGGGCACAAGATGCTTTTTAAAAGGGTTAGCGACTGGATTGAGGATCACCAACCTCCCCCCAAACCCATAAAAAGATTCTCATAGGAGGGGATGACCGACTACCCCATTGCTGTACTCCTATTCTGCTGGAAGAACTTCCCATCAAATAAAAAATAGTTGCTTTTTAGAATTAAGTCCAATGCCAAGGAGATAAACATAACTGGATAATGTAGATAAGATTTTTCTAACATGTGTTGCTCTGCAGCTATACCTCTGGTGCATTCTATACATGTGTATAAAGAAACATCTACAGTAAGCCAAATGTAAGAATCTTGCCAAATCAAATTTGCATTTTCTTTAATACTGCCATGGTATCCTTAATATAGGAAGTTAATCTTATCACCTCTTGCTGTAGATAGCGCTCAATGTAAGTTGCCAAGGGCTCCGTTAAACTTTCATTGCCAAAAATGATGGGACGCCCAGGTGTTTTTTTATTATCCTTGTGGATCTTTGGAATGTGATATAAAACTGGGGCAGCTGGGAACTCACAATATAAAAAATCTTAATCCAATTCAGTGATCCACCCTTCTTCTAAAGAGAGAGTCAAAAATTACTCTAATTTTGCTTGAAAGAATGAATGCCATTGGGCTTTGCTGGAGTGGTTTATACGTCACTGAATCCAATGGTTGACTAAGAGCTTCCTGCACATAATACTTCTTATCTAAAACAACCATATACTCTCTTTATCTGAGGACTTAATTACAATGTCCTCAATCTGTTGTAATTCAGTTAATGCTGTCTATTCCAATGCTCTATTCCAATGCTGTTAAGTTGTCCCACATTCGTTTTTCTTTTGAATTTTTTATGATCCCTGCCACATCCCTTAGAACCAACTCTTAAAAAACATTTAACATCTCACTAACTGGGCTTGATGGTGTAAAAGTTGATTTCTTTTTCAAATTTGTTTTAACCGCTTTCTGGGAATGAACGTCATTACCACCTAGTGTTATTGGTGGGCTAAAATGTTTTCATCAATTAACTCAGTGACTGCAATATTCACTAACAATTCATTAAGTTCCTGCTCAGGAACTAAGCCAGTGGCACTAAGGGTTGAGGCACTGGACACCACACCTCGAGCCATGCTGGCAACCCAGGTTTGGGAGCGGACTCAGGCCATTGGGGGACAAGAGGATCAAGTGTCTGGAGGACTGCTCTCCTCTCTTTTCCTGGGGTGGGATCCAAGGGTTTCCCCACCTTGCAGTGGCCCCCAGTGGAGATTGGAGGTACTGCATTAGGTGGGGACACACAAGTTGGGGAGGCAGTGGTGGATGTCTGCGGGAGGGGGCGGCCCATTCCCTCACTGCACCGACATCATTGCACATCCACTGCCTCAGGGGCAACCAAGATGGAAAAACCCTCTGGCACCAGGACGTAGACAGTGGTCCCCAGGGGCTGACACACACATCCACTGCCGATCCCTGCCCAGTCGACTCTCCCAGGTCCTCTCCTCTCTCCGGGGACTCAGAGGGGAGGACTCCGTCCCTGATTCCTTGCCAGGTGGGGATTCAGGTGGGGCAGTAGTCTCCATCAAGCAGGTCATGCCTGAAGGGGCCCTGGTGTCCAGGATGAATAAAGAAAGTAGACAAAAAAAAAAGAAAAAGTTTTTGCTCAGACATTTGGTCAAGCACTAAATGTGTTTCACTTGTTGCCCTAGCAACTGCATTACCTAATTCACTGACAGTGTCCTCGAGAATGGTATCCTCATTTTCAGCGATATTGTCAGAAAAAAACTTCTTAAGATTCAATTTACGAAAAAGCTTAAATAGATCGCAGTAAATTTCAAATTCATTCACTCGATGAACTGGTACAAAGGATAAACCATGTTTTAAGACATTATTTTGTGCCTCAGACAGAGATCTTTTAGACAGATTAATTACAGTCAATGTTTGTGTATCCTTGTTAGAGGCACCATTAATGAAATCTTTGTTTGTTCTTCCTCATCTAATCTTTTCTTTTCTCTTTTTTGAAGAATGGGTATCTTGATCCCTAGTAGTTGAACCTGACTGGAAAACCAGACACTCGTTGATGATGAGGGTGAAACATTAGCTGAGTTAGTGCCACTCCCAGTCCTATTAGAGTTTCTAGACCTGCCCCCAGGATCTACGTCTGCCCGTCGAGTGGGAGCGAGTAAAATTTTCCCACTTATGAATACGATTGTTAATGTAATCTCTTTCATCTCTCAATAATTTCTTTCTCTTCCTTTCAGTAAGTTCAACCTCCCACTTTTTAGCTTTAGTTGTTAATTTTTGATCCAGTTCCTGGATTAGGGTGACATTTGTACATTTGGGCAATTCTTGATGTAACAAGTTCGTTTCTTTTAACACCTCAGCACGATTGTATTCATCTTCTATTTGAATTTTTACAAACTCAATGGACACATTTTTCATTTTCAACTCCCACTTATCTTTAAAGTGCATATTGTCCAAACCACAAGCCGGGAGTTTAGTGACCCTTAAGCCTCTGGGTATCCATTCTTTCCCAAGGTATGTTTGCAATGAAATCATGTTGTAATGTAAAGTTATCTTTTTCATGAACAGTTTCTCCAATTTAATAAAAACAGATTTAATGTTACCTTCTCCACTGTTCTCCTGCACTGTTGGAGCAGATTCAGGAGAGGAACTAAATCAACAGTTGCTCGTTTTGTGGCAGAACTTGTACTGGTAAGAGAAAATGCCATCTTCCTTCATGGGAGCTTATTAATTATATAAATCCCTGTTTTCTTCAGTGTTTCATACTTTAAATCAGAGAGACTCTTCTGCCACCTTAGCCCATAGTACATGGGAAAACCCAGCCAGTGCAACCATCAAAATAATCAAGTAATGTTCAAAAAGGCAAGGCAGTGCTCTCAGCAGACTGGGTGCTGGAAAAATAAATAGTACAAAATTAGAAACAACCGACACTCCAGGCATCAGTGGTAAAGACTGAGGGCACTGACTACAATGTGATGTTAGACAGTGGCTCACAAGAGATGATTCTGTTTGAAGCATGATAAAGTAAGTACCTTCTGCGTATTCCTTTGCATCCTCTAGATGGACTTTCAGAATGGGAACAGAATGACTAGAGCTAACCCCACGCTGGATATGCCATTATTAAGGTGTAGTTCCTAAAGAAGGTAGCTGTAATGGAGAATTCCATAGAGACTTTGACCTTGGTGTGCCAAAGTGTCCAATCTGAAAATAACAAATGTAAACATGTTTTGCTGGTTGGTTGAACTGTATCAGGACTAGGCAGACCTTGGCTATCTCAACAGCCTGAAGGAGAAGCTAGTGGAAGCAATTTGCTGATTTAAAGACAAGGAACTGATTCTGCCACCCATTCCCAGTATTCTGTGAAGGAGTTAGCTGATTTCATGAAGCTAGGAAGGAGCCTGGCTTTGATCATCAACACACAAGTTGAGACCATTGAACCAAATGGACTGATGGTATAGCAAGAAGTACTACATGACTCTAATACTGCTAACACCTGCAAATTTGGGGTTCCAGTGCAGAACAAGTCAGAGAAATACTGGAACAGCCTGCCAGAGGAGATAGTGGGGGCAAAGGCTGTGGGGAGCTTCATGCATGCATGGGATAAGCACAAGGGCATATTAGGTAGAGGAACAGGGAGGGACTGACACCTATGACTAACTAAAGTAAGTGGGGATGAAACAGGTAGTGACAAGGGGCAGACTGGATGGGCTTAAAGGTCCTTTTCTGCTGACAAAATCTATGTTTCTATGTAAAGGACATTGGCATACATATTCCAAACAGAAGATGTGGTCAGTGTTGCCTTAGACACGGTTACCTTCTTCAAGACTGATCACAGCACTTCTACCCTCAGAAATTCCCTGTAGTTCATCTGCATAGGTAGAGATTAAGTCAAATGTTCGCAAAATGCACCAAGGTCTTTTCACTTAGTGAGTGGGACATTGGATGTGTCAGTGGGGAGGAGCATCGCATCCATCTCAATAACAGCTGCTTATTCCAGGAAAGGTCCAGATGCTTTGCACCAGTAGATGTAGAAGATGTCAGATGACATTTGCAGAAGCTGTATGCAGAAGGAATCATCACAGAGTTGTGCAGTTTATATTGACCTCCTGTAGTAGTAGTTTGAAAGAAGAGTGGAGCAGTGAGGATGTACATTGATTAACGGACTCTAAACAAGTGCATAGTTTCTAACCAGTATACCATGTCAAGAGAGGAGGATGCCTTTTCTTGCTTGGTATTAAATGGCATTTCTGAAATGGCTATTACAAGATCCCAATGGCTCTTGAGGACAAGGAGAAAACAGCTTATCATACCCAAGGCAATCTTCACCATTCATTACACATGGGTCTAGCCAGAGGTCTGGACTTTGCTCGGGAAGAAAAAGAGCTTCTCTCTTTAAATATTTCAGAGCTGGAAGGGCCGACATCGGGACAACGCCACCCACAAGGCCTGCATTCTATGTGGCACTCATGAAGTAACCAGTAACCGACGTCAATGCCTCCCAGCCCTCAGTTCTTCTTTTGCCGCCATCAAGGAAGGATCTGCAAGGGAAGACTTCAGCTTCTACTGCGTAGTTTGATTCCGCCTAAGCTTTCTCAGTTCATCAAACTTTCTCAGTGCTGTGAGTACTGGTTCCATTTCTTGGCATTGGAGTTTCTTTTCTTTATTGTTTATTAGTTTATCACAGCGCCAATATATATTTTTCCTCTTTTTGATTATTTTCCACATGACGGTAATGTCGGGGCTCAGGGTGTAAAGCATCTTTGAAATGAGAGGGAATTGCCCCAATGCATCAGTGCCCCTGTGGCAACTCGATGACCATGTCAGAGCCCCACGACCATTGATGTACCAATCTGGGTCCCCACCAAGCAATGGATGAATGTAATGCCTGCTTTTCCATAGATTATCACACCCTACTTATCCGCATGGCAAGGTTGGGGAGAGACTCCCCCATGACCTTCGGTGGTCATCAGTGCACTCGGGATGCCAAGACTAGGTCTCTGGGTTCCACCCCTGAGCCCCCCCAGCTCTGTATGGGCCAGTGGGAATGAGACCCCTTCTGTTCCACAGCTTGCTGGAGCAAGGGGTCCCAGTGAGGGGTTGGTAGGACAGTCATCCTCCAGGGGGTGACTGGTCACCTCTCACAGTCTGAGGTATGCTCAGAGATACGGACAACCCTCGGTGTGGTGCTGCAGCTATATGCTGGGTTTGCTCCGATGGTCCCCTCGGTGCCATGGGTTACCTGCCTCTGCTCCAGGTGCCCACTCTGGTGCCAGTGAGCAGGGCAGCACTGTCCATGCACCCAGACTCACCTCCAATGCCACTCTCAGTGCCAGAGGGCCTAGAATCCAGTGGATAGCTAGACTGGATATCTCCCTGATCTCATACTCTACCTCAGAGGGTGAGGACTGGGATGATCCTGATTGGCTTCATGGCTCTGGGGAGCCCTTGAATTTTGGCCGGGCCTCTCCAAGACCTTCTGAGAATCCTTGGCCTGTGGAGTATTCTGATGGTGCAGCTCATGGCACTGCTGCTCCTGAGCCTTCCGGCACCAACTCTGGTGCTGATGGCTCTATTGGGGTCTCTAGTGGTTCTCCTGGGGATGGCAGTGCTGTGGATGGCACTGGCTTGGGAGCCAGTGCTGCTGATGGTGATGACTTGGGTGTCAGCACCACCTTCAGCACCAGCTTAAGTTCCGACACCATGACCGATGTCGACTTGGGAGCCAGGGTCATCTCCAGTGCTGAGTCCATTCTTCCTGTGGGGTGACTTCGGCCACTGGAGGTAGTGCTCCGGAGGGGGGGCCCCATGTCATTTCTGCAGTGACTGGGCCTCCCCCTTCCTTGTCTACCAGCCCAGATTCATCCAGTAGGTCTCTTCAGAGGGGCAGGTCTCTTTTCTCAGGGTCGGGGGTTGGCAGGGTAGTGACCTCTTCATGGAGTCCCTCGGGGCTGTAGGAGGAGTCGAATCACAAATGCAGTGTTGCCTTCCTCTGCTCCTAGAGAGGGTCCTGCTCTTGGTGGGGATGGGGGCCTCCTGTTGGGCTCTGTACAGCTCCATTCTCCTCACCTGGGGGTTCTCCCCCAAGGACAACACCCTGTCCGCCCCTCATCTGTTGGGCACACTGAGGTGGGATAGGCAGCCCACCTTCGAGAGGTGTCTCCTGCACAATCCCACAGTCCTTGCAGAGGACCTTCCCTGGTTCAACAGGCTATCCCTTCTCCTCATCCTCTGCCTGCCCCTCCCCCTCTTCCCCTTCACCTAGGTCTGAGGGGCCCCATGACTTGGGAGCAATTCGGTGGATCAGCGGCCGTGTTCCCCCTCTATTTCAGGACACTCAATGAGGTCATTTTTAGACCTCAGGCCCTGCACCTCCTACCTCTGAATTGAGCACCTCTGAATCTTTTACTTCCTCCACCGAGGAAGAGGGTGCTTGTCTCTATTACTCTGCTGATGCGGGCTTCATGTCCTACCAGTGCTTCCTAATGGAGATGTTGGAAGAGCTTCATGTCTCCTATTTCACTAGGCACAACCCTGCCCATATGACACTGTCATTCCTGGGGGATTACAGTGCTGACCATCTGGTCATACCTCCCTGCCCACAGCCATTCTCGGATGCTTCGTACACTGTCTGGCAACATCCCGCTGCCCCAGCTCCTGCCCCTAGGGACTGCATGCACAGGTATTGTGCTGCAATGGGGTCTCCAGGTGCCATGCCCCACCCCACATCGGGAGTGGAGCTCCTTGAAACCCCATTCGGGCACCATCTCCCTCACCATGACTGCCCCAGATGTTAACTCGGCTGAAGTTAGACCACTGGGGAGAAGGGTATTCTCTTCGGCACGCCTTCTGTTGTGTATAGTGGCTCATCAAGCACACCAGATGGCCTATGCCAAGCACATCTGGATGCTGCTAGGCCAACTCCTAGCAGCCATGCCTGATAGTGAGGAAACCTGGCAAGCCATTTGCCTCCCTGCACAGGGCCTGGAGCTGGCAAGACACCTCTCAAGGGCAGTGTAAGATGCTAATGAGGTGGCTTCCAGGGTGGTAGGAACTTCAGTCTGCATCAGGCAGACTGCATGGCTTCGCCTTTCGAGGTTGCCAGCCTTGGCCCAGCATAGGGTGTTGTCCTCACCTTTACGGGGGGCCCGCTTTTCTCTCTCAGGGCACAGAATGAACTGCAGGGGCTCCTTCCATCTCCCAGGTCTTGGGAGCCTCCACCAGCCCACGGCCATCCATGGGCCTTGCCAGGCCCTAAGAAAGGGTCCTCTCCTCCTGTGCTCATGCCGGCTGGGAGAATCTTTTTTCCTCAGGGTTTGCCATCTCTGCACCTTAACCCATACGTAATAAATGGTGAAGACTGACTTGGGTAAAATATGAAAATTACATACACACGGTAATTCTTGATCTTCCCAAGTATCTTCACCACTCATTACAACCCACCCTCCTCCCTATGGCCAGGCACTGGACAGCCTCCCCACCCCCCCTTCTCTCTTCTTCTACTTCCTGGATTTTCAAGGGCAAGAGTTAAGGGGGATGATACTTTTTATTAGAGGCAAACTCTGCTCCTTCATGCCTTCAGGTGTTCTTTCCCCTGCCTCTCATGGCCTAGCCTGCTTTGAGAGGTTGTACTGAGCCCTCAGTATTAGAGAATGAGAAGCTACCCTCTGGGTATTTTCTCTCCTACCTCTCCCTTTCCGAGGTCTCCTGTCCAGATTTAAGGGAATGTCTTAGCTCCCAAATGTAGAGCGAGGGCTCACACTCCTCGTGTATTCTCCTCTCTACAAGGTTTCAAAAAAAACAAACATAACAAAACATGGAACAAACCCCTTATGTTCCTCAGCCCTCTGACACCGCTCTGGTTCTCCTTGGAGATTTTTCTAGAGTTTTACATGGTTAAAAGGGAGAGATCCCTTCTAGGGTCTCAATCAGTACTTCTCTTTCCTGAGAGCTACCTTAGCATTTGGACCCTTAATTGTCCTCCTCCTCTTATCCCATTCCCCCCTTCCATCCATTCCAGACAAAGTAGGAGAGCTATCCAGCTGTGCGGGTGGAGGTGTGAACTCACCTGGCTCCACTCCTTTTCATGACCTGGCTGGGCTGATTACTTCTCTCCTCACCTCCTCCAGACTTTTGGTCTGGTTAGGGTCTAAATATCATAGCACCTGCCAGGAGCCTTGCTAAAAAAAAAAAAAAAAAGTAGGCTTGGGGGAAGGAGGGAGTAATTTGGAAAGAGGACTTTTGTGTGTGTGTGTGTGTGTGTGTGTGTGTGTGTCTCTCTCTCTCTCTCTCTCTCTCTCTCTCTCTCTCTCTCTCTCACCTCCTTCTTTTATTTTTTCCTTCTACCTAGGGCTGCCCAGCATGCTGGCCATCCCTGCCCCTAATATTTCTTAACTGTATCAGTCTTCACCATTCATCACTGGTGGGTACTGCACTGGAGGTGTTAGAGGCCCACAGGAAGCTTTTTAGCTTTAAAAAGTTTTCTCCTCCCTAGGAGGAGGGACTGACATCAAGGTCAGTGCCACCCTCGAGGCCGACGCATTATGTGGTGCTGGCAGGTTGGCCAGTAACCGATTCCAACACCTCCAATACCTCAGTTCTGCTTTTCTCACCATCGAGGTGCAGGGGCTTCGTGGAACAGCAAGAAAATCAGCTGTGTCACTCCCAGTTCTGCTGGTTCAGCTCATTCAGTTCGAATACTCGGCGGCGCACTAGTTTGATGCCATTTTGTCATCATTTTTTTTTTTATTTTATCTTAAAAAGTTCTCAGTTCAGCACTGAGTCTTTCCCTTTCATTTGTGTTAAGTTTGTGTGCAGTCAGATCACATCATGTTTGGGACAAAAACATTCAGAGGAGGGGATTTCCCCAATGTGTCAGTGCCCCTGTGGAATTTGGTTTTCTGTAATGGACCTGCATGACTGATGTTTTACCTGCCTAGGGCCAAACTGGGACACGGATTGCTGTGACACCTGTTTTACTATGGATTACCACACCTAGGAGATACATGCAGAGAAGTTGGGCCACAGCCCCCTCACCCTTCAGTGGTTGGCGTCGCACGAGGGTAGCTAAGGTAAGGTCCTTGGGCCTGTCCCCCAGGTCTCTCCCCTGCTTCTACACACACTGGGGAGAGCAGGCCTCCATTGGTTCAGGTCTCGCTGAGCCCAGACACCTGGGCGAGCGGTCAGGGGAACGGGATTGCTCACAGCCCAGTTCTCCAAAGGGGAACCGGCCAACCCTTGTGTTGAGGCCTCAGCTACATGCAGGGCCTGCATTGGTGGTACCTTTGAGGGGCTTCAGGGAGTGCATCATTGGCTCCAGGCACCGATTTTGGTGTCAGTCAGTGAAGCTGAACTCCTGTTGCCATGGAGTCTCCTCCCGACATCACTCTCAGTGCCAGGATAGGTAGAGTGGTCAGAGTTGCCTCTCTTGGGATCGCCATGGTCTCCTCCTTAGATTTGGAGGATGATCAGGCTGATCCGGATTGGCAACCGAGCTCCCTAGAGCAACAGTCGCTCCCTGGGATCCATAAGAGGTCTTCATTCATGAGTTCTGTTCATAGGGTCGACACCGTATGTGACATTACCCTTTCCTCTGTCGGTAGCCTGCTCGGTGCCACTGAGGAGTTTGGTGCTGTCTCTGGTGCCATCTTGGGTGACAACACCACTTGTTGCACCGTGCCCATTGATGGTGCCATGGTTGGTGCTGCAGTCAATGATGGTACCGTGGTCTGTGCCGCACCTGGTGGCAACGCTGCGGTCAGTGCCATGCTTGGTGTCTGTGTCATGATTTGTGTCATTTTGGGAGTTGGTGCTGTGGTCAGTGTCATCCCCGAAGATGACGCCACATTTGAGGTCAACACCACGGCCGGCGAAGATTCGATGTCGGTGCCCCTTATAGTGACAGCGCCGAAGTTGGTGCCGTGGTCAGTGCCACCTTAGGTGATGATGCTGCCTTGGGGGCTGTACCCGTAGAGGACACTGACTTTGGTGCCGAGTCAGTCTTCAGTGCCAACATGGAGTTTAAGGGGGAGTCAGAGGCTGACCCTTATGCCAGCTTCTCTCTCCCTCCTCCTCCTCCCTGAAAGTGGTAGCCATAGTGGGACCTCTCTTGAGGGGCAGGTCTTGGTCCTCTGAGCCAGGGATCCAGTCAGCCTCCTGCTCTGCCCCAGTGACCTCAGTCACCCCAGGGCAGAGTCAGAGTGCTGAGCTGTGCACCCCCTCAAACTACTACATTATGTAACCTAAGTGTATCTATGTTAAATGTTCCTTTTTACTGCACTTGTAATGTTATCCTCTGCTTTAATCTGCACTGTAATAACTGTCTTGATGTCTGCCCCCCCCCCGCGACAAGGTGCCTTAGCAAA
This sequence comes from Neoceratodus forsteri, assembly GCA_016271365.2. Taxonomy (NCBI): domain Eukaryota; kingdom Metazoa; phylum Chordata; order Ceratodontiformes; family Ceratodontidae; genus Neoceratodus; species Neoceratodus forsteri. The sequence continues at coordinate 1,114,375,940 of CM028130.1, forward strand.
TGAGTCTCTGACTCAAAGGTTGTAAACCCGATTTGTAATGAATAAAAAAAATGAATAAATCTAGGGTTCAGAGTCCTGCAACGAGTGGGAACAGGGGCCACCATTCTGGGCCTGCTAGGCTCTGGTCTCCTCACCAGGGGTCCTCTCCCTTAGGGCTTCCCGCTGCCGGCTCAGGGAGGTTTGAGCAACAGGTGGGGTCTGGACAGCACACACCCTCACTTCAGAGGGGTACCCCGCTTGTCCCCACAGCCCTGGCAGAGGGGTTTCAGTCTCTCAGGACCATTGTGCCCAGACTTTAACCCCTCAGCATCCTCCCCCCCTTTCTCCCTGGTCTTTCCAGTCCCTTGGACCTCTCACTTGGGAGCAGTATAGAGCGATGGCGAGTGCTTTCCCCATCTATTACAGGGCCATGGATGAGATGGTGTTCGCTTCTCCTCTTCCTGCACCACCATTCCCTATGCAGAGCCCTTCCATTTCATAGCTTCCTCCTCTGAGGAAGTGGACTCCCTTTGTACCAGTCTTCTGATGCTGGCTTCACAGAGTGATCAGCAGTTCCTGATGACGATGATGGAGGAGCTCAGGCTTTCCTCTACAACTTAATGCAATACTGCATGTGTGACGATGGTGTTCCTTGGGGAGTACAGCCAGGAATTGATGGTGATCCCTCCATGGCTGCATCCTTTTATGGAGGAGTTGCAAAGTGTCTGGCAGTTCCCTGCCTCTGCTTCCCTGGCCCCTGGGGACTGCCAGTGCAGGTATTGCACTCCCTTGGGGTCTCCAGGGTCTTTGCCCCACCACACATTGGGCTTGGAGAGGTTGGATACCCCTTCTGGGCATCTGCACCTATCAAGAGATTATCCTCCAGATGCAGACTCTGCGGAGTTCGATCACTGGGGCAGAACAGTGTTTGCCTCGGTGAGTCTCTTGCTGTCCATAGCTGCTCATCAGGCACACATGGTGGCCTATGAAAGGAGCCTGTGGGCTTCATTGGGACAAATCCTGGTGGCCATGCCTGATAGCGAGGCGACCAGGCAGGGCATCACCATCTCCACCAGAGGCCTGGAGCTAGCAGGACACCAGATGCTGGCATCTTATGACACAAACATGGTAGCCTCCAGGATTGTGGGGCCTGCGGTCTGCATTAGACGGACGGCATGGCTTCGCCTTTCCCAGTTGTCCCCTTTGGCCTTGTGTAGGGTGACTGTCTCGCCATTCCAGGGGGGGGGCCCAGATTTTCTACTGCAGGGTCAGGTGAGAACTGTCCAGGCGCCCTCCCTCTCCTGCAGGTCAGGAGGTTCATCCTGGCTCTGAACAGTAGCAGGTCTGGCCAGACCCATGATGGTCCCTTTCCTCTTGTGAGTCCCCCATGGGAGTCTGAAGGTTATCTAGCCTTTAGGGAGGTACCAGTACCACTTTGTGGTGCTTGGTACTCACCCACCAGTGATGTATGATGAAGAGTGATACAGTTAAGATATGAAAATTACGTACCTACCGTAATTCTTGATCTTACTGTATATCGTCACCATTCATCACTGCTTCCTGCCCACCATCCCGTCTTGGGCCTCAGCTTCTGGGCAGTGCCTCCTCCCTGCTTGCCCCCCCTTCCCAAATGAGGCCAATTGTGGGCAAAGTCTCACTGGCTCCTCAGGGCTCCCTGCCACTTTGGAAGCATCAGGGGCCCACTCAGGAGGAAGTGCAAGCAGGAGCTGTTGCCCTCCTTTCCTTGGCTCCCTGGGGCCCTCTTGACAGTAGGAGGGGTCTTCAGGTCTTCCTATTTTAGGAGTCCTGCCTCAGGCTTCCTTCTGGCAGGATGCCCGCCTTCTAGCTAGGGCCCCTCTGCTGAAACTAGGGTGCCAGGGATCCTCTCTCCATATACGTTTTTCAACTTCTTTTCTCTATTGCAAGATACCCTCGACTGGATCTCTTAGCAACACACAGTCCCCTCAGACTTCACAGGAGTTAGGAACCTTGTTGATGTCTCCTTCTCTTGTTAAATCACCTCCCTAAATATAGGAGTTTTTTATCCTCTTACACCCCTGGATTTTCCCTTGGGCGCCGAGGTGAAATTGGGCTTGAAGATTTGCTCTTTCCCACCTTCAGGCCTCAGAGGAACGGGGAGAAGAAGTGTTTTGGGATCATATATCTCCTTCTTGGTGTACCTGGGGTTAGCTCCTGGTCTATCGATCAATGTCGCCTGTCAAGTCTCTCTTGCTGGTGAGGGTTTGTTTCTGTCCTCTCCTCATGGGAAGATCCGGTTCTCTGAAGTCAATTGCCTTGTCTTAGGCATTCTCCAAGTAAAAAAAAAAAAAAAAAGATTTCTATATCAAAAGACGGTGAAGGACAGAGGAGTTAAGTCTACGTCTTGGTCCACAGGGACTACTGGAGCATGTTGGGTGGATGTTCATCCTCTCTCTCTCTCTCTCTCTCTCGATCTCCTCCTCCTCCTTCTTCTTTCTGTTCTCCTTCCTTCTCTCTTCACCTCTCCTCCATCCCTAGAATGCCCAGAGGTTGAGGTCCCATCTCACGGAACCTGCTAGGCTCCAACCTCTACTTCTTTGGTCGGCTTATTCCTTTTTCAGTTTATGTCCTTTCCTTTTTCTGTCCCTTGGGCTCCCTTGCCCGACACTCCTATCCTTGTTTTCTCTATACCTGTTTTTTATCTCCGGCTAGCAGAACTGCGGTATTGGGGGGCCGGTGTCAGTTACTGGCCAACCTGCAAGCACCACGCAATGCATCAGCCTCGAGGATGGCACTGTGCTCGACATCAGCCCCTCCTCCTAGGCAGGAGAAAGCGTTTTAAACCTAAAAAGCTTCCAGGGGTGCCAGAGAGCGCCACATTCATGACTGAAAGCTTTTCCCCATCGCTCTGTATCACGCTCTACAGAAACTTGCTAAACATAAACTCTGAGTGACTTTTTTACAAATATTTCGATATCTTCAGGTGGCTCATTAACTAATGAGGAGAAAAATACCAAATATAGTATGGGGCGTCCAAAAGGAACGGCCAGAGGCTCCAGCCAAAAATCTATTTCACAACCAGCACAGGCCCCTCATGATGAACTGGAGCACACAGCAGGCCCGAAAGGTTCGGGAGATCCTCCGCCTTGGGACACTGCCCTGGACGAGGTCAGACAAATGGACCACAAGCTCGAAAAAGTTTTAGAGAGACTGGGGGCACAGGACACTAAAATTGACTCAGCGACAAAGGTTGCCACGGAAGTCAAAGATCGGTCGCAGAGGACCCAAGTGGCTTTTACCAAGTCAACAATTGAGATCAACCATCTACGCACTCGCATGGAGTCAATGGAAAATGCAAGCCATGCAATGAACTTGCAATTGGTAGGAATTTTGGAGGGCACAGAGGAGGAGAACGTGCTAGCTTACCTCAAACAATGATTTTCAGACAATTTCCCCTCTTACCTATAGTTGGAACTAGACTGTCTCAGATGGTCTTCCGTATCAATTTCAGATGGGCCCATGGCAATACTATGACACCACACACCATCATGTTGATGACTACCAGAACAGATATATGGGACATGACATTACAGTGGGCATGAATTAACTACCCGGTGACCATGGAAGGTCATAGAATTAAAATATTCCCAGATTGGTCTTTTGCTATTTGCTCTAGATGCAAGCTGTTCAACCTGCTATGAAAACGACTCAGAGGCTTGGGGTGACTCACTCCCTCCTGGCTCCAGCATACCTCCATATTACTTATGGGGGGAAGCATACCAATATAATGATCCAGAAGAGGCCAAGAAAAGGGTAGCTACCATTGTGTCAGAATTCCAGCAGCGATCAGCAGATGCTCAAGGGGTACCACAGGATTCAGATGAAGATATCTGAGGTATGGTGGTTTACACTTCACGCCTTCTGTGAACTGACAAGGAGGGCAATTGTCATGGAGTCTGGGATACCACCTAAATGACTATTTGTACTTTTTCCTTAAATGTTACTCTTCTTGATCTTAGGGAGAGTTATTACAATACCGAGTGGTTTCACATTCCAGGATGACACACTCAGTTTATCTTTCATTATTTTCTTCTGATTGTCTTGCTGTTGAAGTATAACTGCATTCATCATGCGTTATAAATGGCGCTGACCACGAGGTGCACAACATCGTGGTGGTAATTTTGCTTCTCAAGGGATGAGAATGAAGGTCAGGATGAGCATAAATAATATTTAGTAGTATGTGGTAAATAATCATATTTAGGAGAAATCAACATAGTAAGGCACCTCAAGGGTTAAATAATTAGAGCCATGGTGCATATAGAATACAGCTAGGGAAGTCACTTGGTAGAAATGTATGCCTGTTTAAATAATCAAAATGACTCAGGTTTTTGGTGGAATTGATGCAGCTTCGGGGAGAAAGAAAGTACCTACTAACCAGACACGAATGTAACCCCCCTGCAAATGGGGGTTCCCAAAAGACTTCCAGGAGCTTGCTTGAATGCTCCAAGCCTGAATGGTGTTTGGCGTTTAAGCCATTTATCAGTGAGTGTTTTTAGAACCTCTGGTACTGTCTCTTTAAGAGCTGTCTGCTTGCAGACATAATTAGTTTGTATGGGGGACTGTGTGCTTCTCTGTTTGAGTACCACTCGAGCTGCTGCCAATTCACTCCATTTTTGCAGTCACTAGGAGTGCAAAGGGAACCTATCTGAAAGATGTAACTGTTTGCCAGAAATCATTTAGAGTAATAATGAAATTACAGTTTGTCTAACTTGTGTATGGTGTGTATGTGTGTTTTGTTTGTTGTGAGTGGTGTGGTGTGTGTGGAATGTGTTTGCTATATTTGTTGTGTGTTGTGGTTGTGTGGGGTGTGCAGGTGTGTGTGTGTGTGTGGGGGGTTGTGGTGTGGTGTATGTACACACATATGTGTGGGTGGAGCATGGCATGGGGCAGTTGTTATGTGGCTAGAACACTTAGTTTTCACTATAGTGTGCATTTATTTCCTTCTATTAGTTGTCAGTGGATGGATTTCACACTGTCACATTTTTAACTGCTCATATTAAGATGCATATCTCATTTACTTGGGGGTTCATTAAAGGTGTAATTCCTTTGGGTTTTCATTTAGATTGCTTAGACTGATTCTGTGCATGTTTGTTATACACAGACTCTGTGTTGAAATCTGCATTTATCAGGCTCATGGTCTTGTTTTCTTGGGGGTCCTTGACAAGTGTTTTTTTTTTTTTTTGCACTTACACTTACAAGTGATACTTTCATGCATCATGTTTATATGTGTAGGTTAATTTGAGGCTTGCTTTCAACTTGCAGTTATACCTAATTTCAGGATTTTGTCTCTCATTATCTGTCCTTTAATATACCAGGACAATTGGAATGTAAGTTGTAAGCTCATCTTACATGTATTAGAGAGAATGCCACTCCTAGGTTTTTTATCACTAGAATGCTTTCTTGGCATACTGAGACATTTAAATTTATGTGACAAGAACTCTCTGGCTGTAGAGAATTCTGATAACCTTTGCCCTTCTGAGGCTCCTCAGTTAAAGGCATACTGGTGTTAATTAGCTTCTCTGACGTAATCTTCTATTATGTTTTAAATGTATATGTTAAACCAATGAGAATTATTTCTGCTTTTTCTATATAATCTGGTGTTAATAATATGGGATATTTGAAAAAACTGCCACAAAGGTTCTGAAGAAGGACCTGGTTGGTTCGAAAGCTAAAGCACTTTGTTCTTTTCTGTAACATCCATGTTGGTCCAATAAAAGGTATCAAATCATTTGTTTCTGGATCTGTTTTAAAGGACCAATACGGCACCTACAACATTTTTTTGCATCATGGAAGATACCGAAATTCGCAGCAGGACATGGCAGTTGCATAACATCAAGAAGAAACTAGCACAGCTAGACAGTGACATCTACTTTTTATCCCAATGCAAAAGGAATAACATTATCCCTAAAGGTCTAACTATTTGGAATCCACTGAGAAACACAGATAATTCTACATATGCTGAACAACTTTGTCGTAGGACCTCTGAGAAATTGAGAAATCACAGAATCCACAGCTCATATGCCAAAAAGCATTTTGAAGAAACAGTTTAATGGAATAGCTACCACACTGGAGAGGATGTCTGGTGAGCCTATTCCGAACATCTTGCATGAGATAGACATGAACTACCAAAGAACCTTAAGAAAAGCCATGCTCATTAAAAACAAGAGTTAGATGCCTTCAACTTACCATACTTCCTAACAACCATGAAGAACAGAACAGAGTGACTGAACAACTAAGCCACACAGATGGGCACCTTTCAGTTGTTAATTTGTCCACCCACACACTGACTACTGGGAATTAAATGTACTTTCTAAGGGCCTCAATTTCTGCCCAACTAAACCACTGGACAGAATACAGTTTTGTGGTGAAATGGAGGAATACTTCCATAGATTGAGACTCAGGGAATTTTTCATGGCAGAGAAGACATCACAGACAGAGAAGAAATCACAAACAGTAAAACTACTATGGATAAGAAAAAGAAACCATATGAATTTACCCCATCAAGTGGCGTAACAAGAAACTGGACAAATACATTAAATGCTTTTCCAGAGAGTTACTGGTGAGATTCTTAATAGGCAGAAACAGGCCACTACAACCTCTCTCCATTGGAGCGGAGGGCTATACAAACACTAAAATCAAACCATAACATTGTCATAAAAAAAGCTGATAAAGGCTCGGCAGTGGTGATATTGAATCGGGAAGATTACATTACGGAAGCCAACCGGCAGCTAAGTGACCTTACCTACTACAAAGTACTGGGAAGTGACCCAACTACAGAATATAAAAGAGAACTACAGAAGTTAATTAAAACATTTCCAGAGCATGTCCAAGACAAACTAAAGGACCTCGTCCCCAGTGAACCTAAGCCAGGGACATTCTACATGCTTCCTAAAATACATAAGCCTGGTAATCCTGGTAGACCCATAGTCTCTGGTAATGGCACCCTGACAGAGGGATATCAGGGTTTGTAGAAGCTATTTTCAAACCGCTGGTTATACAAAGGGATAGTTACATCAAGGACACTACTCACTTCCTACATAAACTTTCTGGTTTTAAGGACTTACCACCTGATACCCTTTTAGCCCGATGGATGTAACCTCCTCTACACTAATATTCCACACACAGATGGCATTTCAGCCTGCCTCAAATACCTGCATGACAAAGACTTGGACCCCAACATTGACCCTGGAGTTGTGGGTAAACTCACTGAATTCATTCTGACACATAACAACTTCAGCTTTAATGGTAAACATTATGTTCAAACTATAGGAACCATAATGGGAACCAGGATGGCTCCTCAGTATGCTAATCTTTTATGGCAATTTGGAGGAGGATTTTCTAAGGCACTGTACACATAACCCACTCGCTTATTTCCGTTACATTGATGATTTGTTTATAATTTGGACAGAGGGCACTGACACACTTAAAGATTTTCACCAAGAACTTAATAACCTCCACCCAACTATAAAGCTTTCCTAGAATATTCTGCCACAAGTGTACATTTTCTGGATACCACTGTCACTATTAAGGATGGTACCCTACATACCTGTCTTTACAGGAAACCAACAGACAGACAGAGATACTTACACAGAAAAGTAATCACCTGAGCCACACAAAGAAATCTGTTATATATAGTAAAGCACTCGGTATCACCGCCTCTGTTCAAATGAGGAAGACAGAGACACACATCTGGCGATGTTGAAAAACACCTTTATTGAGCAGGGACACTCATCCAGGAAATTGACAGAGCAGTGAAACGTGCAACACAGGTCCCAAGAGAACAGCTGCTGCAATATAAGAACGGATGACTACCAACAGAATACCCTTAGTAGTCACATACCATCCTGACCTTGAACTCCTACGTAAGATTACTAAGGATCTCCATCCAATAATTAGTGAGGATGAAACCCTTAACTGTATTTTTCAAGAACTACCACTACTATCTTTTAAACAACCACCTAATTTAGCCAACCTGATTATTAGGAGTCATCTTGAACCAGAACAGAATACCATGACATCATATGGTACACGACCCTGTCATCAACGCACATGTAAGACATGTAACCTCATTTCCACTTCAGACTGTGTGGTTACATCACAAAACAGACTATTCAGGATACAGGGGAATTATACCTGTACATCAAGTAATGTGGTCTATTTTATCCAATGCAAGAAATGTCCTCGCACAGGTTATGTGGGGGAGACAAGCCAACAACTCCGCACTAGAATGAATTCACACAGACATTCTATTAATCACAAGATGATTGAGAAACCAGTAGCCCAGCACTTCTCCCAGGATGACCACTCAATCTCAGATATGTCTGTGATGGTCTTAAAAGGACATTTCAACAGTACACAACAGAGACGGGCTTCTGAAATTAGACTTATTTTACTTCTCAAAATGGTGGCGGATGGATTGAACATTGATGTTGGGTACATGACACATTATTCTACTTAAACTTACACAGACCTTTACTTTAAAAGATGGACATAAACAGTTTAGTTCTTCAGCGGGCCTTTGATTTTGTAAGTTTATGGTTATCTACATTGTTGACTTTTCACCTTAACACTGTGGTGAGTGCATTTAAGTGTGTGTGTGTGTGTGTATACTGATGTATGTATGTATGTATGTGTGTGTTTTGTGTGTGTTGTGTTTTTGTGTGTTGTGGGAATGGTGTGTATGTGTGTTTTGTTTGTTGTGCGTGGTGTGGTGTGTGTGGAATGTGTTTGCTATATTTGTTGTGTGTTGTGGTTGTGTGGGGTGTGCAGGTGTGTGTGTGTGGGGGGTTGTGGTGTGGTGTATGTACACACATATGTGTGGGTGGAGCGTGGCATGGGGCAGTTGTTATGTGGCTAGAACACTTAGTTTTCACATATAGTGTGCATTTATTTCCTTCTATTAGTTGTCAGTGGATGGATTTCACACTGTCACATTTTTAACTGCTCATATTAAGATGCATATCTCATTTACTTGGGGGTTCATTAAAGGTGTAATTCCTTTGGGTTTTCATTTAGATTGCTTAGACTGATTCTGTGCATGTTTGTTATACACAGACTCTGTGTTGAAATCTGCATTTATCAGGCTCATGGTCTCGTTTTCTTGGGGGTCCTTGACAAGTATTTTTTTTTTGCACTTACACTTACAAGTGATACTTTCATGCATCATGTTTATATGTGTAGGTTAATTTGAGGCTTGCTTTCAACTTGCAGTTATACCTAATTTCAGGATTTTGCCTCTCATTATCTGTCCTTTAATATACCAGGACAATTGGAATGTAAGTTGTAAGCTCATCTTACATGTATTAGAGAGAATGCCACTCCTAGGTTTTTTTTTATCACTAGAATGCTTTCTTGGCATACTGAGACATTTTAAATTTATGTGACAAGAACTCTCTGGCTGTAGAGAATTCTTGATAACCTTTGCCCTTCTGAGGCTCCTCAGTTAAAGGCATACTGGTGTTAATTAAGCTTCTCTGACGTAATCTTCTATTATGTTTTAAATGTATATGTTAAACCAATGAGAATTATTTCTGCTTTTTCTATATAATCTGGTGTTAATAATATGGGATATTTGAAAAAACTGCCACAAAGCTTCTGAAGAAGGACCTGGTTGGTTCGAAAGCTAAAGCACTTTGTTCTTTTCTGTAACATCCATGTTGGTCCAATAAAAGGTATCAAATCATTTGTTTCTGGATCAGTTTGTCTAACCTGCTTTCTTTGCAGTCAGAACTGTGTCTGCCTAGTTCCCCATTCTGGTTTTGAACTGCTGAACTGGACCAATCAGTGTGGGGTAAGCTAGCTCTAAAATGGTGCCTTGGACGAATCAGAACTTGGACTCATAATCTGAGCCAGCCACAAGAGGATTGTATGGGCAGTGACTCTGGGAGATGTAGTTTAGACTTGCGCCTTTTGGACCAACAGGAGCAGTCTATTGTGAGTGACAGCCAATCCAGTCAAGAACTGGGAGGAACTCAAAGGAAGTGCCGGTTTTGTCTGTTGGAGTTTCAGTTGAGCTCTGGCAGTGAAGAAGGAAGGAGCCCTGTGCTTTTCAGTGTGCAGTTTTAGTCGGAAACATGTGTAAGGCCCAGAGTTCGGTCTGCAGCTTGTGTAACTGCTTGTTAGGACTGAATCCGTCCTGTGAAGAGAATCAAAGGATATCTGAAGAGTAGAAACCAGGCTCACCCTGTAGAAGACTGGAGAAATTGCTGAATTGCACTCGGTCTGTCAGGAACTGAATCTGCTGTGTGTTCTCCTGGGTATTGTGCAGTAATTGCGATCGGGATAGAGAAGCAGCCTGCCTGGTATAGTACTTTCTGTTTTACCATATAAATGTGGAAGAGGCTTGTGTACCTCAAGTGAATCCTGCTGCCATTAAAGGACTTTTGCCTGTTACTGTTCACCATATAAATGTGTGAGGAGGCTTGGTTAGCTCAAGTGAATCCTGCTGCCATTAAAGGACTTTTGCCTGTTGCAGTTTGCCATATAAATGTGTGAGGAGTCTCGTGGAGCTCAAGAGTAGCCCTGCTGACATTGAAGGACCCTATCTTGTTTGGAGGTCGTGAGTACTAATTCAGAGTTCGCTCCCTGTTGAATTGCCACATTGAATCAAATGGAATCACTGTACTGCTGACTGTTTAAACTAATTTTCTTTTCTCTGTGGGAAAGGGCCCCTACCAGCTGCCACGGTTTGGACTAGCCACTAGGGCTTGGGTACCCAGGGACAGTAACTGGTAGGGATAGGCCTGTGCACAGAGCCATAGGTAGATGAGTAAAGTGATAAGCTAATTAACCTGATTTCCCCCTGTCCTTGTTATATTCCCCCTAAATAAATCAGAGCTGCTTGTTTCAGCAAAGTTATACTGCCTGAGGTATTTGTCTATGTTAAAGTATTGTACTGTGATTGTTGCACTGTATCTTATTTTACAGGAGATCCCAGTGCCTGAACCAGCCCTGGGGGTAAGTGTATACTGTGAAGGTAATTCTGATATATTGTGTGGGCCACTAGTGGGAAGAAAGGGGGGTTGCAGTGTCCCAGAGGGCTGTGACCAAGTAAGTTTAACTATTGCAAACCCTGACCTCTGGGTGGAGGCACCCGCCATTGGATCCAGGCCCCTCAACCTGTTAGTGGCAAATCAGGCAGGGGTAGTAGCCCCTGGGATAGCGCCATCTAGGGGTTACATGAAGTAAGTGGGAACAGTGGCTATTTTGGTCACAGATAGCAAATGCCTTAAATGTTTAACTATTTACATCTTTATCCCACTGGTTTAATATGGCTGGCTATCCTAAATTATACTGTATGAAAACTGTATACAAGGATAGAACACCATATGATGTATCACTACTCGATGGATTAATAATACTGATGCTAACATATGTGTATCGCAGAGAATGTGGGAGCTATTGTAACCTTGCTCCATCGAATGTAATGCTTTGGTGTGTTCATGTTAAAATGAATAAAATTAAAGTTTAAAAAAAAATGTTAAAAAACTTCCCATGGGGTTCTAGCCCCTCCAGCGTAGTACCCACCAGTGATGAATCTTGAAGATATTTACAGTAAGATCAAGAATTTTGGTAGGTATGTAATTTTCATTTTTTCCCTCTTACCTGGAAACATAGAATCATATATACCTATACTCCTTCAGTCAGCTTTATCTTTATTTTCTCTCCCCCCCCCCACCTCCATCCTTCGGGCTCTATTACCCTCACTCTATCCCTGCCTTCTTTCTTTCTCTCCTGGTGGACAGAACTGAGGGGTGGGAGGCGTCTGCATTGGTTACTGGCTACTCCATGAGCGCCACATAAAATGTAAGCCTCGTGGGCAGCACCATCCCAATGTCGGCCCCCTCTAGCTCTGAAAAATTTAAAGAGACAAGCCCTTTTTCTTCCTGAGCAGAGTCCAGCTAGACCCAGTTGTAATGAATGGTGAAGATATTTGGGAAAATCAAGAATTATGGTGCGTACAAAACTTTCATTTATCTGTCCCTCACATTCTTTAAGTCCATACATATGCCACAGGGCATATCCTGGGAACAGGCACTCTTCCAGCGGTCAATGGAGAAGGCCATAGTCAACACGAATCTGCTCCATTTGTTGGTGTACTTGGATGACCTCATTGGCTTTGGCAAGACATTGGAGGAACATGAGGATGGACTGATGAAGGTCTTGTATAGATTTCAGGAATACGGATTGAAAGTACTGTAGAACAGGTTATATTTGTTGCAGAACAGCTACAGCTATATTCACTCAAGTGGTAATTGCATGAAAATAAAATGGCACTAATTGGCCAAAGTTGCACATTTTCAATGGGAGTGAATTAGGCACCAATTGCAGAGTGTGAAATTAAATTTGTGCAATTGCAGACAAAGGGGAAGGATGGGGTGGGGGGACGGTCAGATGGGGAGGGGATAACAGATATTAAGATTCCAGAGAAGAGGTTGTTGGATGGCCTAAGATCTCTTAGGGTGGACAAGGCTCCAGGTCTGGATGGGATACATCTGAGAGTGCTGATGGAACTTGCAGAGGTGCTGGCAGCACCCCTAATGGATGTATTCAACACCTCCCTATGGACAGGATGTGGCCACTTGACTGGAGAATGGTGCATGTGGTACCCCCCACATAAGAGTGGCCCCAGGGATGAGCCAGGAAATTACAGGCTAGTCAGCCTCACATCCTTAGTGGGGAAATTGATGGAGACCATCCAAAAGGAACGGTTGGTGGAATTCATGCAAGAACACAGGCTGGGGGATGACCGACAACACAAATTCATCGACGGCAGGTCATGCCAAACAAATCTGGTTGACATCTTTGACTGGGTGACTAGGTCGCTGGATAGGGGAAAGGCAGTTGATGTCCTGTATCTGGATTTCAGTAAAGCCTTTGACTCAATGCCACATGGCAGACTGATAAGTAATTCAGGGGTATGGGGGCAGGGCAAAAACTGGTTAGGTGGGTGTAAAGTTGGTTGGGAAATAAGAAACAAAGGGTGGTAGTGGGGGGGGGGACTCTTAACATTCCAGGCAGTTATCAGCAGTGTCCCACATGGCTCAGTCCTAGGACATGTCCTATTCAACATATACATAGCGGATATAGTGGAAGGGGTGGAGAGCAAGATAAGCCTGCTCACCGACGACACCAAATCTAGTGCAGTGATGGATCTTCCTGGAGTAAAAGTCTTCACCATTCATACACACTAACGGGACTATGCCAGAGGCACTAGGACCCAGCAGGAGCCAAAAATCTTCAGGAGGGCTGAGGTAGGACCGTGCATATGCAGCACAGTGAGATTGGCTCGTGCCTGTATAGGCTATCTTGGCATTGACCCACCAACTGCCTCTGTTCCTTTTTTCCCCCCGACATCGAGTGCACTTCAGTAGTGACGTCGCTCACCCACCGGGAATCAAATTTCCACCTATACGACAGCAGCATATAGCTGTTCAGTTTCATTTAGCATTATGTAGTATTTTTAGTATTATTTTTATTATTAGTTTAAAAAAAAGGACTTCTGAAGAAAGAAAACAGCTCTCAGACTTCCATCGACGGGATCGATCATGGACGGTATCGATGATGGTATGGAGACTTTGCTGGAAAGTTGTTCTGGCAGTGGGGCTATGTCCAGTCCACTGCCCTTTGCAGGGGGGGTCCCAACCCCGGACAGTCCAGTCCAGTGCTCAGGAGGGAGGGCAGTCCTCCCGAAAGCGCAAAAAGTAGTGGGCCCATTCTCGATCTCAATCGGGGTCCCAGCACTGCTCACCCTCTGGTAGGTTTGAGTGGGAGTCTTCAGTTGCAGAGAGTGGTAGGCCCCCCCGACCCCTCATGGGGTCTCCAGTGGTCTCCACTTTTAACAGCTGAGATTCTCAATGTCAGAGCCCCTCTCTGTCCTCTGATGGGGTTTCTGGTGGGCAGTTTCACCACTGGGCTGCTCTTATGAAGTAGTGGGTACAGCATCTGTCTCGTCTGCCCTTGGGCTACAGGCATGGGCAGTGGCCCTTGCCTGTGGACCTGGTGCCTCGACCTTCAGGTCTTAGGGCCACTGGACCAGGGCTGGGGCAGTTGGGGCAGGATACATGTTCGGTGCCGGCGACAGAGATTTCTCCTTCTGCGGTACTGACGCCTCCGAAGTCAATTGCAGGGGCCGGCACAGGTACCATTTTCCTCCCCCCTTTCCTCTAGGTCTGACAAAGGTCCAGTGTCTATGTTGCATGCGGAGCTGGGCCCTTTGGTGCCACGTTCAGTGTCAACCTCTTTGGTGCTGTGCTTTGTACAGCATTGGTGGGTTCGTTGGTGTCATGTGCGGCATCAACTTTGGCACCCCATGCGGTGTCAACCTTGGTGCTGCATGCAGTGTTGGCCTTCATGCTGCATACAGTGTCAGCCTTGGTGCCACATGCGGTGCCGGCCTCGGTGCGGCATTGACCTTGGTGCCAGCCCTGGTGCCAAGTCATTCAGTGCCATGTACGGTACTGAATTCTTCAATGCTGATACTGACTCCGGTTATTCTTGTGTACCCCTCCTCTGGACCAGGTCTCGGTCTAGCAGGATTTGTCCCTGATGTCCTGGGGTGGAGGACGAATACGATGAGTCTGATCCTGATCTGATTCTATCTGATGATACCTGGGATGACTCAGGTAATGACCTGGAAAGCAAACCTTCTGTCTCAATTAAGTCCTTAGTGAAGGTCCTGTCTTTCCAGTCCCTCCTTAGGAATGTGGGTACAGCCCTGGTTCTCCAGACCTCCTCAGTGGACCCAGGGAAGCTTCTGCATCTCCAGTTCTTTCATGTTCCTAACATCCCTACGGATGTCACACCCCCGTTCCCCCATCCTCTGAGACGCTGTCAGAGATAGCATGGGCCAGGCCTGTGCTTATCCCATCTGTGGCTGAGGCCAAGAACAGGAAATACGCCCCTCCTAAGGAAAGACCTTTTCCATCATCGCAGCCCTTTGTGGTGCTTGCAGAGAGTGAGTAAGGTTGTCCTTCCCCAGGAGACTTCGGCACAACCTATCAATAAGGAGTCTCACAAGGCTGACACCTTAAGAAAATGTGTTTTCAAATTCGCAGCCTTACGAATGCGTATTGCTAGCTATCAGGGTTATTTCTCTCAATACAAGTGCACCCTGTGGAACACTCTTAAAGCAATAGTCGAGAACCTCCCAGAATCAAAGATTAATTTGGAGCTTTTCCAAATGATTACCAGGGGCATAGCATCCAACAACCATCAGTTGAAAGCTGCTATGGATGCTTATGATGCTGCAGCATGGGCGGTGGCCACTGGTATCTGCATCCGGTGACACTCCTGGCTCAAAACGTCAGGCTTCTCACCTGAGGATCAGTGACAGGTGATGAACATCCCCATGAATGGGGCTTCTTTGTTCAACCCTCAAGTGGAACAGGCATTAGAGGCCACTCAGAAGACCAGAACTGCCATTATAACAGCCAGGCCAGCTCCTGCGGCCCCCTCAAAGGGGCAGCAACCGTCGACAATTTCGTAACAGGCAGTCCTTTTGAGGTAAGGGCCAAGGAGCCTTTAATAAAAAACAAGCTCCTGAGCTGCAAAAGAAAATGCAGCAAAAGACACAGGGCTGAAAAACACCCAGCACCAGCCTCTGAAGATCCTGCCCAGGTCCCACCTCAGCTGTCTGAGGGGGACACCGCAACGGCAATGGGAGGTCTTATGACTTTCCTGAAGAAAGCTTCTCTGGACCCGGATGCTCTAGCAAACTACAGACCAATCTTGAACCATCCCTTTATAGAGAAGGTTACTGAGAAAGTAGTGGCGATACAACTGGAGAACCACTTAACCATCCATAATATCTACGAACCTCTCCAGGCGGTTTTCGAAAGAGGCATAGTACTGAGACCATGCTGGTTCAGGTGCTCAATGATCTCCTGATGGTGAGAGATCAGAGAAACCATTCCATTCTGGTGCTCCTTGCTCTCTCCTCAGCCTTTGACACTGTGGACTGTGGGGTACTGCTTGAGCACCTGAGGTTCATCTGTAGCCTGACATGCACAGTCCTCAGGTGGTTTACATCTTTCCTTACTGGCAGAATGCAGACAGTTTGTCTGAAATGTTTTTTTCAAACTCACTCTCTCTCTCTCTCTCTCTGTCATGTGGGGTTCCTCAGGGCTCGGTGCTGTCCTCCATGTTGTTTGTAGTGTACATGCTGCCCCTCGGAGACATTGTAAGACCGTATGGGCTGAGGTTTCACTGCTATGCTGATGATACCCAGATCTACCTGTCTTTTGCACCTGACCAGGATAGTACTCTCTAGGTATTTAACCACTGCCTTGCTGAAATCCAGGATTGGATGAATTCGAGGTGGCTAAATTTGAACACGGGAAAGACTGGGGTGATAGTTGTGGATCCGGGTCACCGGATAGAGGGGTTGAGGGCTGGTCAGCCCTCTGGACATTATCTGGGGGGCTCCCAGATTCTTACCTCTGAACGGGTGCGAGATCTGGGGGTGGTGCTTGATGATGGGATGACCCTATGATCCCAGGTGTCGGCAGTCGTCAAGTCTGCCTTTTATCATCTTAGGAACATCGCCAGGATCAAGCGCCTTGTTCCATCTGGGGATCTGCCTACGTTGGTCCATGCCTTTGTGACCTCGCACCTTGGCTACTGCAACTCCCTATACTTAGGGCATCCTGGGGTTGATATCCACCCCCTGCAGTTAGTGCAGAACACTGCAGCATGATTGTTGATGGGGACTTCCCGTTCTTCGCATGTTACCCCAGTGCTGTGCGATCTGCACTGGCTGCCGATTCAGTGGCGGATCACCTTTAAAGTTGGTTTACTGACTTATAAATCCCTACATGGACTTGGCCCTGACTACCTGAAAGAGCTTCTTGTTCCCTTATGCCACGTGTGACAGCTCCGTTCAGATGACAAGGGGTTGCTAGAGATTCCGAGGGTGACTTTGAAAACTTCTGGAGCCCATGCATTTATGTTTGTGGCCACTACCCTCTGGAATTCTCTACCCCGTCAGCTCCGGGAGTGCGCGACTGTGGGGGGATTTAAACAGGCGTTTAAAACCTTTCTGTGGTGTCAGGTCTTTCAGTGATGTATAGTTGTATGGACCTGTTATTTTATGTATTATTGTATTTGTTCTACGCAATTATGTTTTAATCTTTGTACAGCGCCTTGATATTTCGAAAGGCGCTTAAAAAAAAGTTTATTATTATTATTAATTTTACAACCAGTGGAAGACCATCACTACAGACAAGTGGGTTCTCAGGATTATACGAGAGGGATACTCTCTCAATTTCGCAGAGATCCTCCCTGATCTTCCACCCAAGCGATAACACAGTCTGTCCACCGCTCAGTCAGACCTTCTTGCTTTCGAGATACAGGGCCTTCTGAAAAACAGGAGAGTAGAAGTGGTTCTGCAGGCAGAACAGAACAGAACATGGGGTTCTACTCCCATTACTTCCTGGTAACAAAGAAAACAGGGGGCATGCACCCAATTCTCGACCTCAGAAAGTTAAACAAGCACCTGTTCAGGGAAAAGTTCAAAATGATCTCCCTGGGAACACTACTACCACTGATTCATCAGTACGACTGAATGGCTGGCATTCCTGGATATGCAGGACACCTACCAGAACATCCCAGAGCATCCAAGTCACTATAAGGAGCACTGTTTTGTGGCTCTGGGTCAGTACTACCAGTTCGGAGTCCTGCCCTTTATGCTCTCCTCGGTGCCTCGAGTCTTTACAAAGTACTTCACAGTTCTCGCAACGCACCTCAGAAAACTCAGCATTCAAGTCTACCCATACCTGGATGATTAGCTCCTAGCAAGCCCATCCAGGCAGGAGATGCTAGAAGCAGTCACCACAGCTTCTCAGTTCCTCACTTCCATGGGGTGCTGCTGAATCTGGAAAATTCCAAGCTCCAGCGCTCCCAGCAATTCCTCTTCACAGGAGCCCTCCTGGACACTTCCAGGGCAAGGGTTTTCCTTCCAGAGGACAGGAGAAATGACATTCTCCAGACGGCTCGCTACATCAAGGGGAGCAACTCTGTTTGAGCCCTCTCAATGCAGTGGATGTTGGGCCTCATAGCATCATTCTTCACGGTGCCTCTAGCCTGGCTACACATGAAGACCACACAGTGGATGCTCAGCACACAGTGGTCACTGACCACGCACCCTCAGTCCTTCCACATAAAAGTGACGGAGCCTCTGACAAGATCACTTGCATGGTGGACACAGGAAAACAAGCTTCTTCAAGGTCTACCCTTTGCCCCACTGGAATCTCAGGTCAGCATCACCATGGATGCATCTCTGATCGGTTGGGGAGCTCAGTGTCAAGACACCCACACTCAGGGAGTGTGGAGCCAGGAGGAGTCTCATCTACACATAAATGTGTTAGAGATGGGAACTGTCTTTTATGCTGTCCGAGCCCTGAAGGATATCCTCTGTCACAATGTAATTCTCCTTTAGATAGACAACAAGGCTATAATGAATTACATCAACAAGCAGGGTGGAGCACACTCATACCCTCTGTGCAGGGAGACCATGTGGGTATGGGAATAGTGCCTGAAGCACAGTGTTCTGATTCAGGCAATCTACCTGCCAGGAACTCAGAATGACCTAGCAGATTGCCTCAGCAGGATGGAGGTGGATGGACACAAATGTTTGCTCGCTGCAGACGTTGTGCATTCGCTATTTGACGAGTGGGGTAGTCCAGACCTGGACATTTTTGCATCCCCACGCAATGCGAAACTGCCTCTATTCTGCTCCAGAAATCCAGAACCTGGTGTTTTCTGTCAGGATGCATTCAGACTGCGGTGAACAAGACACTTTCTGTACACATCTCCCCCTCTTCCATTAGTTCAGAGGGTGCTGCTCAAACTGGAGGCATGGGGGAAAGGTTGACTCTCATCGCCCTGTACTGGCCTCATCAGTTATGGTTTCCATTAATCAACAGGTTGTCAGAAGTCCCCCCCCCCCAGAGATAGCTTCCCTTTTGGATGACCCTCCTGACAGAGGGACCCCTGGTCCATCCCAACCTGCGCTCCCTTCATCTTCATACCTGGCTTCTGAGGAGATAGAAGTGGGTAGGTTTAAGGTCTCTCAAAGAATCTCAGAAATCCTCTTAGCAGCACGTAAGCCCTCCACTAGGTAAACTTACACAGCTAAGTGGAAGCGATTTTCTGTTTGGTGTGCAAAGTCCACACTGGACCCTTTTTATTGCCCACTGAATAAAGTATTAGAGTACCTCATAGACCTGTCAAATTTATTTCTTTATTTATTTATTTGAGTTTTGGTAACCGGGTAAGTCCACTGAGACAATTACAGTCCTTTTTCAGGGTCGACCCGAGGTAGAAACAAATGAATACAGAATAGTACAAAAGAGACGAGATAGAGGGGATCTTCTATTACTATTTAATATTTTAAAGGACGAGGATCTAAAGTACGTCTGTAATTTAAAATTCACAGATAAAATGTATGGGTTACGATGTAACAACAGGCAACTTCAAATTCCAAGGGCATTTACAAACAAAAGAAAATATTATTTCACTCTTAGGTCAGCTGAACTATGGAATACCTTACTTCAACATATAGTGGAGCAATCATCATGTAAACAATTGAATAAATTCTTTCTAGGGAACACTTTGTAGATATCCCCCACTGTTGTAGGGAAAGTGGTCTCGATGGGCC
Organism: Neoceratodus forsteri; assembly: GCA_016271365.2. NCBI lineage: Eukaryota > Metazoa > Chordata > Ceratodontiformes > Ceratodontidae > Neoceratodus > Neoceratodus forsteri. Next base: position 1,114,395,615 of record CM028130.1, read on the forward strand.
TAGTGCCTTCTTCCACTTTTTCAAACCGAGTAAACAAGTAAATACAGTACAGTCAGATACAGCAGATATACGTAGTCAAGATTACAAAAATAGGCATACAGTAAAAGGAGGTATATAAAAAAAGCATTATACATTAAATAACAAGGCATAATAAAGGTATATACAATCTTCACTAAGTACAGAGATGCAGGGCTTATACAGTTGATTTCACGGGATACAGTCCTAAAGCTGAGAGGAATAATTTATCGGATATGGGGCAATTAGCAAATGGCATAGTAAGATAAAGAGCAGGGAGAGGGAGAGAGATGAGGGAAGGAGGGTTCGGGGCAGGTAGGAGAAGGTGTGAGAAGAGGGAAGAAGGTCCAGGGAAAGGTAGGAGGAGGAGAGAGGAGTAGTGCAGAGTGAGAATAGATAAGGCATTAGCAGAAGCAGGAGCATGATACAAGAGCCAGAGAGTGAGGCAAGCAAATTCAGTTGGAACTTGGGGAGAGAGGAGCAGGACAGGATGAAGGGAGGGAGGGAGGCAGGGCATTCCAGTCAGATACTGCTGCAAAGGAGAAAGGCTTATGGGCAATAGCTAGATGCAAATTTGGCTTTATGAGAAGGGGGAAGGAGGCAGATCTGAGGGCATGAGGAGCTTGTCTTAGTCGTAAGGTCTCACTGAGGCAGGGAGGTGTGAATTTGTGGACAAGTTTAAGCATGAAGCTCAGGGAGGAATACTTGAGTTTGGATTCATAGGGCAACCAACCCAGTGAGGACAGTACATCACAGTGGTGATGGCAGGCATTAACCCTGAAGACAAACCTTCCAACTCTATGATAAGCCTGGGAGAAGAAAGACGGGGTTGAGGAATTAGTAGAGAACAGAAGGAGTGCACCATAAGTTAGGAGAGGAAGAAGGGATGATGAAGCAATCTTGAAGCAGGAGGCCGCAGAGAGAAAGGGATGAATGCAATAGAGGAGACCTAGTTTCAGGTTCACAGATCTAGTGACACTGGAGACATTTATATTATTTATTTATTAAATTTTGGTGACCGGGTAGGCCCACTGAGCCCCAAAGGTCCCTTTTTCAGGGGCGACACGGGATAACAATACAAGTTATAAGAATGAACAAGGACATAAGGAACATTTGAGGCATTGTGAGTTACATCATGAGGTGGTTACAGTAAAGAAAAATAGTGGATACAGGCATGGTTACAGGCATGTAAAAGAAAAGCAGTGGATACAGGCATGGCTTACAGGCACGGTAAAAGAAAAGCAGTGGATGCAGGCATGGGTACAGGCATGGTTATCATCATGACATGTAAGCAATTGGTAGTACTTTGCATGTAGTTTATTCAGGGGTTACACGTGGCCTCTGGCGAGCAGTCTGTATAAGGCAGGTAGTAGGAAGGTTAAGCTAGGAGACGGGAGTTGGAGAGGAGGGGAGTACCTTAGGAGCTTTAAGTGCCATGACAGTGGCATACGCTTGAGGTCAGCAGATGGGACTTAAGCCTGGTGCGGAAGTTCATGAGTGAGCAGGAGGCCTGGAACTGGGGAGGGAGCTTGTTCCATTGGCAGGCTGCTTGGGAGGAAATGGATCTTCCGCCAGCGTTTGTCCTTACCCTAGGGACTTCTAATAGCGTTCTATCTGAGGTCCTTAGGTTCCTTGGGTTGAGTTTGAGGGTTATGGTCCCGGCAATGCTTGGCAGAGTGTGGGGTTTGAGAAGCTTGTAGGCCTGGACAAGCAAGGGGTGTTGGAGGCGGGCGACCAATGTGGGCCAATGAAGATTGGCCAAAGTGTCACAGTGGTGACGTCTCAGGTGGTCTAAGGTTGCAAAACGAGCTATTTTATTATATAGGGTTTACATCCTGGTAATCTCTTGTTTAGCCATGCCCTGTATGCTAGGGTCTGCAAAGGTCAGGTTGGGTAGAAGGACGCTGGTAGCTACGGAGAGCCTGGCTTCAGGGATGAGTTGGTCCCTGAGTCGGTACAGGGTGCCAAGTTTCTGATGTAGGGTCCTGGTGACCTGGTCCACATGTTCCTTGTATGTGATATTCTAATCCAACGTGAGGCCTAAGTATTTAAGGGAGGGGACTACGTTAATGGCTTTACCAGAGAGTGAGGTTAAGGAGAGGGATGAGGACCTGTCAAATCCCAGGATCTTGACCGAAGAATAGCATCTTGGTCTTGTCGGCATTTAGTACCATTCTGTTCTTACATAGCCAAGTCTCTAGTGAAGTGAGATCCTTTTGGAGTAGAGGGCCTAGGGCAACCACGTCATGCAGGGTCGGAAGATGACAGTATCATCAGCGTACTGCACAACCGAGCTCTCCCTGCAGTGGGTACGCAGGTCATTGGTAAACAAGGAAAACAGGAGGGGGCCTAGAATTGAGCCCTGAGGTACACCCTGGTTTAGGGGAAGTGGGTCAGATATGGTCCCTTTCCATGAGACCCTCTGTGCCCTGCCTGATAAGTAGCTCCCAAACCACTTCAGAGCATGATTGTTTAGGCCTACATTTTGCAGCTTCTGTAGCAGTAAGTTGTGGTCGACGAGGTCGAACGCCTTGAACAAGTCTATAAATACCGCACCAGTGGGTATCTCTTTGTCCATTGCCCTGAGAACTTCATCCGTGAAGTTAATGAGGGCAGTGTCAGTACCATGGTTTATTCTAAATTCATGTTGGAAGGGGTCAAGGAGCTGATGAGCTTCCAGGTAGTCCCTGAGTTGATTGTAGATGACTCTTTCTTGCACCTTAGCAAGTGAGCAGAGGAGGGAGATGGGTCTGCAGTTGTTGAGTTTTTCCCCTGAGCCCCCCTTTGTGAATAGGGACAACATTGGCATGTTTCCACAGGTCAGGGACTGCTCCTTCCCTCAGTGATCGATTGAGGAGCATGGTTATAGGCCAGGCTAAGGAGGTAGCTCCTGCCTTGAGTAGCCGAGTGTTGATACTGTCGGGTCCCCCTGACCCTTTCGGTTTCAGGTTCCTTAGGAGGTTTAGTACTTCAGTGCATTTAGCCAATCTCAGGTGAAATGGGGGTCTTTCCATGTGAGGTGGTTCATCTGAGGTAGGGGGGAGAGTCTGGGGAGACAGGCAGGTCTTGTAGTCCTCGAGGTCTGAGAAGTGCCTGTTAAGGGCAGCCGATATTTGAGAAGGGTTAGTTGTGAGCTGACCGTTAATCTCCATGGGACAGGACTCAGGCTTTTTGCTGCCCTTGATCAGGTCATTGATATGATTCCAGAATTGCTTGGGGTTGCCCAGGCTGGTTTTCTGGAGGTGTGTTAAGTAATCTCTTGTAGCGAGTTTTATGGCTCTCTTGGCTTTGTTCCTCAGGGCTTTGTATTCAGCGAGATCTGCCGGGAGGGAGGAGAGCCTAAACTTTTTCCAGGCTTTTTCCTGAGTAGCCATTAAGGTTTTGAGGGGGGGAGAGATCCACTTGTAGCAGCTGCATTTAGCCCTCATTCTCTTCATTGGAGCAAAGAGGTTGGCTGCTGTGGTTAGTTCATCCTGGAAGTATAGAACAGCCTCAGTAAGAGTAGGGAGAAGATTTATGGGGTTCCAGTCCAGACTAACTAGGTAGTGATTGTATTGTAGTTCAGAGAACTTGGAGAAGTCACGGGCGGAGAGAATTCTAGGTTGGACCTTGGGTGGTTTGTTTTTCCATATACAGAAGATTGGGGAATGGTCACCAGGAGTCTGCCATTGTGCCTGCACTCTGTATATTAGTGGGGTTAGACACAGAGAGCCCAGTCAAGAGTGGTGTGGTTCCCAGTTTTGTAATTAAGTCTGGTCGGTTCAGAGATGACCTGCGTCAGATCTGCTTCATGGGTAAGTGACTTCGAGGCATGACCAGGGTCCTGGGCCCAGTTAATGTTGAAGTCACCCAGGATTAGTTGCTCCGTTGTTACCTTGATAGCCGTATCGTTTGTGATGGCTTCAAGGGATTTGAGGGCTGATTTTGGTGCATGGTAGACACAGCCAATTGTTAGTTGTTTGGCGTGCCCTAGGGTTATCCGGATGTATATGCTCTCTCCCTCAGCAGTAGGATTAGTCTGCAGGGGTAGAGGTGACACAAAGAGGTCATCCTTAGCATAGATTAGGACCCCACCCCCTTTTTTGGTTTCTCTGTCATTGTGGTAGCTATTGTAGCCCACGACCTGAATCTCGTGGTCATGGATGTGGGCTTTTAGCCACGTTTCAGAGATGGCTAGTAAGTCTGGTTTGTAGAGGTCCAACCAGGCCTGGACTTCATGTATTTTTAGTCTAAGACTACATATGTTTATATGTGCTATCTTCAGACCCTTGGTGGCCGCCCATTGATGGTCCTGGGGGGATGCTACCAAGGTATTGGGTACATATGGGCCAGGGTTAGGTTGAATATCACCTGATAGGAGAAGTAGCAAGACTAGTAACCTGAGCAGTTTAGTGCTAGGTATTGAGATGAGGTGTCTTCGACGCGTCCTGCTCATATGGTAAAGCAGGTCATAGCATACACCCTTTTTTATGATCTCATGCTCTGTTAAGAAAGTAGATATACTTGAGATAGGGCAGCTGCTAAGGAAGTCGTGTGGGGGGATATTATGTAGACTGCCCACTGGTTCTGGGGGGAAATGGGTCTATGAGCCTGTCCACCCAGAGTAGGGTCAGTGAGTAGATTATGGCAAGTAGTACACCCCTAATAGGGGGAGGGACACTTGGGTCCCTAGCACACCAAGGAGGGTAGAAGGAAGCATATACTAAGTAAGGCATTATTATTGGATGATGTCAGCGTAGCGTAGGTAAGAGTAGGGTGCTCAGAGTCTATCTGACTTGAGTCTGAAGGGTGGATGACAGACACTTAGGGCTTCCTGTTTTCAGCTGCAGAGCTGTTGCACAGGCAGTTTTAAGGAAGTCGTCAGCCTGTTCAGTGAAGCTTAGGGGAACCTCAAACTACAACCTCCCCTTGTAGCAACATCGGGAAAGAAGTAGAATGATAATGCAGGCCATATTGCCCACGATTGAGTACAGTGATTTGTGTAGAAGGACCAAGAATCCCTCTAGTGGCAGGTCTGTATAACCTGCTAATGGAAAACTAGCCACTTGATGAGTAAATAACATACTTTTAGTCTTTTTTGTATCAAGAACAAGATGATTGCTCCTGAACCAGCCCTCCAGGGAAGCGAAGTCAGAAGCAAGTTCTTGATTAATCAGAGCAATATCTGGAGATGAGTAATAGATTATGGCATCATCAGCATAGAGGTGTACAGAGACCCCTCCACAGAAGTTGGATAAGTCATTAATGAATAGCGAGAGCAACAATGGTCCCAAAATGGAGCCCTGTGGAACACCATGAGTAATGGGTCTAAGATCAGAGACAGAGACAGCCCACTTGACCCTTTGGGAGTGGCAGGATAGATAGCTTTGGACCCAATTCAATGTGCTGGAATCCATACCAAGAACATGAAGCTGATGGAGCAGAAGACTGTGATTCACCAGGTTGAATGCTTTTGTAAGGTCGACAAAGATGGCACCAGAGGCAGAACCATGGTCCATTGCCTGAAATATGTCTGAGGTCACTTTTACTAGGGCAGTAAGGGTATTATGATTAAAAATAAGATGGTAGATATATGTTCTCCCTGGGAATCAAACCTCTGACCCTTTGCGTGTGAGGCAAAGGCATTTCCAGTGTACCATGCAGGACTGCAATACTTGACAGTGAAGGTACACCTCCGTGCCGTTTCCGCTTACCATGAGCCAGTGTAGAACATGTCGCTGACTCAGTTACCACTAGTCAAGAGATTCCTCAAGGGTATCCTACACACTAGACCCTCGATCAGGAAACCAGTGGTAATGTGGGATATCAGCCTCATGCTAGATATGCTCACCTGTAAACCTTTTGAGCCTCTAGCCACCTGTGACTTGAAGTTTCTGACCTGGAAGAGTGCCTTCTTAGTGGCCATATCTCCTGCTCGCAGAGTTTTTGAAATTCATGCCTTGGTTACAGACCCTCCATTTACTGTCTTTCACAAGGACAAGGTGGTACTTTGGACTCACCCTAAATTCCTGCCCAAGGTAGTTTCGGAATTTCACCTTAACCAGCCCCTAGTTCTTCCCAGTTATTTTGCCAACTTCCAGAATGAGGGGGAATGCATCCTTCACTCTCTGGATGTCAAGAGGGTTCTGCGATTCTACATCACAGAACTAAAGAGATTCACAAATCCAAGCAACTTTTTGTACCTTTCAGCATGGCCTGGCTGGGTCAGCCTGTTGCCATTAGATGCATTTCTGCATTATTGGTGGCATGTCTTCATCTCTGCTACTCGATGGCGCAGGTCAAGTTGGAAGGCCGGGTTTACGCCCACTCTACCAGAGTAGTTGCAGCATCCCTGACAGAAATTCATAATGTACCCATTGCAGATATTTGCAAAGTGGCTACTTGGAGCTTGGTGCACACCTTTTTGAAGCACTATGGTCTGGATGTCCATGCCAGACAACACCCTTCCTTCGGCAAGACAATCCTTAATGGACGTCTGTCCTGACTGAGCTCTGTGTCCTGCCGCTTTACTCAAGGGAATTGGTTTTTAGATTGGTTCTCTCCCATTAGTGTGAATGAATGGTGAAGACTTTTAGCCCAGGAAGATATGGAAATTATGTACCTACCGTAATTCTTGATCTTCTTGGACAAGGTCTTCACCATTCATTCACACACCCACCCACCATCCATCCCCTGAGCTCACTCATCCTGCTTCTGGTCTTCACTCCCTCATTGGCTTGGGCTGTGAAGACGTTGAGTTGACCCTTCTTACACGGGTCATCCGGGCTATCTTATGCCCGGATTAGGTTAGGTGTTTTCTAGGTTAGTTTATGCTGCACCTCCTCGGTCAAAAAGGAAATGAGGCAGTTGGAGGATCAACGCTGAGATAGCCTATATGGGCGTGAGCCAGTCTTGTGGTGCCATGCATGCATGATCCTATCTCGGAGTCAACCCTCCTGAACATTTTTGCTCCCACTGGGTCCTAGCACCTCCGGTGCAATCCCATTAGTGTGAATGAATGGTGAAGACTTTGTCCAAGAAGATCAAGAATTATGGTAGGTACGTAATTTCCATATTCTGAGGAGGAGGGTAGGGTGCTTCAGAAGGATTTGGAGAAACTAGAGAGCTGGTCAAGAACATGGCAGTTGAGGTTCAATGTTGAGAAGTGCAAGGTCATGCACTTCAGGGCAAAGAACCCAAGGAACACCAGTGAGGGAGAGGTTAAAGGTCACAGAGGAGGAAAGGGATCTGGGGGTGGTGGTCACAGGGAATATGAAACACTTGGAGCAGTGAAGGTTAGCATCGGCCAAGGCCAACAAAAGTCTAGGATGTAGTGCCAGAGGGATCACCTCAAGGAACAAGGAGGTGATCCTGCTGCTGTACAGATTACTGGTGAGGCTGCACCTGGAATACTGTGTACAGTTGTGGTGCCCCTACTTAAAGAGAGAGATATCAAGCTCTTGGAGGGGTCCAAAGAAGGGTGACCAAACTAATAAGGGGATGGGGGATAAGCCCTATGAGCAGAGGCTGAAGGAGCTAAATACGTGCTCCCTAGAAGATAGAAGGGGCAGGGGAGATATGATTGAGACCTTCAAGTGCCTGAAGGGCATAAATAGGGTTAGCACTGGGGGTATGTTTCAATTGAAGAGAAGGGATCACTAGGGGCCATAGTATGAAGCTGAAGGGGGGAAGATTCAAGAGGGAACTGATTAGGCACTACTTTACAGAAAGAGTGGTGGCAGCATGGTTCATACTCCCAGAGGAGCTGGTCTCACAGAGTTTGGTGGAGAGTTTTAAAAGGGGGTGGGATAGAGTAAAGGACAGAATAACCATTGGAGTTGACTGGACCCAATGGTCAAGCTCAGTAAAGGAGAAGAAAGGTGACAGTGGTGACAAGGGAGGGTAGCAGCAATGGTGTAAACCATGATTTGCAAAATCGAGCAGACTTGATAGACCTTTTTGGCCTTTATCTGCTGGCTTTTTTTGTATGTTTGAATGATTAGTGCCATGCACCAAATATAACTTGCATGAGCATTAACAGTTCTACAGTATCAGTCAGCAAGTAGCAATTTTGCCAAGCCTTAAAAAAATATGTTGGATATGTCTTGTCATCAGAAAAAGTCTAATCTGATCCATCTAAGGTCAAGTTATTAGTTATGTGGCCTTGGCTGCACAACTTGTCACTGCAGTCATTCCTGTGTTTCTGCTAATACTACAGGAGGTATTTGTATGACTTTTACATTGTTTTCCACATGCTGGTTGGTCTCATGCAAGGATATCCCCCTACCCAATGCAGGAAAGTCACTAAGAATAAGGAACCCTTAAGGAATTGTTATGTTGTAAAGTTAACAAACCTTTTGGAGCCCAGTGGGACCAAAATTGCGAAGATGGGTTCAGGAAGATTTTCTAATACCTCTCTGAAGCCCCTGTTGGCTTTGCCTAACCCAAGAAAGACATATTTTCTGCACAGATATGCCAGCATGAGTGGGCTGGGCACCATCTTGTATCAGGAGTACACTGAAGTAGGGATGTCACGATAATACAATATGACGATATATCACGATAATTACTACTGACAATAATATATCGTTGTAAAAACCCAACATCACGATTATCGTGCAGCACGATATACCACAATATACAGTGATAAAGCACCTCAGATTGCTTTTCCAGCAGTGCGTCCCTTTCTAGGTGCAGCCATGAGTCCTGATTCCCCTCCATCCTCCCATAAGATTTTTACTGTTGTTCCTTAAAATTAGAAATGCAGTGCCAGCCCTGTGGCACAGAGTGCTGAGGGCCTGGGTGCCTCACCTGTAGCCACGCTGGTAAACTAGGTTCAGGAATAGACCTGGGTCACTCGAGGGCTGATTGCATGAAGGAGGACTGAGCATCCATTGATGGCTCTCTTTCTTTGGGGAGGGGGAACAGTGCAAACCACTGCTTGGTCACCATCTAGTGCAGGCTGGATGACGCAGCAGTAGCCGCCTTCTGACAGTCTGGGTGTAGAGGCTGAGTACGTTCAACATCTTTACGTCACATACCCGCACCATCGCACATGTGTCAGCCTGAGGGACAGGTAAAAGAAATGGGGGAGCAGGTAAGTGCACCACCCGACTTAATGGTGAACAGAAGCCTTCGGACCTCTCCACATGTTGATCCCACTGGAGAGACAGGAGGGGGAGCGGCGGTTGGGGCACCAGGACACCCGAAAGCTGCAGCTGGTGGTGACTGGGTCCATACAGCTATGTGGGGATATTTTTTTTTAAATTATACTGATTATTGCGATAATCAGTACATTGTGACAATTTTTACTCAAATATCGTGATACAAAAAATTTGATATTGTGACATCCCTACGCCGAAGGCTTATGACCTGTTTCTTTTGCCAGCTGAAAGTTGACCCCATCTGAGACAAACTACCTGGTGTATAAACTGGAATTATTAGAGTTTAATTGGGCTGCCATTGACCAGTTTCATGATTAACTGTATGGAGCATATTTTACAGTGAGGACTGACACCATCCCCCTCTTTTATGTCAATATCACAGTGAAGTAGGATGCTGCAGGGATATCTGCACTATCCACATACAAATACAGCGCACAGAGTAATGGCAAGGCCTGAATAACATTGATACTTCTGCCTTGTCCGCTGACCACATACTCCTCAAGAGAACCAATACAGAAACTGGCCCAGTGGCATGGAGAGCGGGGGCACTGGGCACATTACCTCCCACCATGCCGGTGATCCAGGTACAGGAATGGACTTGGGTCACTCAGGGGCTGGCCGTGGATGGAGAACTCAGCATCGATAGGACAGCTCTCCTCTCTCAGGGAGGGAGGGACTGCATGTCCTGTGGCTTCCCTGCCACCTAGAGGAATTTAGGTGGCAACACCATGGGACAGCCCGGGAACAGTCCCCATGCCTGGACTCCGGGGACATCTCTGAAAAGGCGGAATATGTACATGCATCATTGCAGGTGCATAGACCCAGTAGGAGAGAAAATAACAGGAAAAAACCCTCTGACAGTGACAGCCCATTCTCTCACAGGCCCTGCACCGATGACTGAACACCTCTTATCCAGGGTCCTGGGGCAGGACCATCAGAGAAGGTAAGCCCCAGAGAAGTCAAGTGACGAGGCCGGAGAGTTCAGTCTAGATGTGGGCTGGTCAGGGAAATGAAGGAGATTAACAGCTTTGTATATAAAAAAAAAGAGAGAGAACCAATGGACTTTTGTGCCCACAGTTACTATAATAGCCATCTGTTCAAACTGAGTACCCAAGGCATAAATTACTCCAGCCAACTATGATGGGCTATTAACATTTTGGGAGCCTCACTTGAAATTCTCCCCAAAGCATATTTTAACTTTACTGGACTGAACCTTACTGTACTGCCATGGCCAAGCTGTGCTAAACTGAAACTGGCCCAGCAAAAGGATTTGGGTCTCCATGAAGTTACTGCCACCCTGGAGAAAGGGTTTGGCTTTGATACTGCTGCCATCTATATGATGTTCCATGAAGATTTGTTCTTAATCTATGTAAGTAAAATCTTGTTAAATAGCTGAAAATCATATTAAAATTGATGAGACATGCCCTCCCTTTGACCCTGATACGTAAGGTTGATTCGGTGAGAATGGTAGTGCTCCCTCAGTTTTTGTATGTTTTCCACGATGTTCCTTTACCAATCCTGAAGTGGAACTGGAGGAAGTAGTGGCTAGCCATAGCCAGATATGTTTGGCCTGGTAAACACCCACAAATCAAACTTTGCACCTGATGCTCCCACAGTCAAAAGGAGGATTGGCATTGCCAGAACTTAAGGAGTATTACACCGCAGCACAATTGCAGGTCCTCCTTTACTGGCACTTAGTTGGAGAAGGCCCACAATGACTGACAATGGAGAGAGATTTACTTCCATTCAGTGAAAGGGCCAGCTAGATGTTTGGATCCCTTCATAGAGACTGAGCAATAGTGAATCAGACCCTCTGGATGTGTCATGTCCAGGAAGTGTGGAAGGACACATGCACCCATTTGGGTTTATCTCTCTACCTTATTTGGGTTTGCCCACTGACCTGGCTTGATTTGTTCATTCCAGCTAGCATGGACCATCCCCTCCTACTCTTTGTTCAGAGCCGACAGGCAAACCAGAGGTGGTGGGGTAGCTATTTACATCACGGATAAATTCCCTGCCTCCATAATTGACTCAACTTCCGTCCCAAAAGAATTCGAAAGCTTGTCATTAAAGATTGAAATTGCCATCGGTGTCTCATTATGTATAATAGGATGCTACAGACCCCCATCAGCTGGACTGCAGTTGTTAAAACATCCCGAAAACATCCTGGATTCGGCATCTTCAGAGTGTATCATACTAGAGGACTTCAACTTAGACTGGCTCTCCAGTGCATCCACCCCACTTAAAATGTTCTGTGATTCCCTTGGGTGGTCACAGCTAATAAATGAATCTACTCATCCTAACAAGCTCAACCCTAATAACAGTACTTTCTTGGATATCATTTTAGTTAACAAACCCCATTTACTCTCCCATGCTGGCGTCTTTTTCTCTGATATTAGCGACCATTGCTTCATCGCGTGTGTAAGATCCACTCTTAAATCCACAACTGTACCAAAATTTTCCTTTAAAAGGTGCATACACAACTTTTATCTCCATGGGTATATATCAGACCTAAGAGACTCCATGCGACGGCTGGACTTCTATCTAGCCAAGTCCCTGACTACGGCTTATAATACTTTCTCAGAAATTGTGCCGGGGGCTTTCAACAAGTATGCTCCATAGTAAAAGTTTGTGCCAGAAACAAATCCTGTCGGTGGTTTACAGAAGACCTGAAAGATGCTTTGAGGAGTAGGGATGTACTCTAGAGAACTGCTAGGAAAACTAATTTAATAAGTGAGGAACCTCTGCACCAAAATGGTCAGAGAAGCCAAAGCTAATTTCTACTGCTCTCAGCTGGAGAGCTCCTAAAGAAATGCCTCCGAATTCTGGAAGACTATCAAAGACATTGAAGGTCACACCACTGTAAATTCCCTACCTACAAAATTATTCATCGACAATACTGTCATCTCTGACAGACCGTCTATCCTCGATGCTCTCAATAATCGTTTTGCCACTGCAGGGCTAGCCTTTGACTCCTCTCCCGTGAATATCCTCCACCAACAACTTAGATTGGATATACAAGAAAAACCCATCCCCAGTCCATCCTTCTCTCTGCAGCCTACCTTCCTGAAAGAAGTCGAAGATCTTCTCCTTCAGCTGGACACTAGGAAAAGTGCTGGGGCCGACCTCATTGACCCGTACTTCTTAAAGGTCGGCTACCATGTCCTCGCAGTCCCAATTACTCATCTCTTCAATTTATCCTTGTCCCAGGGTGACCTACCGACCATTTGGAAAAATGCACTTGTGGTCCCTTTGTTTAAGTCAGGAGATCCTAGTGACCTCAGAAACTACAGGCCAATCTCTCTACTTCCAATCCTGTCAAAGATGCTGGAGAAAATAGTGAACTTCCAGCTTCGGAAGTACCTGGAATCAGAAAAATTGCTCAACCCGTTACAATCCGGTTTTAGAGCACAGCACAGTACAATCTGTGCTCTAGCCAAGGTGATAAACGACTGGCAGCTTGAATTAGACAAAAAAAACTTTGCTCAGTTTTCTTGGACCTAAGCAAGGCGTTCAATACCGTTGATCACAGACTGCTTCTGTCGTCCCTCCATAACATTGGTTTGGATTCCCTATCCCTTAAATGGTTCTCCAACTACCTCTCAGGACAACTTCAACAAGTAAAGGCAGAAGGGGAAGTTTCTCCACCAAAACCCCTATTGAGGGGTGTACCGAAAGGTTCCATTCTTGGTCCCTTGCTCTTCACCATTTATATTAACAACGTAGATGCCCCCATCAAAGAAGCACAAATACACCTATTCGTGGATGATACGGTACTCTATGCTAGTAGCCCCACACCTGAAGTGGCCTCTAAAGCCCTTCAAAACTAATTTAATCTGCTGCAACATCAACTTATAAACCAGAAACTGCTCTTAAATGCAAAAAAAACAAAGCAATGTTCCTCTCGCCCCTTCAAAATGCAATAAATCCTGCAATTGCTGGGACACTCCCGCAGATCTCTACCATTCTAGGTGAGCAGTTGGACTACGTACCAAAGTTCAAGTACCTGGGGGTCTGATTAGACCATAGACTTACTTTCACAGATCACTTAGAAGAACTGGCAAAGAAACTTAGACAAAGACTTGGTCTGTTCTTTAGGATTAATAATTTCCTCACAAGAAACGTTAAACTGAAACTGGTTCAAACTACGTTTCTTTCCCTATTGGATTACGCAGACTTTCTATATAGTCAGGGACCTGCAGGTACCCTAGCCAAACTCAATACGCTTTATCACAGAGCCATAAGATTTATCACGGGTCTTCCATACTCAACCCACCACTGTGCATTGTACACGGCAGTGGATGGTCATCCTTGCTTACAGACAGCAAAAAATGCTGCGTTTGACATACAAAGCTATCTCAGATAAACTGCCCCAGTATATCTCTGTCTGTTTACCTTGTGCACTCTGAGGAAGTATGCCCTGAGAAGCACCTCATATATCTACCTTTATGTTTACAAAGCAAAATCTCGCATTGGCAGAGCAGCCATCAGCTTTGTGCTCCCTCAACTGTGGAACAAGCTGCAAAAAACTTTGAAATTAACTCACCCCATCAGCCTAGCAGCTTTTAAATCTCTATTTCTACATCATAATAAGGAGTCCTGTGCCTGTCTACCCTAAATAGTGACTCCTATAAGTCCAAGCACACTCTAATTACTACTGTTAAAAGACTGATTAAATCCATAATTGACTCTTCCCTCTCCCCTTTTTCTACCCCCATATCTGTCCTTTCCACATTCCTTTGACCCTGGTTCCAGCTCTAAATTCTCCATACCATATCACTATATATCTTCTTATATTAGGTTTTATTTGTGTTCGGTGCACCTGATATGTATATTTCTTTACTTTTATGAAAAATTGTGTCCTACCCAAAACTAGCTGTATCTTCTGTTCCAAACATATACTACTGTCAATGCTACCTGCTGATACTTTGTATATACTGTTATTGTATCTCACTTTATTTGTATTATTACTATTTTCTTGTGTTTTGCATCCCATGTATATTGTCCCTTGTTCCTTGTTAACAAACCCAGGTCCACCTCGAAAATGAGCTTGCTCAATGGTGATCGCCTGGTTAAATAAAGACTTTGATTGATTGATTGATTGATCCTATGACTGGCTTGGGGGCTTCCTCTATCTAACCCAATTTTTTACCAGGGATACTATTAAATCCTTGGAGGAGATGCCATAGCAATATTCTCTGAAAAGGAAAAACTTTAACAGTTATCTTCATGCCCGCCACTTCCAAACTCCTCAACCCTGAGAAATGGGGGACCACAGTAAGGCACTTTCATTTATCACAACTTTAATTATACACATTAAAACTCAGAATGCAAAACATTATGGGTCAAATATTCAAAAGTCAGCACGGGCACTAACCAGTGTTTGCCCATGCTATCTTTGTTTTGCACCCATTTCTGGGATGGGGTCTATATTCAGACACCCCCATAGCACTGGCTAAACCTGTTAGAGCATGAGCACTAACATAACACTGCACACATGCAAATGAGGGGGTCCTTGCCTGCATATTGGTATGGCGGCAATGTCAGAGGTTTGTGTCAGCAGTAATATGCACCCAAAGTGGTGCTATTTACCGCCTTCAAAAACCTAGTCTTAACTGAGCACGAAGCCCACATCCCCACCCTACTGATAATGGAATGGTTATAATGCAGCCACCCACCAACCCCCACCCCCACTTCCAATCCCCTGTCCTGGTAAAACATAGTACTTACTGGTGTCTAATGGCATCCCCCACACAACCATCCCACTAAAGATAATATTTTACCTGGTGTCCAGTGGCCCCCCTGGCACACCTGTCCCAAAGTCATTAAGATGTCTCTGGTGTCTAGTGGCACCCCACTCCCCAATTCCTAGTCCCAGTAATACATAGTATGTCCTGGTGTCTCTTGCCCCCCCCCCGATCATCCATCCTGGTATCATCCCACTGCCCTGGTATCTGATGGCACCACCACCCTCCGATCACTCATCCCATCTATGAAAATTATTCCTGGTGTCTATTTGCAACCCTCCCGCAAACCCATCCTAATGCCATTAAGAGTGCCCTGGTATGCAGTGGCACCCCTGTCCTCTGATGCCCTATCTCAGTAAACCAAAGTATGCCCTGGTATCTAGTGGCACCCCCACCCTCTGATACCATGTCCCGGTAATACATTGCATACCAGTTGTGTAGTGGTACCCTGCACCCTCCGATCCCCCATCCTGGTGCTGTATATGGTTTCCCTGGTGTCTAGTGGCACCCCCCAGCCACCAATCACCCAGCTCATGTCACTTACTTTACCCCTGGTGTCCAGTGGTACACCTGCCCCACCCCAATCCACACACAGACAAGCGAATAGTGGTACAAACAGTGGTGGTTCATTGTCCCCCCCACCAGCCGCACCCTTAATACCACCCATCCATCCCCCCATTAACGATGTGGCTAGGGACATGCAGTAAATCCCAAGACAGTGACCAACACGGCCCTCCTCTCACCACTTCAGCCAACTGCCATACGAGCTGCAGGGAATGTGCTACAGTGTATATAGTATACTGTACACATATTTCCTGCAGCTCATACAGTGACTAGTAGAGGAGGTGAGTGGAGGGCTGTATCGGTCACCGTCTTGGGATGTACTGCACATCCCTGGCCGCATTGGTAATGGGAGTGGGTGAGTGGTGTTCAAGGTGCAGATAGGGGCCGCTGAACCACCACTGTTCACCAGTCCATGTGTTGCCCAGCAGTCTGGGAGCGGGGATACCACTAAACACCACAGATACTGTAAGGCATTTGGGCCAGGTGATTGGCAGTTGAGGGGTGCCACTAGACACTAGGAAAACCACTTACAGCAGTAGGATGGGTGATTGGAGCGGAGGTGCCACTACACAACAGGTATATGATGTATTATTAAGGTGGGGGATCACAGGGTGCCACTAGACACCAGGGCATACTTTGGTTTATCAGGATAGGGGATCAGAGAGTGGAGATGCCACTGGACACCAGGGCACTCTTTAATGTCATCAGAACGGGTGTGTGAGTGGGTGCCACTGGATGCCAGGGAATACTTTACATAGATGGGATGGGTGATTGGAGGGTGGGGGGTTCCACCAGACACCAGGGTAGTGGTATGATACAGGACAGGTGACTGGGGGTGGGGGAGTGCCACTAGACACCACGAACATCTAAACATCTTCAGGACGGGGTGCCACTAGACACCAGAGACACCTTAATGTCTTTGGAACAAGTGTGCGTGGGGCCAGTGGACACCAGGGAAAACATTTACTGTACATTGCCAGGATGAGTGTATGATGGGTGCCACTAGACACCAGAGAATACATTTACATAGACAGGACAGGTGTGCGGAGGATGCCGCAAGTCACCAAATGGGCCACTACATCCAGTGTAAATGATCCCATAATGTGCATGCTAATGGCCCCTTAGCACCTTGTATGCCCAATGGGTCATTTGCATTTTGTGGCTGAATATTGTGCCATGACTTCTGGTGCTATCTTGTCTGGGGGCGCAGTTCCCTATGGGCCGGATACTGCCCAGGTCCATATCAGGGCAGTGAAGACTGACTTGGTGCTGTGATGCCATAGGCTGAAATTCAGTCGGATAGCACTGGTCAGCCATCCAACTGAATATTGTAGACTTTCAGTGGGGCACAGGTGCAGCACAAACCTTTGTGCTCCGCTTTTGTGCATTTTTTAATATCTAGCTCCATTGCTCAATTTTATATAAAGTTATCTAAGAGAAACAACAGAATTACACCCTTTACATTGCTAAAAATTGGGTAAGGAACTAAACAAGGTAATTGACCAGAGACAGTGGGAAGGGGCTGCTATGAGGTGAGCAGAGTATCATCCTCATATGTCTGGTGAGAGTATCCTTGGAAGCATACTGTATCTCCCACTTTTTCAGAACTCAAGTAATTATGACCAAATTTAATATAGAAGGGAGTGCTGCTTGCTGGCGACAGTGTGGGGAGGGTTGAGCAGCACACACACATAATTCACTATTCTTACTTTTGAATGTCATGTATGATGTATCTGTTCTTTATATGATGAATATGTGCATACCTTGTATTAACACATGTATTACATTCCTATTGTTGTACTGTACTCTCCTGGTCATCCCTAAACACAGGCAGCTTCTGTATAGTGTACTTATCCGGTAAACAAAAACTAAATAAATAAATGTGAGCTTGCCCCAGGATCTCCACACTTCTGTCTGCCCTGGAAGGGACTATTTCTGATCCTACACTTCCCCTTGCAACTTACCTCAGAGATATAACTCCTGCACCAATACCCAAGGAACTGTAAAGACAAGTATGTAAAGTATTTACTGAGGGAAATGCTGCAAAAAAATTCTACTACAAAAAAATGGTCAACACCCCAACAGATACGGCTACAAGATGGAAAGAGACAGTTAATGCTAGTTACAGATTGGAGAAAATTATATTTAGTCTCAAGGACAGAGCACAGGGGCTCACCTCTAGATGGACTGCCTGGGTTCTGTGCGTGATGTTATATGACACCAGCTTTGTACCGTGAAGCACTGTGTCAAGCAGTGATGGGAGACCAAAGGTAGATGGGGATTTGGGTCTTGTACCTGCGACTGATGGTGATCTGCTGCTCCCTGTACCCTTCCTGGCCCTGCCCTAAGGATCTGCCCATAATTTTAGAATATTTTCTATCACAGAATTACTGCAAATGTATAGCCACTGGTCTCTCTCCTCCTGCTGCTCAGCATCTCCTAACTGCTGCCCCTACTACTTGGACAACCAGAAGCTCCTCCAAATCCACCTTCCTTGTCCCATTTTGTAGGACCCCCTTGGGGCAGAGGGCTTTCACGTATAGGGCCCCACATTGGCTGAACGTCCTGCCCCCTGAAGTTTCAACCATAAATAACTGAGACTCTTTCAATCTTAAACTCTGGCAGCACCTCCTTTCCTCCAGTTGCTGCGACTGCTACTAGCCAGTCCCCATGGCAGCAGCTCTCTGACCACTTCCCGTGACTGGTCCTTGTTTACTCCTTTATTCCCCCTCTCCATCATGCTCTACTTCCCCTTAACCAACATTTCCTTTGACAATGTCTTTTCTGACTGATCTCAGCACTGTCACTTTTTTCCCTCGCCCTTCCCCCTCCCAACCCCTCGCCCCTGTCCTCTGCCTCCTCCTCTTTGTCCTTCCCTAACTCTGCTCCTGGACTCATACTTCTGACTGTTACCAGCATTACCTGTTTGTTACCGCATTGCTTCCTTGTATATTATATGATTATCTGCAGTCCACCTAGTGCAGTGGTAGTGTCATGGACTGGGGTGCTGAAGGTGCAGGGTTCAGGACTGATGAGGGGACTTTACTAATGCAGGCAGGTGAGCGTGGAAAGTGACAGAGAAATAAAGAGGGGGAGAAGAGGAGGAGAGCAGTGCAAGTGTGGCTGGAGGAGACACCTGGAGATGAGGAGGGTGCAATACTGACTCCTGGTGGCCGCCAGGTATTACCTGCTAAGGAGAAAACAGGCACTTTAGCAAAGTAGAACCTGGTCACATGACCCGATGAGGTCAATAAATTAAGGGATGCCCTTGGGTGGGAGGGTGAATGTATCTTCATCTCTCATGACCTCAAGGTAGGGAAACAGTGCGACAAGGCAGCAGGTAAAGCAAATAGGATGCTGGGATGCATAGGCAGGGGCATCACCAACAGGAAAAGGAAGGTCATAATTCCACTATACAAGACACTAGTGAGGCCCCAGCTGGAGTACAGTGTACAGTTCTGGAGACCTTACCTACGTAAGGACATAGACAGGGTAGAGAAGGTTCAGAGGGGGACAACAAAGATTGTACATGGATTGCATCACAAGTCCTATGGGGACAGGTTGAAGGACTTGAATATGTACTCCCGGGAGGGAGAGAGAGGATATGATAGAGAAATACAAGTATATTAGAGGGAGGAACAGACTGCAGGAATACACTATTTTTCAGCGAAAAAGATGTTCCAGGACTAGAGGGCATGGGATGAAGTTGGAGGGAGGGCAATTCAGAGAAAACGTGAGGAAGAATTTCTTCACAGAACAGATGGTGGACAAGTGGAACACCCTGCCAGAGGAAGTAGTGAGGGGTGAAACAATCATGGGATTTAAGAATGCATCAGATAGGCACAAGGGAATTCTGGAGGTCAGGGGTAAGAGGCAACAGACTTCTAGGAAAACATAAAGTGAACTTACAAGCTCAAATGGGCAGACTGGGTGGGCCATAGGCCCTTATCTGCTGACAGTGTCTATGTATCTATGTATCTATGTATCCTGCATTGTCTCATTGTAAATTACTTGTTTCTGTATTGTATCCTGCATCTTGTTACCCTGTTTATTGCTGTATTTTGCTGTGAACTATTTGACGTGGAGCCTTTGTAAAGGAGTCTATGACTCAAAGGTTGTAATTCCAAGACTTTAAAAAATAAATACATAAACCTGTCACTTATTCCCTCTGCTTTACTAGAAATAGATGATGTTTACTTAATGTGTTGTAAGTACTGCAAGATCTTCTGTGAACTCCATTGTTACAGACACTCTCAAATGCAATGTATATAATGCTACGCTGTTTAATAAAAACACATTATCAGAAATGTTTTTTTAAATATTCACATATGATGATCGCCATTAAATCTTAAAATGTGATTTAAATGTTCTATGGTAAAAAGTGTTACACAGGCGAGTTTTGACATGTAAAGCACTTTGTAAAAATCACTTAAAGTGTCCAAAAGGTTATTAAATGTCCCTTTTTGGTGGCTGTTTTTTTAATGCTATTACTGTCACTTTAAGTGTATTATGTATTTCAGAGGCTGACACCTTGCCAGGCTGCTCATAAGGTGTAAAACATTGAGCGGTGTCTCCTGGATGGTGGCATTTGTTTTTTGCACTGCATGATTTGCATAGTAAATGTTATATTTTAATAGCATCCAGTGTATAAAGCATTTGTTTCATCCATGAGTGCCTCCCTTTAGGAGGTGGAAATGCTACTACTACTGCCAAATGGACCTTTTAGATTATATAGACAGCATCTTGATAAGGATAAGAAGAAGAGTTTGGCATGGAGAGTGTGTAGCCCTCAAAAGTGGGGCTTATCTTTTTGGGCTCATAGGCCCTCATCAAGCACTCAGTCACTGGGCTAGCCATGATGATTGTCTTCAACTTCCACTACCCTGGGAACTATAAAATTATAGTGTATAGTAGAATGCTGTTATGCATAGAATTCCATGCCTGGAATATGCTTGTTTGAAACAACATGAAGTCTTGCTGTATTCTGACTTAATGCAGTTAGCCCCAGCACTTGAACTGCTCCGGAGAGTAAGGAGTTAAACTCTATGCAGGAGCATAGAATGTTGAGCTCAAGCTTGAGCTCGGTTTTCAAACCTCTGTCTGTGGTACTTCCCCGTGTAACCGTCAGATTCTTTACTCCGCCTAACAGTGAAGTCGCTCCAGAGATTCCTCTGCTCGGTTCGGTGAAAAAGTAAAGCGTTCAGTTTTAAACCATTCTTTTTGTTATTTTTCGTCGGATTTCCAGCCTCAGTCTACAGTACAGGTAGTGTTGTAGATAGGTAGTGACTGTGTTTATTTTGTAAAAGTGTGTGGAAATTACTTTTTTCCTCGGTTTCTTTTCAGTCGGTCTGGTTAGAAACCAGCCTTGTATTTCTTCTGTTTCCTGAGAAAATTTTCTGGGGATTAGAGTGGTGTTCCGGTACCGATCGGTCTCAAAAGAACTGGGCCTTTTCTGGTTCTTTTTCAAAACCCGTGACACGGTTTGTAACCGATCAGTTATTTTATTACCTGGCTTGAAAGCTGCTATAGGGTAATTTAGTAGGTTGGCCATGTCTGACAAACCCAAAAAGAAAACCGGTCCCACTGGGTTTCAGCACTGTACTGAGTGTGGGGAGGCCTTTGCCAAGGCCGACCCCCACCTCATCTGTGTTTATTGTCTGGGGTTTGATCACCTCAAGTCGGACTGCCAAATTTGTAAAAAGTTTCCTAAATCCACTGTAGATAAGAGACTGAGTAGGCTGAAGGAAAGGGAGGCCGAGAAGTCCGTGGATCCGGATGGCCAGCCTAGTTCGGAGGCGGCCAAACCTGAGAAGGTGCCTACTGACCTAGATGATACCTCCTCAGGCAAAAGGAGAGCCAACCCTGGAGGGCCAGTTCCTTCAAAAAGAAAACGTAAGTCCACTGGTTCGGATCCTGTACCGCATTCTCCAACTGTGGATGAAATAGCCAAAGTGATTAGCATTGTTCAATCGCTTAAACCGGTTCCGTCCGAACCGGTACCGCCGGTTAGGCGGTCGGTTCATCGGATCCGTCTTCTTCAGATTATGATCCAGATGCTTATTACAAGGAGTGGGAGGGAGATGAAGACTATGATGATGATGACCTGGTGGGTCTGGATGTGCCCATTGAACTGGCCGTCTCCCCAGATAGGCCCTCAGGTGTCTCTCCTCCCAAACTCTGAGTCCCCTTCATACTTTTTGTTTTACAAAAAGGTGTCCGAAACCCTTGGTTGAAGCTGCAGAGGAGGAAGAAGAGCCTGATTTTGTGGAAATGATGGACATCCCAGAGTCCAAAAGGCTGTCTATCCCTCTTCATAAGTCCCCATCCAAAAGGCTGTCTATCCCTCTTCATAAGTCCTTGGGGAAACAGATACACAAAATCTTACAAACTCCTATTTCAGTACTTCCTGTGGACAAGAGAGTGGACAGAAAGTATATGTTATCAGGCTCAGCTATGGAGTTCTTTTATAATCATAGCAGCCATGTTGGGGTAGTGCAGGCTACAGCTTGTGACAGGGCTAACATTCCTTTGGCTTCACACCCCCTGGATAAGGACTCCAGGAAAGTGGATGCCATGGCCAAAAAACAGTATTTGGCATCCTCTTTGGGACTCAGGCAGGCTAATTATATGGCCAACACAGCCAGGTACCAGAAATCCAGATGGGATACGGTTCTGGAACTGGCTAAATAGGCCTCCCCCAGCTAGCCAAAGAGCTGGAGGAGGAGGCTGCTGAAGGAACTGAGGCATCAAAAATGCAATTTCATGCTGCTGTTGACTTCAATGATGTGGCATCTAGAGTCATAGCTACTGTACATCTGTGTCTCTCAGAAGACATGCTTGACTCAGATGTACTAGCCTTACACAGGATACCCAGACTAAGGCTATGGCTTTTCCTGTAGTGGGTAACTCTCTGTTTGGGGAGCAAACAGAGGCTTACATGAAGAAAATGGATGAATACAGGACCACGTACAGGAGTGCACAGGCCAAGGAAAGGCAGGCCACTCCACAAAAGCAGCAGTCTAGGAGTAAGGGCAGGCCTTTTCACAGGCCTTTTTACCAAGCCCAGGCCTCTTCTCCCTTCCCACAGAGGGGGTTCTTCAGAGGGAGGGGCAGAAGGGTGATGAGCAGGGCTGCTCCCTCCTCCTCCCAGTCTAAGGCTCCTGCCTTGAGGTGTCAGCCCTGGTCAACTCCCCAATTCCAGTAGGAAGCAGGCTGACTTACTACTTCCAGGCCTGGAAGTCTGTGACCTCAGACAAGTGGGTCCTGAAAGTAGTAAGCTAGGGACTGGCCCTCAGCTTCAAAAAGTTTCCAAAAAAGAGGGCCAAGTCTCTTCCACCTGCATGAATCTCAGAAACCCTTGCCCTAGAGGCAGAGGTTTCCTCTCTTCTAGCTCTCAGAGCTATAGAGAAGGTTCCTACTCAGCACAAGGGAAAAGGACTGTATTCCAGGTACTTCCTTACCCCAAAGAAAACAGGGTAGTGGTGACCCATCCTAGACCTAAGGTATTTGAATAAACACATTTCAAAGCCCAAATTCAAAATGGTAACTCTGGGAATAATTCTTCCCTCTCTAAGGCCAGGAGATTGGTTAGCATCTCTGGACCTCAAGGATGCCTACTTCCATATCCCTATCAGGTGCTTCCACAGAAAATACCTCAGGTTCGAGTTGCCTTCAGTCCATTACCAATTCAGAGCCATGCCATTCGGCCTAACATCATCTCCGAGGGTGTTCACAAAGTGCCTTGCAGTAGTGGTGGCTTACCTCAGAAGACAGGGTTTCACCATCTTCCCATATCTGGACAACTGTCTCATTGTGGGTCAGTCATCTCTAGAGGACAAGTCAGCTCTGCAAACTACCCAGGACCTTCTCAGTTCCCTGGGTTTTCTTCTCAATCTTCCAAAGTCTGTCCTCGAACCAGTTCAACTTCTCACCTTTATAGGGATAGATTTGGACACTGTACGAGCAAAAGCTTTCCTTCCCCTGGCAAGGGTGAAGGCCCTAGGGGATCTTGTTTATCTTTTCAACCTCAGGTCTCTCGCCCAGCAAGACAGTTCCTCCAGCTTCTGGGCCACATGGCAGCTTCCACTGCAGTGGTGCAGGAAGCAAGATTCCAGATGAGAGACATTCATATTCACCTAAGGTCCTTCTGGTCTCAGAAAAAGGATCCTCTTACCAAACTGATTCCAGTGACTCAGACTCTGGTCCAAGCTCTCCAGTGGTGGCTAGATCAGGACAACCTCAGACAAGGAGTCCCATTTCTCCCGCAAACTCCTTCAGTAGTTCTGACTATGGATGCTTCTCTCCTAGGTTGGGGAGCCCACCTGGGGCCCTTGACAGCCCAAGGGATCTGGTCTCCACAGGAGTCTCTCCTTCACATCAACCTTCTGGAACTCAGGGCAGTGTTCCTGGCCCTTTAGTGCTTCTCAGATTCGGTCAAGGGCAAGGTGGTCCAAGTCAGAACAGACAACACGACCACAATGTGGTATATCAACAAACAAGGAGGCACTCAGTCCTCAGCCTTGTGCACGGAAGCCATAAAACTGTGGTCTCTGGCCTATTCTCTTCAGACTTCCCTAGTAGCAGTTCACCTTCCAGGGAAGGACAATGTACTGGTAGATGCTCTGAGCAGAATATTCCAGGGACATCACAAATGGTCCCTGAATCCTCTCATCCTGCGGACCATCTTCTCCAGATGGGGCACCCCAGAGATAGATCTCTTTGCAGCCCCGGACGATCATCAACTCCCTCTGTTATGTTGCAGACCTCCACTCCTGGGGACTGTGCCCCAGGATGCCCTGATTTTGCATTGGAAGGGCAGGTTCCTCTATGCCTTCCCTCCATTCCCTCGGCTGTTCATGGTCCTGATCAAGATCAGAACTCAAACTTACACGGTGATCCTAGTGGCTCCAGACTGGACCAGGCAGCCTGGGTATCCTCTGCTCCTGTCCCTGGCAGTGTCTCATCCCCTGTGCCTTCCCCAAGAGACACAATCTTCTGTTCTCCTCCCAGGGGAGAATCTGGTATCCCAATATACAGTTTCTCAATCTCAAGGCCTGGCTCTTGAAGAGCTAGAATATGCAGACCTGCATCTTTCTCTGGCAGTCATGGATATCCTGAAGGTTTCCAGGAAACAATCTACTAGAAAGACTTATGATTCCAAATGAAAGAGGTTTATCATTTGGTGTTCTCAGAAAGGCATTGACCCTGATTCTGTAGGCATCTCCAAAGCCTTAGATTATCTGGTTCACCTCAATGGTCTAGGCCTTAGGCCTGCAACTGTAAAGGTTCACCTAGCAGCAGTTTCTGCTTTCCATTCAGCAGGGAAGGGCTCTTCTCTGGCCTCTCATCACATGATTAAAAAGTTTTTCAAGGGTCTGGTTCATACAAACCCTCCATTTAAACAACCAACTCCTACTTGGGATCTTAATGTCTGCATTGCACAGCTCATTCAGTCCCCCCCTTGAACCCATGGCTTCGGCTGAGTTGAACTACTTGACCTGGAAAACTGTGTTCCTGGTAGCCATTACTTCAGCCAGGAGGATTAGTGAATTACAGCCCTTGTCAGTCGAACCTGACTTCATATCCTTCCATAGGGATAAAGTGGTCCTAAGAACCAATAGGAGGTTCTTACCCAAAGTGGTATCAGATTTTCATCTGAACCAGTCTATGTCTCTTCCTGTGTTTTTCACTAACCTCTCGTCTTCAGGTGAAAGAAGGCTATGCAGCTTGGATGTTAAAAGAGCTCTTAGCTATTACATAGAGCACACTAAGACTCACAGAAATGACTGTCTTCAGTTGTTTCTCACCTATGGTGAGGAGGGAAAGGTAAGCTTGCCACGAAAAGAACTATTGCCAGGTGGATTGTTTCTTGTATACAATTCTGCTATGACAAATTTGGTAGAATACCTCCTTCAGGCCTGAGGGCTCACTCGACTAGGGGTACAGCTGCTACTCTGGCTGCGACCAGAGATATACCCTTGTTAGAGATCTGCAAAGCAGCCACCTGTAAAACAGTACATACATTCACCAAGCATTACTCCCTGGACATCCAAGCTAGGAGCGATGCTAGGTTTGGCACAGCAGTACTGCAGAGCCTGTTCCCAAAGTAGGCTCTGCATTCCTTTCTCCATAGGGAACTGCTTGGTAGTCTGCATTGAGTCATAATACAGCAAGACTTCATGTTGTTTGAAGAAAAAATTACTCACCATAGTAATGTTGTTTCTTCTAATGGAGTCTTGCTGTATTCTGACCTCCCCCCACCTCCCCTCTCAGAACCTAGTTTTTGGGAAGTGGGCTGGCAGCTACAGTGTTGCACCTCCCATCTTGGGTGGGTTAATTCTTAATTCTGTTTGTGTTATAAATCTGTTTAATGTTGTCACTACCTTTTTTTCTTCTTGGGTTCTCTACTTGAGTCTTCTGAGCCCAAATTGTTGCTTGTTGGCTTATACTAAAACAATTTCCACACACACTTATATATTTGTGTATATATATATATTATATCCAGACTCGGCTAGTTAGTTGCTCATAAGAATCTGACAGTTACACTGGGAAGTACCACAGACAGAGGTTTGAAAACCATGCTTGAGCTCAACGTTCTATGCTCCTGCATAGAGTTTAACTCCTTACTCTCTGGGGCAGTTCAAGTGCTGGGGATAACTGCATTAAGTCAGAATACAGCAACACTCTATTAGAAGAAACAACATTACTATGGTGAGTATTTTTTTCTTCTGTTTCACTAGTTGCATCATTATGTTGTTCTGCTGCAGTAGTGATGTCACTACTCCAGCAGAACCACTTGGAATGCTGGTACATTGTTGCTTTCCTCTATTTAGTTCTGTGGTAATACAGTATTCTAGAACCTCTAGAGACTTCACAAGTCAGTTTCATTATGAAAAAAAAAAAAAACACAATGCACACATTTCTCATACTACTACTATATAATATAAAAAATACAGGGGGTGGGCTATCCAGAACTGTGCCTGGCAGGGGCGCAAGCTGGGCGCAGCACAACTGGGATGCACCAGGGCGTAGACTGGGCCATATTCAATGGTGCTGTGCCATGGCTCAGCACCGTTGAATATGGCACTGTGGCCACCCGCATTGCGCATGGTGCAGTGACACTGCACCAGTGCTAGTGGCCAGAGAGGAGCAGGGGGATGCGCTAGCGCAAGTGCCGTTGCGCCAGGTGCATCAACGGCGATATTCAGTGGTGGACATGCAAATGGGGCCATAATGCAGCAATGTGCAAATGGGGCCATTAGCATGTCATTATGGCCCCATTTGCATGCAGGTGCGCTGATCCTCAGCGACTTGCGCCTGGCGCCCCGTTAAAGGCAGCAGCCGTCGGGACCGATGGTCCCTGCCCCCACTGGCAACATGCTCCGATGCCTGATCTCAGGCATAGGTATACAGTTTAAACATCCTATATCCCTGGTGGTCCAGTGGACTGCTTCCAGCCCAATCGTGGGCAAAAATGTAAAAATTAAACGTCCTAATTCCCTGGTGGTCCAGTGGACCATTTCCAGCCTGATCGCGGGCATAAGTATAAAATTTAAACATCCAAACCATCCCTGGTGGTCCAGCGGTACGCCGTCCCCACCTGCCCACTGAGCCCCACCACCCCGCTCCCCCCCAGTCAGTGGCGGGAGGCAGCTCCCCATCCATAAGCCGCCCGGCCACTGGCCGACTGACTGCAAGACAGTACGGGTTGTACTCCCCATTGGTCCACAGTAGGGCCATCAAGGTGCAGACTGTACCATACTACACAGTCCAGATATGTGAATGGATTCATTCAACTGTGTTGCGCCATGCGCAACCCTTCTGAATATCCCACACAGGATGCACAACTTTATGCACAACCAGTGTGTTCTGTCACCTCGGTGTTCTGATTCCCATGGACCTCTCGAGCTTCACTCTCGAGGTCAGTGGGAATCAAAACCCCTCTGTGGCAGAACACACTGGTTATGCATAGTTGCCCATCCAGTATTCTCTATGTTCAGGGTGGAATTGCAGGGTATTAGCAACAAGTGACAGGAGAATAGGGTGGGAGTATTACATGTGAATCCTCTGAACTTCACAGCCGCCACATAGCAGAGTGCCAGGATTCTGGCCCCAGGAGGGACTGTGATGGTCAAGACCAGATGTGGGAGTGCTGTCAGGTAGTATAGCCTAGGAGCCTTCAGAACGCAAGGGACTGGGAACAGGTCTAGAGCAGAGAACTCAGTACCAAAGCACCAGAGAGTGGGCAAGAGTGGCTCTCCTGACAACTCTGTGTTTTGTCCCCCAATTGGAGAACAGCTATTGTGTCTGTAACACAAATTGTATTCACAGCCTCAGGACAAAAAGCAGGTCATGACAGGGGAAAGTGGAGCCCCGAAGTGCATTTATAGAGTATCTCGAGTGGAAACCAAGTTGGAGACTGAATGTAAACAAATATAGATGCGATTATGTTACAGCAAGACATCTGACTCACAGGACTGCTGGGACAGGGTGAGAGGACACTGGACTATAGCCCAAAATATAACTTGGGCCAATTCTGAGATAAGTTGCACTGGAACATGCTTGCAAACCTAGCTTAGGCACCAGATGCATGGTGTTCCTGGGAACTGTTCACCAATCAGAAGTGATCCTTAAAAAGTTAGAAGAGGACTTCAGAGCTAAGAATCTGGGCTCAGACACACTCAACCAGCATATGCTGTGTAGCTAGGAGACTGTGACTGGAAGTCATAGGAGAGACAGAGATTGTGCTGTGGGCTCATCTGGAGACTGATAGGCCTGAAAGGTATCTGTTCAGCTTGAGTAATTGAGAAAAAACAAAGTGAGACCTCTACTGAAGCACAGAAAGAGAGGTGATTGTTAGGAAGAAGAGCATGTTTGCTGTGAAGCCATGTTGCAGCCAGGATGCATCCAACCAAGTAGGTCCACAGTTTATGGGACCATTAATTAGAGGGGGAGCTGTAGGGGAACAAGGAATGGTTAAAATGGGAGCTGTAAGGGGACAAGGAGCAAATACAGACATAGGCAGGGGACGATGCCATTGGGAGTGGAGGAAAACAAGGGAGTAGGGTAGGAGGGGTAGAGGATGGCTCTAGTGGGACTACAGGAATCCCAGCTAGAGGAGGCAAGGGACACAAGGGAAACCAGAGGGAATGGCAGGAGGTTAATTATAAAGGTCCAAAGCCCACACAGAGAGAAAGGGAAGAGAAAGCAAGGGGTGCAGCAACAGCCAGGTGGATACAGGCAGTAGGCTTAGAGCAGAAAAACAGATGTGCTCCACTAGGGGTATTAAATGGGGTAGAAAATCAGGAAAGTGGAGTTGAGGAGTATTCAGGGGACATAGGAGAAGCAAGCATGAAGGAAGATGAAGGAAAACTGGAAAAGGGAGATGTCCTTTCAGGAACGAACAAGGAGGGTGTGACAGGAAGTGCCTGCCACTCTTGAGGACTGACCTTTCCTTAAATCTGTTGCAACAGTTCTTCTATTTTCTTAGCCTAATCTATCCTTTACAATTTTTAGTACATAAGGTTGGCCACTTATGGGCACCCCCTTCTCTTTCTTGACTATGCTATAGTGTCCTCTTTAATTTTCCTTTTCCCTCTCAGGTCCTCGTACAGGAAGGTTATCGTGGTGACCTCCAAGCATATGTAAAACAGGTTGTGTATATCATTGTTTGATTTAGTATGTAATAGCACTATGCCATAAAATACCTTGCTGTATATAACTTATGTTTATTAAACCTGTAAATGTTGGAAATATCATGGCACTAGGTGTTTTTGATAATAGTAAAAAATACTAGGTGACTATTATAAAAATTAAGTTAGTTGTGCTATTTAAAATGCATGTAAATTGCTATAAATTGAACAAGTCTGAAATGTCATGGTGATTTGCATATATCCCATGATGCTTTGCATTATGGAAGTATGTGTGATGTTGTGTTTCTTTGAAACTTGGCTTATTGTCAATGTGCTTTGGGGTAACCCACGTTTCAGTGCTTCTGCATTGAGGTTCTTTGTTTTTAGCTTGTTTTTTTTTTTTTTTTTTTGAGCCCCCACTACCCAAGCAAACAAGGCCCACATAGGGATGAAGGGCTTTAACTAAAAATGTTTAGATCAGAGATCAGTGTCAATAGATGCTGGTTAAGTGCAGAGAAAGGACATGCGTAGTCTGGTGCTGCAAACTGATGTACTGAAGAAGGAATATGCCACTGCTGAAGGTTATTTCCTATATTTTGAATAAACATCACACAGAGATTGTATGTTGAACCTGAAGTTTGGTGTCTGGTCCATCTGTTATCTCACAACCCCTCCACAGACTTGGTGTTAGAAGTGGGATAACTTGCTGGAAGCATCTGGACTGGCCAAAGAGGGATGTTTTCTGGTGGATATCACCCAGATATCCCAGGTGGACCAATGCACCAGGAGAACCTGGAGAAGAAAGTCTGTGGAGTTCTGCCCAGAACCACGGCTGACAGATGGAGAGAAGCTGCTGCCTGGACTGGACCTGGGAGCTCAGAGGAAGGTCAAGCCTGAAGATGAAGAAGAGATGCAGGTCGAGGCAGATTGGAGGTGCAAGAGACAACACCCAGGAGGTGGAGACCCTGATGAAGATGATCCACTGGATGAGTGGGCAATGACTGGAGGCAGACCAGCTACACAGAGAGGCGAAACACCGGCACCAGGTGCTCGAGCAGTTCCTGCTGGAGAGTTTCAATAAAGAGTCGGAGGAAGATTTTTCATGGGCTCAGTTTGAGGAGGAGGACCCCCTGACTGCGCAGGATATTCCTTTGTTGCCTCTGATCCTAGGACATTACTTGTTGGAGGTCGGAGACGCAAGTATGGAACTCGAATGTGATACCCCAGGTAAGACTGTGCCTAGTGATATTGTGTTGGGGTCGAAGCCTCCAAGCAAGCAAGAAGAAGCCTATGAGGCTGAAGGGACTATTTCTTGTATTGATGCTGCTAAATCTGTAAACAGTACTGACTGGGGTATACTGCAGACTAAAGATACTAATATTGCCAAAATGTTACAGTATGTTAAGATAAAGGAGGTGGTATATGTGTTTTATTTTTTTAATGAAAAACCTATAAAGGAGGAGGTGGGTGGAAAATGGATAGGAACCTGTGTTGGGGTAACACCTACAGTGTCTACACTCAGGTATCTGTATCAGTAGCAAGTTAAATGAATGAATCAAGAGACATAGTGGGTTTATGTAGAGGGGTTGAACCTAGGACTGGGCCCCTGCTTAAAACCAACATGTCTGGTGGGGTTGGAGCAGGTAATTACTCACCCCAGAGAAATTGTTTCTATGGCACCGGACTTTACAGCTGTCCAGATTTTTGGTTAAGAAATATGACGTACTATCCCTATAAGGAGATGGGAAGGTACCGTTGGTCTCTGTTGAGAAATGGGTTAATGCCTCAGGATAAAGAATGATGATATCCACTACGTTTATGATGGAATGTTTATGATTAATAGGGACCCTGAGACAGTGCTTCTAAAGATGGATGGGTGGAAGCTCCATCCCTTCCTGGGACAGGAAGGTGGTAAGCAGTCTGCAAGAAAAAATTACTCACCTTAGTAATGTTGTTTCTTCTAATGGAGTCTTGCTGTATTCTGACGAATTGCAGTGAGGTCCAACCTTCTAACTGCCCCGGAGACGAAAGAGTTAAATTTCCATGCCAGGCATGGAACGCTGAGCTTGAGCTCGGTTGAGACTCTGTCTGTTGCTGTTTGAACTCAAACCATCAGATCTTTACGAGCTAAACTCACTGAGTGTCCTGTGTGGAAGCTGTAAACCTACACTAGCCAACTGGCTACTAAATATAATAAACAGATTTTTTGGTCCCAAAACAAAGACTCAAGTCAGGAAACCCCAAAAATGAAACAAACACAACACCCTCTCACCCAAAGTAAATGGGTGATAAATAAAAGGTGGGGCACCTCCTGAGTGCCAACGCTGCTACTGCTCACCCACATCCCAAAACAAAGGTTCTGAGAGGGGAAGGCAGGGGGGGAGGTCAGAATACAGCAAGACTCCATTAGAAGAAACAGCATTACTATGGTGAGTAATTTTTTCTTCAAACAACATGAAGTCTTGCTGTATTCTGACAAATTGCAGACTACCAAGCAGTACCTCCATGGAGGAGGGACAGAACCTACCTAGGAAATAGGCTCTGAAGCACTGCTGTGCCAAACCGAGCATCACTCCTAGCCTGGATATCCAGAGAGTAATGCCTGGTAAAAGTGTGAACTGTTTTCCAGGTAGCTGCTTGACATATCTCTAAGATAGGAATATCCCTGGCAGCAGCAAGGGAAGCAGCTGTGCCTCTGGTAGAGTGATCCCTCAGGCCTGAGGGTGGAATCCTGCCTAGTTTTTCATAGCAAAATTGAATGCAAGAGACAATCCACCTGGCAATGGATCTCTTAGTGGCAGGTTTTCCCTTACCAACCTCACCATAAGTGAGGAACAGTTGGAGGAAGTCAAACCTGTGCCCCTTGGTACGCTCTATGTAGTAGCTAAGGGCCCTTTTCACATCAAAACTGTGCAGCCTCCTCTCACCAGAGGAGGAATGGTCAGCGAAGAAACAGGAAGAGACATAGACTGGTTAAGTGGAAGTCTGAAACCACCTTAGGTAAAACTTCCTGTTAGTCCTGAGGACCACCTTATCTCTATGGAAAGAGATAAAATCAGGCTCCACTGACAGGGCTTGTAACTCACTATGCGCCTGGCAGAAGTGATGGCCACCAAGAAAACAGTTTTCCAAGTCAAGTACTTAAGCTCTGCTGAGGACAAAGGCTCAAAAGGGGTTGCATAAGCTGAGCTATGCAAACATTAAGGTCCCAAACAGGGCAGGGTCCTGAATGGCGGATTGGTATGGAAGCAATCCCTGAAAAACTTAGAGAATAAGTAGGATGAGCTGAAAGGAAGAAGGCTTATCTGCTGAAAGAAAAGCAGAGACAGCTGCCAGATGCCTCTTAGTGTAGCTGGTCTGAGTCCAAGCTATTAAGATGAACCATATAGTCCAGGACTGTGGGCAGGCCAGCAGACTCTGGAGAAATATGCTTCCAGAGCACCATATGGAGAATCCTTTTCCATTTGGAATTGTGTGCTTCTGGTGGAAGGCTTCCGAGAAGCCTTTAGGATATCCATAACACCCTGAGAGAGGTGTAAATCAGCAAACTCTAACTCTTCAAGAGCCAGGCCTTGAGATTGAGAGATTTGAGATTCGGATACCAAACCCTTCCCTGAGCACAGGTTAACAGGTTGTAATTCCTGGGAAGAAACAGGGGAAGGTGGACTGCTAAGGACAACAGGAGAGGGTACCAGGGCTGTCTGACCCAGTCTGGAGCAATCAGAATCACCTTGCAGGGTTGAGACCTGATTTTGACTAACACCATGAACAGGAGAGGGAAGGGGGGAAAAGCACACAGGAACTTCCCTTCCCAATTGAGAACTATGGCATCCAGGGGGACTGAGCCCAACACTGGGGGCCTGCAGCAAAAGAGGGGAAGTTGGTGATTGTCTGGGGCTGCAAAAAGATCTATCTGTGGGGTGCCCCATCTGGAGAAGATCACCTTCAAAACCAGGGGATCCAGTGACCATTCGTGATGGCCCTGAGATATCCTGCTGAGAGCATCTACCAGGACATTGTCCTTGCCTGGGAGGTGTACTGCTGTAAGAGAGGTGTTCAGGAATAGGCCAGAGACCATAACTTCATTGCTTCTGTGCACAAGGCCGTAGACTGAGTGCCCCCTGCTTGTTGATATACCAAATTTGTGGTGGTATTGTCTGTCCTGATCTGAACTACTTTGTTCTGAACAGACTTGAAAAAGCCTGAAGTGCTAGAAACACTGCTCTGAGTTCTAATAGATTGATGTGAAGCAGAGATTCCTGAGGAGACCTACAGCCCTTGGGTGGTCAGGGTCTCCCAAGTGGGCTCCCCACCCCAAGAGGGAGGCATCTGTAGTAAGGATTAGAGAGTGAGACTGAGTGACAAAAGGAACTCCCTGTCTTAGATTGTCATGATCCTGCCACCACTGCAATGCCTGGATCAGGGTTCAAGTCACTGGAATCAGTTTGGTCAGAGGATCCTTTTTCTGAGACCAAAAGGCTCTCAAGTGGAACTGAATGTCCCTCATCTGAAATCTTGCTCCCTGCACCACTGCTGTAGAAGCAGCCATGTGCCCCAGGAGCTGTAGAAAATGCCTTGCTGGTTGAGACACCTGGAGGATGAATGAAGAGACCAGTAAAATAAGGGTCCTTGCCCTGTCCAGGGGAAGGAAGGCTTTTGCCTTTACTGTGTCTAGCTCTGTGCCTATGAAGGTGAAGAGCTGTACAGGCTCTAGAACTGACTTTGAAAGATTCAGAAGGAAACCTAGAAAAGTAAGCAGTTGCTGAGTTATCTGTAGGTGTAACTTAACTTGATCTGGGGACTGGCCTACTATGAGCCAGTCGTCCAGGTATGGGAAGATGGAAATCCTTTTCCTTCTTAGGAAGGCAACTACTACTGCCAGGCATTTGTGAACACCCTTAGGGCAGAGGTTAGGCCGAAGGGCATTGCTCTGAATTGGTAGTGGCCTGAGAGCAGCTCGAACCTGAGGTATTTTTGATGGGAGCTTCTGATGAGAATATGGAAATAGGCATCCTTGAGGTCCAGGGAGACTAGCCAGTCCCCTGGCCTTAGAGAGGGTAGAATTATTCCCAGAGTCACCATTTTGAACTTTGGCTTTAAAAGGTGCTTGTTTAAATATCTGAGATCCAGGATGGGCCGCCATTCTCCTGTCTTTTTGGGGGGAGGAAGTACCTGGAGTACAATCCTTTCCCTTTGTGTAGGGATGGAACCCTTTCTGTAGCTCTGAGAGCCAAGAGGGAAGAGACCTCTGCCTCTAGGGCAAGTGCCTCTGAAGGATTTGCAGGTGGAAAGGATCTGGTTCTCATCTTTGGAAATTTTTTGAAGCTGAGAACCAGTCCCTGGCTTACTACTTCCAGGACCCATTTGTCTGATGTTAAAGACATCCAGTCCTGGACAAAGTAAGCCAGCCTGCCCCCTACAGGTAGTGGAGAATCAGCCCTGGCAAACCCATCAGGGTGCCTGTTTGGCAGGGGCTTTAGGCTGAGGGGTGGAAGCAGGTCTGCTTGTACCCCATCTGCCTCTCCCTCTAAAGAACCCCCTATGAGCATAAGCAGAAGAGGAGGCCTGGGCTTGGTAGAAAAGCCTATGAAAAGGCCTGCCCCTGCCCCTGGGTTGCTGCCTCTGAGGAGTGGCTTGCCTTTCCTTGGCCTGAGCAGTCCTATAGGTGGTCCTGTACTCATCCATTTTCTTTATGTAGTTCTCTGTTTGCTCCCCAAACAGAGAATTACCTACAACAGGAAAATCCATGGCCTTAGTCTGGGTATCCTGAGACAGGCTAGTACATTTAAGCCAAGCCATCCTACGAAGGGCCACAGATGTAGCCATGACTCTAGATGAAACATCATTGGAGTCCACTGCAGCATGGAATTGCACCTTGGATGCCTCAATACCATCCGCAGCCACCTGCTCCAGCTCCTTGGCAAGCTGGCCAGGGACCTGTTTAGCTAAAGCCATTACAGTGTCCCATCTAGATTTCTGATATCTAGCTGTATAGGCCATATAATTGGCCTGCCTGAGTCCCAAGGATGCTGCCATGTACTGTTTCTTTGCCATGGCATCAATCCTCCTGGAGTCCTTATCTGGGGGGTGTGAAGCCAAGTGTATATTAGCCTTAACACAGGCTGCAGCCTGCACTACCCCAACATGGCTGCATTGCTGGGTAAGGAACTCCGTATCTGAGCCTGAAAGAGTATACCTCTTGTCCATTCTCTTATCCACAGGAGGTATAGAATTAGGAGTCTTTAAAATTTTTATTGTCTGTTTCCCAAAAGACTTATGAAGGGGAATAGACAGCCTCCTGGACTCTGGGATATCCATCATTTCAACATAGTCAGGCTCCTCCTGGTCATCCACAGCTTCTTCCATAGGAAGCTGAAGAGTTTCAGCCACTTTCTTGTAAAACATGAAATGGGAGGGGACCCAGAAAGCCTAGGAGGAGACACTCCTGAAGGTCTGTCTGGGGAGATGTCTGGGTCAATGGGCACATCCAGACTTTCATAATCACACTCACTTTCCTCATACTCTCCTTCCTCCTACCTCCGTTCATAAAATTCCTCTAAACCATAATCCGAACTGGGGAACCGACCAACGAGACACCTCCTTAATGGTGCCGGTGTCGGTCGGAACCGGGATAGCGACTGAACAATTTTTATCGCTTTGGCTATTTCATCAGCGGTCGGAGAAAGAACTTTGGATTCGACCGCTGATTTATCCCTTCTTGATCTCTTAACCGGAACTGACTCGAATCGGTTCTCTTTGCCCGAAGAAGTTTCACCCTGGTCAGAGGGCACTCCTTCTGGTTCGGTTGAACCGAACCGGCTGGCCATCCGGGTCAGTGGACTTTTGGCCTCCCTTTCCTGAGCCTACCAACTCTTTTTCTAGGTAGCTGCAGGAAAATTTTACAAATCTGGCAGTCTGAATCGAGGTGGTCAAACCCAGACAACAACACAGGTGGTGGGATCAGCCTTAGCAAAGACTTCCCCACACACACTACAGTGTTGGAAACCCAGTGGGCCCGGGTTTCTTTTGGGTTTCTCAGACATGGCCAGTCCTAACCAAAACTTACCCTTTTTCAGCAATCCACCAGGCAAGACACTCTTATCAGTTCCTGACTGTGTTATTGGTCATAGAAAACGAATAAAACTTTTTTTTTTAGAACCGATTAGAACCGGTAACCACACTCTAAAAGTAGAAATAAAGATTTTTAAACAACCTGATCGGTTCAAACCAAACTGATGCCACGTTTACAAGTTCCACACAGAATAATAACAAAAATAAACCTATCTAGTACTCACGAATACCACAGACAGAGACTGAACCGATAGGTTGCGGTTTAAATTCAGTCGAAAACTGAGAAAAACAGTACTTTAACCGACAAACTGAACCGAGCAAAGGAGAAATCTCCAGAGCGACTGTTCAGTGAGGGGGAGTAAAGAATCTAACAGTTTGAGTTCAAACAGCAACAGACAGAGTCTTAACCGAGCTCGAGCTCAGCATTCCATGCCTGGCATGGAAAGTTAACTCTTTCATCTCCGGGGCAGTTCGAAGGTTGGACCTCACTGCAATTTGTCAGAATACAGCAAGACTTCATGTTGTTTGAATAACTGATTCCCTCTTAAGGTGGGGGATATGTGAGAGGAAGCTCCTGCCACTCTTGAGGACCTACCTTTCCTTATATCTGTTACAACAGTTCTTCTATTTTCTTAGCCTAATCTAGCCTTTACAATTTTTACTACATAAGGTTGGCCACTTATGGGCACCCCCCTTCCCTTTCTTGACTATGCTATAGTGTCCTCCTTCATTTTCTTTTTCCCTCTCAGGTCCTCATACAGGGAGGGTATTGTGGTGACCTCCAAGCGTATGTAAAACAGGTTGTGTTTATCATTGTTGGATTTAGTATGTAATAGCACTATGTCATAAAATACCATGCTGTATATAACTTATGTTTATGAAATCTGTAAATGTTGAAAATACCATGGCACTAGGTATCTTTGATCATGGTAAAAGTACTAGGTGACTATTATAAAACTAAGTTAGTTGTGCTATTTTATTTAAAATGCATGTACATTGCTGTAAACTGAACAAGTCTGAAATGTCATGGTGATTTGCATATATCCCATGATGCTTTGCATTATGGAAGTATGTGCGATGTTGTGTTTCTTTGAAACTTGGTTTATTGTCAATGTGCTTTGGTGTAACCCATGTTTCAGTGCTTCTGCATTGAGGGTCTTTGTTTTTAGCTTGTTTTTTGTTTTTCTTTTTCCTTTTGAGCCCCTACTACCCAAGCAAACAAGACCCACATAGGGATGAAGGGTTTTCACTAAAAATGTTTAGATCAGAGTGCAGAGAAAGGACATGCATAGTCTGTTGCTGCAAACTGATGTACTGAAGAAGGAATATGCCACTGCTGAAGGTTATTTCCTGTATTTTGAATAAACATTGCACAGAGATTGTGTGTTGAACTTGAAGTTTGGTGTCTGGTCCATCTGTTATCCCACAACCCCTCCACAGAGGGTAGTAAACATAAGGATAGGGGCACAGGGGTGAACACACCCCAGAAAAGGCAAACCCAAAAGGGTGGAGACAGGGAGCTCAGGTTCAAAAGGGCCGGGGCTAGCTGGGGCTGAGAAAAGGGAAAATTCTTCGGGGAATTCAAGCAAGGCAGGGCTTGGGGCAAATCAAAGGGGAAGGAAAAAGCTTGTGGATGGTGGGGCAGAGGCAGCAGCCTATCAGTAAATGCCTGAGGGGAGCACGGAGCTAGGGGAGTGCAGGGGGAAAACATTATACTTGGAGATGAAATGGACAAAGGGGATAGTGAGAATAGGGTGGGAAGTGTAATGGAAGGGGTTGGAAGAAGGATAGAAGGGAAATGCAAACAGAAGGTGATGGAGAAAAGGGTCTTACTTGTTGGGGACTCTATAATAAAAGGAACTGGGGGGGCAAGAGTAGAGCAGTATGGGTTGAGTGTCTGCCAAGAATGATGGCAGCAGAGGTCATTCACTATATCCCCTCAAGGGGGAAACAGCAGGATGAGAAAACACACCTGATGTTTCACCTGGGAACAAATGACCTGGTGGGAAAAAGCCTATTGGAGGTGCAGGCAAGATTTAGAGCTCTTGCTAGATACTGCAGTAGTCTGGGGTTCAAATCAAAGGCAAGTACTGATAGGAGGCTGAGGATTAAGGAGTTCAATGAGTGGTTGGTGGGGCCGTGCAAGCAAATGGGGTATGGGTTAGTAGGGGACTGGGGATCCACATGGGGGATGCGAGACTATTTGCTCCAGGCAGACTGCACCTGAATAGGGAGGGTGTGGTAGTGCCAAAAAGCAAATTAGGAGAGTTCATAGAAGAAACCTACAATTTAAACGAGACTGGGGGAAGGGGGTGAAAGATCTGCACCACAAGGCAGGAGAAATGGGGGTGCCATCAGCCTCCCCTCAGGATAGTGTTAAAATACTGGGCATGAGGGAGAATAGAGAAGGGAGGAATAGAGAAGGAACCTGGTGGAAGGGCTTAGCAGCCAACACCAGAAGCTTAGCAAATAAGATGGTGGACTTGGAGACCATCAGGGGGGATGAAGGACTAGATATAGTAGCTATAAGCGAGACCTGGTGGACAGAGCTGCACACCTGGGAAACTACTATCCCAGGTTACAGACTGTTCAGAAGGGATAGGGAGGGTGAGAAGGGGGAGGAGTTGCTTTATACATCAGGGAAGGCATAAGTGTAACTGAAGGACAAGAGGAGGAGGATGGGGAGACTGAGCTACTGTGGGTAATGCTAGGCAGAAGGATGGGAGAATCCTTGCGACTCGGGGTGGTATACAGGCCACCTACACAAGAGGAGGAGGGTGATCAACAATTAATTCAGGCAGTCACAAGGCTGGCCCTAAAAGAAGAACTACTGCTGGTAGGGAACCTAAACCTTCCTGATGTAGGCTGGGAAATCCTGGATGCAGCATCATCAAGAAGCAGGGAGATACTAGCTGCACTTCAGGGGATATTCCGACAACAGTTAGTTAGGGAGCCGACAAGGGGCAACAACCTGCTGGATGTGGTCCTGACAAATGGGGAGAGTGCAGAGGAGATGCAGGTGGGAGAAGCCTTGGGCAACAGCGACCACAGCATGGTAATGTTCAGGGTCAGGGCAGGGAGGGAGACAAGTAAAACCAGTACTACAGTCATTGACTTCAGATGCACAGACATTGACAAGATGAGAACGATAGTAAGGGAGATAATGGAGGGTACAGAGAATATGGGGCAGTGGAGGAGCAATGGCAAGCTATCAAGGGAGGGGTACTGAAAGCTGCAGAAATGTGCATAAAAAAGGTTAGGAAGAGCAAAAGGGGAGGAGACTGCTTTGGTTTACAAAGGAGATTGAGGGGCAGTCAGGGAAAGGAGGAGGGCTTTCAGAAAATTTAAGAGGACACTCAGCAAGGAAGATAAGGAAGAATATAGAGAAAAGAGGAGTATGGCGGTGAAGAAGATCAGAAGGGCAAAAGCAGATACTGAGGAGAAAATAGCAAAAATGGCCAAAAGGGGAATAAAACCTTTTTTAGATATGTAAGGCAGAGGAGAAGGGCAAGGCAGGGGATTACTAGGCTGAGGGGGAGGGAAGGAGAAATTAAGTTGGAAAGGGACTGTGACAAAGCAGAGTTATTAAATAAGTACTTTAGCTCGGTATTCACTGAGGAGGAGGAGGACGGTAGGGGACCTAAGCTAAAGTCGAAGGTGAAGTAGGGCAAATGAGTGGATCTGAGCCTAATCACTGTGTATAGGGTTAGGGCAGAGCTAGATAGATTGAGGGTGGACAAGACAATGGGGCCTGACAGGTTACATCCCAGGGTGATCAGGGAATTGAAGGAGGAGTTTGCTGTACCCTTGACAAGGCTATTCAACTTATTCCTGGATATGGGGAGAGTGCCAGAGGACTGGAAGAGGGCTGACATAGTGCCTTTACACAAGGGAGGTAGTAAGGAGGTAAAGGGGAACTACTGACCTGTTAGCCTCATGTCAGTGGTGGGGAAGGTAATGGAGGCATTAAGCAAGGAGATGGTGGTGGATTACCTAGAGGAGAGTGGCTTGCAGGACAGCAGACAACATGGCTTCACGTAGGGGGAAGTCTTGCCAGACAAACCTAATTCAGTTCTTTGATTTAGTGACTCAGGTGATTGACCTGGAAGGTGGACATGGCCTTGCAGCGGTCCTTGACCTATCATCCCCCGTGTTGGTGAGCAGTAATCCAGAGGCGCTGGTGTTGGCCTATGATGTGGCCATTACGGCGGCCCTGGATCTTATTGCTCCTGTTCGTGAGTGCCCCTTATCCCTTCACCCCAGGTCCCCTTGGTTCGATGGGACACTGAGGGAGATGCGAGACAGGGCTAAGGTTAGAGAATGAATAAGTCTACCCTTGAAGTCAACCACCTTAGATTGATGGAACATTATTCTATCTATCAATCTGCAATCACCCGTAAGAAGGCAGAATTCCTGTCCAGGGAGATTGTAGTTGCTCGGAATCGACCGGCTCAGCTGTTTTGGACTGTAGACAGACTGTGCAACCCAGCCTGTCTGCAAGTTCGAAAAGCCTTTTCGCAATTAGAGTGCAAGGAGCTCATTGCCATTTTGCAACCAAGTGGCTTACATCAGGGCGACCTGCACGGCAATCTCTAAGGGTGATGCCATAGTGCAGTGTGAGTTCACAGTACCCCAATTCTCTTGAAGTTCCTTTGGTCGACCTGAGTTCATGGATATTATGAGGATCATCCATAGTGTGCATCCCACAAGCTGTGGTTTGGATCCTGGACCGACTCCCCTAATTTTGAGTTGTACTGATATCATCGGTCCAGTCCTGGTGCAAATAGTCTGGTGCTCCCTGGAGTCAGGTGAGTTTCCTAGCTCCCTGAAAGAGGCGGTGGTGACATCTCTCTTGAAGAAAGCTACCTTGAACCCAGGCTGCTTCTCAAACTACAGACCTATCTCTAACCTTCCCTTTATTGGGAAGGTTATTGAGAAGGTAGTGGCAGCCCAATTGGAAGACCATTTAACCATCCATAACATCTACAAATCCTTCCAATCCAGTTTTCGTAAAAGACATTGCACCGAGACTGTGCTGGTTCGGGTGCTTAATGATCTTCTGAGGGCGAGAGATCAGAAGAGACGTTCCATTCTGGTTCTCCTTGATCTCTTGCCAGCTTTTGACACTGTGGATCACCTGGTGTTGATAGTACACCTGGAGGCAAATTTGTGGAATATCGAACTGTTCTACAATGGTTCACCTCATTCCTCACTGGGAGATCAAAGAGTGGTGTCGGGAGTCTTTTCTTCTGGCCCAACTCCTTTTATTGTGTGGGGTGCCTCAGGGTTCCATGCTATCACCCATGTTATTTGGCGGTGTCATGCTGCCCTCGGAGTCATTATAAGACTGTATGGGCTGAGGTTTCACTGCTATGCAGATGATACCCAGCTATACCTGTCTTTTGCACCCAACCAGGATGGAGCTCTCGCGGTGTTTAACAACTGTCTGGAAGAAATCCAGGGTTGGATGGATTCTTGTTGGTTAAAGTTGAACTCAGAGAAGACAGAGCTCCTGGTTATTGACCCGGGTTGTCAGATAGAGAGGTCGCGTGATGGCACGCCCTCTGGAATTTTTCTTGGCGGCGTGTCGCTCCCGACCTCTAAACGGGTGCGTAGCCTTGGGATTGTCTTAGACCACAGGCTGACCTTACAGTCTCAAGTGTTGGCCGTTGTCAGGACTTTCTTTTACCATCTTAGGAATATTGCCAGGGTTAGGCACCTTGTTCCGTCTGACTCTTTGCCAACGTTAGTCCACACCTTTGTGTCCTCGCGTTTGGAGTACTGCAACGCCCTATACTTGGGGCTTTCTGGGGTCGAAATCCATCGCCTACAACTGGTGCAGAATGCCGCAGCCTGGGTTTTGACTGGGACAAGTAGGGCCTGTCATATTACCCCGGTGCTGCACGAACTGCACTGGCTTCCTATACGGTGGCAGATCACCTTTAAAGTCATTTTACTGACTTTTAAAGCCCTTCACCATCAGGGTTCGGCCTATCTGAAAGAACTCCTGGTGCCTTACTACCCCAGCCGATCACTCTGCTCAGCTGATGAGGGGTTGCTAGAGATTCCAAGAGTGAGTTTAAAATCTTCTGGCAGCAGAGCATTTTCTTATGCTGCACCCACTCTTTGGAATTCTCTACCATGCCGGTTACGGGAGCGCACCTCCGTGGAGGAATTTAAAAATAATCTGAAAACTTATCTCTGGCGAATGGCCTTCTTAGATGGTTATTCATAGTGTAATTGTTACTGTGTTGAGCTCTTACTTCATATTTTATGCTATGATTTTATTTATATGTATTATTGGATTTATATTTGATGTTATTGTTTTAATGTTTTCAGCACCTTGGTAAGTTGAAAGGTGCTTTATAAATAAATGTATTATTATTATTATCTGGACTTCAGTAAGGACTTTGACACCGTCCCTCATAGGAGGCTGGTGAACAAGATGGAAAGCTTGGGGTTGGGTGGGAAAATAACAAGCTGGGTAGAGGCCTGGCTGTCAGGAAGAACTCAGAGGGTGGTGCTCAACAGGGTGCACTCCGGGATGGCAAGGGTGAAGAGTGGAGTGCCACAGGGGTCAGTTTTGGGTCCACTTCTCTTCAACATCTACATCAGTGATATTGCTGAGGGTTTGAGGGGGAGGGTGTGCCTATTTGCTGATGATATAAAAATATGCAATAAGGTGGACCCCCTTGGGGCTGAAGGACATGAGGAAGGACTTAAAGACACTTGAAAAATGGTCTGGGACGTAGCAGCTGAAATTTAATGCCAAGAAGTGTACTGTGATGCACTTGGGGAGTAGCAACAGAAGAGCAGGGTACACCCTAGGTGTGGAGGGAATTAAAGTAACAGAACAGGAGAGGGATCTGGGGATTATAGTCTCTTTGAACCTTAAGGTAGGAATCCACTGTAGCCAGGCAATGGGAAAGGTCAAAGGAATGTTTGCATGCATAGGCAGGGGCATTACTAGCAGAAAGAGGGAGGTAATAATGCCCCTTTACAAAGCCATGGTGAGGCCGCACCTGGAATATGGGGTTCAGTTCTGGAAGCCTCATCTCCGCAATGATATAGATGCATTGGAGAGGGTTCAGAGAAGGGCAACCAAAATGGTGCAGGGTATGCAGGGAAAGTCATATGAGCAGAGGTGTAAGGAGCTGGATCTGTACACACTGGAGACAAGGAGGGAAAGGGGAGACAAGATTGAAACTTTTAAATATGTAAAGGGTCTCAATAATGTGGGAGAAGAGTGTTTACTTAAGAGGAAGGAGAGGGTCAAAACTAGAGGGCACAGCCTCAGACTGCAAAGAAAAATATACAGGGGCAATGTGAGAGGGCATTTCTTCACAGAGACGGTGGTGGAACCCTGGAACAGACTACAGACGGAGTGGCGGGGGCTAAATTGGTTAAAGAATTCAAGAGGGCATGGGACAAGCATATGGGGCTGAGTATCGGGGAGGGCAGGGGCTGACAGGAGGGGTGGTGGGGGAAAGAAGGGCAGACTAGATGGGCGGCATGGTCCTTTTCTGCCATCAAGCTTCTATGATTCTATTATTTT
Source organism: Neoceratodus forsteri (assembly GCA_016271365.2). NCBI lineage: Eukaryota > Metazoa > Chordata > Ceratodontiformes > Ceratodontidae > Neoceratodus > Neoceratodus forsteri. Next base: position 1,114,439,341 of record CM028130.1, read on the forward strand.
CTGAGAAGAGACAGGGTTTTAGCCAGATTCCAAGAGGGCAATGGAAAATCTCACCTGCAGGTTTTCCCTAGTTGCAGCTACTGCAGTGTCTCTGTGCTAGCTACCACTCATGCTGGGTGGTGGCTCTGATCCCTGAAAGTGTGGCCTTTGCTGGGTAAGGAAGAATCAATGGATGTGGCCTCTGTAGTGCTGCTGCACCTGAGTTCAACTACATAAGCAAGATCATTGACAGGCCTGAGAGGAGAAGATTTCAAGAGGCCTGAGAGGGAAAGCTGGATGAGGGGCCCTTTCGGGAATAAAAGCATCAGAGATGCTGCACTTCCAGAACTGCACAGCTGCACTGCACGGAAGTAAGGCACAGGAGGGTTGGTCTCCAGAAACCTATTCTGGGGAGAGCAGCAGAAGTAGGGAGAGTAACTGAACTGTGATTTAAACTGTGAGTAACCGTCAGGGATCAGACCCTGTCCAGTAGTTAGATAACTACTGTAGGTCCAGCCAGGATGGTTAAAGTCCTCACCATGACTGAGCTATAATTTCTTAGACCCAAACAGAAGACCTGCAGAGTCTGCCAAGCCCATTATCCCATTTGGAATACAAATAAGGGCCCCTTGCTCAAGTTGTTTGTTTCATGCATCGAGTGTTTAAAAATGCACCAATGAATACACCCATCTGTCACCTATGACTTTAGCTTGGTGAGGTACCCACCAAAACTCATTTAATAAGCACCCTCAAGGCCTTTGGGATGAAAAGCTAGGTGCACCCACAGTTGGGATTGGAGGACTGCCTGGAATTGGGAATTTGTGGAGTGTTATTTTATAAAGAAAATAAAGTATGGGGGGTGTGTGGCTTGGCCTTTAACCAAGATGGCAGCATAGTCTCTAAGCTCCCTGTCCTTGTGGGCTTTATCCTGTAACATCCTGCTGAGAGGGGCTACAAACTTCATCTGACTATATAAGAAACAGAAGAAGAACTCACCGGCAGCATATCTGTTATCTCATTTTCTTGTTCCGGTGGTACTGCTGTCTGCAACAAGTGCCTGTTTCTGCCCGGGGCCTACAGGATGGCATCCTTCTCTCCTGCTCAAGCTCAGCCTGCAACAATGGAGCACATGTTTTCCCAATTAATGGCACAGATGGCACAAATGACTGCAGCCCTCAATGCCAATACTCAGATGCTGCAGACTATTGAAACTAGGATTTTCCACACAGAGCGACATCTAAAAGCTCATGATGCAGCCTTACAGGAGCTCACAGCTACGACTCGGGATCAGGCCTGCCTTATATCTCTCTTGCAAGATAAGGTGGATGATTTGGAAAATCGGAGCCGACTAAACAACTTAAGATTTGTCGGGTTTCCTGAAGGGGTTGAACAACAAGATACAACATTCTTTTTACAAGATACACTGCCTCGCATTCTTGGCCTACCTCCAGACATTAATCTCCAGATTGAGCAGGCCCATCGCTCTCTCGCCCCAATTCCCAAGCCGGGAGAGCACCCACATCCAATTTTAGCCAGGTTCCTGGATTATCGCCAAAAAGAATTGATCACCACTGCAGCTAGGGACCAGGGCTCCATTTTGAGGAAAGGAAACATAATCCGAGTGTTCCAGGACTACTCTCAGGATCTTACTCAGTGGCGCAAGGCATACAGGCCCTGCAGAAAAATACTACATGCCCACCGTGTAGCCTTCTCACTCAGCTACCCCACCACCATGCAAGTGATAATTAAGGGCTTCCCTACCTTCTTCTCATCACCGGGAAGCCTCATGGATTATCTCCACAGAGAGTACCCACAAGACTTCAGGAACCCGGAGCTGTTTAACATGTCTAGTGGCCCCTCATACCCCTCTTTACATATGGAGATGTCCACCAGGTCCCCACTGCAATCTCCCCAGCCTTCAGTGCTCCATTTTGAAGCTTCACTACCCCCGAGAAACAGGAAACGCCACCCTATGCAGCGGCATGAAAAATGGCTGCACCCAATTACCTGGCAAAACGATCAAGGAACCCTAGAAGATTTGGCCAACGACTTGCAACACCTTTTTTTGCCCAACCGATATGCCCCTCTGCTCACCCTTTTGGAACAGCCAGTGCACGCAGCCAATCGCTCTGCAGGAGACCCCTCATTGGAGCTGGATGGGGTCTCAGATGATCATTGGGGGTGGCTCTATGCCCAGTTTGTTTTACAGGCTCAGTCCCCCTGCTGCACTTATGCTCACTCAAGTTGTTGGTGTGGGCAGAGACAAGGAGCTTGATCGTGCTACTCAGTCTTTTTTTCTTCACTTTATTTGTGTGTTTCTCAATGATTTTTCTTTATTTTTTTCTCCCCCTTTCTCCACCTTGTTAGGAGGTTCAACAGTACAGAATTGATCATTTTGGGCTCCTTAGTACTAGATGGGTCAACCTGTCAGAACTCCACAGAGTTTTTCTGGCACTTTGCGGATCTCTCAGCCCCCGTGTGGCAGCTGGAGGAATTTCTCTCTGATGCCCCTCAGCTATCCTGCACACTGTATTGGCTATTTAGACCTTGAGTTTTGCCCCAGCAATTCCTATCTTTCCCTTCTATTCCCCAACAAGGCACGGGACAGGAGATATCTGCTGTCACTCAATGAATATGTGGAGCAGTTTTCTCTACATTGGTCCACTTTCTCCCCCTATACATCCACCCCACGAGAGAACAATGGATGGCTCTGGAAGCTGACCTTCCGGCTTAACCGCTGCCCTCCATCAAATCTAAGTTACTGGATAGACACAATGATGTATATAGTTAGAAGTATTTTTGGGCCGTTTAGCCCATTTATTTGGCTTTTACATTTCACAGACTGGGTTCTTGTTAAGTATCTGTTCTTTCACAGCACTGTAGGGCTTTCTCTATGTATATGATTGAATGGTTTGAAGAGTCTCAGAAGGGGAAGACCGGATGTGACCTCAGCGGGCTCTTTTTTTGATATTACCATAGTACCTTGCACCAACTCTCACCACTTTAATCATGGCTGACCTTCATGCATACACCTGGAACGTATGGGGCTTAAACACCCAGGTTAAACGTAAACAGGTGTTATCCCATTTGAAAAGGCTGAGGGCCATGCTGGCCTTTTTACAGGAAACTAAGCTAACCAAACAGGATCATGATAGGCTAGTAAAAGATTGGGTAGGGCAGGTATTTTCTGCCCCCTTTGCAACTAAAAAGAGAGGGGTGGCCATCCTTATTCACAAGTCACTAGCTTGGACATGTACACAGACCCGTTCGGAACCCCAGGGCAGATGGGTGATAGCATTAATGGCGACTCCCGAAGGGCCCCTACTCTTTGCTTGTATTTATGCCCCGAATGAAGACAATCCCTCCTTCTTACATTCAGTAACGCAGGAGCTAAGCTCTATGTCAACAGATCCTGTCCCCACCATTTTAGGAGGGGATTTCAATTTGGTTCTGGTGTCCCAACTAGACCGCAGTGCCCCCCGTACCAGTGCAGCACCCTAAAGCCCGACTGGCCTTGCAACACTTGGTAATGGAAATGGGTCTTGATGACGTCTGGAGAACTCTCCATCCGCGGATGAGGGATTACTCCTTCACTTCTGCGGTGCATAGCTCTCATAGCAGACTAGACTTCTGGCTGGTGTTGGCTGACATATGTCAGAGTACAGTAGACTCTGAGATCATGCCTAAAGTTATATCGGATCATGCCCCTGTACATCTGCATATTCTGTGGGGTTTGTGCAAATACAAATCTGCTAAATGGAAACTAGACCCCCTTCTGCTGAAGGACCCACTCTTTGCTCCCTGGGTTACTTTGGAGACAGCCCTCTTCCTAACTGAACCCCCCCCCCCCCCAGGATACCTCTTCTAGCACCCACTGGGAGGCTCTCAAGGCCACCCTGCATGGGGTGATAATTGGTTTTGCTTCCACCCGACGGAAGAAATGGGAACATCTCCTCACTTCATTGGAAGCTAAACTAAAAGATTTAGAAACCCGGGCTAAACAGATGCCTCGCCTAGCAGCTGATTCCCCAATATATAAAGACATGCTTTCTAGTTGTATGGAGATTAATGACTTACTAACCCACAAGGCTGAACTGGCCATACTCCGGCTTCGTCATCAATATTGGGAAGGGGGACAAAAGGCCAGCAAGCTATTAGCTTACCGCCTTTGAAAGCAACAGGCTGAACACCATATCCCTGGTCTGAGAGACCGGTCAGGTACAATCAGCACAGATCCCAACTCCATTAATGGTGTCATGAAACAGTTTTACCCCGAATTATATTCCTCTACTAATACTCAGACTGAAGCCTCAATAGATGCTTTCCTGACTCTGCTCCAACTTTCTACTCTCCAGCCCTCCCAAGCAGAATCCTTAGATCTCCCTATCACGCTGGAGGAAGTTACAATAGCCATTAAAAGCCTCAATGGTAGGAAGACCCCTGGAGGGGATGGCTTCCCAATCGAGTTGTGGCAGCTACTTGCACCTCAGGTTGCCCCCCTCCTGGCGCAGGTCTATAATGAGGTCTTGCAAACTGGTATGTTCTCTCCCATCCTTCGACAAGTGACTATTACCATATTCCCCAAAAAGGATAAAGTCCCCACGCTCCCCTCAAGCTATCGCCCGATTTCCTTAATTAATACAGACAGCAAAATATTTGCTAAGGTTATGGTGCTTAGGCTTAGCCCCCCTCCTTTCTTCTCTCATCCACCCTTCACAGGTGGGCTTTGTGCCCGGGCGTCTGAGCCGGGATCATATCAAATCGATGTTTAATATTATCTACCAGGCCAAATCTCTCCCCACCCCCATGGCAGCCATTGCTGTGGACTTTGAGAAAGCTTTCGACTCCCTGGAATGGCATTACTTGGAGACAGTGCCGCAGAGGTTTGGTTTCGGAACCCTGTTTCAACAGTGGATCATGGCACTGTACCATCAACCACTGGCCAGGATCCGGACTAACGCGGTATTCTCCAGCCCCTTCCAGCTTGGTTGGGGCACTCGCCAAGGGTGCCCTCTTTTCCCGCTTTTGTTTATTCTAGTGGTTGAACCATTAGCAGCGGCCATCCAACACCACCCACTTATCCCAGGTATCGTTATTGGGACTCACATTTACACCACCCTAATGTATGCTGATGACCTTCTGGTCCCCGTCAGAGATGTTGTAACACCTCTCCCGGCTCTATTCACTCTTCTGACCAACTTTGCAACACTCTCCGGCCTTTGGATAAACTTATCTAAAAGTGAAATACTACCTCTCAATTCTAATTGTACACAACACAGTTCCTCTCTCTTAGGGTTGAAATGGGCCCCAAGCTCCCTTAAATATCTCGGCATTCATATTTTTCCGGATTTGTCTAAAATCTAGGACCTCAACCTTAGCCCCTGATTGTTGACCTTAGAACAGAAGTAGACAGATGGCTACTGCTTCACCTTACCTTGGCAGGAAAATAGCTGCTTTAAAAATGATTGCGATCCCTAAACTTTTATATCCTCTCTCCCACATTCCTCTAGCCCCCCCTTGAAATGGCTTTGTACTATAGATAAAATTGTAGGTAAATTTCTTTGGGAAGACAAGAAACCCCGCTATAGCAGAGGTAAGCTTCGCTCTCATTGGAAAGAAGGTGGGTGGGGCCTCCCTTGGGTTAAAGGATATACCTGGGCCTACTCAATGGCGCAATCCCTGAAATGGTTCACTACTTTGACCTCAGAATCTCCACAATGGCTCTATATGGAACAGGCCACAGCACAGGTCCATAGTCTCCCCCTTCTGTTATATAATCCACTGCCCAAGTCCTTGCAAGCCCATTCTACTATAGTGCCAGCAATTAATATCTGGCATAAGGTGCACAAAACGATTGGAGATAATCCCACCCCATCTATCTATACACCTATCTTTCATAACAAATGTATCCTGATAGACAATATGCCTATCTATTGGCCTCATTGGGAGCAGGCAGGCATTAAAGTATTGGCAGATATTCTAGACAAAATGGGCTCAAGACTGAAATCCTTTCAAGTCCTAGTACAAACAAAAACCTTAAGAAACGGATTTCTGTAGATACCTGCAACTCCTTAGTTCCTTAACTACAATTCTCAAACCAAGTCCACTAACTCAGACTACTCCTCAAAGAGTCTCTGTCTGGCTTTTGCTTCCTAGGGGATAAGCCAGCAAAATATATGCTGACATTAGAGGGAGTATTCCCTCTCAATCGGGGGTATCAAAATCAAAATGGGAAAAGGCAATGAATATTGACTTAGACGACACTCAATGGGCTGTCTGCTGGAAACTAGAACATTTAAGCTATCCCGATGCCCGCAGCAAACGTATTCAATATAAATTGCTACACCACTGGTATAGAACACCAGCGGTGCTATACAAGGCAAAGCTCCTGAATACTAATCTTTGTTGGAGATGTCAGGATCAAGTGGGAGATCTTTTCCACATTATCTGGCAATGTTCCCTGCTGCCTCCCTTTTGGCAAGCTGTTATTCAGCTAGCCAGGGAAGTCCTTGGCGTAGCAATTCAAACAAGCCCGATTTTGTGGATACTGGTCTACCTCCTCCTGGATTTAATCTCAAAGCCCACCTCATTCGTTGGCTGGCCTTGCTAAGTATCTCTGCCAAGCGCCTCATACTTTCACAGTGGAGAACCACTGAAATCCCCACTATATCAGAACTCCTGCATGCTCTCACCCTCCTTGCTACACTTGATTGTATGTCCTACTCAGCACTTAATAAATTAGCGGTTTATGCATCATGCTGGGCTCCTTTCCTAACCTAGCTGAAACCTAGAACTGGTATAGGATGAACCCTTCTTGGTGGCTTACAATTTGTTATACTCTCTAGTTATTCCCGGGATGTGAGACTCTTAGTTTTGATATGACATAACAAGTTTTGATCTTATTTCATGCTTTGTAACCCTAGCAGTGTGTATGTATTCTCCTAATTTAACTAGATTCCCAGTCTTAACTTGTAAGTTTTAGTGTTTGCCTTGTTGATGGTCTTTAGAATATTGTTACATAGCAGTCATGCAGAGGGGTGAGGGCTTCCCCCTCTTACCCCTACAAAGTCCATTATAGCTGGAATGTACAGATTATATGACATATATTTTGTCAATGTGTGGACATTTTGTTGTAAAATCCTTCTCTGCTGTATATAATTTCATGGCTGCATGTATAATACTGTTCCTTAAGTTGGAAAATTAATAAAAACTATTAAATTAAAAAAAAAAGAAAATAAAGTATAAGGATTATCGCTACCCCAGTGCTTGCATTGTTTCCTTGCATCCTCTTGTTTCCTTCTTGTCCCTCCGCTAAGAAATGTGTTGTTTATATTTATTTATTTCAATTCTAGGATTACAATTACCTTTGAGCCCAGGGCTCTTTTACAAAGGTTCCACGTCAAGACATAGGTAACACATGACAATAGACAAAATTGTTACACAATAAGGGTAAAGGATATCAAATTAAATTCAAACAGACAGGGAGAGGGTAGAGTGGAAAGGAAGAGGACAGTGGGGGTGGTAGAAAGAATGGGAGGGGCACGGGGAGGTAAGAGAATGAGAAGAGAGGAGAGGTGGGGGTAGGTAAGGATAAGGGGGTGGGGTGGAGCTGCCAGGAAGGTGGCATTGTCAGGTGCTGTAGAGTGTGTGGGGCAGAGGCCAGACTATGGCAAGTGCGTTATGTAATGAGCTAGATATAGGAAAGAGCGATAGCGGAGTGGTATTGCATAGACATTCTCAATGACAGTCGCAGATGCTGGAAGCGACCAGGGTGTTACGGAGCCTGGATTTGAAGGCCCCTAGCCCAGTGGTTTTGATAGTATCATTGGCAAGACTGTTAAACTAAGTGGGTGCCCTGTAGGTTAATGAACGCTGGCCAATGGCTGTGCAGCAGCGAGGGATATGGAAAAGTTGTGGCTTTGACCCCTGGTAATTCTGGAGCTGGTTTTCATTTGAAGGAGTGAACAGACCCCAGGAGGGGCAGTTCCCAACTGTATTTTCTTAGCAACCACGCAGGTTTGGTACTGAATTCTATTATTAAGTTGAAGCCAGTTAGCTTGTGAGTAGAGGTCACAGCTGTGTGTGAGCCGTTCGGCCCCAGTGATGAGTCGACAGGCCTTGTTTAGGGTGGTAGTAATCCTTCTGAGTGCAGTGGTAGTGGCAGTGCCATAGATGACAAGACCATAGTCAATCTGGGAGATGAAGCTTTGAACTGCGGCAAAGAGGGCCTCTTTAGTCAGGTGCAGACGAAGCCGGTAGAGTAAGCCCAGTCTAGTATTCACGGTTTTAGCAACATTGGTTTTATAGGTTCCAAAAAACAGGTGTGGGTCTAGGGTGATTCCTAGGTATCTGAAGGAGTCAACCTGTTCCAGGGAGTCCCTGGGGCCGGTGTTTAAGGAGAGTTGGTGGCGTTTGTGCTTGTTTTGGTGGCTGGTGAAAATCATGGTCTTCGTTTTTTTCTGGTTAAGGATTAACGATGTTCTTGAACCAGCTTTCAACAGAGGTGAAGCCGTGTTGAAGGGTTTGTTGCAGGTGGCTTTGGTCATGATGAGAGGCAAGAATCACCACATCATCTGCATAGAGTATGACTTGCTGAGAGGTGGAGTCAGGGACGGAGTTGAGGAACAGGCTGAACAGCAATGGGCCCAGGATGGAGCCTTGGGGGACACCAGAGCTAACCAGTTTAGTGTCGGAGACCACTCCTGATATTTTTACACATTGGGACCTGTTGTCAAGATAGCTATTGAACAATTTCACTGATTCTGCAGAGAGGCCAATGTTCAGTAGCTGATGCAGTAGGAGGCGGTGGAGGACAGTGTCAAAAGCCTTTGACAGGTCAATGAATGTAGCTCCGGTTATATGCACTTTAAATTCTGTAAATTGCTATTCTTTGCATTGAGTCACAGTTTATGTGCTGTGGGGGGGCACTGTATGAGAGGAAATCCTAAATCTTTAGAACCAGTATTTCGGTGGCAACATTAATAGATTCCTCACCCACAAGAAGTCATCCCAGGTGGAGGCACTGAGTCATTTCTCATTTTTCATCCAGATCACAAACCCATAAAGGATCCAGGCCAGCTCTATTAGAACGGTTGACAGAGCTAATCCAGAAGCCCTGGGCTTGCTCCAAATGAACTTGACAGGCATGGGTCAGAAGCAGAAGATGTGGGACCAGATTCAGAGAAACCAACGCAGGATGCAAGGCAACTTGCATCAGAAAATAAGGTGCAAGTCGCACTTGCGTCCTGCGTTGAGTCCCCGCGGGATTCACATAGGCAGCCTGCGACATGCAGCAGGCTGCCTGCACCCAACAGCACCTATGTGCTTGAAACCTCCTTGTGGCACGGTGGAAGGGGATTTCTGACAGCATTTGCACCCTATTAAGGTAGGGTGGCCATTACCTCCTTTGACGGGATTCAGAGACAATCACCAGTGAAAATCTGTCAAAGACCAGTTACGCCAACAAAAAGGTGGTCTATCTGGTCTTTGCTGTTCACTGGAGGTTGCCAGTGTGCCCCAGCCCCACAACCTCTGTGGGTTATGGACCCCCCCCCATGGGCTCCAGTTCCCAGGCATGGCATGCATGGTGCCAGGCAGAGTGTGTGGCACACACCCAATGCCCAGACCCCCACACACACATTGCGAGCCCCCCATGCCCTGGGGCATGATCTCCCCCACCATCCCTGTAACTCCTAGGTAGTCTAGTGGCCCCCCATGCCACAGTGTGAGCCCCCCCACACCCCAATACCCCACCAGTGATTGGCACAGCCCTCCCTCATCATCAGGGCCAGTCGCCAACGCACCTGCTGGGTGTGTGTGTTGGGGGGGTGAGGGACCACTGGGCCACCAGGGCAGGTATGGATCCATGTTCTGGGGGGGTCCATGGCAAGGAGGCTTGGGGCTGGCACCCACACAGTTACGGGGCCTCGGAGATGGGCATGGGGTGTCATGGTGGCCCTTGCCCATCGCAACTGCTGTCCTGCAACCTGCGGCATTCCCAGTGCTTGCCCTACCTTGCGCAGCCACCGCAAGTCGCAGGACACAGACCACTGCACCCGCTCCGATCCTGAATCGGGTGCATGGGCCAGGGTGCAGGTCACTGCAAGCTGCCATTGCCGCAGCTTGCGGCGGACCTCTGTGAATCCAGCCCGTGGAATTCATAGCATCTGAGCTATATCTTGATGCTCCTGATGGGAGAGCAAGTTCCCAGGTCCACTGTCAGGGGTTACCACAGTGGCAAAATGTACTATCCACCCTCCCAGGTAGGTGTAAGCTGCAGTGGGCAGGGCTTCTATCCACCCTGCTGCCTATATGCCTGTTTTCAGTATCTGCTTCTGCACCCAGGTGACCAGCTTGACAGTGCAACACATTCACATTTAATTAAGATGGAAACCTGGGCATCTGAAACACAACTCAAGTAGGCTTCAGTGCCCACTAATGGTATGGTATTAACGTTCTCTGAACTGCCTTGCTCGCTAACTACATCACATTGTTTGTTTTTTATTTTGTTTACCAGGCAAGACCACAGACAATCCAGTACTTATTACATAGTCAACCTGGGGGTCAGTGCACAAAATGCATAATGCAATATATAACAATTCAAAACTTTTCAATACAAAACAGTCATTAGGTATGCAAACCATTATAAAAAACAAGCATTTGTCAATGCCGAATGTTGATCGCATTGGTCCGTTTAGCTTGCTCACTGCCCCTCTGTCACTTGCTCATTCTGTTTCTCCCAGTGCTGCAGGCTGCTCTTTTGTACAGAGTTCCTGCCTGCAGTGGCACCTTTTTCTGCCCCCAAAGAAATCCGCAGCTGTCCCGACAGAGCTGCGTTGAGGTGGCTCACTCCCCCTCTCTCACTCGCTCATTCTGTTTCTCTTGGCGCTGCAGGCTGCCCTTTTGTACTGGGCTCCTGCCTCTGTTGGCAGCTTTTTCTGCCCACAAAGAAATCTGCAGCAGTCCCAACACAGGTCCGTTAAGCTTGCTCACTCCCCCTCCCTCACTCGCTCGTTTTGTTTCTGCCGGCGCTGCAGGCTGGCCTTTTGTACTGGGTTCCTGCCTGCATTGCCGCCTTTTTCTGCCCACGAAGAAATCTGCAGCAGTCACGATGGAGCTCTGTTGAGCTCACTCACTCCCCCTCTCTCAATCGCTCATTGTGCCCTTTTGTACTGAGCTCCTGACTGCGTTGGCACCTTTTTCTGCCCACAAAGAAATCCGCAGCAGTCACGATAGAGCTCTCTCACCCACTCATTCTGTTTCTCCCGCCACTTCAGGCTGCCCTTTTGTACTGGGCCCCTGCATGCATTGCTGCCTTTTTCTGCCCACAAAGAAATCTACAGCAGTCCCAACAGAGCTTCGTTGAGCTCACTCACTCCCCCTCCCTCACTCGCTTGTTCTGTGTCTCCCGGCGCTGCAGGCTGCCCTTTTATATTGGGATCCTGCCTGCATTGGTATTTTTTCTGCCCACAAAGAAATCTGCAGCAGTCCCGACACAGCTCCATTGAGCTTGCTCACTCCCCCTCTCTCAGTCACTCATTCTGTTTCTGCCGGCGCTGCAGGCTGGCCTTTTGTACTGGGCTTCTGCCTGTGTTGCCGCCTTTTTCTGCCCACAAAGAAATCCGCAGCATTCACAATACAACTCCGTTGAGCTCGCTCACTCCCCCTTTCTCGCTCACTCATTGTGTTTCTCCCACCGCTGCAGGCTGCTCTTTTGTATTGGGACCCTGTGTGCATTGCTGCCTTTTTCTGCCCACAAAGAAATCCCCAGCAGTCCCAACAGAGCTCTGTTGAGCTCACTCACTCCCTCTCCCTCACTCGCGCGTTCTGTGTCTCCCGGCGCTGCAGGCTGCCCTTTTGTACTGGGCTCCTGCCTGCACTGGTGCTTTTTCCTGCCCACAAAGAAATCCGCAGCAGTCCTGACAGAGCTCAGTTGAGCTCGGTCACTCCTCTTCTCTCACTTGCTCAATCCTAATCTGTCCCAAACACTGATTTCTGACAGTGATTGCGGTATTCTGCACTGGAAGCACGAAAACACATTTCAGCCAGGATGTGAAAAATGACAGCTGTACTGTTCATAAGGAGGTGTGAAAAAATGCCAGTGTTGAAAATCTGGCATGAAAATATTACTAATTTGCGAAGTTACAAAGGTGCGTGGAAACTGCAGAATGCACGCTCGTAACACAGTCATTTTATGGAGTTTCATCACAAAATTTTCAACATAGGCATTTTAGGACCTCCGCCATGAACAGTGTCAGTGTGATTTTCTTAATGTGTCCCAACACTGATTTCCCACAGCTGACCGAAGCTATTGTGTCGGAAGGGCGAAAACACATTTCAGCCAGGATGTGAAAAATGGCAGCTGCACTGTTCATAAGGAGGTGTGGAAAAATGGCAATGTTGAAAATCTGGAGTGAAAATATTGCAAAGTTGCAAAGGTACGCGTGTGTGAGGAAACTGCGCAACGCACGCTCATAACACACTCATTTTATGGACTTTCATCACCAAATTTTCAACATAGGCATTTTAGGACCTCTGTTAATGAACAGAGTCACTGTCATTTTCATAATGTGTCCCGAACACAGATTTCCCACAGCAACCACACTATTCTGTGCCGGAACTGCGAAAACACATTTCGGTCAGGATGTGAAAAATGGCAGTTATACTGTTCATAAGTAGGTGCAGAACAATGGCAATGTTGAAAATCTGGAGTGAAAATATTGCAAATTCACGAAGTTACGAGCGTGAGTAGCAACTGCGCAATGCATGCTTCAGAATACAGTCATTTCTTGATGCCCATCAAATTTGCAACATAAGACTTTTTGAGAGCTCACCATGAATACTGGCACCGTCGCTTGTAATTAGTCCCCAAAGGTGATTCCGCCGTGACCGTGGAAATCACCTTCGACTGATTAACGCCATGACATGCCTGAATTCATGAGGAGGGGTCCCAAAAACCCAATGTTGAAAATTTGGTGCCAAAATTCCAAAAAATGCCTGAGCTATGCATCAAAGTTGGAAAAACCCTATTTATGCCATTATACAGCTTACCAGCATTTCCTCAGTTCAGGTCGGCTTTGAAGAGTGCAGACTTGTTCCCGTCCACAGAAGATCATCGCAGGACTCCGCGATAAGTATGGGGTGAGGGGGTGTGGGAGGCAGGGTGCGCAGAGGGTGGGTGCGGGTTATGGAGGGGCCAGGGAGACTGCGAGGACTGCTTTTTGTACAGGTTAAAACAAAAAAACATTGTAGGACAGTTTTTCTTTACAGAGGCATGTGGTACACTGGGTGGGGTCCCAGTGTGCCAACGGAGTTTTTTGGGGGTAGCTGCCGACGGGGATTGGGCACCCCCACAGCATGAAGAAGGGCAAGAGCCAAGGGGATTGAGCACCGGCACAAATCCAGTGGTTTTTTTTGGGGGGCATTATGCTGACAGGGAGTGGGCTCCCCATTGGCAAATCAAACTGGAGGGACATAAGCCACCAGGGAGTGGGCCCCAGCAACTTAAACTCAGATGGGACTGAAACCGTCAGGATTGGGGCCCCGCCAGCTAACAAAACTGTCTCGGGGTGGCGTTGCCGAGGGGCTGGGCACCCCGCAGTGGGGTTATCATTGTTTGGAACACGCAGCAAGTCACGCCATGTTCACAAACAATATTACACTTGGCAACATTTTCCTGCCCAGCAATGACGGGTCACTCCCTCATTGCAGCAGAATGGCTGACGCTGTAATGACGAGGCAGCCCCTGATTGCAGCGACTGAAACATTTCAAGGTGGTGGCATGCTGGCTGAATTAGTGTCAGCAACAGCATGCCATGGCATTGGGGAAAGCGGGCCAAGCCTTTAAAGGCTGTGGGGGCATTGGCCACAACAGTGCTGCGCCTCTACAACCTGCTTCTGGCAACCTGCCGCAATATGTTTCTTGCGCATGCACACAATCAACATAGCAATCACAGGCGAATAATCTGGAAATGTGCAGAGCATTTAGGTTTGTCAATAATTCTAAGATAATCGGGTAAGTAATGGCATTTTTTTGATTGCACTATATAAAAAGGACCTTTGTCCAACAGTAGCATGCATACAATATATGGGGCCATCAATCTGTTTGTTTCAGATGGCCTGTAGTTGTGGTTACAACATTGTAATAACAAGCATTCTGCAATACAAGGTAACTAAATTTTACTCAAGGACTTATTTAAACAATATTTAGACATTTTTGTATTCTGTTTATAGCATAACCAATTTAATTAAAACAATGTTGAACAGCTCCATGGTACTGAGCAGTGGGGCACTTGCTCAGCACCCAGGAGACCTGGGTTCGAACCCCAAGCCTGGGATGACAGGAGCAGAGGCCAGCAGGGAGGGTGATACAGCACCTGCACAGATGTTCTCTCATGAAGTGTGCTGCAGAGCATCATTCAGAGAGTAACACCTGGTGTTGCGCAGAGCCTTAGCTGGCATGGGTAACCACATTTCGGCTGGATCCACCTCCAGGGTATTGCCATGGTGCATGGCACCGGGGAGTGTGGAGGGGCCCAGAAAATGGGAAAAACAGCACCTGCTATGGCCTAATTGTATGATAGTTTCCACGTCCCCCTCCCATGCCAATAGTCCCCCAAGCACATCATCACTGCTCCACCAGCCCTGCATGCCTCAGAGAACCCCAAGAACTGTCACTACCTTTCCCCCAGCTGGAATAATCTGGTATCCCATGAGTTTGGCAACCACTATTGGGTGTCTACTGAAACAGCAACTCAATCGCGGTGCCTCACAGTACAGCGATCAGGGAGGGAGGGCGACCGGATAGGGGGGTGCGTGAATATAGCGACATCCTATCACCGTGTGCATGGCTACACGCCGGGGGGGGGAGTGAGCATGCACAGTGTGGTGTGGGAGGGATTGTGAGAGGTGGTGCTGCAGCTAGCTGCCGAGCTGCTCCCGTGGCATGGTGGGTGGGTACAGGGTTGCTCTGCACAGGGTGCCAGGTTCGGGTGCAGGTACCTTTTGTTGCACCTGGCCCAAACTGTTTTTATTTTTCTTTTGCCCCTCCCCCCGACATGCACCCTCTGGAGTTAACAATCCTTCAGTGGGTGTGTGTGGGGGGGAAGAACGCGTGGGTGCAGGGGGTATTAACATTAGAATTGTAAGTCCCTGGCGCCCTTTTGCTCTGCACCGGGGACTACATCGCCAAAATATTTTTTCGACGATGTGCATTTGCCCTAACAGCAATCGCTATTCTGCGATTGCCATTATCACATAGATCCGAATAATCCAGACCTTTTGAATACAGGGGAATAGCCTTGGAGGCCAGGTAGCAGTGTTCAGCAGAGGAGGGTGTGACAGGCAGGCAGAATGGGCACAATGCAGACCAGGAGTGGCAGGTCGGGACGGGAACTAGGGAACGAGCAAAAAAATAAATATATTAACAATGATGTGTTTAAGAAGGTTTTGATAGAATGAATTTACTCATCTTGTATAATGCTTCCTTTTCTGACTTAACTGATAAAGGGGCTTAATCAATAATCATACTATCGTGATTCAGAAACTGAAGCCGATTCTGTTGGATTATAATTAATTAAGTCTCATTCTGTAGAAAAGATTTAATACAATATAACAAACCACTTTGTTATGAATTTTGGTGGTAACATGTCTTAAACACAGGACAAAAAGCTGGGTTCAGAAAGACTATTTAAAAGAATCCACATTCTCAATAGGGGTCCCATCCAACACAAACAAATTTAAATCCATTTCCTTATGTGACAATTTACCTGGAATTCCAAACAAGATGGCCTTTGTTTTATATTTATTCAGTACCAGTGTTGTCAAGCATCCATGTCTGCAATATTGCAAAATTCAAACTCAGTTTGGACTTTAAGGCTTCGACTGTTGCACTATCTGTGCAAAGCATTATTTATGAATCTAAAAATGGGTTGTAACTGAGTCTACAAAAGGGGTAAATAATAAGGAGCCTGACATAAAGCCCTGTGGTACACAGTGTTTCTTGCATCAGATTTACAACCACCAAATTGAACTGCTTGTGTTAAGTTATTTACAGTAAGTAATCTTTAAACCAATTAGTAGAAGCCTCACCAAAACCCAGATGTAGCATGCCAACCTCCAAATGTATTAGGTTCTGGTGTTACCTTAGATGCTACCAATGGGTTATATTTTAGACACGTTACCCCTCCACTGTGGTCGAACCACCCCCTCTCTTCCACCCCAACTGAATCTGCCTGTTGTGAGAACCATTTTCCATGTTCTTTTCTTTTTGCAATTTGCACAGCACATAAGGACGATGGTGCAGTCCTTAATTCAGACCCAGAAGGCCTACTACCCAGTTCAGGCAAAGGATTTGGAGCACGCTGAAAACATCAGTGCACTGCTGGAACTGGTCAGGCAGATCGCTATCCATCTTCATGATGCGTCACCTGAGAAGCTTTATCCCAGTGGCAAAACGCAAGGTAGAATTATATTCTTTTTTTTTTGTTACATTTTAATTGAGTGTCTTTCTTATTCTTGACTGGCAGCCCCTTGCCCTGAAACAAAGATGGATGAAGAGGGTTTACTTCTGCATTTCCCTTGCTTTGTTGTTGTTCACCAGAAAGCAAAGTCAGCAGTAAAGTGATGCCCCGGAGTGGTGTTTTTGGTAGTAGCAACAGAAGTATGTATGTGCAGGTTGTTTGGTTCCTTTACATCTCTCCAAACCCCACACATACACTGTAAAGCCTCAAACCCAGAGCAAAGCACCATGGTGTGCAAATTTGTGTGTGTACAAGTGAGGAGTAGGCTAAGAAGGCTACACTCAAGGGCCTGATTTTCAAATTGGGATGCAGGGCTTGAGACCAAGCCCTGCATACCTACAAAGTGTGCTGCAGCTACATCCAAGGGTTCGACACAACATGCCCCAATTTTAAAACCCGGATGCAGGTTGTGACAGTGCCTTCAATTTATGGCAGTTTGCACCAAAGCTGTGGCTGAAGCCCCGTAAACCAGCTCCCCCACGGCTGCAAAGTTATGCCAGGGGGGCAGCTAGTGGAATCTGCTGTGTTGCCCCAAGGGACTTACGGCAGAGGGGTTGCAGCAAGCTTGTTTCCAAAATTGCACCATGACACAGGTTTGATGCAAGCTGCCACTTGCGTCAAACTCTCTGCTTCAAGTCCCTTGTGGCAGATGCACCAGCTTAGAAAAATCAGACCCGCTTGCACTTGATTTAATTACGTTAGCATGTTGTTTACTCCTTAGCCTACTGCTGCTACACTACCTAATGTCATTGAACTACGATTGCTATTGTGTTATGTAAGCAATAAAACATGACAAGGTGGTGGTTGTCAGAGGCTAATACATGTCAGGTTCGTAGTGAGTGAGGCACAAGGTGCTTGTGCCAAGTGCCTTCAGCACCTGGAAGTGCATTAACCCATGACAACCACCATCCTGGAGTGTTGCCACTTGTGTCAATCTCTCTGCTGCAATTCCCTTGCAGTGGACACACCAGCTTAGAAAATGGGGCCTGCTTACACTTGATTTTATTATGTTAGCATGTTGTTTACTCCTTAGCCTGCTGCTAATGTACTACCTGTTGTCATTGAATTACAATTATTATTGTGTTATGTAAGCAATAAGACACGACAAGGTGTGGTTGTCAAGGGTTAATACATGCCCAGGGGCGTAGTAAGTGAGGCACAAGGCGCTTGTGCTGAGTGTCTTCAGCACCTGGAAGTGCATTAGCCCGTGACAATCACAATCCTGGAGTGGCTTGATGTACCTATAAAATGGGTCATCAAGTGAAAATAACAGGAAAAAAATTAAAAATATGGAAGGTGAAAAAAAATGTCTATAAAAATCACCATTAGGTAGTATGATTGAAAAAAAAAATAGAAAAAATAGTTCCCGTAGGTTTCTGCCACTACGTGGTACTGCTGTGATTGTGAACAACTTATTCACAATGTGATTTGGAATTATAATCCCCAGTTAATGCTCTTTAGGTCATGAGTTTCCCTGTATTTTTACTTTGTTTTTGTTATTCTATTTGTTTCTGTTCCTGACCGTTCCCCCCATTTGCTGTCTTGTAACGTAGTTTATAGCATTTTATTGTGCCCGTTGCCCATGATAGTGAGTGAGAGAGAGAGAGAGTGCGTGCTTGCTGAAAAAGATAGAGACCGCTGAGTGGCAAGTTGCTAAGAAATTGTGAGAGAGGGAGAAAGGGCTCTGCCACTAGCCACTTGGAAATTGTTAAAGAGAGAGAAAGTGAGAGTGCTCTGTGACCGGACACTAGTTGTTTGAGAGAGAGTGCTCTGTAAGAGATATGGATTTCTACATATGCTACATCCTCAGTGCACAAAGGGTTCCTTACCCGGTGGCTGTCACCCTGTAAAGCACTGGGTTCTAGACCCTCTCAGCTAATCAGGATGCAGCAAATTCCTTACCCATTTTATAAGTGTAGATAATGATCACTGTTGAAGTG
This sequence comes from Neoceratodus forsteri, assembly GCA_016271365.2. Taxonomy (NCBI): domain Eukaryota; kingdom Metazoa; phylum Chordata; order Ceratodontiformes; family Ceratodontidae; genus Neoceratodus; species Neoceratodus forsteri. The sequence continues at coordinate 1,114,457,780 of CM028130.1, forward strand.
AATTGTTATTATATTATACTGATTTTGGCTATCTCCCAGCCTTTGCTATTGCTCTACCTGTTTTTAGTTAAAAGAGTATTATGTTGTTCATTCCTTTATTTTTCCATTGATGAGACTTCCTCATAAACTGCTTACTGTGCAAACTCTGGGGTCATCCCTAAAAATAGGTATGGGATTGTCTAGTGTGCTTACCAAGTCAGTAAAAGCAAAATAAATAATAGAACCCTCTTCTAAACAGGCTTTTACATCTATTTCAGCTAAGGCTAATGGCAACAAATTAACACACTGCTAGAGCTGGTCAACCAGATCACTATCTCTCTGCATGCAGAAATTGTGTGTAGACCGGATTTTTGCACTGTTAGCCCTCTTCTTTGCAGTGCAGTCACTGTTACAGCCAAATATCACATCAGGCCCAGAGCATTCTCGGTATTTAATACCGTACATGTGGAGTTGTCATACCAGAGGGGCACACTGGGAAGACAGCAGTATGTGGGATCCATAAAGGATACAGGGAGAGAACAAATTTCCAAAGGGGTTGGCTTCTTTGTATCTTCAGAATAGCTATGTTTAGTTCTGTTTATTGTTCAACTATAAAAGAAAAATAGAAACATAGACTTTGACAGCAGATAAGGACTGCTTGGCCCACCCAGTCTGCCTATGTCCCTATCTATTGGATAAGCTGCAGATCCTAGTTAGTCAACAGCCTAATTCCTCCTACCCCCCACTACAATTGCCTTATGTCTGTCCCATGCATTTTTGAATTCCCTCACTGTTTTTGACCCCACAACTTCCTCAGGAAGGCCATTCCATCCACCACCCACTCCATGAAAAAATACTTCCTCACATTGCCCCTGAGCCGTCCCCCTCTATCTTCAAATTGTGCCCCCTTGTTCTTGCACATCTCTTTTTCTGAAAGATGTTACCCATTTGGACTTTAAGTACTTCAAGGGAACCAACAGAGGTTTCTATCATGTCCCCCCTCTTCCTCCTTTCCTCGTGGGTATACATATTAAGCTCCTTTAGTCTCTCTTCATATGGCTTTTGGTACAGACCCTGCACCATTTTAGTTGCCCTCCTCTGGCCTGCCTCCATCCTGTCTATGTCCTTATGGAGATGGGGTCTCCAGAACTGCACGTAGTACTCAAAATGGGGTCTCACCAACTGTCTGTACAGAGGGATAACAACTTCTTGTTTTCTACTGGTGATGCCTCTCCTAATGCATCCCAGTATCCCCCCAACTCTCTTTACTGCTTTCCTCACATTGCTTGCCAACCTTTACGTCATCTGCTATGACTATCCCAGGTCCCTTTCCATTTTTGTTGTGGTTAGTACCTCCCCCCATTGTATACTCTTCCCCTAGGTTTTTATTTCCCAAGTACATCACTTTGCACTTCTTTGCATTGAATATAAGCTGCTATACTTTTGACTATTCCTCCAACCTTGCCAAGTCCCTTCTCATCCTTTCCACCCCTCCTTGTGTATCAACCCTGTTGCAGATCTCTGTGTCGTCTGCAAAGAGGCATACTTTTTCCTTCCAGTTCCTCAGCAATATTACTTTATAAAGACATTGAAGAGGACCAGTCTGAGCACTTAAATTGCGGTACCCCTTCTTCAGTATGGACCTGCTTACTATTACTCTTTTGTGTGCTGTTGTCCAGCCAATTTTTTTACCCAGGCAACCACCCTGGGATCCACTCCCAGGCTGACTAACTTGTTTATTAATCTTTTGTGTGGGACTGTGTCAGATGCCTTGCTAATGCCTAGGTAGGTCATGTCCACAGCCCCTCCCTAGTCTACTACTTTGGTCACCCAGTCAAAGAAATTGATTAGATTCATCTGACATGACCTTCCCACTGTTAATCCATGCTGCCTTGGGTCCTGTGCCCCAGTGGCCTCTAGGTACTCAACAGCTTGTTCTTTCAGAAGTCATTCCATCATTTTCCCTACCACTGAGATCAAACTAACAGGTCTGTAGTTTCCTGCCTGTGTCTTGCTCCCGCTTTTGTGAAAGGGAATCACATCCTCCCTCCTCCAGTCCTTAGGTATCACACCATCCTCCCATGATTTGTTAAAAAGGGCAGTCAGTGGTGTCACTAGACCTCCCCTTAGTTCTTTTAGAATTCTGGGGTGAATCCCGTCAGGCCCCATTGCTTTGTCTACCTTCAGTTTTAGGAGTTTTTTCAGGACCCTTCCTTCTGTGAATGGACTGGTATTGACCCCCCTATCCAGAGTGCTTCTATTGTGTGGTTTAGGTACCCTCCTCCCTCTCCTTTTGTGAATATTGAGCAAAAGTATTCATTCAGTATCCCTGCTTTTTCACTGTCACCCTTTGCCTACCCACCACACCCCATCCCCTTTATTAAGCCTCACTATCCCTCCCTTGATTTTTCTTTGCTCCCTAATGTACCTATAAAAGGTTTTATCTCCTTTCTTAACTGAGTTGGTTATCTTTTCCTAGGTTTGGGCCTTTACTATTCTGAATGCCTTCCCCGCTTCCTTCTGCTTTAACTGATACAGTTCTCTGTCCTGCTCCTTCTGAGTTTTCTTATACTACCTGAATGCTATATTTTTCTCCCTAACCTTCCCCGCCACCTCTTTTGAGAACAATAGTTTTTTTCCATTGTTTTTTAGTTTTGTTTATTTGCTTCACACACAGGTTTGTTGCCTCTGTGATGGCAGTTTTGATTTTTTCCCATTGTTCCTCCGCCCCTCCTTCTTGCCTGTTTGCTAGTGGTTTTCTAAGGCACTCTCCCTTTACACATTTTACATCTATAGCAATAACAATTTAAAAAAACATTACACACATATTTAAAACATTAACACAATATTGCACCCATTACAAACTTGGAATAATATTGCACAAACTATTAACACAATATATCTTTTGTCCTTCCATGCCTTATTTTCATTGTTTTGAGCCAAGCAGGTGAAACAGTCAATAAACCATCACTAATGAATTTAAGAGCTTCCCCAATGCATGAAGAATACAGGAGTAAATATACAAGAATGTGCCCAAGCCCACAATAACCAACTAGGACTGCTTTCCCATAGCTAGAGCCAGATCCCTTAGACACAACCTAGGAGCTGGGCTAGATTCAAATCCTATTGTGAAAGCCATGATAATGCAAAAAATAATATAGATAATTCTGTCAAGTATTTGTTTCCATAACATCATATAGCACTTGAAATGTTGGCTCCCATAACATCACATTAGCACTTGAAATGGTTGTTCCATTGTTGTATTTACACTGCTGTTTGATATGGCACCCTTACCCTGTACCTTAACTATTTGAGTAGACTGTTTTGGTGTATTAGTTATCATGAAATGTATTACTATGCTTCCTACTGTGTACTATTGTATACTTTGTTCCCATGTTCCCTGTCCCCGGTCACACCTGGAGATGAGCCTTGGTTCAGTGTGCCTTTCCCGGTCACCAAATGTTTAAATAAAATAAATAAATTATTTTTTCCAGGCCCTATAAATAGTAATATATGAAAGACAATAAAAATATAATTATTAGCTATTTATTTATTGAATGTTTCACCAGGGCACATTGAACAACAAGTTGCTCATCTTAAAGTGCAACCTGGGAGGAGGGGGTACAGGGAGAATACATATAGCAAAAAATACATAACATACGGTCCCAATACTGGTGTAAACAATGCACAAAATGCAAGCTAGAACAATGGAAGGAATAACAGGAAGCAATATGCAACAGAACGGAGCAATGACAATTAATTGTACATTTAAAGTGCAAGTACTAATGCATAAGTGCAGCTGTCTAATATAGGATACATACTTAGGTAGGGGAGGAATATTAAAGGGGCATCAGGTTATGTTAATAGAGAGAAAAGCAGGTGCAATTAGAGGAGAGGAAATTATGAAGGGAAGAGGAGAGGGAGTGTGAGGATGAGGAGAGATGGATTTGTTGAGGAAGGGCATTCCAGATTTTTGAAAAACCAGCGAAAGCAGATTTTCCGGCAAGAGTAGAATGGTGAGGAATCACAAAAGTGTGAGAGTCTTGGATCTTAAGGAGTGGCGGGGGGGAGGCGTGGAGAGAGAGGAGGATAAATACAAGGGAAGTGAGCCAAGCCAGTATTTAGAGATGAGTTTAAGCTAAACATTGGCATCATGGTGAATATTAGCTTTTGTCACACATTTGTCTAACATCTTCTTCCTAATACCTTTAGCTACCTGAAAACACTTGGCTAACCTATTAACCCTTGCTGTGCCGTGGACTGATATATCAGTCCAAAATTCCTATACGTTCTAATTTTGTTGGTAGCCTAAGGGTTAATGGTCACTCAGTCTTCTGCATGGGTAAATATTGTAGTCAGTTCATAGTTATGCATGGCATTTCCCAAGCAATGATATCATTCTAACCAATAGGTCCTAGCTTTTTCATACTAGTGACATTCCCATAAAATATGGATAAGATCTTCACATTCTCCAAAGGTGCAAAGACATTTGGGGCTTATCAAAAAAACTGTATTGTATCTAGCTATTAAGACATTGCTGTCGAACAGCTCAAATTTGTACTAATAGAAGTTTTTCTTAATTTTGGATCAGTGGGAGAATCAAAATAGAATTTTTATCCAAAGTGCATATTAAAAGTTGCAAATCATTTTGAGAATCTGGAGCCAGAGATGGTCACAAGATCCCGCTTGGCCCAAAAATAAACAACTTTTTTCTTAATACAGATTTTATATTTAAGACTAAGGGACACATTTTTCTCAAGGTCCCAATACAATACTAAAAGGTCATATTTCTTAAGGTTGGTCAAAAGATTCTTGTACCAATAACTGCAGCCTTTTTGAGCCTCGATGCCAAAAAGGCTTTTGATCGGGTGGCCTGGGATTTTCTTTGAGCCACCCTGTCAGGCTTTAATTTCCCACATACATTATTTCCTGGTTACAAATGACCTATGTCTCACCAAAGGCATTTGTTCAAGTTAATGGTGCCTTGTTGTCCCCAATCCATCTACAAAGAGGCTTTAGACAGGGCTGCCCATTACCCCCCTTTGCCCTTTATATAGAGCCCTTAGCTCAAGCCATACGGCAGGAACCAAAGGTAGCTAGTATACAGATAGGCCATGAGGTGCACAAAATCATGTTATATGCTTATGATATCCTTCTTACACTTTTAGACCCAGAATCTTCCATACTGGTGGTGTGGCACATATTGGACCAGTTTGCTCAGTTGGCAGGGTTCCAACTGAGCTTACACAAAACAGAAGTTTCCCTCCCCCCAACTGAAACGCTTATTGCCATTAAAATGGCAAAGTACAAAACTAAAATATCTTGGTTTTCATATTCAGTGTGACTTAGAAATTTTAGAAGTAATCAACTATGAATCATTGATGAACACTATTCAGCAGATTTACAGAAATTTAGTATTTTACCCTTTCTTTCTTTGCCCGTGTTGAAGTCATTAGAATGACTATACTCCCCAGGCTTCTATATCTTTTTCAGGCACTTCCCCTGCTCCCTAAGACATTATATTTTTGACCATGGAATAAACTCATATCAAGATTTATTTGGGCGAGGCAACATCACAGAATCTGCTTCTCAATTTGACAACTGTCACACACCATGGGTAGGGTGAATCTCCTTCATCTTTTAAACTATGCAAGAACGGCTCACTTCCGCATGATAGTGAGCTGGTTATCCCTTAAATATAATCCCTTATGGAAACAAATTGAGTTTCATCTTAACACTCTCTATGATATAGGCTGAATTATCTTTGCTACACCTAAGTATAACATTCTGTTGTAACATTTTACTGTTTCTACTAAGAACACTATTATAGTATTTTTAAAACAATTGACTTTCCAACAGGTTTTTTATTATTGTAGAGTTTTGGAGGTTGATGAAAACTTCCTCCCATCCAAAATGGACTTGGTGTTCCATTGTTGGTGCCAGCTCAGACTGATGCATATATACCAGTTCTTGGATACCCATGGGGTTATTCGCTTTGAAACACTGCAGACAGAGTATCGGTTAACAGGTAGAGAACACGTCATTATTTACAAGTTTGGATGTATTTGCTCCACAAACATAAGTCTTACACTAAATTACTGCAGCAGTTACCTGAGATCATGGTAATGATTCTGGATGCACGGAGAGGGGTTCTCAGGGGTCCCCTGATATGAAACCTCTATAAAACTCTCCAACAGTCCCTGGGGGACTCAACTCAGTCTGTACTGGACAGATGTAATAAAGAGCTTAATACTACACTAGACTATACTTGCTGGATTAAATATGCTTTACCTGCCATTAAAATGATCTCTTTCATGTAGTGGCGAGAATCTGCATGGAAGAACAGATATAGATTCTTCTGGACCCCAACTGTTCTAGCTGAATATATTTTGGAGCCCTACGGGTCTTGTTGCCCCATTGGAGACATTGTGGAATCAACTCAGCAGACCACGGACATATTTTTTAGTACTGTCCAATGTTGGCTACATTCTAGGAACAGGTCTTACTTCAGATAGAAGAATTACTTAGTGGCCCTTTGAATCTGACCCCAGAGTTGGTCCTTTTATCAATTCCTCTGAGTGGCAAGTGGTTATCATCTTGCTCCCCCATCTTACTATACCTGTTAGCCATGAAAAAAGCAATATATGATATGAGAGGCACACCATTTTCTCCATCCCTCTGGCTATGGAATCCCCCATGACTAGGCTGGGATGTTTGCTGCTGAATGGGAAGGCAGGATTCCAGTGTTTGCCTTGGATGCCTCCTGGCTCAGAAAGGGAGAGCACCTGCTTCCATTGCATGATCACCCCCTGGTGACCTAGGGGTTAGGGGTGTCGCTTGAAAAATGATATTGAGGTATCACATACCACAAACAGGGCTGGAGAGTTCCAAAACAGAGGAGGGCTCACTCAATCCTCTAAAAGCCCTAGCAGGCACAAGGCCAGGTCACTCCACAGAAGCTGCCCTATGGGTGAGATAAGTGGTGGGGCCATGGAGCAAAACAAAAGGGCGGTCTTGGAACGGATTATGTTCCTTGATTTCACCATGCCCACCTCAGTTGTCTGACTCACCTCCTCTTCTCTAACAGAACTCCCTCAGGTCTTCTGGGCACGTCACACAAGGTATTCTCTTTATAGGCCTAGTTCCCCAAAGAGGTCCTGTCTGTGGGGGACATGCCACAGGTTGCCTGTTCAGTGGCCGGAATTAGGAGTGAGCAAAGGCAGGAATGGAGTCTCAGGCCCTCAGGAGGTTGATTTAATTTCTATAGGATCATGACAAGGCACTATAACACCTCAAACTAGGTTAGCAGAAACATAGTAATAATCAATCCTTGTAAATGTTCGAAATTGCTTAGAACACTATGAATAATGCAAAAGGTTCTGATGGTGAATTCTCCATATATCTCAAACTATTGTTTAATAAAAAATCTGAAGAGACCCAGTAAAAAGAAGGGTGGTGGCATGGCACTGTACTTCCAGGAATCTCTCTCAGCCACCACTGTCCTCTGCTCAGACCCCTCATCCCCCTGCGAGTCACTCATCGCAGAGGTGACCCTGGGTTCAACAAAAAGATCCATATGGGGTGCTGCTACAGCCCTCCCTTAGAGGGTATCCCCGGCCTTACGAATCACCTGGCAGGGCTAGGACAACTCTCCTGCCCAGGAATACTATCCCACTTGGAGACTTCAACCTAAGTTGGTTACATACCCTGGAATCAGACTACTACAAACTACTAAAGCAGTTCAACCTCGTGCAAACTATCAACATCTCCACTAGACACAACCCATGTACGCAAAACCACTCTTTACCAGTCTGGGTGGCAACTAATAGATAAGGTACTTTAAGTAGGGACCTTGTCAGACTTATCAGTGATCACTTCTCTACATACATAATTTGATCCGCCAAAATCAAGCCCCCCAAAATATCTGTCCTTCAGGAACTTCAGCTGCACCGATACTTCCTGACTGCTCAATAATGTCCAGGCGGTAAACTGGCATACTTTCTGTTCCCAGACAGACATGGCATCACAGTTGGGTTTTTTATGGATGCCTCCTACGGATCCAGGATAGGAACTTCCCAATCTCTACATGCAGAGTGAGAGGAGGCTGCACTCATTGGGTCTCCAAAGAGCTACTCACTCTTTTGAAGGAGAGGGATTGAAAGTGGGCTGCTTTTAAAGCTTCCACCTCCCCTTCCCTCTGGAATGATTATAGGCATTTGTGTAAAAAATGCAAACAATCCACTGTCCCTTAAATGGAACTACTAACACACCCTGCAAAGAGACAACCTCAGACACCCCCATCACTTTTGGGCCACCATTGGCTCCATACTAAACCCTAGGACTCACAGCCCTGTCATACACCTTAGCCCCCTCAGGCCTCTTAACTGATCCTCTGAGGTCACCCATGCCTTCAACACCAAATTCACTGACCTCTCTGCTCATCTAAGCAAGCTACCAACCATCACCCACCCAGCCTGGTGACCAGCCCAAGCACCCCTCCCAGCTGGTACCCCACCCTTCTACTTCAGAGCCATCTCCCACAGGAATACTCTTAAACTTCTCAAGAACCTCCCTAGTAGGGGGAGCCCTGGAAGTGATGGACACTACCTGCCATTTCTTAAGCTTGTTGCCCCTCCATTTCCAAACCCCTCACCTTTGCCTTAGCATCGACCACATCAGCTATGCCTGCCTCCTGGAAGAATGCCAAGGTTGTGTCAATCTTTAAGGCTGGTGACCCCATCCCCAGATAACTATAGACCTATATCCATCCTCCCCCACCTGAGCAAACTCCTGGAAAAAATTGCCCACCACCAGCTCTCTGAACATATTGGGAATTGCAAGCTGCTGTGCCCTCAACAACATGGGTTCTGGAAACCCTACAGCACCACATCAGCTTTGGCCCACTTTACTAATCACGCCCTCAAGAACATGGACATAGGGAAAGCCACTGGTGCAGTATACATGGATCTGACAAAGGCCTTTGACCTTGTCAACCACACCCTTCTCCACTCAAAACTCCTACACCTTGGTTGCTCAGATGAGTCCTCTTTTGGTTCTGCAGCAATATCTCGGGCAGATCCCAACCTGTAAACATCGGCACAGCCACCTCCCCTTCCATATCAGTTTCCACAGGAGTCCTCCAGGGCTCCATTCTAGGCCCCTGCTGTTTTGCCTCTTTATAAATTCTCTTCCTGCCGAAAGCCTTTCCTGGGAGGCCCTACTGCATGCTAATGATCTGGCCCTCTATCACAGTGACAAGTCCCTCATGAATCTTTCCACCATTCTTACCCATAGCTACAGGGCAGCCCACAGATGGTTTCTGTCTAACAGGCTAATAGTCAATGGGAAAAAACAAAGCAATGCTACTTGGATTCAAACCTTATCTCTCTAATATCACCAAATCTAACTCCTCCCTCACAGTACTCACACTCGAGGCCTCCCTCCATAGAATGTTTCCAGCTTTAAATACCTGGGCGTAACCTGGACCCCTCCCTTTCATTCTCAGAACATGTTAACAACACAGTGCGAAGGTCAACCAGAAGCTTGGAGCTGCTTTAGATTCAAGCACTACCTGACCAATGAGGCATGCCTACCCATTGCCCAAGGCAACCTTCTCCCACTACTTGATTATTGCTCCCATGTTTCCTCCTCCCTGCAGTCCAGACTTACCACTGAGTATAATAGTATCTGCAGGTTCGCACTCCTGGCACCCTACTCCACACATCACTGCACCCCATAACAGATGCTAGGATGGCTCCCACTACAAGGACAGTATGACTATGCCTTTGGCTGCATCATTGATAATGCCATAAGGGGTAGCGAACTCTCTCCATACTCATCTCTGCTCAAAAGCAAAGACTCACCCAGGTGTCTTCGTGAATCCTCGGGCCCCCCACTGGAAGTCTCAAGGATCTCCACTATTCTAGGAAGTAAAGTCCTATCCTTCATGGCCCCCACACTGTGGAACAAACTCCCTGCCTCATTCCGCTCACTTGACTTGCACCTTACCTTTGAAACTTATCTCAAAGCCTGGCTACAATCTGAAGTCAAATGTTTCTGCTTATCCAGGTAACTTAAAATGCGACACCACACCGTTACTACTGAACGTCACCCATCCTTTCCCCAGGAAGAGTGAGCTTTTCAACAGCTCACACTCTCCTCTCTTGTTCTGTCTTTGCACTTATGCCTTACTTGTTGTGGCATTGCACTTGTTTTATTGTGACCATATTCACTGGACTGTTTGACATCATATCTCACTTGTATGTCTGTAATACCCAATGTATTGTGTACCTTCTCATATGCATTGTGTTCAGTGCATTTTATTGTATTTTTTTTTATTGCTGTTATGTGTAGATACTGCCTTCCTTATATTGTGTAAATTGTATTATATGTATCTCATGTGCCATCTCCATGGCGTGTACTGGGTAACAATCTCATAGGAGAATGTCGTAGGGTAAACGTGCAACAGGAACAAGCTTAATTTGAAAACAGCAGGGTACATAGTGCTTCACAATGGATATAGCATGGGCTCCTGTAGCTGTTTCTGGGACAGAGGGTAAGAGCTCTGCCGGAAAGGGGTCCACCAAGCAGCTGCCTTAGCACAGGGAGTAGAGCCATCAGTGCTGCAGGACAATGGAGTGGCTGTGGACTGGGATTCTAGTCCCGGTCCCAGATCAGGTATATCATTTTATTTTTTTATTATCTTGCGATGCCCCACGCCCAAGTTTCACCCTCACCCCAAGTTGCCCCCCCCCCAACTGAGGAGGTTATTTTAGTAGGGGGTGCATGGGACAGAGCTCCCCTAGAAAACAAACATTTGTGTTTTAATTGTGGTCACTTTAGCTAGGATAGCGTATAGTGTCGCATTGTTTTGACATGCTGTGACATTACATCCCCATGCCCCATGGCCCAGGTCGCGTCTGGAAAACGGTCCTCTGGATCAGTGCAATCACCCAGTAAACAAATAAACAAAGTCTCCTGATAGGCTGCATCTATAACCCACCCAAAGTAGTGAAGCACCTTAAAACCTAACTGAGCATTACATGACCTCCACCCTGGCTGTGTGAGGATAATCATGGTTGATTTTAATTTGCACTAATCACAAGACATCAATGGTGGGGTAAAGGCTGCCCTGAATTCAGTCCAGCTCACTCAACTTATTTATTTATTTATTTTTAACTTTATGTTTTATTTTGTTCAAGACAAACATACAGTGTTTTACAAGCACCAATAAGGTACCCTCATAACATTTATATCTCCATAGAGGGCGCCACCCCTCCTTAATACATGCAGTATAAACTATCAGATGCTTTGCAGATACTACATATGAGGGAAAATCAAAAGAGTGATAGTAAGATACTATTCCCCTAACTTTACAAAGTGTATCAGTGCTAGAAAGGAGCCCATGAGCAGCCTGGAACTTTTAAAAAAATATAATGAATGTCCCAAGGTCCTTCATCACACCAGGTGGTACTGGTAGCCAGGCATCAACATAGTCTAGCACAAGTTCTGTGCAGCTCTGTATTTTGATCCACCAAAGTGAAAAGTCCCAGAGTGCTTAGCAAACTTTTAACCAAAATTAGCCATTTGAGCTATGATTTAAATTTTAAGTATTTAGATTTAAGAGGAACTAATATAAGTCCATGTAAGACATAGATGTCTCCAACACTGTTCATTTTAACATAGAACATATCCATAAAGATCTTGTTGTTAACAAAGAGAATTCAATTCAGTACTTTCTAAAGAACACCAGAGTACCTGAAAGGGACAAGTCAGGTCACCACCAGACCAGCAGTTCAAGTTCAACTCTCCTCATCCTCCAAGACTGCTGGTTGGATTCATCTTGCTTTCTTGTGGAAAGAGCATGTCTATATGCCCATTTAAGGGCTTCGGCAGGCTCTGAAAAAAGATACACCTTCCCGCGATGGGCAATCCTCAATCATGCAGGAAAGATCACGACGTGTACAATTGAAGCTTCACAGAGCATAGCTCTTATTCCATCAAAGCACTTATGTTTTTGGTGGGTGGCATAGCTAATCCGGATACATATTTGTTCGGTGGCCATCATAAAGAAGTTCCCTTTTTCTTTTAGCCAGGTTTAGAATAAAGTCCCTTGTTGCTGCTCCATCTGTCACCAAGATTATGGCTCGAGGCATGTCCTGGTCTTCTTTTCACCCATGAGGTGAAAATGAGTAAGCCCTCTGAAATTGGTGAGCTTTGAGTTGAGCATCCAACCCAAATTGCTGGTTAAACCATTCTTGAAAGAACAGTAAAAGGCTATCCCTCTCAGCTTCCTCCAGAATCCCCAAAATTCTTAAGTTAGGAGCTCTGATCTGGTTCTTGAGGGTTTCAATGCAGGCCTTCCAGTGGCTGCTTTCTTTCACTATGGTGGACACAGCACCCATTGCTGTGTCAGCTCTCTTGGATGCATCAAGGGCAATGGTTTGGGTCCCTTCCATGGTCATTTCAAGTGTAACAACCCGATTGTTGAGCCCATCAAATTTATCGGAGAGTACTGTCACTGACTTGATGAGTTTCATCAGTTTTGCCCCAATAGTTTGCAGAGCTCCTCCTCCTCCTCCTCCTCCTCCGTACTCGGTTGTCTTCGGCCTGCCCAAGGCAGACACGGTGGAAGCTGATGGAGCATCTTTGGATTTTGCCCGTGCTGTGGTGCTGTTCTTTTCGTGATTTCCCATGGCCTCCACTGCTGATTCCGATACCCGTTCCTCCAACTTTGGCTCTTGGTAGTAAGTTGTAAACTTTAAAATTGTATGAATTTGCTAAGTCGAGCTGGCAAGCGTGATCAAATATCCACCATATTGCTCAGGCTCCACAGCACCCCCCAGCTTACTCAACTTATAGGTGAACCCACCAGACCAAACATTAAAACTGGCAATCATACTACCCACGACTGGCTTCTTGCATCGAAACCAGAAAGACTCAAAGCGGCAGAAATGTTTGCTGACTCAATAAGCGATCATACCCCTATCTTCGGAATATGGAAAATGACTTTTAACCTCCCCTCTCCAAGAACTTTTTGGGCCTGAGACTTCTCAAACTTCGATCAAAGATTGTTTATCAGAACTCTAACTGGGGTAAAATGGAAACACATAAAAACACTGCCTACCATAGATGCAGCCCTAGATTTTTTTCTAAAAAACTTTCTCTCAGTTGCAAATAAGTACGCCCCTCTAAAGCAATTAAGTGTCAGGGGGCAGCAATCAAAATGATTATCCAGATAACTTAAAAAGCTCATCAAAAAAAGGGATAAAGTGTGGGCAACCTTTAAAACCTCCAACCTCCCAAGAGATTGGTCAGTGTACAGAGAACTGTGGAATAGATACAAAAGAGAGACAAAGACCCCTAAACGAAGTTACCTAAGGAACCTACAAGAAAAGAATCCAGTGGAGCCAAAAAATGATGGTCCCAGATAAAAGCCCTCCTAAAGGGATGGGCCAAACAAAATGACTGTAAATTACTAGTCAATGACAAATGTTGCAGTAACCCCAGGGACTCAGCCATGGCGATGAATTCCTTTTTCACCAATCTTGATAAATTCAAGAATTGGCCTCTGGACCCCTCATCCCTACTCCTGGACCTACAGCATGCTATCTCCCATATCCTAACTTCCATTTCAGACTCATGAAAAAGAAGGAAGTGTTGTTACTGCTTAAGAATCTGAAAACAGCAGGGCCCACTGGGTATGACAAACTCGACCTGAAATTCCTTAACCTTGCAGCACCAGCAATAGCCTTCCCTATAGCTACACTCTTTAACAGATCTATTCTTGAAGGCAAAGTCCCCACAACTGGAAAGTGGCCCTAGTGACACCAGTGCACAAAGGCAGGGTGCAAGAGAAAGTTGAACATTACCGTCCAATCTCTATCCTCTGTACCTTACATAACCTGCTTAAAACACTAGTCTATAACCAAGTTATAGATTACATTGAACAGTACAAATTACTTCAAACCAGCATGGCCTCTGAAAGAACCATAGGACTGATATTGATTTGGTCCCCCTAACTACGGGCATCCTGAAAGCACTAGATAATGGCCATGTGACTGGAGTGGTCTTTATAGACCTGACCAATGCCTTAAATCTAGTGAATCACAACTATTACTCTTTAAACTAACCTCACTAGGACTAGACAACTTGTCTCTATGGTGGTTCTCAGATTACCTAACAGACAGATCCCAGTTTGTGAAATGGAAGGGTGCTGTGTCAGACAAGCGCACCATCCTTGATAGGGACTCACAAGGATCAATACTGGGCCCATTACTGTTCTTATTGTATGTCAATGAGATGGAAGAGAATTGTAGGGAAACTACATTGTTGCTCTATGCAGATGACACGGTTATATATCATAGCTCAAAGGAAGTCACAACACTAATCGGCCTGCTCACTAGAGACCTGCATATACTAGAAAACCGGCTACAAAAAAACAAGCTCATCCTCAACAGGAAAAAGACTAAGGACATGTTCTCTGGATCTAAAAGCCTATGCCCACAAAGGCAGCACTTGTTAAATCCTTCTTCCTCTGATGGATCCCTGATTGAGGTAGTATACTCCATTATATATCTTGGAGTCCTCCTTGACTAAGATATAACTTTTAAGGTCAATGTTGAAAACCTCACTAAATCCTTGTACCATAAAATTGGTCTCCTCCTAAGCCCATACCTCACCAAAGAGTCATGTCTAAAAATTATCAACTGCACCCTTCTGCCCAGTCTACTCTATGGCTCCCCAATCCTACTCTCTGTTAGGAGCACAGAACTGGAAAGGTCAAATCCTTGTACCATGCAATAGGACAGTTTACCATAAGGGCAGCTCCTAAAGAACACCACTGCAGAGTGCTCCAAACCCTAAACTGGCCCTCACTCAATGGAAGACTGCAGTTCGCCTCGCTATCCGTAGCCTTCAAATTGAGAAGCAACAAAGCCCCCCCCCCCCAGTCTCAAAGACATAATAACAACTAAACCAGATAGGCACCCCTCAGAACATCCAGTTGAACAATCCTCCAGATCCCTAAAGTCGGGACACAATCAGGCAAAGGTCCTTGCTACATAGATTCCAATTATTTGGAATGCTCTTCCCAAAAACATATAGGAAAGCTCCTCACTTGAGGGCTTCAAAAAGGCCTAAAATGCACTTATTAAAACATAGCTCCTGTAACTTTTACTGCTGACAGGCTCTTTGACAGTGTAGCAGAGCATGCTTCAAAATAGTCCTTCTATGTAATTGTACAGGAGCGTAACTAAACTCCAGAGGCAACACATTGCTAGATGAGAATGGATCCTGATATGTACTTGGAAGCCACAGTTAATACGTCCTGTGGAACAGTATGGTATATCCACCCGACAGCAACAGTTCAACAGCAAGGTCCTCACAGCGACTACGCGCCATGCTGCTGTGGGGACCCGCTGGAACCTGGCACTGTTTTTGGGGTCCTGCACCCTCTCCAATCAGCTCCGGCTCAGAGTTGCTCATCCTTAAGTGGGGTGGTGGTGGGTGAAGCCCCAAAGAAAAACATATCCAGCAACTAGAAACCAGCAGCCGAATGCAAATGCGGTTGACCTGCCAGTTTCACTGTCACATGCTCGATGGGAAATTTGTCGACCACCCATCATGGATCCAAATAGTATATATCATAGTTGAGTAGTGTATGTATATCATAGCTCATTGTATCCTTGTAACTAATCTTGATCATTGCACTGTGCCTGTCCAATCGGACTCTTGATCCTCTCTCTCCTTGCCGACCCCCAGCACTCCAGACTCATTCCCGAACCCGGTCCCTGGCGTGGTGAGGTGTGGTATCCAGTACCTCAACTCTCAGCGCCACTGGCCAGCCTCCTTTTCACTTTCTGTCTTCCTATTTATCACTATATAATATAATGCCTCTAGTAGGTTATTGACCAGTAATCCTGTGTGATTAT
This sequence comes from Neoceratodus forsteri, assembly GCA_016271365.2. NCBI lineage: Eukaryota > Metazoa > Chordata > Ceratodontiformes > Ceratodontidae > Neoceratodus > Neoceratodus forsteri. Next base: position 1,114,473,691 of record CM028130.1, read on the forward strand.
ATTTTGGATCTGTTGAGTTTCTTTTGGTTGCTAAGTTAAGATTCAAGATATTTACTTAACTGTCTAGTTCTTGATTTGAAACAGTCAAAAGTGGGAGTCTGGCATTAAAATCTCCTCCGAGATAAATATCTAAGTCAGGATATAATTCTACTATTTCTGATAAAATGTTTGAAAAATGCTCCCAAATTTGTGTGTGTGTGTGGTGTTTTTTGGAGGGGAATATACATTGACAAATATGTCAAAATTGTCAATTTTAATTCTAACTGGCAAGATACATTCAGATTTGATTTATATCCTCTGTGTAACAATATTACCCAACAGAGTGGGGCGGTACTGGGAAATACCGGACCGCAGGGTGTAATGAGGCCCGGCGCAGGCAGAGGGCTTTATAGCCCCATGGGTCCGGTATTTCCTAATACTGCTCACCCAGAAGGGTATTATTGCACTTAGAAAATGGGCACTACAAAGAAAAAAAGTTTAATTAAAAAAAAAAAAGCTAAAAAATTGTTTAACAAAAGTTTGTAATCATTTTTTTAATAAAGTAGTTCCTCCTCCAATATGGATTTTTGTCCTATTGGAGACTCCATTGGTGGGGGGAGGGGTGGCTATTCTGCAGTTTGTGATAGGGGGCCCTGCTGGTGTGCAGTTTGTGACAGGAGTTGCCTGTCTAAGGCTGTGAGAGGTGAAGTGGGTGGGGAGCATGGTTGAAGCTCCTGTTTGCATGTCGAAAGGGTACTAGCAAAAGAAAAGAGATGTTGTGGCTCCGTTATTTTTTTTACTTATTTGTTTGAATACGTGGCTGGGATACCGGGTGACTGCTTGCTGAGACTGCAGTAAGGAGACAGTGGAGGTGAGTGAAGAGGAAGTCAGCAAGAGGGTGAGGCAGGGAGGAAAAGAATACCCTGCAGCACATAGATATATATGTGTATGGGGTAATGGCAGTCTGAATCAGCCAGCAGTGCAATGGTAGTGGGCGCCCCAAATCAGCTGCCTGCCGCACTGTGCAGAAATAAGTAGAGACGGAATGTACATTAAACAGTAGACAGAGGATTAGTGATAGGACATGGGGAAAGGGGTGGCTGCATTGTGGAGATACTGAGTTCCCTACTGTTATATTTTATTTTTTACAATACAAAGCATTTTGCTGTTGGGAAATGCAGAAGAGCCAACTTACATGTGGACAAGGGAAGCGCAGGAGTGGCATCGGGCAGCGAAACAACGCAAAGCAGTCTCTCAGTGTATTCAGGATGTAAAATAGGTTCAATAAGTGAGAAGTATTTTTTATAGTAGTTTTTCATTTGTTTTTGCTAAGTGTATGGCTAAGAGCAGCTGTTTACTTACTGTTACGTAGTGGCATGCGCTGCAGTTTTGAATAACTCGCTGGTGACCGCGGTGATGTAAAGTCAGTTAGACTGACGGCTTGACTTTCATTTAAAAATATATGTTTTCTTTCCTTTGTCATACTTTTTGTTGTAGCCAGGTTTGAGCCCGTGGAGGTTGCTGTGTGGGTTCATGGCAGGAGGCACTGAATAGGGAGGGGAGGGCAGGATCTCCGCTAAGGGAGAGAGAAAATGGAGACAATTTCAAATTGTTTGAGATGGTCTTGGCCAATTGGCAAGCAAGGTGGGCACAGGGATTCTTGGATGGGTGAAGGGCACTTTGGGATGGTACTTTTATTTCCTGGTCGTCTATGGAAAGTTAATGTAACCTCCTAGCAGGGTATCAGCCAATCAGAGACCAGGAAATAAAAAGCCCATTTTCTAAATATTTATATTATCTTTCAGTTTTATTGAAGTTACAAGGCCCATTTGAGATCTGCCATGTTTTGATTTCTTCTACACTTTAGCTGTATAAATATCGTAACCCTGTAATGTTAGTACATCCAAAGTCCACCATGTTTCTTGAAGCATTATGATGTCATGCAATTGTAAACATTTTACGTATTCTATATCTGAAAATTTTTTACATAATCCACTGATAATCCATGAATGGACTTTCCACTGTTTATATCGATTAACTTTGTTTACCATAGTTAAAGGTTTCCCCAGTCAAGTCAGCTCTATATCCACTTGAGATTTGAAATCTATTAATAAAAAATAAAAATTCAGTGCCCATTTTTTCCTATCCTGCTGAGTCTACCAAAACTTGTTTATCTTTTAAGAGTTTACATGCTAAGAAGACTTGATCCATTTCTACTAAATTTAGTCCTAATCTAACAGTTCCGTTTTTTGTAATACCATTATGACCCAAATCTAGATCTCTTAGATAAATATTAATCCGGGGAAAGTTATTATATGATTATGTAACTGTTATCCACATGACTGTGCTGTTGTCCAGTTTTGTATTTAGAATGCTCTCTAAGGTGTTAGCTCTTTTAGTTTTCTTTTTTTCTTTCTTTTATCCCGCTTACCCCTCTCATTCCACTCTTCAGACCCTGATAAACCCTGTAGATCCTCCCACAGAGTCTGCCCCTAAAGTGCCAGGCTTACTCTATTGTCCCTTCCTTACTCCTCTCTAGAAGTGCCTTCACAACGGGTCTGCCAGTGGGTAGGTGATCCGAGGCTTGATCAGTCGTCATCTTGGACCAAGAGGTTTTTTTTATTTTCTCCCTTAGTCCCTCCTTCCCTGAGGACAGGACAAGCATCCAGACAGATGATGCTAAGGACGCATGCCATTGTCAAATGCCCACAACGTCCTCCGCCCCCGACTCTGGAGAGCAGCCGATGCCCCGATGCCCATGCTTCCACAGGCATAGGTGCTGCAGAAGCTTAGCAGCCAGGAGGAGGAGAGCATCCATTGGGATGCTCAATCCTCCTCCTCTCATCCGATCCCCAGCAACTCCAAGTCTGTTCCTGAACCCGGGTTGCCGGCATGGCGCCCAGCGCCCAACCTCAGTGTCACTGGGCTGGCTGCTTTTTAGTTTTCTTGATTGACTTTCCTTGTGGTAGATACCATCTAAATAGAGTTATTGGTTTAACTTCCTGTATGTAGGAGCTCCTTTCAATCTTTTTATTGCACAAGTCCTGAACAACTGTATCTATGTATAATAGTGCCTAATAGTGTTGTGAATGAGAGGCCATCTCATCAATGTTTGTTATTTGTACATTATCTGGAATATGAAGGGTATCAGTCTTGTATCATCTATCACTTTACTAGGTGTTCATGTCCCAGAACTGTATTGTCTCAGATTTTGTTGGTAGTAAAAGAAAAATAGCTGAAGGATAGTTACTTGTTAAATGGGTTACTCGCTTTACCTCAAAATAATTATTTTTACATTTTAATCTTAAGAGATATTTAACCTTTCTTTTAGTGTATCCTCGGATTCATACTTGGATCAGGGAATATTACTAACCATAAAAATAAACTTCTCAAACGTAGTCAGGTCACGTAAAGATACTTCAGAGCTTATAGCATTTTCAAGTTCTGGATATTCAACAGTGATGCCAGCTTCACTCACAACTGATCTTTGTTCCCAGATTCCCACTGCATTATTTTATTATTTTAGTGAAAACCTAAATGTCCTAATTTTTATTTTCCTTCTCCATTCTAATCACTCTCAGGACATCATCTTCCTGTTCATTTAAATGGAATAGATCAGTTAATCTATTTCTCAAAGTTTTAGAGGTTTCATTTTAAAGTATGTGGAGACATCTAATTTTAATTAAAGCTATTAGCTGTAAAGAATATTTCTCCTGTTGTGATTAAGATAATGCTGAAACTACAATGTTTTTTCCTAATTTCTGTTGTGTGTTATTTAATAATACCTTTATCATTGCCTTTGTCCTGTAAATTTCCTAAAGTACGAGCTTTTGCCCCAGAATTCGTTTTTCTTCCAGTATCTCTTTTTTTACTTTATTTTTATTAGTTTTTCCAATGACACATCATTGAATAAGCATATAGCAAACAGACCATAATAACATTTTCTTCAAGGACAGAGACTCTTAATACAAGGCATCATGCATTTATTATAACTGAGTTACTACATAGAGAGGTTACTAAAGGTAACATCCAACACATATGCTGCGATACTGAGTCCATGAGTGGTGTGGCATTTACTAAAATAATATTAAAATGTCCAGCATCGGTCCTAATATAGGCCATGCCCATTAACGTGGGTTTATGGCACCATGCATTATACCTAAATTGAGAAAAACAAATCTCTCAATATATATTGGAGCAAGGTGCCCAAATGGAGCAAATACAATATATAACAAGCCCACCAAACAGGCTCTCTAACCTCCTCCACTTTCCACAGAAGTATCCACCGTGAAACATTTAACTTAACACTTATAGACTATGCTTAATTGTACTCCACATCTCTGTGCTGTGTTAGGCATCGTGGTACACTTCTCCAGCATCCAGTTATCACTGGTGAGGCTTAACACTGTGGACCTTTTACACCTGTGCTAAAAATCATGCCACAGGAGTCAATCACAGGCACAATTGGCTATGTGAGCACGCATTCCATGGATAAATAAAAAGAACGCCAGGTAGCCTGCACATGAGAAATCTAAGGTATTCCTTTTAAAATTAAGTTTGCCTTAAGCTGGGCAACTACATACTAATGTACAGTATAACAATGTAACAATATCCAACTGGAATAAGAAAGAAGGAAAAGAGGAAGAACACATTTCAGTGGTATTTTGGGGGATCACATAATGGCTTTAAGACACTGTCAGAAATTCCACTGTGTTAAGAAAAAGGAAAAGTATGGCACTAATACTTCAATTACCTCTCTAAAACCTTTAAAAATATATAAAACCTGAACTGCAACAAGTCATGTCCCTGTCTCTAATCCAGTTCCTTCTTCCTTTTCCTAGCTACACAGTTAGTGCACCTGAAAACAGCATTTGTCAATGCCGAATGTTTGCTTGCTGGCATTGACAGTGGTAGTGTAGAAGTTACAGAGCTTGTAATAGGAATGGCAGTGAAGTATTGAACTGAAGCCAACCCCACCACCACCCTGCAGAGAGTGACAGGCATTGGGGTGTGTGTTTGGGTCGTCAAGCATAAAGGCCACGCCATTTCACACACCACACCCTGCAGACACTGACAGAGTGTCAGTCACAGTGTTCCTTGGGGTCTTTGGCTCTTATCGCACCCCATTTCATTAGGAATCGATGTGAGATGTGCTATATAGGAGAATGGGGTGAACTTTGGGGTCAAGAGTCCAAGGCATACCTCGATGCCTCTCACTGGCTGCAGGGTGTGGAATGGTATGAGCATTACAGGCATGAATCCCAAGTCACACCCCTGATGCCTGTCATTCTCTACAGGTTGGCGTTATGGTTGGAAGCCCTAATACCTCAGGCATTCGATTGGTATTTTCACTCCAAATTTTCAACATGTTTTTTGTGATCCACCTCATGAACAGGGGAATATCAGTTTGTTAGCAGCTGCTTATGCTAGCGACTACGGCATTTAGCACCACAGGTGCAAAAACATTCAACAGGATGTTAAAATGACAGCTGTACTGTTCATGGGGAGGTGTAAAATGGCAATGTTGCAAATCTGCAGTAAAAATATTAAAAAATGGTGGTGAAGTCACGAAGGCATATAGAAACTGTGCAACACACACCCGTAATATAATTAGGTTGGGGATTTTTACAGCAGATTGTCAACTCAGGCATTTTGGTGCCTCCAATCATGAACAGTGTCACTGTGATTTTCTTTATCTGTGCCGAACAATGATTTCCCACAGCGACCACGCATCTCTGCGCCGAGAGTGTGAAAACACACTTCAGCTATGTTGTGAAAAATGACAGCTGTACTGTTCATAAGGAAGTGTGGAAAAATGCCACGGGTGAAAATCTGGACTGAAAATATTACAAAGTCATGAATTTACGAAGGTTCGTGGAAACTGCGCAATGCTCACTCATAACACAGTCATTTTATGGACTTTTGTCTCCAAATTTTCAACATAGCCATTTTAACACCTCTGCTCATGAACAGTGTAACTGTGATTTTCTTAATCTGTCCTAAACATTGCTTTCGCACACCAACAGCACTATTGTGCGCTACATGTGCGAAAACACATTTTGGGCGACATATGAAAAATGGCAGCTGTACTGTTCATAAGGAAGTGTAATAAAATGGCAATGTTGAAAATCTGGAGTGAAAATATTAAATTCGCAAACTTACGAGCATGCATAGGAACTGCGCAACGCACGCTCGTAAAACAGTCATTTTTTAGGAATTTTTTCACCAAATTTTCAACATAGCCATTTTAAGACCTCTGCTCATGAACAGTGTCACTGTGATTTTCTTAATGTGTCCCATACATTGATTTTGCACATCGACTGTGCCATTGTGCGCTACATGGGCGGAAACACATTTTGGGCAAGATGTGAAAAATGACAGCTGCACTGCTCATAAGGAGCTGTGGTAAAATGGCAATGTTGAAAATCTGGAGTGAAAATATTGAAAATTCGGAAACTTACGAGCGAGTGTAGGAACTACGCAACGCACGCTCGTAAAACAGTCATTTTTAGGAATTTTTTCACCAAAGTTTCAACATAGCCATTTTAAGACCTCTGCTCATGAACAGTGTCAATGTGATTTTCTTAATTTGTCCTGTTCATTGATTTCGCACACCGACTGTGCCATTGTGCGCTACATGGGCGGAAACACATTTTGGGTGAGATGTGAAAAATGACAGCTGTACTACTCATAAGAAGGTGTGGTAAAATGGCAATGTTGAAAATCTAGAATGGAAATATTGAAAATTCACGAACTTACGAGCCTGTGTAGGAACTGCGCAACGCACGCTCGCAAAACAGTCATTTTTTGGAATTTTTGTACCAGATTTTCAACATGGGGTTTTTGGGACCCCTTCTCATGAATGATGTCACTGTCATGGCATTATTCAGGTCCGAAGGGTGATTTCATGCAGTGATCTGCAAATCACCCTTCGGCCCGGCTAATGCCCTGACACTGACATCATTCGCGAGAAGGGGTCCCAAAACCCATGTTGAAAGTTTGGTGCAAAATTCCAAAATGCCTGAGATATGCAATAAAGTTGAAAACCCTATCTAGCCCATTATACAGCTTACCGGCATTTCCTCAGTTCAGGTTGGCTTTGAAGAGTGCGGACGTGTTCCCGTCCACCAAGATCGTCGCTCGAGCCCGGAGGTAAGTATGGGGTGAGGGGTGTGGGGAGGCAGGTGCGCAGTGGGTGCGGGTTGTGGAGGGGGCTGGGAGAAGCGCAGGGACCGTTTTTATTTTGCAGGTGAAAAAAAAGACAATGTGGGATGTTTGCCACGCTGGGTGGGCTCCCAGCGTGGCACAGAGGATGGCTGGGCGTGGAGCCAAGCGAGTTGGGCACCCGTCGGCCATATGATCAGTTGCCACACTGGGGTGGGCTCCCAGCGTGGCACCCAGTACTCGGGGCGAGGACAGGTGGAGTCGACGGGATTGGGCACCCCGCCGGCTATTTCTATGGAGTTGCCACGCTGGGGTGGGCACTCAGCGTGGCATGTGGAAGGCTTTGGGGGAGCGCAGCACAAGCCGATGGGGATTGGGCACCCTGTCTGGCTATACGTGGGTGGGTGCATGCGCAGTGTGCGCGTGCGTTTCTGTGTGTGTGTGTGTGTGCGTGATGTGTGTGTGTAGGGGAGCTGCATGAGCAGGCGATATCTTATCGCTGCTCACTGAAGCATAGCTCTCTTTCAACTGTATGCCACTGCATTTTGGAGCTATTGCAGACAGCTCCAGCATGCATTGGCTTACATGGGGCCGCGCCTGCCAACACACTGACTGAATTGGAGGAGGAGGTGACACACCTCCAAAATCTTGGATGATGGCACTATGTTTCTTGCACATGCATGCAAGCAAACATAAAAAGTTACAAGCCCAGGACACTGGTTTCCAAGAACCCCACCCCACCCCTGAATTTGCCACAGATGGATTGATAAAATCTAACACAAATAATAAAAATAGCGAAAGTAATTATAATTCTGCCTACAAATAACAGAAGACGAAACAAACATAAAATTATTTTAAAACAAAGTACTCTCCTCTTCTGTCGTAACAAGACTAGCTCCAATCTGAGAGGTCAAAGGAGGGAAGATGTCCTCATTTAAGGTCTTTGCCCCATCCCTTCCATCAGCAATCTGTTCAATGACTCTAAAACTCTTTCCAAATGAACTTGCAGAGTTTGGACACCAGAGTTTTAAACAAGCATTTGTCAATGCCAAATGTTTGCTTGCTGGCATTAGTAGTGGAAGTGCAGGAGTTAGACAGATACAGTGTAGGATTGGCAGTGATGTATTGAACTGACACCAACTCCACCCCCACTCTGCAGAGATGGACAGGCATCAGGGTGTGCCTTTGGGTCGTCACCCATAACGGTCACAACATTTCACCTCACCCTACCCTGCAGACACTGACAAGTGTCGAGGTGTGCCTTGGGGTGTTTGGTCTTCACATTCGCCTCATTTCATAAGGAAATATGCTGAAATGGGTGCAGTATAGGAGAATGGTGTGAACTCTGGGGCCAAAGAGTTCAAGGCGCACCTCAATGCCTGTCACTGGCTGCAGGGGGAGGTGGGGAAGGGGGTGAAATGGCGTGAACATTACTGTCGACAATTCCAAGTTAAACCCCTGACACCTCTCAGTCCCTACAAGGTAGGGCGGACACCTGTCAGACCTTACAGGGTAGGGCTTATAGGTCAGAAACCTAAGGCCCTGGGCATGTCTTTATTTTTACTTTAAGTTTTCAGCATGGGTTTTTGAGACCCCACCGCATGAACAGTCACACTATCAGTTTGTTAGCCGAAAGATGATTTTATACAGTGACTGCACCATTAATGCCACAGGTGCGAAAACATATTTCCAACATGATATAAAAAATGACAGCTGTACTGTTTATGAGGAGGTGTAAAAAAATGGTAATGTTGAAAACCTGGAGCAAAAATATAAAAAAACTGGTGAAGTCACGAGCATGCATAGAAACTGCGCAACGCACACTCGTAGTGCAATTATTTGGGGGATTTTTTCACCAGATTTTCAATATAGGTATTTTGGGACCTCCACTCATGAACAGTGTCACTGTGATTTTCTTAATCTGTCTCGAACACTGATTTCCCACAGCGACTGTGCTAATCTGCGCTGGAAGTGCGAAAACACATTTCAGCCAGGATGTGAAAAATGACAGCTGTACTGTTCATAAGAATGTCTGGAAAAATGCCAATGTTGAAAATCTGGATGATATATTACAAATTTGTGAAGTTATGAAGATGCGTAGAAACTGCGTAATGCATGCTTGTAACACAGTAATTTTATGGAGTTTTGTGACCAAATTTTCAACATAGACATTTTAGGACCTCTGCTCATGAACAGTGTCACTGTGATTTTCTTAATCTTCCTAAACACTGATTTCCCACAGTGACTGCACTATTCTGCGCTGGAAGTGCGAAAACACATTTCGGCCATGGTGTGAAAAATGACAGCTGTACTGTTCATAAGGAGGTGTGAAAAAATGCCAATGCTGAAAATCTGGAGTGAAAATATTACAAATTCATGTAACACAGTCATTTCTGAGGAATTGTTTCACACATTTGCAATATAGGCATTTTGAGAGCCCACCTCATGAATAGTGACACTGTCATTTCGTTAATCTGTCTCAAAAGGTGGTTCCGCGCAGTGACCATGAAATCACCTTTCGGGATCAAATAACCAAATGACAGTCATTGAATTCATGAGTTGGGGTCCCAAGAACCCATGTTGAAAATTTGGTGCACAAATTCAAAAAAATGACCGAGATATGGACCAAAGTTGTAAAAACCCTATTTATGCCATTATACAGCTTACCGGCATTTCTTCAGTTCACGGTTGGCTTTGAAGAGTGCAGATGTGTTCCCGCTCCACCGAAGAACATTGCGCCAGGCTCCTGAGGTAAGTATGGGGTGAGGGGGTGTGGGGAGGTGGGGTACACAGAGGGTGGGCACGGGTTGTGAGAGGGGGAAGGGACGAGGGACCGTTTTCTTTTGTTACGGTTTATTTATTTTTTTTATTTTACATGGACGACGTGACTTTTGCCACGCTGGGGTGGACTGCCAGCATGGCAACTGGAAGTTTTGGGGCAGTGGAGCCAATGGGGATTGGACATCCCTGTTGAACATACAGTTTGGGGAGGGACACATAAGGCGCTGGACTTCCTGCCACGCTGGTTTGGGCTCAAGCGTGGCACCTGGAAGTTTGTTTTTGTGGGGGGCACTGGAGCTGACAAGGATCAGGCACCCTGACAGTTATGCAGTGTGCTTGGGGGGTGTGCATGAGCGGAGGGACTGGGTACCCTCTCAGCACACAACAAAGGGTGGGGTGCGCGCATACAACCACTGCTGCAATCAGCAGTGGTGATGTAGAGGCTATTTGCATACTGCTGACAGCAGGGCAGTATGCAAATTGCCTACACATTACCACTGCAGATTGTAGCAGTCATTTGCTTTCATCTGTATGCCACTGCATTGAAACTGCTGTTATAGACAGCTGGATGTTCAATTGCGCGTGCATGCTTCGCAAAACACTGAGGCACTGGAAGCGGGGTACCACACCTATGAAAACTCGTGTGGTGGCACTATGTTTCTTGCACACGCATGCAAACAAACATAAAAATGCACTAGGCAATGGGACAGAAAGGTCAGCTAATATGTACCGAAGTTTGTAAAGAGTAATGAGCTTTCAAGCAATAATCTTGCCCCACAGCAAAGGTCCACTCTCCTTGCCTTAGCTAAGAACTCCTGTAGATTCATGCAAAATATCAAAAATGTGGTTGGTGGCTCTGCCTCACAGTGCATGAGCAATCAACTGTAACAATCCATTAACCACAGCCAGTGTATTTAACAGGCAGTTCTCTGATCTGTCTTCTTTCTCCTCCCCGGTCTCTAGCTCCCCTACTCAGAACTCACCAGCATCTCCTTCCCATTCCCTTCCACTGTATCCCTCCTTCTACCTCAAAACCATTACAGTAACGGAAACTACCAGACATTTGGGTGGTCTCTCCCCCATAACAGTGCTGGCTTTCACAACATGGAGCCTAAACGCATTCCAATGGGTGCCCCCCCCAGTCCTACCCATATTTCATATCTTTACCCTCTCTACACTCAGGGGTTGTCCCAGACATATGGAAGTTTGCTAGGGTAGTTCTAGTATTAAAGCAAGGTGACCCAAAACTTATGGAGAACTATCGCTACATAGCAAACCCATCTGTATTCAGCAGGCTCCTTCAGAAGGTTGCGGTCTCTCAGTTACCACAATACCTCTGTTCTTCTGACTTGCTGGCACTGGAGCAGCATGGCTTATGGAAAGGGCATAGCACTCTCCACTGACCTTGCCACAGTTACTTCTGTAGTAAGGCCCACTACAGACTGCAGCAAGCTATCATTTCATTTATTTGTAATTGCAGGTAGGTACACTGAGATACAAGATCCCATTTTCAGGCATGACTAGAAGTCAATAGGTTCAACAGACAAACTAACAACATAAAATTCATTAATCAACCATTAAATACAATAAACAGTTAACACATGATTTTACATAACGAAAACAATCATTTTTTAAAATGAATGGAAGCAGCAGTGGAGAAAGTGGTGACTGATAAAGAAGACTTGACTTCATAAGGTAAAGGGTTCCACACTGTTGCAGCGCAATAAGTGAAGGACCTTTTCCTGAGTTTGTACAGACCAGTGGAAGGGTCAGTTGGGTCTTAGCAGATGACTGTGAACTGTATGGGGAACTATATGTATCCAAAAGGGCTTGATGTGATGTTGGAATACCTGTATGTAGTATTTTAAATGTAAAATGTGACATAGCCAATTTATAAGTATTTTGAATGAATAGCCATTCAAGGCTAGTCAAAATATTACAGTGATGTGTCTGGAAAGGTGCCATTAATACAAACTTTCCAATTTTATATAACAATGTTTCCATCCGGGAAATAAAGGAAGAAGATGAGGCATCTGTAATTCAAGAAGTGTAATTTAGGACCAGTAACAGACAACACTGTGCAATAGTTTTACGAGAATCTTTGGTCAGAAATTTAGAAAGCGATAAAGAATACCAATTTTAGAATGTAATTTGGCAGTAACCTTATCTGTGTGTATATTATATTTTAATGACGGATCTAGGTATATACCTAGATATTTAAATGATTTAACAACTTCTATAACCCCACCCCCCAGCATACTAACAGTGAAATTACCAGAATGTTTTTTTTATTTAGGTTCTGAGTCCGATATCATGGACTTAGTCTTTAGCTTATTCAATGCTAGATTGTTTTGAGAAAGCCAGGATTGCATATTGTTAAATTCAGTGCTCAATAATAGATTAATATTGGTGACATTAGAATCATGAGTGACTAAAACTGTATCATTTGCATATAATAACAGGTCACAATGCTCCACCACTTTCACCACAGGGTCTACGAACAGTGAAAAAATAGAGGGCCCAGTATGGAGCCCTGAGGGACCCCACACTGGACCGCTTGAAAAGATGAACATATTCTGTTTAACTTAACATACTGCAGCCTATTAGTGAGATAGTCCCTGAACCAAGACTAGGCAGAACCTGCCACCCCCAATCCAGATAGTTGATCCAGTAAAACTGTATGGTCAACAAGGTTGAATGCCTTGGTTATCAGTGGCAATATAGCAGAGCTGAAGAGACAGCACTCACCCCAACAATGGTACATGCAGAGCCGGTCTTGTGTTTCAAGGATGCTTCTTTATTTTATTCCTTTTTGCAAGATAGCTGTGTAATTTAAAACAATAAAATACAGCTGCCATCAGATATAGTCAACACTGACTAACTGACCTCTGACGAAGCACCACATGATTGGTGTGAAATGTTAAGTCAGTTAGTCGGCATCTGTGAGTGTTGAAAAATGTTTGACTGGAGCTGTATTTTATGTTTTTTAAATTTCACAGCTATCTTGGACAAAGGAATAAAATAAAGAGGCATCCTTGGGACACAAGACTGGCTCTGCATGTGCCATTGTTGAGGGTGAGTGCTGTCTCTTCAGCTCTGCCAATGTTATGAACTAGAGCAAGGCACCGCAGTCCTTGGAGCGAGCCCTCCTAGAAAAAGACTATCAGTGGCAATCTTTTTTAATTTATTTTAAGCAATACTTAGTACAAGTAGCGCATCACATAGATTCAAATAGAAGTAATCATAAATATACATCTTCATTGAGGACATCTCCTCCATTGGGCCACACCTTTGGAACTGTAAGTCATCAGTATCAGGACCTTCAGGAAACATTTGTAGAGCTGGGGGCGACCCATGATGACGTGCAACATCAATGCCTGTAAAACTTGGGCAGCTCCCTCACTCCTCAGTTCCTTCTTTAGCCATTGACACGCTGGTCAGACTAGGAGAGAAACAACGCAACTGCATTATTACATCACAGTTTGTTTTGTTTCTAACTTAAGTTTAATTTATGTTGAGATTGTCCCTGCACACTGCCATTGAAAGAACCTTTGTTTAGGTTTTGTACCTGCGGTTACAAGATCTACAAAGATGACACTCACACCATGTGTGTTTGGTGCTTGGGCTTGTCCCACAATGTGAGGGCCTGCAAGATCTGCCAGAGGCTTAGACAGACCATGAGGAGAAGCTGGAAGAAGGCCTTGGAGACTTCCATTGCCCTAAAATCAATGGAGACCCAGGTGAAAGCCATAGGATCCAAGCCAGCTTTTCCCTGTCAACTGCCTGCCCTAGGTAAGGCAGCACCCCAGCAGTTGTCAACTGAATCACCACTGAGGTTGATGAGGACAACAAAGAAATCCAAAAAGAAGGATAAATCATCATCACGACCCTCCTCCTCTTCCAGTTACCGCAAGCATAAGGAGAAACATGCTTCACCAGTGAGATTTAGCTCTCCTCTGAAGGAGGATAAATCCTCACTGGTGTCCACTTTGATGTCATCAACTACAGCCCCCATGACTGTCATTGAGACACCAAGGTCAGGGCTTGGCTCTGGCGCTGCCCTACCTACTATGGACAATATTCAATCATCATCGGCAGGTTCCGTCTTGTTGACATCTGTAGTCCCAACCCCTCAATCAGGCCTCATCAATTCACAGGTTATGCTGGCGCCAATCTCAGAGATGATAACTTGATTTTTCCCACTGCTGCAATAAGCAGTGTCAGTTCCATGGACAGAGCCTCCCTCATTGCCACAGTCGTCATCAATGAAACTGAAAAGCATATCTGCTACACAGACGGTTCAGTCACTGGCTCGGTCGATTGACCCATCATCATAAGAGACAATGACAAAGAGAAATAGAATCCTGATCTCCTAGAAATAGAGGAGGATTTGGAGGATGAAGGTGAGGATGAGGAACCCTACGAAGGAGATTTCCATTCCAGCTCAACCTTGTCATCATGCAGTGAGGATTCTATGGTATATAACCCCAGGTCTTAACCTTAGGATCCCTCATTCCAGGCTTTGTTTAAATAAATATAGGATGTGATGAGCTTTGTAGTTGAAAATGAATATTCCAGTAAAAGAAATGTAACAGGTTCCTAGAGTTTCAGCTGCCCCGCTATTGTGGTCCAGCTCTTCACTCTACATTGGAAGATGATACATTTGCTGCCTGGCATAGACTTGGTACTCTGCCAGCAGTCCCCAAAAAGGTTGACAAACAGTATCCTCCCCCATCTGTCAAGTCCTATTATGCTTCCCGGCCTGAAAATGACCAGTCTGTAAAGACCTTTACCCCCCCCAGACTGCCATCAATGGTCATGTTAAGGTTGCTTTGTGTAAGCCTGCCAGCCGAGGAGGCTGTAGCTACTGTCAGCCCTACCATGGCAGAGGTGGTGGTACCTCAGCGAGAGCTGCTGCCTGGGGTGCTCATTCAAAGACCCCAAAAGATTCCAGTTCTGGCATTCCTGCTGCTCACAGCCCCATCTGACTCCCCACTTCCACCCCCTCTATAGCCGCTGCCGGGGAGCCAGTTTGGGTAAGAATCTTCTTTCTCCATTCACCTACAAAAATGGAGGGAGATCACTGCAGATAAATGGGTCTTGGAAGTGGTGAAACAAGGGCATAGAGACATAGAAACATTGAATTTGATGGCAGATAAGAACTGCTTGGCCCATCCAGTTTGCCTATTTTTCCATACCTACAGTATCACCTGCAAACTATACTAGAGCTCTGACTTTTTCTCCCTTCCTCCTTCCTTTCCACTAAGATTCCCTTATGCCTATCCCATGCATTCCTGAACCCAACTACTTCTGCTGGAAGGCTGTTCCAGGAACCCACCACTCTTTCTGTGAGGAAGTACTTCCTCACGTCTCCTGAATCTAACCCCCTTCAGCTTTATAGCATGTCCCCTTGTTCTTGAGCACCTTTTTTTCTGAAAAATACTTCCCTCCTGTACCTTATTTACCCCCGTGAGGTATTTAAAGGTCTTTATCTTATCAATCCCTCCCCCTTCTCTCTCCCAGAGTATACATATTGAGGCTCTTTAGTCTCTCCTCATAGTGCTTTTGATGTAAATCCTGCATCATTTCAATTGCACTCCTCTGGATTGCCTCCACTCAGTCTATGTCTTTCTGGAGATGTGTCTCAGAACTGGACATAGTACTCAATGTGGTGTCTTACCAGCAATATACATAGAGGCAACACCACCTCCCTCTTTCTGCTGATGATACTTCTCTCTATAAAATATTTAAGTCCCTGCCTATATTTGAACTGAGTCTACCTGTGTTTGAACCACTGATTCTTTGCCTCACTAAGCACACACACACACACATTCAATACATGCATTGGAACTTCTCTTAATACCTCTAGTGAATCCTCCGCCCCATTCTCATTACCTTCTGTGACACCAGTTCCTTTGAGAGAAGAGGTTCAATCTCTGCTGCAGAAAAAAGCCGCAGAGCTGGTTCCTTCCAGAGAAAGGAACAGACGGTTCACTCAAAAGTACTTTCTGGTCCCAAAAGCCATGGAAGACTTGCATCCTGTATTGGACCGCAGAGCGCTGAACAAATTCATTGTAGACAAAAAGTTTTGGATGGTCTCTCTTCAGGCTCTCATTCCCTTTTTGCAGAATGTAGACTGGCTTTGGACTCTGGATATGAAGGATGCTTACCTATGTATCAGAATCAGAACATGCCTCAGGCAGTACCTCAGTTTCATGCTGGAAGACTGCCATTATCAATTTTGAGTCTTGCCTGTTGGCTTATCCTCAGCACCGTGGCTGTTTACCAAATGCTTCATTGTTGCGGCAGCAGCCCTCTGGAGGGAATGGCTTTATGTCTTCCTCTATCTGGATAACTCATTCCTGCAGGGCCCAACCAGGGAAGTGGTTCAACAATCAGTATCTCAGACACAGCTACTGTATATGAGGACCTGGGTATCATGGTCAGTGTAAAGAAATCTGTTCTGTCTCCATACCAGCACCTCCAATATATTGAAGCAGTACTGCAAATAACAGTGGGCAGTTCATTCCTGCCTCAGGGCACAGCAGGAACCCTAATCACTCAGGCCCAGCTTGTGCACAAGAGTCACTATGTGTCCACCAGGACTATGCTCCACCTCCTGGTCCTTATGGCTGCTGCAATTGTAACCCTCTCATTAGTATACCTGCATATAAGAATACCACAGTGGATTCTTTGGGTGCAGCGGGACCAACTGAAGATGAAGTGGAACATATGATCCTTGTCACGTTCCCTCTAAGAAAGTCACTACTGTGGTGGATGGAGCCCCTGCACTTGCTGCAGGATATCTTCTTCTTTTCCCCAGCTCTGGAGTACATCCTCACAATGGATACCTCCAGGAAGGGAAAAGGTGTCCACCTGGGGCTGTACCAGATCCAAGGATTGTGGACAGTTTGTGATTCACACTCCATGTTAATGTTCTGGAGGTGAGGGCTGTTCTTCTTGGGCTCCAGGACTTAGAAGACCATTTTTCTGCAGGTACCCGGCTGATACGAACAGACAACATCAGTGTAATGCACTATATCAACAAGCAAGGGGCACTCACTCATACCGTCTGTGCAAGAAAGCAATGAGAGTATGGCAATTGGTAACCTCTCTCACAGCCTTCAACTGACAGATGTTTTTCTCCCAAGAAACCAGACAGGCTAAGTCAGTCCCAGTCTTGGGTACCTGAGTGGGAACTGCTGATCTCTGTCGTAAATGACCTCTTCATAAGATGAGGGTCATACAGAGTAACCCCACACAAGACAAATTGCAGTATTTCTGCTTGCTTGCTCCAAGATCTGGCATTTTTTTGGTGAGATGATTCCACTTCTGGAGGGAGGTTCCTTTATGCAGTCACTCCGATCCCTTTCATTCAGAGGCTCCTTCTGAAGTTACAGGCAGAGTGTGCAACCCTCATGCTGATCACCCTGCTCTGGCCTTGCCAGATATGGTTTCCACTTATACTGTATGTGGTGTTTTGGTTTTGGTCTGCCACTAAAGACCCTGACCTTCTCTTTGGTCTGCCAGACCCATCTGTTGCTGCTGGTGAGGACCCTGGCTGGTACAGAACGAACTGAGTCAGCACACAAAATAAAGTGTAATAAGGTTTTATTCTGTACAGCTGGATGTTCTTCTTCTGAGGTCTAGCTCCAGACTGAATAATTTCTCTGACTGCCAGGCATATGCAGCACTGCCAGGCAGTGCAACAAATAGTTACATGCAAGTTCTAAGTGCTCTTAAAGGCAGCAGCTAACATTAAGCTCCATGCTTAATGTGTACTTACATCACTCCTGGGGTCATGAAAGTGAGTACCACTCAAACAAGCAATAACACAGTAAACATTGTTTAAGAAATGTTGAAGCAAATAAAACATGTTTAAGCATTTGAAGGCATGGCACATTTAAAACAGCAGTACTCCACTGCAGGGAGGGGGGAAGGAAAGGATCTGGACTACACTGGGGACCAGTCAGAGTAGTGTCAGGGGAAGGGGGAAACACCATAGCAACTTGAAGCTTGGTCAGAATGACAAGTGCCACAGTGCAGAGAAGGGAGAAGGGAAGGGAGGGAAGGGAAGGGAAAGGCATCAGCTGGAGGATACCCAAAATGCAAGCTAATGCTGTAATGACAGATGCAGAACAATAATATTTACAATGAACTTAAGAATTACCCCCAAAAGGAGTGTGAGTACCACCACTGAGTCCAGTTACCCTAAGGTTTAAGACTTCCATTAACTTTTCCGGTCAGTGGGAGTTGAGGCATGCGTGGCTTGCACCAGTTTTTGACAGGATGGGGTCAGGTCATTAAATGCGATCCAGGAGTTCTGCACACTGTCAAATCCACACCATTTTACCGGTAAGTCCAGGATCTGATGGTGAACTTCTTTATTAAGATCTTCTTGATCTGGTGCACCTGTGTATGTATGAGAGAGTCCTGAGAGGAAGAAGGCTGAAGAAGTTCATCTGGGTGACGGGCAAAACAGGATCTGGCAGGAGAGTGTCAGGAGTGGGAAGATCTGTAGAAACTGATTGCAAGTTGTCTGAAGGATTTCAACTAAGAGAGGATGGCAGGCTCAAGTGCAGCTTCATTGCTGGGTGGACTGGGATCATCTGGGGTGGTGTTACTCAAGTACCTATGTTTCAAGTGATTGATGTGGACTTTGTTGTGTACCAGCTTTCCATCAGACTTTCGGTGTGAACAAGCGTGCACAGGAGGAGCTTTTTCAATGTAGAAGGGACCAGTCTAGAAGTGAAGCAGTTTCTTGGTGGTGCCCGGAACAAGGACAGGTTGTTACAAGTACACAATGTTCCCAATGGAGAATGAAGGTTCATGCGACTTGACTGCTGACATTTTCTGCATGGCAGATTTTCTCTGGCCTAATGTGGTGATGGCAACACGTCTGGCAAGTTCAAGCTGTTCCAGCATTGGAATGATGAAGGAAGAAGCTGATTTTGGAACTTCTAGCAGTGAGAGATCCTTATCCAGTAGAGTTCTTGGGTGGTGTCCATGAACTAAGAAAAATGGAGTATACTCTGTACTGTCGACACAAGAGTTTGTATTGTAAGCAAATTGCGAAAATGGAACAAAACAATCTCAAATGTTGTGAGTTTCATCCAGGTACTTGGAGAGTGTGTTGAGAATGGTTGACATCATTCTTTCACTTTGCCCATTGCATTCTGGATGATAACTGGTTGTGTGTGCCTTCTTTATGTCGAGAAGTTTGCATGTTTCTCGGACAATGGTTGAAAGGTAGTACCTCAGTCTGAATGCAGGTACAATGGGTACTGTGACAACAAATGACTATGTTAAGGAAGGCACTTGCCACTGTGGCATCTTTAATGTTTTTCAGGGGGATTAGTTCAAAATTCTTAGATAGTCTACAAAAACAAGAATATACTTGTTGCCAGAGTCAGAGTATGTAGGTAAAGGACCGAGAATGTCTATGCTGACTGTTTGGAATGGTTCTGCTGCTACAGGCATTGGAATGATGTGTGCCTTTGTCAGTTTGGCAGGAGGCTTTCTTTGGGAGCAGGGCTGGCAGGATTTGACAAATCAGGCAATGTCCTTGTTCATGTGAGGCCAGAAGAAGTGAGGTGAGTGGGCAAAGCTTGAGGTTGGCTGGTCTGAGATGTTCGAACACTTCCTTGAGATGTTGGAGATGCTCTGGCAAGGTTCTGCTGAACACATATAACGTACAGGTAGACTAGGCAAAATTTCCAAGACAGCCCATGTAGTATGGCTTCCATAACACGTTGTAAAGTGGCTGGACTGTTCCAAAGTCCCATACACAGACGTTTGAATTGAAAAAGTCCCAAGTGGCAGTGCCATGCTGTGTATGGATGAGAAGCTGGATCAGTGGAAACTTAGTAGAACCCACTTTGAAGGTCTAGAGTGGTGAAGTAAGCATGACTGGCCGCACCAAGACTCTCTAAGGCATCTTCCATTGTAGGTAAGGGCTGAGCATCCTGCACCGTGTAGACATTGAGCTTGCTATAATCCACCACAAAAGCGATACCCTTTGTCTTTCTTTACCGCCAGCAGGCAAGGTGCCCCCCAGGGACTTGCAGACTGTTTGACAATGTCTTGTTCAAGCATTTCTTTGATTATGTCCTTAAGGACTTGTTTCTTTTGTGTCCCACTTTTTAGGCCACACCTCGGTGGTGTGTTGCAGGATATCACAGCACCTGAGCTTGTTATCTGGACCAACAAAACATCTGGGTAATTCTCCAGAAATTTCAAAAGCTGTTTTTCTGTTGGAGATGCTGGAAGTTTTGAAGAGGATAGTCGCTAACTGAGGGGTAACTCTGTTGAAGCTGGAGTGGTTGTGATAGTACTGACAGGACTAGAGCTGGTGGAACCAGGCTGAGGTTCTTGCATGAGATGGAGCTGGTCCCTGTAGACAAACAAACTTTCTGATGTTGGCACCCTTTGAGATGACTACTGGCTCACCTGTGAAGTTGCAGCATTTTGGAAGACTATACCACCATGAACTGCAAACAAGGTGTTTCTTGGGAGAAACCTGATGAATGCTGATTGGGAATCCGTGGCGATGCCAACAACACCTTGTGGAAGTGGTTCACCTCAATTTTGGCAATCAAAACCATCTCTGTTTGAGGAGGCACAGTGGCTGAGTCTGTAGCTACGAGTTGCCTCTGAGGGTCTAATGACAGTTTGCTAGATGCAAAGTCTAGGATGGCTTTGTGAGCTTTGTGGAAGTCTAGGCCAAGAATCACTGCAGGTTGTAGATCAGGCACTAGGTAGAACTTGACAGTAGCTTGTGAGCTAAAGTGTAGCTTGAGATGGACCATGCCTGTGATAAGTACTGTAGCTGTGCTTACCGTAATAATTTATTTTAGGTCAGCTGGAGAGACATTAGGTACATGACGAACAGTGTGGTTGTTCAGAATACTGTTGTTGATAACTGAGATTTCTGCTCCAGTGTCAACCAAGGTGTGCATGGACCAATCTCCAATGGTTATAGGCACATAGTTTGCTAGGAGAGATGATCTGATGACAGGTACCTTTGCCCCTGGAAGCAAGAGGGTGCCCAAGTTAGCATTTAGAGGGTGCAGTTTGTTTGAACTGTGAGAGTCAGAGGGGTGGTCAGTTGCTGTGTTTCCCTGCTCCTGGGAGTAGTTGCGATTGTCTTGCTGATTGTGCTGTGGTGGGTGTCTTTGGTTCTCTTGATTTCTGTCATAATACTCTAGCTTTCAGCAGACAGCAGCAGTGTGTCCTCTGAATCCACACCACCGGCAGGTCACAGACTCTCGTGAAGGTGGAGGTGGTTCAGATCACTGTCGAAATGGTCAAAGAGCATTGACAGAGGTAGCAGAAGAAGCAGTTGAGCTGAGGTGCAGACTATTGACAGTTGTGGTGAGCGTCTCTATCATTGATTGCTGCTGCTGGATACATGTTGTGAGTGAGGCTAACTGTGATGGCTGAGGCACTTCTACACTAGTGGTCTGGGACATTAATATAGACTCTTGTGCAAGTCATGCAGCTTGGATTGTGTCCATTCAGGTTGTTGGTTTCTGTTGGATTACATAAAAGCGGAGTTGAGGAAGCAGTCCCTGGACAAAGGTTGTGATTTGCTCTTTCTCAGGTTTCTGCAGATGTTTGCAGTGAGACTCAATGTCCACTATATGAAGGTTTCTAGAGATTCAGAGGGTTGCATGGTGCATTCCCATAGCTGTTGTCCCAATAACATGGGTGGATGTGCTTGGACAAAATGGTCTTTGAAGGTGACATACAGAGTGGCAGTATCTCCTCTGACTAGTTCTGGAAGTGCATTGAACCAGGAAATAGCAGTCCTTCTCAGAAATAAGCACAAGGCACTGGAAATATGCAAAGGATCAGTCCAACCATGTAAGGAAACCCAGGCTTGGAACTGCTCAAGTCAGTTGACAGCATCTTCGTGAGGTAAGGCTGAGAAGGCTGCTGGCTGTAGGCTGGTATGGATTGTGGACTGAGATGAAATAGTCTTTTTTTTTTATATTTAGTTTATTAAAAAGGTTTGCAGATTACATACACTTCATTGAACAAATATTGTAAGTACTTAAGTTTAGTAAGCACTTATGATGGATTGTAGTTCAGCTTATTGTCCATCTGTGCCATAATCACTCCAACAATCCTCTTACTCTTATATAAAAGGAAATAAAAACATAAGTAACCTTTAAGAAATACATTCCAGGATATGTGCTCAAACAGCAAAAATAAACAAGCACTTCTAGTTCCATTTAATTAGTAATCAAAGATGGGAGTCAATCCGGCCAGGGAAGGGTGTCCCTATTCCCCTACAGCTGGAGCCAATAAGCTGCTCTGACTCTCCAGTGAGCATGGATTTAGACAGCTATTTAGGCAGCCATTATCCTATGGTTCCCTGAATAAGCCTATGCATTTGGTTCCTGCAATCCTTCATAGAGTAACTATCAGTCCATCTCTGCTGGTATAGTTGTGGTCTCTGGTTAAGATTGATTGTTAGTGTTTCCATTCTATGTATGGATTCATTTACCTCCCTCCACTCTTTTACCCCTATGGGTTGTGGCTGAAGCCAACTCCTAGTAATAGTTTTTAACGCTGCTGCTACTAAGGTTACCCACAAGTATTTTGCTTCTTTACCCTTCAGTTCGCTGGGAATGAGGCCCAGCACCAAGTTCTCTGGGCCCAGCTATGTCTGTACCATGAATACCTGGTTTAGATGGTGATCCACCTCCTCCCAAAATGTGGAGATAGCAGGGTAAAACCAAAAAATGTGGGCCTGTGTGGTATGGCCATCTCCGCAGGCCCTCCAGCATATGGGCGGAGCTCCCCCTGTAAAGTGGGCTGCTTGGGCTGGTACCAGGAAGTACAGAGACCTCAATTTCTAACAAAATCCCTCCACATTAGTGAACCAGTTGTAGACCATGTGCTTCTCCACATCAAGGACCAGTGCTTATCCATGATAGTGACTTTCAGGTCTTGTTTCCATTTGTTTTTTAGGTACTGGGAAGAGTTTTCCATGTCAGCTATATATCTAGTGTATAACATTGAGATGGCATGTTCTGCACCTTGATGGCCCCAGATTCTTGGAAACAAAGTGGCCTCTGTTGGGTCTGCGACTTCTAGCATTGATTTATTTATCTGTGTAGTCAGATAATCCTGCAGCTGGTAGTACCTGATTCTATCTGTCTTGTCTAAGATAAACTTCTGCTGCATTGCTTCAAAGAGAGCACTGTGTGACCGCCAGCATTTGGTAGGGTGCATGGAGGCCTCTCTTGGCCTGCATCTGGTACCATTTGTCAAGTGTGGCTGGCTACCATGTGGGTCATATGCCCACCATCTATACCGCCAGAGTTTCCTACGAGTAGTACCCTGCTTGTACCCTCTTCCAACCCTCTACTATGGCTTTAGTGCCTGAAAATTCCTTTATTCCATCAAGTCCCTGCACCTGAGACAATTCTGCCTGCATAGGGGATCACCCTGCTTCCAGAGGTCTAATCTTTTCCAGTGTGCATTGTATTTTAGGTTACCCCAGGAAGAGCAACCCTCATCTGTGCAACCCAATAGCCCTGTAGACAAGGGAATGCTAGGCCTCCCTTTGCCTTTGGGAGATATAGGAGAGTTTTTCGTGTTCTAGGTTTCTTACCTTTCCACAGAAAGGAGAAAAACCTACCCTGCCAGTTCTCCAAATCCGCTCAGGTCACCTCACAGGGGACACACTGGAACAGGTATAGGAGGCGTGGCAATGCGTTCATCTTAAGGGTTTGTACCCTGGCACACAATGACAGTGGGAGTAGTGACCATCTCTAGAAGTCACTCTTTAGCTGCTTTATTATAGGTGGATAATTCAACTCCCAAAGTTGGGCAGTATTTGATCATAGTCTGGTCCCACAGCATGGGATATTTTGTTTTAATCTCCCTATCCGGGGTATAATGGAAACCTAATATTTCCATTTTACTTTTATTTAACTTATACCCAGCTAAAGCTGAGAATTCCTCGAGTTGGCTAAACACCGAGGGCAAAGAAGTCCCTGGGTCAGATAAATACAAAAGCACGTCATCAGCATACAGTGCCAATGTATGAGACTGCCCACCCAAGTCAATTCCCTTTACCTCTGAGTTCTGCCTAATGCTCTGAGCCAGAGGCTCAATATAAAGGGTGAACAGCAATGGGGAGAGAGGAAATCCCTGTTGCGTACCCTGCCCCAAACCAAAAACCTCTGAAATGTGGCCATTGGCTCTAACATATGCCTGTGGAGATTCATATAACTTAAACATAACTGCGATAAGGTGCTTTGGGAACCCAATCCTGGAAATGACCCCCCCTTAAAAAAGGTCAGGACACCCTATCAAATGCCTTTTCAGCATCTAAACTCATTATTAAGGATGGTAGCTTTTGCATATTAATGTGATCAATTATATGGGCTGTTCTGCGCAAATTGTCTTGGGCTTATTTTCCCGGTTTAAAGCCAGCTTGGTCCATGTGTATTAGGGCAGGGAGATGTTGCTGTATGTATCTCGCCAGAATTGAGTCCAGGATCTTATAGTCTGTATTTAATAGCAAGACTGGACAATAAGAGGTGCATCTGACAGGGTCCTTTCCCGGCTTAGGTATCACCGAAATCACAGCCCTTGACCACGAGGGAGGGCTGTTCCCTCTCTCTCCCCATGACCTCTCTATAGATCAGGTAAGCATGGGCTGTACCCATTTCCCCATGCATTTGTAGAATTCTGCTGGCTGGCCATCAGACCTGGGAATTTGCCTCTACTTTGAGCCGCCCAATCTCACCCTTAGTCTCCTCCAGCCTCACTGGGTCTATCAGGGACTCCCCTACTCATTGGATAAACCTGGTAGTTTGGTGTCCCAAGGAATTCTTGTATTTCCCTCCTGAACCTATCTCCTCTGTATATAGTTTCACGTAATAGGCCTTGAAGTGTCCACTTTCTCATGGACCCCCTATACCACCCTTCACAGCTGAGGGTGCCATACCTTAGCTATCATAGCCCTCGCTCTTTTCGCCTGCAGCCTACTGGCTAGAAGCTGCAGTGAGCAGGGCCTCCTCATAGTATTGCTGGTGCAGGAAGAGAGGTGCTGCTCCACCTGGTAGTCCAAAATCCTCATCAATTATCTGTTATACTCAAGGAGCTGTCTCTTTCACACCTTATCAAATTTTTGCTTTTGTTGTCCCTCGAGGTCTTGGATATGCCTAGTTAATTCAACCCTTCTGGCTTCCCATTTCCTCTTTTCCGGGATGCTAATTGTATAAACTTACCTCGCATTACTGCTTTTGCAGTATCCCAGCGGATCGACTCATGAGGTTTCCTGTTCAGTATTCTCCTCTAAATATGTCTTGTATGTCTCTATGATCATGTCTTTACCCTTTGTCCCTTAACAGTGAGACATTGAGATGCCAAAAGTATTTTGGTGTATCTCCCTAAATCCATTTTGTGTACAGGAGTGCGTGGTCCGATGAGAAAGTCCTTACCCAAGAGTCACAGACTCTATGCACTTCATCTTTCAGGACCAGAAATGGTCTAGTCTGGAGTACATGTTATGCGCCACAGAGAAGAAGGTATAATCCCTTTGTCGACCATGCTGATGCCTCCAGACATCTAGGAGGCCCAGCTCTCCAATCAATTTTTGCACCTTTTTGGCCATGCCATGGGACCTTCCCTGAACCAAGGAGGAGGAGTCCAACTTGGGATTTAGGGGTAGGTTCATTTT
Source organism: Neoceratodus forsteri (assembly GCA_016271365.2). Lineage (NCBI taxonomy): Eukaryota > Metazoa > Chordata > Ceratodontiformes > Ceratodontidae > Neoceratodus > Neoceratodus forsteri. The sequence continues at coordinate 1,114,499,318 of CM028130.1, forward strand.
GCCCCCACATATCAGTATCCCCTCCCCCCATTCCAGCAGTGCAGTCAGGAATGTGTGGTATTCCGCTTAATGTTGAACCAGGGGAAAGGCACGACGCCAATGTTAGCACATTGCCCCAAATTTCTTTAACATCGCAAATCGCCCTCTTTATCCACCCTCGAATCCAATCTCTCAAACGGGTCTTAGTTGGAACCAGCACCACTGTGCCTCTGCACCTGCTGTTTTTATAAGATGCAAAGGCCATTTCTTGAAAGCCCAGTTTTAGCAATTTATCATGCTCCTGTACCAACAAATGGGCTTCCTGCAAAACAAGAAATCTGCTGAGGCTTTCTTTGCCTGGCCCAAGGTCTTGCTTCTCTTTATTGGATTCATGAGACCATTTATGTTATAGGAGTAGAGGATTATGCCCTTATTTGTCACGATCAAAAAAATAATTTTAACCACCATCACTCTGGACTCCTGGGGACTCTTCCTCCAGGCCCCCAGTCCACAACTCCACATCTGTGTTGCAAAACAGCTCTCCAAGTAGTACATCATCCCAGAAGAAACTCAAATCAGTACCAACAGTAGTATAAGAATAACGAACCACAACAGCCAACTGGGCCAGTAACAAGTGTATCATGATCAACCACCAAGGTAGAAGACCCATATTATTGGGTCTCTTTTCTTACCTACTCCCTATCCAGGAGAAGGTAAGCACAGAGGGGCATCCAGTGTCTCCACAGTGGAAGACCCCTTCCGGGAGCTCTTGTGTGTAAACTACAGCTCCGTGCCTGTCACTATGACCAAACAGTATGCTGGCCAAGGAGGTACTAATCAGTGATCATGTATTATATAGGCAAAATCAGGTGATAGCCTATGTGGCAACTTCTGTAAAATCGCTGTTCTCCAACCAACCCCTGCTTTAGGTTACTGTGTATAATGAGTCAGGGCTGAATGGGTCAGCCCACCAGACCCAAAGTAGTGAGGACCCCCTCCTCAGACAGACAACCCCCAGGTACAAGTGGGGAGGACACAACCTGGAACCCATCCCAGGGCATTCAAAGCTCTGTGACTCCATTAATTACAAAAGTCGACATTATTCTGACTTAGGGCAGACCCCTGCCCATGTGTCCCTGCCAAGTTCCATGGCTCCAGTCGCCCAGAAAGGGTGCAGCCCTCCACCACAGCACCTCATAGAGCCAACCCTGGAGTGACAGAAGGAACCACAGCAATCCCTTTCCCACCTCCGAGCAACCCAATACTGTTGCCTGGCAGAGGGCCCACCAGACCACTCACCATCCAACATTCTGTCACTCAATCCAGCTCAGGGTCCATATAGCTCCTTTCTGAACATTTAAACCATTATCCAGTGTGGCTGGCGAGTGACCCCCTCCCCAGCAGCCCAGCCCAACAGAACATACTGCCAAGTAGGCCCTTCAGTCGCATCCTCCTCCCCATCCTGGTAGCGGATCATCCACCCAAGAGGTGATCCCTCCACCCAACCTGAGAACCAACCCATCCCTCCCAATCTCTATATCCACTGCTGCTAAAGATATGAGTTGGAGATTCATTCCATTTAACTTTGGAGCCGCCCAAACAAAGCTGTAGACTAGGACATCAAAAAGAATTAACAATATTGGAACTCTCTAATTCTAAACCCCAAGTCCCAAGTCTGCAATAATTGAATTGTTATATGCTTAGCTCATCAAAGAAAATAGAGACAGGAAACCAGTCTCTGATGCTACTTGAGTCCTTTAATGCACAGTCTCTCCTCAGGTCAGGATTTTCTCCCATGTTCATAGCTTCTCCTACTCTCAACTCTTCTCTCTGCGTCATGGGTTCCTGTTCTGTCTCTCTCTGCATGGTGAGCACCGTTTAGAGCACTGTGTCCCACACTCCAGATGTGACCATGTTGAATCTGGTGCCCTGTCATTTTGGTCCTCTGATCGCCCAGGATCTCCTCGTAGTTGTTGCTGACTCTGGCTTGCAGTCGGTTCTGATAATGAAATCCCACATTGTTCTAAGAGTTCCTTGGCATCTCCCAGCTCTTGGAACCTAATAATAATAATAATTATAATAATATTCTTTATTTATAATGTGCTTTTCAAGAAATCAAAGCTAGAACAAGTTATAGAATCACAGCATAATAAAACATTAATATAAAATTACAATAAAAATAATTAACACATTACATCAAACATCATAAAACAATAATAAAATCAAACCCAAATCAGTCAGTCGCTAAGCTAAGCTAAGCTGCCCTTTGTCTGTTATTACCTTTAATCTAGCAGGGTACTCCACAAAGGTGTGACCCTTTGTTGCAGCATTCTAACAACCAAAAGGACTTGTCGTCTCCTATTAAGCAACTGGGGTGAGAAATCATGATCAAAGTATAAACGGACATCTCCCAGAAGCACACTCTTTTTGGATCAGGCTAGTGATCTTTGACCCTGTAATCTAGGAATACCAGCACCACTGATCTCGGTCTAGCATTCGGCTCTTGGGGACACGGTATCAGGGATCTATGTGCCTGTATTATATCCAGGTGTTTCTCGGGGGGCAGATTCAGTATCTCATGTAGAAAGAAATGCATGAAGCCAGTCATGTTCCAGGCTTCTGTGCCCTCTGGTAAACCATAAATCCTGATGTTATTCCTCTGGTTTCAGTTTTCAAGCTCTTCTAGCTTCTGTTCCAGGTACAGGGTGTATTGATGCAGCTCCAAAAGGGCGGTATTGTGTATGTCGGTGGTCTGCGTGTAGTCTATGACCACTGTTTCCATGTCATCACCACGTTGAAATAAGGCTGCAATGTCCTGGCGCTGATCCGAGACCTTTGATCCTAGCTTTTGGAGGGTTTTTAATTTATTTGTTTTAGTGTCTGACATAATTGTTTGAGTTATAGTGCAGTCAGCCTCTTCTGATGTTTGGCATGATCCATGCTGTCTGTCGGGAATTCCCGTGCAGCACAGGCCTCTATCTGCTTGCTGGGCTCCTGGTTGATTTTCTGCTGCCTGCCGCCTCCATTTGGTGGATTTTCTTTAAATCTGTGCTTTGGACCCATGAGGTAGTCTTTAATTGTTCTGTTTGAATGCAGGATGAGAGCGTTGCAATTAAGATTAGCATGGATTGTTGTTGGTCGGGTTTAGGGCAGAAAGCTCAAGCTGCCATTCAATCAGTGTTCAAACTGGAAGCCGAGATTAAATAGTCTTAATGTAGGCAATGTCATCTTGAATGGCTTGCATAGCTGGTGCTCCTTGAGCTAAGATGGAAGACTGGATGCGTTACAGGACGGTTTCTATTTTGTACCCATGCCTTGAGGTGGGTGAAGGTAGAATTATGGACACTCCAGCACCCATATCTGCATCATCTTGGATATCATGGTTGGTGACGAGCTTTGTTTTACAAGCGAAGGTCATAAGAATGAGAAGGCGTTGTCGTCATGCAGGAGACAGGACGTCATGGAGTAAATGAAGTGCTGAGAAGAAAATATTTTTGTAGACAAAAGTACAATTACTTGTAAGCAAAGTTCATCAAATTACATCTTAATAAACAAGTCCCACTCAATTCAGTGTTGTCTGTTATTTAAATAAAGGTTTTGTTGCAAAAATCAGCTATTTTTTGCAGTGTCCATTCATTTCAATAGGTTTGCCATTGATTTCTATGGAGTGAGGTCCTTTTAGTGCCTTTCATAAGATGGCTGCTAAGCTTTGACATACAGTTCCTGTATTCCTGACTGTAGCAAGATGGTCTCCAGCAGGGGGGTTAAGGGTCACTTCCTTTCTTGCTGGTTTGTAAACAAAGATGGCTGCTGCTTGCCACAAGGCAGACTGTAGCGGCTGCAAGGGACAAAATGACGATTGCCGCACTGCTGTCCTTCTTCCCCAACCCTGACAGAAAAATGGCAGGCTTTCAGACCTTTGTGGTGAGTGGCACAATTGCTGGAGGGAATTCCCACATTTATATGCTGCACTGTGTTTTGGTTTATGGAGCTTTTGTTTCTTTTTATTCTTTCCGTGGTCTCTCAGGCTTGTTTATTTTTTTTTCTGCTCTCCTTTACTTTGTGTTACCCTGCTTTGATTTATGCTCTGCAGTTTAAAATTTAATTGGTGGCTAGCCCCGTTTAGTAATTTGCTTTATGGGGCTCCTGCATGCTTTATGTTATTTGATTCAGAAAGCCATACTGTAGCGTGGCCGAGCCAGGGTGGATTGCTCCGTCTGGTTTATTTTTTTGGTCCGGGGTGGTAGTTGGGGGCTTGCAGTCTATTCACAGCTCTGCGGAGCAGTGTGGCTGCTGTTTAAGACAGGGGGCAGTTCATAGTTTTCTCTCTGCAGCCAAGGCTGTGGTATAAGTAACATGCAGACTATTCAGGAATACTGGGGTGATGACTTGGGTACCCAGCGACGCGGACAAGAGAGATGGGGGTTTGGGCAGAAGAAGGGCCACACTCTACACCATGTGTGGTGTTTTGGTGTTGGTCTGCCACTAAGACCCTTACTTTCTCTTTGGTCTGCCAGACCCATCTGTTGCTGCTGATGAGGACCCCTGGCTCGTACCAAACGAATTGAGTTGAATGCATAAAATAAAGTGAAATAAGGTTTTATTCTGTACAGCTGGATGTTCTTCTGTGGTCTAACCCCAGACTGAATAATTTCTCTGATTGACAGGCATACATGGCACTGCCAGGCAGTACAACAAATGGTTACATGTAAGTTCTAAGTGCTCTTAAAGGGGCGACAGCTAACACTAAGCCCCACGCTTAATGTGTACTTCACATATATATTACCTGGCAGTGGACTTGCCAGTTCAGTTGACCCTATGTCAGGGTCTACTGTCTTAGAACAGAGGAACCCTGGTCCACCCAGACCTCATATCATCACTTCACCTACCCACTTGGCTTCTGAAGACATAACCATTGCATGTTTTGGGATTCCTCCTAATTGGCTAATGTCTTGCTGGTGGCTAGAAAGCCCTCCAATATACACACTTATTCTCTGAAGTGGAAGTGTTTTGCTGCTTGGTATGCTTCCTGCTCCAAGGAACCCTTTTACGTGTCCTGTTAATGCTGTTCTTGCCTATCTCCTGTCTCTACCAGATTCTGGTCTGCAGTACTCTTCTATTAGGGTGCATTTGGCAGCCTTACTGGTTTTCCATGCCGCTGTTGATGTACACAGGGTGGCACAACTGGAAGTGTCCCGTACCTTTACTATAATATTTACTGATATAAATATTTTGTCCCCAAAAAAGTGTTAATTTAGGGCACAGGACTAGAATATGTGACAGTGTAAAAATCTCATCACTGCCTCTGTGACAATATGGAGAAATAGCAGTATTAAATTTATTCAGCAAATAAGAGGTGTAATAAATTCTGTGTATTATATAAAACTGAATAAATTATTGAAAATTTCCAGGATGAACACAGTAAATCCACTTTTCCAGTGGAATTAGAATTGAAGCTCTGCCTCTCATTTATTTTAAATCTCTGTAGTTCCTCCTTTTATGATTCATAACATAACCATATATCTTAGAAATCAACTTCAGTCTATTAGGAGCTACCAAACTAATGTCAAATAGTTTATTACCTTTAGCACATAGTTCTTGCTTTAGTAACAGTCTTAGAAGAGCAGTTCTAATTTGTAGATAGCTAAAGAAAGCACTCTTGGTAATTTGAACTATTCTTCTACAGTACTTGTTGGAAGGATGTAATATCATCACATACATAGAAATCGTTAATGTTTTCAGTCCCTCGTGTTAGCCTTGCTTTATTGCAATTATTTTGAAATACTAAGTGGAAGTTGTTTTTTCCAGATGGATGTAAGTTTGTAAGTCCAATTTTTAGTATCTGTTCTTTTTTGAACATTACTTCATATCACTATGGTATCTGTTAGAAACATACTTTCTTTTCCCAACAGAGCTTTGATATTAAGGGTTTGAGTTAACATGAATTCAAATATTTTGTAAGGAATTTGTTGCATTTCATAATAAACAAGGTTTTTTGTTTGTTTTTGTAAGGCTCTTTGTATTTTATCAGTGGGTACACTTTTATAGTATAGCATGTGCTATTTTGTAATATTATTGTGTTTGTAGTTTAGTTTAACTTTTACAGCAGATGTTTTGGATATTTGTTGTGAAGTTAAACTGCTGATGTATTTTCTTCAAATAATTAATAAAATAGTTATTATAAAAAAAATAAACAAGTTAGGGAGTCCTTACTAATTAGATCTTTCAAAAGTTCTAAAATGGTTCCCTGGTGATAGGTTTCAAAATCTGGTAGTTTGAATCCAAATTTATTACAAGATACTGTTAGTTTTGTGGGTTTTTTTTTTTCCCAATCTTGGTTTATCATCTTTCCATAACAATTTTGATATGAATTTGTCCAGCTCAGACAATATTGTTTTTGTTGCGTAATGGAACTACTTAGAATACATGAGGCCCGATTCCAAGACAGCTTACGCATGGTGCAAGCCGATTTATGCCAAACCCCATGGCGTAAATCACAACTTGCGCCATGCGTTACGCCGTTTGCTATTCCAAAAGGCGACTTGTGCCATGCTGTATGCAGGTTGTGCCAAATGTGGATTACACCACCCACTACTCCTGTAACCCACAATGGCATGGCACAAGGGTGGGATACGGCAGCAACTGCGCCCAATTCCAAAAGAGTGGCTGCCATAACCCCTCTTATGCTATTCTAAGAGCCACAATGGCACAGCAGAGTTCAAACAACATGAAGTCTTTCTGTATTCAGACATAATGCAGTTAGCCCCAGCACTTGAACTGCCCCAGAGAGGAAAGAGTTAACTCTATGCAGAAGCATAGAACGTTGAGCTCGAGCTCAGTTTTCAAACCTCTGTCTGTGGTACTTCCCAGTGTAACGGTCAGATTCTTTACTCTGCCTAACAGTGAAGTCGCTCCGGAGATTTCCTCTGCTCAGTTCGGTAAAAGAAAAATAAAGCGCTCGGCTTAACCGCATATTTTACTTATTTTCAGATCTCCAGCCTCTGTCTACGGTACAGGTAGTATGTAGGTAGGTAGTGACTGTGTTTTATTTTGCTAAAAATAGTGGAAATTGTCTTTCTTCGGTTTCTTTCCAGTCGGTCCAGTTTGGAACCCACTTTGTAAAATTGTTCTCTCTTTCTGGGATTAGTGTGGTGTTCTGGTACCAATCGGTTTCAAAGAACTGGACTTTTGCTGGTTCTTTTAAAAGCCCATGGCACAGTTTGTAACCAATCGGTTGCTTTATTACCTGGCTTGAAAGCTTCTATAGGGTAATTTGTTAGGTTGGCCATGTCTGAAACCCAAGAAGAAAACCGGTCCCACTGGGTTTCAACACTGTACTGAGTGTGGGAGGCCTTTGCTCCCTCATCTGTGTTTATTGTCTGGGGTTTGACCACCTCAAGTCAGACTGCCAAATCTGAAGAACTTTCCTAAAACCACTCTAGATAAAAGACTGAGTAGGCTGAAGGAAGAGAGGCCGAGAAGTCTGTAGATCTGGATGGCCAGCCCAGTTTGGTTGCGGCTGAACCTGAGGAGGTGCCTACTGACCTAGGTGATACCTCCTCGGGCAAAAGGAGAGCCGACCCCTAGGGGTCGGTTCTGTCAAAGAAAAAGCACAAGTCTGCCGGTTCGGATCCTGTATCCCACTCTCCAACCGTGGATGAAATAGCCAAAGCAATTAGTATTGTCCAATCATTTAGACCAGTTCCATCTGAACTGATACCACTGGTTCGGCGCTCGGTTTGGTCGGATCCGTCTCCTCTGGATTATGATCCAGGCTATTATGAGGAGTGGGAAGGAGATGAAGACTATCGATGATGATGAAGGGGTCTGGATGTGCCCATTGAACCGGACATCTCCCCAGACAGGCCCTCAGGTGTCTCTCTTCCCAGGCTCTCTGAGTCTCATTCACATTTTTTGTTCTACAAAAAGGTGGCACAAACCCTACAGCTTCCCTTGGTTGAAGCAGCAGAGGAGGATGAAGAGCTTGATTTTGTGGAGATGATGGACATCCCAGAGTCCAAAAGCAGTCTATCCCTCTTCATAAATCTTTGGAAACAGAAACACAAATTTTACATACCCTAATTCAATGCCTCCTGTGGATAAGAGAATGGACAGGAGGTATTCGTTATCGAGCTCAGCTGTGAGTTCCTTTATAGTCATTGCAGCCATGTTGAGGTAGTGCAGGCTGCAGCCTGTGACAGGGCTAACATTCCTTTGGCTTCACCCCCAGATAAGGACTCAGGAAAGTGGATGCCATGGCCAAAAACAGTATTTGGCATCCTCTTTGGGACTCAGGCAGGCTACTTATATGGCCCACACAGCCAGGTACCAGAAATCCAGATGGGACACAGTTCTGGAACTAGCTAAACAGGCCTCTCCCAGCTAGCCAAAGAGCTGGAGGTGGTGGCTGCTGATGGAACTGAGGCATCCGAAATGCAATTGTGCTGCTGTGGACTTCAATTATGTGGCATCTAGAGTCATGGCTACATCTGTGTCTCTCAGAAGACATGCTTGGCTCAGATGTACTAGCCTTTCACAGGATACCCAGACTAAGGCCATGGATTTTCCTGTAGTAGGTAACTCTCTGTTTGGGGAGCAGGCAGAGGCTTACATGAAGAAAATGGATGAATATAGGACCACGTACAGTAGTGCACAGGCCAAGAAAAGGCAGGCCACTCTGCACAAGCAGCAGTTTAGGGGCAGGGGCAGGCCCTTTCAAAGGCCTTTTTATCAAGCCCAGGCCTCCTCTCCCTTCCCGCAGAGGGGGTTCTTCAGAGAGAGGGGTAGGAGGGGGATGAGCAGGGCTGCTCCCTCCTCCTCTCAGTCTAAGGCTCCTGCCAAGCAGACACCCTGATGTGTTAGCCCGGGTCAACTCCCCATTTCCAGTAGGAGGCAGGCTGGCTTACTACTTCCAGGCCTGGAAGTCTGTGACCTCAGACAAGTGGGTCCTGGAAGTAGTAAGCCAGGGACTGGCACTCAACTTCAAAAAATTTCCAAAAAGAAGGGCCAAGTCTTTTCCACCCGCATCAGTCTCAGAAACCCTTGCCCTAGAGGCACAGGTTTCCTCTCTTCTAGTTCTCAGAGCTATAGAGAAGTTTCCTACTCAGCACAAGGGAAAAGGACGGTATTCCAGGTACTTCCCTACCCCGAAGAAAACAGGGTAGTGGCGACCCATCCTAGACCTAAGGTATCTGAACAAACATATTTCAAAGCCCAAATTCAAAATGGTAACTCTGGGAATAATCCTTCCCTCTCTAAGGCCAGGGGATTGGCTAGCATCTCTGGACCTCAAGGATGCCTACTTCCATATTCCCATCAGGTGCTCCCACAGAAATACCACAGGTTCAGTTGCCTTCAGGCCATTACCAATCCAGAGCCATGCCATTCGGTCTAACATCAGCTCCAAGGGTGTTCACAAAGTGTCTTGCAGTAGTGGTGGCTTACCTCAGAAGACAGGGTATCACCATCTTCCCGTATCTGGATGACTGGCTGTTAGTGGGTCAGTCTCATTTACAGGTCAAGTCAGCTCTTCAAGCTACCCAGGACCTACTCAGCTCCTTGGGTTTTCTTCTCAATCTTCCAAAGTTTGTACTTGAACCAGTTCAACTTCTCGCCTTTGTAGGCATAGAGTTGGACACTGTACAAGCAAAAGCCTTCCTTCCCCTGGCAAGGGTAAAGGCCCTAGTGGATCTCGAATGCTCCTTTCGACCTCAGGTGTCCTGCCAACAAGACAGATCCTCCAGCTCCTGGGCCACATGGCAGCTTCCACGGCAGTGGTGCAGGGAGCACGGTTCCAGATGAGGGACATTCAGTTTCATCTGAGGTCTTTTTGGTCTCAAAAGAAAGATTCACTTACCAAACTGATTCCAGTGACTCAGACTCTGGTCCAAGCTCTCCAGTGGTGGCTGGATCAGGACAACCTCAGACAAGGGTTCCATTTTCCCTCAAGTCCCATCAGTAGTTTAACTCGGATGCTTCTCTCTAAAGTGGGGAGCCACCTGGGAGCCCTGACAGCTCAAGGGCTCTGGCCTCCACAGGAGTCTCTCTTTCATATCAATCTCTCTGAACTCAGGGCAGTTTTCCTAGCCCTGCAGAGCTTCTCAGATTCAGTCAGGGCAAGGTGGTCCAAGTCAGAACGGACACCACCACCACAATGTGGTACATCAATAAGCAGGAGGCACTCAGTCCTCGGCCTTGTGCACAGAAGCCATGAAGCTGTGGTCTCTGGCCTATTCTCTTCAGACTTCTCTGGTAGCAGTTCACCTTCCAGGAAAGGACAACATACTAGCAGATGCTCTGAGCAGAATTTCACAGGGACACCACGAATGGTCCCTGGATCCTCACATAGTGAAGGTCATCTTCTCTAGGTGGGGCACTCCAGAGATAGATCTCTTTGCAGCACCGGACAATCATCAACTTCCTCTGTTTTGTTGCAGACCTCCAGTCCTGGGGATGGTTCCCCAGGATGCGCTCTTTTTGGACTGGAAGGGCAGGTTTCTCTATGCCTTCCCTCTGCTGGTCAGAGTTCTGATCAAGATCAGGACTCAACCCTGCACAGTGATTCTGGTGGCTCCAGATTGGGCCAGACAGCCTTGGTATCCTCTACTGCTGTCCTTGTCAGTGTCACATCCCCTGTCTCTGCCCAGGACATATAATCTCCTGTCCTCCTTCTCCCAGGGGCAGATCTGGTACCCCAATCTCCAGTCTCTCCATCTCAAGGCCTGACTCTTGAAGAGTTAGAATATGCAGCTCTATATCTTTCTCAGGGAGTTCTGGATATTCTGAAGGTCCCTAGGAAACCTTCCACTAGAAAAACTTACAACTCCAAATGGAAAAGGTTTAGTATTTGGTGCTCTCAGAAAAGCATCCTGCCTGATTCTGCAGACATTTCCACAACCTTAGACTACCTAGTTCTTTTCAATGGTTTAGGCCTTAGGCCTGCCACTTTGAAGGTTCATCTAGCAGCTGTCTCTGCATTCCTCTCAGCAGGGAAGGGCTCTTCCCTGGCATCTCATCCTGTTTTCAGAAAGTTTTTCAAAGGTCTGGTTCACATTAACCCTCCCTTTAGGGAGCCCACTCCGCCTTGGGATCTTAATGTCTGCATAGTTCAGCTAATGCAGCCACCCTTTGAACTTCTGGCTTCCGCCGAATTGAAGTACTTTGACCTGGAAAACTATGTTCCTGGTAGCTATTACTTCGGCCAGGCGGATTAGTGAGTTACAGGCTCTGTCAGTGGAACCTGACTTCATCTCCTTCCTAGGGACAAGTAGTCCTCAGAACCAGTAGGAGGTTCTTGCCCAAAGTGGTTTCAGATTTTCATCTGAAGCAGTCTATATCTCTCCTGTGTTTTCACTGACCATTCTTCTTCAGGTGAAAGAAGGTTACACAGTCTGTGCGTTAAGAGGGCCCTTAGCCTACCATTGAGCATACTAAGGCACATAGAAATGACTGTCTTCAATTGTTTCTCACTTATGGTGAAGTGGGAAAGGGTAAGCCTGCCACTAAGAGAACTATTGCAGGTGGATTCTTTCTAGTATACAATTTTGTTATGACAAGTTGGGTAGGCCTGAGGGCTCACTTGACCAGGGGTGCAGCTGCTTCTCTAGCTGTAGCCAGAGATATACCTTTGTTAGAGATCTGTAAAGTAGCCACCTGGAAAACAGTACATACTTTCACCAAGCATTACTCCCTGGACATCCAGGCTAGGAGTGATGCTAGGTTTGGTACAGCAGTACTGCAGAGCCTCTTTCCAAAGCAGGTTCTGCATTCCCTCCTCCATAGCGAACTGCTTGATAGTTTGCATTATGTCTGAATACAGCAAGTCTTCATGTTGTTTGAAGAAAAAATTACTCACCATAGTAATGTTGTTTCTTCTAATGGAGTCTTGCTGTATTCAGACCTTCCCCCCACCTCCCCTCTCAGAACCTGGTTTTGGGAAGTGGGCTGGCAGGTACAGTGTTGCACCTCAGGGTGTGCCTTGCACCTCTCTCTTGGTGGGGTAGATATTTACTATTATTTTTTCTGGTGTTTACTAAATATTGTCACTACCTTTCCTTCTTGGGTTCTTGACTTGAGTCTTTTGGGGCTCAAGAAGGTATATGTTCTTGGCTATATTTTGAACAATTCCTACAATTTAGTTACTAGTTGAAGATAGCTTGTAAGAACCTGATGGTTACACTGCAGTACCACAGACAGAGGTTTGAAAACCCGAGCTCGAGCTTAACGCTTTATGTTTCTGCATAGAGTTAACTCTTTCCTCTCCGGGTCAGTTCAAGTGCTGGGGCTAACTGCATATGTCTGAATACAGCAAGACTCATTAGAAGAAACAACATTACTATGGTGAGTAATTTTTTCTTAGACCGTCTTGGAGATAGTCTAAGGGGCATCCGTCCATGCCAGTCGATGGATGCCCACTCCACAGCGCCACAGCAAAGTTACTGCAGTGCTCCCCGTGCCCCCTAAACATGTTCATGTCCCCCACCCCCAAACGTTAGGGACCCCTGGGATCCAATATCCATTATGTCCCCCAAACACCAGTGCCACCTGGCCAGCTCCCCCATGCCCCTTGGTGCATGCAGCAGTGTTCGGGTCGGGAGCTCTGGGTGGCAGTTCACAGTGGGCTGTGACTTGCGGCATGCATGGCAGCCTACACCTGCTGCAAGTCACAGGATGTAGGTGTTGGGGACCCTGCCTGTCTTGGAATAGGACGCAGGATCCCTGGTGTAGTGCCACACAGCGCAACTCACATACGCCCGCGAGTTGCGCCATGCATCTTGGAATCAGGCCCATGCAGTAATCTGGGAAGGATGTTCATTTTGATAACTTGTGTTCTGCCAGGTAAAGTAAGAGGAAACCCTTTCCAGTGTGTCAAGTTCTGACTAATAGCATGTATTAATAGATTCAAGTTGAGGCTTATTTTTCAATGTTATTGGTCAGTTTGATCCCCAAATGTGTGATATTATGAGTTTTAATTAAAAACAGGACCTGTGTCTGGTTTACAGTATATTTCGATGGTTGTATAGGAAGTGCTTTAGATTTTTTCAGTTAACTACATACCCAGATTCTGACTTATATTCTTGAATCATCTATAACTTTTAATTCATTTTTGGTCCCTTAAATACAACAACACTTTGTTGGCAAATAGTGACATTTTCAGGTCTCTATTGCTATATGCAAAGCCTTTTATATCCTGAGAATTTCTAATGGCATTTGCCAATGGGTGTATCAATAGGGTAAGCAGTAATGGAGACAAGGTACCCCCGTGCCTCTGAAAATTTGGAATAATGGCGATATAGTGTCATTGGTCAGAACTAGAGCTCATGGTGAAAAGAATGTGATTTTTGTATAAAGAAATATTTTTATGTTTCAGAAGAGAACAGCGGAGCTGTTATTGATCAACATACTGAGGAGCTGTACAAACTGTACTGCAGCCGCTACATCTATGTGTCCCTGCAGAGCGTGTCCAAGGACCTTGAACAGCTGGGGCCCGAGAGATTCCCAGACCCTTCACAGTACTTCCAGGCCATGCAGCAAGTTTTTCACATCAAGCAATTCCTGGAGAAGTGCTCCCCTCTTATCAGACAAGCATCCCAGAGGTAACTGTTTTTCCTAGAGAAGTTGCAGGGTCTGTGACAAGGTTTGGCATTCTAAATAATAACTGTTCACCCACGGTTACATACTAGCTCCCACTCAAAACTACAGTAAACTGTATAAAATCATGACAGTCCATCTTACCTCAGTACCTATAGTCCTAAAGTTAGTCTCAGCAGCTCATGTAACACTGCTCTTTATTTACAATGGAGGGGCTAAGTTTATAGATGTGGTCCCCCTAGTTCTGAAGTCACCCCCTGTACTTTATGTACTACTGCCATTTACTTATAATGGGTGGGTGGGTGCTCAGTTTATAGATAGGGCCTCCACAGTTCTGAAGTGACACATCAAAGGAGGACATTGGCATCTAATGGGCAGGTGCTGGCAACGCAACTGCAGAGAGCAGATGGAGTGACAAAATGTGTGAAATAATAGGGGGAAATGAAAATAGAATACATTGATAATGCCAATAAGGTTAAAGAAATGTCATGTACATACACCTTAGCGCTTGTTGGAGATCAGATATACTTTAGTATGTGCAGGAGCTGAATAGTATTTCCTGAATACCATGAATGGTAGGACTCCCGAATATTCAGCAGCCCTTCCGGAATAGGGAACTACATGTTTGTATTCAGGAAAGAGTATTTGGCCATCTGCAAAACTGAAAAAAGAAAAACAGGGGGAAAAAAAAAACACTCTCCTCCCCCAGCCCCATAAAAACAAGTAAAATGTAACCCCGTTTCCCCCACCTTCTATCAATTACCCAGTTGCACTGTCCTCCCCCCAGCACCCATGATTTGTTATAAACCTATTAAAACAGCAATTAGATCCCCCAATGGGTGACTGGCTCAACCTGCCCACCTCCACAGCCAGACGCCATCTTTAATCTAAGGCACTAGTTTACTCTTAAAGAAATATAATTTATGTACCCCCCCCCACAACACCCTACTCCCTCTCACCTAGCAGCATCCAGTTCTTAATATGAGCTGGAGAAGGTGATCACCTCAACCCACCCTCCACCATGGCTGGTCACCTTCTCATGAATGAAAGCACTCATGCACTTACTATAGTAAAACCAACTGATCACGTGATCAGCTGTTTTTACTATAGTAGGCACATGAGTGCTTTCATTTGTGAGGAGGCAGCTGGCCATAGAGGAGGGTGGGTTGTGCCAGTTACCTTCTCCAGCTTATATTAAGAATTGGATCTTGCTGGTTGGGAGGGAGTAGGTGTCTGATAGGAGGACATAAATTATATTTCTTTAAGAACAAACTAGCACTTTTAGATTAAAGAGGGCAGCCATTATGGAGGCGGTGGGTTGAGCTGGTCACCCATCGGGGATTTAATTACTATTTTAATAAATATTATAACAAATTGTGGGTGCTGGGGAGAGGAGGTGTGACTGGGCAATTAATAGAGGGTGGAGGGATGGGAATTACATTTACCTTCATTTGGGCCGGGGAGGAGGGAATAGCTTTTTTCTGTGGTTGAATACCAAATACCCAAATATTTGACTGCCAAATACCAAATATTCAGCCAAATATTCAGGAAAGGTATTCGCACAGCCCTAGTATGGGGTTGTTGTGTATAGAAATCAATGGACTCCAAACTGTTGTTGTAGCACAGTTCAAAGGTCAAAAGTTGTATTGCTATAGTGACATCACTACTATGGTACAACTTTTCAACCTCATCTCCATTACAAATTTAGCAGATGCTGTATTTACCCATATACCACACCAGAACCACAGATAGTCCCATTTTCTGTCATTTATAAAAATTTGTGTGGAAGGCATCACTGGAAATCTTTCTGTTTATTTTAGAATCATACTATACAAATAACGAATTCCAAACCATGCACAGACAAAGCATGCCTTTCCATCCCAAGGTTCTGATGAATTCAGAGTCCTGTTGAGCTTCACCCTCGAGGTCTCTGCAGTTCTTAAACCCCTTGATGTACGCAACCCCTGCATGGTTTCCCATCCATTATTCTATACAGTATGTGACACTAGGTCTATGGCTTGTTTCTCCCTGATGAAGGGTCTGTTTCTCCAGTGGGAATATATGACCCAGTGCTTGTCACATCAGAATGTTGCAGTGCAGCTTTACAAGGCCTCAGTCATAAGGTTAAGACCTATTGCAGATAAATCTGAAAGGAAGACGTGTAACCTGCAAAATGGTGCTCATTTCTTTGTATACAATTTGAATGCAATGCACTGCACCGCAGTATAGTAGAGACAAAACAGGGCAGCGCATATGAGCAACATAAGCAAGCTGTCTCAGATTTCCATTGACTTCATGCAGTTGGGGTGCCTGAAGAAAACCAGGCATACTTTCTATCAGTATATCATCTAGTCCAGATCTAATCAGATTCAACTTGCATCAGAGTCAAGATCTGTCTTGCTACCTTTATTCCATTTTTTCACCCATTTGGTCTTCTCTTCAAGCTTTGCCATCTCTCTCACCTGCTACCCATCCTGGGATTCTGTCCACTTGGCCTGGACACCCTCAGGTTCAGTCACCAGCTGCAACCCACTGCATAAGCCTTCCTTACCCCCATGTTGGGTTCCCTTTGGCCTGGTAGGAGGTGCTAGATGACACATGTTCACTTGTGCCACCAGTGCCGCCACCACCACAGGCCCTTCTTGATGCTGTTAGTGGTGGCGCAAGGCAGCCCGTGCTTGTCACCCTTCCATCCAGCCTCAGCTCCTGCTGTCTTGGGCTTATGGTAAAAATCTGGGTCACCACTAGTGTGCCAGGCATTTGTCCATCACCAGGAGTCAGCATTTTTATCATCCTTTTTTACTTTATAGAGTTTATTCAGTGAACTTCCATAAGCATTACAGACAGTTATGTCACATAAAGAAACTACAAAGGCATACAAATACTTGATTGGTGATGTGTAAGCAAATGCACACATGTATTAAACAATTGCTAAACAGATTTCAAACATACTGTATAGAAACAGAACAGTTGCCAGCAGAAAAGGCCAGCTGATCAATTCATTCTGCCCTTTGCCTTACCTGACTTCTAAGACTGAGCCCCCTAAATGTCACTGGTCTTTCCCATGCCTCCACCTTTCCTTTCCCAAAACTGACCCCCCACCAAATCCCTGTGCCTGTCCCACCCCTGCTTAAACCCAGCTACCATTTTTGCACAGAGGACTTCACTGGGCAGTCAGTTCCATTTTACTACCACTCAGTGGAAATGTATTTTCTCACATCCTTTTTGAAAGCCCCCTACCAGCTTCACTGCATTACCTCTAGAGCTTGTATTTACATGGGGGTCATCAGGGCAGTGCTGTCAACCTTGTTGTTCCCTGTTGAAACTTGAATGCCTCTGTCATGTTTCCCTACTCCCTCCTGATCTCATGTGATTAAATGTTCACATCCTTTAGCCTTTCCTCATAAAACCTCCCCTGAATCATCTTGGTAGCCCTTCTCTGCACTGACTCAAACTGTCCTTGTCCTTCGTCAGCTGTGGATTCCAGTACTGCACACAGTGCTTCAGATGTAACTCCACATAGGACCGATACAGCGGTAGTATCACCTCTCTTATGTCTACTATTGAATCTCCTGCTAGTGTCACCCAACAACTGCATTTGGCCTTGCCACCGCCTTTGTTGCATTAGAAGGACACTGCCAAGGGAGGTTTGTAGCGAGGAAAGAAAACTAAAATGTGAACATTTAATCACATGGGAAAAGCTCAAAAGCTGTAGGCACATTCAAGTAACAAGATAACTGCCAACCCCATGTAAGCTCTAGCTGAAAATGGGACTTTCAAAGAGATGTAATAGCTACAAGATTCTGCATCATATTATTTCTAGTTGAAATGCCACATTTATGATTCCATACCTTCTCTAAAATTCATTGATGTTGCTGGTTGTTTTATCTGCTTAAGTTCTAAGTAGAGCTGAAATGCATGCTAATGGTATAATTATACCTACAATTGTTTGTTTCAAATCCTTACTCATAGAAACATAGAATTTGATGGCAGATAAGGACTGCTTGGCCCAGCTAGTCTGCCCATTTCCCTACCTAATGGATAAACTGCAGATCTTAGTTAACCAACAGTCTACTTCTTCCTATTCCCCACTAGAATTGCCTTATGTCTGTCCCATGCATTATTGAATTCCCCACTGTTTTTGACTCTATGACCTCCTCAGGAAGGCCATTCCATGCATCTAGCCCTCTCTGTGAAGAAATGCTTCTGCACATTACCTCTGGAGCTGTTCCTCTCTATCTTCAAATTGTGCCCCTTGTTCTCGCACACCTCTTTCTGAAAGATGCTACCCTCTTGGACTTTGTTGATTCCTTAAGGTATTTGAAAGTTTCTATCATGTCCCCCTCTCCTTCTTTCCTCAAGGCTATACATCTTAAGCTCCTTTAGCCTTTTTCATATGTTTTCTGGTGCATTCTCTGCATCATTAATCTCTACTATTCTTGCATACTTCCTGATCATTAGGAACACCCCAAACAGAGCAGTCACTAATGATATGTAGCTGCCCCACCCTTCTATCTGCATGCTCATTCGTAAGTGGGGCTGCCCTAGGGATATAGGCTGGCACCTGGGTTCATGGTTAGAATTGGCTTGGCAAGTGGCACGGTGCCTCCACCTATGGGGATCCTTATAGCAGCGTACTGCCAGGATGCTTCCCCACAGGAAATGGAATACAGCCCCCTCCCTTAGTAACAGGTAGAACAATACGCACTCCCCTCTCCAGTTATCACTCTAAGCATACACATATTACACTACACAATAATGTATATAATTCAGCAATTGCAGTAAAATAAACAAGGGGGTTTATTTTGGGACTGGATAATGAGGTATGGGACAAGGGAAGCAAAAGGTAATAAAACATTCAACAAAACCTTAGAATAAAAACAGTAACCAGTCAGAATAATCAAATACCACAGTACATTACAACCCAGTATTCCCTGTCCCAGCCCCTCTCCCCACTTGTGCCCCAGTTAACCCCACAGTCCCTGTGGGAGCTCCCAGATACCTTGTGTGCACACTGAGGAGTTGCAGGCCTGTGACTAGTAGACACTGGGTGCAGCACTGTTGCAATGGTTAGATGCTGCAGATGCAAAGTATAAACTGCACCAGGGAGTGTAGGAATACAGTTTATCCTGGCTGTAACAGATGCTGTAGGCATAGCTAAGGTCATGCAGGCAGCCCAGATGGAAAGTTAACTAGCTAGCTAGCTGAATAGTTAGAAAAGTATTTAGTTGGGTAAAATCCAGTACTCACAACCTTTTGGTGAATAGTAGATGCAGGAGTTGGAGAATATCTCCCCTTGCAGCAATTTGGAAGAACAGGAAGAACTGGCATGGATGCAGGTGATGATCCTCTTCACCTCACAGAGGGACTTGTCTTCACCCACCTCAACAGGTAGGCAAGCCGTCATCTTCACTCCATGGAGGAACTTGCCTTCACTCACCTTGGCAGTAGGAAGGCCATCATTTTTGCCCCACAGAGGGACTTGCCTTCACCACCTTGGCAGTAGGCAAGCTGTCGTCTTCACCCCACAGAGGGACTTGTCTTCACCCACCTTGGCAGTAGGCAGGCCGGTGTCTTCACCCCACAGAGGGACTTGTCTTCACCCACCTTGCAGGCAGGCCAGCAGTTGAATAGGCAGGCAGGACCTCAGAACTTAGGTCTCCTGGCAGGAATCACAGTCTCTTGTGTCAGGACAGTGAGGCAGTGGATTTTGTCTCCTCACCCAAGCTCAGATAAACTACTTCTTCCAGCAGTCAGTGATATCTGGATTGCCAAATATTACCAGTTCAGTCCAGGTTGAGGTAAATCCCCTTGTCTCTGGGATTTACCAGACCATTAGCAATAAATTCTGCAGTTCTCAGATCTTTTTGGCACAAACTACTTCAGTTTTGGCTGTAACAGAAGCAGGAGTTGTCAAAATCAGTTGTTTCTTCTTCAAAGCTCTCACAATGACTCATCAGGGTCAAACTGTAAACCCTAGAATGTTTAGTTGAATCTCAACACTTCATTGGTCCACCTTAGTCTCAAGCTCCACGTCCTGATTGGATGTACTGCAGCTACCAACAGGATTCCATGCTGTCCTCAAGCAGACCTTGGCAAAGATGGATGCCCCCAGACAGTATTTGCTCATCTCAGTTCATTATAAATAAAAGTTCAACATGTTGGCAGCATCTGGCTACATAGCTAGGACCCTCCTGGTCCCTTCTGGTGGTTGCTAGGGCCAGGGAGCACTTTGGGGAGACAGGAGTTCCATCAGAAGCTCCATTGTGTGGGCTCCCCTGGAGGAGCTGTGTCTAAAAATGGCAGTCCAGTGCAAGGAAACATGGGACTTGTAGTCCCAGCAGGTGGCATGTTGTCCCCAGACTCCCTACCCACTGGAGGCAAGGACTGGGTCAGAAGTCTTCATCAAGTTTTTATTTTTATTTAATTTGGTTCCCCCAGCCCCCCAGTGGGGCTGGGGAGATGATTCCCACAAGTGGCACTTCTGCTGCATCCTTGTCGGGCACTCTGAGGTGCCAAAACATCTGTGATCTTCACTTGTGCTCCCTGCCCCACTGTGCAGCACTTCGAGGGGATGGGGAAGCAATATCTCTGGCTGCTCCTCTTAGGGGTGCTTGGAGGTGCGAGAACTATCTGTCCACTCCCTGGCCTTGGCAGCAGTCCAGGATTGGGCTGGAGGAGTGAGGAGGCTAAGCGGCTTGCTGGCTGCAAGGGTTAGGTTCAGGAGGAGCTGCACTAAAGTTATTCTGCTTCCCAGCCCTGGTTATAGTCCAGGAACAGGCAGGGGGAGCTAAGAGGCAAACCAGACTATAGAAGCATCGGGAGGCAGCAGGAGCCCGAGGTAAACTCCCGACTTGGGAGAGGGGTTACGGATGCAGTAGTCTGCTCTCCTCCCACTGAATCATAAGTGGCTAGACTATGTTAGGAGTGTTCCTAAGTCCGAAAAGATGCCGTGGGTGTTGATCAAGGAATGTGCACAAGCATGTTTTTGTGTGGTAGCACCAATATGGTGGGCAGTCATTTTTTCTCTTTTAGAAAGAAAACAAATCAGACTAAAACTGCCATATACACTTTTTATTTATTTTCATGTTGATTGCACGCATGCGCAGGAAATATATTGAGGCAGCTTGCTGCAGAAGCAGGTTGTGGAGGTGCGGCACTGTTGTGGCCAATGCCCCCACAGCCTTTGGAGACTTGGCTCACTTTTCCCAATAGGGTGGCACGCTGCTGCTGACATTAGTTGTATAATGGCATAAATAGGGCTTTTTCAACTTTTTTGCATATCTCAAGCATTTTTTGGAATTTTGGCACCAAATTTTCAACATGGGGTTATTGGGCCCCCTTCCTTATGAATTCAGACACTGTCATGGTGTTAACCGGTCCCAAAAGGTTATTACGGTCACTGTGCAGAATCACCTTTGGGGACTAATTACTAAACGACAGTGCCAGTATTCATGAGGTGGGCTCTCAAAGTCTTATGTTTGCAAATTTGGTGGAAAAATCCAAGAAATGATTGTATTATGAGCGTGCATTAGCAGTTGCTACTCACGCTAGTAACTATTAATTTGCAATATTTTCACTCCAGATTTTCAACATTGCCATTATTCTGCACCTACTTATGAACAGTATAACTGCCATTTTCACATCCTGGCGAAATGTGTTTTATCAGTTCCGGCACAGAATAATAGTTGAGTTGCTGTGGGAAATCTGTGTTCGGGACACATTATGAAAATGACAGTGACTCTGTTCATTAACAGAGGTCCTAAAATGCCTATGTTGAAAATTTGGTGACGAAAGTCCATAAAATGAGTGTGTTATGAGCGTGCATTGCGCAGTTTCCTCACACGAGCGTACCTTTGCAACTTTGCAATATTTTCACTCCAGATTTTCAACATTGCCATTTTTCCACACCTCCTTATGAACAGTGCAGCTGCCATTTTTCACATCCTGGCTAAAATGTGTTTTAGCCCTTCGGCACACAATAAGCGCGGTAGCTATGGGACATCAGTGTTCCGGGACACATTAAGAAAATCACACTGACACTGTTCATGAGCGGAGGTCCCAAAATGCCTATGTTGAAAATTTTGTGATGAAACTCCATAAAGTGACTGTAGCACGAGCGTGCATTGTGCAGTTTCCACCACCTTTGTAACTTCGCGAAATTAGTAATATTTTCAGTCCAGATTTTCAACACTGGCATTTTTTTCACCTCCTGATGAACAGTACAGCTGTCATTTTTCACATCCTGGCCGAAATGTGTTTTCATGCTTCCAGCACAGAATACCGCAATCACTGTCGGAAATCAGTGTTTGGGACGGATTAGGATTGAGCGAGTGAGAGAGGGGGAGTGACTGAGCTCAACTGAGCTCTATCAGGACTGCTGCGGATTTCTTTGTGGGCAGGAAAAGCACCAGCGCAGGCAGGAGCCCAGTACAAAAGGGCAGCCTGCAGCGCGGGAGACACAGAAAGCGAGTGAGGGAGAGGGAGGAGTGAGCTCAACAGAGCTCTGTTGGGACTGCTGCGGATTTCTTTGTGGGCAGAAAAGGCAGCAATGCAGCAGGGCCCAGTATGAAAGGGCAGCCTGCAGTGGAGAAACAGAACAAGGGAGGTGGGCGAGAGCTCGGCAGACTCTGCGTGACTGCTGAAATTTCTTTGTGGGCAGAAAAGCAGGCAACCCAGGCAGGAGCCCAGTACAATAGGGCAGCCTGCAGCGCAAGAAAACGCAGAATGAGCGAGTGTGAGAGGGGGAGTGAGCGAGCTCAACGGAGCTCTGTCGGGACTGCTACAGATTTCTTCGTGGGCAGAAAAAGGTGCCAATGCAGGCAGGAACCCAGTACAAAAGGGCAGTCTGCAGCACCAGGAGAAACAGAACGAGCAAGTGAGAGAGGGGAGTGAGCCAGCTCAACGGAGCAAAGCAATCAATATTTGGCATTGACAAATGCTTGTTTACTTATATCAGTCTTGGATTATTATACCTTTGATCGCAAAGCAGCTCATTTATAAAGATTCCACATCAGTGGGGAGGGTTACATACAGAGGAGGACTAACATAGGTTAACTAGCAAAACATAAATTATAAACAATAGGAGACAAAAGTAACAGGCTAGGAAAATCATTATAAACTAGAATATTTCAGTCAGGCATCAAGATAGTAGAATAGGTGAGAGATAGGAGAAAGTATGGAAGGGAGAAGTGTCAGTAAGTGAGTCAGCCAATGACCTTGTCATACTAGGCTACAGGGTGATTAGAAGACGAGCTGGTAGGGGTGATGGAAAGAGGGATGAGCTAGGTAGGAGAAGGTACACAGAGTGAGGGAGGGAAGGTGGAAGGAGGAATGTGGAGCCCCATCAGCAAAGTGTAGGGTGGTAATTTAAGGGTAAAGGGAAAAATGTGAAGGGGTAAGGGTGGGTGATCTGAGACTGATGTGCCCCAGATGAAGAAGAGCCACTCCAGGAGCCTAGTGGAATATTTAGGTTTCAAGAGGGTAGTAGTAGCAGCAGCAGCAGGTTGTCGCTGGGCAAAGCAATCGCAGGTGCTGTTGGATAGAAAATACTGCTTGGGCTTGAATTAACCAAGCTTTGGTGAAGATGATATTTCAGGGTCCAGAGTGTTTAGCCACAGTGGAGCTCTGTGGGAGAAAAGATCATTGATCTTGTGTTGTATGGCATCTGGGAACAAGGAGGAGGAGTAGATTAGTTGATGTTCGGGTGAGCTTTGTGCTACAGTATGTTCAAGTTCAAGTTTATTGTAGGAAAACTCCATTGAGCAAGCTCATTCATAAGGTGGTCCTTTGACTCAGACAGGCAGTTACAGATTGCATAATCGAAAAAACAATACAAATTCAAGTACAGAATTATGGGCAAGTATTAACATGTTGCATAAAAATGACAATGACATAGAAAAATACAAGTACAGAAAAAAGGTACAAAGTTCTTGTTTCAGAGTATCAAGACAGCTAATTTCTAGGTATGTAAGAGGAAGCAGTGGGCTAGGGTTAGAGCAGTGAGCTGGGATTTAGAAGCAGCTGCACATATCTTTTATTTTTGCTGCAGCCAGCCTTTTAAATAGACTGACAGGGACAGTACCGGGAAGCTTCAGTATGCCTTGGAGCTGGTTCCAGATAGTTGGGAGTACACTCGATATGGCCCACTTGTCGAGTGAGGTGCGAGTTCTCGGTACATCGAGGAGGAGGAGGAGGTAATTTTTCCTAAGAGAGTAGGTGCTATGGAAAATACGGAAAAGGGTTGTGAGATAGTTTGGGAGCTTGTTCAGGGGTAGCTTAAGAGTCCAGATACCAGCATGAAGTGGGTGTCTAGTTGAGAGTGATGTCCAGCCAGCGGCTAGGTACAAATTGCAATGGTGGATTCGGTAGGGTAGGTTTGTCATGAACCGTATGGCACGGTGGTAGAGGACATCTAGTTTGTTGAGTCCTGAGGCTTGCAGAGGAATAGATTAGATCTCCATAGTTGAGTAGCGGCAAGAAAGTGGCCTGGACCAGCCTAGTTCTGGTATCCAATGGAAAGAGGGACTTGATACGGAAGAAGAAACCTAGCCTAATTTTAGCCTCTTTGCCAGATCATCAAGGTGGTCATGAAGAAGCTTGTTGTCTAGCTACATACCAAGATATTTGAATTTGGAGGTGATTTCAACCGGTTCACCTAGGAGGTAGTAATGAATTCTTTTGTGCATGTTTGCAAGGAAGTGGAGGTGGTGTTTTGGGAAAAGATCATGGTCTAGTTTTCTTGGCATTGAGGAGTAGTTTGGCATTGATTAGGTTGATTTCTAGTTGTGCAAAGTCAACTTGAGTACATCCTCACTTCAGCCAGTGTAGGGCCTTATGTATACAGTACAGTATCATCAGCAAAGAAATGCGATGGGACTGGGATATATGTGCATCAAGGTTATTGATGTACAGGGAGAAGAGGATGGGACCTAATATGGATCCTTGCAGGACTCCTGGCAACGGGAGGATGCAGAAAGAGCCACCAGCTTTTATTTTCTGGGTCCTTCCAGATAAATAGCTGGTAAACCATTGGGCAGCAAGGGGTGGCTCTACTTTTATTAGGCTTGAGACTAACAGCTTGTGGTCAAAGTGTCAAACGCTTTGCTGAGATGTAAAATACTGCATCAGTAGCTTTTGGAGTCCATGGCTGCGATCCATTCATTGGTAACTTTGGCTAAAGCAGTGACTGTACTATGGTTGGACGGACGCAGATTGCTCAGGGTTGAGGACTGAAGATGATACGTATGGAGTTTCATTTGGGAGTACACTAGCTTTTCAAGGACTTTGGAGAGGACAAGTAAGATTGAGATGGGCCTGTAGTTGTTGAGGTCACATGGGTCCCCTGACTTGAATAATGGGAGGACATGGGCAGATTTCCAGCAGGAGGGAACAATGGCAGTGGAAATGGAAAGACTGAATATGTGGAGGATAGGGGTGGTGAGGTCGAGATAGCCTAGTTTAAGAAAAAAAGATTCTAGACCATTGTCCCCTGCACTTTTTCGAATGTCTATATTAAGATATGAATCTTGACTCTTTATAGCTAAGCGGCACAACTGGAGCGGGCGGGTCAAGTTTTATCAGTCAATGTTATTACAGTCTTGGTTGCTACCACAGGCTGCATATAAGACAAAGAGTCGAATGCTAGGCCAGCCATTAGAAAGTGATTGTTGATTTCTTTGAGGATTAGGCAGCTGTTTTCCACAACCCTACCATTGCTGAGGATCTTGAGAGTGATGGAAGGGGCTACTGGCCGACCTTCGATGGACTTGAGTGTCTTCCAGATTTTTTGGGAATTCCCTTTTGCCTGTTCAAGGGTGGAGACATAATAGTTGCCTTTGCTTGCACGGATTTGTTTAACATAGGTGTTTCTAGCTGCTCTGAATGCTTGTCAGTCAGCTGGGCTTTTAGATTTTCTAGCCTTAGCCCAGAGTTTATTTTATTTTTATTTTATTTTAGACAAATATCGGATTTACAACCTTTGAGTCAGAGACTCATTTACAAAGGCTCCTCGTCACAGGGAGAGGAACAATCTAAATGTGTGGTAATACAGAGGAGAACAGTACAGGTGAATTACATGCAACATACAATACAGAATCATTAAAATCCTCAAAGTGCCATTTAAGTATTTGGGTTTCATGGGAACCCACAAGAGGTCACCGGGTTCCCAAGGGGACATCCAGGATACAATGTCGCATTGATCGACTGTAGGCAAAACTCGGGCATTGTTATATACTTAGTCCTGTAGTTACTGATAAGTCAGGAAGGCACTCATAATAGGCTCTAGGATAGACACTTACATCTCCGTGAGCTAATGAGGTGTTTGCGAAGGGCGATTTTGAATTGGCCAATTTTAGCGGTGCTAGTGACATGCGAGGGAGGGAGTTATACCAGGATGGCACTCTGTGATTAAAGGACCTTTAGGCGAGGAGGTCCTAGCTCTGAGCACCTGGAAAGTGGCACTGGTACCCCTGCGGTGCGACAGATGGGAGGCCCGTGAAAGCAGTCTGGTGACACTGGGGACAGAGCCAAGTAGGGATTTTTGGTTAGTATGCAGGTGTAATATTGCAGCCGTTCTTCAAGATTGAGTATGTTAGTGATGGAGTAGAGTTGGCACGTATGCGTTCTCCTTGGGGCACCAGTCAGGAGCCTGCAGGCTTTGTTGATAGATGTCTGGATTTTGTGAGAGCAGTGGGGTCCAGCGACAGCATGGGTGGGGAGGCATAGTCAACCAAAGATAGGATGGAGGAAGTGATTGCCAACCGTGGGGCGGTCGGGAGGCAGTCCTTGTGTGATAGAGGCAATCACGGGTATTCATGGCTGAGGAAAAGGCATGGATGTGGGCATGGAAGGAGAAACGCCAGTCGAGGTGATGCCCAGGTATTTGTCGTGGTTACCTGTTCAAGGGGTGAAGGGTGCTGGGAAGGATGCAGAGTGGAGCATTTTTGAAGTTACTTTGCGGTGGGCAAAGATCATGGTCTTTGTTTCTTGAGGTTCAGGACCAGGCGATGGTGGAGAACCATTTTCAGCCTGGTTGAATAGAGTTGCAGGAGTGCTGGAGTGTGAGTGGGTCGGAGTGGGAGGCAACTAAGGCTGCATCATCAGCATATAGTAGTATTTTGCCTGAGCAAGAGCTGGGAAGGGAGTTTAAGAAGAGGCTGAACAGAGTGGGGCCCAGAATAGAGCCTTGTGGTACTCCAGAGCGTACGGGCAGTGCCGTGGACAGGCAACCATTTAGTTTGACGTGTTGAGATCTGCCACAGAGGTAGCTGGTGAACCAGCTCATCGGACCGGTTAAGAACCCCAGTTTATCGAGGGTTTGAAGCAGCATCGGGTGGCTTACAGTGTCGAAGGCCTTGGACAGGTCGATGAAGACTGCCCCGGCCAGCTCACTGGCATCTAGTGCCGAGTGTATATAGTGGGAGAACTCCAGCAAAGCTGTGGTAGTGCTGTGACCAGGGCGGAAGCCATGTTGTTCAGGGCACAGAATGTTGTTGGTGGAAAGATAGGCTGCGAGTTGCGTGGATACTATTTTTTCCAGGGCCTTTGAAGAGGGGAGGATGGAGATAGGTCTGTAATTGTTGGCACGGTCACGATCTCCATTCTTATATAGGGTGATTTGAGCCATCTTCCATGCATTCAGGGAATTGGCCGAGGCACAGGAGGCGGTTAATAAAGTCCGTGAGGGGTAATCATGACATCAGGGTTGGCAGAGCATCTTGGAGTCAAGGGGTGCAGCTTGGGTTATGGGAGGAGGGCTTTTAGAAGGATCGGTTTTGCGTCCTGTGGGGAGATAGTCCTAAAGTAAAAAGGGGGGCAGGAGATATCTGGGTGGTTGGTTGCTGGGATGGGGTCAAAAGAAGTGGGACGGTAGATAGCACTTAGATCAGAGAAGGATGCGTTCAGGCAGTTGGCAACACAGGAGGATCCGTGTTAATAGCACCATTTATGACCACCTGAGGAGGGAGGAGGCAGCGGGTAGTACCATTTAATTCCTTCATGTTATCCCAGAAGGAACGAGCTGAGCCCAGGAGGAAGTCAAGGTGGATTGGTAGAAGTGGGCTTTGCTTGCTGATGGCCCAGGTGCACTGGTTGCGAGCTGTATTATAAGCTTGCCTATCTGCTGGTCTGCCTGTTTCAACAGCAATATTCCAGAGGTTATCGCAGCAGCTTAAGCCGCTGGATCAGGAAGGTGAAATCCAGGCAGCATTGCGCCTTTAGTGCGGGTGTTGATAACAGGGCGAAGGCGTCACAGGCCTTACAAAAGGCACTAGCGAAGAGGCTAGGGCGATATCTATATCTGATGCAAGGAGATCGGGGACCAATCGAGCTGGGCAAGGTGCTGTTTAAGTTGCTTAGTCCTCCCGGGCGGAGACAGTGATGGGGGTGGCTTGGTGCGTGGGTTTAGGTGTAGGGGAGGACCAGAAACAGAGAATGGGTGAGTGGTCACTGAGGGAGTTGGCTAGGACTCTAAGATCCTTTATTTTGTGTGGACGGTTAGAGAACACAACGTCAAGTAGAGAGCTGGTCCCACTTGATGGGTTAATTCTGGTGGGTTGTTTCACAAGTTGGGTTAGGTCTAGGGCTAAGAAGTTGTCCTTAATCGGCGTTGAGTTGGGGCCCAGCCAGTTGACGTTGAGGTCACCTAAGATGAGCTGTTCAGCCTTGCATGGCAGGGTGGTGAGGTAGTCAGTGATGGAGAGGATAGCTAGGCTTTGCTCCATGTGAGAGTGCGTAGGTGGTAGTGAGGTGAAGTGGGCCTCGTCCGGGGTCAGGGTAATTTTAATGTGATGGCTTGTGCTCCATGGCCAAGGTTAGGGGCGGGTAGAGCATGACCCAGGAGGGAGTTTGTGAGGTAGACAGCACAGCCACCACCACGTTTGCCCACGTGATCCTCTCTAAAGAGGGTAAAGCCAGGGAAGGAGACAGTCGAGTCTGGTGTCGAGGGTGAGAGCCAGGTTTCAACTATGGCAAGAATGTCGGGCTTATGCTGGGAGACCCAACATTGGAGTGCAGCCATCTTCCTTGGGAGACTGCAGATATTCATGAAGGCAATACAAAGTCCCTACCCTGGGGGGGGCGACGGAGAAGGACCTGGACCCGGGTTAGGGTGGACATTCCCAGAGAGCAGAAGGAGTAGTGAGAAGAGATGGGGGAAGGGACTACGGCAGTAGTGGTGGGACCGGTATAGAGGCGCGAGGGATCTGGTGGCGGCAGTGCAGGGGAATGGGTAGGGAGATAAGGGTGGGCAGCGCTTGGTCAATGAGTACCACCTGCTACTGTGCTGCTGGGGCATGGGTACGGTGGAGGGTGGGGTGGGGTAGATGGGTTGCTCAGAGTGTGGTGTGCCAATGGAGATTGGGTGGCAGAAGTGGGGTTTGGGGGCAGGAGGATGAACTGTGCTCACATGTTCATAAGGAAGGGAGTTAGCAAGATTTTGGTGGTCATATTAGGGGGGAGATGGGACAAAAGGAGCAAAGTGAGAACTCCAAGACACAGAGTAGGCATGTTTACTGACTGCTATGCAAGAGGGATGAAGGCTTAGGCATGCAGGTTCCCCTAGTGTTCAGCCAGTATAACCTGCAAGTGGAAAATGGGCTGATAGGTTCTGCAAAGCACGTGATATTCCCTATAAAACAAGAGCTGACCAAGGGTGGTGGTGAGGCGGTGGGGGAGCACGCGTTGCAGGGGATTAAACAGGCCTGCAGCTGTTGCTTCTCTTGCCGAACTTACTGTCTGCAGTCGGGGCGGTGGCAAGTCCTGGACCAGCGGAGGTCGGCTTCTGCTGTGGGGAGGGCGGGCTGTGTCCTCGGTCCCTCACGGCGTAGGAGTGTAGCCTTGAGATCTGATGTAAACCATGGGTTTGATGTTTCACGCACCCTGACTTTGATCAAAGGGGCATGCTTTTGGCCAGCGTGGTGAGGTTGTCATTAAGAACAGTGACCACCTCATCGATCGTTTTGGCAAGGTAGAGGTCTTGCCATCTAATTTTGCTCAAGTCGGATAAGTAGTTCAATGCATTAAACTTGCGAAAGGACCGTTTAGTTATGAGTGATGGTTGCTGTCGGGCTATAATTTGTGATCTTGTACAAACAACCACCCCATGATCACTCATGTCATTGTGGAAGACTGCAGAGTGAAGAATTTTGTGGGGATGCGTAGAAAGTATGACATCAAGCAGAAAACTGTTGTCGGGATTGGATGTATTGGTTCTACTGGGTTTACTGACTAACTCGGCTAAGCCGACTTCATCACAGAAGGATCTCAGGCTGTGTGACTTAAGGGTAAACCAGTCCATATTCAAATCCCCAAGTATTAAAGTTTCAGTGTTGGTGGAGGCGATTAAGGATTTAAGTATGGTGAGGATGTCTGTGCCACCAGATTGGGAGGGGCAATAACCACCAATAATAGTGAGACATTCAGTGGATGGAAGGTGTAATTTGAGAGATGCGATTTCGTACTCCTTAGGTTAAGATTTACCATGAATATCACTGACTGTAAACTTAAATTTGTGTGATGGCTACACCCCTCTAGCTTCCCTACAGTAGTAGCCACAGACACTGCCAGCTATTTCCCGAAATTTCTGTGATATTTCCAGAAATATCTGATGCTTTTTGCATTTAAACAGTAGGGGCAGCAGAGAGAAACTCTTCAGAAATTTCGCCAAATATCTGGAAATAGCTGGCAATGTCTGTAGCTACCACTGTATCTGCCCTGTGCAGATTGTAGCCAGGAAGGGAGACTTATTGATCACTGTTTGACTTTTTGAGCCAAGATTCGGTTATAATAATGAGGTCCAGTTCAGTATGGGCAGCCCATACTTGGAGCTGATCAAACTTTTTTGCGAGGCTCAATATGTTGACTAACATTAACTTAAGTCCGGGTGCAGATGCAAATTCTGCAGGAGATGCAAAAGGTAATGGGGTCAGGGTTTAGCTCCATGTTACCTGAACAGAGAAGAGCAAGAAAGCAGTTTCTTGATCCAGTTTTGCAGGATAGAGGCTTTCCTTTGCGACCTTCCATAGGTAATGATGGGTGCGATGTAATGCTAGGGCAGCAGTAAAGGAAGCTAAGGAGAGTGCTCTGATCAACATATATGAAGGGAGCAGAAAGTGTAAGGTGAGGATATGGGCTGAGGATAAGGGAGGTGGACATATTAAATGAGGGAGGTGCAGTGGAATGAGGTTCTGTTACAGGATTGAAATTTCAGAGGTGGACCTGATCCTTGTTCTTTGTTGTGGTGATCCGCTATGGATAAGGCGGTTAGAATAAGAAAAGGCTTGAGATGCAAGGAGCGCTGCTGGCACTGCAAACATGGGGGCTAGGAGAGTTATGGACACAGTTGGTTAAGTACATAGAGAAGTCAGGATTAGGAAGTGTCGTCCATGCAGAGACAGCAAGCCTGGTGTGCAGATCAGTAGTTCTAAGGAGGTAGAAACACACAAAAGATTGGGTAGGAACTTGGCCAGGTGTGGCCAATCAATCGGTATCAATCAGTAGAAGAGGGAAGGGGCCAAGACTGATGAATAGTGATAGACTTGACCACACAATAAATGAAATGAGACAGGAATTGTATATATTGGGTTGGGTTGGATTGGGTAAGTGTGCTTATAACTGGGCCCTCTAGTGGCTAAAAGATATAATCTGCTAATGGAAAAGTCAACACTTCAAAAAAAAAAAAAAGAACAGGCGGGAGGTTCTGAAGCAAGTTCTGAAGCAATATGGGGTCAGTAGTTCAATGGTCCCTGGAGACAGAAGGCCAAGAAGAGCTTTTTTGGCTAGCAAACACATCTGATATATAATCCTTCCACTGAGTTGGAGCCAGCCTGTCTGTGCGTAGAGATCGCAAGTGTGGGTCATGTGTGGTGAGCCAGTAAGTAGCCTGCACGCCTTACTGAGTGCTACAGTAATCCTTCTTAGGGAAGCAGTGGTAGCAGAGCTGTGAATAACAAGTCCATAATTAATGATTGGTAAAATGGGGCCGTAGACTGTTAATTTGAGCGCTTCAGACGTCAGACTTCACTTGTGCCAGTGTAGGAGCCCAATCCTTATATATTTTTTTTCTACTTTCTATTTATACTCCTCTCCTGCCTCCTAGACTCTGCCGCCTCAGGAGTCACCAATTGCATCTGCCCAGTATCACCTTACCTGGACCTGCGGTAGTCCCTCCATGTAGCCTCGGATTGCCTCTCAAGCGTGGACAGAGATGGGGACCTACACCCCAAAACCACATCCATTTGTCAGGGCACCGGACGGGCAGGCAGATGAGTTATAGAGTCTGCACTAGTGCTCCGTCTTCCAGGAGCCTAGGGGCATATTTCCAATATTCCATGCATGGCATGCATCCCAATGTCAAGGCGTACCTGGCGCCTGCCACGCATTTTCCCTCAATGCAGGACAGGAAGCACACTGTACCTCGGGCCTCCGCCAGAGGACAGTCATGCTCCAAGCCATGGACCCCCCTCCTTCCCGGGAGAGCTGTCCTCTGGACGCTCGATCCTCTCCCTCCTCTGCCGACCCCCAGCTGCCCAGGCTCGTTCCTGAACCCAGATCGCCGGTGTGGTGCGAGGTGTGGCATCCAGTGCCTCAACCCTCAGCGCCCATGGGCTGCCCCAATCCTTATATTAATGGCCTTGGAAACATTCTCAGTGTGATGAGCATAAGAGAGGTGGTTATCCAAGGTACCTCTGAGATATTTGAAGTGCTGAATAAGTTCAAGGAAATCAAGGTGGTTTCTTATGGTTAGAGGATGGGTTTATGCTTGTTGCAGGGGAACAGAACATTATCACCTTTGTTTTTGTAGTTCAGGACCAGTTTTGGGCACTGAATCATTCTTCTTCTTCCCAAAGCTGAGTTGTAGTTTTTGTTCAAGAAGAGTGGGGTCCAGATGTCTTGTAAAGATGACAGCGTCTTCAGCATATAGTAAAATCTGTTGATGGCAGGAACGGGGAAGATTGTTGAGAAAGGCACTGAACAGCAGGGGGCCCAAGATGGATCCTTGTGGCACTTTGGAGTGGACAATCCACCAGTCAGAGGTGATGTTGGAGATTTTGACCCGCTGAAATCGTTCCTCGAGATAGTCTTTGAACCAGAGCATCGCATCATTTGATAGGTCGATTGTGATGAGTTGTTGTAGTAAAATGAGCGTTCACAGTGTCAAAAGCCTTTCTAAGTCAATGAGGCTATCCCTACAAGGTTCCCTTGGTTGAGTGATTGGTGAATGAATTCAGTAAATTCCAGTAGAGCAGTGGTGGTACTGTGCCCTTTCCTGAAACCATGTTGCTGTGAGCATTGGATAGTGTACATTTCAAGGTAGTGTACTAACTGGTCATGCAACTATACACTCAGAACTTTGATAGAGGATTGAAATTGATCTATAGATGGAAAACAAGGCATGATCCCCTGATTTATGCACCGAGGTAACTAAGGTTGATTTCCAGAATTGAGAAAATTAGGGTAGACATAGCGAGAGGTTGAAAATTCTTGTGATAGGGACTATTACTTCTTCAAGGGTAAGGGCAATGAATTTTAAGTCCAGGGAGTCTTCACTGCACCTTGACTTACCCAGGGCTTTGTTCAGGTGTTTTCTGACCAATGACACAGGTACTTCCTAAAATAGAAGGAGGATTGGTATTGATGTTGTCATCTCGATCATGTGAGTACTTGGAGTGTCATTGTGTTGCTGTGTAATGTTAGCGGTGGATTCATCAAAGAAGTCAGAGAAAGGACACTGCTCAGGTCTGTAAATGTGTTGTTGAAGATACTGGCAGTAGCAAGGGAGTCCATAGTTGGAGCACTGTCCTGACTGACCATTGTGAGTGCCACTAAAGGTGCTTTGCCAGTGTCATCCTTTATGTTAGATCAGACATTTCTGCTATCTCTCCATGAATTAGCAAGCATTTCTTTATGATATTTGCTTTTTACTTGTCGAGTAACCCAAGTGCACTCATTCCTGGCAGTTTTGTAATCCACTTGTTGACCAGTAGCTTTCCCAGTGTTTCATCTTGGTGAGGAGTTCAGCAGTAATCCAGAAGCTGATTGTGCCTTGTACCTCCCTCTTTTTTAGAGGTGCATGGATGTCGCATGCAGCATTGTAGCGAGAGATGAAGTGCTCGAGGGCAATGTTAACATCATTAGCAGAGTCAAGACCAATCCAGTTGAGGTTATGCAGGTGCAGTTTTAGTGGTTCAAGATGACCAGGTTTACGTACCCTGCTGTAAATGGTTTGTGGAGGGGGCTTGCTGAATTTATTAGTCCAGGAGCAGGAGAGAGGGGAGTGATCACTTAGTGATAAGACATAAGGCATCTCTAATCAAGCCATAGACTGGTGAGAGACAGTTTATATTAACGTCAGCAATCTACAGAATGTGACCGGTCATTAAATGTGTGTCTTAAAGATACTTTGAGACCTAAGGGAGTAAAGTTCCTTTAAGCTGATTGCTTCAGATTATTAGATGTGTTAACCCCCAGATCCTTTTCCTTCTCAGTCTGTTCCACCCTCACCCCTCCCATCCTATATTCAGTTCTCGGTTCTTTGCTCCAATTTGCATGGTTTTGCACTTCTTGGCATTGAACATCATATCCTTAATC
Source organism: Neoceratodus forsteri (assembly GCA_016271365.2). Lineage (NCBI taxonomy): Eukaryota > Metazoa > Chordata > Ceratodontiformes > Ceratodontidae > Neoceratodus > Neoceratodus forsteri. Next base: position 1,114,533,476 of record CM028130.1, read on the forward strand.
ACCTCTCCAGTCCGTCCAGAGCCTTTTTCATTATTCTTATGCCATCCTCCAAGTCCAGCCTCCCACAGAATTTTGTGTCATCCTAAAAAAGGCACATCTTGCTCTGTACTCCTTTGCCAATGTCACATGTGATGATGTTAAAGAGAACTGGTCCCCAGACTGAACCCTGAGGTACCCCACTAGTGACCATCCTTTCTCCTGAGAATTCCTCATTTAGTACCACCCTTTGAGCTCTCCCTTTTAGCTGACTCCTGTCCCAGGTGGTAAGCCTCTCCCTTACAATCAGAACCTCCAGCTTTTCCACTAGCCTTCTGTGTGGCATGGAGTCAAGTACCTAACTGAATTCCAGATACAGTATGTCCACAACCCGGTGTGTTTATCTATGGCCCTAGTCACCCAGTCGTAAAAATTAATTAGGTTTGTCTGGCAAGATCTTCCCCCCACAAACCCATACTGTCTACTGTCTTATAACTGGGGGAGGGGGCAGGCTATTTTATTTTTTGGGGAAGACTAGATGGGCCAGGTGGTCTTTTCTGCTGGTGGATTCTATGATTCTATGATTCATTTGCCACCAGGAACTCCACCAACCTTTCCTTGATAATTTTGCAATATGGCTTTGCCCACTATCAAATTCAGGCTGACTGACCAGCAGATACTTTGGTCCTCCCTACTTCTGCTCTCATAGTGGTACCACATCAGCCAGTCTTGTGTTTCAGTGCCTCCCTTATTTCCTACAAACAAATGAAGAGTTTTGCCAATGGTGCCGTGAGAACTTGGAGCTTCTCTTTCAGCACCCTTAGCTGCCGATGATCTGGACCTGGAGATTTGTCTAATTTTATGCCCCCAGTCCTTTTATAGCCCTTCCCTCATCTATAACTTCCATATCAGTGTCCCTACCCCCTCCTGCTTAAGCTTAATCCTACACTGTAGGGTTGCCTTATATCCTCTACTACAAATACCAAACAGAAATACATGTTCATCTTGTCTGCTTTGCTGTTATTACTGTCTTTCCACTCCTCTCCTTTTTAGCTGAACAGCCCCATCTTTAGTTTTCATTTCTCCCCAATTTACTTGAAGAAAACCCTGTCCCTTCTTTTCAACACCTCTTTAGTTCTAGTTGACCGCTACCTTTTCCTTCTCACTTTCCTGTTGACTTCTTTCAGTTTGTTCAGATAGACTTACATGTCTTCGTCTGATTGTCTGGCCTTATAGCATTTTGAAGGTCCCCATCTTCTCCCACCTCACTCATGTACCATTTAGGCTTTTTCTTTTCCTGTTCTTCCCCTTATGCAGAGGTAAGTGACCTCACCAACCCCTCGCTACATTATACCCACTTCTTTCTGGCCCTCCACTAGTTCCATCCCTACCATTTACTTTTTCGTGTTTCCTCATCCTGGCGAAACCTGTTCTCTTCTTCCCATTAATTTCTCTAGGTGGCAACAGAACACTTGATCTTTATGTCCCGCAATGCCTGTAGGTGGCAGCTTACTTAACTATTCTCTTGTGCCCTTCAAAGGTCTGTGGAATTCTTGCATGTACTGCTCACAAACCATAATAGCTGCACGTAAGTATGAGCAGCAGAGTTGTTCAGCCTTTCTAATAATGGAAGGCAAGACAATGTAATTATTTATGGGGAAGGGGTTCTATACCTTGAGAAACATCTAAAAAAATATTTTTTTCAGCAAAATCCACCACAAAACCACAATTTGTTTGTATAATATAAGACACATGTAACCCAAACTGTGTATGCATATGTGTAACATATGTAAACACATATGCATGTGCAGTTTGGGTCTGATATGATTTCTAATTTATAAATAGAAATTGTGTTTCATGGTAGAGTTTGTTGAAAAAAAATTATTTTCAGTAGTTCCTGAATGTAGAAAACATAACAAAATCATACCATTGACTTGTCTACCATCATTAGAAATATAGTTTTGTACTGAACAACGTTGCTGCTCATACTTTGTGTAAGCTATTATGAGTTTTCAGATATTCGCATTTGTTTGTGGTATGCTGCTTTGGCTTGAATTTGCAGGTTACAACTGCACATTGAAATAAATCTATGAAAATACATTTTTGCATATATGAAATGTTTATTTTTGTTAGCCAGTTCACTAAGCAACTGTACATTACATATGTATGTGCAGTGTGGGTTTGATATGTTTTATATTTGACAAAAAATTGTGTTACTGCATGCCCTCTTGTCCTGGCCTACTTCTCTCCTGTACCTGTTCAATCCTGAGAAGTACTTGTAGGCCTCTATCATGTCCCCCATCTCCCTCCTGTCTTCTAGGGCGTACATGTTGAGATCCCTCATTCTCTCATCATGGGGCTTGCACCATTTTACTTGATCTCCTCTGGACTGCCTTCACCCTATCTATGTCCTTTCTGAGATGTGATCTCCAGAACTGAACACAGTATGCCAAGTGGGGTCTTACCAGTGACCAATACAGTGGTAACACCACCTCCCTCCTTCTGCTAGTGATACCTCTCCCTGTGCAACCCAGCATCCCACCAACACTGACTTGTCACACTGCCCACCACCTTGAGGTCATCAGATATGATAAGCCCAAGGTCTCTTTCCCACTTAGTGACCATCAGTGCCCCCCCCCCCCATTTTATACTCAACTTCTGGGTTTCTATGTCCTAGGTGCATGATTCTGCACTTCTTTGCATTGAACCCCAGCTGTCATGCCCTTGGCCACTCCTGGAGTTTTCTAAGTTCCTCACTCATTCTCTCCACCTACTCCTGGGTATCCACCCTATTACAGATTTTGATGTCATCTGTAAAAAGGCATACCTTCCCTTCCAGTTCTTCTGCAGTGTCACTTATGAAGACGACCAATCCCAGTACTGGGCCCTGCGGCACCCTACTGGTCACTCTCCCCTCGTTAGGGTGAATGCAGTTTACATCATCCTCTGTTGCCTACCCATTAGTTATTTTTTAACCCAGTTTACCACTTTGGATTCCACCTCTAGACTGCCCAGAGTCTCCTATGTGTCACAGTGTCGAAGGACTTGCAGAAGTCCAAGTAGCCCACATCCAATGCCATTCCTTGATCTATTTCTCTGGTCCAAAGAGATCAATCTGATTTGTGTGGCATGACACCCCCCCCCCCCAAAACCATGGTTCCTTTGACCTTGTAACCTGTTGGATTCAAGATACTCAACAGGGTTTCCGTTAATTTCCTCAGCACCGATGTGAGACTCACTGGCCTAGAGTTGCCACCATACTCCCTGCTGCTACTCCTCTTATGGAGGTGCAACTACATCTGCTCTCCTCCAGTCCTCTGGACCATTTGTGTTTCAGTGAGATGCTGAACAAAGCCATCAGTGGTGCTGCAAGCACCTCCCTGAGTTCCCTTAACACCCTTAGGTGTATCCTGTCCAGTCCCATGGCCTTTTCCATTTTCAGATTTGCAAGTCCCTTCAGGACTCTTTCATCTGAACATAAACTTGTCCCCCCCCCCCAAAAAAAAGTGTTCCTGCTGCTCCTTGGTGGTCCATCACCCTCTCCCTCCACTGTGAAAAGACTGAGAAGTACATGTTCAGGATGTCTGTTTTTTCCTGATCCTCATCTGCACAGTCTCCTCTGCTGTCATCCTTATGCTCAATATCCCTTCTCTTGCCTAACTATTATTTTATTACTTATGTACCTGAAGAAAATGTTGTCCCCTTTTGCTACCCCTTTGGCTATCCTTTCCTCTGTTTGCACCTTTGCTCCCCTCACTGCCTTACCTGCTTCCCTCTGTTTTATCTGGTACGCCTCCCTATCTTCATCCCTCTGAGTTTCTTTGTACCTTCTGAATGCTATTTTTTCTTTCACCTTTGTGGCCACTTCCCAAGAGTACCGTGATGTTTTTTTTCCTCATGCTTTTACTTCCTTTCTTCACACAGAGGCTGGTTTCTTCATTATGCATTCCTTTATTTTCTCCAGTGTTCTTCTTACACACACACACACACACACACACACACACACACACACACACAGCGTACACACACACACACACACAATACTCCCCTGCCAGGATGCTTCTTTAAAATTCCCATCCCAAAGTTCAGGACCCTCGTGTGTTTGTGTGGTTGCCTCTACACCCATCTTAATGTTGAACCACACTGCATGGTGATTACTGGTCCTGAGGGACCAACCACTGTGACGTCTACAATACTGTCTGTTAGTAATCACCAGATCCAGTATTGCCTTTTCATAGTGGATTCACTGACTAGCTGCCTGAGAAATCCCTGCAGAGTCAGGATGGCCCTGCTTCTAACCAAAGTTGCAGTTGAAGGCTCCAAACCACATCTGGCAGATCGAAGTTCCCAACCAACGGTACCTCCCCCTTTTGCCACTCTGCTGATGGTTTCCCATAGTGTTTTATCTATCTCTTGCCTGTGATAGAGATCTGTATATAACCCCAGTATGAATAGTGGCCCCAGCTCCTGTCACCAGCGTGACCAGCAGCACCTCAAGCCCTTCCTTACCTCTAGAGTCCTTGTGCTTCCATAACTGATATCCTCCCTCACATATAGAGCAACTCCTCCTCCCTCCTATCTCTTCTAAACTGAGAGTAGCATGGTATGGATACATCTCAGTCATGGTTCTCAGTGCACCATGACTCAGATACCGCCACCAGATCCAGGTCTGCCTCCACCATGATGGCCTCCAAGTCCAGAATTTTATTCCCAAGACTCCTTACATTGGCACATGGCTCTCCAAACCTTTCTTTCTCTCTACCTATATCCCCATCTCCTCCCCCATTTCTGCTTGTACTGCTCCCTGTAGCTCCCCCAACTCCCCCTTCCCTCGTTATGCTCTCTCTCTTTTTTCTTGTCCCCTATATACCTTTCTTTCTTCCTTCCTTCTTTGTTCTTGCTCCTCCTTGACCTCCAGCTTGTTGCTTCTAAGTTGCATTGACAACAAAGTTGCTGAATGACTTTACAGTAACACTACTTTGACGATGGCGATCGCATCGCTGCAGCAAAGTGTCGACGGACTGCCACAGCACCAGAGTCCTTTACTGTTTGTGGGATTCAGCCCTGCACTCCCCAGAATTATATATTACCAACGGGGGGCACATTTGGGAGTAGAGCAGCCAACACTGGGAGTCACTGTATCGGCACATTACTCTGACAACCTGTTCAACACTGTGGATGTCCAATGGGTTGTGTCACTGTGATGGTTTCGCTGTTGGAGGTTCACTCTCCTGATGTGATACCCAGCTTGTCTACATCCCCTTCATATTGTGCCCCTTTGGGCCCCTCCATCCTTGTTGCTTCAACCTGTGGGGAGAGGAAGTTTATGCCTCCCCTGGTAATACGGCCCCCCAGGTTGTTTAAATACTCATCCAAGTAATATTTGTTCCCTTCCCAGAAGGATGCATGCTGTCATCTCTGTAGAGGCTCATATCCTTCTAGGTTGGCCCTCAGTCCACAATGAAGCTGAAACCCTCTTCCCTGCACCATGTCTTTAACCAAGTGTTGAAGGTTCTGATGCAGAGTGCCTTTATACTCCCCTTGGCTTTACACAGGTAGTACCTGGACATACTCCACCGTGCATGCTACCTGGTTAAGGCCCCTTCCCAATTCCCTAAAATTTATCCTGCACTACCTCTGCTTCATCCCATATCAGGTCATTAGTCCCAAAGTGGACACTGACATCAAGCTCCCTCCTGTGACTTGCTGCCCTGGCAATATTCAGGATCTGCTCTCTAACCCTCCAAGCCAAAGTGCAAGGTAGGTATATTATCTCCCTCTCCCCTCTTCTTCCTGTTCTAAGTCCACCACCCTGGCAATAGAGTCCCCCATCAGCATCAGCTTCCTACTCGGCTTAGGGCCTCTGCCTCCCACATTATGGCCTCCCCTTCCGAGGACCCCCACATCCTCCTTGCCACCATATCAGGTGTCTCCTCCCAACTGTCCCATCCTAAAGGTATGGTGCAGAACATTTGTAGTGTCATCGCTGAGGTGTGTACCCTTCCACTACCCCACCCTCCCAGAGCCAACCTATGTCCAGTCATCCCACCCTTTCTAGGCATCTTCCAAATCAGTGGTGGCAAACTTAGTGATCCCTTGGAGGCAAAGGTGCTTTGCATCATTGCCAGCTTGGCATGAGTCCAGCAACCTCCACCCTCAACCCAGAGAGGTATGTGCAAATGGGGCAGCACTTCCGTCACCAGAATGTGTCCTGAAAGAATGTGACTCAAACCTGTTACACTGCACTACTCCTATGTTGTTTACTTGCTTTACCTTTACTATTACTGAACTTAGCCTGTCCCCTTCCCCTCCCTTCCCCCTCACCCTCATCCCCTCCTCTCTCCTCTCCTCTCCTCTCCCCTCCCCTCTCACTTTCCTTCCCTTCCCTTCCCGACTGCTGAACTCTTTCCTGTACCCCACTGCCTTCTTACTTTGTCTCCTTTTTCCCTTCCCTTCCTTACCTTGACAGACTAAATCCCCTTACCCCAGATAAGGTGTCTCCTGTTTCTTTCTGTTAGGAGCTACCAGTACATATGTCCTGCAGTGTTTACTGTTTGTATTCAGCCCACCACCTGTAGCTATCTAACTTGTCCCTTTAGAGTAGGTGTACACAGAGTATAGCTTTTTCTTACCCCGGGGGGGTAGCCAGAAATTTCCGTTTTGTACACAATCTCCAACAGTTACACTCCTCCCCCAATTAAAAAATGTACACATCCTTTCCAAATGGCACCCCCTTCCAAACAAGTCAAATTGTTGTCAGATGATTCCTCTACTCTCTAAAGAGGTTCTACATGTATCAGACACTCCTCAATGGCCTACACTAACCCAAATACTACAGATTAGAATGATAATGTAACCCCTAGGTGGCACTATCCCAATGGCTACTACCTCTGCCTGCTTGGCTAGTAGAAGGTTAAGGGGTCTGAGTTCTGAAATGGGTGCCTCCACCCGGAGGTCAGGGTTGGTAGTGGTCAAGCTAACCTGGGCACAGCCCTCGGGGACACTGTAACCCCCCTCTTTCTTCTCTAGTGGCCTGAACACTGTACAATAATCACTTTCACAATATCCCTGGTACACCACACAAGTACCCACACTGTTTGCACTTACCACCAGGGTTGGTTCCTCTGGCTCGACCCTGGGGACCCCCTGTAAAACAAGGTTATGCACAGCAAATAGCAACAGTACAGTACCTCTGGTGGAGGCACCTGTTTCAGAACTCAGGCCCCTTAACCTGCTACTGGCTAAGCAGGCAGGGGTAGTAGCCCTTGGAATAGCGCCACCTAGGGGTTACAAATGTATTCAGGGGACTTGAACAAGGAAGGGGCAAAATCAGGTTAATTAGCTTAAAGGTTATATCAGTCAAGCAGTTATACATGCACTTTGAGTCCCCCCACACAGTCACACCTCTGGGTACCCAGGTGGAGAAGAGATGGGCTAGCCAGGACTGTTGCCCGGGGTTGCAGCTGGTTGGAGCCCTGTGACGGAAAACTCAACACGCACAGTACACAGTATTTGTAATCCAGAGCCAGAAGCCTCAGCTCGTAAAGGAAACGAAACAACAAGACAATCAGATGACACACTCAGATTAAGCTGTTGTTGCAGGGAGCTACCCTAGTATTTACTCACGATATCCAAGACTGGATACAGGCTGGACGAAAATCAAGACTGCAGGTGGTGGATCTGGAATGCCAGGAGAAGCAGGGCCCACATGAGTCATAGAGGTGTCATTCCTGTTCAAGTGTGGAGCAGGGGGCTGATCCCAAGGCAGGTCTCTCATCAATGGCTTCTCTGTGCAGTGGGTAGTCTGGCTGGGCCAGTATGGCAAGGCCCAGACCGCATGAAGACAAATTTGGATGCAGTCCGTTTTGGGCTGGATACAGCTTCCAGCAAGCAGAACACAGTTCACACAGTGGGGAACTAACTCACAACCCACTAGCAGCTCATAGCACATTTACACGTATGGGAATTCTACTGTACTAGGCAAAGAGCTCCCCGGTCACAATCGCAAAGTCTCTGCACACACCAGGAGCTTAGGGGTAGCTGGAAATCCTGACAGGCCGATCGAATTCAGCAAAATCTTCGGTCTTCTTCAGGTTGAGCCTGGCCCTCTCAGCAGCAGCTGGCAGACATGCAAGCCAAAAACTCAGCCCTTTCACAGTTTCCCATGCAAATCCACTCAGGATTGCTACCCAAAATACACTTGAGCTCTTCTCATTTCACTTCCCAGCTCAGAACTAACTGAAAACTGCAAGCAGTGTGGGATTTCCCCGAGATCCAAAAGGTTTGGTTGGTTGATTTGGCTGTCAGTCAAAGCAAGAACTCCCCCTTCAGTTGCAAAAAAGGTGCAAAAAAGCCCCAAACTACAGTTCCTGCAAATTTTGAATTCAGACAGCTCCTGTAGTCTGGCTACATTTTAGGTCCCACCAGAACTGATTGGTCCAATTTGCAGTCCAGGACCAAAATAGTGGTGACGAAACTAAACAGTCCTTGCTACAAAGAAAGCAGGTTAGACAAACTACATTATCATTATCCTCTAAATGATTTTCAGCAAATAGTTACTTCTTTCAACAGAGTTCCCTCTCAGATTACTTATGCTGCAATCAGGCAGCTCTTAAAGGAGCAACACAGAGGCCATACAGGCTCTGGTAATCACATTAAACTGCTAAAGCATGGGACACCAGCCTGGCAGTGAGCATTTAGGCAAGCGCAAGGAAGATTTTTTGGGAACCCCCATCTATGGGGGGGTTACAATAATATTAACAGAGTGGCTTATAGTTTGTGACAGGTACTCAACAAAACTGTACACAAATGTGTACAGCGAGTATGCCTGTCTACACTCTTGTGCTCACCCTGTCTCCTAACTCCCCTGCAGAATCTCCTGCTAACTACAGCTGACCTGCAGACACCTTGTGACACCTTAGACTGTCACCTTAGGCTACTGTTCCACTCTTACCATGTTCCACTTGTGCTCTGGGACATGACCATGATGGGATACACTGGACAAGGGAGTATTTTATGATGATCTTATTAAAGGCACTAAGCCTCTGGCTGCTTCATCCCCAATCACACCTGATTCACAGGGCTGTCTTAATCTACACACACCCAAGATTAATTTCCTGAGCTAGCTTCCCCACACTCCCTGTTACAAATTTAAAGACAAGTCTTGTAAGTGAAGATGTGATTGGCAGTGACCTCCCCAGCCTGCACCTGGGTATTCCAGTAGTTTTTCAAATGCTTGGTTTTTGCTGGAGTTTAAGGGCTCTCATTTGCTGGTGCCTTAGCCCTTGCCCCAGTGACAGACCAGTTCCACACTGCATAATGTCTACTTGGTGGTCCTCACTCCTGTATTCCTGACTTGACATTCTCTTTTGTTCAAAAGTGCAATAAAGTTCAGTTTAGCAGTTCATACCAACACACACACCAGAGGTTCAATGTAATTACTTGTAAAATTACTGTTCTTAGTTTCAGGTTTCTGTTTCTTATGCTGTCTCCCTTTTATTGCTTTTTAACAGTACTTGGGTGGAATCCCCTGAGGGCAGATTTATAAGTGGAGGCCTTTGTTGAGGTCTTACTACAAAAGTGGGCAGAGGTCTACGGTCATGTTTCTCCCTTATGGGCAGATGGTAGGGATGTGGAGCATTCCGGATGTCTGCTGACTCCTTGGGTTCCAGTGCTGCAGTGGCAACCGATGATGATTCAGTCAGAAGGGTCAGAGGCTGTAGGACTCTTGGTCAGACCCCTCTCTGCATTGGTTCTGCAGAGACCTTCACTTGTGGGTTCTTTTGCTGCTCCTGGGTCATCGTCTCCCTTTGCCTCCATGCAAGGGCTGCTGCTCCCATGCATGCGACCAGAGTGCAGGGCATCTTCTACCCCTGTTCATTTGCATATAGGTGTGGGCCTTCCAGATTCAAGCAGCAATCACTCGACGCCATGTAAACAGCAAGCAAGTGCCAGCTGCTCTTTTAATGTTTAAACATTTAATGTTTACTGATATTTATTCTGAGTTTTTGGCTGTGTTTATCTGTACGGTGCCCAGAGCCTCTGGGATTGGGCATCTTTTTAAATAAAAGTTGCCTTGCCTTGCTCTTCTTCCAAATGATCCACATGCAGTCTGATCAGCGGTGAAAATAACTGCAAAATGGTGTCACTTTTTTCTTTCCAGATCACAAAAGATTCAGGGCCCATATCTCAACAGTTTGTGAACCGACTAGCATCAAAAAACTTTTAAACAGTGCAACAGGCTTCAGGGTACTTAATGCATGGTACTCTCTGTTCCACCACCCCACAAATCCCGGAGGATGAGCCCACATGGGTAAGGGTTGTGCTTCCCCTTTTTCTAGGGGTATATGGTGGCACTTCTCATTCAGAATGGCACTCACCTTATGTCATGAAACATCAGTACCTCTACTTCACCTTTGTCACCCCAAGTCAGTGCATATGGGGACCAAGACAACCAATGCACATTTTGACAGAACCACAAATGGGTGGCCACTCACAAATGAGTTTCCACAATGGGAGCTGCCTAGGATCAAGCAGGATGCATGTTTATTCTCTACACTGTTGGAATCCATCTTCGAAGGGCATGACCGTGTACTGCTCATTTTGGTTTCACTGTTCACTACACTTAATCATCTCCGGCATTTCGACTTCCATTAAGCATACCTACACCCTCTGTATTACACTTTGCACATCAAGGTTCCCACTGTTTGCATTAAAAGGAGCTTGGCTGCTGCTAGCTGAGTTGATGTAAACCTTATCTCCCATTTCTGGGGTCCCCAGGGGCTCCCAAGACCATTTGCACCTTGGCAGCCTCCCAGTCAGGATGAGCAGTACCCAGGGACAACTATGCTTGTAAGTGTTTTATTTGCCTGCAAGTAGCATTCATATAAGAAAAACAGATTGAGACACACAGGGGAAATGGGTGCTCTAAGACTCACACACTGGACAAATGAAAAAGTAATTGCACACTACTCATCATAAATGAAGTCCACAAGCCAAAAATACTAGTAAAAATTATTTTCTTTACTGAATATCTCAGCAGCAGTCAAAAAGTTGTCTGTGTCCTGCACTTGTTTTTTGACTGCTGCCGAGATATTAAGAAGAAAATATTTTTTACCAGCATTTTTGGTTTGTGGACTTCATTTGTGGTGAGTGGTGTGCCATGACTTTTACATTTTGTCTAGCATTCACATAACTTGGTACTACATCAGCATTATGAGCTACTGCATAATATATTCTAGCCATTCTGGCCGTGTGTGTCTCCTTCCAACACCAGACTGATAGCCCTAGTGGTCCAGATAAATGGACTCCCATGTCAGGCCCATCTTACTGGACTTGGTCATGGACTTACTGATCCCAGCACTTCTCAAGCCACTACCCCTTATGACCATTCATTTGGGTTACCTACCCGGGGGTTACGTTTCATTTAACTACCAAGGTCTAGTTCACCCATAGAACAATTTCAGTAAAGATGAACTTACATATCTGCTGTCCTCAGATCATAGGAGTGGATCCGAGGGATCTCTAGGACCTCCATTGAGGGTTGCCTCCACTATTTCCATGTGCCATCAGGTAGCGATCTTCCTATTCTCAGGCAGAACTTCAGATTAGGCCATCCTCCTACTGACTGTGTCCTGTAGGACTGTCTTCTTCTGTTTCAAGACCTGGTTGGGTCCTGAGCCTCTGGAGACCTCACCAGAGTGGACCAGTGCCACCCAGGCCCCAGGGCCCCTGCGCCATCCCTGGGGCTGCAGGCCCCCTTGGCTTTGTCACAGTCAGATATGTAGGACTGTCCCACTGTGCTGGTCACTCTTCCCTCTGCCTCAACCCACAGCTTGCCTTTCTCTCTTCTAGGGGAATGAGAAGGGCAGACCCATGAATATTCATGCCTTCATTTTCCACTTCCTGCTGAGGCAGGAAACTCTAGGCACAAACTCCAAACACCCTGTCTCCAAGCTGGGAACCACTAGAGAACATCTGTCAGGGTTATGCGTAACTCTTTAAGTACTCTATACTAACCAGCCTCAAGCTGGATAAAGAGAGATGCTGGTTACACAGTCTTGCTGAGAATGCAATATGTGCCTGGCATGGGGTAAAGCATCATTCTGGAAAGGTGAGGGACTAACAAAGGTAAGAAGTCAAAAGGCTCTCTGCAAGGGAGTTCCCTATATACCTGTGTAATGGCAACACTACCCATGAGGCAATGTGGTGCAGACATCGTGTAAATGGGGCTTCCCCACATCTGCTACAAGTCAGGTGCATAAGCCAACAGTGACTGGGGCACATTTCTTTAGAAAGTGTAAGTGCAATATATAGTTGTGCTCATGAATCGTTAGCCATCCAAAGTTTTGTAAGCTTAAGGCACACACACACACACACACACACACACACACACACACACATACAATATTGCCTATGTCAACAGTTGATGCAAAACTGTGGGGGGATTGTGTTACTGACACACAGATGCAAGCTGCAGTACAAACCAGTAGATTCTTTAACACTCCAGCCTGCTGTATGATATCTAATACTGGTGGGGATGGTGTGTGGGGGTGTCATTTACCTGTAACATGGCTATCTGTTCTGTTGGGTCTTTTCAGGAAAATAGTGTACCAATGATTTACTAATATAATGCATCACATGCTAGATAAACCAAAAACATAATCATTGGTTGTAAAATGATGTTGTACCTTGACATATACACAGATCCATATGATGATATTGCGGTCCTCATCTACTCTAACTTTTTTTATGTCCACCCCTTTGGTAGTCCAGTTTTGTGCAGCCAAAATGTCATGAAAAGTCTTAGGAGTTAAGGGGCTGTCTTATGTCTTATTCTTTCAATAAAGTAATTGCATTACTACTCTGGTGTTGTGTGTTTAATAGTGTTTTTGTTTGTTTTGTTACACTTTTAAATATGGGTAGCTTAAACTTTTGTTTGTAAAGGTAACAGCCATTGTTCTATGCTGTTATGTTAAGACCTAGGCATATTGTCCTATTTTTTAAAGTCTTGCAGCCTTTAAAACAATGTTTCCCTATGCTTCTCATTTTCCCTGATTGTACTGCAATTTATTTTCAGCCACTTCCTTTAAGAACTTTACCTGCTTTCTCCCAGCCACTTCCTCATGTCCATGTGCCCTGGATTTTCGACCGGAAACAATTGGTGCTTCAAGACAGGAAACTGTAATAAATCCAATTAGAGGGGCTTCCAAGAGTGTTCAAGTCTGGATGAGGGTATTTAGGTCACTGCGTAATGAGAGAGAGCCCTTTCATTTGCACCAGCATAGACAGGAGACTTTGTCATGCCAGCCTAGTTACCCTTGTATTACGATCACCACCATCAGCCTGAAAACAATATGTTGGTAGATGACTGTGAGCACACATTCAGGTAGGTTGGGTGCATTTTATGCTGATTTGCCCTGGTGCTACTGCGCAGTTTATGCCAGGCAGTCTGTCTGCCTTCAGTTTTTAAACTGACCTTTTTTTTGGTGGTTTTATGGCATCCAGATTCCACACCTGACTGTGACTTTGTTTGCTGACAGACAGGTGTGGCATCTGTATTATGCTAGTCTCTGCATTCTTGCTGAGTGCTTCCTCTTTGTGTGCATGTTTGTGAGTTGCAGGTTATCTGCAGCACTTTGACTTTAATTAATGTCAGTGAAATTACTTGTTGCTGGTACTGTGTCTTTGAACCATGCCCCCTTCGTTCAGGCTGTTGGACCTTCCCTTTGAAAAAAGTCCCCACATGTAATACTTCTATTTGAAATTTGTTCAGCCACTGTACCATTTTTGAAACTATTAAAGGCTTTTGTGTTGGGAGGGAGCTCTGTATTGTGCAGCTGGTGTGTGTGTGTGTGTGTGTGTGTGTGTGTGTGTGTGTGTGTGCTCTGCTTGTTATTGTGCATAATTTGTGATTGTTTGCTGGGTTCCATTGCTGGATGTCAGGCACCAGGTATACCTTTAGTTTGGTACTCAACATTCAGCTAGGCTGACACAGTGTGGCATGTGTGTGTGTGTGTGGGGGGGCACTGAATGATTATTGTGCATAATTTGGGATTGTTTGGTGGGTATCATGGCTAGATTTTGGACACCCTTTTGATGGGTGCTCGTTCTTCAACCATGTTGGAACCATGTGGTTGGTGGGCGTGGAGGGTCTGCATCATTACTGTGTATTTTGAACTGTTTGTTGTGATTGCTACGAAAATATTTCTTTTGTTTGAGTGAGTTGAAAAGCCACTTCTGGGAATTGAAAAACACAAGCATATGGTTTTAACATGGCTAGATGTTAAGCACAAAGTCCAAAGTAACCAGCTACTCCATACAAAAGTGAAGTTTCAAAATTTCTCAAAAGTTTATTCACTAGGACTGTCGGGGGTGACCTGGCTATAGAACATGGTGGTCACTAATTGTTGGGCTCCTAAGGCACCAGCATTTATAGCTGAAAAAATTATATTAAGTGAACTCTTAGCTTTAATTGTGATAGTGGCATAGAATGATCAATGAGATGGCGGCACAAAAGCATCTAAAAACAGACAACGTGCAGTTTGATCTGCCAGAACAATCAGCTGTTAGTACTACTGAGGGCCACACTAGATTGCAGGCCATGCCATCTGAGGGTGACACGGCTAAGGCACTCAAGATCCTGCCATTGCAGCTCTCCTGGATTAATCACCAGCCTACAACAGGAGGTAAAAAGCTGATTTTGACAACATTACAACTCAAATCAAGCATCTACAAATGTGGTAACTGGACTTGCCAAAGCATGAGGCATGCACTTGTCCAGGCTGGATGAACAGGAGTGGCATATAAGTGAGTTGGAGCACCAGCTGTCTGACCTATCACAGGAAAAAAAAAATATTACAAGAGCAAGTGGACCAGCTGATGGGCAGAGCTGAGGATCAAAAGAACCATGCCCAGAGACCTAACATCAGGATCATGGGGCTGCCGGAAGGGCTTGAGGGGAAAGATGGGGGTAAAGCTGTCCAGAGGTGGTTAATGAAGAAACTTGGACTCAACACAGCTGCAGCTAATTATGAAATTCGAAGGGCACATCATACTTGATCGAATCCCATGATTAGTGACAAACTGACACACTATTTGATTAAATATCTTCAATTTCCTGAGAAAGAGAAAACCCTGTGAGTGGAGCGGGCACAAGGCCCTACACAGGTGGAGGGGGTCTGGGTTTTGGTCTTCCAGAACCACTCAAGGGAGTTGCAAATTAAGAGACAAAGATCTGTGGGAGCTAAAACAAACCTCTGTCAAAGGGGATGGCGCCAATGAGCAACCTGGAGTAAAGACATGCTTTGCCTGAGCTCCGTCCACCAGAACTAATTAACATTAAAAATACTATTTCTAGAGATATTTTTTTGGCATTGTCTCGAAGAACCATTAGCCTGTGGGATGATGGATGACTATTTGGTGTCAAATTTGGCTAAAACTCAAAGATCAGTGGTGAAAAACGTGAAAAAACAGCAACAGCCACCCGAAACACTGGAAAGTCTGAGCCCAATATCACTGTCAGCAGCTAAAATGGCAGCCTTAGGACAAACAGATCAAGTTTTAGCAGTTATGAACCCCAGGCTTGACAAATTTGAGTCCAAGCTGCAAGAGATAGCTGAACAAATTGCATCTTACATATTCCGAATTACAGAGGCCAAGATCTGAATTTCTGCCTTTGAAGACGCTACTGGCCTGCTTCCCGATAGGATTACCCAACTTGAAAAGGAACTTGAAGAATTTAAAGATCTGTTTGATTATTAGGAAAATTATCACCAAAGGTTCAGTCTTTGGTTGCAAGATTACCAGAGGGCAGAGAGGGTTCAAGCATGGATAATTTCTATGCTTCCATGTTACCGACTTTGCTGGGACCAGCGCCAAGGGAGGAAGCTATAAGCTGGAGTGGGCACAGGGCAGTCATGCCAAGTCGGCGGCAGATCAGCCACCCCACCAAATAACAATGTGCTTTCACAGCTTTAAGGACAGGCAAACAGTGTTGAATGCCTACCAGAGTCAGAAGGAGCTGGTGTTCAAGGGACATAGTCTCTATATCTTTCAGGATTTTCCCAGAGGTTACAGAAGTAAGAAACCCTTTTATGCTATCATGAACAAGCTCCGTGAATTAATGATGGATTTTTTTTACCTACCATGCTGTCCTTAAAATAATGCAGCATGGAGCATCATATACATTTTGGGAGGCAGATAAAGAGCTAACATTTGTGCAGATGCTCCAGAAGAAGCTGGAAAAATTAGTCAGCTGTGAATAAAGTGGTGTCTTGTACAGAGACCTTGTGGTTTGACTTTTCCCCTATCCTGCTGCTGTATGCCTGGGAGTAGTACTCCTGTTGCCCCATATTGCTCTCTGCAGTCCTCATATCCCCCGACCCTAGACTGCCTCTGTTCTACCTGCTACATGGATGTGTGAGACCTGCTTCAGTGTAGTGCTTGGAACTCTGCCGAGGAATGAAGGATGTCTTTTTGGCAGTGGCGGCATACCCATAGGGCTTGAGGGGGCATGTGCCCTCCCAATATTTTGGTTCACTCTAGGAAAAAAAAACATTCATTTTGTATTTTATTTTAATATGTTGAAGGGTCAAAAACAATCCATTTTTTTTTTTTTTTTAAGTCTTTGGTGTGGGGGGTGAGGGTTCCGATCGGTCTTGCCTGGGTGACTTTCAGAAAATGCACACTTGCATTGTTGCATGCCTGCCGCGCTCTGTAAGAAGAAAAGACATAGACAGTGATTGGTAGTCCATGCTGACAATCAGCATAAACTTACCAATCACTTCTCCTTTTTCCCCCAAGCTTCTGTTGTGTTTTTTGTGCAGCCAATCACCGTGAAGAAATATTGCAACCCCCAATCAGAAAGTGACCGCTGGGTAGACGAGGACAACCCCATTTCTGTACCATGCGACAAACTGGTGCATTTTCCAGCATCATCTCAGTCGGGACAGTGTCTTATTTGTGAGATTGAGACTGACACTGAGAAGCGGTCTTGTGCACCAGGAGCACTTGAGCAGGCTAGCAGGTAGTAGCCTAGCAGCCACCCAGGCTGGTGACCCAAGAATGGAAGGAACTTGAACAACTTGTCTCGAGTTGTGAACCGCGTGATGCGACCATCAGCTGGCTACCCCTCTTCTGGATGGACTGCCTCGTGGGTTTTACTTGAAATGGTGTGCTTACTGGCTGGCTCTGGGGCTTTGCCTGGGTGGAGGTTGGGATTCAGGACATCAAGCACCGTATAACTCGGGAAAAATCACTGCGGTAGCCAGCGGGCATCCGGTATGGATGGACATCTCTGATTGTTGTAGCAGTAGCTCCACCATCGATCAAAAGGTGGACGGATGACAGATCCACTAAGCCACAGATCACCATCGGGCCTAGCGAGGGCCAGGCAAGGCAGCAGCTGCAGCAGACTATTTGTTAAGTCTTCATTTAGCCTGGTAAGAATCTGGACTGGAGTCCAGAGGACTCATATAAGAATGAAAGTTTATGTTGACATAGTGATTATGATTTCTGACTGACATGGGTAGATAGATAGTGTTGTGCTCTATGGCAGTGCTGGCTGTTCACTCATTAACAGTTTTTGTGTGAGCTTGTGATCTTTCACCCAGCTTCCTGGCCTGGGTGCCATCTGGTGGACATAAGGGACAATCCTATCGACTGTGTAACTATCAGCCTATTGCCTCTAGATGCAGTGGAAATATTACTGTCTCTTGCTCCCTCACCATAAAAGGTTTTGAGTTTTACTATATGTAATCCATGCATTAGATATTCTGTGGTAAACCTTTACCCTTGCCAGTGCAGCACTGTCATCAACAGGCAGGCATACCATGCCATCCAAATGGTTCTGACTTTGTTCGTTGAACAGTTCACTTGGGGGGGGGGCGCTTCCGAAGTGCGAATGAGACATCTGCCTCAGTCATTAGTTTAAGAACCCTGCCGCAGGGATCTGAAACTAATGGCTGAGGCAAAGATCTCATCAGCACTTCGTTAGCTCCCTCTGCCTCTGGTCTGCAGAGCCGGTGTGTGTGGGGGGGTGCGCCTGCCGAAGTGACCTCAGCTCAGCCATTAGTTTTTCAGATCCCTGCCTCCACTCTGCCGAGCAGGTATTGCACTGGTTTTTCTCAGCCCCTGATGATCTCCAGATCTCTCCCCCTCCTAATGTGCCACTTTACCTAAATGATAAATTTTGACACCGGCTGCTGCCATCCTAGCTTACAATGAAGTGAATACATGCTTGTGGCACTGCTCATAGTACAGACCCTGTTTGTCAACTTTAGCATTCTACACAAAGTGAAACAGAGGCTGTGTCATATATTTCCCCTTGGACTGGGGATGACTGCCACTGCCATTTGTCATTGGTGACTGTTGTAGTAAAATTACTCATTATATTTGGTTGCACTCATGCAAAACATAGATTGCCACCAACGAATTTTCGAAAGATGTGCCACCCACTTCCAATACCCTGCTCCTTCTTGCAGATGCGGCCTTACCGCACCAATAAATGTCAAGCTGTCTTTGACAGCAGTTCAGATCTGATGGCATACAGTTGAAAGCCAAGACCGCTACAGTCAGCAGTGGTAGCGATGTAGGCAATTTACATACTGCCATCGGCAGTATGCAAAATGCCTGCACTCAGCACTGCATGCAGTAGCTGTCATAGACAGTTGTTTTTTTCTACTCCCCAAACAAACACCTAGGTAGCATGCTGGGAGCCCACCCCAGCGTGCTCATGCAGTCCCCCTGCACATCGTGATGGCCAACGGGTGCTCCAATCCCCGCCAGCTCCACTGCCCCCCAAACAGACTTCTAGATGCCATGCTGGGAGCCCACCCCAGAGTGGCAAAGTCTGTATGGACAACAGGGGTACCCATTCCCCTGTTGGCTCCTCTGCCCCCCAAAAAAAACTTCCAGCTGCCACGCTAGGAGCCCACCTTAGCATGGCAAAAGTCCTGCATCGTCTTCCTGAAACAGAAAAAAAATAAAAAAAAAAAAAAAAAAGGTCCTTCGTCGACTGTCTTGCTCCCTCCTCCAACCCATGCTTCATGCACCTACCTCCCCACATCCCCTCGACCCCATACTCTACCTCTGGAGCCCAGCGCGCGATTTCATCTTCGTGGACCAGGAGCACGCCTGCACTCTTCAAAGCCGACCATAAACTGAAAATGCCAGTAAGCTGTATAATGGCATAAATGTTGTTTTTTTGCATATCTTCAACCTTTTGGGAATTTTTCACCAAATTTTCAATATGGGGTTCTTGGGGCCCCACCTCATGAACTCAGTCACTGTCATTTTGTTATTCAGTCCAAAAGGTGATTTTGCAGTCAATCGCAGAACCACCTTCGGGACAAATAATAAAGCGACGGTGTCACTCATGGTGGGCTCTGAAACACATAATTGGTGGCATCTAAATGTTTAATGTTTCTGGTATAGCAGTTCCTACACACACTCGTAACTTTGCAAATTTTTATATTTTCTCTCCAGACTTTCAACATTGCCATTTTACCACACCTCCTTATGAGCAGTACAGCTGTCATTTTCACATCTCCCCAAAATGTGTTTTCACGCACAGCGCACAATGGCGCAGTCAGTGCAAAGTCAATGTTCGGGACTGATTAAGAAAATCACTGTGACACTGTTCGTGAGCAGATGGATTAAAATTGCTATGTTGAAAATTTGATGACAAAAGTCCATAAAAGAACTGTGTTACGAGCATGCATTGTGCAGTTTCCTTGCACCCTCGTAAGTTCACGAATTTGTAATATTTTCAGTCCAGATTTTCAACACTGGCATTTTTGCACACCTCCTTATGAGCAGTACAGCTGTCATTTTTCACACTCTGGCTGAAATGTGTTTTCACACTTGCGGTGCAGAATAGTGTAGTTGCTGTGGGAAATTAGTGTTCGGGACAGATTACAAAAATCACAGTGACAATGTTCATGAGCGGAGGTCCCAAAATGCCTGTGTTGAAAATCTACTGTAAAAAATCCCAAAACTAATTACATTACAGGTGTCGTTGCACAGTTTTATACGCGTTCAGTGACTTTACCACTTTTATATATTTTCACTCCAAATTTTCAACAATGCTATTTTTACACCTCCTCATGAACAGTACACCTGTCACTTTCATCCTGTTCAAAATGTGTTTATGGTCTCACTGTTCATGCGGTGGGTCACAAAAGTCCATGTAGAAAACCTGGAGTAAAAATACCAAGAAACACCAGGGCATTAGGGTTTTGACCGTAACACCCCTACCCTGTAGGGACTGACAGGCATCAGGGGTGCGGCTTGGGATTGTTGACAGTAATGCTCATGCCATTCCACCCCCACCCCCACCCTGCAGCCAATGACAGGCATCGAGGTGTGCCTTGGACCCTTTGCCCCCAGAGTTCACCCTGTTCTCCTACACTGCGCCCATTTCAGTGTATTTCCTTATGGAATGAGGTGAATGTAAAGCCAAAACACCCTTAACACCCTCGACACTTGTGGTGTCTGAAAGGTTAGGAGTGAGGGTGATATAGAAGTGACCCGTCATGGCGGCTGACCCAAAGAGCATACCACATGCCTGTCCATCTCTGTGGGTGGGGGTGGAGTTGGCATCAGTTCAATACTTCAATGCCATTCCTATACTGCATCTGTCTAACTCCTGCACTTCCACTGCTAATGCCAGCAAGCAAACATTCGACATTGACAAATGCTTGTTTATTTTTACTAGGCTTGTTCTATAGTGACAGACAGCATGATGGTATGTGCTCTTCAATGGAGTGCATTTCTGTCATTTAGCAGTTAGTGGTTCAGCTAGGAGTGGGCTAAGTAGTTAGCTGCTTATGTAAGATAAAAGACTCACAAAATGCACAAGTTCTGACTAATTCTTTAACAATTTATTTAAAATACAAACAGTAACACTGTACGTAGATTGAACAAAGAACACGAACAATTTATCATTGCTCTAGCCTATATCAGTATTATGGCATTTAGCTTGTTGGGGAACAGCTTTCTGGACTGCTAAAAGTCACCAAAATGCACCATTTGACTTCAATTTTTCAAACTTTTCCTAGGGTGCATGCCTTCAGACCCCCCTAAAGACGTTAGGTGCTTGTGCCCCTCAACAATTTTTGACTGCATGACACCCCTGATTTTGGGTCCAAGAGGGAGTTGTGACTATACAGTAGATGAATATATTGCCCTCTGTGTTATTTGTTCTGCTCCAGTCATGCATTGTGGGCCCGAACATTTTCCCACTCTGGGATAAGAAGAGATCTTGGTGAATGCATTGGCGGACTACAGTGGGCTGGGGGTGGGATAGGGGTGAGTGCCACGTGTGGTGGTGGATTCGCGTGGCCTCTCCCCATTCCCTCAGCCTGGCCTTGGTGAGTGCTGTGTTTTTCTCTACTTGGACTGCACAGCGTAATATAAGTTATGGTCCCAATTGAGCATACATAGATGTTAGGATTAACGTGTGGCAGGAAGGGTGGCTGCTGGGTCTGGGGGGGTATACAGAGATTCTGCTCCTAAGTCGCAGTAAGGCTACTAAAGCCTATGGAGTCTCCTAGATCTATGAAAACAGAGTGTCTAACTGCTTTGGGAGTGGGGGATGCTATCTCATGTACATTTTGTGGCAAGGGAAGTCTGCTCCTTCACGGAGTAGTGGGGGGATGGAGTGGGTATGTATGTATGTTTTAAGAAGTTGCTGGGCCTCCGATGGGTGACACAGGACCTGTGGCTTCGCAGGGATATGGGACACCTGTGAAGGGGATTATGAGGTGATGGCTGATTGGGGTCATTATTGTTTGATAATTAATATGCCAATTTCTGTTGTGGGTTGAAATGTTGGGATGGGTGGCGGTGAGGGTTCTGGGGCTGGGTGCTTCCTGGCCTGGGTGCCATCTGGTGGACATTAAGGGACAATCCTATTGGATATCATTGGCAAATCAGTGGCTTGGCATTGGTGGCCTCTGATGAATGTAGGTGTGGGCTTCAAGCGGGTTATATTTATCTTTTCCTTTTCATGATACCTTGGTATCTGGACAGGCCAGGGGGTCAGGGTTGCTGGGCCCTCTAGCCACTCGTGAGGGACTATTACAAAGTTGTGCTCTGTTTACATGTGGTTTGTATAAAATTGATTCTGGAGGCAGGGGAGGGAGTTCGTTTTCTATACAGGGATATTTTGTACTACCCTTTGTGTAGTGCCTTTGTGTTAATTGGTTGGGTTACTGGGAGGTTGTGGGTTTAACACAGTCTTACTATATGAGTACAGTTCTTCTTGTATATAGGGTGGGTGGGGAGGGGAGTGAGGGAAAGTTCAGTGTTTGTGTTCATGTTGGTTACTGTGTTGTTAATTATACTGTCATTTATGGTTCTTTCTTCATTTTACAAATATGGATGGAGGGGAGTGTGCACTCAGGGAAGGGACATGCTGGGGGGCAGGGGTGGCCACTCAATGAGGATACTACTTTTTAACTGTTATGATGAGTACTAAGAATGAGGTTACTATTATCTCTTGGAATGTGAAGGGGGTTTTCTTCTCTAGCTAAACGGACTAGCATTCTCACAGCTCTTGTTACCTACAGTTTTAGGGCTTTTAGGAGGGACTTATATAGTGATCCAGTTACTGCATCTGCATTAGCTCCAGCAGAACAATTGGTTTAGGGGGCACAGAAGAATCCCAAAGGCATTATCAGGAAGGTGATACAACAGGAAAGGCAGTATGTCCCTGACTTAAGGTTAAAAAGTAAGACATTATGGGAGAGAGATCTGGGGGTTACTATTAAGGAAGAAGACGGGAGGTTATTGTTAAGATCCCACATGGGTATATTGATATGCAACAGTACACAAGGAATCTCAGTTTAAATGTGTACATTGTTTATATTGTCCTTCTTAGATTGTGCATAAATATCACCCTGTGATTTCCCCCTTTAAGATGCCAGACAGAGCTGGGCACATATATCCCTCTATTTGGACCTGTCCTGTACTGCAGGCCTTCTGGTAGGAGGTGTCCAGGAGATCTTAGCAATCACAGGGTGACAGTTAGCAGTGGCCTGCCACCCTGCTCTTTGGTGTGGAGAACCTTGGAAGAGGATGTGAGTTGTTTCCTTGGTGGATCTGGGTACTGCTGGTGTTGGCTCATCATTGTATTTTAAATACATGGGTCTTGTGTGTTCCCCCATGGGTCAGGCCTGGAGGCACTGGCAGCCCTATGTTCCCCTAGGTGTGCGTAATAGCCGCACAGCAGTCAGAAATAACCCTTTTGCAGCTTTAGTAGCAGCGCACAAAGCAGCTGACAGGGATCCTCATGTTCATGAAGTAGTGACTACAGTCATCACTCAGATTTAAGACTCAGACAGCAGGACATGAAAGTGAATGGGAAAGAAACATTGTATGCCCACCTCTGAGGCCACAACTCATTAACTTTAACAAGCCAGCAGTTAACAAGCCAGACATCTCGCTCTAGTTCCACTTGTTGAACAATGGAACCGCTCTGCAAAATTCCAACCAATCGGCTTTGCAGTTACAGCAATGTTTTTGGCTTAACACCTCTTTTCAGTAAGACAGTACTTGATAATGAACAGTACTCCCCTGCTGTTCAGAGAAATGGCATGTTTTATTTGTTTGGTAGATTCCCCCCCCAACAAAGCAATGTGAGAGATTCTCTGACATAGGGTGTATATTATATTATTTCAGTTTTAAAGTTGCACAACTTCAGTGTAATTTGCCTCCTCCTCAAGCAGCGACTCACATACAAAATGTGTTTATAATGGATTTAAAGCCTCACCATTGAAAGCGTGTTCATTTTTTTTTCAGTACAAGACTGTACATATGTTTAAGAGAGATGAGATTGTGCTTCTCTTTAAAACAGGGTCTCACATTATATACACATTTGAGATTCAATGAATCAGTGCTTGTAAAAGGTTGCCCACGTTGGCTACATGGGGATAGTAATTCTAAAATGGACAACAAGAAATAGCAGTGCAACAAATGTCTTTTCATTTAATTTCATAAATTCAGACTGCTCTTAGTATGGATCCAGAATGGAAGAGAATTACAGTCTCCTAAATGCATCTCCTCTCTCATATCACACTGACTCACTCACTACATTGCAAAAATACATTTTAAAACCCCCACTGAGCTTGACAATACCCAGCATAGTTATTGTAAACCATACCTAGGGTAAATGACATCACATACAATTTTGCATGCATCCATCAAAGATCGCATTGCTAAGTACTGCTTTAAGAAGCTAACCAACCCTGAATACCACATTGCCATAACAGTATTAAATGATGTACTTTTGGAGTTGGCAGAGTTGTCTAAGATGTTTCAGAAAGTGGTCTAACAAGTTGAAGCTGTACAGATTTCTAGGGCAAAATAAAAAAAAGTTCAGAAGCCAGTACCTGGATGAAACTGTCTACTGGAGCCACCAGTAAAATTGCTTTTGGCTGATTGCACAGCCTAAGTAAGCACAACAGCAATTTTGCAATTCATTGGTCTATCATGTGACCATCTGGACAGCTGATTTCCTGCAGGTGAACTTTCTGACTGATCTGCCTTTGATTTTGCAGCAGTGCCATATTGCAGCTTTGAGTTTGACTTATCAAATATTGAGATTGTACAGCAAATATCAGGACTATTCATTTTCATCAGTGGACCAGGCAGAAATTGTTAGCCAGTACAATGACTTCAGATTTCAGATAGGAGGCAGTATGGCGCAGTGGTTTAAGGCTCTGAGCTGCAAATCTGGAGACCTGGGTTTGAATCCCACAGCCTCCACTCGCATACTGTGTGACCCTGAGCAAGTCACTTAACTTCCTCGTGCTCCCAGGTTGCACCTGCAAACAAACTTTCAGCTTAGTGTGTCTCATTTGGTAAAATAATTGGTAAATAAATAAAATAGACTTATAGTTGCTGAAAAAATAAAGGGAGGATCATTAAAATCCTTTACTGACATGATCCACTTTGCTTTGACTAATGTGCAGTACAGCATGGTGGCTAAACTTACTGATGCATGTGCTACATTCCAAGCTATCATGTACAGAGGTTCCTACACAGTCTTATCATTCCCCAGAAGAGATTCTCCATAGGGAGGTACAGAGTGAGAAGGCTACGATAGCACAGAGAAAAATCTTGGGAGTGACAGAGGATCATGTACTGAAGCAGAGAGAAGTATGGCTGAGTAAGACCATAACTATCTTTGGGTGGAAGGTTTCACTCAAGGATTATCATAGGAAAGTTAGGGAAGATTTGTTGCTGCTCTTGGAAAGAGCATTAGGTTTTATATCTCCAGAAACATGGTGGAGTCTGTAAGTTATATGGAGACCCTGAGCCCACAACACAGATTGATATTACATTTAAAAATCCTCATACAGGGGATGCTGCTGAGCAGCCTAGATGGAAGAAGCTCAAAACTCGAGCTCCTGAAGGAAACTATCATTTCCAGCTTTTAACTAATAAATACTTGCAAGTCCTGCAATTACAGGTGATCAGACAAATTCAAGGACCTTGTAGACTGTTAAGATGGGGAAATCCAAAGGTAGTAATTCTTTCTCGACTGACTTTTTCACCCCGAGGCGAGCAACTCGCAATGAGCGACCTGTGCACAGGGACGTGACCTCAGACCATGCTGAACCAGCCGCCGGAGAGGCCTCTCTTGCAGCAATTCATGCCACACTGCAGAAATTGGTAAATTCGGTCCAAGAACTCAATAAAAAATTTGATTTACTTACCCCTAGGGTTTCGGCCTTTGAAACGCGTATGGACCATTGTGAAACCGTAGTGCAACGATCGGAGTCCTCAGTGCTTAAAACTATGGAGGCCACCACTAAACTAATTAAGGAGAACACACAACTGCGCCAATGTTTGGAGAACGTGGAAAACCAGACGAGGGAACGAAATCTTCCGGTAGTGGGCCTACCTGAGGCAGCTGAAGGGGAAGATGCCTTGTTGTTTGCCAGAACATTTCTTCCAGCTCTTCTGGGCCTCTCAGAGGAGGACCCTCCATTCTCTCTGGAAAAAAGCATATAGATTTACACCCCGACGGGCCCCACTGGACCCTACAGCCCTCGGACACTCATGCTGATATGCACTGGAGTGGAGATTGGCGACAAGGCCTACTATAGCCCGGCATGGAGATCTGGAGATATGGGGATGCTGCGATTATGTTGTTCCCAGATCTGTCCTATAGCACTCAGCAATGGAGGAAAGCCTTTGATGGCCTATGGGGCTGTCTCAGAAAACATAAGGTGCAACACCAGTTACTATTGCCTGCGAAGCTGCGAGTGGTCTGGAATGGGCACCAATTCTTATTTAATGATGCAAAAGACACTGAAACGCTCATCACCCGAATAGAACAGGAGCTGGAAGATCGAGAAGAAGGGGAGAGTCCGTCAGAAGAGGACTGATTTACAAATTGACTGTGGGCTAAAACAGTAAGACTGCCAAGGCCTTGTATGCTTCTTAGTGCCTAAGCCTATGGCGTTAAATTGTGTTATCTATTATAAGCCATATTATTTGCCTCAGTGAGTGGGAGGAGTGGAAACAGGACCTTTTAGATCAAGTTAAATGTTTTCCTGGACTAATTTTAAGTCCTTGGTTTTCTTTTTGGTCTCCCGATGCCTGACCTCCATGCCATAATATTAAAATAATTTAGTATAACTTGGAAGGTAGTATGGGGTTGTCCTCTACTGATTGCTGAATGTTTTATTCATCTTAAGGTAAATATTCTTACATACTGTGCATAAGTGCTTATAACCTGAATGTGTTTGGGAACGTTGATGGTAGACATGTGTGGTTATACTGTTGGTGGGTTCCTTCTGGGAGCTGGGGGACTGTTTTTTTATTATGCATAAACTTGTAAACAAATAGGGATTTGTTATGACAAAGAAGGTCACTATGGTGAAAGGATTCAGTTATAGCTTAGTTACTAAGAATGAATCCTCTGGACTCTTCCATGGCTGTATGCATACAGACAATTTATGTTGGATTTATATTTTTATTTTATTGCACTTCCCCCCATGATGTAACAAATAAAGAGGTGTCCTACCTTGATCCTTTGTAAGAGGAGAAATGTTTTGTATACTCTGCTAACCACCTATGTATAATTGATTTGTGAGTTTTGCTTACAAAATCAACAAAGATATAATGCAAAAAAAAAAATCGTCATACAGCTAGCAGCTTTCTTTCTCTGGCCAGCAAGCTGGATTGTTTGTAAATACGTTCAGTTAACACGTTAAACTTAGGTGAAGTCTTTTCATGGTTTAAACAGACTAAGGATAGTCCAGAATCAATCTTGGAGACAGATACAGTAACCCCCGATTGACTTTGGAAACCTAATTGACCCTAATACCTACTTGCCTCTGACAGTTATTGATTCAGCCTGACAAATGTAGCCTGTAGATAATCTCAAACAATGAACTCTGAATGCCAGATAGATTTGGATAAGGGAGCTGGGGATCGAGATGTATATGCCCTTTCTATACTTTCATGGAATATTGAGGGCATCCATCTTAAAATAATTGACCCTGAAATAGTGAGATTTCTGGATAATTTTGATATTATTGGACTGCAAGAAACATGGTGTACAGAACATGTAACTCCCAAATTGCCTGGATATTCTATCTTTTCTCCGCCAGCAACTAAAGATAAAAAGTTTGGAAGGTTTAAAGGGGGTATTTCCTTTTTTATCAAAACTTTGCTAAATTTTCAGATCACTAACATTTCTACTAAGTCAGAGGATATTTTGGCTCAAATGATTAGCAAGGACAAGAGAAGATAATTCTCTGCAATATATCCTTGCCCCTACGCAACAGAGCTACTGATCCCGCTGACCTTTTCATATAGGATCTGAAAATGGCACTTGACGTATTGTCAGATAAGAGAATACCTTGTCCTATAATTATTTTGGGAAACTTTAATGCCAGAATTCCTTCTCATTTCTTGGAGGATGTATATTCAGATATGATCCATAAAATATCTATAATTAATCCAAATATCTCATATACTAGGACTGCTGAGGATCTAAAATCTAATCTCAGAGGTAAGGAATTGCTAGCGGGCTTAGCCAGTAGAAATTTCTTTATTTTAAAAGGTAGAACTCAGGTCAATCTAGTTGGATCCTTACCATGTAGAGGACCTACTGGCTCTTCAACCCCTGATTAGGTTTGGACCAATTTGGAAGCAGTAAAGCTGATCCAAACGTTAGAGGTCATGGATAGATTGGAATCAGCACACTGTGCTATTGTAATTAACGTCAAATGCCCTTTTGGAACTTTAGGGAGTGAGGTACAACAGGAAGAGAGTCTGGAAGTCATAAACAAGAGAAGGATTGGATGAGAGCCGATTCATCAAGCTAGTTTCAAAGAAATTGGTAGTACAGGAGTCTTAGGTAATATTCACGAGTTGGTCCTGGACAAAAGTAAGGCCTTTAATATTTTGGAGAATTGGGAAACTATTCATTCTTTACTTGGACCTAGATATAAAACAACATACCATCCTAGGTCCCTTTATAAAAAGTCTTAGTTTAATTCAGTATGCCAGCAGGCAAAGAAAGAGTTTGGAGGAAAACTAAGACAGCATAAGAGGAAAAGAAATAAGTCTGCAGCAGATTTTAAATTGTTAAAGACTGAAAGAAAAATATAGGAAAATTCTTGAACGGAGAGACATAAACATACTCAGGGACTTTGGGAAAAACTGAGGCAGGCTGTTTAGGATAGGGATGAAAGCGATTTTGGAATATTGTTGCCCAGTGATATAATAGATATGCCAATAAGATTGAAGCCTATATTACACCTGAAGTCTGGGCATCTCATTTCTCCAAGCTCTATTATTCTCATGAAGAGCAGGAGACACCTGATGCTTTCAAAATACAGGAGGATGACATTTTTCCAAGACCTATCTTGATCACAGAGGATGAAATCCAGATGGCACTGATTGGCCTTAAGGCAAATAAAGCACCAGGGCCAGATGGGGTCTTAGGTGATCTCTATAAGGTTTTTGCCAACTGATGGATTCCTTTTCTTCTTTCACTGTTTAATGACCTGGTTCAGGGTACTCTTACGCCTAGCTGGGCAGGTAGTGTTATCTTCCCACTTTTTAAAAAGAGGATCCAAATGACCCAAGGATGTATAGGCCTATTAGTTTGATAGACATTTCACAGAAGATTTTGTCTAGGATAATTTTGGGCAGATTGCTGTCATGGGTCAAGGAGAGCTCAGTATCAAATGAGGCACAATACGGTTTCTGGAAGGACTATTCTACAGTACAACACTATTATCTGCTTGGCACCTGATCTGGAAGGATATTATAGTGAGAAAAACAGAGTATATTGTTGTTTTGTGGACTTCTCCTCGGCCTTCTACAGCATTAGTAGAAAAATCCTTTGGGCTACATTAAGGGATCTGAAGTTGGAGGCCTCACTTCTTGATGCTATTAATAGACTCTATGAAAATATGTGGGCAAGGGTCCAGTATAATCAATATGGTCATCTAATTAATAGATTTGAGACAAATGTGGGGGACAGACAGGGGAGTATTTTGGCCCCCACTCTATTTAACATCTACATTAATATAGTCTTGGATCAGCTAGGTAACCCAGATTTCCATACTGCAAAAATTAATAATCAAAGGATTGAATGTTTAGCCTATGCAGACGATTTAGTCTTGCTCTCTACTTCAGTCCTAGGTCTTAAAAGAAAACTGGCTCACTTTGAATCTCTCTGTTCTCAAAGGAAACTAAAAGTTAATCTCAGCAAGACCAACAATGTAGTTTTGGCTCTCAAACCAAGAATACGGTAGGCTTTAGGCTATGGTAACCATATAGACACTGTTAAGTGTTTTGAATATTTAGGTGCCCATTTTGCCTATAGCCTATCTTGGATCAAACATTTGGAGGCTATTCAATTTAAAATGGGATCTTCTGCAAATGCCTAAAATATTTAACAGCAAGATGGGAAGTCATCGTGAGCAGGGTATTAAGAGCTGTTAATGCCAGAATAAGAACGATCATGTTATATGCCTCTGAAATCTGGGATTATACTAAGGTTAGAGAATTAGAAATAATTCTGAATAAACTCTATAAATACATCTTAATATTTTTAAATGGAACTCCAAGCTGTATTCTTGCCTTGGAGGTAGGACAACGTTCCTTGTCTTCTCTCATCTGTGAACAACAGATTCTCTTTCTGTTCAAACTTTTTCTTTTGCCCCTACAAAGATATCCCAGAATGTGTGTAGTGGAAGCCATCAAATTGGCCAGCATGGGATATGTAAATCCCTTTATTCAACTTATTACGGAAACAATAATGCCGGCCGGATTGGGCCACCTCTTATATAAAATTTACACGAGACCATTTGAGAAGATTAGGCAGGATGTCAAATTGTCAATACCGCTGCATCAGCAGCTGCTTCCAGGGACATCTCTATCCAGGAAATCTGCAGGGCTGCTACCTGGGAGTCAGCACATACCTTCATCACCCATTACCACATCGACCTTGAGTCACGCTGGGATGCTGGTTTTGGGGCCTTAGTTCTCCAGTCTTTATTCCGTAAGTAGGGGGTGTGCGCCTTGCCTCCCTCCTCCCGGAGAACTGCTAGGAGTCTGCCAGACAGTGTGGATGAACAACATATCCATGTCCCTAGAAATACAGGTTACTCACCTGTAACAGGAGTTCTAGGAATGGTATATGTTGTTCATCCACACGACCCACCCGACCTCCCGGCTTCGACGCACAACCTGGCTTCCAGCGGGCTAGATCTGGTGTCATGGGGCGGAGCCGAGTTTTACCACCCAGGTGGTGAGGAGCCAGCTTGAAGACCTTCCGCAAGATTTAAAGCGCAAGGAACCTGCCAGAAAGTATGGATGAACAACATATTATGTCCCTAGAACCTCTTTTTTAATCCTAAATAAAGAAAGAATCTATACAAGATTTGGAACTGAAAACTATAATGCTCAATGCATTCATTTTAGACAAAAGAGAGGGGTACTTTTCCATATTGTAAATGTGGAGTGGGGACTATAGATGATCTCAAGCATAGGACTCTTGTGTCCTAGGTATGAATCAACTAGAAAAAAACTGCTGGGGGATCTCGGCCTCCCCCGGAGGATCTTTTGGAATATTTGTTTACTACAAAAGAGAAGAACATAGAAGAGATCTTTGCAAGATTCTTCATCTCAACTCGTTTGTAAAGTTTATTAGGGAGACTTGAAGTTCTGTGGAGGTTTTTTATGTGAAAAGATACTCTGTTAAATTGAATTGCACTGTAAAGATATTTAAGTTCCTTGTTCATTTATTTATTGTCTGTTTATATTTACTATGTATTTTGTCCTGATATTAGTATATTGTAACTGCTTTATGCGGAACAATAAATTGTACTACTACTAATACATCCCAAGCTTCTAGTGCTGACTGTGAAAGAGACTTCAGCTTCATGAACTGCATTAAGAGCAAACAAAGAAACCGCTTGGAAGAAAGCCATTTAGATATGCTGATGCAAACAAAATTGTTTTTAACATCTGGTGGAAAAATGGATCTTAATAAAATATAAGTCCACTGGAAGAATGGGAAAGACAGGAGAGAAAAACAGTAAATGTTGATTTCTTAGCAATGCATCATCGGCAGCACCCCTTTTAGATATAGTTCACACATATTTCCAGTTCATACTGTTATGGCGCACAATGTACATCTAAACTTCGGACAGTGTCAGAATGCATAATTATACTTTGCATTGAGTATTTGAGTGTTTGGTTATATTTTCTACTGTTTACTGGTAATAAAATATATCACTTATTTATATATCACCCAATTTGCTCATATGAATCAATTTTTTTGCACAAAGTGCCGCACACACATATCAGTCACCCACCCACAGAGACTAAAAATTAGAGGGAACATTGCTGGCAACCCAGACTTTTGCTATGGAGCGCCTGTCATTTGCTATAAGGGGAAAGAAGAAATGCTTTGTAAAGGTCTGTGAACCCCTCCTGAACTCACTGACCCCTATAGAGGCACCGATCTTGAGAAATGGGATGATCTAACACACAGGGGAGGGTTCTGGTGGAGTGGCTCACCTTCGGGTGCTGGAATTCCCCACCTATGGGAAATGTCCCCCATTTTAACTCTTTTGGAAGTGGGGTCCCCTGTACCCATAGCATGCCCACCCATGTTACATTGACCTATAACTTCTATTTTCCCCCTACAAGTACATATAATGCATCTATATATTTGCATCTATATATTAACTGATTGTTGCATCACTTACTGTCCATCGATTGATTAACTTTAATTGTATGTTGGACCATATGTATGTTGATTGTGAAGGTTGTTGTTTTCCATTGTTTGTATTGTTGTATTTGGCTGTGTGTGCGTTTATGTATTTTTTCCAAAAATTAATAAAAAAGAGCATACCAGAGGTCCCTTTTTCAGGGGCGACCCGGAGTTAGTTACAGCAGAGGAATACATACATACACTGGAAGCTACTTACAGTAATTTACAATGGATACATATATTGAAAGTGCATTACAGCAGATACATATATTGGAACAGGCAAGGAGCACAATTACAGAGTAAAACAGCAAGCTCACAGTAAGTTAATTGTGACTAATGTACTGGATTAGTCACAATTACACAGGGGTAGGGTGGGAGACATGTTATGCGATGGAATGCCCTGAAAACAGTCCTACGAGGGGCTATTATTTCCTATGTATCGCATAAAAAACAGATAGATGACCAGTATCTTTCCAGTTTAAAGGAGCAGATTCAAAAGGCAGAAAAAGCACATATGAAATGCCCCTCCCCAAATAGATACCACACCTTAGTGACTTAAATGGGAATACAATACTGCACACAACACAAAGATAGAAAGGGCACTACTGCATACAGAAGTAGGTACCTATCTTGAGGGGGACTCAGGAGGGAAGTGGTTGGCCTGCCAATTGTGTAGTAGGGAAAGGGCCAAGAATGTAGCCCAGGTCCAGGACGTTGGGTGAATTTATGACATGGGACACAGAGATCAGTGAGTGTTTTCACTCTTATTATGAGACATTGTACACATCGAGGTTGCCCCATCAGAGGCCCAGCTTGACAGTTTTTTGCCAAAGCTCAGCTACAAACAATAAATAAATAAGATAGTCAACAATTGGATCTGCCAGTACAGTGGGAGGATATTTAGAAGGCAATCAGCTATCTTAAGGGTGGAAGGCCCCGGGCCAGATGGCTAATTGATTGATATTTTTAAATATTTCACCAAGAGCTCCAAGCCCACTGCAGGACATGATTAAGGAATATCTATCCCAGTGTGTTTTACCCTCTTCCATGCGATCTACCATCATCACGATACTTCCGAAGCAGGGTAAGGACCTCAGTATTTTTCCTCATACCAACCAATATCTCTCAACTGCTGGCTATAAAATATTGGCTTGAATATTGGCTAATAGGCTCAAAAAAGTGCTTCCTTCAATAATGCATGAAGATCAGTCCAGTTTCATAAAAGGCAGGCAAGGGAAACTAAATTTTAAACACACTCTTAACATAGTCTAGAGATCGTTGGGGAGAGGAACTTTGGGAAACCCCGGAATACGAGCTTTGGATGCCAAAAAGGCATTTGATTATGTGGAGTGGAAGTATCTATTTGAAACCCTAGAGAGACTGGGGTTGGGAGAGAATATTTTGCAATGGATGGGGCGTTATATAATCAACCCACTGCCCAGATCATTCTCACAAAATCCTTCCAGTTGACCCATGGAAGTAGACAGAGCTGCCCCCTCTCTTTTCTCCTGTATGGGATGTCCCTTGAGCCCCTTATGGCTGTTATCAGACAAGATGGGAGAATTCAGTCTGTGAGCTGGAGGCCAGCATCATAAGATAGTCCTTTTTGCAGATGACGTGCTAGCTAGTGTATCTCAAGACCCACAAAAAGCATCCAATCCTCCATGATATTCTTTTACAATATGGTGCCCTTACAGGCTGCAAGATTAACTGGTCAAACAGCGAGATAATAGTGTTGGGCCAGGGTGATTCCAGTTTTCTGGCAGGCAATCCAGAAACTCAACCAGTGCCTATCTGAATACTGCACTAATGCATCTTTAGAGCTGTGAGCATTAAACCGTTTGGCTGACCTTCAAAGAATGATGGGTGCAAAGTGCTGAATATTTATAAAGCAGGCGAGCTGACAACATGTCCAAAGGCAGCAGGTGAAAAGTCCTCATCGTGTTAGACTTCATGGAAAATGGCCTGCAAGTAAGAGGATAGAATCCAACACTGCTATTGGCATGAACTGGCCATAGTTCTCTCAATAGTGATGCACTAAAGATGTGCGCATTGTGAAAGTACCATCACCGAATCAACTGTATTCATTTCAAAGGACCTTATAGATAGCAGTAGTGCCACCACTTGTGGTGCTGATGACCCAGGTTTGGGAGCAGACTTGGGGCATCCTGAGGGTTACTGGAGTGAGGAGGATTGAGCATCCGAAGGGCTGCTTATCTCCTCCAGGGGTGGAGCGTCACAGAGCCTATGAATATCTGCCCACTAGTGAAGGCAGCTTGTAACCACTAGAGTGCAGGGAGGTGCACAGTGATCAACGCATGTCACACAGGAGCATGTGTTGTTCATCGTGATGAATGTCTTCCGTGCCCTCGGGAAAAAAAGGAGAAACTCTCGACTGGCAGGATGACGCTGGACACCTGCAGACCCTACATCCATCTATCCAGGCCAAGCCAACAGAACTGGAGCCAGTTTTACTGCAGAGTTGGGGAGCTCCTCCAGGGAAGGGCAAGCCCTGGAAGAAGAAGCTGGCAGGTAAGTCCAGGAGGATGATGGAATGATGGGTCTGTGGTGTCTGGGTGATGGTGGCCACTCAGAGGAAGAGGTGAAAACTAATAAAAAAAAGGACCTCACGCACTACCACAATGCTGTTCAACATTTTGTGAACAAGGCCATTACACACCTTGGAAAGTCTGCCACATAAACCTACAGCAGGAGCTATATTTCATGGATGGCTATGGAGCCAATATCAATCCAAGTAGAATTTCATACAATTTCAATAACTTATAAAATATGGATTTTCTATCGAATGATCCAACTTTGGATCACAAATGGGACAAGCCTCCCAGATTGAGAGAGTACTGTTAAATTGATGGCAATGAGGATTGTGCAGTCATGTCTGGCAGTCATTTCCACATCAGAAGACCTTTTGATGTACTGCCATGATAAACTTACAAGGGAGCCTAAGTGAGGGAGCAGTCACGCTCAACAGATATTTTCTGGCATCTGACAAACAGATAGGAAGGTAGCTATTTAAGAGACTGAAACTCACAATCCCAAAGCTGATGGGACTGAGTTCAGTCTCCCGACACATTCAGAAGCTAGACAGGAAGAAGCAATGATGACAGGGGTACGATAGCGGATGTGACGAACCACTACCCTACCCCTAGCCAGGCATTACAAGTCACTGAAAAATATAGAAGCTGGCCAAGCTGCTCCTGTGGTGTGGAGGTCTAATGCAGTAGCAGCTTGGCCAGTGTGGTCTGGTAGACCCAGGTTTTCTTCCCAGTCTTCACTAATTTTGTCATGCACACTATTCCACTCCCTGTAACATCTTTTTTTTATTCCGAGGTCTGCTTCCATTTGGAGTCGGTTATTTTAGTTACAGGGGGTGCAGAGGTCAGAGTTCCCTGCGTAGTGGGTGTGGGGAAAAGAGCCCCCAGCATTACAGTTCTGAAGCTTGCGGTGTTACTGGATTCAATCTCCTGAACTCGGTGTTCTATCGTTCGGGATTCTGAATTTCAATATTTCATAATATATCCGATAGGAAGGCCCAAAGAACTCAATATTAAACGTGTTCCTGGGACATGCTACATCCAAAACATGAGATCTGTGGCAGCTGGTGTGGTTGCCACCAGAGCTTTTAATTGCTTCTGCACACCTTATCAAAAAGATGATGGCCCATGTGAAAATCATGTGGAAGCATGGATAGTGAAGAAGCTCATGATTTCACAGAGCTACATGTGAAGCATATCACAGATTGTTGATCAAATTCCTGACAATTTTCTCTCTGTGGTGTTTGCTGTTCCCATTGAATACTGCATCAATACAAATGTAGCTTCTGGGACAAACTCCAACACTGTGCCTGGCACTCCAGGGGCAGACTTCTCTGCTACTCATGGCAGTGCTGTGATGGACACCTCCTGTGCTCTGGACCTCCATGCTGCTCCAGACACTCCTGTGATGGACACAACCGCCACTTCTTAAACTCCCATGATGAACTCATCCCCTAGTCCAGGCACTTCCAGCAAGGACACTAAAAGACACATTGCTCAGCCTGATATGTACAGTACACTGTAGGTCCAGCAACCAAAAGAGGTTAAACCCAGACAAGATACAACTCAATAAATTATACGCCATTTACCACTCAAAAACATTTTCTTGTAGGAAAAGTGATTTCATTTAATGAAATTAAACATGCTTTCAGTTCAGATTTCTACACCAGTGTGCAGATGGGCAATTCACATGGCCATAACTCTAGGAAACTAATGTGATTAGGAAGCAAAGACTTTTCATGAGCCAGTAAATTTGTCAGTACAAGGCATTTTGTATGTATATATATATATATATATATATATATATATATATATTATAATGTATAGTCGCTCACTATAGTTAGGGTTCAGCGTCGTTTACATACTAAAGTCAAAAGTTTGGGCGTTAATAACTTTGGACCCATTTAATGGATTTGCCTGATATTTGGAATGTGTGGTAGGGCATGATAGATCTCTTGATCTGCCAAAATGCATTTCTGTTGGACTTACGGTCTTTGCATACGAAAGTGCTGAAAATGCAAATTATCCGTTTTTGGAGGCAGCTTTTGGGATTTTGGATGTGACCCTGCAAGGCCGTTGTGTGGTGTGCTGCTCTGTGAGATGGCTCATTTGAAAGAGCTTTGGTGGCTGAATATGTTACTTTTTGTTTGGTGAAAAAATATTAAGGCATTCAAAAGTTATGCCACTTTTAAGTTCCCATTATAAGTCAATGGGTAAATTTATATGTATGTTTTGCAAACAAAGAATGGGGTTCTGGCCATCTCATCCTGCCTGGCGATCAAAGAATTTGCAGCCTCACAGTTCAAGAATGTTTGCCCCCAAGGATTTTTCAAACTCTTTGATCGCAAGGTCTGCCATCTTATTTTTCAGTTTTCTGATCGGAAAAACACAAATATCTCAGCTCAGGGTCACTTCTGAAGTAAAACTTGGATGGTTTTACTCAGAGGGCCCGATCTATCGAAACCATGCCTTTGGTTCCATCCAAATCAGTCTAAAAATCGAGTTATTAGTTTTAAAATCTTTGTTAAGTGGCTCACTAACGATCTTTGATCGCGAGCCTGCAAATTCTTTGATCGTGAGAATCTTTGATCATGATCGTGCATCGCATGAATTAGGGACGAGATGGTCAGATTTTAAATCTGATTTTTGTAGCTCAGAGGTGCCCTATTAAGTTATAGATGGTGGGTTTTGCTCAGGGGGCTTTGCTCTGCCCTATGCGAATAAAAAAACAGTACTTTTCATTATCCCTGGTAGTCTAGCGGCCCCCTTCCCATCATACTGATGTACATAATGATGCCTGTTATCCCTGGTAGTCTAGTGGCCCCCCAATGAGTATCTTATTAATATGTTTATTTTTTATCCATGGTAGTCTAGTGGCTCCCCCCCATGTGTGTTAATTTATATATTTTTGTCATATCCCTGGTAGTCTAGTGCTCCCCCTGATCTGTAGTTCATTATCATTATTATTGATATCCCTGGTAGTCTAGCGGTTCCCCATCACAATAAAATAATTGTGCATTTTCCATGTCCTGGTAGTCTAGTACCCCCCCCACTCAGTGATGCCAGCCCACCCAGTACCCTCACCCTTCCCCAGCCGGCAATTGGCACAGCCAACCTCTCAGCTTCAAGGCCAGCCGCCGACTGTGTGTATTAGCAGCGGTAATTCAAACAAGCTGCCTGAGCAAAACCCACCCTTCTATAACTCAATAGGGCACCCCTGGGCTACAAAAAACTATTTTGAAATCTGGCCATCTCTTCCCTCACTCTTCGTTTGCGAGCGAGCAATTTCTTTGACCACGAGCGTGCAAATTCTTTGATCACAAGATTCTTTGATCGCGATCGAGGGATGAGATGGCCAGATAAAAAATCAATTTTTTCAGCTCAGGGGTGTCCTAAGAAGACAAATGAGGGTGGGTTTTACTCAGGGGGCTTCGTTCTGACGAACCATGGCAGTGGTTTACTGCAATTATTTGAATTTTGTAAATTAAACAACTTTTTATTCTTTGGTCGTGACCCTGCAAATTCTTTGATCGTGAGATCCTTTGATTGCGATCATGCATCGTGAGTGAGGGATGAGATGGCTCAATTTAAAAATCTATTTTCTCAGCCCGGGGGTGACCTAAGAAGTCAAATGAGGGTGGGTTTTATTCAGGGGGCTTCATTCTGTCAAACCATGGTGGTGGGTTACCACAATTTCTTCAATTATTTGATTTATAAGGTTTTAAATCTTTGCTCGTGAGCTGGCAAATTCTTTGATCGTGAGCCTGCAAATTCTTTATCGTGAGATTCTCTGATTGCCATCTTTGATGCGAGGAGGGACAAGATGGCCAGATTTTATAATGGAATAGATAGGGAAATTTTAGTAATCTTTGATATTGAATATCTTGGAAACAGTTTGGTCTTTTGACGTGAAATTTGGAGGGAAGAAAGACAACATCCACAGATATGCCTTTTGGTGCTTGGTCAAAAAATATTACAGGGCGGCAAAGTTATAGCACTACAAATTTGATGCTTTTTCCCCTAGGATAACATTACGGCATCAGACGCATTACAGGAATTCTTTGCCGCCCTGTTGCGAAATAATGGTTTGGTCGTTTGGGTTCAGATTTGGAAGGAAGAAAGCTAACATCCCTCACATGTGCCTTTTGGTGGTTTGGTGAAAAAATATTACAGGGCGGCAAAGTAACAGTACTCTGAAGTTGACGCTTTTTGCCCTAGGATAACATTATGGCGTCCGTCGCATCTTTCATGGCCCGTATCTCGGAAGCGGTGTGAGATACGGACTTTTTGTCACTAAAATGCTTAGCCCCCAAACAGGGGCTAAGTACAAAACTAGTCAGGAAAGTCATAATTCATCTGAAATTTACATTTTTTCTCGTTGTATGGTTCCTGAGATATAAGCAATTTAGTATTTCAAGTCCTAATTTTCTGCTCCAGGGTCAATTATTATGCAAACATTCTTTGTTTTCACTGTGTTTTTCAATGCAGTTTTGGGGAAAAGAAGGTGTGGCCTTTCATTACTGTGTCAGTTAGCATTTCCAGTTGCGCTTCCGTTACCATTCGCATCTGGTTCCGTCTACACCACCGTTAGCGTTATGGTTTTCATTTTCATTTGCACTTGTGTTTCTGTTTCATTTGGCATTATTGTTGCTGTTACCATTACCATTTTCATTTATAATTGCAGTACCATGCCTATGCGCGATACGGTTTGTGTTTCCTATACTTGCGTTTCTGTTTCTGTTGGATTTATTGTTGCTGTTACCGTTACCATTTACGTTTACAATTGTGGTGCCATGACCGTGCTTGTAATGGTTTGCATTTCTGTATGTGCTTGCATTTGCATTTGTCTTTCCTTTGGTGTTATTGTTGCTGTTATCATTACCATTTGCATTTGCAATTGCAGTGCCATGAACGTGTGCGTTACCAGTTGCATTCTGTACACACTTCTGTTTGTGTCTCCGTTTATGTCACTGTTCGCTTTGGCGTCAGTTTGTGCTTGCATTTTCTATTACTGTTTGCGTTACCATTTACATTTGCATCATCATGTGCGTAACCTTTTGCGCTTGCATTTGCGTTGCACTTACTGTTACTATAGTCACACAAAATCATGTGGTGAGAGCACAGGGCCTTCCTACCAACTTGCTCAACTTTCTACTTTTCTATTCTTTCTTAAAAAGTATGGAAATTCTATACAAAAAACTTTGTTAATGCATCAGTTAGGGTTCTTCTACAGCAACAAAAGTGAGGAAACTCGACATTAAGGTTCCACCCTTGCACCCACACCACCCTGCACGCACCAACAGACATCGGGTGTGCATTGAGCTATCAGTCCTAACTCACCCCATTCTCCTACACTGCATCACCTCAGCTGGTTTACACATGGGATGGGGTGAGAGTTAGGACTGATGACCCCAACGCACACCCCGATGCCTGTTGTTGGGGGCAGGTGGGGTGAGGTGCAAGGAGTGGAAACCGAATGTCGAATTTCCTCACTTTTGTTGCTGTAGAAGAACCCTAACTGATGCATTAATAAAGTTTTTGTATAGAACATATATATATATATATATATATATATATATGTACATATATACATAGAATAATAGATAAGTGTATTACAAGGCAGTAATACCATTGAGAGGTTTTAGGACATGAAACCTCAGAGAGAAGCTCAAGAGGTCACAAGTCCCAAAATGTCAAGATGGTATTACTACATTATAACAGCTTATCTTTCTGTTATTTTTTGTAATATATGGATCCATTGATAATACTACAGTTGGAGATGACCTTTGAAGTGTAGTATTATCAGCAAAATGATAGTATTATCACTTTTCAGGATAGTATTATTGAGAGTAGTGATGTATTGCTGGAAAATTTTGTATTACTTAGTATATTATTATTGAGGCTTACACATTTATTACATATATATATATATATATATATAATTAATTACAAAAATATCATTAATGCATCAGTTAGGGTTGCTAGCACAGGGACAAAAGTGGAAATATGATGTTAGGGTCACCCCACCTCTCCCCCCACCCTCCACCGCCAACAGACATTGGGGTGTGCCATTATTGTCAGCCCATCTCACCCCAATCCATGTGTAAGCAAGCTGACATGCTACAGTATAGGAGAATGGGGTGAGAGTTAGGTCAGATGATCCATGGCGCACCCAAGACATCTGTTAGTGTGTGGAGGTAGGGGGTGGGGAGATAACCCTAACATCATTTCCATACTTTTGTTGCTGTACTATCAACCTATCTGATGCATTAACAACGTTTATTTGCAATGAATTTCCCTTCTTTTGAGAAAGTGTAATGTAACTGGTAACTGGCATGTGTTTGTAGGAGCATGGACCCTCTGGGCCCTGTGCTTCTTTCACAGTGCCCATTTTTTGCGTAATGGTATGCGTCTGTGGAAGTATGGGCCCTCTGGGCCCTGTGCTCCCACATACACATAGGTAAAGAGCCATACAGCAGCCCCATAGTACTGAAAAGGAACCTTTGTAACACTTATTTGGCGATATCTCAGTAACCATTGGAACTATGAAAAAAATTCCACTGTAGTTGTAATCATGTCTTCAAAACCTCCACACATGCTTAGTCCACCTAAAAGTGAACTAAGCTGCGGTAGAAAAAAATCCATATCTCAAATTGTTTTGAGATACGGGGACAAAAGGTGCTACGGGCACCACAGTGTTATCCTGGGAAATTTCTAAACTTCAGAATGCTGTAACTATGGGCCCATTAAATGTTTTGGGACCAAACCACCAAAAGGCACATCTGTGGGACTAGGGCTTGCCACCTTGCAAATTTCAGCCCAAAGCATAATCCAATGCACAGTGAAGTGACAAAGAAAACAACACATAGGACAATGTTTTTGAGCATTGTTTTCACTAAAACAGAAATGTTTTCATGACACCCCTATACCTTATAATAAAATCTTTTCATGCACAAAAATATGTTGTTGAGCCACCTTTTATTTTGTGCGCGACTATTATCACACACACAAAAAATGTTTTTGCGAAAACAAAACGGCAAAATGGTGGAAAAATGTTGAAAGGTTTTGCAGCTTTGAGCAGTACAACAAAAACTGGGAACACATAGTAGTTGGCGACTTTAACACTAACTGGTTGTTCAATGACACTCTAGCTGTCCACGACCAGGTGTCCGACTCTACCTTACTCAACTAGTCCATCAAGCAACCAGGTGTAACTACAAAACAGGCACAAGTACTCTAATCGACTGGCTTCTTGCGAGCAGCCCAGAGCATATCTCTGAGGTCACTGTCCTTCCTGACACCCTCAGCGATCATTCACGGTGATGTGCACCTGGTCGATAAAGCCAGTACTCATGTCCCCAGGTAACTCGAAATTGATCCCTGAGACCTGGACAGCTTTACTCTCTCAGGAATTATCTGAGTTTGGTTGACTGGTCACCGCTGGACAGGGCCACGGATGGGAACCAAGCCCTCAACTTCTTGATCACCATTTTACTAAGGCCTGTGACATCTTTGCCCCTACAGAACCAAATAAATAAGAGGAACTACCAACTCATGGCTTACAGGCCCCATAGTTGTCGTGGAAAAATATATATCCTTCTTACACTTGTTTAAAATCAGGCTCAGGAACACTGCATATAGTAAAAAAGGAAGTTTTAATACATATGCATATGGGAGTTCATACTACAGCGCATGCGGAATAGGGACAACTTGTGGCATAGGGCAAAAGCTACTTGTAAGGAAGCTAACTACAATAAATATAGGTTTGAAAGAAACACTTGTACCAGGATCATCTCACAAGCTAAGACAAGCTACTACCATGACCTACTGAAAAAGAGCTGGGGTAGGGGTAAGGAATTCTGGGGCTTGATAAAACCCTCACTGGCAAAGCTTCTAAAGCACAACCAGGGTTAATAGTCACTACTGAGGGACACTCTGGTGCCTGAAAACATTGCTAATAGCTTTCAACCAACCTTCTCTGACCTAAGTTCTGTTCTTCATAAAAGGAATACCTGTCACTCTACTTTCAACCCACCTCCTAACGCCCATACCTGTACCCCCAGTTCTATGTCCCCCTTCTACTTCAAACAGTTGAACTGACAAGATACCATTAAATATGTTAAAGCTGTTCTAAAGAAGACTAGACAAGGGAGTGACCTTGTAGACATGAAACTAGTGGCATTCACCATCAATGAGCTGGTGGATCCCCTTACCAAAGTCTTCAATGCCTCACTAAGGTCAGGAGAGTTCCCTGATAAGTGGAAGAAAGCGGTTGTCACCCCTGTTCACAAATCAGGCTATGCCACAAACCTAACCAACTACAGGACCATCTCAATTCTCCCCCCTCTGTCCAAGGCACTGAAACGAGTGATCTCGGACCAGCTTACTGTCTGACCTCTCCCTCCAAGCCCGCAGCCGGCGGGCTGAGCTATAATTTCATTGGCTCAGCTTTCTTGGAGCTGGCCAGTGATTGGACATTCTCTCAGCCCAGCCTGCCATTGATTGGGCCCATCCGGCGGCTTTTTCAGACTGCTTCAGTGCTTTGGCGCTAACTCTCACGGGCACTACTGTATAGTTTCTGCTTTTTACAGACCTCATTTTAAATGTTGCTGTGTTTAAAGTCTGTTAGTAGGTAGTGTGTTTTGTATTACCAGGCCTCTTGTGCAAATTTAACTTGCCTAAAACCTCTGTGGGACATAGAGTTTTAATACTACATAGCCACATGTGTAATAACCTGCCCAAA
Organism: Neoceratodus forsteri; assembly: GCA_016271365.2. Classification (NCBI taxonomy): domain Eukaryota; kingdom Metazoa; phylum Chordata; order Ceratodontiformes; family Ceratodontidae; genus Neoceratodus; species Neoceratodus forsteri. Next base: position 1,114,577,001 of record CM028130.1, read on the forward strand.
TTCTGATTAAGTGGCTGAGAGCTTAGTAATATAGTTGTCTCCTCAACCTGACAAATGTTATTATCTCTCACTAGCTTGTTAACTGTTGTTTTAGTGGTGGTGCTGCTGTAGGGACTTGTGGCTTAAGTTACAACCCTAGGCTGCTACCTGTTTCTGCTCATGTCTCTATACTCTGTTTTTTCCCTTTTCCCTCACTCTCTCTCTCTCTCTCTCGGCCGCCCTTAGTGCCACCTCCCTGCACCCTCCTGCTACCAATAGCCACTCATACTTTACTTAGCTGCTCCCCTGCTAAAACCCAATATCTACCAGCATTTGTCCAGCCCTGATCCTCTGGTATTCTGACCCTGCCCCTCCCCCATTTTACTAGCTATCACACTCTTAGTCTTCCACCATTCCCTCTCCCAGACTTTTGTTCTCAGCTCTAAGACCTCCCTCCAATTTAAGTGGAGGCACCAGCACTTACCTTTAAATTAGTCTCCTGCTTTTCCTCTCCCCTCTCTTACAGACTGCTGCCCAGCGGGCTGCGCCGCTGCCACCTCAGACCTCCGGTAGCCACCACAGGACTTCAGCGTTCCAGCCCTCTCCGTCCAAACCCGCAGCCAAGTGGGCTGAGCCACCCAGCATCTCTCAGGTGAACGATCTCTCTGGCTCCCACTCACCCACAACCTACAAAGGTATGCTCGCCTCTCTGACAGCCACAGCTCGTAGGCTGCCAATTTCATTGGCTCCGCTTGTGCTTGGAGCTGGCTGGTGATTGGACGTTCTCTCTCAGCCCAGCCTGCCATTGGTCTGGCCCATTCCGGCAGCTTTTTCGGACTGCTTCGGTGCTTTGGTGCCTTAACTCTCACCGGGTACTACTGTATAGTTTCTGTTTTTTCCCACCTCGCCCACCCTGACCCCAGCCTTTATTAAATACCCTCCTCCTCCTCTTCCTACCCCTCCTGCTCCTAAGACAGCCACTGGCTCCTCCCTATGGGAATTTACCAGCCCCTAAAAGGAACAGTGGTGGATCACACCTTCTCTTACAGATTTATTTATACTATTACATTTAATAAAATTGAACATGCTGTCAGTCACAAAAATAGTTGTCTGACCTTCATCCTCCCTTCCCTTAAGGGTAGCTGGCTGGACAACCTCTACATATACCACCCACACTGATACTAGTCTGTGCCTCACCCTCCCACCAATCTTAAACCCAGCGGTACTCACCCGACGGATGCCTTACTCATGTCTTCAAAATCCCACCCTCTATCTACACACCCTCAGTTCCATACAAAATTATTTCTTTATTGAGAAATCAGAATTACACCCTTTGAGTCAAAGACTTTTTGCAAAGGCTTCTCATCGGTAGACATAGTACAACATCACAAGAATAGGTGCAAGACATCAATCAGTCCATATATTACATTATCAGGTAAGGTAAAGAACTGAGTAACATTCCATAGCAGAGGGCAGAGACAGCCCAGAGTCGTGTGCAAAAACAACAGGTAGTACAACATCACAAGAACAGGTGCAAGACATCAATCAGTCCAAATATTACATTAGTAGGTACAGTAAAGAACTGAGTACCATTCATAGCAGAGGCAGAGACAGCCCAGAGTCGTGTGCAAAACAGCAGCAAAAATTATGGAAAGTAAGATACAGATTGTAAAAGACAGTGTGAGGGAGGTGGCAGGGCTGAGATAGCATAGTACTACTAGAAGCAGTCAAGTAGAGTTGTTGAAGTAGAAATACCTTGAGTGAGGTTTTAAAGGGCCAATTTTTGTACCAGCAGTCAGAGCAACAGGTAGGTTATTTAGCCAGCTTGTAGCCCTGTGATAAAAGGCTCTCTGACCCATAGATGTCCTGCAGCGGGGGACCAAGAAGGAGGCCTTGGAGGTACTTCTGGTGAATCTTTGTTTGAAGGAGGGTTGGATGAGGCCCTGTAGGCTAGGTGGGATGAGATTCACTGTATTTTCTTTGCCAGGAAGCATGTGTGGTACTTGAGGTGACATTTGAAGTTTAGCCAGTTAGGCGACTGTAGAAGTCACCACGTGGGGAGTAGATCTATCACAGCCTGTCATTGGCTGACAGGCCTTATTTAGCTGTCTTGATGCTATCAGCTGAGCCATAGAACACACAATTCCATAGTCCAGCACAGAGAGAATGGAGGATGACACAGCAAGGAACAGCCCCTCATTAGGCAGACAGTGTTTAATCTGATAAAGAAAACCAATTCTGGAGTTAATAGTGTTACAGAGGGTATGGACATGTGCATGATAGGTAAGGGAGGAGTCAAGGGTGATGCCCAAGTATTTGAATGCATTTACCTGCTCAAGTGGGGAGCCTTGGGCGGTGTTGACAAGTAGGGTGGAGTCATGGTAGGGGTTCAGACAGTGTGCAAAGATCATGGTCTTAGTTTTCTTATAGTTTATTACTAGCCTGTGCTCTGTGAACCCGGTCTCGGCTTCCGTGTAGGACTTCTGTAGGACATCCAGTAATGGTTGAGGTTGAGGGTTGCTCCAGTAAATGACTGCATCATCGGTGTAAAGAAGAAACCAACAGGAGCAGGCTCCGGGTAGTGAGTTTAGGAAAAGGCTAAATAGAAGGGGGCCTAGAATGGAGTCTTGAGGGACCCCAGAGCGAACTGGGAGGTGGGAGGAGAGGGTTGTGCCAAGTTTGACCTGCTGTGACCTGTTTGATAGGTAGTTTTCAAACCAGGCCCAAGTATTGGGTGTCAGTCCCAGATCAGACAGGGATCTAAGTAAAAAAGTGCATGATGGACAGTGTCAAATGCTTTAAACCGACCCAACTAAGTGCCCCAGATCCATGGTCTTGTGGATGTAGGAGGTATATTCAAGGAGAGCTGTGGTTGTGCTGTGATCCCTACGGAACCCAAGCTGCTCGGGGCATAAGAGGTTAAATTTAGATAGATGTTCAGAGAGCTGATCGTCTATTATTTTTTCCAGGGCCTTGGAGAGAGGGGGGGCAGAATCGAGATCGGCCAGTAATTAGCATTGCTGCTATCCTATGCTGCCAAACCACTGTGGCACTCCATTGAACCACACTGGGTAAAGGTAAAGGGGACACATAGGCTGCACTGGGCACACATCCTAAGAAAGTTGATATTACTGCTGCTGCTAATCTCTGGAAATGTCCACCCTAACCCAGGCCCACCCGGTACCAGGCCGAAACAGGCTTGGGGACGCCTCTCGATAGTCTCACTAAATAGGGATAGTCTCATTAATAAACTACCACAGTTCCAGGCCTGGGTGGAGCTACTACAACCTGAGATAATTGCTCTCACTGAAACCTGGCTCTCACCGAAAGTTAGCAATGCCTCTGTAACCCCCCTACAAATGGGAGTTCCCAAAAAGTCTTCCTCGAGCTTGCCTAAATACTCACTGCCAGGCTGGTGTCCTGCGTTTTAGCAGTTTAAATGTGATTGCCAAAGAGTGCCTGTATAGCCTCTGTGTACTGTCTCTTTAAGAGCTGCCTAGATTGCAGTCATAAGAAATCTGCGAGGGAGCTCTGTTGAAAGATGTAACTATTTGCTGAAAATCATTTAGAGTGATAATGATAATGTAGTTTGTCTAGCCTGCCTTCTTTGCAGCAAAGACTGTTTTGTTTATCTCCACTATCTTGGTCCTGGACTGCGAATTGTACCAATTAGTACTGGTGGGACCTAAAATGAAGCCGGATTACAGGAGCTGTCTGGAGTCCAAATCTGTAGGAATTGTAGTTTTGGGTTTTTTGTGCCTTTTTGCACCTGAAGGGGGAGCCTTTGTTTTGACTGACAGCAGGATCAGCCTACCGAACCTTTTGGATCATGGGGAATTTCCCAGACTGCTGCAGCTAGTTTCAGTTTTGAGCTGAGAAGTAACAGCTCAAGTGATTTTTGAACAGCAGTTCTGTGTAGTTTTGCATGGGAGAACTGTGAAAGGGCTGAGTTGTGGCTTTCCTATCTGCCTGCTGTCCCTGAAAGGGAAAATAGAGTTTATTCGGACTGAATCTGAGTTGTGAGGACTATTTAAGCCACTGGATTGTGACCAGGCTTTAACCGAAGAAGACCGAAGATTTGCAGAATCGATCGGCCTGTCAAGTTTTCCAGCTGCTTTTGAATCCCAGTTTGTGCAGAGACTTTGCAATCATGACCGGAGAGTGGTTTGCCTGGTACAGTAAATTTCCTTACATGTAAATGTGCTGTGCATTGAAAGTGGCTCGTGATTTGGTTCCCCACTGTGTGAACTGAGTTCTGCTTGCTGGTACCGTAGAATCCCTTTACATGTAAATGTGCTGTGTATTGAAAGTGGCTCGTGATTTGGTTCCCCACTGTGTGAACTGTGTTCTGCTTGCTGGAAGCTTTATCCAGCCTAATCGGACTGAATCCGCATTCATCTCCATTCGGCCTGGACCATGACATGCTGGCCCTGCCAGAATACCCCACTCCACAGAGAAAGCCACCGACAAGAGACCTGCCTGGGGATCAGCCCCCTGCTCCCCGCTTGAACAGGAATTAAGCCTTGGTGAATCGTGTGGGCTCTGCTTCTCCTGGCACTCCAGATTAACCACCTGCTGTCTCAATTTTCATCCAGCCTGTGTCCAGTCTTGGGTATCGTGAGTAATCATCAGGGTAGCCCCCTGCAACAACAGCCTAATCTAAAAGTGTGTCATCTGATTATCTTGTTTTCTTTTCACGAACTGAGCCCTCCAGCTCTGGATTACAAATAGTGTGTGTTGTGCATGTTGTTTTCTGCCATCACAGGGCCCCAACCAGCTGCAACGTTCCTGGTTAGCCCGCGATTCTCCATCTGGGTACCCAGAGTGTGTGACTGTTTATGGACCCTGAAGTGCATACATAACTGTTTGATTGACAGAGTCTTTAAGCAAATTATCTTGATTACGCCCCTCCCTTGTTAAAACCCTTAAATAAATCAGGTCTAACTCTTTTTGCTTTACCTGACTGTGGTTCCAGTTTGTGCAAGAGTACTGTACTGCTGTTATTTGCTGTGTATAACCTTGTTTTACAGAGGGTCCCCAGGGCCAGGCCTGAGGAAAGCCCTGGTGGTAAGTGCAAACAGTGTGTGGGTACTTGTGTGGTGTATCAGGGGTATTGTGAAAGTGATCATTGTGTATTGTTCCGGACACTAGTAAGGAAGAGGGGTTACAGTGTCCTGGAGGACTGTGCCCAGGTTAGCTTGACCTCTACCAACCTAACCTCCGGGTGGAGGCACCTGTTTCGAACTCAGGCCCCTTAACCTGCTACTAGCCAGCAGGGTAGTAGCCCTTTGGATAGTGCCACCTGGGGTTACACCTCCATAGCACTGGATGGCTACACAGTGTTCCGGCAGGACAGACTGACTAAGCGAGGGGTGGATGTGCAGTTTACCTGAAGAATGACCTTAGAGCCCAACCCATGCCTAGCAAATTCCTAAACAAGGAGCGCAAACTCTTTCCCTCAAACTCACCCTGGGTAAGCAACACAAAACCCTACTATCCACTGTATGCATACCCCGGAACCTCCAAACGGGCATCCAGCAAGTGCTGAGCAACTTTGAACAGTACAACAAAACTGGAACACATTTAAAACTGGGAACACATTGTAAACGAGCCTATGGCTCAAAGGTATTTAATCCCAAACTGAAATAAATAAATAAATAAACACGCTTCCTGACTACCAGCTCAAAACTGATGCCAGGGCAAGTTTCTCAAGGCCCAAATAGGCAAACACATTAGGGGGAAGAAAGGGGGATAGACCAAGGCAAGTTGGAGAGATTGTCTAAGGAACTTTTAGGGGAAGGGGAATACCCTTATAGTTTAACAGGGACTCACTCATTTGCCCACTTCTCTTCCTCCCTGAGGAGGGAGGGAAGGAGGGGAAAAATGTTTGTAAATCACATTCGTGTTTAAAGCCATAAAATTACATATGGTTTCAAGTAGTACTAACTGGATGTTACAAGATCTTTCGTCTTTAATGCATATATTGCAAGATATATGTGTATACCTTGGAGATTGCAATATGAAATCTGTAATGTCTTGAATCTATGATACGTAATATGAACCTTGAATAAAATCTTTTAAAGTCCAAATAGGCAAACACAAGTGCTGGTATTTCGCAAGGGGCACTATTTTTCGATTTATGATGTTTTTTGTCTTTCACTAACTGAAAACAAAATGGCATCAGCACGAAAACAAAAATCCACAGCACGAAAACAAAAATGTTTTTGCAAAAGTTTTCATGTTGCCCATATAAATTTTCCCATAGGCTAAAATGGGACATGAAAAACTTCCATAACTTTTGAACAGATTAATATTTTTTCACCAAATCTTCAAAAGGCACCACTCCGACCCAGACCACATATACAAATGCACATTTGAAGCCAGACATACACAATTTTCATTCTCTGGAGCCTGACAAAGAATTGCACAAAAAGTGAGGATTTTTCACATTTTTGACACTCCACAGCTCTGCAACCGTGACTCCAATCACAACAAAACTTTCCAGATCTAGAGATCTATGGTTGGACACCGAGCTTGCACTTTCAGGAAAATTGGACAAATGGTTAAAGTTATTAAGGTGCAAACTTTGGGTTTAACACAGAAGTGGCCTGCCAACCCTAACTATAGCTGCACTACGTACTTATAATATATATATATATATGTGTGTGTGTGTGTATATTTGTATGTGTATATCTATATATATATAGATACATAGATACATAGACAGTGTCGGCAGATAAGGCCTATAGCCACCTAGTCTGCCCATTTGAGCTTGTAAGTTCAGTTTGTTTTCCTAGAAGTCTATTTCCCTTACCCTGACCTCTAGAATTCCTTTATGTCTATCCATGCATTCTTAAATCCCGTGATTGTTCAGCCCCACCACTTCCTCTGGCAGGGTGTTCCACTTGTCCACCACCCGTTCTGTGAAGAATTCTTTCTCATGTTTCCTCTGAATCGTCCTCCCTCCAACTTCATCCCATGCCCTCTAGTCCTGAAACATCTTTTTCGCTTAAAAATAGTGTTTTCCTGCACCCTGTTCCTCCCTGTAAGATACTTGTATGTCTCTATCATATCCCCTCTCTCCCTCCTCTCCTCTAGGGAGTACATGTTCAGTTCCTTCAACCTGTCTTCATAGGACTTGTGATGCAACCCATGCACCATCTTTGTTGCCCTCCTCTGAACCTTCTCTACCACGTCTATGTCCTTACGTAGGTATGGTCTCCAGAACTGTACACTGTACCCAGGTGGGCCTCACTGAGTGTCTTGTATGGCGGAATTATGACCTCCTTTTCCTGCTGGTGATGCCCTGCCTATACATCCCAGCATCCTATTTGCTTTACCTGATGCCTTGTCACACTGTTTCCCTTTTGAGGTCATCAGAGATGACAACCCCAAGATCCCTTTCCTGCTTGGTGCATGCTATATCCTCACCCCCCAACTGATATATTGTGCCAGGGTTTTTGTGCCCCATATGCATTATCTTGCACTTCTTTGCATTGAATTTCAACTGCCAAACCCTTGACCATTCTTCAAGTTTCTGCAGGTCCCTTCTCATTCTGTCTACACCCTCTGGTGTGTCTACTCTGTTACAGAGCTTTGTGTCATCAGCGAACAGTGAAATTCTGCCTTCTATATCCTGTGCAATGTCACTGATGAAGATGTTGAATAGGACGGTCCAACACTGATCCCTGTGGTACCCCACTGGTCACTCTTCCCTCTGTGGGTGACAGCCTTTTACCACCACCCTCTGTGTCCTGCCACCCAGCCAGTTACCTACCCACCACACTACTGTCCTGCCCACACCCATATTCCCCAGTTTGTGTAATAGTCTTCTATGTGGCACAGTGTCAAAGGCCTTGCTGAAGTCCAGATAGGCCATGTCCACTGCCCTCCCCTGATCCACCTCCCTAGTCACCCAGTCAAAAAATTCAATGAGGTTGGTCTGACATGACCTCCCCCTGGTGAAACCATGCTGCCTTGGGTCCTGTAGTCCATTGACAACCAGATGTTCCACCAACTCTCCTTCAGTAGTCTTCCATGATCTTTCCACTACCGAGGTGAGGCTGACTGGTCTGTAGTTCCTCTTCCTCTTTGTTCCCACTTTTGTATAGGGGACTACATCTGCTGTCCTCCAGTCTTTGGGTACCTCCCTGTTTCCAGTGATTGGCTGAACAGGATAGCCAGAGGTTCAGCCACCACCTCTCTTAGTTCTTTAAGGACCCTGGGTGCACCCCATCTGGCCCCATTGCTTTATCAGCTCTTATTACTTCCAGTTCCTTCAGGACCCTTTCTCGTGTAAAGGGACTTGTGTCCATTTCTGCACCATTCTCACCCCTTGTACTCCTTTAGACCCATTACCCCCTCTTCCTTAGTAAAGACTGAGCAGAAATACCTGTTCAATATGTCAGCTTTACTGTTGTCATCCTCCAGCGGCTCCCATCCTCCCCTTCAGTCTCACTATCCCTCCCTTTGTCCTTCTTTTTCACTTATGTACCTGTAAAGTTTTGTCCTTTAACCACTGATTTTGCAATGTGTTCTTCTGTCTGAGCTTTGGCTTCCCTTACTGACTTCCCTGCCTCCCTTTGTTTCTCTGGTACTTCTCCCTATCCCTTCTGCCTGTGTCTTTTGTATTGCCAGAATATATATATATATATATATATATATATATATATACTGTATATATAAAGCATCGCTAGGAGATAGGAAAAGATCCAGAAGTGGTGAAATTAATATAGATCTTACATTGGAGTTCTCTTGCAGCAGGCATTCACAGGTGAGATTTTGCCATCAAGCACTAGAATCACACAGAAACTTTTCTAATAGCAGTCTGCCACAGGGGTCGCCCACCTCCGATGTCATGCACTGATGTCAGCCACTCTATATAAGTGGAAGCCCCCAACGTCCTCCAGCAGTTCTTTCTTGTCATTGACTAACCATGTCAGATCTGAAAGCACTGCCGCTGCTTCAGTCACGTATTTTGCGCCACTGGCCTTTTTATTTCTCACCTAGTTTTCCCCATTCTTTGATGGCTTTTCTTTTGTTTATGTCATCTTCTCCTCTTCTTCGATGGAGCATAGCAACAAGTGTGCCTGTGGCCAGCAAATTCCTAAGAAGGATGGCCATTCAGCTTGCCTCTTCTGCCTAGGCCGAATCATGATGAATTTTGGGAATTCTGCCAGAGGTTCAATGCCACCACTACCCGCTGCCAGGGGACCCTCAAAGTGCACTTGTTCAAGCTGAAGGTCACCTCAATGGAGCAGGAACTGCAGACACATTCTTCACAGGCCTCCCAAGCCCTGTCTCAGGCTGCAGAGGCCCAGTCTTTGGCCTCCCAGGTCCAGTCCTCAGGTTTGGCTAAGGCCCAGCCCCAGGACAAATCTTCAGGGAAGGACAAGGTAAAACACATATCCCAGTCCTCATCTTCCTGCTCACGGTGCCACACTCTCGCTCAACCATGTTGGGTCCTCCTCCTCTGGGGTTAGCCATGCATCCCACCAATGCCCCTCTCCCTCAGGGCATACAGTCGTTCCTCCTCCCATCACCATCACTACCTCTGGCAGTGGAGCATCAGGCCAGGGATCTTCCCAGCCCGCTAAGCCCCTTCTGCTCAGGCCCTCTTTCTCAGATACAAAGCAGTGGCCCGGTTGGTGTTCTACTGCTAATATGAATGTAATGGGCGCGGGAAGCACTTCATAACCCTTTCCGTCGCCCACCTCCTGGTGTCGGACATCTCATGGAGTCTGTGCCCCAGTGGAGATAGGATTTTCGCCAACTCCAGCCCTGGCTCAACCCCATCCAGGGCTCACCCTTCACTGGCCCCTGTGTCGCCTGCTCCACCGCAGGACCCTCTCTGCCATGCGCCTAATCTGTACTATATATAACCAGCGCCTGGTCCTGGCTACCCCATACCTATGCCAGGGGCTCCTCCGGGTTATGCCTACCAACATCTGTCGGGCCCAACATCAGACATGGTGGACATTCAGGGATTGGTGTCCTCCTTTGGGGGGTCCTACACTCGCAGGTGCTGATGCTGGCCCATCTGCCTCCCCAGGGACCACCACAGGTGCCTACATCGCTTGCCCCTAGTGTCCACCCAAATGCCTCATAGGGCTTTCTCTCCTTCTCCCCCACCCAAGCAGAGGATGAATGCCACCCTGACCTGTTCCTTCCAGATTATGGGAAAAAGGTGCCCCAGACAAGTGGCAGGGGATTTGGGTTCCCCTCTACCTCTTTGGGCTCCTCTGAAGGGTCTTCACTGCCAAGGATGTTCCTCAGTCCCCTACCCCCCAGATGACCCCTCTTTTCTGGCAGTCATGTGCCACATTCAGGTGGTGATGGGCTTTGGCTCAGAGAAACAAAACCCTGAGCGTAAGCAGCTAGCTGTTACCTACATAAGCCTGATGTCCACACAGGTGATCCCCTGCTGTTTGATGCATATAAGGATGTCTGTATGGCAGACTGGTGTTGGTCCCGTCTCCTCCTGCCATGTCTTGCAAGGTGAACAGGCTTTATCATGCCCTCGAGAGCAGGCCTTTCCTGGAGAAGCAGGCACAAGCAGATTCAGTGTTCATTAATGCCACCCATGACCATTCCAAATGGCCTAAACATCTTAGCTTCCTTCCCAGACAGAAAATCCACCACTTAGATCTGTTTGGCAAAGCGCATGTTTGCTTTCTCCACTTGACCATCCAGGCCCTTAATTACCTGGACCACAATCTGCAATACCAGAACCTCTGTGGGACAAGATCCAGGAGGTCATTCTCTCCCTGAGGGGGCCCAGGACCACCTCAAGAGAATAGCTGACATGGGTGACCACCTTCTTCATACCACTTACAACGCCATAGATGTGTCAGCTAGGGCTGCAGTAACCATTGTCTGCCTTCACTGCTATTCCTGGCTCAGGGTGCCTGGGTTCGCACAGGGTGTGCAGCAATCCATCCTTAACATCCCTCTCAGAGGCCCTCTGTTGTTTGGGGGTGATGTGGAGAATATTCTTACCAAGCTTCAGGTATCAGGGAGGATCATTCGATTGGTCCACTCCCTTTATCATACACAATCTAGGCCTGCCCAGAAGCAGCTCTTTCGACGCCAACCCCCCCAACCAAGCCTGGCAGCAAGGGAGAACTCAGGGCAAATGCAAGCCCACTGCCCCTGTCCTGCACACCCCAGCTGCCTCTGCCAGCAAAATCCACAAAGGGGGACCTGCGGCCCCTCCTGCTTCCCCCTCTTGACTCCTTGCCCAACCCCCTCCCTCTAGCAGAGCAGGAGGTAGTGGTAGGGGGTCATTTCTCCCTTCACCTACCCAAGTGGAGGAAGATTACAATGACAGCTGAGTACTCCAAATAATCAAGCAGGATCACTCCCTGGAGTTACTGGAATGGCCTCCAGACAACTCTCTGTCTCTGTCTCACTACCCTCCAAACCACGTTCCTCTGATATGGGAAGAATCCATGCCATCCTGCACAAGCAGGCCATAGAGCCAGTTCCGGTATCCCAAAAAGGGATGGGGTACTACTCTCATTTCTTCCTATTCCAAAAGTGCATGGGAGACCTAAGGCCCATCCTGGACCCCAGCTATCGAAACCTTTCCATTCAGTACAAGAAATTCAGAATGGTCACACTGCAAGGCCAACTCCCCCTGTTACATCAGGGGGAATGGATTTGTTCCCTGGATATGCAGGATGTGTACCTTCACATCAAAATCTGCACTTCTCACAGACCCTTTCTATGCTTCCATTTCTAGGGAACCCACTCTCAGTTTCAGCCACTCCCCTTTGGCTTGTCTTCACCACCCAGGGTCTTTACTAAGTGTGTAGCACTGGTAGCAGCTGCCCTCAGGCGCGAGGGGTTTATGTCTTTCCCTTGCTGGACAGTTGGCTCCTGGCAACCTCACCAGGAGCACCTTCTGCTAACCCTCAAGCATACCTGCAGTCTTTTTCCAGGACCTGGGGTGACCATCAGTCAGGACATATCCTTCAAGTCTCCTTCCCAGTGCCTGCAGTACATTGGGGCAGCTCTTACCATAGTTAATCTTCACTATTCATTACTAATGGGTCTAGCCAAAGATCTGGACCCTGCTCAGGAAGATAGAGAGCACAGCCTCTTTAAATTTTTCAGAGCTGGAGGAGCCAACATCGGAACGGCGCCACCCTTGAGGCCAGCGTTCTAGGTGGTGCTCACAGGTTGGCCGTATCTGACGCTGACTTCTCCCAGCCCTTAATTCTTGTTTTCCCACTGTCAAGGAAGGACCTGCGAGGGAAGACTGCATTCAAGCTCTGTAGTTCGGTTCTACTAGGCCTCAGTAGTTCAGCAAACTTTCCTGGCATCATGTCCCATCTTCGGTACTGAAGTTTTTTTTTTCTTATTGTTGTTATCGCAGCATTGGTATTTTATTTCTTAGTGATTTTAATCCCTTTTGTGTTTATTTCCACACAAGGTAATGTCGGGGTCAGAGCGTAAATCAGGGTAGAAGCAAATGGGAGTTGCCCCAATGCGTCTGTGCCCTGCGGCAACTCGATGACCGTGTCGGACCCCTACAACCATTGCTTTACCTGTCTGAGTCCCCTCCATATGACAGATGAGTGCGAAACCTGTTTTTCTATGGACCATCGTATGCTTGTTTTCCATGCGGCGAGGTTGGGGAGAGACCCCCCAACCTTTGGCAGGCATCAGTGCACTCGTGATGCCAAGATCAGGTCTCTGGGCTCCACCCTGAGCCACCCAGGTTTCTACTGGCGAGGATGGGACCCCTCTGTTCCACAGCTTGCTGGAGCAAGGGGTCCCAGCGAGAGTTGGTAGTCACCCTCACTGTCTGGGGTCTCTTCAGAGACACAGACAACCCCCAGTGTAGTGCCTCAGCTATATGCTGGGTCTGCTTCAGTGGTCCCTTCAGTGTCATGGGCCGATGCTGCCTCTGCTCCTAGTGCCATCTCTGGCACCAGTGAGCATGGCAGCGGCGCCCACATGCCCTGGCTCCCCTTCGACACCGCTCTCGGTGCCATAGGGCTGAGAATCCAGGGGGTTTCCAGGTTAGAGATCTCCCTGATCTCATCCTCCACCTTGGAGGATGAGGATCGAGGATAGTTCTGACTGGTTGCCATACTTCAAGCCTTCAGATTCTGGTCTAGTCTCTCGAGGCCTTCTGAGAATCTTTGACCTGCGGCATTTTCAGGTGGTGCTGCTAGCAGCACCACCACTCTGGAAACCTTCCGGCACTGTCTCCAGTGCCAGGGGTTCTATGGAGTCCCTTCTGGTGCTCCGGAGTGGCAGTGCCATGGCCAGCGCTGTCTCAGTTTCTCTGCCGCAGCCAGTGCCGATTTGGGAGGAAGCACCATCCTCTATTTCAGGTCTACTCCTATTTTGGTGTGGATCCCAGTTGAGGAGGGTGGTGCACAGGAGCCACGGTCACTCCTGTGGTGACTGGGGCTCCTCCTTCCTGTCTTTCAGCCAGCATTCTTCCAGCAGGCTTCTCCTGAGGTGCAGGTCTCTTTCCTCTGGGTCAGGAGTTGGCAGGACTAGTACTGGGCAGCGGCCTCCTCAGGAGCCCTTCAGGGCCCCGGGAGGAGCCGTAGCATGGACACATTGCTGTCTTATTATGCTTTGGGAGATGGTCCTGCAGTTAATGGGGACAGAGGCCCTTCCATTGGACTCTGCATGGCTCCAGTCTCCCCACCTGTGGGTTTCCCCCTCAAGGACAACACCTGGTCCACCCCTTGTTGGTTGGGCACACTGAGGTGGATGGAACGGGCAGCCCCCAACTATGGGAGGGGTCCCTTGCACAATTCCACAATTGTTGCAGAGAATCTTCCCTGGTTCATCAGGCTGTCCCTTCTTCTGTTCCTCTGCCTTCTCCTCCTCCTCCCCTCTTCCTGGCCTCTTTGGCCCGAGGGCCCCAACTTGGGAACAATTCAGGGTTCAACAGCTGCATTTCCCTGCTGTCTCAGGGCACTCCACTCAGTCATTTTAGACCTCAGACCCTGCTCCATCTGCCTCTGAATCGAGCTCCTCTGAGTCTTTGACTTCTTCCACAGAGGAAGAAGATGCCTCCCTCCACTACTCTGCTGCGCAGACTTCATGCCCTACCAGTGCTTCCTTACAGAGATGTTGGAGGAGCTCCATGTCTCCCATTTTGTCAGACATAATCCAGGCCATGTGACAGTCATTCCTGGGGATTACAGCACTGACCTTCTGGTCATACCTCCCTGACCATCGCTGTTTTGTGGAGGCCTCACACGTCATCTGGCAATGTCCGCTGCCCCAGCTCCTGCCCCTAGGGACTGTATGCACAGGTATTGCACTGCAATGGAGTCTCCAGGTGCCATGCCCACCTCACTTCAAGAGTGGAGCTCTTGACACACCCCATCCGGGCATCGTCGCCCTCATCGTGACCACCGCCTGGGCACTGACTTGGCTGAGCTTGACCAATGGGGAGAAGGGTGTTCTCTTCGGCATGCCTTCCGTTGTGGATAGCTGCTCATCAGGCACACTAGGTGGCCTGTGCTAGGCATATCTGGACTCTGCTGGGCCAGTTCCTTGCGGCCATGCCTGATAGTGAGGAAACCCAACAAGCCATTTGCCTCACTACGCAGGGCCTGGAGCTAGCAAGACACCTCTCAAGGGCAGTGTATGATGACAACAAAGGTAGCTTCCAGGCTGGTGGTAACTTCCGTCTGCATTAGGCCGACTGCATGGCTTTGCCTATCAAGGTTGCCACCCTTTCAGTTCTCTGTCCTCTCAGTTGTTTGTTTCATTCATCCGGGTAAAGAGGATGCCCTATTTCTAAGCCATGTCTGTCCAAATGGTTGGCCAGCTGCACTATTTTCTGTTACCACAAGTACAGTAAAGAGCTTCCTAGTGTTGTCCTTGGCCATTCCACCAGTGGGATGGCTGCCTCGGTAGCCTGTTTCCATAATGTATCTACCACAGAAATCTGAGCTGCAGTTATCTGAAGTTCAATTCACACTTTTACTAAGCACTACAGTCTAGACATTGTCTATAGGTGTCAAGCCAATTTTGGTCTGGCTGTCCTGCAGGGCCCTCTTTCTTAAGCCATTTTTCGTCTGCCCATTTATGTAATGCTGTCAGTTTTTGGGAACTGCTTGCTACTTAGCCTATCTGTGATGTCCTGCTGCAAGAGATTACCTCTATGTTATTACAGTTATGTAAGAACTTACCATAACAGTAGATCTTCAAGGGGATCTCTTGCAGCAGACCTTACTTTTCCCTCCTTCCTTCCCTCTGAGCCTGTTTTTCTTGCTTACATTTCTTCTCTAGGAGAAGACCTTTGGCCTTCTGTCTTTTTCTTTCCTTTTTTCTAGAGCCTCGGGTTCCTCCTCGGTTCCCTTAACCTGGTGTACTGGGATGTCTGGTGGGAGAACTGGGGAGGAAGTGGGAGGCCACCCACCTACATAGAGTGGCTGATGTCAGTGCATGACATCGGTGGCGGGCGACCACCTGTGGTAGACTGCTAACTACAAAAGTTTCCATGTGGTCCTAGTGCATGATGGCAAAGTCCTACCTGTGATGGTCTGCTGCAAGAAATTCCCTCAAAGGTCCAGCCCAGTGGCATGGAGGGTTGAGGCGCTGGACACCATACTTCACGCCACGCTGTTGACCCCGGGTTCGGGAATGAGCTCAGGCCAGCGGGATCAGCAGGGGTAAGAGAGGATTGAGAATCCGGAGGACTGCTCTCCTCTCTCAGGGGTGAGGGAGACCTGTCGTCCCGCTTGCTGACTGCCCTCTGGCAGAGGCTGGAGAGCAGTACAGGTCTGGAGACACGTACCAACATCACTATGTCAGTAGGAGCAGGGGACAAGAGGAAAAGTGGAAAAACAGAGCCTAACTGGTTCCGTGATGGCTTCTGCATCTCTGCTGGGGTCAGGCCTGTCATCTGGATTGGGTCTCTGGGGCGGGTGGGAAGGCGGTGTCCTCCTCCTCGACCCCCACGAGGGGACAATCTGCACAAGATATGCTGGGCCTAGCAATACAGGGCTGTAGAAAGAGCCAGAGAGTGAGTCTCTCCATTGGGAGAGACTGCAGCCACCTGCCAGGGCTCCTAGGAGAGATAAATAAATTATGGAAAAATAAAAAGAAATCTCCTTGAAGATCTATTGTTACGGTAAGTTCTTACATAACTGTACTTTCTTTAAACGTAATTATTTAATCACAAAGGACACTTTTGGATAACTTTTTTTTATTCATGTTCTGCTGTGCCACATGGAACTTGGTGTTTGCATTACGCTCACCACTTGCTGAACTCCATTTACTGTTGGCAGTATCACCAGTTGACATAAATGATTTGTCAATATTTATTACTTTTCTATTATTGCTGTAGTATGTAACATAGAAACATAGAATTTGATAG
Source organism: Neoceratodus forsteri (assembly GCA_016271365.2). NCBI lineage: Eukaryota > Metazoa > Chordata > Ceratodontiformes > Ceratodontidae > Neoceratodus > Neoceratodus forsteri. Next base: position 1,114,593,343 of record CM028130.1, read on the forward strand.
CCGATAAGGACAGCTTGGCCCACCTAATCTGCCCATTTTCCTACCTAACAGATGAAGCTGCAGATCCTAGTTAACCAACAACTTACTTCCTCCTACCCCCACTAGGACTGCCTTATGTCTGTCCCATGCATTCTTGAATTCCCCACTGTTCTTGACTCCATGACCTCCTCAGGGAGGCTGTTCCATGCATCCACAACCCTCTCCGTGAAAAAATACATCCTCACATTACCTCTGAGCCGTCCCCCCTCTATCTTCAAATTGTGACCCCTTGTTCTTGACCATCTCTTTTTCTGAAAGATACTATCCTCTTGGACTTTGTTGATTCCCTTGAGGTACTTGAAAGTTTCTATCATGTCCCCTCTCTCCCTTCTTTCCTCAAGGGTATACATATTAAGCTTCTTTAGTATTTCTTCATATGTCTTCTGGTGCAGACACTGCACCATTTTGGTTGCCCTCCTCTGGACAGCCTCCACTCTGTCTATGTCTTTGCAGAGATGGGGTCTCCAGAACTGCACACAGTACTCCAGATGGGGTCTCACCAACTGTCTGTATAGAGGGATAACGACTTCTTGTTTTCTACTATTGATGCCTCTCCCTATGCATCCCAGTATCCCCCCCAGCCTTCCTTACTGCCTTCTCACATTGCTTGCCCACCTTTAGGTCATCTGATATAATTACCCCCAGATACCTTTCCATTTTTACTGTTGTCAGTATCTCACCCCACATTGTGTACTCTTCCCCTGGGTTTTTGTTTCCCAGGTGCATTACCTTGCCCTTCTTTGCATTGAATCTGAGCTGCCATACATTTGACCATTCTTCTAACTTTGCCAAGTCCTTCTCATTCTTTCCACTCCATCTTGTGTATCAACCCTGTTGCAGATCTTTGTGTCGTCTGCAAAGACCATACTTTTCCTTCTAGTTCCTCTGCAATGTCACTTACAAAGCCATTAAAGGACCGGTCCCAGTACTGAACCCTGTGGTACCCTGCTAGTAACCCTCCTTTCTTTACTGTGGACTCCGTTTACTACTACCTTTTGCATCCTGTTGTCTAGCCAGTTTTTTTATCCAGGCTACCACCTTGGGACCCACTACAAGGCTGGTTAACTTGTTTATTAATCTTTTGAGTAGGACTGTATCAAATTCCTTGCTAAAATCTAGGTAGGCCATGTCCACAGCCCCCTACTACTTTGGTCACCCAGTCAAAGAAATCTATTAGATTCGTCTGACACGACCTTCCCTTCATGAATCCATGCTGCCTTGGGTCCTGTGCCCCACTGGCCTCTAAGTACTCAACAGTTCTTTCCTTCAGAAGTGATTCCATCATTTCCCTAAGTAGTATTTTATCACATAGATTATATTTAGAAAACATTTCTGAACTTAAGCAGTTGTTTGTGTCTTGTGTTACATTAGCAACTTATGTTTGGTGCCCACTGTTAAATTAAATAATTTTATCTTGAGGGGAGTTTTTAAGGAATCATTTGCAGTACAGACCCTCATATGTTTGAGGGTATTTAAAAGTGATTCTTGTACACACAGCTGGTCTCCTGGTACTTCGTTGTCTGACGGACTACAGTCCCGTGACCTGGGCCTACTTCCTGGTTTGGGGAGTATAAATTGCAAGGCTTGAGTGAGTGGACGCCTTGTTAAACTGCACAGCAATACTGTGAGACAGCCTAGTGTTGAGACTGCATGCTGTGCAGTAGAGGAACCACTCATTTTTTGTTTTCACATTGTTTTGCCTATATTCCTGGAGCGCTAGCTGGGGTTGCTAGGCAACAGTCTATACTAACTAGAGGAAGGAGCAGAGCGCTTGCAAGGTGCTGCAAATAATTTTATCTTGAGGGGAGTTTTTAAGCATAAGTTTGCAGTACAGAGCCTTGTATGTTTGAGGGTATTTAAAAGTAATTCTTGTACACACAGCTGGTCTCCCGGTACTCCATTGTCTGACGGACTACAGTCCCGTGACCTGGGCCTACTTCCTGGTTTGGGGAGTATAAATTGCAGGGCTTGAGCAAGCTCGTGCAGACGAGCACGCAGAGATGCATGCAGAGACATGTGCATTTGGTATGTGTCTTGCGTGTCCTGTGTGTCCAGCGTGTAGACACAATATATGGTTGAAAATGAGACAAGTAGGTAACCCCCATTCATATATTTGCTTATTGAAAAATAACAGTGTTAGTTTGTATTTGAGTTTGTGAGTATCCAAAGCCCAGCAGCTTAAATTGAGCCTTATAATCCTTCAGAGGACTTTCCTGTGATTCTTAGTAATAATGGTATCATAACAAAATGTAAAAGTTGTCTTATGTATGCAACAAATATAATGGACACTCAATCTGACAACTTTATTTGTTCCAAATGTAAGGAGCTAGGAGCATTATTAAGAGAGGTTAATAGTTTGAGGCAAATACATAACAAGAATGCACATAAAAGTAATAATAATATCCCAAAGGACAAGAGAAAGAGGGGAGAACTGGAGGAAACAGAAGTAAGGGTGGAAGTGGATGATGGTGTACTTCCAGAAACAAGCAATATGACAATTGAAGACCAGGAATGGTCATTTGTAGATTGACTACCGAGGAAGAGAGGTTGTAGAGCCATTGCTCAATCAGAAATTAAACTACAGAATGAATTTACCCCATTACAGGATAAAAATTATGACTGTGAGCATAGGAGCTGACTCCATGGTGCTTGGGTCTCAAGCACCCACAAAGTTGACTTAAGCACCCTCAATTTTTAGGGCAGCCTGCAAAAAGATTACTGGGAACCTGGTCACAGGAAAATTACTATCTTCTGGCAATGAGCACCCGCAAAGATTCCTGAAAGTTGGCATTCCTGACTGTGAGATGAAATGTTTAGTGATAGGGGACTCATTATTATGACGAAAGGATACACAAATATGTGTAGAAGATAAAACTAGTAGAGAAGTAAATTATCTGCCAGGGACTAGAATTAAGGATATTATGAATACAGTACCCAAAATTATGGAGGAACGACCGAGTACACAGACAGTTGTGGTCCATGCCAGAATCAACAATATAGGCAAAGATCATGAAAAAGACATAGTAGAAGAGATAATACAACTCATTGACATTATTAAGAGTCACGGGCAAACACCAGTAATATCAGGACTTTTACCTTTGCTAAAATGTCATCCTGAAAAAATAAAATTATACAAAGGATAAATATTAGAATCAAAAACAAATGTTCTGAGTGACAAGTCACTTTTATAGATAATTGGGGTACATTTTTTAATAACAAGGCATCTTACGTGGGGATGGTTTACATCTCAGTAAATTGGGGACTAAACTTCTGGCAAATTCAATTAAGCAAGAGTTGAATTTAAACTAAGCATGATCTTGGGGTATGGTAGTAAAGAAGGGTATTAATGTTGTAGTACCCCCAGGCACATCAATGACTAAGACCGTAAAAAAGATAACGCATAAAAAAAATAATAATAATAATAATGAAAGTGTAATATTAAATTGTTATATGGCCAATACCAGGAGTTTACAGAATAAAATGGAAGAACTAAGATCCACAATAAATATTGAGGAGAAGAAGATACATATGATCTTTATCACAAAAACATGGTGGACTGAGAGGGATATATAGGGTAGGGATACTGAAGGATACCAATTATATAGTCTTGACAGAAACATCAAAAAGGGGTGAGGAGTAGCTGCATATATTTCCATTAGTATCAGGACATTAGACATATCACATAAAATTAGAGAGAAAGCTTCACCAACGGAATCCATTTGGTTGCAAATTGAGACTGGAAAAACATCTAATACTAATACAGCCCTGGGTCTTTGTTATCTTCCTCCAGATACTAGCCTTGAGGTATCAGATTTAATTGCTGTGGAACTGGAACAAGCCTATGAATTAGGATAGGTAATTTTTGTAGGAGACTTAAATTATGCAGATATAAATTGGGTAAGCAAATCTGCAACCTCTCAAGCAGGACAGAATTTTGTGACATTAACACAGATATTATCTCTGCATCAACATGTTAAAGATCCAAGAAGGAAGAATATCCTGGATATTGTTTTGACTAATGAAAATATTAAAATTCTTGATTGTTTTACAAATGCATCGTTGAGCAATAGTGATCATAATATTATTTACTATAGTATTAAATGGGAATATTCAGTAGTAAAAGGGTGCAGGACTATTTATAATTTCCATAAGGCAAATAAAGAGAATATACAACAACAACTTGCTACCATCTCATGGAAATGTATGTTGGCTAGGAAATCAACAAATGAAATGTGGGAAATTATAAAAAATGAGATTATGAATGTATGTAATATATATATAACAAAAACAAATAAATATGATAAAGGGATAAAGCCACGCTGGCTAACTAATAAAATTAAAAAGATGTTAAAAAGAAAAAGAAGATTATATAGATAATACATAAATCTGAAATGGATACTAATTGGTCCAAATTTAAGCAATATCAAAAGAAGTATAAATATTCTATAAAAAAAAGCAAAGGTCAAAATGGAATACAAACTTGCTAGCACAGCAAACAGAAATAACATTAATCAACTATACAGTTATGTAAATTCATTAAGGGGAAATAATAATGGTATTTCTAATATTACACACGAAAATAAACAAATAGAAGATCCCCAAGAAATAGCTACCATATTTAATAATTATTTTGGATCAGTGTTTTCAATTTAATAAAGGATATGCAGATAATATCCCCAGTGGAAAACATTTGCACATACTATAGAAATTACACCTAAGATTGTAGCTGATAAGATCAAAACTTTAAAAAAATTCCACTTCGGCAGGTCCAGATGAAATCTCAGCTAAAATACATAAATTATTAGTCCCAGAGATAACAGAACCTTTAACAATACTATATGAGAAATCACTTTCAGAACAAACTGTGCCTCTTGATTGATTAAATGCAATTGTGGTACCTATTTATATGAAGGAAAATAAAATTGATTGCACCAATTATAGACCTATAAGTTTGACAACTGTAATCGGTAAGGTTATTGAATTGATAATTAAAGATAATTTATATAACCATATAAAGAACCAGGGTCTCTTGGATCAATCTCACCATGGCTTTACTCAGGGTAGATCTTGTGTTAGTAACCAACTTTGTTTCTTTGAAAAAGTTTCTAAGGCTTTGGATCAGGGACAATCAGTTGATTGCATTTTCTTGGACTTATCAAAAGCTTTTGATAAAGTATCACATAAAGAAATAATTGAAACTTTAATAAATTTGGAAATAGATCACAGATTAGTTGGCTGGGTACAGTCCTGGCTTACACAGAGGACTCAATGTGTAAGCATAAATGGATATAAATCAAGGATAATAAAAGTGACGAGTGGAGTCCTGCAGGGGTCTGTATTGGGATCCTTGTTACTCCAATTATTTATATCAAAATTAGGTCAAGGAACTGATATGTGGATCAGCAAATATGCTGATGACACTAAAGTTGTGTGGATTGCCAATTCTGTTCTGATCAAAATTTATTTATTTATTTATTTATTTATTGAATTTTGATGACCAAATAGGCACACTGGGCCCTGGAGGTCTCTTTTTCAGGGGTGATCCAGGAGTTACAGGACAAAACATGGTAAACAGTAGTACAGATACAAGTTTTGGCATGACATTCTTACATGGATAAATCACAAACAGCTTTAAATGTAATAGCAGAGGATGCAGAGAAACTAGGCATGTGTTCAACATCGAGAAATGCTCAGTAGTGCATTTTGGTAGGCATAACATGGAGGTAAATTATCATCTAAAAACATTGTTCTCAGAAAACAACAGAGGAAAGAGACTTAGGAGTTATCATATCAAACAAATTAACATACGACAAGCGCTGTCAAACTCAGGCTATTAAAGCCAACAAAGTACTTTGGACAATTAGAAGAAATTTTAAAAGCAGGGAGGCAAGAGTGATCATGCCTCTACACAGAGCTTATGTAAGACCAGTATTGGATTTTGGTTACCCATTATGAGAATCACCTAAAGGAAATAATAGAAACATAGTTGAAAAAGTACAAAGAAAAATTACTAAATTAATTTATGAATGTAGAGATCTGAGTTATGAAAGTAGGTTGTCAAAATTAAATTTAATGTCTCTTCATTTGAGATGAATTAGGACAGATATGATGTTATGCTATAGTCTTTTGCAGGATTCCACTTGATATATGTAACCCCCCTGTTACCCAGGGTTACAAGAATCCCAGTAAGACCTAGTGGTAGGTAGGGAAGGCAGCTTGTGAAACTCCAGTTAAATGGATTTCACACTGTCTCACTCTGTTCTCAGTCTCAGCTGAGACTGAGGGATGACATCATTTTAGAACTGTCGCAGCTGCATAAGCCACACTGGAATGTTGCAGTTGGAGGTTAGAGTAGAACACTGGGAAATTTTAAGTCAGTTCTGTTGCAGTCTGTATTAGAGGAAGAAGGTGCTCTGCTGCAAGCGAGCCCTCAAAGCTCTAAGCTCTGTCAAAGAGCTATTTTTAAATAGGTGTGTATTCTCACCTGAAGAGGAACACAAGAAGAGCACAGTGAAGTGGTAGAGACCACTTTCAGTGGTTCAGGGTCCCATCCCTGCATGGATGGGGAGGAAGAAATCAGCCTGCTGCTTCCAGGTGCAACCCCATGGTCCGGCATAGGGAAAAGAAGCTGCCTGAGTTAAGTTCGAGCTGAGGCACCAGAAGTTCTGGACGAGATTTCTTTGAGGATGAAAGCTACTGTGGGGCATCTTCAACCAAGGGGTTCGCTCTGCTAAACGGCCAATGTGTTTTCACCTGAAACAAGATAAAACTAAAGTGACTGTTACTGTGGGGTCAGGAAAAGACAGCCAAGTACAGTTTGGAAGATGTGGAGATTGGACTGCTTAACTCTGGGGGGGGGTCTAGAGTAATGAACGCAGCCACTTATTAAGTATGTTCAAGTTCAGCACAAATGGGATGTAAAGACAGTAGACTGAATATGAATACATTTAAAAAGAATCTACATAACAAAGTGTTTTCAAGGATGAGGTGTTACAGTCCAGAGAAATGGCCAGATATGAATTATGGGAGAGCGAGGTGGAGACCCCCATCAGTAGTAACCAAATTCACCTCTATGGATTTGCTTTGGGACACCTGTTGCTTTCTCTCAGGTACTTGGCCAGTGCCTGAGGAAAGTACCCAGATGTAGGATTAATGAGGAAGATTCCCTGAAGGAGTCAGAAGTGCTCATAGGGGATTAGGGAGCCACCAGTAAATGTTTCCATGCTATATGGAAAGTGACCAAGTGGCTGGCAAGGGAGCTGATCCAGGAAAAACCCAGAGCAGCGTACAAGTTTGGGCTGTGTGCCCAGTGTGTTTCAGAGCCTGAGGGCTAAAGTGAAGAGGATGTGTTCTGATCTCCATAAATCTGCATTACCAGTAGTGTAGCCCCGTGGGGGTACATCTATGCTTTGTTTATTCTGTTGGATGTGAATAAAAGCCACACTTTAGAATCCCACTTCTGATATTGGACATTACAGTTATTGCTTCCTTTGTCCAGAGTTACTTGGATGCCCCTGTTGCAGAGTACAAACCCAGCCAATGTGCCAAGTGACATAGTCCTCCAGAATCCAGCCCACCTGGTATTGCTGTCAAGATGTAAATGACATACCTGGGTGGGGGTTACATATACAGAATTAGATTTTAATTTTAAAAACCATGACAAAGGTACTAGGGGACATCATTCGCAATTAAAAAATAATAGGTTCTGAACTGAAAATAGGAGAACGTTTTTCACACAGAGAGTAATAAATCCATGGAATGCATTACCTATGCAAGTTGTCAGTAGTAGTAATAAATAAGAGTTTAAAATGAAATTGGATTGTCACATACAAAACGTACATTACTTGAAGTATTACAATTAACTTAAAGGAGCACATATGGGCCAAAAGCCTTTTCTTAGCACCTCAAACCTTAGTATGAACCTTAGTAGTATTAACAACTGTGAAATTATTTTTTTCAGGCATTTCTAAGTGAGTTATCTCACAACACATTATTTTTTTCACTGTTGGCTCACAGCATCTTGAAATAATAAAAATAAACTGATCTGCTATAGATTTCAGAATTGAACATTTATGTCACACTGTGGTACGCCATTTTCAAGACATACCCTGTTATTGATTTCTTCTTTCATTTTTTTTTCAGCCCTGCACCAAGACAGAGTTTGAAACATAAGAAACACTTGCCCTGGTGGTTCGTTTTCGTTGGCTGGACTATACTACTGTGCACCAGTGCTGTCTCTGCCTACTTCACCATGCTCTACGGGTTCAAATATGGCAGGGAAAATGCCATCAAGTGGATGATCTCCATGGCACTTTCCCTCTTCCAGAGTATCTTTATCCTACAACCCTTGAAGGTAAATCTCTGTCCCTATAAACATCAGATTACCACACAATACCTCCTCAAAAAAAAAGAAATTCCTATGCAAACTGTATTTTAAGTGTAACAAAGGACCTATAAATCTTGCTCATCAGCCATTGCAGGGCTCACCAGGAGCAAATATAGGTATAGGGCCTGAACAGCTGTATATCATCTGGAGAAGGACAGGAAGAGGTCAGTAACTATCTAGTAGAGGATTGCAAAATGATCCAGGGACTGCAGGGTAAGACATATCAGAAAAGATTTGGCATTCTGTAGGGTGGACTTACAGAGTTATCTAAGTTAAGGAACAGCAAAAATAACGGGGCATAATTTTAAGCTACCAGGATGGGGGTTCAAAATGGAAGACAGAAAGAAATTCTACATTGAGTGGATGGAGGACAGATGGAACAATATACCCAGTGATGTGATCAATGCTAGAAATACCTTTGGGTTTAAAACCCAATGAAACATTTTCAGTCAGTAATTAGGACCACTACAAAATTCCTGTGCCACTCTGGCAGGACAGGACCTTCTGGAGGAAGCACCCGCACTAGTGATCAAGAGGAATGAGGGGACCTTCGCAGTGGAGACCCCAAGGAAGGTGGTAAAGGACCCCATAGGAGGAGGAAGCAACTTCTGGTGGGAGACTCAATTGTGAGGGGAATAGAATTGGGAATAGGAAAGGGGGGAGAGGCAGGTTAGGTGCCTACCTGGCGCCATGGCCCGGAGGGATGGGAAGCAAATCCTGTGGATCACTAGGGCAGTAGGACAGGAGGGAGAGTTGGATGTCATTGTTCAACTGGGGACTAATGACCTGGCTAGGGATGGGGTGGGATAGTTCAGGGGGAGTTTAGGGAGCTGTGGAGAAGTCTTAGGTAACTGGCTCAGTGGCTTTTGCTGAGGTGCTGCCTGTCTACAACAGGGAATAGGAGAGGGAACTCCACACCAGGAGTTTCAACTCATGACTAAAGGAATGGTGCAGAGAGGAAGGGTTCAGCTACATTGGGGACTAGTGACCCACCCAGGAGTCTAAGGGCCTACACAGGAGTGATGGCCTGCATCCATCCAGGAGGGGAACCGCAGTCCTCAGTGGATGGTTTAAATGTTACTTCGATGAACATTTAAACTAGCCAAGGGGGGGTAGTAGAAGGAATCAGAGAGTCAGAAACTGCTTTCCACCACAAGCTGAAGTAGAGAGTAAGGAGAACCCGAGGGGAGAGGAATCTCCCAGGGTACAAACTAATAAAGGGAACAGGGTGGTAAAGATAAAGGGAGAAGGAACAGAAGCATTAACAAAGAGAGGTTGGAAGGAGGAAGGGGGAAAAAAGGAACGGGAGGGCAACAAACAGAGTGGAATCAGAATCTGAAAGGCCAGGTATGCAAATGCTAGAAGTCTAAGAAATATGATTCTGGACCTAGAGGCCATCATAGCAGAGGCAGACCTGGATATTGTGTACACTATTGAGTCACAGTGCACTGAAAACCATGTCTGGGATATGGCCATATCGGGCTATACTCTGTGCAGGAAGGACCAGGTAGGAAGGCATGAAGGAGGTGTGGTGTTTTATATGAGGGAAAGCATAAAAGTCACAGAGATACAGGGAATAGAGGAGGAGGCAGAGGTACTGTGAGTCTTCCTGGAGATGGGAAATGGAGCCACTGTTTGCACTGGAGTGATCTACAGACCTCCAGAACAGAGGGAGGAATTAGATAAGGTACTGTTGGAAGCCACTGGCAGATGGCAGAAAAGGAGAAGGTGCTACTGATGGGGGACTTCAACCTGCCAGATGTGGATTGGAGCCTCCCATCAGTGCCTTCAACTAGAAGCAGGTACATGCTGGACTCTCTGCAAGGGGCATTCCTCAGGCAACTAGTTAGTGAACCCACCCATGATGGAGCAATACTGGACCTGGTACTCACTAACAGGGACAGTGTTGCAGATGCCCCGGTAGAAGAAAAAAAAGGGAGGAAGTCAACAATAGTCATGTTGGGAGTGATGCAATGCAGTTGTTGTCAACAGCAGTCTTCCAAGAGACATTCTGGAGGCTGCAGTGCTGCCCTATCAGCATGTACCTCTCTGGGTTGACAGCTGAGGTTGTTTGTCTCCAGGCGGAGTTGGCTAGGATTCGGGAGACCTCCCCCCCCCAAGGACCACCAATGCCAACCCCACTGCCTCAAAGGATGCCAGTAAAGAGGGTCTGCTGGACAACGGTGGTCTCAGGAAGGGTGAGGGAGGTTGGACAGAGGCACATACCACCTCTGATTCCACTCCATAACTCCTAAGCCATTCTGGCTGAGCAAGGCTATCCTGTGGGGACACCCGCAGTGGTAGACAAGGTGGATGCAGGGAACCTCCATGTGGAGCCCCCATGGGGAGGCAAGGACCCAGAGGAGGAAGAAAGCAACCCTAGGTGGGGACTCATTATTAGGGGATAGAACTGAGGTGTGGTGGAGGGGAGAGAGAGAGAATAGAGAGGTAAGGTGCCCACCCAGCACCTCAGCTTGAGGGATAGGAGGCACATCCTGAGGATCATGGGGCAACAGAACAGGATGGGAGCTAGACATTATTGTCCACCTAGGGACAAATGAACTGGCTGACAGTGAGGTTGGGACAGTGCAGAAGGAGTTCATGGAGTTGGGGAGGATTCTTAGACAGGTGGCACGCATGGTAACCTTCCCAAAAGTGCTACCTCTCTACGGCATGGGAGAAGCCAGGATGCTCCACACTGGGGGATTCAATGAATGTCTGAAGAACTGGTGTAGAGTTGAGGGTTTGGGCTTCACTGGGGACTGGGGGGCCCACCTGGAGAGATGTGGGCTTGTATGTGAGGGATGGTCTGCATCTGTCCGAGGAGGGGACCAGGATCCTGAGTGAAAGGTTTAAATGTTTAATTCACAGACATTTAAACTAGCCAATGGGAGAGATGGAATTATGCAGGAAAAACTCAACTGCCCCCCCAACAGGTCACGGTAGAACACAAAAGGATACTAAGGACATGGAAACACAAAGGACTGAAACAAGGGATAATGTCAGGGGACACAAGGGGAAGGGATGGGATGGGATCAGAGCAAATAGGGGCAAAGCCATCAAAACATGGAGGGCCATGTGTACAAATGCCCACAGCCTGGGTAACAAGATTTCTGACCTGGTGGCATTCATGGCAGAGGGAGACCTAGATATTGTGGCAATCACTGAAACATGGTATACAGAAAGCCAAGACTGGGACATTAATATACCTGGGCACACAGTCTACAGGAAATACAGGGAGGGCAAAAGTGGAGGAGGGGTAGCGATCTACATCAAGGAAGGGATCCAGGCAACTGAGATAAGGGGAAAGCAGGGAAGAGAGGAGAGGAGGCACTGTGGGTAACACTGGAGTCAGGAAATGGCACCACTATCCACACAAGGGTTATCTACAGACCCCCACCCAAGGGAGGAATCAGATAGGGTAATGCAAGATAGCATCCTTAAAATGGCAGAGAAAGGAGAGGTATTGTCACAGGGGACCTAAATATACCTGATGTTAACTGGAGGACCTGTGCTGCAGCTACATGCAGAACAAAGTCATTCTGAATGCCCTGCAAGGCATGCCTCACGCAGTTTGTGGGGGAAACCCACCCATATAAAAGATGGGGACACAAATGGAGACAGAATAATGGATGTATCAGTGGGCAGCCATCTGGGGTCTAGTGACCACCATACAGTATGGTTTAGGGTAAAGACAGTAGAAATCAAGCCACACTAAAGCCAGAGTCCTTGACTTCAAGATGACTGACTTTACTAAAATGGGTGAATGCCTCAAGAAAACATTGGCAAAGGGTGAGGAAGGGGGGAGTAGAGGTACAGTGGGAGAACCTCAAGAGAGCCAAAACAGAGGCAACAAGCCTTTGTGTGAAGCTCGTGAGCAAAGCCAGAAGAAAAAGAAAACCATTATGGTTTTCAAAAGAAGTGGCAGGGAAGGTTAGAGAGAAAAAAAATGGCATTCAGGAAATACAAGGAAACGTAAAGGGAGGAACACAAGGAACTGTAACAGGCAAAGCAGAGGGAGGTGGGTAAAGCAGTCAGAAGTGCAGAGGCAAAAACAAAGGAAAGGATAGCCCAGGCAGTGAAGGAGGGGAACAAAACCTTCTTCAGGTATATAAGGGAAAGAAGAAAGGCCAAGGAAGGGAGGGATGGAGAGGCTTAGTAAAGGAGAGGGAGGGCAGAGGGGACCTGGAAGACTGAGATACTGAATGAATACTTTTGCACAGTATTCACAACAGAAGGAGGAAGATGGACCGATATTAGCGAGTAGACACAGACAGTAAAGAGGAGTGGACACCAGTCCATTCATAGCGGAGAGAGTTCTAAAAGAACTCTTGAAACTGAAGGTGGATAAGGCAATGAGGCCAGATGAGACATCCCAGAATACTAAAAGAGCTCAGAGAGTTGATACTGTCACCACTGACAGCCCTATTCAACAAATCATTGGAGGAGAATAGCACTGGAGGAGGGCAACGTGATACCCCTTCACAGGAGTGGGAGCAAGGTAGAAACAGGTAACTATAGACTGGTCAGTTTTACTTCAGTGGTGGGAAAGATGATGGAATCACTGATAAAGGAACGGTTGTAGAATTTCTAGAAGTCAGCAGAACCCCAGAAGCAGAGCACAGGACCCAAGGCAACAAGGATTCACAACAGGAAAATCGTCTCAAGCAAATCTGATAGATTTCTTTGACTGGGTAAGAAGGGAGGTAGATCAGGGAGGGGCGGTGGACATGGCCTATCTAGATTTTAGCAAGACATTTGACACAGTCCTGCGCAAGAGGTTAGTAAACAAGTTGGGCAATCTGGGAGTAGGTCCCAAGGTGGTAAACTGGGTCAGAAATTGGCTTAGCAACAGGACTTAGAGGGTGGTGGTAAACTGAGTTCAATCTGAAGAAAGGGGGATAACCAGTAGGGTGCCACAGAGTTCAGTTCTTGGGCTAGTCCTCTTTAGTGTCTTTATTAGCAACTTGGCAGATGGACTTGAAGGAAAAGTATGCCTCTTTGCAGATGACACCAAGATCTGCAATTGGATTGACACTCCAGAGGGGTGGAGCAAATAAGGAGAGACTTGGGTACGTTGAAGGAGTGGTCAAGAGTATGGCAGCTCGGATTTAATGCCAAGATGTGCAAAATCAAGCACTTGGGGTCAAAAACCCAGGGGAAGAATACACAATGGGGGAAGTACTATCAACAACCAAAATGGAAAGGGACCTTCGGGGTAGTCATAACAAATTATCTAAAAGTAGTCAAACAATGTGAGAAGGCAGTGAGGAAATCCGGTGGAATGCTGGTGTGCAGAGGGAGAGGTATCACCAGTAGAAAAGAGAAGGTGATGATGCTGCTGTACAGACAGTTGGTGAGGCTTCATTTAGAATACTGCATGCAGTTCTGGAGACCTCTTCTCCAAAGGACATTGACAGGGTGGAGGCAGTCCAAAGAAAATTAATGAAAATGGTGCAGAGGCTACAACAGAAACCATATGTGGAGAGATTGAGAGAACTGAATATGTATACTCTGTAGGACAGGAGAGAGAAGAGGGATATGAGAGACATTCAAATACCTCAAGGGGATCAACAGAGTTCAAGAGGGCAGTATCTTTCAGAAACGGAGATGTGCAAGAACAAGGAGTCACAATATGAGGCTGGAGGGGGGAAGACTCAGGAGCAACGTGAGGAAGTATTTTTTCATAGAAAGGGTGGTAGATGCATGGAACAGCCTCCTGGAGGAGGTCGTGGGGGCACAAATAGTTGTTAAATTCAAGAATGCATGGGACAAGTAGAAGGCAAAACTAGTGGTAGACAGGAGGAGGTAGGCCACAGATCAGATAGGATCTGGAGCTTATATAGTAGGTAGGAAATTGGCAGACTAGGTGGGCCAGGCAGTCTCTATCTGCCATCAAGTTCTATGTTTCAATGTAGCTGTTAAGGTGGGAGGTCACTTGAGGACTAGTGATCACCGTCTGGTGTGGTTCAGTATAAGAATGGCTGCAGAATCGAACCACACAAGGGTGCGGGTCCTAGACTAAGGAGGGCAGATTTTAAAAAGATATGTGAATGCCTCAGGGATGACCTAGCATGGGTGGGTGAGCTGGATGAGATGGAGGAACAGTTGAAAAGGCAACAAACCTCTGCGTTAAACAAATGTGTAAAAGCAAGAGGAAAAAGAGACCACTCTGGTTCTCAAAAGAGGAGTCTGAAAAGTTAAAAGCTCAAAGCAAGAGCAAGTCACTTAACTTCCTTGTGCTCCCAGGTCACACCTGTAAACAGGCTTTCAGCTTAGTGTCTCTCTCCTGGTTACAAAAAAAAAAGGTACCATTCAGAAAGTATAAGGAGACTCAGAGGGAGGAGGATAGGAATGTAGTAAGTAGTAAAAATGTTTTATTCATACAAAAAATGAATAAGGATATCTCCACTGAGCCGAAGCTCCTTTACAGTGAGATCCAGGTGTCATTTCCAGTTACTCTTATAAGTTAACAATACATAACTGAAGGAAAACACATATACATTATAATTATAAATCAATAAATATAACACAGTTCCAAATCATAAAACAAACTAGGACAAGAAGAACATACAAAAAACAATAATTAATTCATAGTATACATTTAATACAAGTTACAATCTACCATCCTAAGATTCAAACTAGTTCCGTCATAACTAATTTTCGATAAGCCATTGTTTAATTTGGTGCAACTGAAATTTCCTCAAGGGGTCTAAGCTTCCCAGGCAATTTATTCCATATAGAAGGTCCGATATTAAAAAATGCTTATTCCCCAAGTCGCTTCTACGACTTGGAACTGCACAGTCCAAGTAATTAGCAGAGCGAGACCCTCAATAGGTCTTTTATTTTAATGGACTCAGCCATATATTTAGGGACTTTCCTGAGATACATTTTAACACTAACATAATTGTACTAAGAGCCCGCTTTGAGACAAAGTATGCCAGTCTAATTTTTATACATATCTACTCTATGTGCCCTCTTGCAGCTCCCAGTATAAATCTAATTAATTTATTATACATAACATCAAGCTTATATAGTTGCTCTTTAGACGCACTCCATATATATCAAATTACCATACTCCAATATGGGTAGTACAACAACAGTTACAACTAATTTTCTAGTTTCCAAAGACATACTATTTCTTACTCTATATAATGACCCCAAGCACTTACCAACTTTAGTCAAGGTACTATCTATATGACTGTCCCATTTAAATTTTGTATCTAAATACACCCCCAGATATTTATAACTAACAACTTGTTGCAAGATTCTTCCTGAAAATGTTTTAATTTGTAACCCCTCATTTTCAGTTTTAGACCTGTAACCCCTATGAAACACCATTACCTGAGATTTTTTTCATTCAAAACCAATTTAGATCTAAGCAAAAATTCCTGTAACTGATCAAAAGCCTGTTGTAATACTATTTGAATAGTTCTCACTGATGAATCAGCAAAATATACAACTGTATCATCAGCATAAAGATGGTATTGTAGCTTTGGTTGTTCAAACCCCAAATCATTCATATATAAATTATATAGTATAGGACCCAAAAATGGATCCTTGTGGGACTCTGATCGTAATCAATTTCAAATCAGATGACCACTCTAGTAGTCACTTGCTGCAATCTTGAGTCAAGATAATTTCAAAACCAATTTATAACTGACTCCAGACATACCACAGGTTTTAGTCTGGACAGGAGGATGCCGTGGTCCAGCGTGTCAAAGGCCTTAGAAAGGTCAACAAAAATTGCTCCCACTGGCATCCCCCTGTCCATGCTCTCCATTATATCTCCTGTGACCTTTATAAGGGCAGTGTTTGTTCCATGTTCGGGTCTAAAGCCGGATTGATAACTATTAAGGATTTCATTATCTTTCGGATATACCTGTAATTGTTTTGCAACTATTTTCTCCAAAATTTTAGAAATTGTTGGTAAAAGAGAAATTGGTCTATAATTTTCTAATGTATATCGGGGGGAAACAGAAGGAAGCAGGGAAAGCAGTAAGGAGTGCAAAGGCATAAACTGACAAGAGAATAGCCCAGGAGGTAACAAAAGGGGACAAGACATTTTTTAGATATATAAGTGAAAAGAGGAGGACCAGGGGAGGGAGTATAAGGTTAAAAATGGAAGTGGGAGACTGTACAGAGGGGGACCAGGAAATGGCAGAAATCCTGAAAATACCTGTTTTTCTGTGTTCACAGAGGAAGGAGAAGAGGGACCACAAAAAAAGTAACAGAAGCTTAAACGGGGACAGAGCGATGGGACCAGATGGGGTGCATCCAAGTGTATTGAGGGAGCACAGAAAAATATTGGATGCACCTCTGGCAGTTCTATTTAACAGTTCACTGGAGCAGGAGTGATTCCAGAGGACTGGAGGAGGGTGGATGTAGTCCCACTACACAAAAGTGGTAGCAGGGAGGAGGCTGGCAATTATAGACCTGTCAGCCTCACATCGGTGGTCAGAAAGTTAATGGAATTACTGCTGAAGGAAAGGATTGTGGAATATCTTGAATCTAGTGGGTTACAAGACCCAAGACAGCATGATTTCACAAGGGAGAGATCATGTCAAATGAGTTAGATATATTTCTTTGAGTGGGTGACCAAGGAACTAGATTAGGGTGGAGCAGTGGATGTGGCCTATCTAGATTTCAGTAGTGTTCAACAATGTTCTGCATGAGAAACTAGTAAGCAAGCTGGGTAGCTTAGGAGTGGGTCCAAAGGTGGTAAACTGGATAAGAAATTGGTTAGTGGATAGACAACAGAGGGTGGTGGTAAATGGAGTTCATTCCGAGGAAGGGAGAGTGACCAGTGGGGTGCCTCAGGGATCAGTGCTGGGACCGGTCTTCTTTAATGTCTTTATAAGTGAGTTCTAGGTGAGACGTGAGAACTTTGAATGTGGTGATATTCTTAGAACTGCAAACTGAAAGTTCAAAGACTGTTGTTTTATTTTCCAGTCATCCAGGATTTTAAGACAGGCAAGGCAAGCAGGACCTGTACACAAAACCTACTGATAGAAACAGTTTACTGTATGCAGACAGTTGTCACCCAGTCCACACTATCAGCAACCTATCCAAGGGATTATTCATGTGGGTAAAACGTAACTGCTCCAGTGATGACCTATATGAACAAAATCTGGTCAGAGCCAATATGGCTGTGGAGAGCTTTTAGGAGTGGCAAGAGTGTGGAAAAGAATATGCAGTGCTTTCGTTGCACCAGAGTCAGCAGATAAGTAATACTGCAGCAGTTACAGTACTGCACATGTGTAATACTCGCACACGTGAAGTTTGCCCAGTCATTCTGAAACAATATGCATGATGCTGATGTAACTCTTGCATGCGCATTAGTCATGCACGCGCAGTTTAAGTCAACATCACCATGTTCCACAGGTGTCGGCCAGTACTGCAGTTGCAGGACAGAAAAGTAGTATGCTGGGAAGTGGGTATGTTTATGCGCCCGCGTGGGAAGGGCTGCATAAACAGAATCACTGAAAACTATGTCGAGCACTGTGGCAGCACATCAGAAAGCAGTCGGTTACATGCCTTCACAGTGCTGTTATACAGATCTGATGATGGCATAACATCTGTGGAGCTTGTGCCATGCAGCTGTACAATCAGACTCGGAAGAGTCTCTTAACAAACAAGAAATCTAGTCTGGGACTTGCTTGTCATCTCAGTCACTTTCTCATTCTTTTCTAAGCAGTAATTTCTGCCAAGTGTGCCTTAGCCATATTGATCTCAGTGCTAGTAGACTACTTCTGGTTTCCCCTGATTGTATTAGGTGGGGGGTAGTAGCAGCCTTGAAGTGGTAGCTGCCGTGGTGGCATGCTCTGTATAAAAGGGGTGCCCATGCTCGTCTGCACATTTTAAATGATGCCTTTCCTTGTTTTGATGTAAAAAACTGTCCCTTCAACACAAACACGAAGATCAGTTATGGCCTCCATCCCCCTTTTGCTTCAAGTGAGGAACGTCATCGTGGGTTTGTGCAACCCCTGGGTAGCACTATCCCCAGTGTTATACCCTGATTACTACCCTCCTGATTACTACCCTGGACAATAGGCTAAGAGGTTTGGGTTTGCTAACAGATAACAGTTTTAAACAATGCACAGTGCCTCCACTCAGAGTGTTCTTTACGCGGGCTAGCTGTTACCAGGTATAACGCCATGAGATGTTACACCACCCACCACAACCATTTACCTTCCCCAGACATGCCCCATTAGATATTTCCCCACACTATAACATTTTGCATTTTATTTATTCATTTGGATTTTGGTAACCGGGTAAGCCCACTGAGACCAGAAGTCCCTTTTTCAGGGGCGACCCAGAATTAGTAACATAAAGAGACATTTATAGGCAATATTTACGGCAATTACATATTATACACACATATACATTGCAACAGCATACAGAGATAGGACAATCAGGCTCACAGTTTGACTTCAGTCACGATTTACAGCTATTACATTAGTTTCATAAATAAACATTAGTAAAACAGCATCCAGCAGTAGACATCAGGGTCACATTCAGACACCTGGTTATCCACCAGTTAGAAGTGTAGTTAGTCAGCACAGAGGATTAACGTCTTAGGCTCATTTGAAAAGAGACAGGATGGAGGAGGTTCAGAGCAGTTCAGCAGGCATGAGACCTAGGCTTGGGAGCTAACGGTTGCAGCCACAGAGGCTAAGATTGAGTAGATAAAGTTTGAGTCCAGACTTGAACTGGTTGAGGGTGGGAGAGTTAGTCAAACTAGCTGGAAGAGAGTTCCATAGGTGGGAGGCAGCAAATTTGAAAGGCGCTTGCCTTGGTTGGGCGCATCCGAGGATGTCAGTAAGTGTTTCATGGATGATCGCAAGGTTCTGGTTTGTTCTTTAGGGTGAGTAGTCCGCTAAGATGGGGAGGAGGACCTAGGGTAGAGAACTTGAAGGTAAGACAAGTGGCGCAGTACACGGTTGTATCACGAGTGGAGCCAGTTAAGTTCCCTAAATGCCTGTGATGATGCCTCCTAGGAGAGGAGCTTGTGGCGAACCGTGCCACTCGATTATAGAGTACGGAAAGTTTGTTGAATTCCGACTCTCAGAGGAATTGTAGTAGTGGAGCACCATATAGAATGGTGGGGAGAAGATTACAGCTGGCAATTGTCCGTCATGCAGCCAGGGATAAGGAGTCCCCCAGCCAGTAGAGGAGACCAAGTTTTTGGTGGATGGCCCGGATTACTGAGTCAGTGTGGGACCTGTAGGTCATCTCCTGGTCAAGATGGATCCCAAGGTATTTAAAGCTGCTCAAAGTCTCAACTCTTTTTCCTTGGTTGGTGCTGATCTGGAGCATCTGTCTTCTGTCAAGGCCCAAGTGTCTAGATCCAAACAGCACTGCTTTGGTTTTATCTTCGTTGAGTATAAGGGAATTCGCAGAGAACCAAGTCTCAAGCATTGAGAGAGACTGTCCTGCAGTTTTGTGGAGATGACACTAATTAAAGACTCTCTCTCTATTAATATGCTCATGCAAAGGATTTCAAAAACAGTAACAATCAATTTATTTAGGGGACAAGGAGTTAGGAACGAGGAAGTGGAATAGAGGTTATCTGATTGGCTATTTCCATATGTACAAGTATGACTGATTTTGCTGGTGAAACCTCCAGCTGGGTGGCTACATTACTAATAGAAAAAAAGGCAATCACATTTCTCTATTTGACAAACAGTACCCAGAGCCCTGGCTATCTAGCTGCTGAAAAATTAGATGTTACATTCACAATTACATTTTTACCCAGACTGGTACCAGTCCCAGAACAGTATGAAACCCCACAATCCCATACCAGACACTGGGTACCCAGATACCAAAGTCCTAGATGTTACAGGCCTGGTGGATGTTGCAGCTGGTCAAGTTGGGCATCTTTTGATTTGAAGGGAGGCAAAAATCGGAGACTATTTATTTATTTAGTTTTTGTTTACGGGTAAGTACACTAGACAAGTTTTATGCCTATTTTCAGGAACGACCGGGAGAGTACAAAAGGTAAAACAGGTACATTGATACAGTAATTGGTTCCAATGAATACATTCAGGTACAAAACAGGAGAAAAGACAATTTTACAGTTTTACATTTACGTGGAATATACACCCAGATACAGTGCTGGGGCAAGGTATAAGTTAGAGATAAATTCAATGACCAACAGGGCTGGTGAGGATTATGAGCATAGTAACATCATAGCGTCGGTCAAGCAAGGGAGGGGGGATTTGGATGAGGACATAGCGCAAGAGTGGTGACGCCAGAGCAGGAGAGAAGAAGCCGGCACCAGTGGACACCGGGAGACTAAGGAGGCTTAGGACATTCACAGCGAGAAGCCACCTTAAGATGATCCCACAGGGAGGTCCGGAAACTCTTGTGAGAGGAGGCAGTACAGACTCTTTCAGGAAAGGAGTTCCAGAGCCTGGGGCCATGGACAGCAAAACTCCGGTCCCCCATGTTGGTGCGGGAAGTAGGTACACTTAGTAGGCCGGGGCCTTGGGATCTAAGCAGGTAGGGGGAGAGGTCAGCAGGAGCAAGAATATATTCCTACAATGGCTGTAGACATCTAAAGAACAAGTAGGCAGGGATTGCCTGCATTTTGGCAGAAGTAGCAGGACTGACCCAGCTGAAAACAGCAAGACAGGGATTGCCCTGTGCATCACAGAAAGACAGGGATTGCCCTGCATATCACAGAAACCAAATATTCAAGGACAAGCTACTTGGCTAGATCTTGGATTTCACATCCTGAACATTCAGCACAATAATTCAAAGTCCTGTCCAGTATAATTAAAGAGATACTTTTGTCAAGCATCCATATTCATTTGCAACAAAGTCACATCCAGTACATTTAAATATCACGTAGGCATCCTTAGACAAAGTCTCATCCAGAATAAATCAGACACAAACAGTTTAGGGCCTCCTGTCCCATGAAGGGACAAAGCGAGCTTTGCTGACAACTCCACAAGGGCAGAAACTAACCCATAGGGCAATGACAAATATCAACACATTTATATGATTAACTATCAAAACATTTTGATGCACATACAATTGCCATTTGGGCAGCAGGTAAAATGCATCCGCACAATTTCCAAACAAGGCAGTCTCTGTTGGGGCTTAGTGGACCAGAAAGATAGCTCTAAGATCTCATACAAATTCAGTAGAAAAAAAATATCCAATAGTGAGGCTTGAGGCCTCCAAGATTACTTTTAAGGCTTCTCTCTTGCACCCCGGGGGGTGGGGTACAAAGGTACTTAGGCAGGTCCTCCACAGGTCATATATGCAATCAAAGGCATCCTGGTGATCTCAGTCCTCTCATAACTGAGGCATTGGTCAAGCGCTCTCACCGCTGTTTGGTAACATCTGGTCTTCGGTCCACATCTTTTCCAACATGGGAGGGAGGCTAGCCCTGGAGGACAATCCTGGCAACCTCCAGACTAGCAGTTTCAGCAAGCAAATTACTTTTAACTATTAACTTTAATTGAAAATAACAAATGTCCCTCCATGCTGGAGGGGGCTTGCTAAGTGGCCCAGGCCCAGAAGCATGACAGGGGCCTGAGCCTCCACCCCTGTGGGGGGCTCCCAGCAGGCTGGAGTCTGCTCTCCTCTTCTCTCTCTGGCAAACAAACCTCAAGAAATGCTGTCAAATACTGTTTCTTATAGGGCTCCTTTTCAACTCCTGATTGGTAGAGAAGATGGGGTGACAGATCTCCGAATGGCTGGGGGAGCTGTCAATCACAATTCTCAAGGCACAGTTGGTCTGGTGAATTGGTGCCTAAAATGATGTCCCTGTAAGTCCCCATAAGCACTTGGAGTTTACCCAAGAGGTGTAATGAATGTCCCACATGTCCTGGCTTTATAGTCCTAGCTTTCCAATTGACTGTGGCTGCTGGCAATGGTTGCTTAACCCACTGTTCCATATAGCAGATCAGATACAGTCCTGAAATAAAGTTCTGGTGCAGCCAGGAAGAAATAAATATTTTCAATGTCCCACAGTTCTTTAGCTTAGTTGATATTCTTGCTGTACTGCACAGATGAATGGTATGGCTCTGATCGTTTTCTTGTCACTGTTGCACACATTCAAGATCCCCCGCAGCAGCTGACAGGCTGACAAATAGAGTCCCAAAGTTCTGGTTTCCGCCAGAGAAAAACATTTATTTTAATGTAAACATTCTTCCCCACAATACAGCAAATCCCAAAATGCAGCAACAGGTAAAATATAAAAACATCAATTTTCTCTCTTTTTCAGCGAAGCTGAGAATGGCTACCCTGGAGCAGTCAGACACACATTATGCAGTTATTCAGGTGACCAGGGCCCAGCTCAGGCATACTTAAATGAGCTCCAGTCAAACGCTTTAATTTTTCACTGGGCGGCCCCCAACAGACTGTCTGTGGTCACTGGGTCCCAATTAGGTGAATCCAGGACCACGGCATAGTCCCTAAGGTGACCGCAAAACAGTGTTGTTCCACCTTAAAAGTCGCTTGCGCCTATAATTCCTGCTGCCCTGAGGCAGCACTTTAAAAGGGAGATCTCAATCGTGTTTTTAAGCCCCGAGGGGACAGATTTTCATTCAGGCTGTAGGCTGGGGCACCAGAGGAGCAAAACAAGACCTGGGAGACCAGAAAAAAATATGGCAGGATATCAGGAGAAACCCGGGACAGACAGGAGGAAGACAGAGTGGCAGGGCTAAGGTAAGCCCAGGCAGGCTTTTAGGAACCCCCATTGTCAGGGTGGGTTACATTTGCATCAGATGTACAGTGGCAGCCATAGATACAAAATATTGTTAAACAGTAATCAACTGTATATAAAAGCTCTTTTTTTTTAATGTGTGCTTTCTTATTGTTGTCAATATCACTCCACCCATGTGTACTCTGCCACTGGATTTCTGTACCCCATGTGCATTATTTTGCATTTTTGTGTTCAGAACAAAATGCCTTTCAAATGAGGGTAGTCAGTAATCTAAATTCTTTATAGTTTTTTATGTTTCCTTGCGCGTGTGCAAGAAACATCTTGTGGTAGAAAAACATTTCAGAGGTGTGTCAGGGACAGAGTCCAATGCCTAGCAATTTACAGTGGGTTTGTCCCTGGCAGACCAATGAGCATGCAACCAGACTGTGACACCAGCCAGTTTCACAGCTGGAAGCCGTTCTCTAGTTGAAAGGAATAAAGTGCTCGAATGAGAGTGCTTCATTCCTTTCATTCATACTGATCTTATTGCTTGTCTCCCCACCCATCCTGCAGATGTCCAGGTACCCAGCCACACACTGCATCCCCCACTCTCTGTGCCATAAGCAGTAAACAGTCAAAGCAGTAAATAAATAAATAAATATTATTCATCCTTCCCCAGACAGACATCTGCATTGAACTTGTTTGTGTCTCTGTGTGAATGACAGTGCATGTTCTTGTCCCTAGAGCTCCTCTCTCTCTCCAGTGCTTCATGTGTGCCACAATGCCCAGCCTGAGCATTGCTCTCTGTGATGGTACCCACTGACCTGCCGAGTGGATCTCCTAGTGTCCATGCTGCCTCAGTGTGCCCCCACCCTGCTGCACAATACAAGGAGCAGAGTGCTGAGAAGTGAGGCAGCATTGCCTGCAGAGCTGTGGCTTAACCCTGAGCAGCGGGAGACAGAGAGACATGGGCTACAGGGACAGACACCGAAGAGGAGAGACAGCAGTGCCCCCCCCAAAAGAGCGTAAGAGCACAGGATCGAAAAAGGTGGTGAGTGGTACTAGTGTCAGGGACAGAGCAGAGAGAGAGTCCCCAAACAGTGACAGCAACATGCTGAGATGTGGCAAGTAAGTGAAATGAGAGTAATCACTAGGTGACAGGCTGTCACTATTGCAGCACCACCTTGGCAGTGTAAAATTGGGGGCAGTGTAATGTAGTGACCATAACCACAATGACCGGTGGCTCCCAGACCTGCACCTGAACAAACATTCATTTAATGGGTGGCCTGTCCCCTAGCAGAATCTACTGCCCCCCCCACCCCTGAGAGAGACACAGCAACAGTGAGAGCTGCTTCCAGTGTGGCATAAATGTGCAGGTCCTATCTAATCTTCCTGGACATAAAGTCTCCACCACTCATTCACACCAATGGGACTATGCGGAGGTGCTAGGACCCAGGGAGCAAAACTCTTTAGGAGGGCCATTGCTTAGGTAGGGCTACGAGGAAGCAGCACCACGAGCTCGGCTTGCGCCATATAGGCTACCTTGGCATTGACCCTCCAACTGCCACAGTTCCTTTTTCCTGTCGTTGAGTGCGCTTCTGTGATGATGTCGCTCACACGCCGGAGTCAAAACTTCACGTCAATATGTCAGCAGCTATAGTCTTTCAGTTTGATTAGTTCTATTAGTTTTATTATTTTGTTGCCAGTTTAAAAGAAAAATAAAATTATTGAGTACATTTTCATTTGAAGAAGTCTTTAACCCTCCTTGAAGGAGCCAACTATGAATGGGGCAGTTGACGGTAGAGAGACTTCACATGAAAGCTGTTCTGTCAGCAGGGCTGGGTCTGGTCCACCACCCTCTACGGAGGGAGATCTGACTACAGGTAGTCCGGTGCTCGGGGGATGGGCGTTCTTCCCGAAAGCACAAAAAGAAGCAGTCCCATTCTCGATCCTTGTCAAGGACTCGGCACTGCTCGGCCTTGAGTTCTTCTTCAGCCTCCCAGTTGAAAAAGAAACAGCATCGCTCGAGGTCACCTTCTGGTACGTCTGCACATCGATCGTCGGTTACCAGAAGCAGGAACCAGACTCCGTGCCTTCTGGGGTCCCCTCTAACCCCTGTTTCTGGTGGCAGGCATCCTCAACTCTGGAGTCCATCCCCGCCTACTGGGGGGTCTTCTGGTGAGCAGTTTCACCATTGGGCTGCTCTTATAGAGCAATGAATTCGGTGGTTGTCCAGTCTTCCTGAGTCGGCGAGTCCATCACTGGATCCTTTATTCCTGTCAAGTTTTAGACCTGCAGGCAGGGCGGTTGGGGCTTCCTAGTCATGCAGCGCCTTCTCCGGCACCATCAACGCCACGCTCTGGTGTTTATCCACCTCATATGACTGTGGCGCAAGGATCTACACCAGTGTCTTTACCTCCTGTTGAATTTTTTCATTTTTCCTCAGCGGGTTGGGAACTTCTAATTTGGCACCACTGGCTGCGGAGCCCACTTCTCTGGTGCCATGCTTGGTGCCACATCCTGTGCCAGTGCCACCTGTGTTTTTGACGCTGCCTCCTGTAATGGCGCCAAGAGCACCTGCAGTGCCATATGCGATACAGGGGTTTTGACTCTGATTCACACTGCTTCTCCTCCTCCTCCTCCTTCTTTTCCTCCTTTTCCTATCTATACAGTCCCTTCGGGACTAGTAAGAGATGATGTTGAGCCTGATCCTGATGTTCGATTGGAGGATGACTTTGATGATGATTCCTCCCTAGGGGCAGTGAATAAGCCTCTTTCAGCAGAGCCTCTGGTCGAGGACCTTTCCTTTAAGTCTCTGCTTAGAAATTTGAATACCACTCTCTCTCTCTCCAGACTTCGGAAAGGGATCCTGGGAAGTTTCTGTGTCTGCAGTACCTGCACTTTCTGGACATTCTTGTGGAATTGACTCCCTCCGTGCAACCCTCTTTTAAGACACTTTCGCAAATGGTGTGGGATAATCCAGCACTTATTCCTCTGTGGCTAAGTCCATAGACAGGAAATATGCCCTCCCAAGGATTGACCCATTCTGGCCTCACAAGCCTTTACTGATGCTATAGTTGTCCTGGCAGAGAATGACAAAGCCGTTCTTCCACAAGAATCTATGGCACATCCAACAAACAAAGAATCTCACAAAATCAACACTTTGGGAAAGCGAGTCTTTGCTGCTTCCACCCTGGGTATGCATTGCTAGCTACCAGGGCTACTTCTCTCAATATGAATATACACTCTGTCATTCACTCAAGGCTACAGTAGGAGCTCTTCCAGATTCAGAAGTTAACACAGAGCTTCTTCAAACCGTTACTAGAGGTACTAAATCCAATAATCAATAGCTCAAAGCTGCCATGGATGCCTTTGACACTGCCTCCAGAGCAGCAGCGACTGGTATTTTCACCCGCCACTCTTGGTTGCGCACCTTAGGCTTCACAAATGATGCCTAACAGAGGTTATGGCCTTGCCTTTCGATGGTATGTACCTGTTTATACTCGTGTCTAGCAGGCGCTAGAGACTACACAGAAGACTAGAATGGCCATCAAATGGCCAGACCACCATCCACAGCCCCTCAAAGGGGTGGGAGCAGGTGTCAGTTTCATAACTATCAGTCCTTTCATGGTAAAGGCAGAAGGGACTTTAACAGAAACCAAATCCCTCAGCCACAAAAGAAACGAGCAGAATGAATAGGGCCCCAAAGTGCTTAGTGCCACCCTCTGAGATCCCGACCCAAGTCCCACCTCAGCTATCTGAGGGGGACTCTTCCTCTGTAGTAGGAGGGCATCTGACTCAGTTTTATGACCAATGGAAGTCAATCACATCAGACAAATGGGTGCTCAGAATAATCCACAAGGAGTACTCTCTAGATCTGTCAGAAACCCCTCTGGATCATCCACCCAAATGACAGCCCAGGCTGTCTGTCTCTCAGTCAGACCTTCTTGCTTCCGAGATCCAAGGTCTTCTAAACAACAGGGCAGTAGAGGTAGTCCTGCTGGATCAGTGAAACACAGGTTTCTACTCCCATTACTTCTTAGTTCCAAAGAAAACAGGCGTCATGCACCCTATTTTCGATCTCAGGAAGTTAAACAAGTTCCTTGACAAGGAAAGGTTTAAGATGATATCACTCAGTACACTCTTGCCTCTGATTCATCAACATGATTGGCTAGCCTTCCTGGACATGCAGGATGCCTACCAACATGTTCCCATTCATCCAGATAACCACAAAATACCTCAGATTCGTGGTGTTGGGTGAGCACTTCCAGTTCAGAGTCCTGCCCTTTGGGCTATCCTCAGCGCCTCAAGTTTTTACAAAGTGCTTTGCAGTTCTTGCAGTGCATCTGAGGAAGCTCAGAATTCAGGTGTTCCCGTATCTGGATGATTGGCTTCTCATGAGCCCCTCCAGATAAAAGACTCAAGAAGCCTTAGCTATGGCTTCAGAATTCCTCATATCCATGGGAGTCCTGCTAAACTTGGGAAAGTCACAGCTACAGCCCTCCCAGTGGCTCCTCTTCATAGGAGCCCTTCTGGATACCTCCAACGTGAAAGCCTTTCTTCCAGAGGACAGAAGGAGCGTCATCCTCCAGATGGCCCGCTTCATCAGTGAAAACGTCTCAGTCTGAGCTCTCTCAATGCAGCAGCTGCTGGGTCTCATGGCATCCTTAGTGTTCACTGTGCCTCTGGCTCGCCTTCACATGAGAACTACTTAGTGGATGCTCAGTACTCAGTGGTTAATGACCACACACCCACAGTCCTTTGCATCAAGGTGACAGAGCCTCTGAAATGGTCACTCACCTGGTGGACTCAGGAGACAAGCTCTGGAAGGTTATCCCTTTCACTGTAGAATTCCAGATATCCATCACCACAGATGCATCCTTACTGGGAGGGGGAGCTCACTGCCAGGACCTCCATACAGGGTCGATGGAGTCAGAATGAGACTCAGCTTCACATAAATGTTATAGAAATGAGAGCCATCCTGTACACAATCCAAGTCTTGAAGGACATACTCTCTCACAAGATCATTCTCCTTCAAACGGACAACAAAGCAGTGATGTACTACATCAACAAGCAGGGTGGAGCACACTCTTACTCCTTATGCAGGGAAGTAATGAGAGTGTGGGAATGGTGCCTGGAGCACAAAGCACTGATCCAGGCGGTCTATCTGCCGGGAATACAGAATGATTTGGCGGATCATCTCAGCAGAATGGAGACAGACTCTCATGATTGGTCTCTTGACACAAACATCGTGCAATCACTTTTCAAAGAGTGGGGAACTCCAGATCTGGACCTTTTTCTGTCCCTACTCAATTCAAAACTGCAAGAGAACTAGCAGGATGTCCTGCACAAATGAGAATGCTATAAATCCCAAAATAAAGGTAAACACAGTTTGTGGTGAAGAAAACAGCTTTATTGCTGTATTAACTCACAGATACAGATACTGGGAAGAACCCAACAGCCTCAGTGCTTTGCTCCAATGAGCTTCTTCAGGAGGCTAACTGTTGGTGTCACAAATGGTAATTTATATTGTAATCAATTAGCCATTCCTTGATTAAGTAATAAAATTACATGTGCTTCCATGTAATAGGTGTTCTGCTTGATTATGATTAAATAATCACCATCACTTTTCCACTCAGTAATCCCTAGCTTATTATAAGTACAGAATTAAAGCAGTATACTGATTGAAATGAAATAAGAAAAAAACAAAATATAAAATTTAGACAAATAGAAAAATGTAATACATTTTGTATATTCTATACATAATGGAAATAAATAGGGAACAGAGTTTCTGGCAGTAGATGATTATGTGGCTTCAAAACACATTTTAAATTATGTATTTTCTTTGCTAAACAACTTTCTATTAGTTCATACTGTCATGAAGTTTGTACTTAAATATAACACAAATATATATGAAAACAGAATTAGCCCAGGAATAACTAGGCACAGGGAACTGTTTAGACCAAAGATAAATAAACAAATGACGTAAATTTAGTTGACTCCAAGTCCCATTAGTAATAATAAGGAATTTATTTTATCATCCTCTGTTAGTTCAATAATTCAAACACAAATTCATATGAACAAACCAAATTAGCCTCACAAAGAAATGAAAGAGATTTTTCAGAACTTCCTTATTTAAATGACAGTACAAAAGTATGGGGGGGTTGTTAAGTGCTACAACATGTATATTAGCATAAGGTTTTTAAAAAATCACAGTGTTCTGAAACATAAACATGCACAAATATATGTGACACTGGAAAGAGCAAACTGAAAAGTTTCATATGGGAGTTGCATCTTCCAAGTTGCAGAGCAGAACAAGTTTGAGCTCACCATATCATTCAGCTGAAACGAGAAAAAATATTAAATTAATACTGCAACACATGTATTATTAAGCACAGTAGTACAAATGTAGAGAATCATAATATCATTAAATGTCCAAAAAATGCATCCTCAAGATTAAGTCCTTACATATTAAATACTTCCATTCAGATTATATCACTTAGTTTGTTTAAATTTAAACATGTTATAAATATGATTTATACTCAAAGGATGTTGGGTTCTTCCTAGTATCAGTATCTGTGAGTTAATGCAGCAATGAAGCTGTTTTCTTCACCACGAACTGTGTTTACCTTTCTTTTGGGATTTATAGCATTCTCATTTGTGCTGGATGTCCTGCTAGTTTTCTCGTAATTATAGGTGTGCCTCACCTTAGTCCTAGCACTTGAAAATGCTGTGAGTGCTATGGAAACTGTTTTCTTCAACGCAAAACTGCTTCTCTTCTGCTCCAGAAATTCAGGACCTGCCACTTTTTGTCAGGATGCATTCAGACTGAGGTGGACGAGATGTTTTCTGTACTCATTTCCTTCTCCTTCTCACCTAGTTCGGAGGGTGTTGCTCAAAGTAGAGGCACGGGGAGCACAATGATCCTCATCATGCCATTCTGGCCTCGTCAGATCTGGTTTCCATTAATCAACAGATTATCGGAAACTTCTCCAAGACAGCTTCCACTTCTTACGAACCTGTTGACCCAGGCCCTGTGGTCCATCCCAACCTGAAGTCCCTTCTCCTCCATGCCTGGCTCCTGAAGAGATAGAGGTGAACAGGTTTAACATTTCATGTAGGATCGCAGATATTCTGTTAGCTGCACGCAAGCTAGCTACCCGGAAAATGTACATGGCTAAGTGGAAGCGGTTCTCCATCTAGTGTGCAAAATTCTCCTGGAATCTGTTTTCCTGCCCACCAAAGAAGGTCCTAGAGTATTTTCTAGATCTCTCAAACACAGGCCTGCAATACTCAACCGTGAAGGTTCACCTTTGCGTAATTTCAGTGTGCCATGAGCCCATACACTCTGAGTCTCTGGCTCAGCTACCTGTGGTCATGAGGTTTCTTAAGGGCATTCTGCATACTAGGCCACCAGTCAGACAACTGGCAGCCACCTGGGACATTAACCTTGTGCTAGACATGCTCACCCATAAACCTTTCGAGCCCCTAGCTACTTGTGAGCTGAAGTTTCTGACTTGGAAGACTGCATTCCTTGTAGCCATCACTTCCACTCACAGAGTGTCTGAAATACATGCTTTAGTTAAAGATCCTCCATATACTGTATTTCACAAAGACAAGGTGGTTCTTAGGACCCACCCTAAGTTTCTACCCAAGGTTGTCTCAGAATTTCATCTGAATCAGCCCTTGGTCCTTCTAACATACTTCACAAACTTCCAAAATGACGGAGAGCGTATCCTGCATTCTCTGGATGTGAAGAGAGCTTTGCAGTTCTATTTAGACAGAACTAAAGAAATCAGCACATACAGTGGCGTGAAAAAGTATTTGCCCCCTTCCTGATTTTCTCTATTATTGCATATTTGTCACACTGGATGTTTTCAGGTCTTTAGAGAAAATGTAATATTAGATAAAGGGAACCTGAGTGAACAAATAACACTTGTTTTTTTTAATTTCACTTATTTAATGAAAAAAGTTAACCAACACCAACTGGCACTGTGTGAAAAAGAATGCCCCTTACACTTAATAACTGGTTATGCCACATTTAGCTGCAATGACTGCAACCAAACACTTCCTATAATTCAATATCAGTCTTCACATCGCTGTGAGGACTTTTAACCCACTCTTCCTCACAGAACTGCTTTAATTCAGTAACATTTGGTAGGTTTTCGAGCATGAACTGCTCGTTTCAGATCCTACCACAGCATCTCTATTAGGTTTCAGTCTGGACTTTGACTAGGCCACTCCAAAACTTTAATTTTACTTCTTTTTAGCCATTCTGATGTGGACTTGCTTTTGTGTTTTGGATCATTGTCTTGCTGCATGACCCAACTACGCTTCAGCTTCAGCTGACGGAAGGATGACTGGACATTCTCCTTAAGAATTTTCTGGTACAGAGCAGAATTCATGGTTCCTTTAATTATGGCAAGTCATCCAGGTCCTTAGGCAGCAAAGCATCCCCACACCATCACACTACCACCACCATGTTTGACTGTTGGTATGGTGTTCTTACTGTGGAATGCTGTGTTTGCTTTACGCGAGACATTATGGGATCCATGTTGTCCAAAAAGTTCCACTTTGGACTCATCTGTCCATAGAACATTTTCCCAAAAGGCTTGTGGATCATCCAGGTGCTTCTTGGCAAATGAGAGATGAGCATTTATGTTTTTCTTGGTTAGCAGTGGTTTCCTTGCTACTCTCACATGAAGCCCATTTTGCCCAGTCTCTTTCTGATTGAGAGTCATGAACACTGACCTTAGCTGAGGCAAGAGTAGCCTGCAGTTCTTTGGATGTTGTTTTAGGATCCTTTGAGACTTCTTGGATGATTTTACACTGTGCCCTTGGAGTAATTTTGGCAGGCCGCCCACTCCTGGGAAGGTTCACTACTGTTCCAAGTGTTCTCCATTTGGAGATTATGGCTCTCACTGTGGTTCGATGGAGTCCCAGAGCCTTAGAAATAGCTTTGTAACCCTTTCCAGACTGACAGAGGGCAACAAATTTTTTCTCGATCTTTCAGGAACTTCCTTTGATCATGGCATAATGTGCTTGTTGAATCTTTGTGCTGGCAACATGACTCTGATGGTAAGGGCCAAAATAAGTGAGGTTTATATTGAGCAGGGCTGGCTGTAATCAAGCCTGGCTGTGTTCAATCAGCTGACTCTAATTATCCCTTTAATTGGGTTGATTTAACTAGGGGCAATTACTTTTCACACAGTGCCAGTTGGTGTTAGTTAACTTTTTCATTAAATAAATGAAATAAGTAAAAAAAAAAAGTGTTATTTGTTCACTCAGGTTCCCTTTATCTAATATTATATTTTGTCTAAAGACCTGAAAACATCCAGTGTGACAAATATGCAATAATAGAGAAAATCAGGAAGGGGGCAAATACTTTTTCACGCCACTGTAGATACATAGATACATAGACAGTGTCGGCAGATAAGGGCCTATGGCCCACCCAGTCTGCCCATTTGAGCTTGTAAGTTCAGTTTGTTTTCCTAGAAGTCTGTTGCCCCTTCCCCCTGACCTCCAGAATTCCTTTATGTCTATCCCATGCATTCTTAAATCCCGTGATTGTTTCAGCCCCCACCGCTTCCTCTGGCAGGGTGTTCCACTTGTCCACCACCCGTTCTGTGAAGAAATTCTTTCTCATGTTTCCTCTGAATCATCCTCCTCCAACTTCATCCCATGCCCTCTAGTCCTGGAACATCTTTTTCGCTTAAAAATAGTGTTTTCCTGCACCCTGTTCCTCCCTGTAAGATACTTGTATGTCTCTATCATATCCCCTCTCTCCCTCCTCTCCTCCAGGGAGTACATGTTCAGTTCCTTCAACCTGTCTTCATAGGACTTGTGATGCAATCCCTGCACCATCTTTGTTGCCCTCCTCTGAACCTTCTCTACCCTGTCTATGTCCTTACGTAGGTATGGTCTCCAGAACTGTACACTGTACTCCAGGTGGGGCCTCACTAGTGTCTTGTATATCAAAACATTTGTTTGTCTCCTTCAGTACGGCCCGGCTGGGTCAGCCTGTTGCTATCAGATGCTTTTCAGCATGACTAGTGCATGCCGTCAGCAGTGCTACTCCATGGCATAGGTCAAGCTGGAACGCAGAGTATACTCTCATTCTACCAGAGTAGTTTCAGCAACTTTGGCAGAAATACAGAACGTGCCCATTGCGGGCATCTGCAGTGTTGTCATTTGAAGCTCTGTGCACACTTTCATAAAGCACTATGCTCTGAATGTCCATACCAGGCAGCATCAGTCCTTTGGCAGGACAATCCTTAATGGACTTCTGTCCTAAAGTGAGTTTCTCTCTCCTGCCGCCCATCTCAGGGGATTCTTCAAGCTTGGTACTCTTCCATTAGTGTAAATGAGTGGCGAAGACTTTGTGTCCAGGAAGATATGGAAATTACGTACCTACCTTAATTATTTATCTTCTTGGATGAAGTCTCCACCACTCATTCACATGCCAACCAACCATCCCCTGAGCTCACTCATCCTGTTCTGGTCTTCATCCCCTCATTGTTGGGCTGTGAAGACTCTGTTTAGTTGACCCTTCATTCACGGGTCATTCAGGCTATTTTATGTCCGATATAGGTTAGTTTGACTAGGTTAGTTTACGCTGCACCTCCTCAGTAAAAAAAGATACTGAGGCGGTTGGAAGGTCGACATCAAGGTAGCCTATAAGGCGCTAGCCGACCTCGCAGTGCTGCTTTCTCTCGGCCCTACCTTGGCACCAGCCCTCCTGAAGATTTTTAGATCCTGCTGGGTCCTAGCACCTCCGGTGTAGTCCCCTTAGCGTGAATGAGTGGTGGAGACTTCATCCAAGAAGATCAAGAATTACAGTAGGTACATACTTTCCATTTCCAGTCAGAGACGGTGTCAACCCCCCCCCCCAAACAAAGAAGTGGAGTACAGTGTGCACCCAAGCTTGGTTGCTATCCATTTTATTTCCTCACTCTTCCAGCACCTTGCTGTCAGTTTGACTCACTGTTTGTCTTTCTGAAGCTCAGTGGAAGCAGACAGCACATACAGAGAGGCAAAGAAAGAGGCAGCAGGAGTGCTGTGACCGGGACAGAGAGCAGTGCTGCAGAGTTTTCTTTTCACCTTGGGGGAGTGGATATTGGAGATAGAGTGAGAGACCAGGAGAGACACAGTGTAAAACAAACTTGGTGAATCTATTCCACCACTACACAAAAGGAGCACCCAAAAGAGTCAGAGACAAATATGTGAATCAAATATCTGCCACTTCACATTGACTAGCACAGTGTAAGGTGGGCACTGGATGGGCACCCCTAGGTAGTTGCTGCCCCCTACACCTCCAGCTCACATCAGCATATATGGAACAATCTGCAGTAGCCACAGACTGATGTAGGTTACTCATCTTCCCCCCAACACCCATCCCACTCCACACAGATTGGGACAGTCACAAGGTGACCTCCAGGTGGGCAGCCCAAGGTAAATAGTGGACTGTGGGCTGACAGAAGTTGGTGATTGGTACCCCTTCTACAACCATCCCCACCACTGCACATTGGCTGCCCCAGCCAGAGACAGAAATGTGAGTTGCACATTTTTCACTTCTCACCTGTTTCTATCTAGCCTGATGGGTGCCAGGTGGGTGGAAATGGGGATGCAGTCCAGATCCACTGGGTGGCCTGAGGCCATTTTCACCCAACACATCTTTCCACATTTATGCACATGTGAAGCATTTTTTCCTTCCATTCCACCTCCTGCACGTTAGGAGCACTCTGCCAAAGCCAATGACAGATGTGGTTCACACATCCATCCATCTTCACTCATCCGAGTTCCATGAAAGCTATTACTGGCTTTGGGTGGGCTCCAGGCAGGTGGCTCTGGGAGAATGATGCCCCATCCCCCAATCCCACCTCCACACAAGGGTAGCACCATGCAGCAGCCAGGGATAGAGATGCAAGTTGCACATCTGCCCCTTCATACTCGTTCCTGCTCCACCAGAGCTAGCATGAAGGTTGGAGTGGGCTTTGGGTGACTGGCACTTCCTCACCACATGCCACAACTCTACACTTGCAGAACACTCTGCTTCAGCCAGAGGCTGTCACACCTAGCATGCTTTACCCATGGAGAGCACTATGAGGTACTGAGATATAAAAATGTGGATCTTGTATCTGCCCCCTCCACAACTTTTCCCACTCGGCTGGGTGGGGGTAGGATACAGTGGGTGCTCCTGAGTGACTGGTGCCCCCTCTTACACCCCCACCTATCAACCCAATACTTTACAGCAGCCAGAGAAAAGATGTGGATTGCATATCTGCCCCATCATAAACTGTGCCCATTCCAAAATGTTTCACACACAGGCTGGAGCGGGGTCTAGGATGGTGGTCATTAAGAGACTTCCCCCATCCCACCTCCACACATGGGGAGCACTCCTCCCCCTCCATTACACATTTGCACATAGAGAGCACTCCTCCCCCCCCATGCCTCCTTTGCATATGGGGAGCAATTCTCCTTCTCCAGCCCTCTTCTACATGGTGGACATAGTGCCTTATGTAATGATATTTGGTCTCAATCCTTGTTGAATGCAACATTGTACATATTGTATATAGTAATGTAAAGAAAATTGCTTTATTTTAGTTTATATTACATGTGCTTACTTTTTGTATCTCACACCATGTATTGTCTTTATCATTGCTTGTACAAAGGACCTCCTTGCAAATGAGCTTGCTCAATGGATTTTATCCCTTCACAATAACCTTGAATTTGATCATGGAAAGCACTCTTCCCTCCTTTCCTTCTCCACACATAGGTATCATAGCTTCACCTCTAATCTCACATCCTATACATTGTGAACACTCATCCCCTGACCCCTCCAGTGCTTCTCCCACTATATTTCACCTCCCCCACATGGAGAGCACTTCTCCCACTGTATCCCACCCCCTGCACATAGTTAGCACTCCTCCCCCTCCATTCAACCTCTACACATAGGGAGCTTTCCTCCCACTTCATATCAGCTCTGTACATGGGGAGCAATCCACCCTTCATCCCACTGCCCCTACATGGGGAGCATTGCTCCCTATCCATCCCACTCCTACACATGGGGACTCCTACACACATTTGCATCACTTCTCCTCTACCACCAACCCACCCCTGCATATACAGAGTACTCCTAACCCCATTCCACCTTTGTACATGGGAGCACTCTGCAACAGCCAGAGACAAAGATATCAGTCAGGCATCTGCCTTTCCACACCTATTCCCACTCCACATGATAAGCTCCAAGTTGGGCAGAACATCAATGGGTTGAGATGTAATGAGTGGATTACCCTGGGAAATGGTCTCAATACCCCTCACCACCTCTCTGAATGAGAGAAGTCCTCCTCCAAATCAAACATTATTATTTTCTCCACTCACCACTTTTCTGCTGATTATCCTCCTGTTTGCTTGCCTTACCAACTGCTGCTGTCCCAGAACAGCTCATGCGCTCCTCCTGGAACAGCTATCTGGCATTGGTCTGGCTCCTGAAACCATAAACTGGTTCTTCAGCTACTTAAGCCACCGCTCCCAGCAAGTTAAGATTGGTGATGTCCTCTCTGACAGCCAGCCTGTCAAATCTGAAGTACCACAATGGTCAATCTTGGGTCCTCTCTTGTTCAGCGTGTTCCTAAATAAGCTTCTGGACTCCTGTCACTGTCGTATGCTCCTCTATGCTGATGATGAAGTCATCTTTACCAGCAACCAAGTCCTGAACTTCTGGAGGCAGATCTGCAACATGGTTTCACATCCATGGAAGGATGGTTCAAAGAACAAAGGCTGGTCATGAACTATAAAAAAACTAACACCATGCTCTTCTCAACAGCACAAAACAAGCTCAGAAACTACCCACTGGCAATAAAGCATGATGGTGGCACCACTCTGGACTAGTCCCCCAGTTTAAATACCTTGGGATCACAATACACTCCACTCTGTCCTTCTCCCGTCCCATTGATATCACTGCAAGGGCCATTAACACAAGATTAGGTATACTCCCTAACTCATGAAGCACTAGACCTGGCAATCAACAGCTCCATTATCTCCCTCGCAGATTATGGGTGGCTGTATATGGAGCTGCAACAAACACGGCCCTTCATCGCAATACAGTTGCCCTAAACAAAGCCTGCCGACTACTCACAGGTGCTCAGAGACTCAGCCACATCTGTGACCTTTATACTCAGGCTGACTGGTTACAACTGAAGGACAGGATACGATACCAAACATGCATATTAGCCAAAAAAGTCTCATTAAATCTACTACCATCTGGGATTCAGGACCTCTTGTCCCTCCCTCTAAGACCGAGAGTTACCAGAACATCTGCCTCCCAAGTTTTCATGTGCCCAGATGCCACACTAACCTGAAGCAATGTTCCTTCCCACGTCGGGCAGCCCTCTGATTAAATGCACTGCCTCCTGACATCTCCGGTGGTCCCACGATTGGATCCTTTAAAACCAGACTGCGCCACCACCTCCTTGTTTTGTGTACCTGTATGTGCCCTAGCTAATCTACTACTTACAGTAACTCCTCCACTAGCACTTTCCCAACTTATCAGTCCTGATCACCCTCCCAAGCACTTCCTCCCCTCTTCCCCTCACTCCTCCCACCCTGTCCTACATGCTTGCCTACTTAGCTCCCATCCCCCTTCGAACCCACTCATCTCCTATTCTGTCTCTTTCTAGATGTAGGCATACATTGTACAATGCCTCAGCTTGTTTTTCCCATTGTCTTATTCAAATATGTTGTATTCCAGTGCTTATTGTCCTTAGTTTTTGTATCTGCTGTCTCATGTAACTGATGTGGAACCTTAAAAGAGCATCCACTTACAGGTATTTTCCAAGATTTCAATAAATAAAAGAAATAAAATAAGACAGGACTACAGGCCACTAGACCAGGGCTGAATTTTCCTCGACCTCTTCTGTCCTCTCTTCGGACCACACCACCAGTCCAGCCAGCATCCAGCACAGTCAAGAAGATGTGCCACGCAATACTCACAGCTCAGCACTGGATAGATCAGTTCTTTCTCTAGTAGACCATACTTCAAGTTCTCCCACAGTTCAGCTGAGGCTACAGAAGATCAGCACACAGTTCCACACTACTACCACGACAGTCAACAGGACACCACAACTTGCCGGGGCTGTACAGATGATGCAGCACAGCAGCGCACTCACTAGTCTGTCTCACCAGGCATCTGCCGCTCTCTCTGTTGATGATGTCTCCATCTCCCCTAGCCATCTATGGTCCAATGCATGCACATTGCATTGCAGCTAGCTCCAACCACTATGGAGACTGCCGGGACAATGAGGTTTTTAGCAGCTGAGCCTAAGACAACCTGAAAATAAAATACATGAATTTGAATTTTTCTGAGGTAATTTCTGGGGGGTTGAACTCCCTGAACACCCCCCTCCCTACACCCATGCAGTACACAATAGTTCAGACACATGCAATGCTTACACTTAATGGCACTCCTCCTAGCCCAGCCAGCCCCCCGCCTACCACGGCACACAAATAAACACCAATTGCGACCCCTCCCACTACCTCTACAAGAAGCGAGGATCCCTCACTCTCAAGCAGTCAGTCCTGTACAAGTAGCAGAGTTGGGGGTCTGGGGCTCCAATCAGACCTGTTGCTGTAATGGAGCTCAAGCCTGCCTGAATACAACAGGACCATTAAACTGAGTCCCCTTAATCCCTACAGATGGAGGGCTGCTGCACAGATGATTGCTACAGCCACTCAGGCACCACCATGGATTTAAAACAAGTGCTAGACTATGGCAGGCAGCCTGCCATCCACCTCCTCCCCTACACTGATGGCTTGCAGCACTTGTCCAGCTCCTCCTCTGCTACCAGTGCCCATCAATGGTCAGTAGTGTCAGTGGGTGGCCCCCATTGGAGTGTCAAGCAAGCTCCTCAACTTGTTACTAGACCCCGCAACTGATACTCTCGTTTGACTTCCTTCTGTGTCAGGTTGCATTTGCCTGTTTTCAAACATCCAATAAACTTTTTTTCTAGAGTGTACCTAGATACAGAATATTAAATATATCAAAATAAAATATAATTGCTTTGAAGAAGATAGAAGCCTTTATTATGGCTCGGTTTTAATGTACGGTTGGAGAAAGCTGAAATCTCATCTTGATTGTTGTACTTCCTTATTGCTATTTTGTATTTTCAGGTTAAATCAAATATAGTAAATATAATTTTTTTCTGCTTTTTTTTTTTTCAAGAAAATAGATGCTTTTATTATGGCTCTTTTTGGTTTGATCCACGCACACTGAAATGTCAAAGCAGTGAGATCACCATGATTTTGGCAGCCTTGCACCATTCTTCTGATCCTACAAATATGTATCACAATGGTTGTATAATTGTACATCTATATTCAAATGGTTTTAATTCATTATAATTACACACTAAGAAGAATGGTCTTAATGAGTTCATTCAAAGGTTCATAATTTGACCTTTTGCAATTTAAATGACCTCCCAGTCCTGAAGTCTTCACTTTGTTTTATGTAAACATTTCTTTGTTCAGTTCATCAGTAGTTCAATACAATTTAGAATAAAATTACTTTTAACAGTAGTTCTCACACACTGTCATAGTGAGCCTCCCCCAAGACCTGGAAAAGATCTTGAGCCCCCCTTCCCAATATAGAAATAATTTGAGGCCTCCCCATAGTGTGAACAATTATCATACTCTGCACAGTAAACAGGGAATACAGTGACACTCCTCTGAGTAGTTGAGTTTATTCTCTTTTTATTATACTTATTATTCTCCATCTGTATAACCCGCTCTCCATGTCAGCCTACTCATTCCACACTTCTGGGTTTTGGACCCTATTTCCTGCACCCCTCATTGCAATACCTCCAGGCATCAGATTGCTTTCTTTGTCAGTTTTTCCTTGTTCTTAAACACCTTCTCAGGGACCATTTTGTTTTTGTCCTGCTCTTGCTCCTAGTACCTCTCAACCTAGCCTCTGCATTTGTGCTTTTCTATAGCAAGTATAATGGGTCAGTTGTTACCTTGTACCTATTCATTTGTATTATTTTGTATTTTATTTTGCATAGTTTCCAAGAACTGTACTTCCTCCATTCAGTTTCCCCCCATGTCATACCAAGAAACAAGTATTTGTTGAGTGTGACTTTCCTGGTCACTCATTTTTTACATAAATTGTCATGCCATTATTCACTTTAGTTTGTTGCATCCTGTCACACAAAGCATCCAAAACCTGACATTTAAATATAGTACATTTTAAGGCTTGCTTGAGCCTCCCCTGGAACAGGTTGGGGCCTCCCCTGGGAGGCTGGCCTCACCATTTGAGAAACCCTGCTTTAGAACAAAAACTGTATAAATGTTGGGTTTGATTTTGTGCAAGTATTAAGTTCTCTCTGATTTAAAAATGCATAGGAGATTAGTTGTACATACTTTTGTATTTCTCCACACTTTTACTGTGGAAATTTGTAAAAATAAATAAATAAATAAATAAATAACAGTTGACCTCTTGCACAGGTCTTGGCCTTCTATAAAGGGAATGGCTTAACACTTATTTAGGAGTCATTTAAGAGTTATCCCAAGGTCAAGATTTAGTAAACTATACATTTAATGCATTTTAGTAATAGAAGTTGGCAAAGAGGACACAATAAATGTAAACTGAACTTCACTGTGTTCATGGATATAAACAGTTTCTTTATTGTTTTATAACATATTAGATTGCAGTGTTTATTTCTAATGTTGTGGTCATGAGAATGGTGTGTACAGTGTGTATGTGTGCTTTTGCTGTAGCACAATATTTTTTTTTCCAAAAAGCATAGTAAAAATACTTACTGATTGCTATATATTTCACCAGAATACTTCACAGAAGACCTGGCATGTGTCTGAGACAGTACTTATCAGATAGTGTCTTAAGAGGTTAAAAAATTTTAAATCTTTTTAGATTAAACACTGTGGAGGCTGCTCATTTGTCCAGTACGTGAATGACACAGTGATTTACCAATCCTCAAGTAACACTGCAGACCTGGGGGCTCACCTACAATCTGATTTTGAAACACTGGAATCCTGGCTCACACAAAACAGACTAGTCCTAAATGCCACAAAAACAAAGGCTATGGTATTCGGCCCAAGAACTCTCGGGCTGAACAGAACTTCCTATTCCCTATAGTCTCCTCATTGGGCACCACAATAGAGGTGGTGAAATCCTTAAAATACCTGGGCCTTACTTTGGACCGAGGTCTCACATTGAAGCCTCATGTCGATCAGAGTTCTAAAATGCTGCACCAAAAACTTGGTCTACTATATTGCTTGAATGACCAGCTGATCCCCAAATCTAGATTTACCATGGCAAGCAGCATCCTCCTCCCAACCTTGACCTATGCCACCCAGTAATGCAAGGCATGGCAAAGCAGGAGTACAGTAGGATGTAAGTGTTATACAGCAAGGTTACCCACTTCACCACTTTGTCTCACAAGAGGAGGCATCAGTGTGAAGCACTGGCCTTCCTTAACTGGCCATCACTCACTAAACACCTGCAATATTCATTGCTATGCAATGCATATATGCTCATCAGCAGCCCACCTGACAGCCCGGCTGGGC
The DNA here is from genome assembly GCA_016271365.2 of Neoceratodus forsteri. Classification (NCBI taxonomy): domain Eukaryota; kingdom Metazoa; phylum Chordata; order Ceratodontiformes; family Ceratodontidae; genus Neoceratodus; species Neoceratodus forsteri. The sequence goes on from CM028130.1 coordinate 1,114,635,003, forward strand.
TGCTGGTCCCAAAGAGAGCAGGCAGGCTGCTCTGTACCACAGGGAGAAATCTAATGGAGGAACCTACGCTATGCACCACAGTCCTTTGCCCATGCTGCACCGGTGTTATGGAATAAGCTTCCACCACAGCTTCAAGATGCGATCTCCCTGAGAAATTTCCAAAATGGGCTCTGGGCACATCACCTAACAAAAAGTACACATCCTTGCACAAGAGCTCTTAACCATAATGATTTGTTCCTAGCCTACACTGGCTCAGTCCAGTCCTGAACAGACTCCAACCTGGGAGAATCAGCTACACTGTCTGTTGTTTGTTTGTGCACTAATTCCACTACCTGTACAAGTTCTGTTGATTCCTAATGTATAAATGCCTAAATCCTAATGAGCACTAAGACTGGTACTCAATGGTGTACTGACCAGACTGTAGCCAAAAATGGTCTACACACCTAATAGATCTGTATATGAAATGTTTGTAGTTTGTAACTAAATCTGGGTTGCTGCTGAAAAAGGGACTTCGGAGCTCAGCGGGCCTACCCAGTTATCAAAACTGAATGAATAAATAAATAAATTTGCTGCAAAAGGGTGACATTTCTTGAAAGACAATACCTGCCTAACTGAAGCTTGTAGCAGGAACATGTTTAAATGCTAAGTATTTAAATGTGCAAGTTGTTGCATTTCGAAGGGGGTAGACAAATCTCCAGTTTAAAAGACAATCAATATTTAACAAGCTGTTTCAATTTCCTAATGGCCATCTTTTGAGCAGCTTGGAGTTATGTCTCCAACATTCTAAACAGAAAAAAGGGAGTATTTTATTTCAGTTGGCATAGTTATGTGTAGATGTGGAAGGATATACTGAAAACTCCAAAACATGTGTTCCATGATACTCCATTTTTCAGGCTTTAGATAGCAAGATGGCTGTAGGCTCCACCCACAGCCATAAAAAGGATCTCAGGAACTGTCTGATAAACTGCATATTCGAAAATATAAGGAACAGAACATAGAGAAGACAATGCAGCAGACAGGTGCAGCCAACAGATAATCACTGCCGATGCCAAAAAAAAAAAAAAAAAGAAAAACAAGATGGAGTGTTGACCTTTGTGACCTTCTATGGAGTAGGAACAAAACAACTTGTAAATATTGTCTGCAATAACCTCCAGATGCTAAGGGGGTTAACACAATTGAAATCCATGATAGAAAAACCACTTAGGGTGTCATATAGAAATCTAAAGGATACTCTAGTGCATAGTTCCCTACCCAGAGTGAAAAAACTAAATGGTAAACACAAGTGGGGTAACAAACCATGTGGATTCTGCCACACTTGTCATCTAATGGAGAAAAAACAATCCTACAAGAATCAGAGAACAGGTCACAATGAAATAATCAGAGGGCAAATATACTGCAATATGGAAGCAGTAATTTATGTCCTAAATTGTTCCTGTGGCAGCTTCTATGTGGGCGGAACAAAACGTAAATTATGTTTTAGAATAAATGAACATATGCTGGTAATTAAAAATGAAAACATGGACTATGCAATGGCTGCTGATATTAAAAATGCTAAACCAGGGCCTGCCCAGTGATGCTGAGGGTTCAGGCCCTGGGTGCCACACCTTGCACCATGCCAGCAAGCCGGGTTCGGGAACGAGCCCAGGCCACCGGGGGTTGGCAGGGGAGAGAGAGGATTGAGCATCTGGAGGACTGCTCTCCTCTCTCAGGGGAGATCCAGGGTTAAATCCGGCACCACAGCAGCCTCGGAGGTGACTGGAAGCACTGCAATGCCCAGGGCTCAGTAGTGAGTTGCAGAGCTGCAACGGACACCCTGGCATCACTGCACGCTTGGGCTCTGCAGGGTGGGAGGGGGAGAGGGTGTAAAAACCACAAGAAAAAAACCCTCTCGCCATTGGTAGCGATGGTGGGGCCAGAGGTCATGACCCCACGTCACCACTGGGCATCCGACATCCAAACCGGTCCCTTCCAAAAGGAGTACAGCCCACAACACTATAGATAGAGCACCTGAGAAGTAAAGCAGTCCCTCCCCAGGGGACTCAGATCCAGAGGGATGGGCTAGCAGTCTGAGGAGGGGCTGCCCCTCACTGGAGATAACAGACGGAGCTTCAGGCAGATGGGAAACAGCAACGGACCGCATGCCCATACTGGAGAGAATCCAGTGGAGGAGAGGTGAGAAAAATAGTTGGAAAAAAAATGCTAAGCCAAATACAAGACATAGAGTTACAGCCACGGGCATAGAAGCTGTACACAAGAACATTAGGGAAGGAGAGTTGGACAACGTCCTGAATTGCAAGGAGCAGGAATGGATTTACAAATTGGATACTCTACGCCAACCAGGACTTAACAGTAAATTTGAAATGCCCCCCTTTCTATTGAAAAAGAAACAGTAAACAAGCATTTGTCAATGCTAAATGTTGATTGCTTTGCTCTGTTGAGCTTGCTCACTCCCCCTCTCTCTCACTCATTCTGTTTTTCCTGGCGCTGCAGGCTGCCCTTTTGTACTGGGCTCCTGCCTGTGTTGGCACCTTTTTTTGCCCACAAAGAAATCCACAGCTGTCCCAACAGAGCTCCGTTGAGGTCGCTCTCTCCCCCTCTCTCATGCACTCATTTTGTTTTTCCTGGCGCTGCAGGCTGCCCTTTTGTACTGGGCTCCTGCCTCTGTTGATACCTTTTTCTGCCCACAAAGAAATCTGCAGCAGTCCCAACAGAGCTCCACTGAGCTCATTTCCCCTCTCTCTCACTCAGTCGTTCCGTTTCTGCAGGCGCTGCAGGCTGCCCTTTTGTACTGGGCTCCTGCCTGCGTTGCTGCCTTTTTCTGCCCACAAAGAAATCCTCAGCAGTCCCAACAGAGCTCCGTTGAGCTCTCTCACTCCCCCTCCCTCACCCGCTTGTTCTGTTTCTCCCAGCGCTGCAGGCTGCCATTTTGTACTGGGCTCCTGCCTGCATTGGCACCTTTTTCTGACCACAAAGAAAACCACAGCAGTCCTGACAGAGCTCAGTTGAGCTTGGTCACTCCCCCTCCCTTACTAGCTTGATCCTAATCTGTCCCAAACACTGATTTCCGAAAGCGACTGCGGTATTCTGTGCCGGAAATGTGAAAACACATTTTGGCCAGGATGTGAAAAATGACAGCTGTACTGTTCATAAGGAGTTGTGAAAAAATGCCACTGTTAAAAATCTGGCGTGAAACTATTACTAATTTGCAAAGTTATAAGGGGGCATGGAAACTGCAAAACACACGCTCGTAACACAGTCATTTTATGGAGTTTTATCACAAAATTTTCAACATAGGCATTTTAGGACCTCTGCTCCTGAACAGTGTCACTATGATTTTCATAATGCGTCCCGAACACTGATTTCCCACAGCACCGGAAGTGCGAAAACACATTTCAGCCAGGATGTGAAAAATGACAGCTGCACCATTCATAAGGAGGTGTGGAAAATGGCAATGTTGAAAATCTGGAGTGAAAATATTGCAAAGTTGCAAAGTTACGAGCGTGCATTTAACCTGCACAATGCACACTCGTAACACACTCATTTTATGGACTTTCGTCACAAAATTTTCAGCATAGGCATTTTAGGTCCTCTGCTCATGAACAGTGTCACTGTGATTTTCTTGATGTGTCCTGTACACTGATTTCTCACAGTGACCGCGCTGTTCTGCGCTGGAACTCCGAAAACACATTTCAGCCAGGATGTGAAAAATGACAGCTATACTGTTCATAAGGAGGTGTGTAAAAATAGCAATGTTGAAAATCTGGAGTGAAAATATTGCAAATTGGCAAAGTTACGAGCATGTGTAGCAACTGTGCAATGCACACTCATAAAACAGTCATTTTTGGATTTTTCCCACCAAATTTGCAACATAGACTTTTTGAGGGCCCACCTCATGAACGCTGGCACTCTTGTTTCATTAATCGGTCCCGAAAGGTGCTTCCACACAGTGACCGCAAAATCACCTTTCGGGACCGATCAACGCCATGACAGTGGCTGAATTCATGAGGAGGGGTCCCAAAACTTCATGTAGAAAATCTGGTGCCAAACTGCCAAAAAAATGCCTGAGATATGCATCAAAGTTGAAAAAACCCTATTTATGCCATTATACAGCTTACCGGCATTTCCTCAGTTCACGGTCATCTTTGAAGAGTGCAGACGTGGTCCTGGTCCACTGAAGATTGTCACGCTGGACACCGGAGGTACTGATGGGGTGAGGGGGGGGAGGCAGGGTGCAGTGGCTGGGCACGGGTTGTGGGAAGGGGTAGGGAGACCACGAGGGACCGTTGTCTTTTTTCATAGGCTAAAAAAACATTGCGGGACTTTTTTTTACAGGGGCATGTGGCACGCTGGGGTGGGCTCCCAGCATGCCAACGGAGTGCTATTTGGTGGGGGCAGCAGTAGCCAATGGGGGATTGGGCACCCCGTCGGCACAAAAGGGGGGTGCAAGAGCCAAGGAGGATTGGGCACCCCCTCGGCACAAATCTACTGGGTTTTTGTGGGGGGGGGCATTATGCCAACGGAGAGTGGGCTTCCCCACCGGCAAATCAAACTGGGAGGGGGGACATAATGCCAATGGGGTGGGCTCCCATTGGCAACTTTAACTAGGAGGAGGACTGAAGCCGACAGGGATTCAAGCCCCCATCGGCAAAAACACTGTTGGGGGACACATGCTGCCAAGGAGAATTGGGCACCCCCTTGGCAGTGGGGATGCTTAATATTGTTTGTGAACATGGCGGCAAGTCACTGCCATGTTCACAAACAATATCACAGTAGCAAGGTTCAGCCCAGCAATGTCAGGTCGCTCCCTCATTGCAGCGGAATGGCTTACGCTCCAATGATGAGGCAGCCCCTGATTGCAGCGGCTGAAATCTTTCAAGGTTGTGGCACGCTGGCTGAACTAGTGTCAGCAACAGCATGCCACCCCATTGGGAAAAGTGAGCCAAGCCTTCAAAGGCTGTGGGGGCATTGGTCACAACAGTGCCACGCCTCCACAACCTGCTACTGCAGCAAGCTGCCGCAATATGTTTCTTGCGCATGCACGCAATCAACATAAAAAGAATGAGGGGATCAAACCTCTAAAATCCCCCCCCCCCCGGTGATGTCTATGACCTCCTACCCATTAGGAAGCATGATGTTTATTTTTTACCTTTCATCACTGGTGGATAGGTAAAGTTACTATAGGAGTAGTCATTGTATAAATCTTGATTGAGTGCACAGTGTTTTGAGATGTAGACATATTTGACTATTGGATGTTGGTGATTACACTTCACTAGTAGCTGCTATAAAGAGCGTGCCTGAGAAATGTTTTATCAGCTCTGATGAAGCCCTTTGTGAAGGGTGAAACATAAGCCCAGCAGTGTGGCTGCACTGTTTGTTCCTGTTGCTTGTCTTAAAATCCTGGATGGCTGGAAAATAAAACTACAGACTTTGAACTTTCAAGTTTTACTTGTTTCATTGCTCCAGTACTGGTGGTGAATGCATTCTTCTAAGTTTCAAACAGTCTTTATAAGTGACATTGCAGAGAAGTGAGAAGGAAAGGTCTGCCTGTTTGCAGATGACACCAAAATATGCAATAGGGTGGACACTTTGTGGGGAGGAGAGGATGAGCAGAGACCTGAGAAAACTAGAGGAGTGGTCAAGGGTATGGCAGCTGGGTTTCAATGTGAAACAATGCAAAATAATGCACTTAGGGCACAGAACACAGGGGCAAAGTACAAAATGGGTGGAGTGGTATTGATGACCACCAAGCAGGAAAGAGACATGGAGGCAATCATATCGGATGACCTAAAGGTAGCCAAGCAGTGCGACAAGGCAGTAGGGAGGGCAAGTGGGATGCTGGGGTGCATAGGGAGGGGTATCACCAGCAGAAAGAGGAAGGTGGTGTTCCCTCTGTGCAGACCGCTGGTAAGATGTTTACACTTTTATTTCTTTTATATAGTGCATGTTTAGAGTCCAGTGGCCAAATTCACAGACAATTGTACCTGCGCAAAGTTTGTGCTGTGCAGTGGATTGCAGTTGCACAGCAGCATGGAAGCCCTACTCACAAAGGTATAGCGTGGGCACTAAACTCAGGAGAATAATGCTCTAAGCAGTGTGTACAGGGGAGTGCAATATAATGCACCACAAACACTGCCACAGGTCTGAGAATAACACTGTGCAGTACTATCTCGCAATGTGCAGTGCTGCAGAACAGATGAGTACAACAGTAGGCAGTACCCATGGCCGCCTGCGGACAATAGAGAGCGTGACACACTGCAGCATGTGAGCCTATATGGAGTATGGCTGGCAGGGCCAGCGAAGAGACAAGTATCTGAAAAGGTCAGAAAGGATGACACCCATGTGGGCACCACAGTAGTGAGGTACAGACTGTGACCATCCTGGACCTGCTGACAAGGGGCAAGGCAGAGCATGTACCGCAGGCTGCAACACTGAAACCATGAGTTTGAGACCTGTGTCTCCTAAGGGGACAGCCATGACATCAATCTCACAGTCACATGTGGCAGCCCATGCAGGTGGATGCACAGTGACACACAGGTGGCTGACCACATAGGGATACACGGGGCATGGGGAGATGCGATGGGCCCCACTCCACCTGGTGTGGTAGTTCCTGTATAGGGAGAACACTGGTTACCCAAAAAGGAGGGAAAGCAATAGGAAAGAACACAACATTGCATACAGGAGAAGTTATATATGCAAAATAGTTCAATAGCAGCATAGAAATCCAAAGTGAAAAAATACCATAAGAAAATAAACATATATAAACACAGAACTACTGTATATTCAAAAGGCGGTTGGATGGGAAAACCAGGGGACTGAACTATGTATAGAGTCTGTAGGGTGTTAACTGTATACAAAAGGGGGTAGGGTAAGGGGGTGGAAAGGTAGAGGGACTAAGGGGCAGGGAATGCAGGAACATGCTGGAGGTGGCTATGGTGCAGGTGGGGAGGGCCTGGGGAAGCCTTTCCTCTACACGGCACAGCCACTCAGCCACTGTGACAAGGGTGTCTCCTATCTGATGCTGCTGAGTCAAATGCTCTGGCATACTCTTGAGCATTATACACTGTTGCCTTCTGAGAAGGTCATCCCTCCCCTCCTGCTGCTCTGGGTGCCGTGTACATCCCAGGATATGACCATGACCTAATAATTCCATGAAATGGGGGTACCATTGTGCCAAATACTTAGTACATCGATTTAAAAAAATAAAATAACAGCCACTGCAGTGATGGTAAGTGAATTTAAATGGTAGCCACAAGTACAGATACATTTCATAGTTTGAGAAACATAGGTACACCCATTTTATTTTTCTTCAATGTCCAGCTCCAAAATGTCACAGATTTTTCCAAGCAAATTGTGACATGCAAAACCACAGTACATTCTGCTACTTCTATGCAGACTTTATTTTAGTTGCATTTCAGTAAAGTTATGGTGAAAGTTCAAGTTCAAGTTCAAGTTTATTGCAGGAAAACTCCATTGAGCAAGCTCATTCACAAGGAGGTCCTGTGACATAAACACTTAAAGTACAAACACAGATAGGTAATAACAGTATATACATGAAATACACGTTACATGATACAGGCTGGATATACATACAAGGGTACCACATAGGGTGACCGCAGGTGGTAAACATTGATATGAGACAGGAAGCTACTTATAGGTCGATAATGATAAATGAAACATGATGACTGGTGTGATTTGATTTAATCAAATCAAATCAAATATACAGTATTTTGGCAGCTAGAACAAACAACAGTCTACAACTGATATGGAGGGAGGAGATTTGATAGAGTAGCAGTGGAGCGTAAAAAGATAAAGCCAGGATAGAAGGGAAGGGAAAGCAGTTAATATGACAAATCAATTATACCTTACCAGTGGATAAATATGGCACACATGGGGAAGGCAGAGACTTAATGCCAGTTACAGGTGTCTTTTATTTTGGCTGAACTTAGCGATTGTAGAAGTTTATTGAAACTGTGCTAGTTAGTTTCAGCACGGTTTGTAATTTGTTCCAAATGGAGGAAGGGCATATGCAATAGCACGCTACTAAAGGAAGTCCGCGCCTTGATATGTCAAGCATAATAAAGTCAGATTTTCTTAACGAGTATGCACTATGTGAGATACTAATAAAGGAAGAGAGATAGCTTGGCAATTTCTGCAGGAGCAGTTTAAGAGTCCATAGCCCAGCATGGAGCAGGCCTAGTAGTAAGGATGTCCAACCAACAGCTGCATATAAGTCACAGTGGTGCGAACGGTAAGGGGAGTTGGTAATGAACTGTAACGCACGGTGATAAAGGATGTCCAGTTTACTTAGATTTGCAAGAGTGGTGGAGGAATAGATTACATCGCCATAGTCGAGTAGGGGGAGAAAAGTGGCCTGTACAAGCTTGTTTCGAGTTTCAAGGGGGAAAAGGGGCCTATTTTTGTAGAAGAAACCTAACCTTGCTTTTAACCTTCTAGAGACATCTTCAATGTGGTCACTGAAAGATAATTTATTTTCGATCCAGATACCTAGATATTTAAATTTGGTTACAACTTCCAGAGGCTCGTTTAGCGTGGTGACAATGAAGTCTTGGGCAAGAGTATTGGGGGGGCCTGAGACAGCACTGCGGGAGAATATCATCGCTTTAGTCTTCTTCGCATTGAGCAGAAGCTTTGCCTTTATTAAATTATGCTCAAGTTGTGGAAGTCCGCTTGAAGCACTCCCTTGACTTCAGATAACGATGAGCCAGAAGTATACAACACAGTATCATCTACAAAAGTGCAGATTGGACGAGATATGTTAGCATCTAAGTCATTGATGTACAGAGAAACAAGATAGGGCCTAAGATGGATCCTTGGGGACTCCTCTGCAACTGGCAAGGCAGCAGAAAAAGCCTTCCGCTTTTACTTTTGGAATCTCCCAGTTAGGTAGCTAGAGAACCATTGGGTGGTATGGTATGTGGCACCCAACTTTGCAAGGCAATTGACTAATAGTTTGTGATCAACAGTATCAAAAGCTTTGCTGAGGTCCAAAAGACTGCACCAGTTACCTTCAGCATCTATAGCAGAGATCCAATCATTGGTTACTTTTGCTAGTGCAGTGATTGTGCTATGATTAGCCCGAAGCCAGATTGAGCTGGGTTAATGAGAGAGAAGGTTTCAAGTGAGATTTTAACTGAATATGGATCAGTTTTTCGAGAACTTTAGAAAGGATAGGCAATATGGAGATAGGCCTATAGTTGTTTACATCGCATGGGTCACCAGATTTAAATAGAGGGAGGATATGTGCTGATTTCCAGCAGGACGGCACAGCAGCAGATGTAATGGAAAGATTGAAGATGTGGAGAATTGGGGCAATGAGATGGGCATAGCCTGACCTTAGGAAAAAGGGTTCCAAGCCATCGTCCCTGCGCTTTTTTGGTGTCTAAGTTAAGAAGAGAATCTTCTACTTTTTTAAGTTATCTCGCGCAGTTGAAGGGACTGGGTGCAGGACTAGATGGGCGTGAGGGGTATGCTGGCTCACCGCAGCACCAGCATAAGGTGACGAGCCAAAGCTAATCCAGCTGTGGCAAAGTGGGAGTTAAGTTCCTCCAGGATTAGGGACTTGTTTTCCACATCTTGCCACTTGCACTATCTTTGTTGGGACAGAGGGGCCATGGGCTGTCCTTCTATAGCTTGATAGTCTTCCATATTTTATGAGGGTTACCTTTAGCTTGTTCGAGAGTAGAAATATAATAGCTAGCTTTAGCAGAGCCAAGTTTTTTCACACAGTTATTCCTGGCTGTTCTAAAGGCCTGCCAATCCGAAGATTCTTTGAATGTCTAGCTTTAGCCCAGAGCTTATCTCGAGCTATAAGGGCTGCCTTGAGATCCGAGGTGAACCAGGGATTGGAATTTTTCCGCATCTTACTTTGATGAAAGGGGCATGCTTATTTATTATTGTAGTGAGTTTGTCATTAAGGATGCAAGCTGCCTTGTTGACATCTTTGGCTAGGTAAAGATCTTGCCATCTGATCATGCTCAGGTCAGATAGGAAGTTTACTGCACTGAATTTGTGAAAGGATCTTTTGTTATAAAGATGGGTTGCGCCGGCCTTAATTTGAGATCTTACAAGCAACAATTCCATGATCGCCATGTCGCTGTGAAACACTGCCAAATGAAATATTTTGGTGGATGGGTGGTTAGTACCACATCTAGAATGGAACTGTTGGCAGTATTTAGAGTGTTGTTCCTAGTAGGTTCTCTGACTAATTGCCCAAGACCTAGCTCGTCACAAAGGGATTTGAGGCCATGTAATTTAGGTGACAGCCAGTCCATATTTAGATCTCCTAGAAATATTGTTTCAGTTTTTGCATCTACGAACATGGATTTCAAAAGATTAAGGACTTCATCACCACCAGACAGGGGTCTATAGCCACCTAGGATAGTGATACATTCCGAGGAGGGGAGATGAAGGCTCAGCGAAACTAACTCAAATTCCTTGGCTAGAGATTTGCAACTAATATTGGTGACCAAGTACTTAGATTTGGCATAGATAACCACACCCCCGCCTCTAGACTCTCTATCTGCTCTAAATAAATTGTAGCCCTGCAGTGATATTTGTTGATCAGTGTTCGCTCTTTTTAACCACGACTCAGTAATTATGATAAGGTCTGGGTTAACGTGCAGCCCAGGCTTGCAGCTGTCAAGTTTTTAGGCAGGCTTAAAATGTTGACCATCATCATTTTGAAACCTGTAGCCTCAGCAAAATCGATAGGCGGGTAAGTTGTAGGGGGCCAGGGTTGAGCTCCACATTTCCTGAGCAGAGAAGGAAGCGAAGTATAACTTTCTTTAAGGAGCTTATAAGAATGGAGACTGCTTTTTATTTCTTTATGGCAACCATATTGTGCTGCAAGAAGAGGTGGCGCCACTGTAATGACAGTTGATTGTGATCAATGTAAGTGCTTGGGTAGACATAGGTGAGGACAGTAGCAAGGGGTGTAGGCTAACCGGGGGGAATAGGCTAAAAGGGGAGAGGAGAATGACATAGTGTCTGCACGGTAGACCGTTATAACATTAGGTATTGATAAGGTACATTGGAGAACTGAATTGTACTGAGGTACTTTGAATTGCACTGTATTGCTGAAAACTCTGCACCTTAGGAGCAATAAAAACACAATAAGGAGAGCCATGGTCCCAGATTGAGTGGTCTCGTGATTTGTATTAGTGCAATATTTTCTAGGCAAGAAATTTGCCCACCTAGGTACCCATTTAAAACCTAGATGAGAAAATACAGCAGAAAGGGGAACAAGGAGATCAGGAGCAGCTTAGTTGGTGGCCATCCACCCTTCAGACTCAAGTCCCCTTGTAGCAGAACTGGGAAAGAAGTAGAATGATAATGCAGACCATATTGCCCACGAAAGAATACAGTGATTTATGTAGAAGACCAAGAATCCCTCTATTGGCAGATCTGTATAACCTGCTAATGGAAAACTAGCCAAAAAAAAAAAGGTAGTTAGACTTATCGGAGCCAAGGCAGAGTGCTTGGAAGGGGGGGCACTGCAGGAATAGCAGTCAGACAGAAGAGGTGTAAGCAATTTAAAACAGTAGTAGAAATTACAATCCAGCTAATACAGTAGAAAAACTCCTAATAACACAGTAGAAATGTGCTTAGTTCTATGGAAAGTCTAACAAAGTGCCAGGTGTCTATAGCAGGGGAAAACTCCTGCCAATCAGAGTGGGTTTGCTGGAAGCACCCGTGTTCCGATTGGCTGCGCTGTCCCGTACCTTCCAAGGAGCTGCAGGCGGGTGTCCTGGTCTTGGTCGGTGGCTGGCTGGGTGCCGGCCGACCGTGGGTGAGCTGGAACAGCCCTGGTCAGGGACAAGCAGCTTCCAAGGAGCTGCAGGCGGGTGTCCTGGTCTTGGTCGGTGGCTGGCTGGGTGCCGGCCGACCGTGGGTGAGCTGGAACAGCCCTGTTCGGGACAAGCAGCTTCCAAGGAGCTGCAGGCGGGTGTCCTGGTCTTGGTCAGTGGCTGGCTGGGTGCCGGCCGACCGTGGGTGAGCTGGAACAGCCCTGCTCGGGACAAGCAACTACCTCTGGTGTTGTCTTTTGTTAAGGGTATAATATATATATATATATATATATATACACAGTATATATATTATAGCGGCACAGTAGTGCCACTATAGTCAGGGTTGAGTACCCCATTTAAAGTTAAATCTGAAATTTGGCAGCTTAATAACTTTGCCACTGTATGACAGATTTGCCTGAAATTTGGCATGCATGGTCTGGTACCATAAATCTCTGGATTTGCCACGTTTTGTTATTGTCGGATGTACGGTTGCAGAGCTATAGAGCAACGAAAAATGCACAAATTTCGCATTTTTGCACATTCTTTGCTCATGCCTACAGGTCACACAGTTTGCACAACTGGTCCGAAACCTTCAGGGAACATGCAGCCTGGGTTCCTGATGTGCCTTTCGAAGATTTTGTGAAAAAATATTAAATGGTTCAAAAGTTATTCAAAAAACAAGTTTCCCTTTATAGTCAATGGGAAAAGTTAACAAAATATATGAAAGTGTTGCAAATGCACTTTTTACTTTCGCAAATGACCCTTGTAGTGTCGCAAATCAGCCATCTTGTTTTCATTTGGTGGTCACAGAAATGCTTGGCATTTAAATTTGGGACCCTCTAGGGACACAATTCTAGTTGTATTCACCTAGTCGACCCCTGAGGATGATAGCCATGTCTTTTCTGGGGGTAAAACACCCCAGAAATATGTTTTTTAAATTTTTGTGAAAAGTAGTGTCGCAAACTACTTTCGCATATGCGACACTTTCGTGATTTCATTTGTGAAAGTGTTGTGATTTGCAAAAGTACTTTGCAACACTATGGCCAAAACAATAGGGAATCTTTGCAACCCTGCTGCAAAAGAATGATTTGGTCTTTTGGACTGCAATTTGGAGGGAAGCAAGCCAAGATCCCACAGATGTACCTTTTGGTGTTTTTGTGACAAAATATTAGAGGGCTGCAAAGTTACGGCACTCCAAAGTTGTCGATTTTTCCCATAGGCTAACATTACAGCGTCCGCCGCACATTTCGGGGCCTGTATCTCGAAAATGGTTCGGGATACAGACTTTGCGTCAGAAGAATGCCTAGTCCCCCAGTAGGGGGTTAAGTGCAAAACTAGCATGGAAAATCATAAATAATATGAGATTTTATATTTTTTCTGCGTTGTACAGTTCCTGACATATAAGGAATTTAGTATTCCAAGTGCTCACTATCTCCTCTGAGGGCCATTATTATGCATACAGTCTTTGTATTCACTGTGCTTGAAATGCACCTTTTGTGGAAAAAAGGTGTGTATTTGTGTTACTGTTACCGTTAAGCTTTTCCACTTGTGTTTCCGCACTGTTTGCGTTAGCGTTTCCATTTATGTCACGTGTAGCGTTACCCTTTTGCTTACGCATTATTACCGTTGCATTTCTATTACCGCTTTTGTTTGCTTACTTTAAGGCCACTGTGCGTTAACATTTGCGCTTGCATATGCACTTGCATTTCTGTTTGCATTACTGTTTCCCTTGGCATCATCGTTGGTGTTACCCTACCTGTTTGCATTTCCAATTGAATTACCGTTACTGTTTGCGTGTTCGTTACTGTTTGCATGTCCATTGGCCTTAGCATTTGCATTATCAGTACCGTTTCTGTTGTCGAGTGCGTAACTGTTTCCTTCTGCATCGCTGCTGCCGATACCGTTTGTGTTTCTGTTTGAATTTCTGTTACCGATTGCATTTTCATTACCGTTTTCAATACTGGTTGCATTTCTGTTGCCGTTACTGTTTGCATTACCATTTCTGATTTCATTTATGTTTGCACTTGCATTTCTCTTACTATTTGCGTTATCATTTCCATTTGCATCACCGTGTGCATTACCATTTTTACTTGCATTTGCGTTACCGTGTTACCATTTACTTTTACCCCACTGGTGCCACTGTTGGCATTAACGTTACCATTTGTGTTTTTGGGTGTGCGCAGTACAGTGCAAAACATTGTTTTGCTATTTTTCTGCACTGTCTTCCATGACACATAGTGTAGCCAGTGTATGGTTGATTGATCTGAAACTTGCCAAGTAATAAGACCTGTGTTCAAGGAACATGTCAGTTCTTGTTTGGTGAAAAAATGTTGTTCTATTCCAGAGTTATTGCCATTTGAAGTTGGCCCCCTTGCAGTTACAGATTTTTCAGACACCAGGTCCGCCATTTTAGTGCATTTGTGGCCGCAATTTCTGCCATTTTGTGGTGGAAGACTTCTTAAAGGTGTAGAAACATAAAAATTGAATATCTCTGGAATGGTTTGGTCTTTCTACATGAAATTTGGAGGGTGTTGAGTAGATGTCCTGTGGATGTGAATAATGATGTTTACATGTTGGAAACATTATTGACTATGGAGATACTGCATGATGCATTTAACATTTTGCGCATAGCATTCTGCATGGTGCTACTAGCTTGAAATTTATAGCATAGGTAGCCCTAGTGGTACGGAGATACCTTGCAGTGGTTTGGTATGTAAAACATTAACAGGTGCAGAATGATACCACTACAACAAATGAAAATGTGGTTTGTTATGCTTCAATAACTTCTGAACCTTGTGTCGGATTTGCCTGCTATTTGGAAAGTAGAAAGATTTATAATACATCTTTGACTGTGACTATGTTTGGGTCACTGGCACTTACGGTTTCTGAATTGTGCATGTTACAATGTTTGCTCGTGGCGCTGTGCAACCGTTGAATGGATGTGCACACAGTTCTGGACACATGGTGTGCTATGGTACATGTCTTAATTTACCAATTTTAATTTCAGTCTGTCATACAGTTTTTGCACAGCAAAATGACAAAAATTCATATGGTAGCCCCGCACCCCCACCACCACATTCCGTTCACTATTTATAGTGCACATTCTCATAAAGAAGGGAAATTCATGGCAAAAAATCCATTTATGCATCAGTTGGGGTTGATTTCAGTGACAAAAGTGAGGAATTGGTGTTGGTTTGCCACCCATTGCACCTCATGTCCACCCTTTCCCGCACTAGCAGGACGGGTGTGTGTTGGGGTCATCAGTCCAATTCTCATCCCATTCTCCATACTGCACCATCTCAGCTTATTTACACATGGAATGGGGTGAGAGGGCGATGACCCCCAACACACACCCCAATGCCTATTGGTGGGGGCAGGGTGGGTGGTGGCAAGGGTAGCAACCCTAACACTGTATTTCCTCACTTTTGTCACTGGGGAACAACCCTAACTGATGCATTAAATGAAGCTTTGCCATGAAACTACATATATAGTAGTAGGTGTGTGTGTGTGTATATATATATATATATATATATACACACACACCCTTGAGGAAGGGGGGGGATATGATAGTAACTTTCAAGTACCTCAATCAATAAAGTCCAGGATGGGAGGATCTTTCAGAAAAAGGGATGTACAAGAACAAGGGGGCACAATTTGAAGACAGAGGGGGGATGGCTCAGGGGCAATATGAGGAAGTATTTTTTCATGGAGAGGGTGGTGGACACATGGAACCACCTTCCTGAGGAGGTTGTGGAGTCAAAAACAGTGGGGGAATTCAAAAATGCATGGGACAGACATAAGGCAATAACAGTGAGGGGTAGGAGGAAGTAGGTTATTGGGTAATTGGAATCTGCAGCTTATCTAATAGGTAGGGAAATGGGCAGACTAGGGGGGCCAAGCAGTGCTTATCTGCTGTCAAATTCTATGTTTCTATGTTCTATGTTTCTAATACATTTTCATCATAATATTTCAATGCATATGAAATTTCTGGCTCACTCAAAGTTTTATGTGGTGCATGTAACACTGGTGTCCAAACATATTGCATTTTTTACATGTTCCCCAAAATTTCAGCAGAAGTATCCAGCCTTTTTTGAGTAGTGATTTTCTTTTGGGACGGGATCTTAAAAGTACTGTAGGACTTTGGTGAGAGAGAGAGGTGCAGGCAATGCTTTTTTTGTAGTTAATCTTTTTATTGTAATTATTGTGATTATACATACAAATACACTACATTCTCCAATATACATGTACATAAATTCTTAATGGGAGAAGGAAAATACATGATGTCTGAAGTATTATATAATGATATTAAAGGGAAAAACATGTTGAGAAGACAATATGTAGCAGTACAATCTGTATGATAGAGAGAAAATATGGCAATTTATGCTTCAAGGGGTAAAAGGAGTAGAGGAGTAGATACAAACAAGAAATATGAGCAGTCGTGATTGTACTTCTATTAAGCTGTAATTTAATACAAGTATGTGTAAGACTGTATAAAGGAAGAACATAAAAAAGAGAAAAATATCTAAGAAAGTGAACAAGAATGAAGAGAGAAAGGGAAGAAGAAGAAAAGAAGATAAAAGATAGAAAGAGAGGAAATGAAAAAGGAACAAAAGAGCTAGACGTAAGATTCCAATGTGAACATATAACAACCCATGGATTAAGTGACGATATGTGTCGACGTGTTTAAATATTTAAAATAGTCCTGCCAGCATTTATTATATAAATTAAGTCGGTCACGAGGCTAAGTGTGACATACGCTCAAGGATGGCGTGTTGAGATAGTTGTTTGAGAATATCCGGGAGGGTGGGAATGATGTTGGATCTCCAGTGAATTAGTATAAGGCACCTAATTTGAAGGAAAAGTGGGGATAACCACCTACTCTGAGAATGGGATATTTTATATGAATGAGCATTGAAAATACTAAGTATGCAATGTTTTGGATCTAATGCAAGGGATAGACCAATCACTTTCATTGCAAAGAAATGAATATATCACCAAAGATTGTGTATGAGAAAACAATGCCATAACATATGTAGCAAATTGCCATAGGGGGAGTTACAGTGCCAACATTTATTGTTGTTCATTAAGCCCATTTTTTGCAGAATCTCGGGAGTGCTGTACCATAGATGTAGAGTTTTGGTTTGTATGAGTGAACTGCGATTGTCCTTGAAAGATTTATGGCAGGATAACCAGCAGTTATGCCATTGTGAATTGGTTATGTTATAATTTAGGAGGGTACTCCATTTATTTTTTGCAATGATAGATTGATCTGTAATTGTATTTCTGATATGTTTGTAAATGATGCTATTTAATTTAGAGCTTGTTTTGATCCATTTAGAAATAGAAGTATCATATATAAATTGATGAGGAATAGTAGGAAGATAAAGATTCCATGCCATGCGTAACTGTAAATATTTCCAGAAATCATGCTGGGGAAGATTCCATTGTTTGTGCAGGTCAGAAAAGGATATTAATTTGAGAGCCTGATGAATAAGTATATCCTCCAAGAAAAAAATGCCCCTGTTTTTTCAATTACAACAAAAAATTGGGTGATTATCAAGAGTGATGTTGTGGTTCCCCCATATGGGGGCATATATGAGAGGGGTTGGGTTGGATTTAAGGCATTTACAAATTATTTTCCAGTTGTATATGGATGATGCAGTAGTAGGGCAAGATTTTAAATTGGGGATGAAATGGTTATAAATGAAGGAAGTGGTGACATTGCCTGGACATAGAGATGTTTCCGTATTGACCCACAACGGTGATTTATTGCTGGGTTTATTAAACCATTTGACAGTTTGGGCAGTGTGGAAGACCCAAAAATATGCTTGTAACCAGGCGAGCCTGAAGCCCCCTTTGGACCAGTGGGAATGCAGTTTGTTACGACTAAATCTGGGAATTTTGCCTTCCCATAAAAAATTGCCAATTATATAATCAATTCTGGCAAAAAAAAAGTAGGGAGGTTTAAAGAGATATTACAAAATAGATGCAGTATTTGGGGAGTTATTGACATCTTGATAGCAGAGGATTTTCCCATTAAAAGATAGGTTAAGCAGTCTCCATCTGTTGAGAGTGTTTTTAATATTTGCTAATAACGGGGAAAGATTGACGTCCCATACCTTGTCTAATTGAGAGGTGATCTGTATTCCAAGGTAAGAGATACCTTGAGGGGCCCAATGAAAACCTAATATTGTATTCATAGAAGGTTTACAAAAATTGTTCAATGGCATTGTTTCTGATTTGTTTAGATTCACAGCAAGCCCAGAAAGTGAAGTAAAGTTGCTAAGCAACTTAATTAAGGGTGGTCCTGAAATTTCAAGATTTTCGAGTAGAATGAGGAGGTCATCAGTGTAGGATAGTGAAGTATAGCGGAAATTACCGATAGGATCATGGAGGATTGATGAAGAGCAGCTGATAGGGGTTCCATAGCTAGAATAAAAAGAGTGGAGGAGAAGAGGCACCCTTGCCTGGTACCTCTTGCCAGATGAAAGGATGAGGACAGAGTAGAGTTAGTAAGATCCCAGGCAGAGGGGAGAGTGTATAGTAATTAAATCCATGTACAAAATGTATTAGTGACACCAAAGTGGGATAGAACATGATACAAATAAGTCCAATTAAAAGAATAGAATGACTTTTCAAAGTCGATGGCTATAGCTGCGGCAGGTGATTTAAGAGATTTAGCTTTGTAGGCAATGCTTTTTTTAACTTAAACTGTTGTGTGGTGTCCACTGTTGCCCACGCAACACTGAAGGTGCTTTTTTCTTAAGTCTGATATGGAGTTATTCCACAACATAGTCCCTTTTTCACTCTTGGGTCATAGTGTCTTGAAATGCTTAGTAAAATAAAGTAAAGTAATGTTTTGTTTTTCCAAGTTAAAGACCTGTTGTGTACACTGTTGCGCATGCAACACTGAAGGTGATTTTTCTCAAATACCTGCTAGGGAGTTATCTCACAATCTGGTCCCTTTTTCACTCTTGTGTCACAGTGTCTTGACAAGCTTATTAAAACTGATCTATTGTGGATCTGAAAAATTGACCCTCGTGTCACACTTCGGTAACCCCTTTCATAGACGTACCTGGGAGTAAAATGTTGGCGTCAGTACAGTACCACTGACTCTGTGGAGATGTGCTGGAAAATGAAGAACCCCCCACTTCTCTCTCTCACTGGAGCAAGACATGTAAGCTGTGTGGTGGTGATTGTGGAGTGTACTGCCCACAGTCAGTGTCAGTGTGCCCCATGCCACAAAAGCCCTGTGTGTGTGAATGACATGCATGCCAAGAAGCACAGGATGGACAGCTCAGGACTGATGGCAGGGGAGATATCTGGAGCCAGGGCACAGAGCTCTGCATTGTGAAATGTGATATAGAGACATAAGGGGTGGGTGATCATTGTGCCACAGCACCAGCAAGTGTACACAGTGTCACTGGCTTACTGAGGTGTAGGACAGCTGTGGTACAAGGAAAGACATCAAAGGGGTATCTTAGTGCTGGTGGATCATGGGCAAAGGCCACACAGGGCTCCACTGTCTGCACAGGGGGCACAGGGGTGTGGCCCACTACTGTTATCACCTGTGACAGGGTTGAAAAGGACCCTGTCCCAGTTGTTATGGAAAGAGTTTGAATGCAGGGATCTGTTCTGTTCTCTCCTTTTTAGTCTTTTGTTTGTATGGTTGTGCAACCAAATTTTCCTGTGAGACCTAGGATTTGATCACCCCGACAGTCTCACAATTATTTGCCTCTCACTGTCTCTTAGTCTTCCCTTGCTGTTCTGTCTTTTCCTCCCTTGCATATCTGCTGATATAAAAATATATGCTAATCATTATGTGGAAGTGTAATTGATATCGGGATCCCTTTGTTTAGAAAATATATAGTGTTACTATTGAAATGTATATAATTATAGTTTGAGATGACTGCAAAAACTCAAGAGGTTATCTTAGTGCAATTTTTAAGCCTTTTGCAAAAGCTGTGGAGATGGGGCCTCAGTTCTGGGACATTGTGTTCCTGCCAGCAACTGCCTGAAATATACTAGAACATATTAGAAAAAACATGATGTTTGTTAAGAAGGGGGTTGCAAGGACTTATAAGACAGAACTGCAATTGCTTGCAAAAGGGACACAGAGATTGAAGGAAAACTCAGATGCATATTCTGTTTATTCTGCCTTTGTAAATAGTTATTCTGAACATTTTTTTTTATTTACTGCTAGTACAAATAAATATTCTTGCTGTGAATTTTACAGCTGCTCCTGGTTTTTCCTATGCTTCCTGACCTGTGCCTCAACCACATCACCCTGGTGGGCTGATGGAAGGCACTGGGCACTGTAGCTGTGTCAGATTGCAGGGACAGGTCTCAGATACACAGCTTATGTCAGGAGATGCAGTGCACCTCTTTCGGGATGAAGAGAGGGTCCCACAACAGGGCCAAGGGCCTGTGAGAAGAGGGTTGTGGAAACAGAGTGGCATGTGAGCAGCAGTGTATAGCTGATGAGCAGAAGGGGTAACAGTGTCATAGCTGTATGCTATGTACAGCCTGCAACACAGTACGGTAGTGTATGGTATCCCACAAAGATGTGTGCAGCAGGGCAGAGACAATGCATGGTATAATAGAAAGGTATGTGCATGCTGGGTCCCCAAGGTGCTCATGTTGGTCCTGCAGGTTGCACCATCTGTACACACACCAGCCGCAGCTGTGATGAGGGCATGCTGCTCCACCCATTACATGGCAGGTGCAGATGTCACACACAGCATGGCCAACCATCGCTACACACATGGACGCCAGTCCAGTGGATCCCATTAACCATGAACATCATCAGTGGGTACACTATGATATAGAGACTAGCACAACATAAACAACCATTCAAAGTGACAGAGTAGCAGGGAATGGCATCAACACAGTGAGGCCCACAATAGGAAAGTGCAGGAAGTCAGAGGCAGTATGTGGCAGCTGGCCAGGTGCCAAACAACTGCAGAAGGTCTCTGCTAGGAGACTGCAAAGGAGGCAGGAGTAAGGGTGCTGTGCCAGACATGTGGGTGGGAGACCAACACATGGGGAGATGTGTAGCAGATGGACACAGGCCCTTGAGCATGTGGAAATACCACAGAGTTACCAGCTGGACACAGTTTACCTCAGGGGCCAAAAAACTGGCAAGACACACATGAGCCAGTGGTGTCCATGGAACCCTGATTGTGATGCAGCCCCAGGGCCATAGCAAAGTAGTAGCGCCCCAAGGGCCAGCACAAAGGGGCATGTCTATTCCACCGTGCAGTAGTTCTGCTGCTGGGCAAACAAGAAACATGATGTCCCTGTGGCAAAACCCATGTACGTGTGACAAGATGACCTACACAGCCTACCCATGTGTAGTTTGCAGATGAAACACACTGAACACCTCACACCACCTGGGGTGTCAGCAGCTGCCATGTACAGAGGTGGTAGGCAGGGGGTTGCATGTGTGTCTCACAGGGTTCTGGTCACCACAGGTGCAGTGTGCATGCATAAGTGCCAGCAGAAAGGACAATGATGTGCACAGTCACCCTTGGGCTGGAAGTCTGCCAAATGTTTCCACCATGACATCCACTGCAGCTGCGCAGGTCAGGCATGGCAGGGGCCACGTCTAATATGTGATACATATAGTCTGCCACCATACCAGTGGAGAACACTGTTATATGTTGGACGCAGCACAGTGCAAGGGTGCAACTGGTTATGACATGCAAGATGTATGTTCCAGGCATATTCACGTGACTGGCTGCGCTCCTCACATCTGCTGCCACTGCCATCCTGTTGTCCGACTGACCCCCTCCTCAGCCTCCTGCCTAGGCCTCCAGGAGGCATGGCCTCTGGCTCCTTGTTCTGCAACAGAAAATACAACAGATACATACTGTCAGTGTCATGCAGTAGTGAATACGTTCCCCAAAGTCCACCCAGGAACATGGCAACAAGGGAGCTGCCAGAAAGACACCGAACCACAGATGAAGACCTTGTCTCATATGTGCTAATGCATAGTACAGGTACTGACATATTTCCCACCCAACTCAAAAAAGATCCAAGGATGGTACCATGTGGATGGTGGAGGAAGAGAGGGGTGGAAGTGTACGTGAAAGCATGATATGGTCACATGGCTGTTAGAAAAGCCACCAAGATGTATTGGCACTGTCCTGAAGGTCATGACTTATGCTGTCTGATGACGCCTCCCAGTGTCTGACAGGTGATGCACCGGAGTGCTGTGACATGTGTACAGCACATGGAACACTGAAGAATCTGTGTGCCAATGTTCTGGTGTTTTCTTGGGGACACACTGGGCAGCAGATGGACTTCCCCCAGCCTATTTCACATGTGATATCCCATTTGTGCATTACAGTTTTGGCTGTACAGACATCGCAGGTGTGCAGCCACTGCCTGGGATCTCCACAGGATGACCACCCTCATCTGGACCATTTTCTTAGCTAGGCAGAGAATGGCGCATCCAGCACTGTGACATGGGCATACCTGTGGCCAAAATGCGAAGCAGGGGGTTGGTACACCCACAGCACAGAAACCATGGTGGTGATGTGCACACACAAAAGATGAGATATGCAGGGCCACATGTAAACCCTACAGCAGGCCAAGTAGAATGAAGTGTGAGGCTCTCGTCACTGCATCCACTGACCTCCCTGTGACCCTCCCATCCTGACAAAATGTTGTCATTGTTAACAATGCAAGCAAGGCGATGAGATGAACAATTACTGGAGTGTACACATGCACATGTCAGAAATGTTCACACGATGTCTGTATAAACCATCAAGGTGACCTGACACATACCTGGCTGTGGTAATTATCAGCTGAATACGTTGACGTGCAATGGTACAGTTGCTTATGGATGGGGCCTAGGATATGCAGCTGCATGTCGTAGTCCAATGCAGTGTCACCTTTGTCCCTGTGGGGGAGGGTGGGGGTCTCCACTCATTTTGCAGTTCCACACCTATGCCATGTGTACACTGTGGCCATTGTCCTGTGCCACACACTGGTACGGGATCGGCCACACTCTGCACACATTTGGAGCATGTGCCACTGACCTGTCACTTCCACCTGTCTGCAGCAGGTGCTGTGACTGAGAAGGAGAGACTCTGGGCACATAATTTCAGTGGAGAAGAGCTGAATGCCCTTGCACAGGCAAACAAGCCTGTGTGTTGACCCTCATGCAGTACCACAGCAACAACACTGCTGTCTGCCAGGCTTTAAATTAAATGACAGAGGAGGTCAATGCAGTGGGTAGTTGGGGCATGAGAGCCAAGGTGGTGCAGAAACACTTTAGTGACCTCTGTCATTGGGTCAAAGAATCTGAGGCTGCACAATGAAAGGAAATGCACACCACTGGGGGTGGAAGCCCTGCGCCCACAATGACATGCCCCTTTGACCCAGCAGAGGAGACAGTGGCATCAGTGCTGCGAGCAGTGGAGGTGACCAGAGTGCTTGGGAGAAACTAAAAGTCACAGAAGACACCACCAGTCCCATGTAGGTACTATGTGGATGCCTCTGTTGTGCTAGCATGTGACACACCTCTGGGTGCACATATATAGGTACCACAAGGCCGGTTCCATGTAAAAATCGTGACTATAAAATCGCGCTCGCCAAATCGGCGAGTATTTAATAGCGAGAGCTACAGTAGCTTATTGTCTTATTAGCTTCACACATATTAGCAGTGCTGTAATAATAGCAACTGCTATATTGTAGAAGGATGTGGAGCATACAACCTGACAAGGTAGACAGCTCCTGACCTAGCCTCCTACCTGCACCAGACTTATGAGAGGGGTCTCCATTCTTACCCACAGACCACTGATCATAGCAGGTGATTTCAACCATACCCTTGACCCCTCATTAAACAGATACACCTGCTCCCCTGAACCTCACCCGTGAGCAGCTGTGGCCCTTAAACTCCTTCTCCATGAACAGACTCGTACTAGGAGTCAAAGCCTTGGGGTAACGATTGTTAGCTTCACAGGACAACTGCCTAGGATCCTGTGCTTTAATTTGTATCTGCACAAATAAATTGCATTTGCTTGCTTGCACCAGTATCCCATGTGCTGCTATCTGCTTTTTGGGCTAAGTTGTTTGGGGCAGGCTGCCTCTTTTCAAGTGAGCACCAACTCTGTTTTGTTCCTTGCTCGTGCACACACCTGTTTTGGAGCCATTATGCATACAGCTGCATTTACTTTTTTCTTACCTCCTCCTACATCACTCAAATAAGAGTTGATGCCCACATATATCCCACAGTCATATGGGACTCATTAAAAGCTTTTATATGAATGCACATCATTAGTTAGACATAAACCTGGGGAACTAGAAGCCCAAATGCTTGAGGCTGTTGATTCTGTTATAAACTCCAGCTATGTGCGAGTCGTGATTATTGTACGCACGTTGGAAGGCAAAATCGCTATTTGTACATGTTAGCCATTATTGACCAGTCGCTGAAATCACAATAGGCTATTTTGGAGTCACTATTTATGCAGTCACGATTATAACGGGATACCCACAAGGCCACATGTAGTGTACCAATCCAACCCTACACAGCAGCTCCCTAGGGCAGACACATGGACTGCCACATGCACATTCCCCACAGTCAGCCCAGGGTTCACTTGTCCATGTGGTGGAGGGACCTTCTGCACACAAGTGTGTGTCCAGCTGCAGCAGTGCAGTGCATACTGTCACAACATTCTGTAGCTATGTTCTCCATCATTGTCACTCATTACTGTACTTGCTGTGCAACATGCTGTGTGTTGGCCTTGGCTGTTACACCTCTGTTGTACTCTATGGGCACGGTCAGTTTGCTTGTGCATGTCTGGGCATGCACATATCATGATCTGTGCTACACAATGGCAGTTTAGTCTTTCACCTGCACAAAAAGCATGCTAATGCAGAGCCCCTGTACACCTCGCTGTCAGGTTCACAGTACGTCATCATCCTGTCGCATGTCTGTGCCATGCATCATGGGCATACCCTCACCTACATGTTTCTCTCCCTGCAGCTCAGGTTCTGTTTCAGCCTACTATAGTGGGAGGATTACCAGGGCCATCTAGTGACGTGAGATATTCCCCCCATCGCATGTCCAGACCTGCTTGAGGACTGCAGTGGAGAATCCACTGGGGGTAGATATGGGTGGTGGACACATGATATGGTCTTCCTGAGGAGGTCATGGGGTCAAAAACAGTGAGGGAATTCAAGAATGCATGGAACAGACATAAGGCAATTATAGTGGGGCTAGGAGGAAGTAGGCTGTTGGTTAACTAGGATCTTCAGCTTATCCAATAGGTAGGGAAATGGGCAGACTGGGTGGGCCAAGTGGTCCTTATCTGCTGTCAAAGTCTATGAAGAGACATGGAGATCTTTGTAGCCAGCCAGGAGCTCTTTGCCTATGTCTCCCAACTGGAGCAGACCTATTTGTCCACCACCACCATGGATGGGGTGGCACAGACTAGGGCAGCAGCCAACACTACCACCATCTAACACACCCTCATACAGGACCAAACCTTTGCATCCCACACCTCCAAACCTATTATATTCTCCTCCACCACACAACCCTCCCTATCAACAGTTCTCCCCAGTTATGGTCCCCTACATTCAACAGAGGACAGGGTGTCAACCCAGCCAGGGGATGATGTGGTCCAGGTTACACAGGGTGGCACATATCCACCATCTCCCCTGCGACTGCCACTGACAGCTGTCAGTATTCTGGACACCTACGGGGGGGTTCACAGCCCTTACTTCCACCTACTCCTACTCCAGAATCTGTGCCCATTGTGCCACAGCAGGATGAGCAAGGTACCCATCAGATGATGCACATTGCTGTGGACAACCAGGCTGCCTCCCTCAGGGTCCTTGAATAGATCCAGGACATCCAGCACCAGGACCTCACCCTTCTTCAGCTACGGCAGTACCAAGACATGCAGCATGCCTAGGAGCATGAGGACTGCATCCTGCATGTCATTGGACAGATGTTTGGGAGCCTTTTGAGGGCAGTGGAGAATCTGAGTAAAGTGCTACTTGACAAATGGTGCCATGGTCAAAGCCCCACTGCACACAGTAGGCAGGGTCCCACGTCACAGAGTAGGCGGTGGCACACGTCCACACCACGGCGTATGAAATCAAACAGTGGCAGCACACGTGTTGCCCACATACCTTGGCAGACTGCACACCCCTGTCCAGGGCATGTCCATGTAGGCATCCAGGATTCTGCCTGGCCATGCGAGATCCTGGCTGACGCCTCCAGACCATGTGCCCGCACACTCGGTGACACCCTCTTCTGGAGCCGTTACACCCTCTCCCCATGGTGCATGTCATTCCACTGTTTGAACCCATGACAGCCATAGGTGGACATAGCTGGGTCACCCCTCAACTTGGGTCCTGTGCATGGGCGCCTCTATACATAGGTTTCGGGACTGCAAGGGTGTAGGTGGGCATTCTCACTGTACACATTTTTTTTTTCATTTATATTTTTACATGTCCCATGCCTTACGGTTTATTGTTACTATTCTAAGTCCTGTCTGCTGTATTTGTGTTGGTGTAGCCCATCAAATAGTTTTTCATTCTGTTTCACCATATATTGGTTTTGACTTTGATGTGTATCACACCTAGATTGAATGAGGCAGTTTTGTACATATTGTGTATATTTGCAAATGATTTGTACCTTACCAGTTCAGTTGCATGGTTTTCGTTTCCTTGTGTGTTTACTTGTAGCATCAATAAACTTTTAAGGGTTGATGACAGGATGTGTGTGATTGCTACTCACTGTCTGCTGACTTCTAGCTGTTGTAAGACTTTGCTTCTGTGCTCCTGTGCCCACCGTGCCATGCACAGGCCTCTGCTGTATCCTCTGTGCTATCTCCTGCTCCTTAGGCTCCTTGTCAGTTGTCTGTTCCTCTTGGACTGGTAGCCCTATTCCACAGTAGTGTGCCATGTTGTGTAGCATACAACAAGCAAGGAATATGCCACAGGCCTTCTGAGGTGTGTACTGTAGGGCACCACCAGAGAGGTCCAGGCAATGGAACCGCATTTAGAATATGCAAAGACATGCTCAATGATGTTACATGTTACGGTGTGTGCCACACTGTATCTCTCCTCCACCTCGGATGTGGGATGGAGGACAGAGGTGAGGATCCAGGTTGAGGGGATTTGCACTGTCACCTGTAAGAGACACATACTTACGTGAGCCATGCCATGACCTTGGTAGTTAACTTCAGCCCATGTTCCAGAAACCTGTTTGGTTTCCACCCTCCCACCCTGAAACCCATACCCGTGTACTCCACAGGAGGCTGCTGTACTGTCCCACAGAGCGTACTCAACCACCCACTGTCACATGTACCAGACACATACATATGTAAGCCTTGCCATGATCTTGGTACTTAATGTCTGCCCACATTCTGGAACCTTCTTGGGTTTCCAACCACTTCCACCCACTTTGGGATGCAACCCTGTGTACCCCACAGGGGCTTGCTGTACAGTCCCACAGAGTGTACTCACCCGTAAGGTGTTCACTGAGTATATCACCACCTTTAAATCTCTGGCATAGACTGAAATTGTGCCAGATGAAGGAGTCTAGGGCACTCCTGGGGTAACACACCAGCACATTAGTGATGCACCATGTGGCATCACACATCATCTGGCAGTTTATGGCGTGGTATCCTTTCCTATTCAGGTAGGCTTCTGACTCCAGGCCTGGTGATGTGCGGATGTCCAAATAGGTGCAGTCCATTGCACTAAGTACATGTTGCAGGCACAGTACCCAATAAAACTGTTGCATTGTTGCTGTTTGCTCTACTCCGGTGCTAGGGAGTACTATGAATTCACTAGCATGTGGCAGCAGAGCATCTACAAATTGGGCCAGCAGGTGAGAGGTGGATGGCTGCGACACTCCAGTGGTATCCCCCACAGGGTTCTGGAAGGTGCTTGTTGCCAGAAGGCACATAGCAGCTGTCAACTTCATCTCCACCATCAGGGCATGGCTGCACTGGGTGGTTCTGCTCAAGCCTATTTGCACAACTCCCTGAGCATGGCCCAGTTGAGGTGATATCAGCTGACCAGCTGATCATCTGTCAGTGTCTCAAAAGAGATTCATGGCCGGTGTTATCTGTGCGCAGTAGGGCACCTCCACCAGTGATGGATGGGCCCAGGATGTCTCTGTTGCTGCTGCTCCTCCTTCTGGAGGGCCTCATCCACTATGAATAGCAGCTGTGGTGTCATGTCCACCATTATGCTTCTGCCTGCACTACCTAGCTTTGCCACTGGGCTTTGTCTGGATTAAGAGGACATTTTTGTAGGTGGTATTTAGCGCCATGCTATGTGTCATGCAAGGCACTTTGCAAGGAGCTACCACTATGTGAATAGCATTGCGCCTGTATGCATGGCCCCTCCCCTCCCTTTGCATTGCACATAAATAATTTTTTTGCGATCATGCTAACCGCTTTTGCTCATGCTAACTAACCTTCTGTGAATCGCAGTCCTGTGCAAACTTTGAGCAATCGGCACACAAACACTTTGCGTGATTTGCAAAGTTTTGTGAATCTAGGCCCAGATGTTTAGTAGCTGAACCTTTTCTGCCTTTTTAAGGGCTTCTGGTTAGTGGGTTATAATGAGAGGAAAAATTTTAATTGGCATATGTGTTTTTATACAGTTTATAATGATGGATGTGATAAAGCAAGAACAAGAATGTATATGATTCCAATGGAAGGATAGGGATAGAAGGAAAAAATATTCCAGTTTTGATAAATAGTAGGAAAAAAGTGCAAGAGAATAAGGATTTTACAAATCCAGTAAATTTGTGGAAAATTAAAAGATAGCGTGAAAATGAATGAAATTAGTGTAATATTGTAGATAAGATCATGGAAAGAAAAGAGAATCAAAGAAGATCTAAAAACAGTGTAAATATGAAAAATATAACTGTATAAATTGATAAGAGGTGGGCCCCATTGTTTTTAAATACAAACACAAGGAGACTGATGACAGAAGTTGATGAGCTTGAAGTGGTAATGAAACAAAATGGGGTTCAGGTAGGGTTGATAACTGAGACATGGTGTAGCCCTCGTATCCCTACTCAGGTAATTGCAATTAAAGATTATCAGATAGAAAGGAAAGATAGGCAGTAACGTATTGGAGGAGGCACTGCAATGTATATCCATAACAGTGTTCCTTATAAAAGATTGTTGTGCCGGCCCACTGGCGCAGCAGTTGGATTTCTGCTAGCGATGCTGACCCAGGTGTGGGAACAGACCTGGGTGTCGGGTGGTCGGCTGGGTGGAGATGGCTTGAGCATCCCACGATGGCTTGCCATCTCCCAGGGAGAGGGGGGTGCATGGCCCAGTGTCTGCCGACCTCTGGTGGAGGCCAGAGGTATGGCAATACGTTGGGTCCCACTGTGTAGGGAGCGAGACAGACGTCGGCTTTTGCCTTGACGTCCCGGAAGTCGCGCTCCCCAGGACAAAACCAGGAAAAAATGGTTCCTTGGCTGAATGGATAAAGGTTGCCGGTCCCCTGCCAGCATGAAGTCCCAGGCCAGCCCAGTCCACTCCAGCAGCACCCCAGGCCAAGAAAGTTTGCAGTGGCCAGTCCCCACTGGCACCTTCCCCCTCGGAGGAGGGGGACCCATCCAACAAAGGGATACATCGGGTTACCCGGGGGGGGGCTGACATGTGGGGTGGTGGTTGGTGGAGTGGGAAGAGTGCCAGTGGGGGTCCAAGGTGGCCCAAAGGAGTGGCCAGACAGGGAGGAAGGGAGGATCAAAAAATAAAAGATAGTTGGAATTAGAGGTAGATAGTTTTGAAACGATGTGGGTGGAACTGGACATTTCTAATCTTCCTCGACAGTGCCAGCTATTGATTATGGGTGGATTTTATCATCCCCCAACAAATAATAAGCAACATGTGATTAATTCTATAAACTGGTGGCGGGATAGGACTATTGAACAATATGCTATGTGTGGAACTGTAATAATGGGAGATGCAAATAGATTGCCACTTCGAAGAATATCAGGAAGAAAGAAAAATTACTCACCGTAGTAATCTTCTTTCTTCCAAGGGATCCTTTAGCATCAGTAACTATAGCAGTTAGCTGGCTAAGTGCAACTGCCTCAGAGGTATGCCTTAAAGAAAATTATAATGAGCTAGGGCATCAGCCAATCAAAACACATGAGGGGGGTATGCTGAGTAACAGCAGCCTGAAGGGCTCCAGAATTTTTTTAGAAGAAATGGGCACATGCCCCGAAAAGTGAACCAACAGGATTTTAAAAACATGCAAATGTCCAAAGCCTGAAAACAGGTAACAACAACATGAGCATGAAACTCATTAATAAAAAATTCAAATTTGGTAATAACAACCGAGAACAGAGCCCTTCTCCTGACAGGTGAACCGGGGAGGAAGGGTGGCAGCTTATTGATGCTAAAGAACCCTTTGGGGAAAAGAAGATTAGTACAGTGAGTAATTTTTTCTTCTTACCCCAGGAGTCCTTTAGCATCAGTAACTACAACAGACTACCGAGCTGTACCAAGTGGGAGGTGGGCAGAGAACTTACTTAGGAAAGAGGCTCTGCAGAACAGCCCTGCCAAATTTGGCATCAGATCTGGACTGCACATACAGACTGTAGTTCTTCATGAAGGTGTACACAGATTTCCAGGTAGCTGCTTTGCAGATATCCAGAAGGAGTGACATACCATACAAGGTGTCCCTTATTGCTGCCACAGAGGTTACAGTGCCCCTGGTGGAGAGGGCCCTGAGCCCCACAGGAGATTGATGACCAGCCTTTTTGTAGCAGAACCTAATACAAAAGACCAACTAGCAGGAAATAGTTCTCTTGGTAGCTGATCTTCCTCTGCCTACATCCCCGTAGGTGAGGAATAACTGAGTGGAAGAGCCCCTGGACTGCCTAGTATGCTCAAGGTAGTAAAAGAGAACTCTTCAGACATTCAAACTATGGAACTTTTGTTCCCCAGGAGTGGATTTCTCAGTAAAGAAGACAGGTAGAGTAATGGACTGGTTTAGGTGGAACTCTGAAACCACCTTAGGCAGGAACTTGCTATTCGTCCTAAGGTCAATTTTATCGCTGTGAGGAATGACGTATTCAGGCTCAGTGCACAGTGTAACTCTGAAATCCTCCTGGCAGAGGTAATGGCCACCAGGAATACCGACCTCCAGGTCACAAACTTGATATGTGCAGTAGCTGTAGGCTCAAAGGGTGGTTGCATGAGCCTGGCAATGCAGAGGTTCAGGCTCCAAGGAGGAACCGTCTCCCTGACTGGAGGCTGGAGGTGCAAGAGGCCATTGAAAAACTGTTTGAATATGGTGTGGGAAAAAAATTACTTTTTCTTTCCCACTGAAAGACAGGCTGAAATTGCAGCCAGCTGTAGCTTGAGGGAAGAGGGTTTCAAGCCTGATTCCTGCAGATGTACCAGGTAATCCAGCAGCTGAGGGACTAAAGCTGTAAGAGGACTGACTTTTTCGCTCTTGTACCAGAGGAAGAATCTTTTCAATTTGGCTGCATAAGTCTTTTTTGTGTTAGGTTTTTTAGCCATTCTCAGGATCTTGAAGACCTGTTCCGAGTACAGAGAGGATGGAAACTCTAACTCTTCAAGAACCAGGCCTTGAGGTGAAGAGAGTGTATGTCTAAATAATGCACTCCTGTCTAAGGAAAGGTCAGCAGAGAGTGAGTTGGCGGCAGGTAAATGGGCCTGCTGTAGGATAGGGAAAGAAGGATCTGGTACCAGGCTTGCCTGGGCCAATCCATAGTCACCAGAATGATTTATGCAGGCTGTTGTCTGAGTTTCAGCAATACCCTGAGTATAGGTGGAAAAGGAGGGAATGCATATAGGAACCTCCCTGACCAGTCTAGGATCAAGGCATCCAGGGAAGCATTCCCAGGACTGGGGGCCTGCAACAGTACTGAGGGAGCTGGAAGTTGAGGGGAGAGGCAAACAGTTGCACTTCTGGTGTGCCCCACCGCATGAACACTGGCTACTGCTGGCTTGTTCAGAGTCCATTCACTCTGGCCTTGACTGCTGCAACTTATAGCATCTGCCAGGGTATTGTGCTTGCCTGGGAGGTGAATAGCTGAAAGGCTGACTCCCAGGGAAAAGACAAGGGACCAGATTTTCAGACCCTCCAAACAGAGTATTCCTGATCTGGTACCACCCTGCTTGTTTATGTAAAACATTGCAGTGGTGTTGTCTGTTCAGATTTGTGCAGTCTGTCCTTTTATGACAGGAGCAAATGCTTTGAGAGCTATAAAGATTGCTCTGAATTCCAAAAGGTTTATATGTAACTGTGACTTTTGGGGAGTCCCGGTGCCACTTACCAAGGCACTGTCCAGATGTGCTCCCCACCCCAAGAGGGAGGTATCTGAGGTGATCACTTTTGTGGGAAGGGTATCCCTGCTGCCAGATTTGCAGGGTTCTTCCACCAAAGCAGAGTCTGAAGGAACTGCTCCATCACAGGTATCAACTTTGAAAAATTGCTGCTTCTTTGAGACCAGCAAGCTCTGAGGTAGGTTTGCAGGTGTCACATTCTGTAACTGACTCCTGGGACCACTGCTGTCATTCAAGCCAGTGTTCCAAGAGCCTGAGGAAATGTCTGGCTGGTCCTGCCTGTCCCCGGATGAAAGAATCTGCCTCTGAGAGGAAACTTTGAATTCTCTCCTGTGGGAGGAAGGCATATCATTTCTGGGTGTCCAGCTGAGCTCCTATGAAGGTGAGCAGCTGGGTGGGTTCCAGGTGAGATTTCTTTAGATTTACCAGGAATCCCAGAGACTCTAATGTGTGCTCTGTAATGGAAAGGGACTCCTTGACCTGACAGGGAGACCTTGTTACTATGAGCCAATCATCTAAATAGGGGTAGATAGTGACACCCAGCTTCCTGAGGTGTGCTGCTACCACTGCCAGGCACTTGGTAAAGACTCTTGGGGCTGAGGACAGGCCGAAGGGCATAGCAGCGCCCTGATAGTGCCCAGAAGGGAATTTGAACCTGAGAAACTTTCTGTGAGACCTCCTTATGGGAATATGAAAGTAAGCATCCTTTAGGTCCAGAGGGGCTAGCCAGTCTCCCTGCTGGAAGGACGATATGACTAGTGGCAGAGTGACCGTCTTGAATTTGGGTTTTAGCAGATGTTTGTTTAAATATCTGAGATCCAAGAAAAGTTGACACTCCCCAATTTTCTTTTGTGTCAGAAAGTACCTGGAGTAGAGGCCCTTGCCCTTCTCGTGGGCCGGGACCATCTCCACTGCTCGTAGAGCTAGAAGGTTTTTTACCTCCAGTTCCAACAATAGTACCTGTGTTGGAGTTAGAGGTTTTGACACCTGGGTACGCTTGAGGTCTGATATCTGCTTGGACTGTAGTGGCAGACCTTTTTCTACTATTTCCAGAACCCACTTGTCCAAGGTAATGAGGGACCAGCTCTGAAGACAATGTGAGAGTCTGCCTCCTGTTGGCAGAGGGAAGGTGACCTGGACACTCACATCAGGGCTTAGACTGTGAGGCTGCTGGCTGGGTAAAGGTGCCCCTTCTTTGGCCCCTTCTACCCCTTCTTCAGAAAGCACCCATATACGGAGAGAAATCAGACTGGGGATAGGGAATGCAAGGCCTAGGAAAGTAAAATCTAACCCTATTTCCCCTCGGGTGAGATTTCTGCTGGGCAGGAATCTTAGGTTTAGAAGAGTGACTCTGCCAGGAGGCCTTGTACTCATCAACCTTTTTCATGTAGTCAGTTGTTCTAGACTCGAACAACATGGTTTGATCACAGGGAAAGTCCATGGCCTTAAACTGGTTGTCTGGAGTCAGACTGGTAGTTCTAAGCCAGGCAAAGCACCTCAGAGAGATGGCATAGGCCATTGCTCTGGCGGTGGCATCATTATTGTCATATGCCATGTGAAATTGGTATTTCATAGCTTCCAGGGCAGTTTTTGCCATATCCACAGCTCCTGTACCATTGTATCTTCCCCATTGTGGGTAATGGCCAGGACAGAATTCCATAGTGCTTTCTGATATTTGGCAGTGAAAAACATACGACGAAAGCCTGACCAACAAGGAAGCTGTGGTATACATTTTCTTTGCTATGAAATCTATTTTCCTGAAGTCCTTGTCTAGTGGTAAGGGGGACATGGAGACCCCAGCTTTCTCATAAGCTGACTGTTGTATTATGTTGTACTATGCTCTCATGGCTAGGATGTACAGACAGGAACTCAGTATCTGTTTTAGATCATTTGTATTTTTTCTCAGCCTGCTTGCCAACCCATGCCACAGATGTAGAGGTCTGAAGCAGTTTTGTGGTATTTTTTTCTGAAAGCATTATAGATAGACATGATTAGTCTCTTAGGGGGTGAGAGACCTTTCATCTTCCTGTAATCTTTATCCTCATCCTCATCCTGGATGCATTCCTGAGTAGGGAGGTCCAGATGTCTAACATATTTTGGATAAATGTAAGCGTAGAAAAGGGATCCTCCTGGTCAGCAAAGGAAGCTACAAAAGGAGGATTAGGGGACACATCAGGCTGTAGGCCCTCAAAATTAATGCCTGGGGCATCATAAAAATGTTCATCATCATCTGCATCATCCTCAGTCTCCAGATGAGAGAACTGTGGAAGAGTGCTTGCCAGACCCAGTAAATATAAACCCCATCTTTTGTAGGGCCTGAAAGACATGCCATGCTTTTTCCATGTCTTGCACAGATGGGAGTTCCTGCGCAGACTGTGGCTGTATATGCTTTGTTTTTTTTAGGCCATCTGTTGTCTCACTATTGACTTTTCCAGGAGAAACAGAAGTGTTTTTGTCTTTGCAGATCACCTTTTTAGCCACTTCATGAGCAACTTGATCATGCTCCCTTTTTTGTACAGACACTTTATTATTTTAAAATTTGTGAGGAACTTCATCAGCTCCTTTGAAAGCTTTATTTTTTGGCTGGGACTTTGAGGCTTCATCAGCACCTTGGTAACTTGGTAGGCGTAGACAAAGTAGGCCAAGGCCCATTTAATTGTCTCCCACTCCTAGTGGGTTTATTTATTAATATAATGTTTACCATTTGAGGGCAAATGTGCATCCAATTCCTTTTTAAAGGAGTTAAATGTAGTTGCTTCTGCCACATGTTTTGGAAGACTATTCCACATATGAGAAGATCGTGAATTAAAAAAATTTAAATGTCTATTTGTTTTTGTAATAGTCATAAGGATTTGGTTGTCATGGGATCTTGAATTGAAGGTTTTATAATTCCTTATTATATTACATTGTTCCATTAGTGTTACATCTTCCTAAATGTGATATAGAAATAATAAATCTCCCCTAATTCGTCTCAGTTCTAGTGGGTACAGATTTAGTGCTAATAATCTGTCGTCATATACCCTATTCTGTAATCCTTTTATGGATTTGTTTAAACGTCTTTGGACTCTTTCTACTTTAAGTATATCTTTCTTTAAATAAGGGCTCCATATAGGGGAACCATAATCCAGAAGGGGAAGTACATAGGTCCTATAAAGTTTAAGCACACACTCTTTGTTCCTTGATATGAATCCTTTTTTGATGGAGTGAATAATACCATTACATTTCCCTATCATTTTTGACATATGCATGTTGAATGATAATTTTGAATCTATCCAAATACCCAGATCCTTCTCTAGATTGCTATTTTTTAACATTTTGTTATTCAAAAAGTAGGGATACTTGGGGTTATTTTTTCCAAAATGAATCACTGCACACTTATTCCCATTAAATTTCATACAATTATGTGTACCCCATTTTTCTATTGTGCTTAAGCTATTTCTTAATTCTTTAAAATCACCAACATTCGTAACTTCCCCACCTATTTTGGTATCATCGGCGAATTTAGTTATGTGGGATTTAACCCCATCATTCATATCACTGATATACAACCCAAACAGTAATGGACCCAGCACCGATCCCTGGGGAACCCCACTCGCCACCTTCCCCTCCTCTGAAAGCACACCATTTATACGCACTCTCTGCGTCCGATCGGACAGCCAATTTCTAATCCACCTTATTATAGTTATAATTATACCAGGTTTTATCAATTTATTTATTAATTTATAATGAGGGACGGTATCAAAGGCCTTTCCCAAATCCAAAAAAATTGCGTCCATAGATTTACCTCTATCCAAATTGACACTAATAACATTGTAGAAGGCCAATAGATTAGTATTACAGGAAAGCCCTCTTTTGAACCCATGCTGTGTAATATCCTGTAATTTTAATCTTGAAATGTCTTTTTCAATACTGTTTTTGATCAATCTTTCCAGAATTTTGCAACAAACAGATGTCAAGCTAATAGGCCTATAGTTCAACAGACATGATTTATTACCTTTTTTATGAATAGGTACAACTATAGCTTTTCTCCAATCCAGAGGAACATCACCAGTGGAGATAGATTTATTAAATATTATTGTCAGAGGCTCAACTAATACATCAGCAAGATTTTTCCAAACAATTGAATCAATATTGTCAGGTCCTGAGGAAGAAGATGTTTTTATTTTTGACAGCTCGAGCCTAACAGACTCATGACTAACATAGAGAGGATCTGAGTTACTTTCACCTATAATATTTATTTTAGCATTATGAACCTGATAAGTGGTAACAAAATACTCATTAAACCTGTCAGCTATTTCTTTGTTGTTTATTATAGTTTCCCCATTTACTATTACTGAAGCAATCCTTTTGCTTTGTTGTTTGTTGTTATTTATGTATGCATAAAAAGCCTTTAGATTTTTATTTATGGCCAGTTTATTTTCAAATTTAATCTTACCTTTCTTAATAATGGTTTTAAGCAAGCGCTGCTGTTTTTTGCATTTAATAAGATTAATATCTGTAGGATGAATTTTGTATTTTTTGAATGCTTTAGTTTTCTTCCTAATTTGTTTTTTTATATCTTTGTTAAACCAGTGAGGAATAAATCCCTTACTATTATAAGTTTTGAGTGTAGGAATAAGATTCATTATAATTGTTTGTATTTTATTTTTTAAATCCTCCTACATGGAATTTACTCCCAGTTTACAAAATGCATCCCCCCAGTATAGTTTTCCAAATACATCCTTAATTTTATTCCAGTCTGTTTTTTTATAGTCAAGGGATAATGTACATTTACTAGTTTGGTAATTGCCAGTTTGAATAATGCATTTTACAATATTGTGATCACTAGTTCCCAGATGTGGTAGGATGTCTACTTTGTCAATCATACCAATAGTGTTATTGATAGCAAGATCTAATATATTAAATCCCCTAGTTGGAGCTTCAACCAATTGATAATATCCCTGGGTGGTTATAGTATCAATTAGTGTTTTTTCAAATACCATACTCCCTTTGCGTTCTACCCATGAGATACCGGGGGTATTAAAGTCCCCTAAAATTAAAAAGTCCCCTAAATTGGCAACTTTATTGATCTCCTCCAGTAAATTATTGTTTAAGATGTTGTTACTATTTGGTGGTCTATAACAGATCCCTAAATAAATTTTAGACGAATGGGGAAAAACAATACTTAACCATAGATTTTCAGGAGAGTTAGCCGTATATTTATTTAATTTGATTTCCTGGCTGCATATTAACTCAGAAACATAGCAGCATACTCCACCACCCTTCCTACCTTTACAATTTATAGTATAAAGTTGAAATCCGTGTATATTGTTTGACCAATTGTTTCTTTCATCCCACTAGGCCTCTGTTACGCATATAATGTCCACATTGTTTTTTTAATTCAAATTTTAAGTTCGCTTAATTTGGTATTATTCAAACTTCTTACATTAATAAGCCAAATTTTCTTTTTTTTGTACTTTTGTTTTTGAAGTTGGTTGTAATTTTGGTTTAGTGGCATAAGGCAGTTTAATTTTAGAGCCCTCATCTCCCTTATATTCTAGTTTAAATTATTCAGAATAATGTTCTTGAATGTTCTGCCCAGTTTATAGGTGCCCTGTTGACTTAAATGCAGTCCGTCCCAACTGAACAGTGAAAATGAGTTGTTGAAATTTTCCCAGTGGGGGATGGTTTTATAACCTTCATTAAGTGACCATTTTCTTAGCCATTCATTTATGGTTTTAGTCTTACATGTTGTGTAATAATTTGCTCTGGGGACTGGGAGACTCTCAGAGAACCATATTTCACTATTTAATTCTGATAAGAGTTTTACCGATATTTATGTAGTCCTGCTTGATTTCCTCAATAGTCAATTTCTCTAAGTCATTTGTACCTGCATGTAAGATAACCAGGGGATTGTGACCTGAGTTATACAAAATATCTGGACATATTTTGTCTATGTCTTTAATGCCAGCACCCCGAAAAGAAGAACATGTAATGTTTTGTTTGTCCGATCTGCATACAATTTTATCAGTATATTTAACTAGTGAATCCCCCAAAACAAAAAATTGTCTGCATACACTATCCAGTGCTTCAGTGTCCTTGGCTTTACTCTCTTCCTCTAGGTTAGGCTGAACTCTTTCTATTGAATGTCCCATTTTACTAGGGTCAATACTATCATGTCTGGCTCCCTGTACTTGTGTCCTGCTCCCATTAGATTCCATGTCAAACAAGGAATCATTTGAATCAGTTTGGTGAGTTGGTGCATAATTGGCTTCATCGGGTCCTATTTCCACCCCAGAATCTGGTTTATCCAATTTGATTAGTGTATCAAATCTATTAGATAAACAGATATTGTGGTCTATTGCCCTCCTTCGGGATTTAGATTTATGGCCAATGGTAACTGTAGTCCATTCATCTACCTCACTATTAGAACAGCTATTATAAGACTCATTTCTCTTCCTCTTCTCATAGGTATCATCTTTACCAGACACTTCATTATCACACTCTCCATTACAGGTGCCTGTATTATCCTCTGTACTAATTAGGATAGCATTTATTGGCATTTTACTTTGATTATCTTGATAGTGTTCAATAACTGACAACCTCCTATGAAAGTCATCTATATCCTCCCTCAGGACACTATTGTTTATACATTTGTCGCATATAAAAAAACGGGGTTTGGGGAAGAGTAATAAACAATGCATACATAAGGCAGGTGTTGCATTTTAAACATGTTTCTCCATCTAAGGTTATAATTACATCTCTCTTGGAGACATTTTCTGGTATGTTTTGTATTGCTCTAACCTCCAGTTCAGTTTCCAGTGCAATTAGGTCAGCCATACTCAAAACTATCTTAATTTTACTTCTAGATATCAAAGCTTTTAATGTACTTACAAGGTATAGAACTTTATGTATATAGGCCTCACTCTTTTCACTCTTGACATGCATGACACATGATACATGTGTCTTAGCATGTGTCTTCGCACGCGCAAGTGCGCGTTCTCCCTGCTTGTTTTCGCCCTGCTCACTGCAGGGCTGTTTAAGTAGCGAGTGCTACCTGGAAGTAGCTTACAATTCCTGGGTGTTCACTCGCTACTTGTAACTCCCAAATTTTAAATTTCAACACTAGCAGTGGTGATTTGTAGGTTTTACCCCTCCTGGTAACAGTTTAAGTTAAAAATAAATTTAAACAGCTGAGTTATAGTCAGGGCTACTGCCACCGAGACTAGTACCCCTCTCCTTGAATTTTTATTGTTATTAGCTTTAGATGGCCCCTCATCAGTGGCCTTTGATTTATCCTCAGCCATATGTATTTTTTCTTAGGTCTCTTTGCTCTGATGCCAAATTTGTGCAAAGAGAACCAGTAGATCCAGGCCAAAACAGCTGAGGCACAGGTTGCTGAAAATGCTGTTAAGCCAGTCCTGTGAAGTTGACACCCTCTCTTTTTTTTAAATCCTGTATGTCCAGATTTCTGATAGTTCTAGGACTCTCTGACAAGCCAATCCACAGAGAACCCAGCAGTAACTGTCAAAGTTCTTCAGATACCTCACAGTAGGAACCCACAATTTCTGAGGTAAAAAATTACAGAAAAAACATTACATTTGATGGTTCCCACAAGAAAAGGGGAGCCACAGTAATTTTAAGAGAAAAAAACATTGAAAATAATCACGGTAAAAATAAATGTAAATAAACAGAGGGAACCACGGAAAAACTCTGCGGAACAAAAAACCACAAAAGAATAGTAAAATTACACTCGGCACACTGGAAAACTAAGTTTGTGAGGAAAACTTCACCAAGATAAGCAGAAAAAGCCTGTCAAAAGGAAAAGTTGAGAGACACCACTGGGGCAATGTTGCTCAGTCAGCGGAGAAACAATTCTGATGCCCTTCAAGCTTCTTTCACTCCGCACACTTCCCTCTGTGTTTTGACTGGCTGATGCCCTAGCTCATTATACTTCTGTTAAAGGCATACCTCAGGGCACTTACACTTAGGCAGTTAACTGCCATAGTTACTGATGCTAAAGGACTCCCGGGGTAAGAACTAAAGCAAATAGTGGAAGAAGCTACTAGAGGGGAGTATATCTTAGATATTATAATGACCGATGTGAGTGATTTTTATGGTAGACCAAAGATCCTACCCCCCAATTGGATCATCAGACCATAAGGTTGTATTGATACCAAAGAATCCTGAAGGATGTTGGAAGCTGAGAGGAAAAGAGCAGAAATTTAGTTGTAGAAAAGTGAATGACATAAGTACAGGTAGAAATTTAGATAAAATAGTGGGGGAATTGCAAAATAAGAAATTTAATTGTGAGAGTGTGGACAAGACATGGAATTCGACAATAACAACAATAAATGAATCCCTGGACCAGTCCATGCCTGTGAGAGAAGTAGTAAGGAAAGGCAGGAACAAGCTATGGATTACTGATGAGTTTAAAATACTGACTGCTGTGAGGCAGGTGGCATGTAAGCAAAAATATGGTAGTATATAATAGAATACACAATGAAGTGAATAGGAAGGGAACATGGGTAAGAAGGCATTGTTATGAAAGAAAGATGGAAGAGTTACAGAAATCAGAGCCATGAACATGGTGGAAGAAAACAAAAGATTTCTTGGGCACAGGTAAACAAACCAAACAGATAAATGGGAAAAATTATGTTGGTATGAGGATGTACAGTACATAGAGGTGTCCCTTTTTTGACAACACTAAATAATGTGTTAAGTAAAGTGAGTAGTGAGTTGTCTCCCTTAGAAGCGAAGGACACATTAGAGGTGCCAGTTTCAAACAGATATTTAGTAAAAATTGATGAAATGGCTAAAGAAGTGAAAACAATTAAATGGACCAGATGCCATCCCAAACTGAATATGGTAAGAAGGGGCAGATTTACTTGTACCATGGGTGTGTCACATGTTTAATAAGTCAATTACAAATGGAAACATTCCTTTACAGTGAAAGAAAGAAAAAAATATCCCTCTTCCAAAAGTTTTGATGCCCAAAAATATGGTTACAGCTTTTAGATCAATAGCTTTGTCATATACAATATCAAAAGTGTGTGAGACTATCATTTTTAAAGGGATTATGGAGTTTGTTAGACAAAAATTAGTTTGTATCCCTGTGTGGAACTTCAATGACTGATGCTGCCTTGAAATTTTTAGAATTAAGTATGAGAGCATGGGATAAAGAAATGACTGTTAGAGCAGTAATGGTAGACTATAAGAAAGCTTTTCATCTTATAGATCATAAACAGTAATTAAAAAACTGGAAGGTTTCAAGATACCTGAATGTATTATTAATTGAGTATATGATTTTTTTGGGAGGGAAGGTCTCAATGAATCAGGTTGGAAGGGGTGACATCTGAAGTGGCATCGGTCCAGGTTGGAATCCCTCAGGGTTCCAAATTGGAGCCACATTTGTCTTTATAAATGATTTGGCTACAAAGGGCCAATGTATAAAATATGTTAACAACACCACAGTAGTAGATATTTGGGAAAATGCAGACGCGAGTACTGTGCAGAGTGATTTGGATTATATAGAAAGATGGTCAAAAAATTATTTCATACAAATAAATCCAGGTAAAACCAAGGAGATACATTTTGGGAAATGGAATAAATGGGAGGGGCAATAATCTGTTTTTTGGAAGAGTGAAAGTTGAAGTGTTTAACAAAGTGAAATTATTGGGTATTATTTTTCAAGATGATTTTGGTTGAGCAGAGTAAGTTTTAACCACGGTAAAAAAAAAGGCAAAGAGTAGGTTATATTTCTTGACCCCTTTGAAAAGGGCTGGACTAAATTTATCTGATTTGATATATTATTACACTACTGTGGTTAAACCAGTACTGGAATATGGTGCAGCTGTGTAGTATGGTGGGCTTACAAAGAATGAAATTGAGGATTTGGAAAGGATACAAAAAAGGGGATTTAGGATGGTGCACGGGTGGGAAGTGAGTTACAATGAGACTTTAAATAAATGCAGATTAGAGAGACTGGATGTAAGACAGAAAAGATGGCAAGAGAAATGTTTAGAAAGGTATGTGTTCCAATGTATAAACTCCATTGTTTGCTGCTATCAAATGAAATACTGGATTCCAGTTACATAAACGGTCAATGTGGAAAAAAACATTTGTGAGAATTCAAACTTACTGTAAATCTTTATGCATTATTTAGATATGACTTAGCACTGCCTTTGTTGAGGCAAGTTTGGACATGTATCACTGTGTGTTATATAAAATTAGATGTATTTTAAATTGTGATTTTGATGTACTTTAAGGTATAAGAAATCATATATGTTGTGATTTAATGTACTATGTTTATCTTTTGAAAATGTATAAAACTTCAACCAACACTTGGTGTATGGTTACAGTATTTTCAATAAATCAAAAAAGACCCCAACTAAAGTACAGTGTCCAGTTCTGAAGACCATATCTCAGGAAGGACATAGACAGAGTGAAGAGGGTCCAGAGGAGGGCAACTAAAATGGTGCAGAGTCTGCATCAAAATCCCTGTGAGGAGAGACTAAAGGACCTCAATGTGTACACCTTGGAACAGAGCAAGAGAGCGAGGGGAGATATGATAAAACCATAAGGTACAGGAGGGAAGTATATTTCAGAAGTAAAGCTGCTCAAGGACAAGGGACAGGCTATGAAGCTGGATAGGGGGGTTTGCATGAATGAGTGAATATATTTTATTTGATCTGCAGTTTTGCCATTACAAAAGTACAATATCTATATAAACATTCAAAACTAGGCTTAATTAATTATACAACTAAATCATAGTTAAAATCCCATAGCAATTAAAAAACATTGACAATTTCACAGTTAGGTCTTGATAGTATGACTTCATCATGTGTTTGTAGTACATGTTATGTTTATAATGAATCTGTTGTGTATTATGCTACTAAGTTAACCTCCTGACCTGTATGGTATCTTACCACTGTTTGCTTCTATGTTAACCTCCTGACCTTGTATTGTGTCTTACCACTGTTTTGCTTGCACCCATTGCCGACATGGAACCTTTGTAAAAGAACCCTTAGTTCAAAGGTATTTGTAATCCTAATAATTAATAAATAAATAAATTATATATATATATATATATATATATGTTTTCATATTTAAACCAGGTCAGTCTAGAAGTTTTCCCTTGTTTATAGTTTGATTGATAGTAAACAATGTGTTAGTCTGTCCATAATTACTGTATCATTGGAGCTGAACAGGATAATAAGTTGATCCAAAGGGAGCACAAGTTTCTCTAAAATAGGCCCTAACCATTTTCTTCTCCTAGTCTCATATAATGGGCAAGTTAGCACTACATGTTTCAGATAATCTTTGACTACTAAATTACATCTGAAGAATTCAGTAGTTGTCCCAGTGCGCTTTTGTCTAAAGTGGATATGGTTACATTTGTATAATTCGAATCTAAATCTTGTAAGGATTCTGCATCTTTTAATGATGTTTATATGTGTCAAATAGCTTTCAAGATTATGATGGGACTTCATAGTTTTGTACCAGGTAAAGTTTTTGTAAGTTTGAATCAGTTCCCAGTCTTGAGCAAAGAAAGTGTCTCTTACTTTTTCTTTAATCTGGACTAGTTTTTCATTAAGCGGCTTATAATATATTTGGTACAATAAGTGTCCAAGGCCTAATGGAAGTATTTGGTCTTTTATAAACTTTACCTTGGTTGAAGTATATCCCAGGTGGTTGTATTTAAGTTCTTCTTTGAGGCAAAGACGTGGAAGACGTTCTTCACC
Organism: Neoceratodus forsteri; assembly: GCA_016271365.2. NCBI lineage: Eukaryota > Metazoa > Chordata > Ceratodontiformes > Ceratodontidae > Neoceratodus > Neoceratodus forsteri. Next base: position 1,114,678,848 of record CM028130.1, read on the forward strand.
TAGCAGAAAGAGTTTTAATGTAAAGTTCTTGTTTTCTGTTATAAAGGCTGTTAAGGGGAATTGCCCTAGTTCTGCATGTAAATTTGATGCTGTAATGGATTGGGGGGCCCGTAGTATGTATCTAAAGAGTTTATTTAACTGTATTTCCAAAGTTTTGGGTTTAAAGGGAGCCCATACTTCAGCTGTGTATAAAATACTGGAGCAGATTTTGGCTTCATCTGTCTTAAATAATCCTTTTATTGAGCCATTACCCAATTGTGTGGCAAATCTTTTGAATGCATTAAAGGCTGTGATTGCCTTATGCTTCGTAATTTGGATTTGCTCAGTCCAGGACAGATTTTGTGAGAAACACACTCTTAAGTATATATAGCTATTCACAGGTTCTATCCTGGAATTGTCTATATACAGTGAGTAGTTATCTGCTTTCTTATGCCCCAAAATCAATAATTTAGTTTTTTCCTTCATTTATAATTAATATATTTTCTGAACAGAGTTTGCTAAAAAAAGTTAATCTTTTGCTGTAATCCCAGTAGGAAAGTGGATAACAGGACTAAATCATCTTCGTAGGCTAGTACCGAAATTTTTTTTTATTAAGAATCTTGGGCAAGTGGAATTCTGTTTTTGCTATTTGCTCTATTGTGGAGTTTATGTAAACATTAAATAAAGTAGGAACAAGTAAACAGCATTGCCTTATGCCCAAGTTAGTTTTTACTGTTGATGTAAGATCATTCTTTTGGATGTATTGAATTTGGACCCATGTATCTTTATGTAATTTTATTATAATCTCTAGGAGCGATCAGTCAGTCTTGTATGCTTGCAATTTGTTTCATAACAGATTAAGGCTGATAGAGTCAAAAGCAGATTTTAGGTCTATAAAGCATCAAAAGAGTTTTTTTTAATTTTTACGTATTTTCAGAATAAATGTGCTAACATGTAACAGTGCTTAATAGCTGATCTACCCATTCTAAATCCATCCTGGGATTCATTGAGGAGTTTGTTTTCTTCTAGCCAACTCTGTAATTTGTTCTGTATTATACGGCTACAATTTTTTCATGAATTGTCTATGAGATTGATGGATCTGTACATGAGTGGATATATGGGGTTTCCTTTTTTCTTGTATATTGGGAATTCCTGTCTTTCTCCCTGTCTCTTCACAGGTTCCTTGGCCCCCTCCCGGGTGCAACCCTGTGACTGACGGCATGGCTCAGCACTCTGCTCAGCTGCCATGCAACCCTCCGCTGCACCCAAAGAAAGCTGCCGTAAGGTTTCTCAGCCTCCTCCCGGATGCGACCCTGCAACTGGTGGCATGGCTCAGCACTCTGCTTGGCTGCCGCCTGCTCCTCCACTCCACCCAATGAAAGCTGCCGTAAGATTCCTCTGCCTCCTCCCGGGCACAACCCTGTGACTGGTTGCATGGCTCAGCATGCTCAGCTGTCACCCACCCATCTGATCCACCTGAAGAAAGCTGCCATAAGGTTCCTCTGCCCCCTCCCAGGCATGGCCCTGCGACTGGTGCCATGGCTCAGCACTCTGCTCGGCTGCTGCCCGCCCCTCTGCTCTACCTGAAGAAAGCTGTTGTGAGGTTCCTCGAACCCCTCCTGGGCATGACCCTGCAACTGACAGTGTGGCTCAGCACTCTGCTTGGCTACCACTTGCCCCTCTGCTCCACCTGAAGAATGCTGCCATAAGATACGGCTACTACCTCCCAGCCTCTCAGGTCCTAGGGCTCCTTCATTTCAAAAGGTGCACCTTTTGCTGCCGCTGGCTGAGTGCTCGGTGACCCTTACCTGATTGGTCCCTGGCTAACCAAACAGCCAATCGGGGAAGTGGATCTAAATCCAAGCTTCAGGATCAGTCTCACCCTGTACCGAGCAGTTGCCACAAAGACATTTTTTTTTTGCTCCCCCTCCCCACGCCTTAATTAAATGTGCTAACACTCCTCCCCTCCACTTCATCCTCCCTTCTTATTAGCTGTAGGTCAAGCCTCATTGCTTGTCTAGTGGGTTGAGCCCATGTCCTCACCACATTGAGAGTTAGTTTAACTTCCTCCTAATCTCTCCTCCTTTTTAAGGCTATGGGCTGAGTCTACAGCCCTTCTGTCATCGATCAGATTATAGCTCTAAAAATGGCTTTTCATGCAACTTCCATTTTAGGCATTTGCATGTATTCCTCCACAGTTGCAAAGTAGTGCACTCTACCTCTGATTTTTGCTATTTGCTGCTCTATGTTAAAGGCATCTGAAGGGGGAGGGGGATGCTACTGTATTGTACCTCGGAACTTCTAAGAATGTTAACAAAAAAACATTTTAAACTGCTGTTTCTATCGTCTGTCCAGCTCAGTCTAACAGATTTGTTCTATTTCTTTCAGCAACCTAGGGGTTAACTCATTTTCTCTTGGCTTTTGTGAAGTGAAAGTCGAACTCAGTGTCAGATTACAAGATAGTGGGACTGCAGTCTGTTAGCTGTCATTCCTTGAGCAGGACAGGTGACAGGCAAACACTGGAAATAGAAGACTGTTTTTTTCTCATTTTATAATGTGATGTACTGAATGTGTATTTAGTTGCAGGATCAGGGCCTTGAAGAAAATAATAACATTTATGTAACTCATTCAAGATTCCATCAGGTGGTCAGAAAAAAGTCTAAAAGAATTTGTGTAAAAACTAACAAATGAAAATGCAAAAAATAGCATGCACACTGGCCTCTGAGACTGGAAGATCAGAAGGCTGTGGGTTCTATCCCCCACACTAGGCATGTGGGTTAAAGAGCTTGTGTACTGCCTAAAACTAATATTAGATTTTGAAAGCAGTCAACCATTACCTTTTATATTTGAGGTACTTTTTCTTTTCCCTTTGTTTAATTAAAAGATTGCTTACCTGATGTTAATATGTGTGATGTATGGAACAGCACTCTGTGTGGCAGCTGACATAGCTAGATGTACTGCCCCCACTACATCACCAGCATTGTGACCTCACTGACCATGACATCACAGCTACTTAGGAACAGCAATTCAGTGACTGCCAGGTCATTCACCTGTGATTTCACTGTCAGTGAAATCACAATGCTGATGATGTAGTGGGGGACAGTAGAGCTAGATATGTCAGCTGCTATGCTAAGAGCTGTTCCACATATCCGCCACAACATTATGACATTAAATACTCTCTGATGGGCAGAAGGAAAAAGAAAGGTACTTCAGAAATAACATTTTATAACTGACTACTTCTTAAAATTTATATTATTTTCCTCTCTGCCTGGTTTACTGCACTAGCTCTTTACATCTCAATACTGACACTGTAGTGCAGCATGGGGGGGGTTCACTCCTGATGTGCTGTCTTTTCTGTCTGCCTGGTCAGGTGGATATTAAAGATCCTATGGCATTTCTCAAAAAGAGTAGGGGAATTTCCATGGTGTCCTGGTCAGATTTCCCCATTCACTAAAAATACCACCAACAGCTTAATCTGGTTCAAGTAAGGATTTATGTCATGTTACAATTTCAGTTGGTTACCATCTGTAACCCCCCGGCACCCCTGAAAAAGGGGCTACTAGTCTTAGTGGGCCTACCCAGTCAACAAAATTCAACAAATAAATAAATTCTCCCATTATGTCTTATGGATTCCATAAAAATCCAAATCATTCCAAGGTCATCTTGACATATAATTTTAATACCTAACAGCAAATCAGAGCCCTTTTCCTGATAAAAGGCTGCCAACATATTAAATTTAAATAAACAACAAAGTCACAAATAAGGAACTAGTGGCTTATGGAAAAATCTGCAGGGATTTATACAGGGATTTGATGCTGCCTTTACAGGGAAAATACAGGAAAAATGAGGGCTTGTTTCAGGAAAATGGTTATTTGGATCTGGGAGCACAGAGATTGTGACTAAACAGCACTATATGGCACTAACAAGAAAATAACTTTGGTCATTTGGTAGCTCTTCACAGCCCTATTTGCTCTGGCTAGAGTTTGCTAGAATAGTTATTAGGGCAGCTATAGTCCTATATACTATCCCTCACCTGCCTGATTACTCTCTTGTCTCCTTTTCTGCCTTTTTTAGGATAATTACATTCACTATACTACCCCTCGCCTGCCGGATTACGCTGTTGTCTCCTGTTCTGACACTCTGACTCACAGCTGACTCACTGTTGTCTCCTTTCTGACACTCTGAATCACAGCTGTCCCTACGACTACCACTCTGGTGTTTTCCTGGCTGTCTCTTTCTTAGTCCTTCTGATCTTCCTCCCATTTAATTCCTCCTGATAGTACAAAATGGGCAAACTTACATTTTTGTACATCCCCTCCTACCTATTGCTACTTCTTGCTGTTGAGTACTTCATTTCTCTGACACTAAAACAATCTCAGCAGCACAGTGAGCCTGTCTCCCTTCACTCTGTGACTAATGAACCCCTCCGTATATACCTCCTTGTACCATGTCTCTCTGCACAAGGTATTGCATATCTTTTACAATGGTACATTAGAAGGTTGTTAATGTCTGCTACTAATACCAAATTCTTAGAGGTGTCTCCTGACTGCAATCAGATGCTTCCTCCTAGCTCTTCTTCTCCTAACCCTTTCAGGTGATGTTGAGCCCAATCCAGGCCCTACTACTCCTTACCCCCCCCCTCCCCACCCCCCTTCATCATACTCTCAACTCCCAACAGGTATGAAACTAGCTCATCTGAATGTTCATAGTATCAGAACAAAAATGGCAGAGCTTGAAGCTTGGGTTAATCAACATACCCCGGACATTCTGGGTATTTCTGAGACATGGCTAAGGTCTTGCACTAAGCATCATGATATTGTGCTACCTGGCTACAAGTGCTTTAGAAAAGATAGGCTGGGTAAAAGAGGTGGTGGTATCCTACTGTATGTCAAGGATAACCTGGATGCAACTGAAATTCCATCGCTTCACCCAGCCATTAAGAAACTTGTGGTAGGATGTGTTTACTGACCCCCAAGCTTGCCGCATCCAGTCTCCCCCTATTGATTTCCTCCCCTCTCAAATCTTCCATGCCACAACTTAATTCTGTGTGGGGACATTAACATAGATTGACTGAATCCTAGTTCACACAAACTGTGTACCCCACTCATTGATTCCAACCTAGTTCAACTTATTGTGGACCCAACTAGAATCAACACCAAGACTGGCAATCATACCTTACTTGATTGGATGGTCACTAACTGTCCCACTAAGATTAGGGCAGTGAGTGTGCTTCCTGACAACATAAGCGACCATTCTCCAACCTTTTGCATACAGCACAACTCTCCAAACCTCCCACCCAGAGTCATCCAAGTTCGAGACATGAGTAACTTTGACCGTAATGACTTCACTACCACAATCTATGACACTGACTGGAGCCCTATAAATGCCCTGCAGGATGTCAACCTAGCTGTCAGTTTCTTTGTGACTAAATTCACCGAGATTGTCAACCATCATGCTCCCATGAAGTCCTTCTGGGTCAAGGGTAATAAAGCACCTTGGTTATCTAAGGACATAAGGAAGCTCATGTCTGCTCATGACAAGGCTTGGCAAACATTGAAGGCCAGTGGGCATCCCTCTGATTGGCTTTCATATAGGTAGCTAAGGAACAGTTGCAAGGACTCCATCCATAAAGCTGAAGCCAGCATTTTAGGAATCTCCAAACTGAACATCTTAATAACCCCAAGGAACTTGGGAAGCAAATTAATTCCCTCATAAAGGGCCAGACCTCAGATACCCCTAGTTACATTGAGGCCTAGGGCATGGTGCTCACTAATCCCCTTCTATAGCAAATGGCTTTAATAATTTTTTTACTGATTTGCAAAAATATACCTTACTCTTTACTAGCCCTTCTTCTCCCCATCCAGACCCCCTCTCACCCATTGATACCTTGGACCGCCCTTCCTTCCATCTGAAACTGTCTACTCTTACCGAGGTGGATCAGCTACTCAAAAACCTGAAAGCAGACAGCTCATCGGGACCCGATACTCCTGAAACAAAAATTAGTCAAGCTGGGGGCTGAAGGCCTCGCTCATCCCATTCGCGACCTATTCAACCGCTCTTTCCTCTCCAGTATCATCCCTGAGAAATGGAAGGTAGCGGTGATTATACAGGTGTGTAAGGGAGGTTACACCTCTACTGTTGAAAATTATTGTCTTATCTCGATATTGTGCCCCTTAGCAAAAATCCAAGCGAGGATACTTTATGACCACTTGCAGGATTATCTGAACATCCACCAACTGCTTTCAACCCACCAACACGGGTTCAGGAAAAACTACAGCACCCTCACTGCCCTGATCAAAGTCACCTCCAACATATTCCAAGGAACAGACCATAGTAAATCCACTGGAGCAGTCTTCATGCATCTGACCAATGCCTATGACCTGGTCAGTCATAATCTTCTACTACACCAACTGCATCTTCTAGGCCTTGATAATGGAGCTCTTACCTGAATCAATTGCTACTTTCAAGGCCGCACCCAAAGAGTGAAGTGGGCGGGTTCCCTATTTGACCATCAATACATTACCCATGGGGTCCCCCAAGGATCTATCCTGGGACCGCTACTATTCTCACTCTTTATCAATGACCTCCCGGATAACTGTGGAGGTGCCTCTGTTCATCTTTATGCAGATGATCCTATACTCTACCAGACTTCGGCCGACATAGGGTGGATGAATTCAACATTAACCTCTGATTTCCACATGCTCGAAGGCTGGTTTCTGCAAAAATAACTTGTATTCAACATTAAGAAATTAAACTGTATGGTGTTCTCCAAGCTGACTCCACACCCACCCCCACTTCTGTTTGTCCCCTCCCGAACTGGAGCTGTTCTTGAAATTGTTAAGTCCTTCAAATACTTGGGAGTCACCCTAGATTCATCACTTTCTCTGGATAATCATGTTTCAGCCCTCACCAAAACTCTAAACCAAAAGCTTGGTGTCCTTTACCAGATCTGTCCCTTCCTCACTCTGACCTCAAGCCACAAGATAGCTTCCGCCACCCTCCTCCCCCTCTTAACTTATGCAGTCCTCCTGCTTCTCAGTGCCTCCTCCACTGTCCTGGCTTTCCTCACTCAGATCTATCATAGAATGGGTAGGTTTGCTCTCAGTGTCAATGCTCAGCACCATCACTGCGAGGTCCTAGCTCCCCTTGGATGGCTACCTTATGAAGCAAAGTTAAGGTTTGCCACACTAAGCCTCACTCTTAAGCTGGTTCACCACTTTACTCCTCCCTGTCTTGCTTCCATACTGCAGCGTAAACAACCACGGAGCCCTCGCAGGTCTGCCTCATTGCCCCTTCTCCTACTACCTAATACTCAGCTAGCCATGGCCCGGAGGTCTTTTGCCTACTCGGCTGTTACCTGTTGGAACTCGCTCCCCCCAACTATACTGGCCATCTCATCTTTCCCTCCTTTCCAACTGTCCCTGCAAACTCACCTTGCTGCCGCACACTGTACCTGCTCTTGCTGACTCCTGCTGTCTGGTATTCCTCCCTGCCATTATGTTCTCTTCTTTTTTATACTATACCCAACTCAAACCTATACCTAGTTACCCCTCCTGCATATCATATATGTTAAGTGTTAAACGTGATTAGTGCATGATATTTAGTGAACGCTTGTCCCTCCAATTTTCCATCACAAACTGTGATATCATGCATATCTGTGCTCTATCAAGTGTTACCTATCCATGGCTTACTATTGCTTTATTGTTTTTGACCTAAATTACTGAACTGTTTTTGTGTAAATGTAATTCATATATCAGTACTGTTAATTTAGACTGGAATGTCATTATCTGGTGTCTGCTTGGCCCCTGTCTTGAAATTTTTATTACTGCATTGTATGTTCTCTGTGAGATAGTGAATGTATTGCTTCAATGAAGTGCACTGTCACTGTACCGCACTTCCCGGGTCACCACTGAAAAAGGGACTGTCTTGTCTCAGTGGGCCTACCCGGTTACCAAAATTCAATAATTATATAGAATAACAGATGGGGAAGTTGTGATATGAGAATTTAATGCACACCCAAGGTGTGGAATGCTACATAAATCCTGAGGGCAAAGCCCAAGGGGTTTATCAAAACATTCCACACTGAGGGTGTGCATTAAATTCTCATATGCACACTTCCTCATTTTTTTATTTTGTATAATTTGCTGGTGAGCAATTTTTTTTCCAATGAGTGCTGTGGCCAACAGAGAGAGAGAGAGAGAGAGAGAGACACACACACACACAGACACACTCACACACATCAGTCTACTTTTTTTGGGGGCATACTTCAGCAGCCCACACACAACAACCCTAAATGCAGCAGGTAGTTTTGGCTTCCCAGCTCCCACTTCAGATTCTACAGCCATGTAGCAGTTCTCACCTAGTCCTGTCCTTCTCCCTTTTGCCCCTTAGCTGACAACAGCACAGCATCCTCCAGCTCCCTCAGGTACCACAAATTTTTTTTTTGTTTTGTTTAGTGAAAGCTGACATTGGGATCACGCTCGCACTTACCTCTTGGTGTGGGCAAGCAGCAAGGGACCGCTCCCGCTGGCAGCATGTGGCTCGCGAACCTGGCGAATGGAGAAATGGCCAGATACTTTTTTTTACATTTAATGGTAGGATGAATGGTAGGATCAACAAGATAGCTAAAAAAATGATTACGGGAACACAAGGGTTTTGTTGTGGTGGCGCCTCTATAATAAAGATACGGAACCGCCACTTTCTTGAAATTGTTTAGACCGCCCACACAGAGAACAAGCACCAGTGAGAGATGCTCCCTTTTGACAGATGCAGCGCATGAATGCCATAATAACCAACTGGTTATTATGGCAAATATCAACCGGTGGTGTCCTTTCAAAAAATTGCTCACCAGTAATTATAAATAAATACTATACTCCTCTTCCAACTCTGAGGAATGTCAGCTCCCTGTATTAGCTCACTAAATATAACATGAACTAGTGGAAGCCACCATTCCATGAAGAATTTATATGTTTCACCAAGGATTTTATCAGGCCCTGGGGCTTAGTTGTTTTTTATTTTCATAATGGCTTCAACTATTTTTTCCTGGTAAATGCATAGTGGCCTCGGATAATATAAACCGTCTGTTGGTAGACATGGACTGGGGATTTCTTTTGGGGAGAAGTATAGTTTGTTAAAGTACTTTTCCAAGGTTTGAGGTGCAATTGCAGCCTCAATAGCTTCTGAGTGCTGCCTATATCCTTGATTTACCATACCCCAGAAGCTCTTATTATCCTTATTCAAAATGGTGAGCCTAAGTTTATTCCACATTTTCTTTTGAAAATGTTTCCTCTGGGACTCTAACGTTAGTTTGTAAGACTTACGTATTTGATTCAGTGTTTGATAATTGGTCTTTGTAGGATATTTTTTAACATATCGTATGTATTTATTTAACTCTTTCTTAGCTTTTTTGCATGTATTGTTATATCATGTGTTATGTTTCAGAGTCGAGTTGTTAGGTTCATGTAAAAATGATCTTATGAAGTTGTTTTGGTCGGTCCAGGTATTAAAAATGTCATTTTAATTTATAGTATAATTTTCTGAATGTAGTTTGTGTACATGATCTGAATATAAAAGCTCCTGAAGTTGATCAATATTTTTTGTTGACCACCTTATTTTACGTAAACTGATGATCTCATAATTTTCATGTGCTTGATTGGTTGGTTGTATTTTATTTATGATCTCAGTGTGGATATTCAGGCATAGTGATTGATGTGCTGAAACTGGGCGAGTTAGAATTCTGAGTGAGATCAAATATTTCAGAGCTTCCACATTTGTCCATAATAGGTCTATTGTTAGAGACCCATGGGGCCAATATATCTATATTATCCTTTCCAGTTGCCATACAGTCTGCCATTCATTAAACAGAGATCAGTTTCTTCCATAGCTTTTAACAGATTTTTATCTTTTTCATTTAATTTAAGGTGTTTAGCACACCAAATGTGTCTGATATTATTATTTCTGTTGGGGGGGTTTTACAAGAAATCTGAGGCAACGTTAATTGAAGTATTTTCTAAAGATACCCAGGCATTAAAATCCCTGATTAATATAATATAATATAATATAATATAATATAATATAATATAATATAATATATATATATATATATATATATATATATATATATATATATATATATATATATATATATATATATATATATATATATATATATATATACAGTATATATTTATAAAATGGGTATGGAAATTGTTGCTCTTTTATTGGATGAGCATCACCACATGACCGCGTGTATATCAGAGCGTGACTGCACACCCGCACTTTTACCCCACTCCAAAGAAATTTTGACATTTATAAGATAGATAAACCACTCTGGGAGTTCGGGTCGCTTCGATATAGCATCGCCCTGAACGATTGACGACCAAGGCATAATGATATCAGAGTGCGACTGCACACCTCAGAGTGGTTTATCTATTACATATATAGTATGGAGGGGGTAGCTTCGGGAGACATGTGAGGAAGTATTTCTTCACAGAAGGAGTGGTGGATTCCTGGAACAGCCTTCCAGCAAGGAAGTGGGGGCCAAACAGTGGTGGGGTTCAAGAAATAAAAAACACAGAATTTGATGGCAGATAAGGACCGCTTGGCCCACCTAGTCTGCCCGTTTCCCTACCTAATGGATAAGCTGCAGTTCTTGGTTAACCAACAGCCTACTCCCTCCTACCACCAACTAGAATTGCCTAATGTTGGTCCCATGCATTCTTGAATTCCCCCACTGTTTTTGATTCCATGACCTCCTCAGGAAGGCTGTTCCATGCATCCACAACCCTCTCCATGAAAAAATACTTCCTCACATTACCTCTGAGCCATCCCCCCTCTATTTTCAAATTGTGCCCCCTTGTTCTTGCACATCTCTTTTTCTGAAAGATGCCACCATCTTGGACTTTGTTGATTCCCTTGAGGTACTTGAAAGTTTCTATCATGTCCCCCCCACCTTTCCTCGATGGTATACATATTAAGCTCCTTTGGTCTCTCTTCTTATGTCTTCTGGTGCAGACCCTGCACCATTCTGGTTGCCCTCCTCTGGACGTCCTCCACCCTGTCTATGTCTTTGCAGAGGTGGGATCTCCAGAACTGCACTCAGTACTCTAGATGGGGTCTCACCAACTGTCTGTACAGAGAGATAACAACTTCCTGTTTTCTACTAGTGATGCTTCTCCCTGTGCATCCCAGTATCCCCCCAGCTCTCCTTACTGCCTTCATACATTGCTTGCCCACCTTCAGGTCATCTGATGCCATTTCTCCAAGTCCCTTTCCATTTTTGTTGTTGTTAGTATCTCACCCCCCTCATTGTGTTCTCTTCCCCTTGGTTTTTGTTTCCCAAGTGCATTACTTTGCACTTCTTTGTGCTGAATCTAAGCTGCCATACATTTGACCATTCCTTCAACCTTGCCAAGTCCCTTCTCATCCTTTCCACCCACCTTGTGTTTCAACCCTGTTGCAGATCTTTGTGTCATCTGCAAAGAGACATACTTTTCCTTCCAGTCCCTCTGCAATATCACTTATAAAGACATTAAAAAGTACCGGACCCAGTACTGAACCCTGCAGTACCCCACTAGTAACCCCCCTTTCTTCACTGTGGACTCCATTTACTATTCCCTCTGCATCCTGTTGTCCAGCCAATGTTTTACCCAGGCTACCACCCTGAGACCCACTACCAGTCTGGCTAATTTGTTTATTTTGTGTGGGACTGTGTCAAATGCCTTGCTATAGTCTAGGTAGGCCATGTCCACAGCCCCTCCCTGGTCTACTACTTTGGTCACCCAGTCAAAGAAATTGATTAGATTCATCTGACATGACCTTCCTGCTGTGAATCCATGCTGTCTTGGGTTCTGTGCCCTACTGGCCTCTAGGTACTCAACAGTTCCTTCCTTCAGAAGTGATTCCATCTTTTTCCCTACCCCTGAGGTCAAACTGACAGGTCTGTAGTTTCCTGCCTCTGTCTTGCTCCCACTTTTGTGAAATGGAATCACATCCCCCCTCCTCCAGTCCTCAGGTACCATACCATCCTCCCATGATTTGTTAAAAAGGGTAGTCAATGGTGTTACTAGATCTTATCTGTGTCAGTTTTCACCATTCATCACATCTGGGTATATGGCTGGAGGTCATGACCCTGCAGATTTTTTTTTTTTTTGATGGGCGGAGTCGACACACTCTCACCGCTGCCCTTGAGGCCGATGCACTGCATGGCCCTCACGGGTTGGCCGTTGGGTGCTGTCGGCTCCACCCTCCCACCAGTTCTTCATCTTCCGCTGTTGAGGTCACCTCGTGGGATGCTAAGAGGAAGATTTTGAAGCCTGCTCACAGTTTCTCAACTACGCCATTTACCTTTTTCGGTGCCGAAGTCCGTCGGTTCCTCCTGCCAGTTCTGTTTTGCCATACTCAACATCGCCCGGTAAGACCTTTCCAATTATTCTATTTTCTGCAATGTCAAGTCTGTTTTTGGTGTTTGTTTCCCCGTAGTTCATGTCTTGGTCAGAGGGCAAGAAAACTTCTAGGATCGGTTGGCCCCCCCATGCGACAGTGCCCATGCGGCCGAAAATATTCCATCACCGACCAGTATGACCATTGTCTTACGTGTCTTGGCCTGCTTCACGACATGGAATTGTGTGATGCCTGTTTCTCCAAGGATCGGAGAGTAATCGAACAACATACAGGGAAAGTGAGGTGGGCTCCATCGACTTTCGGGGATCGGGTTCGCACTCATCAGGCCAAGCCACATTCTCTTGGCCTTTCCTCCAGGTCCCCTCCTGGTTCTAAATGAACTGAGGGAGCCTTGGCTTTTCCCAGACTAGCCGTGGCTGAGGCTCCTCCCATGGTGCAGGAGGCCCAGTCTGTTCCCTCCAGGGATGGACGGGAGGCACCGTCATGGCAATCACCCATTTGGGGGTGAAGGCTTCCTTGCTGTTGAACCTGCGACTTTGAAGGCCGGGATCGGTGCTGTCGGTCAGCAACCATTCACGGTGCCATGGGCCCTGACGGCACCATCATCAGCGCCAGCCAGTCGCTCGGTGCCATGGCTGCTGTTGGCACCATCCGTGGCACCGAGGTGGAGCACAGTGCTGTATCTTTCTCAGGAGTCATTCAAGGCTCCGAGCAAGCTCATGGCACCATGGGGGTTCCGGATCTTGGCACCATTTGCGGTGCCCAGACCGCTGTTGGTGCTGCTTCTGTCCTCGGCACTGCTTGTGGTGCCGTGGGACCAGGCGGTGCCTTTCTCAGTGCCAGTGGGGCTGTCAGAGCCGATGTCAGTGCTGTCTCTATCTCTAGAGCCGTTCACGGCACTGTGGGCCCGGACTGCGCCGTGTCAGATTCTGACACTGGGATTGCTGCCCTTGTTGAATCCGTGCCTCCTTCTGCCACCGTTCATGGTGCTGAGGGAGGCATTGGTACTGTCTCAGGTGCAGTCTCCTTTTCTGGTGCCCTGTTTGGTTGAGATGGCGCAGGGTGCCTACCCACTGTCTGGCACAGGACTTCAGTTTCCACTTCTTCGGAGGAGGAGTTGGATTCTGGGTTGGACAGGCAGTCTGGCTCCTCAGAGCTAGTTGCCCAGGTGGGCACTCTAGAAGTATCCTCAACAGGCCATGACCATCCCCTCTCTGAGGATCAGACAGCGGCTACTGTGGCCAGGGTCAGGGGTGCTGACCAGCAGGCAGTGGTGCAGGCCACTATTGCTCTGCAGCCTGGCCTCGGAGGGTTTGCTGACCCCTCAGTGGTGGTACCCCCTTGAGTGGTGTGCCTAGATCACCCAACTTTGGGGCTAATCAGAGCACCCACAGGAGGGGAGGGCAGTGCTCCTTGGATAGCTCCTTCAGGGGCTGACCAGGGTTGCCGGTTGCCTAGGCTGGATCTTTCGAGGAGGAGGGCACTCTCGGGTTCTGAGGGGTTGAGGGGTGTGAGCTCTGTTTGGCTGCCTTTTTCCGGAACCCACCTGGGCTCTGGGAGGAACCGTAGTGTGGATCTCCACTCTTCCCCCTCGATTTCTTTGAGAGGACCCCATTCTTTGGAGGTAGGGGACCATCCTTCTGGATCTACATGGCCCCGGTCACCTCACAGGGGGGATTCTTCCAGGCACAGCCAAGGCAGTTCTGAAATGGTTGTTCAGCTGTCGGCTGTGGAGTCTTCTGGAGCTCCTTCTTCTTCTGGAGCTCTTGGTCTGCTCCCTAGCCCAGGCGGAGGTCAGTCGACTTCTCTTTTCAGCTCTGTCCCTATCCCTCTGCTGCATTCTCCTGCACTTCCTGGTATACTTGGTCCTTCCAGGATTCTCACCTGGGAGCAGTTCAGAGCCGTGGCTGCTCAGTTCCCTGCTTACATCGGGGCCATGGACAGACAGGCTTTTCAACCTCCTCCTGAGTAGCCACACTCTGAACAGCCTAGGTCCTCTGACTCTTCAGCCCCCTCTTCTGGGGGAGAAGAGTTTTCTGTCCACATTTCTCCAGCTGCTGATCTCACAGAGTAGCAGCGCTTCCTTGTGAGGATGTTGAGGGACCTGTGTATCACCCCTCCCTCTCAAAGCAGTCTGGAGCACAACTCCTTTTTAGGTGATTTTGGCGCGGACATCCTTGTAGTGCCTCCCTGACCTGCTCCCTTTCGGGAGGCGTCTTTGTGTTCCTGGCAGAGACCTTTTTCTGGAGTTCCTGCCCCCATGGATCTCTGCCATTGGTAGTGCACCCCCCAGAGTCTCCAGGTTCCATGCCTCATCCTCAGTCAGGATTGATGCAACTGGACACTCCCGATGGGCTTCGCGCCCTTCACCATGACCGGCCCCCAGCTCAAGACTCCTCAGATTTTGACTTCTGGGGGAGGAGAACTTTCTACTCAGTACGGTTGTTGCTCTCTATTGCAGCACATCAGGCCCACTACGCAACCTATGACAGGTTCCTGTGGTCCAGGCTCGGTCAACTCCTAGCCTCAATGCCTGACACGAAGGAAACCAGACAAGCCATTGCACTTTCTGCACGTGGCCTGAAGCTAGCAAGGCACGAAGTGAAGGCATCATACGATGCCAACGAGGTAGCTACCAGGGTCGTAGGGACAGTGATCTGCACTAGGTGGATGGCATGGCTGCATCTTTCCCGGTTATCACCCTTGGCCCGGCGTAGGATGATTAACTCTGCTCACCAGAGAACCTATCTCTTCTCCAGTAGAGCAAGGCAGCATTTATTGGGGCAACTTCCTTCCCATTCTGGGAGGGTCCTCGTCTCACTCTCCCCACTCTCAGGCCTTTCCAGGCCCCGAAGGTTCTCCCTCTTAATGTGTCACCCACTGAGAGCTAAGGGACCCTGTCCCTTAGGGTTAAAAGAAACACCCCCTTCGGGGGTGCTCAGCACTCACCCAAATGTGATGAATGGTGAAAATTGCCACAGATAAGATATGAAAATTACGTACCTATCATAATTATGATCTTTCTGTGTATCTTCACCATTCATCACAATCCTGCCCTCCATCCCCCTGCAGCCTCAGTCTCTGGGTTCCCCTCCGTCTCTGTGCCCAGCCTCGCTCCCCCCCTTTCCCTGTTAGCAATGGGGTAAACAAGGACACATAGGGGGATGTTGTTTCTAAGGGGAAAGTGGGGGCACTCCTTCTCCAGTGCTCTAGCTCCACCCCTGTGGTGTGGGAGTTTTCAGTTGCACTCCATTCTCTCCTCCTCCTTGATTCCCGTCCATCTTTAATTTCTTTGTCCTGTGGACATATCATTGAAAAAAAAAAAAAAAGTAAAACTACATTTTCTTTCACCAAAAACTGATTTTCCCTGAGAGGGGGACAATTTCCTGTGTCCTGTCTTTCTTCCAGAATAGCCGTTTTCTGCTTGTGGAGTTTTTGCCAATGATTCCATGCCTTGAATTCTGACAATGATCCCTTTGGCAGCTCCTTGCAGTTCCTATACAATCTGGAGATAAGTCAAGGTCCAGGGAATGGTTGTCACCTTTCTCCTCCCCCCTCCCACTTATACTAAATCCTTCCTCTTCCCTTTTTCCTATTTCCAGAGATTGGGGTCTCTACCCAATCCCCTTAGACTTCTTTCTTAATCTGTCCTCTCAGCCGTTGTATCTCCTTTATGTTATACATCTTTTCCTTTATCTGTCCCTTGGACTTTCTTGTCCCACCGTCCCAACCCTTTTCCTCACCTCTCCGGCAACTCAGAATTGGTGGGAGGGTGGAGCTGACAGCACCTAACAGCCAACCCGCAAGCGCCATGCAGTGCGTCGGCCTCGAGGGCAGTGCTGACAGACCATCGAGATTTTGATGATCAAGATATCCACCCCACACACCATCCCGACTTATATACAGCTGGTACTTACTGCTCCCCTGACTTCTCCCCGTGTTCTATCCAGGATCACCTACGTGAATTAAAATCTTGCGCCATGGGGGTGAGCTCCATATCCTTGGGGACTTCAATTCGAACTGACTCTCACCAGTCAGCTCCAAGATTCGGAACCAGGTGGCTGCACTAAACCTAGCCCAAATGATTTCTGAACCCACACGACTAAACCAAAAATCAATGAACCACTCCCTCCTAAACTGGTCCCTTACTTCACACCCGCACTGGATAATTGCCTCTGGTCTGTTACCAAGCTCACTAAGTGACCACCACATGATTTACTCAGTCAGGAAAATTTTTAGACCAAAGGCCCCCCCACCCAAAACCCTCCACACCTGCTCCTACAAATCCTTGAACCTAAGCGCACTTCAAAGTGAACTCACAAACACGGACTGGTCTTTCATCTCCCAGGCAACCTCCACTGACTCTGCAAGGGAGTACTTCAAGGCCAAATTCCTACCAGCATGGGACTTCTATGCCCCACTGCTATGTACCTGTGTAAGGGGCACACACCTGCCATGGATCTCAGCCGACATCATGGCTCTCATCACAGCCAGAGACCAGGCTTGGAAAGCTCACAAAATCACTGGCTCCCCCGAGACCCATGCAACTTCCTGAGCACTATGCAACACCTGTACTAGGCAAATCCAGCAGGCTAAAGCCTCTTACTTCTGTACCTCCTTCTAATCCAATATTAACCGCCCAGCAACATTCTGGAAGGTGGTAAAATCGCTCTTCTCCCCACCCTCCCAGCCTCCCACCCCGGTTCTAAATCAGGGCAACACCATACTAATGGATCCTCTCACAGGTGCCATGGAATTTAACTCCGTTTTCACAACCTGCACCTCATCACTGTTGCCACTCTCCCACCCAGCCAGCCAAACACCACCCCCACTTTAAACTCTGCCCAAGATATACCCCCATCTGCTCCCTCCTTCTCCTTCCGTGAGGTCACCCCCTTGGAAGTATTCAAAGCACTGATTGCCCTTAACCCATCCAAAGGTAAATGCCACACCGATCTAGACTCCAAGATGCTATACCTCACTGCCCTTGCCATCGCAATCCCCCTGGCTTCCTTCTTTAACCTCTGTTTCACCCTGGCACCCATCCCATCCAAGTGGAAGCATGCAACGGTCATTCCTCCACCCAAAGGGGTGACCCCTTTGCCCCCAGAAACTACTGCCCCATTTCCCTCCTCCTCATTCTGGAAAAACTCCAGGAGCACCTTGCCTTCTCACAACTCACTTCCTTTCTCAGCTCCTCCTCTTTTTTTACTCCCCACCAGTCTGGCTTTAGGAAGTCCCACTCCACCGCCACTTCCCTACTCCATTTCACAGACTCTATTCTCTCTAAAAATGGATAAAGGCCACATCACCTTGGCCATCTTTGTTGACCTAGCTAAGGCTTTCAACACTGTGGGTCCCTCTTTCCTCCTGCACAAGCTCTCTTGCTGGGCTGTCCACCAGGGCAACCAGCTGGTTCCACTCCTATCTAATAGGCAGGTCCCAATCAGTCAAAATTGGCTGCTCTACATCCTCTCCACTCCCAGTCACCACTGGTGTACACCAAGGGTCAGTTCTCATCCTGCTTTTGTTCTCCATCTTCCTAAATGACCTGTCCATGGCCTGTCCCCACACATCCATCCACATGTATGCAGACAACATGGTTCTGCATACATCTAGTCCCATGCCTTCTGATGTGGCAACTAGACTGCAGCAGGACTTCATGGATTTTCAGCTCTGGTTTTGTGCAAATCAGCTTTACCTCAATTCCAAGAAGACCTTTGGCACAAAGCAGAGACTCTCTCGGCTCCCCACCATCCCCTCCTTCCACACCCTGCACGAGACCTCTCTGGAAGATTGCTCCTCATTTAGATACCTCGGGGTCTGGCTTGCTCAACACCTTGAATTTTCTGCACATGTTGATGCCATCCACAAAAAGCTCCACCCCAAGTTGGGTGCCCTATATCGCAATCGTGGGAGCATCCCGCTGCCAGCCTGCCGCACACTTGTGCAGAAAATGATACTCCCCATTTTTGACTACAGGGATGTAGTCTACAGTGCCTCTCCCAAGTCCACCCTAGCCAGACTGGACCCCTCTTCCACTCTTTCTGTCACTTCACTCTAGACTGCCCCCCAATACATTGCTGCAACCTCTACAGAGCCCTTGATTTTCCATCGCTTCATGATCACAGACTGTCACACTGTGCTAGTATCCTGGCAAGGTTCTGGCACAAATCTCTACCCCAGTACCTCACTTCAGTCCTAACAGCCTAGGCTCCGCCTGCGTACCCACTCAGGAAAATGGACTCCATCCTCATGTCTGTGTCACGTTTGCCCACCATTGCTGGTCAGGCAGCTTTTAGACACCACATGCCCAAACTGTGGAACTCCCTTCCTGTGGACATCCAGCACTTGCCCCCTTCTCCTCTTCTCAACACTCACATCATTGCTCATTTCACCACCCCTTGCAACTATGGCTAATGTCTCAGTCTGAGCGACCAGCTCAGGCAAATTTTGCTAATTTTTGCTAATTTTGTATGTAGCTTTCTGTCATTCTGCTAGCTCAGCTTGCAATTTACTGCTCTAATGTGTATGTGTCTTTAAGTCCTAATCATAATCTTTAAATGTTTAATTCAAATCTGAATGTACAATTTGTAAATTTTAATTACTGTTCTGGTATCTCTATGTTTTGCAACTGCTAGTCTGTACAAGGTAGCCAAATAGTTCTGCAATATGTCTGTCTCCACTCTAATTGCACTGTTTTATTTTGTCCATGTTTCTCCTGGCCCTTCTCCCCCAGGTTGTATCTGAAATCGAGCAGTATTCTGCTCAGTATGCCTTCCTGGTTAAACTCTTGAATAAATAAATATAAATAAAATATCTATACTTTCTCCCCTTAGTAAAATGCTGGAGAAGATCATTAATGGATAACGGACCAAAAATCCTGAGACTTGTGGACTTCGCTCTCTGGAGCAACATGGCTTTCAAAAATATCACAGCGTTGGTACTGCTCTTGCCTACTTCACCAATCATGCTTTAAGAGCTATGGACTTGGGTCAGCTGACTGAAGCAGTGTTTATTGATTCATCAAAGGCTTTTAATTTAGTAGATCATGCCATGCTGCTCCTGAGACTGAAGGACACTGGCCTAGCAGAGAAACCTTGTGGATTCATAGTTGTCTTTCAGATCATCCTTTAAGGGTTTATTTTGCAGGGGAGAATTTGCAGTTATGTATTTTAGAACAGGGAGTCCCACAGGGGTCCATTTTGGGACCCCTGTTGTTCTCCATTTTTATTGACCCAATTTCTAGTATACCTTCGTCATCCAAAATATTTCTTTATGCGGATGATTATTATCTTGTTCACTAGCTCTGCAACAGTTGATGTAGTTAATCTTTTGTTAAATTAAGATTTTTCCACTTTAAAGAAATGACTTTTGTACCACCGATTAATGTTAAATAGTAAAAATAACTCATTGCATTTGTTTGGCTCCAAACCAAAATTGACTAAGGCACAATCATTGCAAGAGTTTGATATTGCTGGAACTTTGTTGCAATAGGTTTCAGAAACAAAGTATTTAGGAGTTTTCTTGGATCCTAACTTAATGTTCTCATTACACATTAGTAACACTGTAAAAATTGTAAATCAGAAACTTGGGGTATTATATAAGATTAGTGATTGTCTAACTAGAGACACAAAGGAAACTGTATCCAAAAGTGTGTTATGATCTACTTTGTATTACAATTCTTTTTTGTTTTCTAAACTGGGAGTCAAGGATTTGAATCTAGTTAATAAAACATTTAACTCTATTTGCAGATTTGTGACAATTAAACCATACAGGACACATCATTGTGTTCTGTATGATGAATTGGGTTGGTTGCCTCCTAAGTTCCAATTTTTATGTAACTTGGGTCGTTTATTGAACAAAGCTACACACTTAGAAAGTAAATCTCCCCTTTATGCTCTGCTTGAAATAAAGGATGAACAGCTAACCCTTCACTCCTCTTTTTTATTACGTTTGATTTTATCCAGAATTTCAACATGTATGGGTGAGATGGCCTTCTCAGTTCTAAGCTCAAAACTATGGAATTCACTGCTCCAGCACTGAGTAGAAGCTTTTAGACAAGCAAATTTTAAAAAGGTCTTATTAAGTCATTTACAATCTCAAGCTGTATGTAAATGTTTTTAAGAATTGTATTTTTGCTACTTGTAATTGTTTGTGTTGTATTGTGTGTAGTTATCTACGCTTTATTTGTCTTGGAGCTCTGGGTCATTCCTGAAAACAGGATTTGGCTTAGTGTGCTTACCCAGTAAATAAAGTGAATTGAATGTAATATAAGAATAGGGTCCAAACTACTGGAGATCCAACTCTGCAGTCACCATGGGGGCCCCTCAGTGAATATGGGACTAGGATCCAAACAGCTGTTAATCCAGTCCTATAGGCATCATAGGGAACAATCCATGAGTATGGGAATGGGGTCTGAACAGCTGTAAATTCAACCATACAGTCATCATGGGGGCCACACAGTGAATGTGAAATAGGATCAACCAGCTATAAACCAAGCCCCACAGTCATCATGTGGGCCACACTTTGAACATGGGAACAGGGCCCAGCCAGCAGTAAATACCACTCTACAGCCATCATGAGAGCCACACTGTGAATGTGGATATAGTGTCTACACAGCATATCCAGTCCCACAGTCATTATGAGGGCCACACGCTGAATATGGGAATAGGGCTCAAACAGCTGTAAATCCATCCCTACAGATATAATTGGAGTCACATAGTGAATATGGACGTAGTGTCCATACAGTTGTAATCCCAGTTTTTATGTCATTATGGGTACCCCAGAGTGGACACAGATATGGACCTTGAAAAGGTATAGATATTCCTTTTGTGATTATAAGTGATGTTGGCATGAGGTCACATAAAACCGAGGGGTCCAATTTTCAAAGAACTCAACATGGCCCAAAGACATAGTCCTGTGTGCAGCTGCCTGGTGCAGGGGGGAAAAATCCTCTAACCTGCAGAAATGCTGTTTTCAACATTTTATATGCATGGGTGACATTTATGTTTTTTTCCTGCAGCTGCAGAAAAATATTTATGTCTGTCAATGCCATATAATCTACACTTTATTTGTCTTGGAGCTCCGGGTCATTCCTGTAACTATGCAAAACAAATGAGTAGTCTGTCATAAGGTGTGGAAAAGGTTGCCAAAAGCAACCTTTTTTTTTAAATTAAATGAGTACAGAAATAAATGTGGCTGTGAAAGGAGGCTCCCCTTGCAGAATTTTTTTTCTGCACAAGTGCAATTTTTCCAGTCTTGAAAATCTTGCACCAGTTGTCTGTCTTTTGATGTTTAGTCTCTGGCCCACTATGTGCTGCCACCAAGAAGGAACAAACAGGATGATGGTCCCAGGAGCTAGAGATGAGTTCAGCAGCAGTCAGTGCAGAGAGATGCTGGTGCAGTGAGACATTGCTGGGATGGGTTACAGGTGGAGCAGTATTCAAGATCCAAGTGTTAAAGAGAAAGCGACAGTGGAACAGTTGAAGGGAATGCCCTAGCTACAGTACCAGGGGTTACAGGGCTCCTGTGGCAATCAAGGTAAACCAATACTAATGCCAGCTTTAATACTTCAGGACTATATCTTGAATTCTGATCATCTGACTTGGTTACTGAGTTACCCCAAGATGACTGCAGCTATCTGGGCCCTGCTCTGTAGCGCTACAGTAATTTTGAGACCATGGTCTTTAGACACAGAGGAGCTAACCCATCCCATCTTTGTATTTTGTTATCAGGTTGTGGGATTTGCAGTTTTTTTTGCTCTGGTCTTGAAGAAAGTGGATGACGATGAGGATGACATAGAAGACCTCCTCCCTGGTAAGGTCTTATCCATTGCCCATGTTTAGTAGTTATTCCGCTATTAAATCTGTTAGGCATTGGGAGTGTAGCAGAATGGGAGATACCTCCAGCATTGGAAGAAAGGAAAAGGCAGCAATTCATGCTCTTTGGACTCCACCCTGTCCACACACTGATCAACCAAATTTTACAGCTAGGTAGTCCTGACTCCTTTAGTCCAATAAGGAGCTACCAATTCACTATCAAGCACCACTGCACAGCAGTTAATTTGCACTGTCATGAGCAAACTGAGATAAACCTTTGTTTTGTTCATGTTTTCATTACTTCTTTTGCAGTTGGGTTTGGCTGAACACTTTAGATATTTTAATAAAAAGTTAAAAACAAGGGTCCACTGAATGCTCCAGCGAAAGCATGTTGCACTTCTGTGGTGGTACTCTGGATTCAAGTACAAGTAGATTGGAGTCACTGGAGTCAGGTGGCCAGCTGAGAGCAAGTGGTGGTCATGGTGGTGAGTCCTTGCTGGGCGTGGGTAGGTGTTGTCATCTGCTGCTCTTGCAACAGGATAGGGAGCCTGCTCCTTTACAAGGGGTGTGTGTGCGTTCACCAGGCAGCTCCTGTCTGTGACATCACCAACAGGATATCCACAGTACCAGGGACAAGATGTCAGAGAAATTCTTTTTTTTATTTTAATTTTTTATTTTATTTGTTTCACCAGGAAAGTGGATTGGATCCAATGACCCTTTTTCAATCATGCCTTGGGGAAAGGGTAACAGGGATACAGGCTAAATTACAAAAAAAAAACAAATAACATACAACACTAACAGTAATAGCAGTATCTCAAACTTACTATTATTTTTATTTTTTATTTTAGTCTTTGGTAACCAGGTAAGGCCCACTAGGCACAAGTGGCTGTTTTCCTGGGAGCATTGGACGGTTAAGTGACTTGCTTAGTGTCACACAGTGTGCAAGTGGAGGTTGTGAGAATCAAACTCAGGTCTGGGCTGCTGGATGTACCAAGCTGATTCACACCTCGTTCCTCTAACCTCTAGGCTATACTGCCAGCCCAACTCACTTTACAAATCACATACCATTCAATAAATAATGTTAATTTCAAAAGTCAATTACATCATGTCACCCCCCCCCCCCACTCACTTACAACTAGATACTCGAGTCAGGTGGTTCACAAGTGTTTTCTTAAAAGTAAATCTACTACTGTTGATATCCAAATTCATGTATATTAAATCATTAATCATTTGTGGACGATAATGTGTCACTGAACACTCTGCAAATTTTGTGTTAGTTTTGTTTTCAATATATAGTTTAGTCAAAGACACCCTCAACAGTCTAACTGGATTTGTGCACCAAAATTGTTTTGTTAACACTGTAGGGATCTGGGTATGATACAGCTTATGAAGTAACATATATGCTGTTTTGAAAATTTTCTGCTTTGGTGGTAAGGTCCCAAAAGAATTATACAAATTACAGTGATGTTCCCTTTTATTTAAACAACCTAGAGAAAACCTCATGATACTGTTAAAAGTCATTGTATATTTGTGAATTAGAGTCTCAGGAGTGTTTATTAGAAGAACACTGTTATATATTGGCAACCTGGCAAAAGAACCTGGTTAGCTACTATTTTTTACCTGTGCAGTTAAACAATTTTTGTTTCTGTATAAATACCCCCAATTTTTATTGACATTTAGTGTAATTTTAGACACATGCTCTTTCAAAGTTAGGCTACTATCTAACATAATTCATAAGTAGTTAAATGTCCTAACCTGCCGTAGTGTATCACCATGCTTCCCCACTATGTTCAGGCTGTTACCGTCAAGTCTACACGTGAGACCAAATAGCACTGTAACTGTCTTTTTTTCATTTAATAGAATTTTGTTTCCTGCAAACCATCTTTGAAGGTTCAAGTAAATAGGTTGCAATTTTTCTTCTAGGTCCACTCCTGTTCTGGCTTTACAGTAAATCACCGTATCATTGGCATACGTAATAACCAATGCCTTATTCAAGATAGTTGGTAAGTCATTTATGAAGACAGAGAACAGGAGTGGACCCAGAACTGAACCTTGAGGGACACCGGTTTGGACATACTGTATCTCAAGGAAGATATTACTGAATCAATCTTTACTTGCTGCCTTCCTCCAAACAGATAATGTTCAAACCAGGAAATTGCATAGTCCCCTACCCCTAAGTGCTTCAGTTTAGATATCAGAATAGGGTGGTCCACCAGATCAAGTACCTTTCTGAATGAGATGAGACTCAAGGGGATACAATTTCTCGATGAACCATCTGAGGATTGCAATCCCCCTAGAACCTAATGGGTTCCTGTGTGATTAGGTATGGAGCTTCCAGACTGCAAGGAGTTAAGTCTCTGAAGCTAGGCTGATGAGTCACTGCAAAGAGCATGGCTTACTGTTGGAGGGAAGCTGCACTTGAGCTGTAGTGACAATTGGCGAGAGGGCACAGCTCTACCCAGAGACTGAAACCTGTTCATCAGCCAATTTCTTGGAAGAGTGAAATGATCCAAATCCTACTGAATCATGGCAGTGGTCACTTTCTTTCTCTCTCACAGAAAGTGCCAGTTCTTGGTGACAACATTTTTCTAGGCCCAAAACAGTCTCACGCTGCACCTGACTACTTGAGCTTTAAAAAAAGTGGTTTGAAAATGGGACAATCTCTAATTCATGTCTCACATGCTTTACATTTCTTGGATGGCATTGCACAGGTCCACTCTACCAGTCCTCCCATCTTGAGGAAACTACAGAGAGCAAAGTCCAGGATTTAAGCTAGTGGGACAGTCCCAATTGTGAATGGCATTTCCAGTGGAGATGTAATCGAGTTTTTCTTCACAGCCACAGTTTCTTTACTTACATTTCCTGAAGGAGAATTTCGCACACACTGGCAAGCAGATGCCTCAGCTGGGACAATTATCTGGCAGGCCGCTGCCACGATTCAGTAGGATCCAGATCACTTCACTCATCAGAGTAACTGGCAGATGAAAAGGTTTCACTGTCTGGGCAGAGCTGTGCCCTCGAGTGCAGCTTCCCTCCAACAGTAAACCATACCCCCTTCAGTGTCTCATTAGCTTTGCTTCAGAGAGATCATTCTCTGCAGTCTGTAAGTGCCATACCTAATGTCATAGGAGCTCACTAGGTTCCAGGGGAATTACAGGATGGCCATGGTTTGCACTCTTTGGTCGTGTGTAATAAAGCCTCCATACAAGATACAGTATATGTTCTTGAAAGAGTGGAGGGACACTCTCAGCCTGAAGCTCCCACCATGGATGAGGGAGAGCAAAGCATGGAGGATGTGGGTGGTAAAGCATCACCGGTTTGGTAGGATGCTGGGGATATAAAATCTGGACAGCCCACAGGACCATAAACAGAGAATGAAAAAAACTAATAACAAAACACTTAAACATATAAACATATCGTTGTCTGATGGTTCCATGGTACCACATCATGTTATAATTTAGGTCACCTTGGTCCAGAAGCAAGCCCAAGTCCCTCCATGGTCCAGTGGCCATGGTTGATGAGTGCTTCCAGTGGCAGGGCTTCCTCAGTGGGAAAGGGTATGGAACACACTCCATGGCCTCATTAACCCTTGTGCTCAGCCAAAGAACCTTTCTCCCCCACAGGGATAACTAAGTGCTTGCAAGGCCAAAAGTGGGGTTTACACAGCACCCACAGGAGGAGGAGAATACATGTGGTTCAAAATACACAACGGCATGCCATTCAGCTGATGGCAACCAGCACATTCTTGTTGTGTGCCACAGAATATGGCTGAGTAGCAGTGTGATGGCTGGAAAGCTGCCAGTAGCCAAAGGAGGGAGATGGTCAGTAGGGGTGCAAAGAGAATAAAAAAAATATTTAGATAAACATATAAAAGTTTGAAGAAATGAAGGAACAGTAAACTGTGCATATTTCAGAAGTGGTAGCCCATGCCACTCAAAAATATATATTTTAGGGATGTGGATATGTTGTTCTATCCACACTTACTGGCAGTGTCCTTTCACTTTAAGATGTGCCATAAAGTCTTCAAGCTGGCTTCTTCCACCCACCCGGGTGGGATATCCCTCAGCTCCACCCCATGACGCCAGATCTTCCTTTCCACTAGAAGAAGCAGATTCCCTTCCTATTGCTCCTACGTTCAGCAGGCCCTTGTGCAAAAATCTTCAGATTTACTTCTAAAACTGCAAACTCTTATGAGTTTCTGTCTTTAGCTCGGTCTTCAATCGCAACCACAATGGATGATAAGACTGCACCCAGATTTTGCCGGTGCCCCTGTGGGCAGAAGATGTCATGTACCGACCCTAACCCCATATGCACCTACTGCCTGAGCCATGATCATGATACCTAGGCCTGTGACATTTGATGGTTGTTTCACGTGCTGGTCCTCAAGGACCGCCTCACCCACCTTAAGTTGGGATGCCTATAAAAATGAAATCCGCTGGTCAAATCTAAAGATGCCCATTTGGTGGTCTTCATGGCTGCTGGGTCTGCTGAGCAGTTGGAACAGCTCATAACCTTTGAGGAGGAGGTGGCTCGGGCCACCACACAGTCCTCCTCGGCTTCTGCCTTCATTTCACTCCAATTGGGCTCCACTTTTTCAGGCTCCTTTAAAGAGCTGTGCCAGTCCCTCCTGATTAAGGGGTAGGGCCCTTCTGGTTCACACATCTCCCGCTCTTGCAAGAAGGAGTCAAAGAAAGAAAAAGAGAAGTCTCACCGTCAACGTTCCTGGGACTGGGAATGCTCTCAGTTTCAGGACTCCCAGGTTTTTTACCACGGTCAAAAGCGCATCCTTGGTCACTGACTTCACGGAGAACCTGTTGGGCTAGTTGGTCAAGATACCAGTCGGTGATGCAGCCGAGATTTTTCTTGACCTATCGACCAGTTGTCATCCAAAGAGGCTGACAATTCTCTTTTCAGGACTTCGGTCCTGCCCGGCCTGCTGAGCTGAAACTTCCGGTCACCAACCCATGCCAGGAGGAGCTGCGGCACTCCCTGGCTCCCTCCAAGATCCTCCATGGGCACCTCTGGTGGCCGAGGTTGAGGTTCTCCTTCTCCAGTCAGTCGAGCAGCTTCTGCTGTCATTGGCACTCTCGCTGTCAATGCCACGTGAAGTGGCACCACCACTATTCTTTGTCTTTGTCCTCTTCAGGTGAGGAGAGACTTTGGCGCAAGTTGCATCGATGCTACAAAGACCTCATGTGGCAACAGTTGGTGCTGGCTAGTCTGAAGCCATCCTCAGCTCCCATACTGGCCATCACTTGACTTTTGCCCGACAGGCCGATACCCCCTGTGGAGTCGGTCAAGACCGTCTCTCCCCCAGCGGAGCCAGTCAAGACTGTCTCAGTTTGGCTGAAGCTTCCATTGAGCATGGTGGAGCTGCCACCCAAGCAGCCGCCATCTTGCGCTTTGACCAAGGAGTCTCGGCTGGCCAAGGGGCTTCCACATCAGCTGTCAGTTACTCTCACACCTGACCATCCGCGGAGGTTAAGGGTGACTTGGGCAGTCGACTACTTTATGCAAAATCCTCTGAGTCCAAGGATTCCTCACTGTACTCCCATCTGATCAACTTGGAGTCTGTGGGGGATCTCTCAATGGAGGAAGGGTCCGCTTCCTTCATGGACATACACCACCTAATTTCCGAGTCCACAGAGGTGAAACTGAAGCCTGTCCAGAAGTTGGCTTGCTATCCCCTCACAGAGATTCTGGCCAAAGGGAACTCTAGACGGAGGCTTTCCCAGTGGCTGAGGTCATTGTTGGCCCAGCCGTGAAGCTTTGACAGCATCCTGCATCCTGCTCTATGCCTTCTGCCCAGATGGCCTGCAAATATGCAGTGCCCACTGGTACCCTCTTGGGTTTCACAGGGCACCCCTCTACTGAGGGATTGGTGGCGGACTCCGTGTTTCGATGCTTAGGTAGTACTGGAGATGCCAACAAGCCGCCAGACAAGGAGTCCAAGAAATTGTACCATGTGGCTAAAATAGTCTGTGCTTCCTCCTCACTTGGCCTCCACCAGGTGGGTCTCAGCTGTCATGATGGCACACTTCTCCAATGCTCTCTGGAGCTGTTTGGATGAGGTTATTCCTCACCTATCTGCAGACCTCCAGACTATGGTCAAGCAGGTCTGAGATCAGGGCCGGTTTGAGGCCAAGCCGTAACTTCAGACAGCTCTGGATCTGGGGAATTCCTGTGGCCGCTTGATGGTGGCCGCAGTTGCCATGTACCATAGGGCTTGGTTGAGGATTTCAACCTTTATGGCAGACACTCATCACAAGCTGGCAGATGTTCCATTCCTGGGCAATGACCTGTTTGGGCCCAGTGTGGAGGGTCACCTTCAACGTATCAAGAATTCCAATGCCACCTTGGACTCCATAACATCCACGCAGAAGGATCCCAAGTGCTCCAGGCAGCAGAAGAGAAAGCCCTTTCAGTCTGTTCTGGCAGCAAAACCAGCCCAGCATCAGTCGGGCCAGCAGGCTCAGTCTTGGTGACACAGGCCCATGTCAGAGGCCTTGGTGGTCTGTACACCCAGAGGGAAGGGACCCGGTGGCTTCTCAGCTGGGTCCTCCTTCTCCAAGCCTGCTCAGTGATGGGATGGGGGTGCCACCCTCATGCCCATCATGCCTCCCCTGGGTCCTCCTATGGGGGGCCAGCTCCACCACTTCCTTTCCACCTGGTCTGCTGTCACCATGGACAGGTGGGTTCTGGAAGTGGTCAGTCAGGGTCTGCCTCTGGAATTTGAGCAGTACCTTACAAGCTGGGTCTACACCCCACAGGAGTACTTGGTATCCACAGAAACTCAGTCAGCTCTTCCAGATGACATAGCCCAGCTCCTCCTCAAGGAGGTTGTGGTCAGACCCCTAGCAGATCCTCCAGAACACCCAGGGTTTGTCTCCAGGTACTTCCTGATGCCAAAGTGGACAGGGGGCTGGCGCCCCATTGAAGATCTGCATGACCTGAACAAATTCCTCAGGTCACACACCTTCAGGATGGTAACTCTGTCTCAGAGCATACCATCTCTAGAGCAAGACTTGTGATTTTGCTCCCTGGATCTTCAGGACACGTTCTTTCATGTCCCAATCCAGCCATTCCACCAACAGTTTCTTCGATTCCAAGCTAAGGGAACCATCTAAAAGTTCTGGGCCATGCCTTTCAGCCTCTCCTTGGTCCCCAGGGTCTTCTCCAAATGCATTGCAGTGATGGCAGCTTACCTGAGGCACCAAGGGGTCTGGGTGTACCCCTACCTAGATGACTGGCTGATCACAGGTCCCTCCAGGCAGGAGGTCGAGCAGTCCAGGGACCTTACCCTCCAGACCTGCATCAAACTTAGCCTCCTGGCCAATGAGGCCAAGTCAGGACTTGTACCCTCACAGGTGATCAACTTTATTGAGGCAGAGCTCAACTCTTACTAAACCAGAGCCCAGCTCCCAGTGGACAAGGTGGAGGTTCTCTCCTCCTTTGCCCAGTCATTTTGGGTTGGGCAATTAAGACCTGCCCAGGACATCCTGTGCCTTCTGGATTACATGGTGGCCTGCACCAGCATGGTCTGATGGGCCTGCTGGAATATGTGCTCCCTGGAATGGGAGCTGGCCAGGCATTGGTCTCAGCACAAAGGTCACTTCGACCAATTGGTCACTGTGACTCAGAAGATGTGGGATGCCCTCCAGTGGTGGCTAGTACCAGAATATCTGCAGGAAGGGATCCCATTTGTCTGCCCGGAGCTGAAGGTCATCCTGATGACCAGTGCCTTTCTCATGGGCTGGGGTGCCCATCTGGGGGAACACAAAGTCCATGGGTTTTGGACCTCCAAGAAGTCTCGATGGCACATCAACCTGTTGGAGCTTCAGGCAGTTTGGCTGGCGCTGGCTGCATTCGCTCCATATGTTTGGGGTCAATTGATCCAAGTCCAGACGAACAACAACATGACCATGTAGTACCTCAACAAGCAGGGTAGGATGCACTCCCTGATTTTGTGCAAGGAAGCTCTCCACATATGGATTCTCGTGAGCAGCATGGAAGCTGATCTTCTAGCGATCCATGTGGCAGGAGCCTCCAGTCAGCTGGCAGGCACCCTCAGCCAGGTAGGTGAGGCATCTCACAAGTGGTCTCTTCATCCGGAGGTAGTTCACAGTCTGTTCTCCCAGTGGTGCACCCCTCAGTGGACCTTTTCACCTCCAGGGAGAACATAAAGCTGAGGCTGTTCTGTGCACAACCCCCTCAGCAGGGCTCACTGCAGGGGGATGCCTTCTCAAGGCCTTGGACCCCAGGCCTCTTCTATGCCTTCCCTCCACTTCCCTTGATCCACAAGGTGTTGCTCAAGGTCAGTAGGGACAAGGCACAGATGATCCTGGTGGCTTTGGACTGGCCACGTCAGTTTTGGTACTCGATCTCCTCAGCCTCAGCAAAAGGCTCCTGAGGCATCTTCCATGATGCCCAGATCTGCTCACCATCAATCGGGAAGGTAATACATCCAGACCTTCAATCCCTGCACCTGACAGCCTGGTTCCTGAGTGATTAGAGTTCCAGGCTTTTGGTCTCTCCGAAGATGTCCTGACTGTGGTGGAGACATCTAGAAAGGAATCGACCAGACAATGCTATGCCTTCAAATAGAAAAGATTCTCCATTTGGTGTCAGGGCAAGGGGCTGGACCCTTTGTCCTGTCTAGTGTCCAGCATTTTGGACTACCTGTGGTCCCTCTCAAAAGGGGGACTTCGGTTGACAATCCTTAAGGTACATCTAGCAGCCATCTCTGCTTACCCAGCGTGGAATGGTCAGCAGTCGATGACACAGAAGAAGATAGTTTGGTGCTTCTTCAAGGGCTTTGACCACATTTCCCCTCTGGTGCATGAACCACCACCACCGTGGGACTTGCTGCTGGTTTTGGTAAAACTCATGGGCAAGCCATTTGAACCAATGCACAGGTGTGACATGTCTCACCTGTCATGGAAGACCGCCTTCCTGGTGGCTAGCACATCAGCCAGAAGGATCAGTGAGCTCCAGGTGCTTTCAGTGGAGCTTCCTTACCTGGTCTTCCACAAGGACAAGGTTGTCCTGTGCCCAGCTCTTCAGATAACTCCTTTTTGGACGTATTTTACGCTCATAATTTAGCTCAAAACATCCAAAAATGTAGTCTCTGGAGTCATTGACGTCCAGCAACATTTCCATTGTTTAAGGCTGACGTCCATTTTTCATGGTGTGGAAGTCTGGTCTTTATGTTTTTTTTTAATCCTCTGTGGAGGGTTGTCAGTTGTCATGGGATTGCTATGTTGCCATGGTAGTCGTCTTTTTTTTTTTCTTTTCTTTTCTTTCCAAATGCCCCCCCCCCCAACTGTTGGCAGCATTCGATTCGCGCATAGTCAGTTTGGCGTCTAAGCCTTCCTTCAGTCATTGTGACTGTGAGGAGCAGGAGCGAGGTGATCAGAGTGAGCTGATGAGTGACTATCAAGTCAGACCTGCGCTGCAAATTTAGCTGCACGGTGTGGAGCCAGCCAGGCCAGCAGTGATTAAAAGTCACTGACTGATTTGAGAGGAAGAATCTAGTGTGGTGCGGATGCGCGATGAGTTTACTCCACTGCCTGTGCCTGCGCCTGCCCCAGTTGCAAGTCAGCTCGAGGATTCAGAGAGAACAGAGGGCCATGGACCACACGTGTGGCTGGTGCAGGCTGCTCACAGCCCAGGGTGTGGTCATGGGCAGAGTGGAGAGACGGCGAGACTGGGAACTGGAGGAGCCTGAGGTGCGTGGTGGGTTGTGCTACAGTCAGAACGGGAAGGAAGGAAGGTGGACCGCGGTGGAGTGGAATGGAGGTGTCTCTAGAGGAAGCCAGATAAGGTAACATGCCTCAAAGAAAAAAAAAACATTTCTGTGACTGTAGGGCAGCCAGCTACTCTCCCCAAGGTAAACCTAGCAGCCACTTTAATAGGAGTACCTTCTTTCCTGGGAGCTTAGTACCTTAGTAGAAGTACTTCCAATTTGCTTCTGATTCCCCCCAGCCAGTTCTAGAGCAGGATGTGCATTCCATACAGCTACGCCTCTGTCAAGATACTGGCTCTCAGCAATGAGCAAGTGGCTGGATGCTGTGTGAATGGTTGCAGTGGAGTGTCTGCTAATAGGAGGATCAAAGTGCCAAGCTAATAAAATGACCAATGTAATAGCAAAGAAGTAATTCTGTTCTATTACGAGGGGCTGCAGTGGATTAGAAAATCATTGGGTGCATCTGGTTGGAGACATGTACAGTACACTAGACATACAGACAATAAGCAAACTTTGGCTTAACCGATGGGTTTTGGAATTAGAGGAAGAACATATTGGGGATCATCATACTAATACAGTAAACTGATTTGGGACTTTTCTGTTACCTCTCTCCCCCCAGTTTCTAGAGATAAACTTTTGCTGACTTTTTCTTCACATTCAGGCTGGTAGTGTCTGGACTGGGTGGCCACCTGTCCAGTTTGGGGCAGGATCATCTAGTTTTGTGGTCCTTATTCTAATCTCTGGTATTCGAGAAAGGTACTCTGTTTTTTGAGCTGTGCTTAGAGTGGCCATATACTCTTGAAAAAGATGCTATCAAATTCATTCTTTCATTGTTTTAGCAGCTGCATGTCCAGGTCAAACACAAGAGTCTGGTAACATACAGATGTGTGGTTGTAAACCAGCTAATCAGGGAACTGAAAAGTTTAGCAGTTCTTCATGTTTTTAAATAGTGATTTTTACTGCTTCTTAATGACATTTGAGGAGGTGACTCTTAGTCATCAGCTGTGAAAAGGGAGAGTGAGAGAGTGCGACTTGTTTATCCTATTTTTGTTTTATCCAATTTGGCAACTGTATGCCCAGTGTGATTTGCAATCCATGTTTGCCTTGCTGAGACTGTGGAGGTGGGTACTCTAATGGCCAGGGGTCAAAAGGTTTTTCACAAAACAAATGCATCAGTTCCAAACTCAGGCTGCAGTTATTTTTAAATACATAGAAACATTTTATGTATTCATTTATGTTTTACTTTTGGCTGCGAAAAGCACACTGAGCTGCAGTTCATTTACAGGTGTGCCCTGGGAGCACAGGGGGTCAAAGTGACTTGCTCAGGGTCACACTGTATGCAAGTGACAGTTGTGAGTTTCAAATATAGGTTTACTGAGTTTCCAGGTTCACAGCTTGATACTCAGACAGACCTCTGCCAGATGACTATAGGCAGAAAAGTACCATAGGTCTGTCTAGTCTGCTTAGATCTGACCATCCTACCAACTTCTGCTCCAGCCTGTTGCTGAGCTCTCTATAAGCAGCTCAGTTTGTTTTGCAGGTTTATCCCCTTCCACCTTCCTTGCCCCCACTGGTCTCAGACGCTTATATCTGTCCCACCTTACCTTGAATCCCTTCATATTCTCTGCCATGACCACTCTCTCCTTAGCAAGTTATGCCACTTGTTCACCACCCTGTCTGTGAAGACGTATTTCCTGCTTCCCACCTGACCTTACCCCCCGCCAATTTGTATCCATGCCCCCTGTTGGTCCCTTTACTGCATTTGAACAGTTGCTGACAGTTCACCCTATTGATCCCTTTCAAGTACTTTAATAAAGGGTAGAGCTGAGCAAGCCAGCCTGACAGAACGAGGTTAAGGTTGGCCGGGTTCACATCGAATCACGCCAATGTTCTTAATAGTGAGCTAGGCCAGCAGGGAGCTCCAGTTGCAGGCAATGCGGTGGAAAAATAACCTAATTGCTGCTGCCGGCAAATCGCAATTAGGACGTGCATGCCTGAGGAGAGTGGAGAGGCAGCCCGCAAGCCACAGCCAACTGCCTAAGCCACCCGACCACAGCCAGCCCAGTCATTGACAACTCGATGTTGCTAAATCTTGTTCTGTAATCTGGACTGTGTCCACACAGTCTTCACCTGAAAGATAAAAAGGTATTTATTTTATTTTGCTATTATGTAGACACTATCTGTGACCGAGTGTGGAGTGATCTGTATATGTCTAGTGCCTAGTGATGAGGTGACACTGACTTAATTGCTCTATACATAGAGGATTGTGTATGAGCATGCATACACAACAAGGCAATTGTGATCAAGAGGTTTCCATGGTAACCAGAGACCTCGAGAGCATAGCTGGAGAGGTCTGTTACCATGAAAAACCTCAAGATCTAACAACTGCCTTGTTTGTGTATGCTTGCTCATACACAGTATTTTATAGTGTATGGGCAAGCACAATCAGTGCTCCGTGATCCCCCAAACAAGTCTGCCTCTTAAAATAAAGCTTACTTTGGGATGTGTAGCAGCGCGCCAACTTCCCCATCGCCACGGGCCGCTCAATTGCGCATATGCGAATGCGTTCAATCTTGTTGTGCTGCACCTGTGATGTACTCGGTGCAGCACAACAAGATAGTGACGCACTGAGGCAAACACAACAACACTGTTGGGAGCATGGATTTCCATGCTCAACAGCATTCTACCATACACTATAAAATTATTCTGCCAGGCCAGGCAGGAAAGGTATGGTGTTGGGACCGGGAACTGGTAGGGGGACTGGAGTTGTTCAGCAAATGGTATGGGGGTAGTACAGTGATTATGTGGTGTGTCAGTCAGTGTGTGTCAAAGTAAAGTTACTCATCATCATTGAGTGAATAAGTGATATTTTATGTTGTACAGTGTCTGCGTCTGCAAGATCAGCCTGCCCTTCCCTGCTATATGTACTAGTATTTCACTCGAATGTTACTGTGTAATTTACACCTGTTAAGTAAGTTTAACTCCCTTTTAACTGCCTGCAGCCAGTGAGGTATTCAGAAGGCCAGTGAGTTGACTTCAAAACCTATAGAGCTTGGAGTATTTTGGCTGCCAGAATGTGTCAACTGGAATTATTTTGGCTTCCAAAAATTTGAAAGTTGGAGTATTTTGACTCCAGTAAAACCGAAATGACTGCCAAATTTCAATCCATGGAAGTATTTGACTTCTACCCAAAAAAAATTATCTGAAGCCCTGCCTGTGCCCCAACCCAAAGTTCCTCCTGATGGTTGTGTCGGGGTTTCACCTGAATCAGGTGATGACTCTTCTGGTGTTCTTCCCGAATCACACCTCGGAGACTGAACACAGGCTCCATACTCTGGACCTGAGGCGAGTGCTCGCTTATTACAAAGAACACATGGCTGGAGTTCAGGGAGAGGTTTGCCAGCTGTTTGTTACCGCACCTGGCAGACCTGCAGTCAAGCAGTCGATTGGCAGGTGGATCACATCCTGCATTTATCTTTGCTATAGGTTGGTGGGTAGGAAGCCTCCCATAGGACTAAGGGCTCATTCCACCCACCATATTGCTGTGTCGGTAGCTGCCTCTAGGGACATCTCTATCCAGAAAAATCTGCAGACTGCTATCTGGAAGTCAGCACACACCTTTATTTCCCATTACCACACTGACCTCGAGCCATGCTGGGATGCTGGTTTTGGGGCCTCAGTTCTCCAATCTCTTTTCCCTAAGCAGGGTGTGTGCGCCTTGCCTCCCTCCTCCCAGAGAACTGCTAGGAGTCTGTCAGTAAGTGTGGATAGAACAACATATCCACATCCCCAGAAATACAGGTTACTCACCTTTACCACTAGTTCTAGGAGTGGTACATGTTGTTCATCCACACGGACCCACCCGACCTCCCCAGGCTCAGGCGCACACACTCTGCTTCCAGCGTGCAAGATCTGGCATCATGGGGTGCAGCCGAGGGATATACCACCTGGGTGGGTGGGAGGAGCCAGCTTGAAGACTTTCTGGCACATCTTAAAGGGAAAGGACACTGCCAGAAGTGTGGATGAACATCAAATACCACTTCTAGAACTACTGTCATAGTTGAGTAACTTGTGTTTTTAGTTGTGATTTCCCCCTTCCTGATTTTGGCCCTTGGAATGTCCCTTTCACTTTTTTTTTCCAATTAGTAATTTGTCTCCTTTGTTCACCGGCCTGCTCCTATCTGGTCTGCTCCCCTTCCCACTCCATCACCCGACTTCTGTGGGTCTTACCTAAACTCAGTCACTGGTGTGCAACCTGTGGAGGGGGGGATCAGGCTGTCATCTCACCGCAGCCAGGGCATTCTCCTATTTTCTCCCCATAGGGCTCCCTGATGCATGCAGTGATGCTGTGTGCAAACTCTGCCTCCATGGAGATGCCCCTCCCCCTGCGTCTGCTGGTGGGAACCCTTTCCCCTAGGGAACTGCTGCACTGCCACTCTGATTCCTCTAGGTGGCAGCAACCAAGTGGGAACCACATAGCCCACTCTCCAAGGGAGGAGAGCAGTCCTTTGGGATACTCAATCCTCCCTTTCTGGCCGACCCCCAAGCAACGCGCTTCCTTTTCTGAACCCGGATCCCTGGTGTGGCAGGAGATAAGGTGCCAGTGCCTCAGTCCTCCATGCCACTGAGCCAGCTTACACATGCTTTGTTCAAAGAAAGCTTAAAAAGAAAACAATGCTCTAGAAGGCTAAGGTGCTGGACCCTTCTTTTTAAAAAAAACTACATTAAAGAGTCTTTGTTGGGGGAAGGGTGTCCAGCAATTGCCCTTTTTTCTCCCAGCTGGCACAATTTCAGTACCCCATAACTGTCATCTTCATCCTTATAGAGGAGTAGAAATTCAGGATGCAGGTGCTAATATGTGATATGTCACACAAGCTTCTGCTAACCATTTCCTGAGCCCCACCCTAAAGACTTTCGTGTGGCACATGTTTGAGTGGGGAGGGGGGCCGTTGAATGTCATGGCACACTTTGTAGAACAGTGTTTGTCTGGAACACATAAAGTACAGTGAGAAGGGGCTCTTAATGATTTGCTGCATAACTGTCCCTAGACGCCATACCAAGCAACTTATAGTCCCCCAAGCCAGAACCAACCTTAGACTCAACTTCTTTTCAGTAAGGGCACCTAGACTCTGAAATAAATTGCCACAGGAACTGGTCGATTCAGGTAGCACTGAATCGTTCAAAAAGGGTCTTGACTATTGGCTAAACCAGAACCTAACAATATAAATTGTTCGCATTTGTTTGGAGGGAAATCTATGTGGGCCTCTGCCTTCTTTTTTCCTACAAAAACCTAGTAAACAAGTTTTGGAAAGTACTCTTCTCACATTCTGTCTGTTCTTTTTTAGAGCTGTCTGCTGTGAGGCGAGCTGGGGAGCCGAGCCGGGAAAACATCTACGAAAAATCTTCAGTTTGAATAGATCCGAGGGATCAGCAGTCACATTCTGATCTACACATCTAACAACTTCAGCAGACTGTTTCTCAATTTATTTTCTCTATGGCTCAAGAAATCACGTGATTCAGTTTGCTATTGGAATAAGAAAATTATTAGCTGTAGAATATTATATACATATTTTTTTTTTAAGTCTAGGAGCACCTTCAGTTTCCGAACTGGGACTGTTAGTTTTATTTATACATACTGCAGAAGCACATAGTTATATATTCAGAATGAGTAAAATATAATGTTTTCTAATGTTTTAAAATAGTCTTTAGTATCATAAGTTTCCTTTGATTTGGACCAGCAAAATCAGTCAGATAAAGGATAAAATCTTTCATGGCTACATTCCAGCATCTGCAATGTCCCTGGTATACAACTTACTGACTAAAGCAGTCTTGGCAATACCCTATACTGTGATTGTTAAACTCTTGTAATGTCCTGGCAATTTTCTGTACAAACCTTGTCTCTATGTAAAATTCAATATTACAACTGACGTGTAGCCTTTGACTTAAGCTATGATTTTAAACGTTTGTCGAAATGTAATTTCTCTGTTTTTGAGAACATTGTCCATACTGTCTTGTTGTAATTGTACTGTCATGACTGACGTGGAGCCTTTGCAAAGGAGTCCTTGACTCAAAGGTTGTAATTCTGAAATTTTAAATAAATAAATAAATAAATAAAATAAAGCCACAAAACAATATGACAGCATACCAAAAATACAGCAGCAGAACACAAAACAGCAAAAGCAGGTGAAGCTTGTAACTATAGATTAGCATTTAAAGGGTCACCGTCAGCCGTTTACTTACTTTAAATGAAGTTATCCATAGATGTGCCTGCAGTGACAGCAGCCCCTTTAGCCCTACAGTACCCACTGCAGCAACATTTTCACACCAGAAGGAGTTTGTTATAATAATTTTACCACAAAGTGAAATCCTCTCGGTCTGCTTGCATTTACTGCGCCAGCCAGCAAAGCGTGCACATGAATATACGCATGCCCAGTATCACAGCTGTGCTTTCAGACTGTGACTTTTGCAACTTTAAGCCTGCATTTCAAATTGACTGACACTTTCCAGAGTTCAGCTTTCTTTACACTGTTAAAAGACGTGTTTAATTGAACTTGGTTATGATGAGGTGCGCACAAGCCTCCTGGCGCTTCAGCACCATTTAGAAATGTGACCGCACTTTGGCAGCTGGCGCAGTAAATACAAGTGAACCGAGAGGGTTTTGCTTTGGGGTAAAATCATTAAAACAAACTCATTATGGTACGAAAATGTTGCTAAAATGGGTACTGTATGGCTAAAGGGAGTGCTGCAGGCACGACTATGGATAACTTCAGTTAAAGTACATACATGACTGACAGTGTCCCTTTAAAAGAAATAGCACATGTGAGCCTCACAGCTACCCCAGGGTTTTGGCCCACACTGTGCAAGACAACTGCCTTTGAAAACAGGTTAGCTACTAATATTGTTTAATGCATCCACACAATCCTAACCATGCTAGCTGTTGGTGCAGTCATACTGTACTGAAATTTGCAACCATGTTATGAGGCAATTTAATCAATTGTAGAAGCACACGTAACATAATTGTACCACAGTTTCTGTTCACATTGCATTCAATGCTCGAAACAAAATGTGCTGATTTAATAAAAACATGTACGAGGCTGGATTCCAAGGTGGCTTCCAAAGTGGTTTTCAAACACAAGGCCTTGTTCTCACTCACAGAAGCTAGGGTTAAGTGGCTAACACTGTGACTTTGTTACACTGTTATGGTCTGTTGCCCAGTCAGGGCTGCCACTAAGCAATTATGCCCTCTCTAGTCCTGTTGAAATCTATGTATGGATATGTAGCATGTTACATATGGACTCAAATGATGTTAAGTATGGACTCAGACTGTGTTGAGTTGAGAAACATTTTTCAAACCCTTAGCATGAATTTGAAATAACAGTGTGGATGACCTTAGAGTGGTAGAAATGCAGAATCGATGTGTCCCAGGCTTTCGCTAGCCATTCCCTTGTATAACACATATTAGAGTCATTTCATAATCACAATGTTCTTTTGCCAAATCCTGAATTACAGCCACAAGCCTTATCAATGCTTTAGTTCTGTTATTTGTAATTTTTTAGCTCTTCCAGAATATCTTTATCGGTGGGCAGGGCATTCCCATACTACATTGAAGACGGTTCCCTGATTCTGTATGCACCTAGGGCAACTTGGGGGAGGGTATCTGGGTGAAATTGTATGTAGTCTGGCTGGGGTCAGATATTACTTGAAAATTTGAGCAAGGAAAGGCACACTAAGCTGGGATAGCATGTTCTGAGGTGCACCCTGGTGGGTGGGTTACATGCATCTGTTTCATTGCCTGAGGAATGTTAAAGCAGCAGTGCAGGATAATGGTGAAAATGTTGACCTATAATTGTTTATTCTATTTTAGATTGCCACTTATCTCCTGACATGTATGATACCTTTCATTCCTTGTTTTGAGTCTGTTTTAGCACTTTTTTCACATTTGAAATAATAAAAGGAGCGCTCCTTTTAATATGGCTCAAGCCAGGTTTTCATCAGTATTCTCAGTTGTATTCATACACCTGTTGTCCCATGAGATCATGGAGCAGTGGCTGCTATATGCTAGTTCATTGGTCACAAGAAAAGAGATCTTAAACAACGGATGTCCAAAAACAACAGAGAATACTGATAAAAAACCTGGACAAAAGTCGTGTTAAAAGGAGTGCTCCTTTATCATTTTAACTGTAAAAAACACAAGTAGTAAAGCAGACTCAGCATGGGGAAAAAGGGTGTTATACAAGTCAGGAGATAAGGGGTAATCTAAACCAGAATAAAAAAGTATAGGTCATAATTTTCATCACTGTCAGGAGATAAGAGGTAATCTAAAACAGAATAAAAAAGCATAGGTCATAATTTTCATCACTAACATGCACTGCTGCTTAAGCAGGAC
This sequence comes from Neoceratodus forsteri, assembly GCA_016271365.2. NCBI lineage: Eukaryota > Metazoa > Chordata > Ceratodontiformes > Ceratodontidae > Neoceratodus > Neoceratodus forsteri. The sequence goes on from CM028130.1 coordinate 1,114,719,181, forward strand.
ACTTTTTTTTTTTTATCACGGCACTTTTTCTTCCCTGCCAGTCGGCCCCCATCCGACTGACCCCCCCCCCCCAAGCTCCATCCCTCGGAATTGCCGGCTCTTACCTGCCCGAACCCAGGAGTGGCACCTGCGGGGGGTCGGTCTTCACCCTACTGACCAGCATTTTCTCTGGTTTTCTCCCGGAGACCCCAGGAGTCAGCGCACATGCGAGTGGAGGCATGCTTGCACTGAACAGCCCCGGTAATGGCCTCCTTCGCCCATCCTCTGAGCCTACTGCCTAGGCCTCCTCTGGCCCGAGCTTCCTCCAGCCTCCACTGAGGATCACCCATCAGCTGAGGGATGCCATGCTTCCTCCCCAGAGAGGAGAGCCTCCATCCAGCTCTGCCCTCTCCCCCCTTGCAGACCTCCGATGCCCCGGGCTCATTCCCGAAACTGGGTCACCGGCATGGGTCGAGGTAAGATGCCAGCGCCTTAGCCCTCTAAGGCACCAGACTGGCCAAGCAAGACACTCTTGGTCATGACACTGGGAAAACTCTCCTTCTTTTCTTTGATAAATGCCATAGGATCTTTAAAGGGACACTAACCACCCTTTACTTACGTTTTTGGGCAGTACTCAGAAACATGCTGTGAATGCCTGCAGCAGTCCATCTTGCTTCATATTAGAGCTAGCAGCAATGTAGTCTGCATAAAAATTACTACTTTGTTGAATTTTATTCAAAAGCAAAACCCAGGCAGTCAGCACCTAATGACCATGCGTCGATCCCAAAGTGTAATCACATTTGTTAGAGATGCTAAAGTGCCAGAAGGCTCGTTCAGGGACTATTCTACCTGAGTTCAGCTAAATACACATTCTAGTAGTAGAAGGAAGGCAGAACTCAGGGAAGCTGTTTATTGCTGTGAAACAAGTGCCAAAACATAGTTAACTCATGGTCTGAATGTTGTTGAGCAGTAATAGTGGGCATGCATGAAATTCCACACGTCCAAATTTGAAAGTCATTCCAATTTTATTTAAGTCAAAATATTTCCTAGAGTCCTAATTTTGAAAGTCAGCAGAAGCCAGACTCATTTTCCAAAGATTGTATAACATCTTACCACCAATATTTATTTATTTGGTTTTGTTTGCAAGGAAAGAGCACCAGACAAAAGAAATTGCCTATTTCAGGCACACCCTCAGAGGTTACAATGCCATAAGGACATCATGAAACAGACACAGAAAGAATGCATTTCAGCAAGTGAAGGCACACTGCAAGTAACAGGGAATGTGCAATGGACATCACAACTTTCCAGCATAACATAAAGGACAAGGAATAATGCTTAATTTCTAGGAACACAATCATAGATTTACACAAGAGCTTGGCAGTAAAGTTCACACAAATTAGGTACATGCAGGTAAACTCAGCATATGATCTGTAAGTGGGAACAAAGTATGGTTTCTGTCTGTTAAGGGCAAGGCCCCTGGAATTCTGCAGTTCTGCAGTTGCGGAATTTGCTGCAGAATTTGCATCATGCCGCAGAATATATACAGTGCAGCAGAATTCATTGTTTTTGGTGAATTTTCATATAAATATACTGTTTTTCCATAGTGTCAGGCTTTCTTTCCCACCTCGTTTATCCTGAAGCCCCTCCTCTATGCTCAGCATATGATGTCATTGATGACATCACATCCTATTTAGCCAATGACAAGACTGCATTCTGCCAGAGGAATGAATAAATCATGCCGCAGAAATCACAAAATGCTGCCGCAGAAGTCAAGGAGCCCTGCTGCAGAAATCAGAAAATTCTGCCGCAGAACACCGGGGGCCCTGGTTAAGGGTAACCAACATCCTTAAAGAACATAGGCATAATTATGTATAGGAGCACACACTATTCAGTTGTATATTTTTCCAAGGGTTAGATCTGAACACCTGATGCATTTGACTACAATGAATATCAAGAGGAGGGAGTGCCAGCATTCTGGTGCATAGCAAGTGAAGCCAAGTTCACCCAAGGTAGTGCAGATTTTAGGGGTAGTTAGCAGTGCCTAACCTTAGGAGCTCTGGACATAGGCATACAGTGTTACTGTTAAAAGTGAAGCTAAGGGACGGTGTGGTGGCAATATACATTATCGATGGCACACTCTAGGTTAAATTGGCATATAGATGCAGGGGAGAAAAAAGCTGGGTCAGAATAAAGGGTACAGTGATGTTTAAGGTGAGCTGTTGCCAGCACAAAATGGCATACGGTATTATAGGTGACAGGTTGAATTTGGAAGTGTTGCAGTAGATTAGGGGTTCTCAAATGGTGAGGCCAGCCTCCCTTGGGAGGCCCCCAACCTGTTCCAGGGGCAGCTCAAGCAAGTCTGAAAAAGTACTGTATTTAAATTTTGAGTTTTATGTATTTTGTGTGAAGAGATGAAGCAAACTGAAAGACGATAATACCAGGTGAATTTTATGTATTTATTTACTAATAGGTGACAAGGGAAAGTGAATGAGCCAAGGCTCATTTCAGGTGTACCCGGGGAAGGATAGGTAGTGAATACATTTCAAAAGGTAACTGCAAAACAAACAAGAAATACACAATGAACAATAGTGCAAACAAATGCAAACAATAAACTAATAATGAGTGGTGGTAATTGATCAATTTGTAGACTGATGGCAGAACAGTCCAAATACAAGGGTTGAGCATAGAAGTGCTCAGAGCAATAGCAGGAAGGAGCAAAGTAATCCCAGAGAAGTTGCTTAGGAGCAGAGAAGGAGGGGGAGAGGCAAAGTATGTAGGAAGGTTATTCCGTATAGAGAGGAAACAGAGAAAGTAGTCTGACCCATGAAGGTACTGCAACAAGGGGTAACAATGGTTCAAGAATGAAAATAGCGGAGCAAGTAGGCTGGCCTGTGTGTGTGTGGGGGGGGGTACAATAAGCTGAATAATATTTTTTTATTTTATTTGTTATTCAGATAACTCCTTTGAGCACAGGAGCTCTTTTTCAAAGGTTCCACATCAATATAAGACAAAGAACTGAATGAAAGAACTGAATGTGAGCCAAGTACTCAAAAGGGGTTCAATTTATTCATGGTGTACTGCGCTAAGCACAGTATGTTATTTTTCTTTGGGGAGGTCCAAGATTATTTCAGTTTTTGGGGGAGGCTCAAAATCTTTTCCATGGATTTGGTGAGGCTCACTGTAACAAAGTCTAAGAAATGTTGAGGTAGATTAATGCACCATAACACAGCTTGGGCAACAAGATAACTTGGGCAATAGCCATGCAAGCTTCAGTGGTCAGGCTGTTTGTAATTCTGTATGAGAATCCCAGTCTAGAATTAACTGGCCTACACACATCAGCTACATGCTAGGTCAAGTCAAAGGAAGGGTCCAGTTTAACTCTCAGGTATTTGAAAAAAGTCACAGAAGCAAGACAGGAGCCATCAAAGTACCAGTTTTCTAACAAAAAAAGCACACAACCTTTCCAATATCTGTGACTGCAAAGTTGGATTTGCCCTTTGGTCATTTACCCCCTTTGAGAGTCAATTGCTCCCATAATGCACTCTGTAGGTCTCATTTAACAACCTTTCTCATACTTTATGGGTATATCAGTTATTTTCTAGAGGGAAACTGTTACATTAAGCAATCAAAATTAGGGACCACATCTTTACAAATATTGTAATATCTGTTGAAGTTTTTAGAGTAGATAGATCAGTTTGAAAAATATTTTCTAAAGGAAAATCAGACCTTTACTGTTCAGTAACAGAAATGTTAAATTCAGATGGACCAAGGAGACTTTTGTGGCAAAATAAGTGGCTTCCTTGGAAATGAGGGGGTCGCTGAGGACTTATGCTTTTCCCTAAGTAAATAAGGAGGTGGACACTAGAGCCCGGCATGATCAAATGGGAGGAGAGCCAAGCACTGACTCCCATGGGCCCTAGTGCTGTCTTGGTTATTTATTTATTTCATTTTTGTTGACCGGGCAAGTGCACTAGACAAATCCTGCCTATTTTTGGGCACGACCCAGGGAAGGAATACAGATGAATGCCAACTGACCTTGAACCAGATTAAGCTGTTGGTATTTTTTTTTTAGTGAACGAGGGAAATTTGGCCAGGACACCAGTGACATTCCCCTACTCTTTTCGATAAGTGCCATGGGATCTTTAACATCCACCTGAACTTCCACCAATCTAGGCAGATGGAACCTCGGTTTAACATCTCATCTGAAAGACGGCACCTCAGAAGTGCAGCACCCCTCTCATGCTGCACTACAGTGTCAGTACTGGGATATTAACCCACAGCCCTCTGATCTCCCAGCTTCAAAGGTGAGTGTGCTACCTACTGAGCCACTGACACTGGTTACCATGAGCTCTGCTCTCAATCTGCTGCTGCTGTTGCTACTGAAATATAAAAATTACAAATAAATTGATTGCCTCTTCCTAGAAGTTCCTCAAAGGCTAAATGGAATACATATCTCATTTTGTGTGCACTAACTAACTCATGCCTCAGGGAACTGTGTAGCAGCAAAACATTTATGCAAACTACTGTAGGAACATTTGCAGTGCAACAAAAGACATTTGCTTTCTGTGAGAATCCCATTGTTCACCTCCCAGAACTGTGTAATCAAGGCTGCCTTGCACACGTTAATACTTCCCTCAGTCTATTTCTCTCAAAATGTTGGTTTGATAATGGATTCTACTCTTTGCTCGCCTTGATCAGATGACTGCAACAATCATCATTTTTTTTTTGTGCTTTCCCTATCCGAACTGGATTAGTGTGCTTTAGGGCTTATTCATGGGCTGCCTTACCAGCACCTTCACAGGACTGAAGCCTTTTCCAAATGCACTCCCTCCTATGCTGCCTAAGTCAAAGAGAAATATTTTAGCCACATTTGCCCTTGTGCAAAGAATGAATCATACCTTTTATCTGGCTGACACATCACATACTCAGCCCTCTGACCCACATAGATCACTTCTTCAGGCTAAATGTCAGAAATTCAGTCATATTATCCTAAGTAAGCAATAAAAGACACAATAGACTATCCATCGCATTTGTGATGGTGAGACCGAAGGCCAAGTGCCCTCACAAACTCTGGGAAGTGCATAACAAGATATTTATTTTACTGTTTAACTAGGAGGTCGGCTGGGTATCAAACCCCTTTTCAGTCACTCCTTAATGGCCTCCTGTAAGTGCATTATTGTGTTTATAAAATGGATTTGGAATGAAAAACTATTTTGGGGACAACAAAAGGAAATTGCAGACCTGACAGTGCATCTATAGAGATTTAATGCTTAGCCAGCTGATCTGCTTTAATCAATGAAGTTTCTAGATTTTTCTTGCCATTTTATAATATAGTTTAATAACATGTAATAATGTAATTGTTAAGTACTTGCCATTTTGTAGTATAGTTTAATAAAATGTAATAATGTGATTGTTAATTAATTACTGGTCCATCACTAGTTTATCAAGTTATGAAAGTGAACTAAGCAAGCAATTGCACATGACTGGGTATGTCATTATAGTGAACAAAGGTATCTCACCCACACTGAGTGTGCCCTGAGGCACAAGGCAAAACAAAGTGCAAGCAACCACCTGGTAAGGGGGAGTATTACGATGAGATTTCATATCCTGGATTGTGTTTTTTATTATTATACTTTAAAAATAGTTTTCTGAGAAGTAAGTGCAGTAAAATTAAACAGAAAATGCTTTTTTGTTGCTTCAGAAATAAAATCTTATTAAGTATTCTTTCACTTAAAATGTAGTCCCTGTGTTCTTAATTTGTTTTTATCGTTTTGGGGGTTGGGGTGCAGGAGAGAAATATTATTGACACACATTCCTTGCTAGGATAATTCCCTTCAGATGAAGCATCTCAAACCAGACTGATTGGGCTGCAACATATTAGTAACCTGGGTTCAAGCCCTGAGCCTGAGAGAGGACTGATCCACCCACAAGAAGAGACTGCTGCTTAGAGGACTGCTGGTGACAGTGCAGCTGGAAGAGTTCATATGTTGGAAGGGATTTATGCATGGTGCGATTACATGTCTCTGTGACCCTTACAAAGGTGGATCCTGCCAGGACCCATGCAGACAAGCTGCAGAAGGTCTGAGTGGAGGTTGCCAAGATGGTACAGTACTAGAAAGAGAGCTGGGCATGGCCCAGAGGTGTAGGGGATCTGGTTTTGTATTGTGGAAGAGACCCTTTGGTCCACGTCTTTGGAGTTAGGGATCTGTTGAGGAAATAGCACATTCCAACTCCAGGGATAGTGAATAGGGATGCCCACTTCACTAGCACCTCCTACAACTGCTGGGCAACATGGCTTTGGCTATGTAATTGATCACATGCAGACAATGAGGCCCGACTTTTAAGCCTGCTGCTGGAGTCATATCCTGATGTCAGTGAAGAGGATGGAGGGGGCACAGTGACAAAGAAGAGAAGGAACAAGTTAAGCACGGTGCAAGTGAGGGGACACATTTAGTATGGTAGGAGAGAGGGGACAAGCTCAGCAGAGTGAGCATGAGGGGACAATTTAACACAGTATGAAATGAGGGGGCAAGTTAAGCACAGTGTGAGCAAGGGGGCAGGTTATGCCTGGTGCGAGTGAAGGGACAAGTTAAGTCTAATGTGAGTGAGGGGACAAGTTAAATGACGTACAAATCAGGGAACACGTTAAAAGCAATGCAGATCAGGGGATGAGTTAAACTTGATGTGAGTGAGGGGACAAATTCAATGGGGTGTCAGTGAGGAAACAAGTTAAGTTAGGTAAGAGTGTGGGTTAAAGTAAAACTAGTGTAAATATGTGGAACAAGGTAAATGTGGTGTGAGTAAAGGAATAAGTTAAATGCAGTGTAAATGAGAGGACAATTTAAATGTGGTACAAGTAGGAACAAGTTAAAGGGGAACAGTCAGAACAACAGGCTCCATGGTCAAAAAGTGTGAGGCTGGTCCCAGTATGCACTTTGTGTGTAAAAGCATTTTGGTTTACTTACTGCTTACTGTAGTATAGTACATTGTATCAGACTAACATACTAACGTACTATTTGCCAGCAGATTAGGCCTTACAGTCTATCGAGTCTGCTCGAACCTCAGATCCTTAGTTGGGTGCCGAGACCCTCCCCCCCTTGTGTTCCAGAAACCCCTATCATCCATCCCCACCTCCCTGGGACAGGCCATCATCTGATAAATCCGCTTTCTGTGTCTGTCCCATCCTCTCTTGAAGCCCTCCACTGTGGATCTCTGAACCAGCTCGCCAGGCAGTGCGTTCCAAGGGTCCACCACCCTCTCAGTGAAAACCTCCTCCTTTCCCCTCACCCTTCCAACTTCAAACCATGCCTCTGGTGATACCTCCTGCTTTAGTCTAAAGATCCTCCATGTTTACCCTATTTATTCCCTTGAGGTACTTGAAGACCTCAATCATGTCCCTCCTGTCTCCCTCTCCTCCAATGAAAACAGGCAGAGCTCCTCAAGTCTGTCCTCATACGCCAAATCCCTAACCTCGTAACATCTTAGTTGCCCTCCTCTGTACCCTCTCCAGGAGCTGTATGTCCCTCTTCAAGTGTGGTCTCCAGTACTGTACACAGTACTCAAGGTGTGGTCTAACCAGTCCATTGTACAATGGCTGAATCATTTCCTTGCTCCTAGAGGTGATCCCCCTTACGATGCATCCCAACATCCTGTTTGCCTTGCTAGCCGCTCTCCTGCACTGCTCAGAGTTATTCATACATGCATCCACCATGACCCCTAGGTCTTTTTCCCCTATTGAGGCCTCCAGTGCCTCCCCTCCCAGGGTGTGCCTGTGTTTAGGGTTTCCCTGCCCAAGATGTAACACCTTGCACTTGGTGATATTGAAATTTAATTTCCATGTGTGAGCCCAGCTTTCCAGGGTGTCCAGGTCCCCTTGCAAGGCAAACCTCCCCTCTTCTCCCTCAACTACTGCTCCCATCTTGGAGTCATCAGCGAAGAGACTCATTTCACACCATATACCCTCCCTTGATGTCCGATATGTATGCATTAAACAGGATCAGACCCAGGACCAAGCCCTGCGGTACCCCAGTACCAACCTCTCTAGGGTTCAAGAGCTTCCCACAGACCACTACTCTCTGGGTGCATCCAGTTCTAAGCTGACATCTTCTTTTACTACAAATCCCAGAATCCCCTGCAGCTGACATCAGAGCAGTAGGCAGCAGTGAGAGATTTAATAGCCTGCAGTTAGAGCTTTTATAATCTCTAAGCAGATGTTGTCCAGGTCTAGTTTTCTCCAGGGGCTAAGTACAGTTCTCTGTGACTATACATAACACAGGGAGGACAGTAGGACCAGCAAGCAAACGATCAGAGCTTATATAAACTCTAACATGCACTGCAGGCTACTGAATCTCTCAATGCTGCCTACTGCTTTGATGTCAGCTGTAAGGGGTTCTGGAATTTTTAGTAACAGAAGATGTCAGCCTAGAGCTAAGCAAAATTAGTCTGATGCAATCTACTATACTACAGAAAACAGTAAGTAAATGAAAATGTTTTTGCACACAAAGTGTGCAGTGGGACCAGCCACACACATGAATGTGAAGTTTTTGGTGGTGACTGTTCCCATTTAAGCATGGTGACAGTGAAAGGACAAGCTAAGTGCAGTACAAGTGAGAAGACAGATTAAGTGCTGTTTGAATAAGGGAAAAGTTAAAGTAGCAACGCAATGAAAAATGTTTTTTCTCCAAAAATCTAGTTTCAGCTACAATAAATAAAAATATTAACATTACTGTCAAGTCTACTTTTATGGGTACCTCACGCTACAAACCATGAGTTATTTTTATTATTTACTTCATCCTAACCCTTGCCAGGTCTACTATGCTATTTATGTGGCAAATGTGGTGGCCATCTTTTGTTTTTGAGAAAAAAACTAAATAGCAACATTCATAAAATACTCAAATTTTGGTGGAATTGGAAAAATGTGCCACCAAATTAAACTGGGAAATGCCTGGAATCTTTTATAGTGTAAAATGTATGGTCAGATGTTTTGCCAAATTTTGTTGCATTGCTGCTATAAGTACAAGTGAGGGAACAAGTTAAAGGCAATGCGACTGAAGGGACAAGTGCAGTGCAAGTGAGGGAACAACTTGAGTACAGCACAAAAGAGAGGACAGGTTAAATGCAATGGGAGTAAGGGGACAGCTTGAGGTGCCATGGATGATACATCTGCCCAGATTTCCTATATATTCTGTTGGCAGTCTAAGGGTTAGGTGCAGTACAAGTGAGGAACCAAAGTAAACAGTGCAAATTAGGGGACAAATTCAGTGAGGTGTAAGCGAGTCGAAATGTTAAGCATGGTGTTTGTGAAGTATGGTTCAAGTGAGTGGACAAGTAAAATGTAGTGTGAGTGGAGGGGGGGTCAAGGACAGAGTGAGTGAGGTGACAAGTTCAAATTTCTATTTATTTATTTGTTTAGAATTTTGCACTCCAGGATAGCCTTGTTACGGTGCAGTATCTATTTTCCAAGAGCATCCTGGATGACATCACGGCAGCAGAGAAATTGCACCTTAGTAAAATAAAGTTACAATGTACTTGGTAAGCATGGTGTACATGAGGGAACAAGTTAAGTGCAGTGCAAGTAAAGGGACTAGTGAAATGCAGTACATATGTTAATAGAAGCTAGCAGTAGCAGGAGGGTTCAGATGATAAAATAAAACATTTGCAGGAAAGGGGTGGCAAAGGCCATAGTGATAACAGAACTGGACAAGGTTCTGAAACAGAACACTAGGAGCAGAGAAGTCAACAGAGGAGGACAGAGGCAGGATCCAGATGGTTAGAGACCTCCTGGGTGCTGAGGTGGAGGTTGCCCTATGGGACAAGGACAAGGGGCTTGGAATTGCAAAAAGTCATGACTCATGTAAAAGTAAATAAGGAAAGGTTAACGGTTATGACAATTGGCAGGCCCGGTGGCGTTGAGGGCTGAGGTGCTGGACATCTTACCTCGCACCTCGTCGCTGATCTGGGTTCAGGAATGGCCTCGGGTTGTCACGGTGATGGCCTTGGGGGGGGTGCACACACATGTGCGTATCTGCTGGGGTCCTGGGTCAGGGGGAAAAAAGCTGCAAAAACTACATACAGAAAAGAAAAAAAGTTATGACAGTTGGACCCTTTATCCCCTTTAAGATATTTTTCTGATTTAAAGTGCAAAACGTATTTTACATTCAAACAACATGAAGTCTTGCTGTATTCAGACATAATGTATTCAGACATAATGCAGTTAGCCCCAGCACTTGAACTGCCCCGGAGAGGAAAGAGTTAACTCTATGCAAAAGCATAGAATGCTGAGTTCAAGCTCGGTTTTCAAACCTCTGTCTGTGGTACTTCCCAGTGTAACCGTCAGATTCTTTAATCCGCCTAACAGTGAAGTCGCTCCGGAGATTTCCTCTGCTCAGTTCGGTAAAAGAAAAAGAAAAGCATTCGGTTTTAACCGCATTTGTTTATTATTTTTGGATTTCCAGCCTCTGTCTATGGTACAGGTAGTAAGTAGATAGGTAGTGACTGCGTTTTATTTTGCTAAAGAGTGGAAATTGTCTTTCTTCGGTTTCTTTCCAGTTGGTCCGGTTCGGAACCAACTTTGTTGAATTTTTTTCTCTTTTTCTGGGATTAGTGTGGTGTTCCTACCCGGTACCGATCAGTTTCAAAAGAACTGGACTTTTGCAGGTTCTTTTAAAAAGCCCATGACACAGTTTGTAACCAATCGGTTGCTCATTACCTGGCTTGAAAGCTTCTATAGGGTAATTGTTAGGTTGGCCATGTCTGAGAAACCCAAGAAGAAAACTGGTCCCACTGGGTTTCAACACTGTACTGAATGTGGGGAGGCCTTTGCTAAGGCCGACCCCCACCTCATCTGTGTTTATTGTCTGGGGTTTGACCACCTCAAGTCAGACTGCCAAATCTGTAAGAACTTTCCTAAAACCACTCTAGATAAAAGACTGAGTAGGTTGAAGGAAAGGGAGACTGAGAAGTCCGTAGATCCAGATGGCCAGCCCGGTTCGGTTGTGGCCGAACCTGAGGAGGTGTCTACTGATCTAGACGATACCTCCTCGGGCAAAAGGAGAGCCCACCCCGAGGGGTTGGTTCCCTCAAAGAAAAAGCGCAAGTCTGCCAGTTCGGATCCTGTATCCCTCTCTCCAACCGCAGACGAAATAGCCAAAGCGATTAGTATTGTCCAATCACTTAGACTGGTTCCGTCTGAACCGACATCGCCGATTCAGCTGTCGGTTCGGTTGGATCTGTCTCCTCTGGATTATGACCCAGATGTTTATTATGAGGAGTGGGAAGGAGATGAAGACTATCCCAGTGAAGACGATGATGAAGACAATGAAAGGGGTCTGGATGTGCCCATTGAACCAGACATCTCCCCAGACAGGCCCTCAGGTGTCTCTCCTCCCAGGCTCTCTGAGTCCCCTTCACACTTGTTGTTCTACAAAAAGGTGGCACAAACCCTGCAGTTTCCCTTGGTTGAAGCAGCAGAGGAGGAGGAGGAAGAGCCTGATTTTGTGGAGATGATGGACATCCCAGAGTCCAAAAAGCTGTCTATCCCTCTTCATAAATCTTTGGGGAAACAGACACACAACATTTTACAAACCCCTAATTCAGTACCTCCTGTGGACAAGAGAATGGACAGGAGGTATTCGATATCAGGCTCAGCTGCGGAGTTCCTTAATAGTCATTGCAGCCATGTTGGAGCAGTGCAGGCTGAAGCCTGTGACAGGGCTAACATTCCTTTGGCTTCACACTCCCCCGGATAAGGACTCTAGGAAAGTGGATGCCATGGCCAAAAAACAGTATTTGACATCCTCTTTGGTACTCAGGCAGGTTACTTATATGGCCTAAACAGCCAGGTACCAGAAATACAGATGGGGCAAAGTTCTGGAACTGGCTAAACAGGCCTCTCCCCAGCTAGCCAAGGAGCTGGAGGAGGTGGCTGCTGATGGAATTGAGGCATCCAAAATGCAATTTCATGCTGCTGTGGACTCCAATGGTGTGGCATCTAGAGTCATGGCTACATCTGTGTCTCTCAGGAGACATGCTTGGCTCAGATGTACTAGCCTTTCGCAGGATACTCAGACTAAGGCTATGGATTTTCCTGTTGTAGGTAACTCTGTTTGGGGAGCAGACAGAGGAGTACATGAAGAAAATGGACGAATACAGGACCATGTACAGGAGTGCACAGGCCAAGGAAAGGCAAGCCACTCTGCACAAGCAGCAGTCTAGGGGCAGGGGCAGGCCTTTTCAAAGGCCTTTTTACCAAGCCCAGGCCTCCTCTCCCTTCCCACAGAGGGGGGTTTTCAGAGGGAGGGGTAGGAGGGAGATGAGCAGGGCTGCTCCCTCCTCCTTTCAATCCAAGGCTCCTGCCAAGCAGACACCCTGATGTGACAGCCCGGGTCGACTCCCAATTTCCAGTAGGAGGCAGGCTGGCTTACTGTTTCCAGGCCTGGAAGTCTGTGACCTCAGACAAGTGGGTCCTAGAAGTAGTAAGCCAGGGACTGGCCCTCAGCTTCAAAAAATTTCCAAAAAAGAGGGCCAAGTCTTTTCCACCTGCATCAGTCTCAGAAACCCTTGCCCTAATGGCAGAGGTTTCCTCTCCTCTCTTCTAGCTCTCAGAGCTATAGAAAAGGTTACTACTCAGCACAAGGGAAAATGACTGTACTCCAGGTACTTCCTTACCCCAAAGAAAACAGGAGAGTGGCAACCCATCCTAGACCTAAGATATTTGAACAAACACATTGTAAAGCCAAAATTCAAAATGGTAACTCTGGGAATAATCCTTCCCTCTCTAAGGCCAGGGGATTGGCTTGCATCTCTGGACCTCAAGGATGCCTACTTCCATATTCCTATCAGGTGCTCCCACAGAAAATACCTCAGGTTCGAGATGCCTTCAGGCCATTACCAATTCAGAGCCATGCCATTCGGTCTAATATCAGCTTGAAGGATGTTCACGAAGTGCCTTGCAGTAGTGGTGGCTTACCTCAGAAGACAGGGTATCACCATTTTTCCGTATCTAGACGACTGGCTGTTAGTGGTTTAGTCTCCTTTACAGGTCAAGTCATCTCTTCAAACTACCCAGGACCTACTCAGCTCCTTGAGCTTTCTTCTCAATCTTCCAAAGTCTGTGCTCAAACCAGTTCAACGTCTCATCTTTATAGGCATAGAGTTGGACACTGTACAAGCAAAAGCCTTCCTTCCCCTGGCAAGGGTAAAGGCCCTAGTGGATCTCGCTTCCTCCTTTCGACCTCAGGTCTCCTATCCAGCAAGACAGTTCCTCCAGCTCCTGGGCCACATGGCAGCTTCCACAGCAGTGGTGCAGGGGGCAAGGTTCCAGATGAGGGACATTCAGTTTCATCTGAGGTCTTTTTGGTCTCAGAAGAAGGATTCACTTACCAAACTGATTCCAGTGACTCAGACACTGGTCCAAGCTCTCTAGTGGTGGCTGGACCAGGACAACCTCAGACAAGGGGTTCCATTTCTCCCTCAAGCCCCATCAGTAGTTTTAACTATGGATGCTTCTCTCCTAAGGTGGGGAGCCCACCTGGGAGCCCTGACAGCTCAAGGGCTCTGGTCTCCACAGGAGTCTCTCCTTCATATCAATCTCCTAGAACTCAGGGCAGTTTTCTTAGCCCTGCAGAGCTTCTTGGATTCAGTCAAGGGCAAGGTGGTCCAAGTCAGAATTGACAACACCACCACAATGTGGTACATCAACAAGCGGGGAGGCACTCGATCCTTGGCCTTGTGCACAGAGGCCATGAAGCTGTGGTCTCTGGCCTATTCTCTTCAGGCTTCTCTGGTAGCACTTCACCTTCCAGGGAAGGACAACGGACTAGCAGATGCTCTGAGCAGAATTTCTCAGGGTCACCACGAATGGTCCCTGGATCCTCACATACTGGAGGTCATCTTCTCCAGGTGGGGCACTCCAGAGATAGATCTCGTTGCTGCACCGGACAATCGTCAACTTCCACTGTTTTGTTGCAGACCTCCAGTCCTGGGGACGGTCCCCCAGGATGCTCTCCTTTTGGACTGGAAGGGCAGGTTTCTCTATGCCTTCCCTCCCTTACCTCTGCTGTTCAGAGTTCTGATCAAGGTCAGGACTCAGTCCTGCACAGTGATACTGGTGGCTCCAGACTGGGCCAGACAGCCTTGGTATCCTCTACTGCTGTCCTTGTCAGTATCATGTCCCCTGTCTCTGCCCAGGACATACAATCTCCTGTCCTCCTCCCAGGGGTGGATCTGGTACCCCAATCTCCAGTCTCTCCATCTCAAGGCCTGGCTCTTGAAGAGTTAGAATATTCAGCTCTACATCTTTCTCAGGGAGTTCTGGATATTCTGAAGGTTTCTAGGAAACCTTCCACTAGAAAAACATACAACTCCAAATGGAAAAGGTTCAGTATTTGATGCTCTCAGAAAGGCATCCTGTCCGATTCTGCAGACATTTCCACAACCTTAGACTATCTAGTTCATCTCAATGATTTAGACCTTAGGCCTGCCACTCTGAAGGTTCATCTGGAAGCTGTCTCTGCATTCCTCTCAGCAGGGAAGGGCTCTTGCCTGGCATCTCATCCTGTTTTCCAAAAGTTTTTCAAAGGTCTGGTTCACATTAACCCTCCCTTTAGGGATCCCACTCTGCCTTGGGATCTTAATGTCTGCATAGCTCAGCTAATGCAGCCGCCTTTTGAACCACTGGCTTCGGCCAAACTGATGTACTTGACCTGGAAAACTGTGTTCCTGGTAGCTATTACTTCTGCCAGGTGGATTAGTGAGCTGCAAGCCCTGTCAATGGAACCTGACTTCATCTCCTTCCATAGGGACAAAGTAGTCCTCAGAACCAATAGGAGGTTCTTGCCCAAAGTGGTTTCAGATTTTCATCTGAACCAGTCTGTATCTCTCCGTGTGTTTTTTACTGACCATTTTTCTTCTTCTTCAGGTGAAAGAAGGTTACACAGTCTGGATGTTAAGTGGGCCCTTAGCTACTACATTGAGCATACTAAGGCACATAGAAATGACTGTCTTCAATTGTTTCTCACTTATGGTGAAGTGGGAAAGGGTAAGCCTGCCACTAAGAGAACTATTTTGCCAGGTGGATTGTTTCTTGCATACAATTTTGTTATGACAAATTGGGTAGGACACCCCTTCAGGCCTGAGGGCTCATTCGACCAGGGGTACAGCTGCTTCTCTAGCTGCAGCCAGAGATATACCTTTGTTAGAGATCTGTAAAGCAGCCACCTGGAAAACAGTACATACTTTCACCAAGCATTACTCCCTAGACATCCAGGCTAGGAGTGATGCTAAGTTTGGTACAGCAGTACTGCAGAGCCTCTTCCCAAAGTAAGTTCTGCATTCTCTCCTCCATAGGGAACTGATTGGTAGTCTGCATTAAGTCTGAATACAGCAAGACTTCATGTTGTTTGAAGGAAAAATTATTCACCATAGTAATGTTGTTTCTTCTAATGGAGTCTTGCTGTATTCAGACCTTCCCCCCCCGCCTCCCCTCTCAGAACCTGGTTTTGGGAAGTGGGCTGTCAGGTACAGTGTTGCACCTCAGGGGTGTACCTTGTACCCTCCCTCTTGGGTGGGGTAGATGTTATTATTATTATTTTTCTGGTGTTTTACTAAATATTGTCACTACCTTTCCTTCTTGGGTTCTCGACTTGAGTTTTTGGGGGCCCAAGAAGATATATTTTGCCCTTTGGCTATATTTGAACAATCTCCATACTTTAGTTACTAGTTAGTTAGGGGTCCGTTCATGAAAAGGGGTTATCAAAGTGTGACATGAGGGCCACATTTTCAAATTATTTCTAGATTACATTTGTGATGCATTTCAAGATATTATGACCCAAGTATGAAAAAGTAAACATATCGGGAGATAAAAGCCCCACAGGTTCCTGAGATAAAAGAACTGTATTGTGGTGAGTGTAACAAGTGACACCACACACCATGGTGAATGTAGCACCTGACACAAAACATTTGTTTTAGTAGTAAAAACTTTAATAAGCATGTAATCAGTTGTATTAAAACATGAGAAACACATATTTATAAGAATTATATTACAGTAATTGCAAATGTGATGTTTTGCACCACGTACCGTGGTGAATGTAACAAGTGACACCGTACTTATGTTTCACTTACTAAAACTATAATAAACATGCCCAACAACTAACATACTGCTGCTACTGACTGACATATTACTATAGAACATGAACAAATTTGACAATTACATTACTGGCAAGTGTGATACTTAACACCACATACCGTGGTGAATGTAACGAGTGACACCACACATTTGTTTCAGTTTTACAAAGTTTAGTGAACATGCCTAATGGCTAACATGCTACTAATAATAACTGACATAGTGCTACAAAACCTGGAGAAATCTGACAATAATAACAGCAGTGACAGGTGTGATGTTTGATACCACATACCGTGGTGAATGTAACAAGTGACACCACACTCATGTTTGACTTACTAAAACTGTACTAAACTTGCCTAACAACTAGCATACTACTATTACTGACTGACATACTGTTATAAAACATGAAAAAAAATAAACAATTACATTACTGGCAAGTGTGATGCTTAACACCATATAACGTGGTGAATGTAACAAGTGACACCACACATTTGTTTCAAGTTATAAAAAATTTACTGAACATGCCTCATGGCTATCATGCTACTACTAATAACTGACATAGTGTTACAAAACCTGGAGCAATTTGACAATAATAGCAGTGCTGGCAGGTATGATGGTTGATGCCACATATCGTGGTGAATGTAATGAGTGACACCACAAAGAAAATCCATTTTAACTCTCCACCCCATATACACTGAATAATCCCTATTACAATTTATGCCCAGCACTTTCCTTAGATATGCAGTTGTCACTGAAATATGCTCTCTGAAAATTTGCCCTACAATCAGTGAATGATGGTAACCAAAGTCTACCTGTGGTGAATGTAACTGCAGCCCTCATTGTTGCATGCAGTGCTTATCTTCATGGAATGTAGCCCTAGAAATGGAGGAGCCACATGCAAACAATAGGTTTTAAACTACAACTCGGCTCCTCCCTCTATGGTTGCTCCTTGGTTCTGATGGACAGGTTATGACTTTGCAACTGTCACAGACTGACAGGTAAACATTGGGCCTGATGTGACCCCAAGTACAGTGAGGGTCAAAGGTTGCTGTCCCTTCTGTGTGAAAGACAGATCAGGCAGTAACACAGTTATCACAAGGAGGCAAACTAGGAGAGAAGCCAGAAAATCTTTTAAAGTGCTAATAGCACAATTACAGATTTGGGGGCTATGTGGGTGAATGTAACGTGCTGTGACACCAACTGTTACATTCACCACACTAAATACAAAGCTGCATAAATTAAAAAATGGAGCATTACAATGGGCTAAAGAGTACAGATAATAAAAAACACAACTCCATATTAGTAAGTGGACTTACTTTAATAATGGAAAACAGTAAATAAAGCTTGTAAAAACAATTAGTAAAACATGTGTTTTAGCATGTCACACTTTTTCAGGTAAAAAAGGCAGCAAAATGGAGCAGGATACCCCATCAAAAAAAAATATGGATACCCTAGAATTCTATAGTTATGTTATCTATCTATCTGCCCATATAGCCAGCATTCAGATTTAGTCAAAAACATGTGCCTGACAGTTCTTAATTTTTTAAACTGTGGTATGCACTGTATGGTGGGCATTGGTAACCCCTTTTCATGAACAGACCCTTTGCTTGTAAGAATCTGATGGTTACACTGGGAAGTACCACAGACAGAGGTTTGAAAACCGAGCTCGAGCTCAACGTTCTATGCATTAGAAGAAACAACATTATTATGGTGAGTAATTTTTTCTTTTATTTCTATATATAAAGTACTGCCAGTGAAAGAGAATGATGATAAAAACAGCTTAAGAGTAGAACTAAATATACTTAGTGTAATATGCAAGGAATAATCCACAACAGGTTGCACAGGTTAGTTATGGGGCACAAGATGCGACAATGAGCCTTCAACCACTTGGGGAATAGGGTTATTGCTGTGGTGCTGCACACCCTGACTAAATTAGTCTACTAATGAAAAGAACAAAAGTGTTATTACACGATATGTACTCATCCATTTGTTGTGTTGTGAGGAACAAGGTGAAGCCAAGTGCCTCAAGAAACTGAGAAGTTAATATATCCCATGATATACCACATTACTGAAGCGCATTTTTGCCAGTACAAAATGAGTCTGAGTTGAGAAAAATATGAAAATAGACCAGAAAAAAGAAGTTAGTTCTGAACCATAGGTATATTGTGGGATATTCCAAAGGATTTGGCCCAGCACGCCTCAGTTTAAACCCAGAAAGTGTATTAAATCTGGGTGAGCCATTTCCAATTATGGCTATCAAACTATGCAACAAATCGGATCATCAAGCTCACTCACCAAGAAAGGTATATAAAAGAGGATATTTTTATTACGACATTAACTTCCAATCAAATAAATTCCAATGTTCAGGATTATCCCTTCCTCAAGGAGACTAGTATTACTCTATAAAATTTATATATATATATATATATATATATATATATATATATATATATAGTATAGTGGCATGGTAGTGCCACTATAGTTAGGGTTGAGAAGCCATTTACATGTTAAACTCAAAATTTTGCACCTTAGTAACTTTGCAACTGCTTGACAGATTTGTTTGAAATTTGGAATACACAATTAAGACCCATACACCTTGGGATCTGCCAAGTTTCTTACTGGTCGCATATACGACTGCGGAGTTATTAAGCGTGATCTGCGCATGCGTTTACGCTTTTCTGGAATTTTACTGTCGTCTCTACAGGTTGCACGGTTTGTGTGACTGGTCTGAAATCTTCAGGGAATGTGCGGCCAGGGTCCCCAATGTGCCTTTTGAAGATTTCATGAAAAAATATTAAGCGGTTCAAAAGTTATTCAAAAAACAAGTTCCCATTATAAGTCAATGGGAAAAGTTAACAAAAAGTTCGACAGTGTCGCAAATGCAGTTTTTACTTTCGCAAATGGCCCTTTTACTGTCGCAAATCCACCATTTTGTTTTCAGTTAGCGATCAGAAAAATGCCTGCCATTTAAAATTGGGACCCTCTAGCAACCTAATTATTTTTGTATTCACCTAGTCGGACCCTGAGGATGCTAGCCATTTCTTTATTTTGGGGTAAAACACCCCAGAAATACGTTTTTCAAATTTCTGGAAAAAGTACTATCACAAAGTACTGTCGCACTTGCAACACTGTCGAATGAATTTGCCAAAGCTTTCGCAAACTTCGACAGTACTTTTCTAGGCTGTGGGAAAATGATAGTAATTCTTTGGCACCCTGCTGCAAAAGAACGGTTTGGTGTTTTGGCCTGAAATTTGGAAGAAACGCAGCCGACATCTCACAGATGTGCCTTTCAGTGTTTCATTGAAAAAATATTACATGGCGGCAAAGTTATGGTACTCCAACGTTGATGCTTTTTCCCATAGGATAACATTATGGCATCTGACACATTACAGGAATCTTTTGGCGCCCTACTGCAAAATAACGGTTTGGTCTTTTGGGCTGAGATTTGGAGGGAACATAGCCAACATCCCACTGATGTGCCTTTTTGTGGTTTGGTGAAAAAATATTACAGGGAGCCAAAGTTATGGCACTCCGAACTTCTCTTTTTTTCCCATAGGATAACATTACAGTGTTCACCGCGCCTTTCAGGGCCCGTATCGCGGAAACGGTGCAAGATACAGACTTTTCGTTGGAAAAAAGCTTAGCCCCCTGCTCAGGTCTAAGTACAAAACTAGCCAGGAGAGTCATAAATCATATGAATTTTACATTTTTTTTCTATGTCGTACGGTTCCTGAGATACATGCAATTTAGTATTCCAACTCCTCATTTTCTGCTCCGAGAACCATTATTATGCATACATTCTTTGTACTCACTGTCTTTCTTTATGCTGCTTTTGAGGAAAAACAGCCTGTGCACTTACATTACTGTTACCATTACCGTTTTCGCTTGTGGCTCCATTCCCGTTTCGCTTACCGTTCACATCTACCCCATGATGTGCATTACCCTTTGCGTTTTCATTTGCGCTTGCTTTTGTGTAGTTTTAACATTTCTGTCTACACTACTGTTTCTCTTTCTGTTTCGCTTTGTGTCACCATGTGCATTACTATTTGAGTTTGTGGGCACAATGTTACTATGTGACAAGACATCATGTGGTGGGAGCAAGGGGCCCGAAGGGCTCCACGCTCCCGAAGCCACATTACATTCACTATTTCTCATTATCATTCTCAAAAGAAGGGAAATTAGAGGAAAAAACTCCATTTAATGCATTAGTTAGGGTTGTTCCATACCGACAAAAGTGAGGAAATTCAGTGTAAGGGTTAAAAGGCCCCCTTGGCCTCCCTACCCACACCCCAACCAGCATTGGGGTGCGCATTAGGGTTGTCGCTCCTAACTCTCACCCTATTCTCCTACACCTCTGCTTCTTTACACATGTGATGGGGTGAGAGTTATGGCCGACAACCTAATGCGCACCTCGATGCTGGTTGGGGTGGGTAGTGCCAAGGAGAGGCTTTCAACCTAACGCGAATTTCCTCACTTTTGTCAGTAGTAACCTAATACTGATATTAAACAGTTTTGCCATATATATATATATATATATATATACTATTTGCAAAAAGTTTGTTAATGCACTAGTTAGGGTTCCAGTGTCAAAAGTAGGGAAATCTGTTAGGGTTTCTAACCCTAATACCCTACCCCCACCCTGCAGGCAGCAACAGGCTTGGGTGTGCCTTGAGGTTGTCAACTCTAACGTTTACCCCATTCCATGAGTAAATAAGCTGAGATGGGTACAGGTTATGAGAATGGGGTGAGCATTAGGGTTGATAACCCCAAGGCACACCCTACACCTGTTGCTGCCTGCAGGGTTGGGGTGGGGTGCCCTAATTAGTGCATTAACAATGTTTTTTGCAAATAATTTCCTTACTTTTTTTTTGAGAAAGTATAATCTCATCCTTATTTGCCTGTGGGAGTGCAGAGCCTTCTGGACCCTGCGCTTGCATTAGTCCATAATGGTATCCATAGTTGAGTGTGGCAGCATCCATCCATAATTTTTAAGATACTGTATTCATCTCCCATCCCGTGCTCTGCAGCACCAAAGAAAGACTTCACATTGCAATGTTATCCTATGGGAATCACAGGAAAATCTGAAACCTGTATAACTCCACACCAAATAATTATCTTTTCACCAAACCAGTAAAAGACACATCTGTAGGGCAAGCCCTTTGTACCCTGAAAATTTCATTCAAAAATTGGAAGCCATGTCTTCACAGTGGAGTGACAAAGAAATGACTGTGTACACCTCACATTACAATGTTATCCTATGTGAAATAAAGGAAAATTTAAGCCCCCAAAACTCCAGAGCAAAGTAATTTGCTTTCACTAAACCAGCAAAAGGCACATTCGTGGAGCAAGCTCTTTGTACCCTGAAAATTTCAGACCAAAATTCCTAACCATTTCTTCAATGTGAAGTGACAAAAAAAACTGTATACATTTTTTTTTTTCGCAAATTGCGAAACAGGATCCTGTTTCAAGCTTTCTTTTTTTTTGCAATTTGTGAAAAAGGAAAATTATTTTTCACAAATAGCAAAACAGAATTCTGTTTCAAGTTCCTTTTTTGCAAATTTGCGAAAAAGGATTTTGGCATGTTAAGAAAACACATTTCCAGGTGATCTGTGAAAAAAACTAACAGCAGAATCCAATAGAACGGGTCCCAATCGGCAGAACACGTGTGCTGGTTACTTCAAAAAAACATATTTTTTTTCTGTTTTTTAACTTTGCCTCATTAAGAAAAAACGAGATGGCGGCAGCATAAAAAAGATTCCCCATTTGTGACAAAGGATTACTCATTTGTGATACAGGAGTGCCCATTTGTGACACAGAATCCTGTTTCGAGGCTCACAGCTAACTTTTCCCATTGAAAATTGTGGGAAATTTTAAAATGTAATAACATTTGAATGGATTAATATTTTTTCACCAAATCTTCAAAAGGCACATCTATGATCCAAAACCATTCTACCCTAAACATTTCAGACCAAAATCCCAAGTCATTTTTGCACAGCATGACAAAGAATTTTGCAAAAAAATAGTAATTTTTCACATTTTATGACACACTTTGACACTGTCGACCATGGGGTGCTGTTCAAGCGCCTGTGGTTTTTCTGTGGACTGAGGAGGGGCAGTACTCAGTTGGTTTTGATCTTTCCTTGAGGGCAGATCCCAAAGAGTGGTGTCAGAGATTAATTCCTTGGCCCCTCACTGGCTGCCCTTTGGGGTACCACAGGGCTCGGTGCTGTCCCCCATGTTGTTCGCAGTGCATATGCTGCCATTAGAGGATATTATAAGATGGTAAGGGTAGCATTTTCACTGCTATGCAGATGACTCTCAACTGTACATGTCTTTTGTGCCTGAACAGGAGTTAGATTCTGTCATGGTGTTTAACAACTGCCTGTTGGAGATACAAAAGTGGATGAGTGCTTGTTGGCTTAGGTAGAACTCAGGTAAAATGGAGGAGTTGGTGGACTCTGACTGTAGGATGACAGAGGCATAGGTGGGAAAACCCTCAGGATTATATCTTGGGGGAACCCACTGATTGCCACGAGCCAGGTGCACAACCTGGGTGTGGCACTTGATGAAGGCCTGACCCTGAGGGAGCAGGTTTTGGCTGTAGTCAGATCCTCCTTTTACCATCTGAGGAATATAGCCTGGGTGAGGCACCTCATCCCACCCAAAGGTCTTCCTACCTTGGTTCACGCCTTTGTCATCAGTCATTTTGATTACTGCAATGCCCTCTACCTAGCGCTACCAGGGGTGGATATCCACCATTTGCAACTAGTGCAGAATGCAGTGGCCAGGCTGGTAACTGGAACCCCTAGATCCAGTCATATAACACCTGTGCTGCATGAACTGCACTGGTTGCCGATACAATGGTGGATCACCTTCAAGGTCACATTGCTGACCTATAAGGCCCTACATGAGCAGGGACCCCACTACCTGAAAAAGCTCCTGTCTCCTTACTGTCCCATCCACTCACTCCAATCCTCCAGTGAGGGATTGCTAGAGATTCCTAGGGTATCCTTAAAAACATCAGGAGGAAGATCTTTTGCCTTCACGTCACCTACCCTGTGGAATTCTCTACCACGCCGGATACCAGATAGCCTGACCATGGAAGGATTTAAAAAATCTTTGAAGATGTACCTGTTTAACCAGGCATTCAAAGGGACTCAGTAAATTGATGTTAAAATGTTTTATCTGGTTTTACTGTTTAATGATGAGTATTTATTTTACTGTATATTGTTAAGGTGCCCTGAGCTTTGGAAGGGTGCCTCATACAAATAAAGCTTTACTTACTTACTGTATCACTGCACCCACACATCTGACTGGAATGAAACTTGGCACATCAAGAGATCTTTGGTCCCTGATAGCACATACAAACTTTCATGCCAATCAGCTGAACAGTTGTGAAGTTATTAAAGTGCAAAAAGCATGAAAAAAGATTCCCCATTTGTGACATAGCATTACTCATTTGCAACACAGAATTGCCCATTTGCGACATAGAATCCTGTTTTAAGACTCACATCTAACTTTTCCCATTGAAAATAATGGGGAACTTTAAAATTTTATAACTTTTGCGCAAATTAAAATTTTTCCACCAAAGCTTCAAAAGGCACATCTGTGATCCAAGACTCTTCTACCTAAAATTTTCAGACCAAAATCCCAAGCCATTTTTGTGCAGTGGCATGACAAAGAATTTTACAAAAAAATTGCAGTTTTTCACATTTTATGGCACTCTGTATCTCTGCACACACACATCCAACCAGAACAAAACCTAGCATATCAAGAGATCTTCAATCCCTGCTAGTGTTTGCAAAATTCCATACAAATTGGTTGAACAGTTGCAAAGTTATTAAAGTGCAACATTTTGAGTTTAACATAAAAGGTATAGTTTAACTCTAACTATAGGGGCACAACCGCACCCCTAATGTGTATATACATATATATATATATATATATATATGTATATATATATTTCTTTAAAAAAACTCTATTAATGCAACATTTAGGGTTGCAGCTACAGTGACAAAAGTAGGGAAATGTGACTTTAGGGTTTCCAACCATAAAACCCTAATGCCACCCCTAAAGCAAATCAGGGACAGAGTCTTCCTAAGGGTTGTCAACCATAAGGCTCACCCCTTTACTTGTATTTGTTTCTGTAGTGTATAAGAATGGGGTGAACTTTAGGGCTGACAACACCTAGAAAGATTCCATTCTAATTTGCTATAGGGGTGGCACTGTAGTTTTAAGACCAGCCTCTTTCTACCCTGAAACTTTCAGGCCAAAATTGCAAACCATCTGGGCACTTCAGGTGTCAGACAAAAAAAAACATTACTGAATCACCAAGGGAAAAATAATAGCAAAAATGTATTTTTTTGCACTATCCAGATCTCAGAATCCACACATCTTACTAGAACGAAACTAGACACACCCAGAGATCTACCCCACGAGACTGCACATGCAAAATTTTGTGCAAATCCATTGAATGATTATGAAGTTATTAAAGTGCAAAAATTGGAGTTTAACATTAAACTGCATACTCAACCCTAAATATAGTGGTGAGACCGCGTCACCATAATTAGTCTATATAAGTACTTACCTGGTTAACAAAAGTTAAATAAATATATATATATATATATATATATATATATATATTATTGTTTCATAGTACAACTATATTTAAAACAAATGTACAGCCATATCTTTATTAGTGGTCTATAATTTCTGTGTTGCATATGCTCTCTACCTAAGTAATTGATGCGTTTTCCTGAAGAAATATACAATTAATGTTTTAGCAATTTACATATATTGCAATGTTATCAGGATAAAATGGTGAGAATATACTATTCACCTGGGTTTTTCTTTGTTATTCCTTCATTCTTTTTCGTTTCTGTAGATAAATAAATTGTTTTAGAACAGATGTACAAATATTATATGGTAATTGTTTCAGCTAGCTATTCCTTATTCACCCTGTGTCCATCTTAACCTGGGCTACCTTAAAAGTCTATGTGACGTATTCAGAAAACTTTCTGTTTATATATTTCGTAAACAAAAAAATAGGTCCTTGTGCCCTTGTGTTACTGCATTCAAAAATCATTTTGCCATAAAATCCAATAATGAAACTTCCAATTTTATATACATGCTTACATAGTGATATTTCATTTTCTGTTCCACTTTTATATAGTTTAGTTTGTGGGAGCCTGTCATGAGAGACCAAATACATCTTAGTTTACAGATCCATACCTCTGTCTTGATCTGTCATTTGATACAGGGTTTGAGTTAGAAGCACACCTTTTTAATAGGTCCCGCAGCATGGCCCCCTACATGTCCTGCCTGTAGAGCAGTGTGCTCTTCTACAGGCACACTATTTATACTGAGTGCTTCTATTCAGAGCCAGGTGTATGAGCACCCACACCCCTCGTAACACATCACATGATTTCACCATGTTAGTGACTTGCATCGACCGCATAAGTGTTCATGGGCCAGCCCTGACCCACTAATAGGTAGCACCACATTGTGCTGTGTAAAGCACAGCGGTGTCTGATTTCTACAAAGGGAGACATTTTATTCTGCTCCTAATGGCTTTTAGTTAGGGTAATACTTATTCTTTACTTGTGTGTGTCTTAAGAGCTATGTAGAGGCAAATTGCTGGCACCATGAAGAAGTTTTGATGGGTTAATGAAACTCATTTCTTTCCATTATAACCTGAATCCCAACTTGTGCATACAGAACTTTAATCGTAGAAGCACAGAAACATAAAATTTGATGGCAGATAAGGACCGCCTGGCTCACCTAGTCTGCCCATTTTCCCTACCTATTTCATATACCGCAGATCCTAAATGATCTGCCACTTACCCTCTCTTTCCTATCGATAGAGTTCCTTTATGTCTGTCCCATGCGTTTTTGAATTCCCGTCACATTTTTGCCCCTGCAAGCTCTGCCAGGAGGCTGTTCCATGAATCCACCACCCTTTCTGTGAAAAAAATACTTTCTCATGTTACCCCTAAGTCTACCCCCTCCCATTTCCGCATCATAGCCCCTTGTTCTTGAACTTTTTTTTTAAAGATGCTACCCTCTTGTACCTTATTTTATTTTTTATTTATTTAGTTTTTCTTTACTGGGTAGGTGCGCTAGCCATAGAGATCACTATTTTCAGGCACGACCCGGGAGGTTACAGGGTAAAACAGTACAGAGATACAACAAAAGGTAGTTTCAGCAATGGTATAAACAATGGTGTTACACAATGGGTTATGCAGTACAAATAATATACAAGGTTATTGAGAGTAGGGTACAGAGCAAGTATTACAATTATAGCATTTGGATGATACACTGTTTTTTTCTACTGCCAAAATTGTATTTACAGAGTACAAGGGATAAATAAGAGATATATGGGTATAACACAAAAGAAGAAAATAGTCATGCAGAAGACATGACCCTGAAGGAAGACAAATTTATAAACAGACAAGGAAGATACGAGAACTATAATTGATAAGTGCAAGGGGGGTTAGATGCAGGGGATGGGAAACTGAGGTTATTTAAGTTAGTGGTAGGGCAAGCTTCAGAGATATATCAGCCAAGGCAAGTAGAGGGTGTGGATGGGGACAGGTGAGATATACTACATAGGGGTGGGTAGGCAAGTATGTACTGATATAAAGGATATGAGAACAGAGCCAAATAAGCACTAAGGGGAATGAAATGCAGGGGGTAGGCAAGCTGGGATAGACTAGATTTGGAGCAGGTTAGAATGGGAGATGCAGGCCTGCCGAGTAGGGGGTGCACCTGAGAGGCGTAAGAGAAAAGACACTAAGATGGAGTTTAGCAGAAGCAGGATTAAGAGCTGTGTCCAGGGAGGAGGACAGGGAGCTAAGGAGGTTTAAAGCAGGAGCATTGGTCAGATGAGATGAGCTAGTGATAGAGTGCTTTTTTAAAGATGTCATGAGTGGGTGTTTGGTGGACATCTAGGGGGAAGGAGTTCCACAGCCGAGGAGTGTGGTGGGCAAAAGCACTGGAACCTATGATGGTTGTGTATTTTGGCACACACAAAAGGGATTTGTCAGTTGAGCACAGTCTATAGTTTGAGGTCTGTAGGGTGAGCAGTTCTGCCAGTGATTTAGTGGTTTGAGACCTCATAATACTGTCTATAGTAGAGCCAAAGAAGTAGAACCTGGTGGCATTTGGATCAGAGTAGAGGAGGCAATGATGTTTCTGCCTGTGGGACAAGGTGGCATACCGACATATATTATTATAGGCAACATCCCACCTATGGAGATTTGTTTTAGGTATGGAGGCAAAAGAAGATACCCCATAGGTTAGGGTCGATAGGAGTATGCCTCTGGCAAAAGCTAGTCTCGCCGAGGGGGTTAAAGCATAACTAGAGCAGTAGCTACACCTAGCTTGGAGTTCACAGACTTACATGTGTTTGAAATGTGATGTTCAAAGCTTAAGGATTGATCCAAAGTGACTCCCAGGTACATATAAGAGGTAACTAAGTCAATGGATGAGCCATCTAAGCAGGAGACCCTAAAGTTGTTTGGGTGTGATTCGAGTTTCAAGGGGGTACCAAATAGCATGGACTGGGTTTTGGTCTCGATTTGAACAAGGTTATGATCCAAGAGTCAGGTTTGAATGCATTGGAAATCAGCAGAAAGCCATAGATTAATGTCAGATACATTTTTCGCACTGGTATAGAGGACTATGTCATCCGTGTAGGGTGAGGAGGAGACAAAGAGTTTGGAGGTAATGTGATTAATGAATATAGAAAAAAGAAGTGGTCCCAAGATAGATCCTTGGAGTACTCCAACATTCACTGTAGCCTTTTCCGAATAAGATGAGTTGAACTTAAACAACTTGGACTCTGTTTGATAGGTAGCTGTTGAACCAGCTAACTACGTTTGACGCAAGCCCCATAGATTGCAGGGTGATGAGGAGAAGGGAGTGGTTACACCTTTAAAGTATTTGAAAGTCTTTATTATAGCCCCCCTCTCTCTCCTCCAGGAAATACATATTGAGATCCTCCAGTCTCCCCTCATATGACTTTTGGTACAGCCCCTGCTTAATTTTTGTCACCCTTCTCTGAACTGCTTCTACTCTGCCTGTGTTCTTCTGGAGATGTAGCCTCCAGAACTGGATACAGTACTCTAGATGAAGTCTCACCAATGTTCTATTCAGTGGCATCACCACTTCCTTCCTTCTGCTGGAGATACCTCTTCCTTTGCATCTCAGCATTCCACTGGCTCTTCTCACATTGTTTGGTAACCGTTAGATCATCAGATATGATTACTCCCAGGTCCCTTTCCTGTTTGGTGGCCATTGGTACCTCCCCCTCCATCATGTACTCCTCCCCTGTATTTCTGTGCCCTAAGTGCATGATCTTCCACTTCTTTGCATTGAATATTAGCTGCCTCACCCTTGACCACTCCTCAAGCTTGCTTCAGTCCCGTCTCATTTTCTCTACCCCTTCTGGAGTGTCAACCCTGTTGCAGATCTTCATGTCATCTGCAGGAGACACATCTTCCCTTCCAGCTCCTATGCAAAGTTGCTTATGAAGACATTAAAGAGGACTGGTCCATGCACTGATCCCTGTGGGACCCAGCTGGTCACCCCCTCTCTTTAGATTGAACTCTGTGCACCACCACCCTCTGTGTCCTATCGCTCAGCCAATTTTTGACCCAGTTTACCACTCTGGGACCCACTTCCTGACTGCCCAGCTTGTTTACTGGCCTCCTATGTGAGATGGTGTCAAAGGCCTTGTTGAAATCCAGGTAGGCCACATCCACTGCCCCTTCCTGATCCACCTCCCTAGTCACCCAGTCAAAGAAGTCTATCAGATTTGTTTGATGAGATCATCCAGCTGTGAATCCATGCTGCCTTGGATCCTCTGCTCCGTTGGATTTGAGATATATCACATACTTTTCTTTTAGTAGTGATTCCATTAGTTTCCCCATCACCAAGGTCAGGCTGACTGGCCTGTAATTGCCAGTCTCAACCCTGCTCCCACTTTTGTGTAGAGGGACTACATGTGCCCTCCTGCAGTCCTTTGGCGCTACACCTGTTTCCAGTGAACTGTTGAACAGGGCTGTTAGTGGTGCTGCCGGCACCTCCCTAAGTTCTCTTAATACTCTGGGGTGTATCTGGCACAGCCCCATTGCGTTATCCACTTTCAGATTAGTGAGTTACTTTAGGACTCTCTCCTCCTTAAATGGACTGGTGTCCACCCCCTCCCAGTGGTGCTTCCGTCGCCTAACTTTGGTCCCCCGTTTCCCCTCATCTGTGAATACTGAACAAAAATACTTGTTTAGAATTTCTTATTTTTCTTGGTCCCCCTCTGCACACTTCCCACCTCACCTTTTTAGTCTCACAATTCCACTCCTAGTCTTTTTTCTTTCACTAACATACCTGAAAAAGTTCTTATCCCCTTTTGTTATTGCCTGGGCAATTTTTTTCTTCTGTTTGTGCCTTTTCACTCCAGACTGCTTTTCCCACCTCGCTCTGCTTTTCCAGATACAGTTCCCTGTCTTATTCACTCTGTTTTTCCTTGTACCTTCTGAATGCTGCCTTTTTTGTCCTTACCTTCTCACCCACTTCCTTTGAGAACCATAGTGTTTTTTCCTTTCTCTTTGTTTTGTTTACTTGCCTAATGCAATGGCTTGTTGCCTCTGCTATGGCTCCCTTAAGATTCTCCCATTGTTCCTCCACCCCCCCTTTCTCCTTCCCTGCCAGTGATTTCTTAAGACATTCCCCCATCTTTGCAAAGTCAGCCTGCCTGAAATCCACGACCCTTGCTTTTGTATGGTTAGACTCTTCTGCTGTCCTCACACTGAACCACACCGTACTGTGATTACTTGATCCCAGATGGCTCCCCATTTTTACATCTGTAATTCTGTCACCGTTGGTGAGTACCAGGTCGAACGTCGCTCCCTCTCGAGTGGGCTCCATCACTAGCTGTCTTAGGCATGCCCCCTGCCAGGCTTGCAGGATGTCTCTGTTCCTGGCTGAGGCAGCAACATGGTTGCTCCAATCCACATCCAGCAGTGTCAGTGGCTCAGCAGGTTGCACACTCACCTCTGAGGCTGGAAGATCAGAAGACTGAGGGTTCTAGCCCCACACCAGGCACTTGGGTTAAATCCCAAAACTGATACTGTAGTGCAGCATGGTG
Source organism: Neoceratodus forsteri (assembly GCA_016271365.2). Taxonomy (NCBI): domain Eukaryota; kingdom Metazoa; phylum Chordata; order Ceratodontiformes; family Ceratodontidae; genus Neoceratodus; species Neoceratodus forsteri. The sequence continues at coordinate 1,114,749,423 of CM028130.1, forward strand.
TGTGGGGGGTGCTGTACTCCTGAGGTGCCATCTTTTGGATGAGACGTTAAACTGAGGTCTTGTCTGCCTGTTCTGGTAGTTGGTTGAGTGTATATTAAAGATCCCATGGCATTTCTCAAAAAGAGTAGGGAAATTTCCCTGCTATCCTGACCAAATTTCCCCCATTCACTAAAAATCCCACCAACAGCTTAATCTGGTTTAATGTCAGTTGGCACCCCCCACCCCACCCCAGGATGAGGCTGAAAATAGGCAGAATTGTCTAGTCCTCCTTTCTCAGTCAACAAAAACAAAATAAAATAAATAAATAACTAAAAGATTGAAGTCTTCTACCAGCAGCACTTCCCCAATAGCTGTCATTCTGTGGGTGGCTTTTACAAGTACCCTGTACAGCTCTTCCCATTGTGCAGAAGCTCTGTAAATCACCCCAGTGCAAATGGCAGTGACATTTCCTTTCTCCAGGGTGATCCACAGTGCCTCTGCCTTTCCCTGCATTCTCTGTATCTCAGTTGCCTTAATTCATTCCCTGATGTAGATAGCCACTCCTCCTCCCTTTTAACCCACCCTGTCCTTCCTGAATAGAGTGTAACCTGGTATTGCCATATCCCAGTCATGGTTCCCCGTGAACCATGTCTCGGTAACAGCAACAATGTCCAGGTCCTCCTCAGCCATCAGGTCCATATTATTCTATTACAATTAATAATTTTCTTTGCGTTTTGGTGCAGCACATGAGTTTTAAATATTTTCAGCTTAGAACATATTCCCTGATATTTGACAAAATAAAACTCTGTACCTCATCTGCTATAAGGAATTATTTTGTTAATATGAAGGGGTGGGGGCCACTGGGAAAAAGGAGTGTTTTCCAATGACTTGTGCTGTTAAAACTAAGTTAAATGATGTGATAGGGATAAGTGTCTGCATCTTTTTCCAATATGAATATAAAATGAGGATGAAAAGAGGGAGGAGGAGGAGGTGGATGGGGAAGGTTACTGTGACAAACTACTACTTTGTACAATACAATACAATATTTTATTGATCGACTTTTTAAAAAAGTCATTACAAATTGTAGAACATACATATTAAAAACATTTTTGCCATGTGAATAATTACATTTATATTAATTCACATAAACAATATTAAAAATTATTTAATCTATACAAATTCTTAAAAAAACCTTATAAACAGACATATAAACATAATAGTACATAAATATGGGGGAGATCAGAACAACTATGGCCAAATAACACTCCATGCTATCCGTTATCCTAATCTATTCTAGAGGGGCTTATTGCACATTCAGCCGGGTTTATTATCTGGCAACAATTTAATATGCAGTCTTTTCCTTTCTATAATATTACAAACTCTTGCAATAACCTCTAAATGTTTAGGGTTACTAGTTTTTAAAAGATAATTATACTGATATTCAGGTGCCATAACCAAAGCTGCCAAAATATCCCCAAGAAACATCTTCCTCTCAAATGTATACAGCGGACAAAGCAGTAAGAGATGAAGTGGGGTATCTTCTTCTATATTGCAAGCACATTTTTGTACATTTGAGGTACTATACTTGTGTCTTAGATAATTGCTGTCAATATAGCCAAATCTAAATTTGGTATAAGATTTTCTATTATACTGATTTTTAAGTTTTTTTAAGTACTTTTCCAATCCAAAATACTCCTTGTTTTCTACTAACCAATAGCTCTATTTATAGTTTCTTGCCCCACTTAATTCCTTCTGCATATTAACATCACTAATTCTGGTTTTAATCCTATCCTGAATTTCCCCTAAGGGAATTGCATAACTTTGTGTTAAACAATCCAGGAGACCATATGGTTTAATAATTTTATCCAGGAAGTTTATACCTGGGAAAATAAATCCATCTTTCTGGTAAAGTATTGTTTCCTCAATGTAGGCTCTAGGTAGCCTCTTTTCTGGCATTCTATGTGTTTTCAACCAGTAGATGGATAGCCTAGAGTCAACAGCACTTCTAATTGTTGTTTGGCCTAATTCCAATCTAACCAGACCCGAGGCTGCGGACTTTGGTAATCCCAGAAGTCTTTTATATACCTTGTTCATAACTGTTTCTAGAGCTTCTAATTTCTCTAAACCCGATATTTCTGGCCCGTAAAAAATCTGACTTTTTACTTTTGCATTAAATACTTTTAACATGGCCTTAACCGATTGACCCCCATATTTATAAGAAAATCTCTCTATCACTGGATATATTTTCTTTATTTTTTTGTACTATTAACTGGATATGTCTATGCCACCTTAGATTATAAGAAAACTCAATTCCTAAATAAACAAAACTTTTTACATGCTCTATATGGTGAGTCTTATACCTTAGGACTGTAGTTTTTCCCTTACTAACCTTTTGGTGATTAAAAATCATATATTTAGTTTTAGTCAAATTTATCTCTAACCCTACCTTGGTGCATTCTTCCACGAATGTATTTATACTTCTTCTAATGCCTATATAACTTGTTGCCAATAGTGCAACATCTTCCACATATGCCAGGCAGGGGCACCGCCTGGAGCCCCAGCTAGGCATGTGCAGCTCCGAATCTCTCAATGCCTCCAATGTTTTGTTCAAAAATATGTTAAATAATACAGGCAAAAGTAGGCAGCCTTGTCTAAGACCAATATTAGTTGGAAATTTAGGAGTACAATCTCCCTCCTTATTATAGCTAACAGAAGTTACGTTATTCCTATATAACATTTTTAAAAGATCTATAATGGTTTTATCCATTTTGTAATCTTCCAGAACATTCCACAGCTTTTCCCTATTGACTCTGTCAAAAGCTGCTTTCAAATCTATAAATACACAATATAACTTCTGTTTTAATATTAATATATGTGTGTATAAGATGTACCAGTACAAAACATTGGTCAATTGTGGAATGTTCTGGAAGAAATCCCACTCGTGCCTCATTTAGTATATCATTTTCAGTTAACCAAGTCATTTTGCTAGGATGTAATATTTTTATAAAAAGGTTTTGAGATGTATCAAGTAGGCTTATAGGCCTATAATTTTTAAGGTCTGCCTTTTCCCCTTTCTTGTGTATAGGTATAATTATATTTTCTCTCCAGGTTTTCGTTATCTTCCCTGTTTGTATTATATCATTAAATATTATTTTTAAAGCTGGTGTCCAGAGATTAGGATATTCTTTTAAAATATCTACTGGGACACCATCTGGGCCTGGGGCATTATGTTTTCTGGCAGAATTAATTGCCAATATAATCTCTTGTTCAGAGATTTGACCGCCAGAATAATCCCATTTTACAATATCCTGACTAGCTCCTGAAATTCAAGGATCAAAAAAGAGATTTATGTAATAAGATTCGCAAGTCTGTGGATCTATATAACTTTCAATATTTTCTGTGAAATAATCCCAAACATGTGCTACCATCTTCCAAAACGTTTTATCATCTTTCCTTTTTACTACCTTTTCAAATTCTTCTCATATGTTTTTTTTTATATTTCTCCTTCTTAATAGCCAATAATTTGTTGTAATCTTTCCTTATTTAACCTAATTTTGAGTTGTTAACCTTATTTTTACATTTCTAGCACATGTATTTATATCTGCTTTATACTTTCTACATTCCCAATCAAACCATTTACTTCCCATATTGTCCCCCTTTATTGAAACTTTAGTAATTATTGAGGAAATATTTTCCACTATTTTTTCAAAGATCTCCAAACAAGGGACTGTAGATTCCTGATGTATTAAGTCTAATACTTTATCTCTTACTCCATGTTCACTAAGGAGATCAATGGATTTTTGATTTTGCAAGAGATCCCATTTTACTCCCTTTCTTATTTTAACAATATCATTTTTATTGTATGATCTTACGAATATTGTCGGCCATAACTCTATTTTTAATTCTAAAGGGCTATGCTCACTTTCTGTTCTCGAGCCTAATTTGAAATCTTTGAATTGTGTTATTAAATTAGTGGAAATCCAACAATGATCTATCACTGAGGCACCTTTAACTCCAATATATGTAAAGGCCAAATCCAGGTCACTTCTAGAATGTCCATTAATTAATATAAGGTCATTATCTTCCAATTCTTTAAAGATCTGTTTGCCTCTGTTACATTCTTTGGTATCCTTAGACCTTCTTTGACTAGTTAAAGCATGAGGATTCAGAACTGCACAGGCACCAGCTATATCTATTGAGGACTCCAGAATGTGCCCCACCCTGGCATTAAAGTCCCCCACCAATATTAGGCCTCAATCAGGGTTATTCAAAGTGGTCTTCTCTATTAATTTTGTGAGTTTGGTTACTTCCCCATAATCCAGAAATCTAGAACCTATTGGTGGTAGATATACATTAATAATCACAGTGGTCTTATTTTTAACAGTCATACAAATTGGTAGTATACAATCTGAACTAATTTCTATGTCTGTATAACCTGTTTGTTCAAATATTTTACACCAAGTTATAAGGCCATCTGACATTCTACCATACTGTTTCACTCTATTAGCTTTCTTTTGAAACATTTTGTAACCATCAAGATTTATTTCTTCATTAATCCGTGTTTCTTGTACACAAATAAAATTAAATAATTCCAAATATTCCTGAACAGAGGAGTCCACCAGTTTATCCCTAATTCCTGCCTTATTCCACGATAACAAATCATAATTCCCTATCTCTTCTGAAGGATTCTGTATTTTACTCTTTTTACCAGGTAACCATCAGATACCTATATCCCGTAATGCTTGGTACTTATTAACTGTTTTTAATAGATTTTGCCATCGGCTATTATCTACACCTATCTGTTTATTCAGCACTATATCTATCTCCCCATGTTATTAATATCATATCTATCCAACACTTCTGCTTTATTTAAAATATAACCATAGTCTGTCTTATTTTTTGTCCAAATCATCTCCTGACCATCTCTCTCTCGTCTAATTGCTTTTTTAATCTTTCCCTGTAAAGTATCATCTTTTGAGAGACTTTGAGATAGATCCACTATTTTCATCTTAAGATTAGATTTTGTTTCTGTGAGAAAGTTCAGAATACCATAAATTGATATAGCAAAGTCTCTATTTAATGACTCCTGACCTTTAAACTCCTTATAATATTCTGGAAATATTGTCCCAATATTGACAACTCCATCCATTTCAAATCCTAATTCTCTCAGTCTATCTTTTTGTTTTTGAATTACTTTTAGAGCATAATATTGATCTAAGAGTAAAAGTACCAGTTCTTCATTTATTAATGGTCTAATTATGTTAATTTTATCTAGGAGATTACCTTGTTTAGAACCTCCCTACATAATTGTGCTCAGGAATTGTTTTAGATGCATGTTTAATTTCAATTCAGTTTCTCCCAGAATTATTGGGACATTAAATAAGGGCAAAACAAAATCAGTTTCCAGTGTTCTTTTTATATTTCTCTAAGGTCACTCTCATTTTTATTTTCATCAGTTCTTTCTGTCATCTCCTTTATCTGACCCAATCTTTTATTTCTAGCAACTGTTGATGTTTCTTCTTCATTCGTTATCTTCATTCCTTCAATTTGCCCTACAGACTCTTGTTTAGCTCCATCTTTGTTATTCTATTTTTTGTCTTTCCCCTGTGTTTGTTATCCATTTTTCCTTCTTTTTTTTTTGCATTAGCCCCTTTATGTTTCATTTTTCTATTCATTATATTACCCACATTTTAAAAAAAAAATTTTATTCAAGCTTGTTTTAGTTCTTTTTTTCTCTCTCCTTTTTCTCATCTCCTTTCCCTTACTGATTTCTTTTTGGGAGAGTTTCTCTGTTTTGCTAAGCATGCACTCTTCACTAATGACTTCCCTATTGCTGTTGTGAATTAGGGAATCATCTTTATTTTCTATAGATATTTCTAAGGATCCAGGATTTACTTCCTGAAACTTGTTCTTAATTTGTGTTCTTGGGTGACCCAATGTTTTTTCCTTTCTTGAATGACTCCCTTGTCCCATATATCAGGATTTCCTGCTCTTAATTCTTTAATGAGGCTATCTTGTGTATCATAAATCTGTGGAAGCATTATTATTTCACTACCCTCACTTATACTTTCTTCCATTCCCATTGCTGTTGAATGAAAAACATCTGATACAATGTTAGTATCATTTAGAGGGCTGTCCAACATAATTTCCCCTTCATAAGGGATTATCTCCAAATTTTGTTTTCTATAAGAGCCCAATTTGTTTTGTTGTTCCTCAGGTTATTTCTGGTGTGACAATTTCCCAACAATAGACTCAATCCTTACTTTATTTTCAATTACTACCCCTTTCAAAAATGATAGCTCCTTTCTAATTGTTAACAGCTGCTCATATATCATTGTATTTGTTAGCAAAGGATCTTTTAATGCATTAGTACATTCTGTAGTAAGTGTTTCCAAAACAGGTAAGCTTGGGTCAGTAAGGCTCATCCATTGAGTTCCCTGCTCAGATAACTCTACATTATTCTCTTCTACAGAGTCAATTTTACTTCCATGCCCTCCATCAATTATATTGTCACAAAGTGAACCATATCCGTGTTTCATATTTTGAATTATTTTTATTTTTGTTCTAGCCTATTATACGATTTTATTGTCTCTCTTATGTCCTCTATTGTTTTACTTACTTCATTAACTATTTTTATTAAACTGGTATTTTGAAATAATAGTTTTTTACTTTGTTCAGAGGCAGTAGGTATGTCAGCATCATAACTATATCTTACTTCCTTACTGCCCTTCTTGTTCTTATTTTCATTACTGTTTCAGATTGGTGTAATCCAATTCTGAATTTCCATCTGCTGTTTTGATGTAGGACAAGCCTCTTGTTTTTGCCAGAATGCCTTAAGTGTTAATTGTTTTATACTTGATGTAGGTTTAGTAACTGATTTCTGGCCCATTGATGGTTCATGCGGCAAGATAAGTTCTACTACACTGGGCTTATCCCAGCCATTAACATCCTCTACTGTCTCTATTTCCTCTCCTTTTTTTGCTAAATCTTTATGCATTAATGTTTTAATGAATACCCCCCTGCCTCCTGAATAGGTGGTGATGACCTAGACATCATTACTTTATTTTTATCTCCCTTTTTAAAAGATTTCTTTTTAGCTTTTTTAATAATTGAATCCTGATTAATATCAATTATCCACTTATTACTTCTTGTGTTAACAGGCATTTAATTAATCAGGAATTAATCCTGTCTAAATCTGTTCAATGATTACTTAAACTCAGAGCACAATAACACAAAGAATCAAAGCAAACAAAGTACCAAACTCAAAAGAATCTATTACTGTTAACTTATGTTAATATTGGACCAATTTTGCAGAAAAAATATCATACACAGAGTCTTATATGAAATCATGGATAGAAGTTCTCCTTTCATATGAAAAAATTGCTTCACCCAAAATTAGTCAAATATTTGCCCTTTTAAGATCGGATGTGAGATCTGATATGGGAAGTCAGGTCTCAGTTCTCAGTTCTTTTAATAAGGGAAATGACCAATACTGCCTTCCTCTCCTTAAGATTCTCGATAGAAATAATTCTTGCAATGTCAGTGGGTCCAAAAGCAATTCCAGTAACAGTTCCAGCAGGTCCAGCAATTTTTATATACAGAGCACCCAGACAAGCTGGATAGGATAGTCAATTAGACAAGCTGAGGCAGCTTAATCCCCTCCAGGGATAGAGAATGCCTTTGGCATACACTATGGGGAAAAACAATACAAAACAAATAAGGGTAACAGTGTGCAAATACCGCACAAATAAAGTGCATATAAACAAGGTATATAAAAATATACCAAATTCAGCATAAATCCAAACTACTCAGTTTGCTGTGCACAATTATTAAAAATACAGACTTATATGTATTAATATATACTAATACTTATATGCACTAATATATACCAGTATGTACTAATATACAATCTTGTTGTATGCAGTACCCCTTCACATTCTAGACTCATTCATCAATTTTTTAGCTTGTCTCTCTCATGTGCCTCTTATGTTGCTAATCATTTAAGCTAATCATTTAAACACAACACATCCGGAAGAGACCTCCCTGAAACCTTTAAAATATCTTAAAATATCTAATAGTATCCAAGTTTTAACTTAAGAACTAGAAAGCTTACTTTTCAGTGTTAAATCTTTAATATCTCTAATATTTTGAGACTTATAATTGAGAAAGGTACAATGAGAACAAATGGGTGGGTCATCCGTGCTGTACCCACACTACCCGTACACTTCTCCTGCTCCCTTTAGCTAATGCGGTGCTAGAATAGCAAAAAAATCCACACCGGGTAACTGCATCAAAAAACTTCCAAGCAGTTTTTACCAACAGCTTAATGCTTAACGATTACTGTTAAAAACACATCCAAAAGATAAATAACTAAAAGGAAGCCATGGATAGATATTGAATGGGAGCAAATAGGAGCAAAAAAACTTATTTGAAAAATAAACAGATCACAGCTTACAACTACTAGCTTCCAGCCCCCTCGCTCAGTCTCCGTGCTCTCCGACTCATCTGCTGAAAATGAATAGTTCTGTGAGGGAATAGGGTTGTCCTTTTAACCTCCCTGGCCATGAGGGTCTCTTACCCAATCACACCCCAGGAGGATAGCCCCTATTTTCCAACTTAGATAATTCAAAAAAATAAATAACTAAATAGATATTACTTCAATCTTAATATATTGGAGATGCTTTTTAACACAAAGCACAGAACATGAAGGACAACTGTAATTCTGTGTTTTATCTAAGAGCAATTATTCTAAGCAGACAGTAAGCAGTAAACACACCATTCTGTTTTTGGTAAAAAATTGTTAAAAGAAACATTCAAGCATAAAAAACATAACAGATCAGATCGCGCAATGCCCAAAGTTAGTGTAGTAAGCAGTAGAGCCTAGCTGGAGCGAGGAAAACTTAGTGGAGATCATGGGGTAGACCCAAGCCCCCGTGGGCTTTCTGAATGCTCTGTCACCAAGAGTAGGTTTCTTCCACCGTTAATACTCCACTTTCTCCATTGAGGAGCTATCAGAGGCCTAAACACTGTCACATAGTCTCCCTTTAAAAAATGTCTTCATCATAATACCAAAGAAGGACTGGAAAGGTTAGTAATTTATATCCTGGTGTAAGGCAAGATTCCATGTAATAATAGCGGGGAAAAAAAGTGATGTTCAAAATTGCGAACGTATTCGTTATGGCATAAAGTTACTCTCTTACTGCCCATTCTACCACAGTTTCACTAGCAGCACATGTTTGACATTGTGTTGTGCCAATCAGAGTCAAGTAATCTCATCCTTTAGCCACAATTGGTCAGATTCAGGTTAAATGGACAGGTTTACTTCCGAATTGAATCTGTTAGCTTTTGGACACCAAAACTAAACAGCACAATGTCATTCCAATATGTGACTAGCCAGAAAGGTAAGGCACTGGTGTTGTTTTCTGGCTTCCTATTTAGCAAGGATAAAGAATGAGGTGATAAAGTGTATTGGCGCTGTGTTGAGTATCATAAGCACAAATGTCTAGCGAGCTTGCATACTCCGGGAGAAACTGTGGTTGCATCCATTTCTGAGCACAATCATGTTGCAGACGCTGGCGATGTTGGTGCTCACCAGGTTATGGCTAACATAAGGTCTCAAGCACGCAGTACAGTACAGACAACGTCGCAGGTCATTGTCAGATGTAGGGCCAATGCTCCAGATGCAATCAGTGGTAGGCTGTGTAGAATTAGCCTTATTAAGCACACAGTACAGTTCACAAGGCAGTAGGAAAGGGGGTGTCCTGCAACACCAGCCTCTGCTGAAGCACTTGTGTTACCCCATGAATTCACCATATTAAGCACAGGTGAATGCTTTTTAGTTTATGACAGTGACCAGAAAAAGACAGGATATTGATCTTTGCTACTGACAGTAATTTGCTACTGCTTGGAGAAAGTAGTGATTGGATGTTGGATGGGACATTCAAATCATGTCCAGCTTTGTTTGATCAACTGTACACTATACATGCAGTAAGGTCTGGTTCAGTAATTCCCTCTGTATACATTTTAATGTGCTTGTGAACTTCAAATGAGTACAAAAGGGTTTTCAAGGAAATAAAGAAAATGGTGGTTAATTCACCTGCAAATGCCATCATGGATTTTGAAAAAGCAGCCAGTACTGCATTTTTAACTGTGTTCCCTGACACTCAGTTAAGAGGCTGTTTTTTCCACTTTGCTCAGTCTGTTGGGTGTAAAATACAGACATGCCCAGACATAAAAAAGCAGTATTGTGTAGACCCAGAGTTTGCACTCAATATAAGAATGTTGCTTTCATTGTCATTCGTTCCTCCAGAAGATGTAATTAGCAAGTTTGAGGGAATGAAGGACATGCCTTTTTATGTTGATAATGAAGAGCTACTGCAGCCACTGATGGACTTTTATGAAGATACCTGGCTAGGTGGACCTCGTGGTAGATCTAGATGAAGAAGACCCAAATTCCCAGTTGAACTGTGGAATTGCTATGGTGGAACTACTGATGGCCTTGCTAGAACAAGCAATGCAGTTGAAGGCTGGCACAGAGGTTTTAATTCCAGACTGGGTGCATGTCACCCCAGTGTCTGAAAACTAATAGAGTGCCTGCAGGAAAAGTAGCAGCTGACAGAGCTCAAGCTGACCCAGATTTTATCTGGCACAGAGAATACTGTAACTGCAGGAAAGAAGAAGAGATACAAGGACCAGAATCAAAGGATCGAATCTATTGTATCCCAGTACGGGACCAGAATGACTACAGAATACCTGCGTGGTCTGGCATATAATTTTCAGTTCCAGCCTTAACTTCCTACCCCAAATAAATAAACAAAGGAAGAGAAATAAAGAATAAAGGATAAATCTCTATCAGGCTTTGGCTTGTTTTTGTCCCAAAATATGAAGTCGCTATTTTGATACTGCTAACTACTAGCCTGATATATATGAAACACATTTTTTCACGTGTTTTTCGCCATTATTACATGTCGGCAAAATGTACATGCGTTATTATTGTGTTTCGCTAATATTGCATCGCTATTGTTATGGTGGCTGTTTTTTAGTCGCTGTTATCACAGGATACCATATGGCAATGGTGGCATACCTGTTCCAGGATAAAAAGAAGCATTTACTAACTCCTGCTGCAGCCAAACTCTTCACTTAGCCTACTCCTTTGTAGCTGTATCAGCTTCCAATCATTTTTTTTTCTGAATCACCCTCCTGTTGCCACCACCTGGTTATGCCAGGAAAATATCTCTGTCCTGCTCAGGGACTTGGAAGATCAAGCACAGTAATATGTGGTAGAGTGTACTTCAGCAGGTGGACTCAGACTGCCCCACTAACTACAGACAGGCCTCTAATCTTCCCTTTGTGGGAAAGGTTATTGAGAAAGTCGTGGCACTACAGCTGGTGAACCATCTTCCCATCCATGACATTTACAATCCTCTCCAGTCCAGTTTTCATATAAGGCATAGCACCGAGACCACTCTGGTTCAGGTACTCAATGATCTCCTGATTGTGAGAGATCAGAAACACCATACCATCTTGGTATTTCTAGATATCTCTTCAGCCTTTGGCACCATGGACCATGGAGTGCTGCTGGAATGCCTGTTTGTCATCTGTGGCCTGTGTGGTACGATCCTCAGATGGTTCCATTCTTTCCTCACTGACAGATCACAGAGAGTGGTCTCAGGGATTTATTCCTCCGAGACATTCTCTCTGCCTTGTGGGGGTGCCACATGGTTCCGTGCTGTCCCCCATATTGTTCGCAGTGTATATGCTGCCATTAGGAGACATTGTGAAGCAGTATGGGCTGGGGTTTCACTGTTAGGCAGATGACACACAGCTCTACCTGTCCCTTGTGCCCAATCAGGATAGTGCACTCTCAGAGTTTAACAACTGCCTTGCAGAAATCCAGGATTGGATGAATACCAGCTGGTTAAAACTGAATTCTGACAAGACTGAGGTGTTGGTAGTAGATCCTGGTCACCAGATAGAGGGGTCAGTGATGGGATGTCCCTCAGGGTTTTGGCTTGGGGTGCCCAGTTGCTGACCTCTCAACAGGCGTAAAATCTGGGGGTTATACTTGATGGCAGTTTGACACTTTGTTCTCAGGTGTTGGCTGTGGTTAAGTCCTCTTTTTACCATCTGAGGAATATCGCCTGGATAAAGCACCTAGTTCCATCTGGCGACCTTCCAACTTTGATGTGACCTCATGCCTGGACTACTGTAACTCCCTTTACCTAGGGCTTCAGGAGGTTGATATCCACCACTTGCAGCTGGTGCAGAATGCTACGGCCAGGCTGTTGTCTGGATCATCTCGATCTAGTCATATTATGCCCGTGCTGTGTGAACTGCACTGGCTTCCAGTTCAGTGGCAGATCACTTTCAAGGTTAGTTTACTTACCTGAAAAGTCCTACACAAACAGGGATCGCGCTACCTGCAAGATTTCTTGCACCCTTACTGCCCCCTCCAACCACTCCGCTCGACTGACGAGGGATTGCTGGAGATTCCCAGGGTATGACTAAAAACGTCTGGATTGCGGGCATTTTCATTTGTAGCCCCAACCCTGTGGAATTCACTGCCTGACAGTGGAGAGCTTTAAAACTGCTTTAAAAACGTATTTATTCGAACTCGCCTTTGGAGATGTTGTCTGACTATTGCAGTTGTGTTTTATATATATTGATGGATGTATTTTAGATTTTTATGGTTTTAATTGTTGTTTTATGGATGTGCAGCACTTTAGTACTTTGTGAAGAATGCTTAATAAATAAAGGTATTATTATTATTTATTACTTTAAATAGACAGTTTTTACTTTGCCCAGCAGAAACATTGAAATTACCTTTTAAATAAGGATACTCAGACACTGGTCCTATAAAAATAGATTCTTTACTATTATAATGCTGCAAGACATTACAAATAGGTGTAACCCTTAGGCGGCGCTATTCTAAGGGCTACTACCCCTGCCTGTATGGCTTTGCACAGGTTGAGGGGCCTGAGTTCTCTAAACAGGTGCCTCCACCCAGAGGAATGTTATTGGGGTAGCTTGACTGCTCTGGTATAGCCCTCTGGGACGTTATAACCAGCCACCAACCCTTCTAGTGGCCTAAGTAATAACACAATAATACCTTCATAAGCAATAGGCAATAGTAATAATGTACTCACGCACTTTTCACTTACTACCAGAGCTGGATCTGCTGCACCTGCCCTGGAGACCCCCTGGAAAATAAGATCAGCAATGCAACAATGCAGCATTGACACCGTAACCCAACTAATAATATGCACACTAGCCAGGTTAAACGTGAAAAAAGACAATCAGGTTTATTTAGGGGCAGTGAACAAGGGAGGAGCATGAATCTAGCAGAATGATTAACAATCTGATTCAAGTCAGGATTGTCTGGCATGCACTTTAAGTCCCAATTAGACAGTTCAACAACCTTGGGTACCCAGTATGTCATGCAGGCTAGCCTGAAGCATTGCAGGGAAGTGGCTGGCACTACAGCTGTTGTTGGGGCCCTTAAAGAAAGAAAAACAGTTAAGCATGCACACAACCCAATAATTGTAATCCAAGCTGGATGGCTCTGTCTGTTGCAAGAATCCAGTAAAAGAAACAATTAGTTGGTACCCCAATTATATTTTGCTTTTGTTGCAGGGAGCTAAACTGATTTGTACACACATTAAAAGAACCTGGATGCAGGACAGGCGAGATGTAGACCTCATGGTGATGATCAGAAATGCCAGGGGGAACCAGGGCCAACAAGGCTCGATGGTGTTGGGCAGGGGGCCGAATCCTCAGGCTGGTCTTTCACCGAGCAGGTCTCTGATGCATGAGCAGCGGCCTAGGCCATGATGGCAGGGCCCAGGCAGGATGAACAATTCTGCAAAAGTCTGTGCCCTTCTGCTGGTGAAGCCTCCAGCTAGCATAATGGAGCTGACCATGGGGAACCAAATCAGGCCACGAAACACATTCAGCACATTTACTGCACTAACTTCTTTGAACAACAGTTCGGATACCGTCCAGTTGCAAATTGACAGCTGCACTGCGCAAACCTTCCGATCCAAGGATAACTCTCTCACAAGCTGGGCTGATCGCTTCTGGAGCAAGTCTTTAGTCTAAATCACAAGTTGCAATGACACTTTTTCTTTCTTCTGCCCCAGTTCCAAAGCTGGAAATCGGACTGGTCTGACTTCTGCGATGGGCAGTTCGAATTCTGGAGAATGGAGCAGGAAGGCCAGCAAAACCTTCTCCCACCAATTCCTCTACGCTGCTTCAGGGAGCAGCTGCTCGAAATCTCGAGCTGTTCACTCTTCCACCTCCAACTCTAACTGATCCATGGCTCTACAATGCCGGTTCAACAACACTTGTCAACCAGCATCTCATCAACAGGAATTATGTTGACCACAAGTTGCGGTTGACATAATTCCCGTTTGTCTCCTGGTTCTATTTTTCCATCAGGGGGCTTCGCCCCCCCCGTGGATTCTGCCCACACCCCCATATTTAGGATTATCAACCCAGTTGGAGCTGATTTGGGGAGGGTGCAGGTCCAGGAGAGAGTGTGCTCTGTGCAGGTTGACAACACAGTGACCTGTCAGTAACCTGTCGATTTTGTCGACAGGTTGGTAGGTCACTGTGTTGGTGTTGCTGCCAGGGGGGAGCATACCCTGATCCACTGCTTCAGGCAGTTCTGAGCATTTTCCTGATAATCCAAAAGGTTCTGTTGGCTGAGGGAACTGTCAATCACAGCAAGGGCTCCCCATCCAGGTCCATTTGGGTGCCGACACTTAATACCACAAAAACTACAGAATTCCTTCCCACATGACCCCTGGGGACAGTATACATTTTAGGTCCCCAGCAGCTTGTTTGATCCAAATACTGGAAGTCCAGAACTTAACATGGTGGCTCCCATCCAAATGTTCGAGCTGCAATAAAAGCAGGTTAGACAAACTTCACTATCTTTACTATAACCGCAAATTAGTAATAAACAATCACAGTTCCTATGAAAGCTCCCTCTGCGCAAATAGCGACTGCAGAATGGAGCAAAATAACACACTGTCTGGCTGATTACAAGCCTTAAATCACTTAAACCCAACCCAGACTAATTTCTAAACACAGATTAGCTATACTCTTAAAGAGACAGGTGCAGAGGCTCACTAGGGCACGCTCACACAAATAGATAACACTACTTAAGACAGGACACCAGCCTGACAGTGGGCATTAAGGAGCCCAGGAAGACATTACAGAAAACCTCAATTGGTAGGGGGGTTACACAGGCTATGTATAGCAAACAAAAACATATACTCATTTGCAAGAAAAGAAAATAAAACAGTTTGAACAGATAGATTGCTTGTAGGATAAACTCACGATCTAGTCTCACACTAGGATCTATATTTATCTGCCAGCTAACTGGAAAGAGACATTCACTAAGACTGCTCTTTCCTCACCCAGATAAGCTAGCTATGGGAGCAGGGTTCTCCTTCTAATGGGGAACATTCACCAAGGGACAGACCCCTGGTTCTCTTCAAAGGTTGCAGGAAGTCAAACAGAGAAAGTCTTGGTTAAAACTTTCCTATTTATGTACTCAGGGCAGTAAGATGGGAACTCTCTCTATAGTGACAGCTCTCTTCTGTATTCCCCACCCACGAGTACTGTATATGGAGGTGTGTGTGTGTGTGTGTGTGTGTGTGTGTGATTACATCTGCCAGGCCAAATTGCCCTTTCAAGCCCCGGGAAATCTTACTGTAATCAGACAAATGCAGTATGGTCTCACCATAGGACTGCCCCGGAGCCGAAATGGTTACTAGAATCTATGCAAATCGTGGAATGCCAGGGTCGAAATTGGTTTTCAAACCTCTGTCCCTGGTTGCACTTCCTGCAACCATCAGATTCTTTACTCCACTTGCCTCAGTAAGACGTCTCCAGAGAACTCTCCTTCACTTACTTGAAGAAGTTTATTTTTCTCGGTTTTGTTGAAGCCCGTTTATTTCTTTCAATTTTTAGAGCACTGTCCTTGGTTCACAGGTAGAGTTAGTCTAGAGTAGTGTTTATCGGGTACGTTTTTTTGTTCCTTATTGGTTCTTCTCAACTGAGAAGGAACTGATAGTTTCTTTTATTTCCTGAGGTAAATCTCAGTATTTTTGCCTATTTTGACTTATAAGGTAAGTCAGATCATATTTAGTTAAATTTTACTGGGGTAAATCTTGGTTCTTCGGTTTTAACCGACTGAAGAAAAAAAAAGGATTTAAAAAGGTGCTTTTCGGCTAAATGTCACTGGCCAAGAAAAGAACGGGCCCTACAGGTTTCCAACATTGTACCAAGTGTGGGGAACCATTCACTAAAGCAGATCCTCATCTGATTTTTGTTTTTTGCTTGGGGTTTGACCACCTCAAAGAAAACTGTAATATTTGTAAGAACTTCCCGCAGTCAACGCTTGGGAGGCAACTTAAACGACTGCAGGAGAAGATGTCCGAGAAAGTCGCTGACCAGGCTATAGACAAACTTGCTACCAGCCATAAAGAACCAGAGGAACAGCCCTCTGATAAGGGTAATGGTTCCTCAGGGAAAAAACCGCCCGTGGATACTGCTGCTGAACCAGCAACTATAGGGAAAAGGAAGAAAAAGGAAAAACATACAGCACACGAACCGCAACCAAAAAAGACACTCCAACCACTGAAGAGAGATAGCAAATGCTATAAGAATTATTCAATCGCTCCAACTGAGTACCCTGGTTCCAGTTAAGGAACAGTTGCAGTTACAAACCTCCAGTTCTTCCTTGGTTCCCAGTTCATTTGAATAAGGGGCAGAACCATTTTGGAGAGGATGAGGATGAAGATGAGGATGAGGATGAAGATGAGGACTATGGAGAGCCAATTGAACCAGATATTTCTCCTGATCCCCACCATCCTGATTCCCCTGATAAGGGATCTGAGGACTATACATCGCACTTTGCTTTCATGAAGCAAGTGGCCCAAACCCTGGACCTCCCTACTCAGGAGTTCACTGATGAGAAGGAAGAACGGGACTATATGGAAATGATGGACATTCCAGTCTCCAAAAGACTACTGCTACCCATCCATAAGTCCTTGAAGAAACAGGTGAAAGGTATTGCAGACATCCACTTCTATGCCACCTGTGGCTAGAAAGCTAGACAATAACTACTGGGTGGCTAAAGGTGGAGCAGAATTTCTCTTTGGGTACCCAAGCCATGAAGGGGTGGTGCAGGCTGCAGCTTATGATAAAGCTGGCATACCTTTGGCATCACACCAACCAGACGAGGATTCCAGAAAAATGGATTCCATAGCCAAGAAGGTTTATCTGGGATCCTCTCTGATTATCAGGCTAGCCTCCTATATGGCCTATGTTGCAAGATATCAGAGGACACTATGGAATACTGTTATGGAGATGATAAAATCTGTCCCAGCCCCCATTGCAACTGATCTGGAAAAGGCTGTGAAAAGGGGTATAGAGGCATCTAAAGCCCAATTCAGGATGGCTATTGACAAAAATGACACTGCTGCCAGACAGGTGGCTGCTTCTGTGTCTCTTAGAAGATTTGTTTGGCTCGGAACTACCAGTTTGACCTAAGACACACAGTCAAAGGCTTTGGATTTTTCATGTGAATCTATATCCCTGTTCGGGGAGCAAACAGAAGCTTACATGAAGAAAATGGATGATTACAAAACAGCCTACGAAAGTGCTGCTGTTGCCAAGGAAAAGGCATCTACACCCCAGAAGTACCAAGCTGGGGGCGGTAGAGGTAGGGGCCATTATAGGCCATTCTTTCAGCCTCAAGCTTTTCCCCAGTATCAACAGCAGAAGGGATATTTCAGGGGCAGGAGAGGCAGCAACCGTACTAGCCCCAGCATCCAGAAAGCAGCCCATGCCAAGCAGACACCCTGAGGTGTCTGCTCAGGTCGCCTCCTCAACCCCAGTAGGGGGCAGGCTGGCCCACTACCTCCAAGAGTGGCAATCCATCACCACAGACAAGTGAGTCTTGAAGGTAGTGGGTCAGGGCCTTCCTTTCAGCTTCAAGTTTATGCCAAAGCTGAGGGCAAGGGTCTTCAGACCCTCTTCCCCATCAGAAACAACACTGTTAGAAGGGGAAGTATCAAACCTTCTGTCTCAAAAGGCAGTAGAGCCAGTTCCTCAGGTACAAAGGGAAAAAGGCCTTTATTCAAGATACTTCCTCATAACAAAGAAAACTGGGGAGTGGTGACCCATACTGGATCTCAGGCACCTAAACAGACATTTGTTAAAACCAAAGTTCAAAACTGTGACTCTGGCATCAATCTTCCAAACTCTAAGACAAGGGGATTAGCTTGCATCTCTGGACCTAAAGGATGCTTACTTTCACATCCCCATCAGGCAGTTCCACAGAAAATACTTCAGATTCAGACTGCCATTAGGCCATTATCTGTTCAAGGCAATGCCTTTCAGACCGACTTCTACTCCAAGAGTGTTCACAAAATGTTTAGTTGTTGTGGTGGCACACCTAACGAGACAGGGCGTAGCAGTGTTCCCTTATCTGGACAACTGACTAGTCATAGGTCAATCACCTCAACAGGTCAGGGAGTCCCTGACACTCACACAGGACATTCTACGATCACTAGGGTTCTTAGTCAACCTGAGAAAGTCTGTATTGGAGCCAGTACAGCTCCTGGAATTCATAGGAGCCAAATTTGACATGGTGAGAGAAAGGACATTTCTTCCACAGATAAGAGCAGACAGTCTGATACAGTTGGCAAGTACCTTCAAACTGCACAGCCTAAGGCCCGCAAGGCACTTCTTACAGTTGTTGGGTCACATGGCAGCTTCCACAGCAACAGTGTCAGGAGCAAGGTTCCAAATGAGGGACATTCAGTTTCATTTCAAGTTGCACTGGCATCAAAAAAAGGACTCACTGTCGAAGCTGGTACCAGTCACAGGAACACTTCTTCAGCACTCCAGTGGTGGCTTGAAAAAGACAGTCTCAGGCAGGGTGTACCATTCCTACTGGTAAACCCCTCCTTGGTGCTAACCACGGATGCTTCCCTCCTGGGATGGGGGGCACATCTGGAGGAGCACACTGCTCATGGCACATGGCTCAAGCAGGACTCACTGTTGCACATAAACCTGCTAGAGCTCAGAGCAGTCTTCCTGGGAATCCAATCCTTCGCCAATATGCTACAGGGAAAAGTGGTGCAGGTCAGGACAGACAACACAACCACTATATACTACATAAACAAGCAGGGAGGCACAAGGTCAACCCCCTGTGCGCAGAGGCCATGAAAATTTGGAGTCTGGCATACTCCCTGGGGATTTCCCTTTCAGCAGTCCACCTACCAGGGAAGGACAATGTCCTGGACAATGCTCTCATCAGAATCAACCACAACCACCATGAGTGGTCTCTGAACAAGCATGTGTTGCAGATTGTTTTCAAAAGGTGGGGCACTCCAGAGGTAGATCTGTTTGCAGCCCCAGACAAAAATCAGCTGCCCCAGTTTTGCTTCAGACCTCCTGTAAGGGGCGCAGTCCCTCTGAATGCACTTCTGTTGGATTGGACAGGGAAGTTCCAGTATGCCTTCCCTCCATTTCCACTGTTGCTAAGAGTCCTGAACAAGCTCAGATCCCAGCCAGCGACAATGATCCTCATTGCTCCAGACTGGGCCAGGCAGCCCTGGTACTCTCTGATTCTGGCTCTGTCAGTGGCCAAGCTGATCAGCCTGCCCAGGAAATACAACTTACTGACTTCCTCCCAGGGTAGGATCCTATACCACAACCTCCAGTCCCTCAGGCTCAAGGCCTGGCTCTTGAGGGCCTAGAGTATGCTAACTTACATCTTTCTGAAGGGGTCATGGAGGTCCTCAGAGTTTCTTGAAAGCTTTCCACTAGGAAGACCTACATATCCAAGTGGAAAAGGTTCTCCATTTGGTGCCAGAGTAAGAATATGGATCACACTCAGGCGGGCTTGCCAGTTGTCCTGGATTACCTGACCCACTTTCATTCCCTTGGTCTAAGACCATCCACCATGAAAGTGCACTTGGCAGCTGTCGTTGCTTATTTATCATCAGGCAAGCCATCATCTCTGGCTTTGAACCCAGTATTCAGAAAGTTCTTCAAGGGGCTGCTGCATTTGCACCCCCACACAGGAATCCCACCCCAGTGTGGGATCTCAACATATGTATTGCACAGCTCATGCAGCCATTTTTTGAGCCTATGTCCTCAGCAGATCTCAAGTATGCAACTTGGAAAACTGTGTTCCTGGTGGCAATTACCTCTGCCAGGATAATTAGTGAGCTCCAGGCTTTATCCATGGAGACTGACTATATTGCATTCCACAGGGACAAGGTCGTCCTCAGGACTAACAAGAAATTTATCCCTAAGGTGGTATCTGATTTCCACCTTAATCAGTCCATTACACTGCCAGTCTTCTTCACTGGCCATTCCACTTCAGGGGAACATAGACTGCATAGCATAGATGTTAAGAGCGCTATCAGCTACTACCTGGACCATACAAAAGGGTCACAGGGGGACAATACCCAACTATTCTTGACCTATGGAGAAGTGGGAAAAGGTAAACCAGCCATAAAAAGGTCCATTGCAAGGTGGATTGTGGCCTGCATTCAGTTTTGCTATGACAAAGTGGGCAAACAGCCTCCAACAGGTCTCAGGGCCCACTCTACTAGAGCAACAGCTGCTTCCATAGCAGCTTCAAGAGACATTCCTCTGCTAGAAATCTGCAAAGCAGCTACCTGGAAAACTGCTCATACGTTCACAAAGCACTACTGCTTGGATACACAAGCTAGAAGTGATGCCAGGTTTGGCACAGCAGTGCTGCAGATCCTGTTCCCTAAATAGGTTCTCTGCTCACCTCCAAAGGTACTGCTTGGGTAGTCTGCATTTGTGAGAATACAATAAGATTTCCTGGATCTTGAAAAAAAAATTACTTGCCATGGTAATCTTGTTTCTTCCAAAGCCATCTTACTGTATTCTGAGCTCTCCCCTTCCTCCCCTACTAGAACCTAGGGGGCACTGCTTGTCAGCTGTCCACATCCTATGGCAAACCTGCTGGCGTAACTGTTATTTTCTTGGGCATCTGTGACTTGAGTCTTAGAGATGCCTTGCTGTTTGAAAGAGGGGGTTGGCCTGAAGTGGGATTGATTTGTTATATTAGAATAGTTTAGTTAGTTTGGTTTAGCTTATGCAAGCTTTGTAAGAATCTGATGGTTGCAGGAAGTGTAACCAGGAACAGTGGTTTGAAAAACAAGCTCGAGCCTAGCATTCCACTATTTGCATAGGTTCTATTAACGATTTTGGCTTGGGGCAATCCTATAGTGAGACCGTACTGCATTTGTCAGAATACAGTAAGATTCCCTTGGAAGAAACAAGTTTACTATGGTAATTTTTTCTTCCTACCTAGCAACATTCTCACTGCATGATCACACCTCTGAAAACTATCCCTAAAGTTCCATGACATCCTCTTGTCTTATGGTTAATTACTTTGTTTACTTCCTTGCTGCTCAGGATGCCTCTGTGGAAAAAGTAGCACTCTCACACCTGGCAACTGATTTCTCCTGTAGGTTTCCCAGGATAGCTGTTGGGACATATGACCTGAACTCCATTTTGTTTGCCCTATGCAATTCCAGTCAGAGCAAGAACTTATATGAGATTAACCAGAAAAGAAAATAATCACGATAACAAAAAGGACATTACATTAACTTGGTAACAGTCACAGTATCGGGTGGAGGAAAAGGATGATTTTCCTGTCTCCTATGTACTTTACTATTTACAACGTAGTAAAGATCCTGATTGCTGCAGTATGGATGAATACCTGCAGTAATTTATAAAATGGGCAGCCAATCTATGCCCTCAGTCAACCCATATTTGGGATCCATAGTACTGAACCTATCAATGTAAAATGCTTCTCTTTTCAGCATTTTCCTGTCATAATTCCCACCCCTCCTGTCTTTTGACACTTTTTCAATTCAAAAAAATCTAAGTTGTGGTAATGTGCAATTCACTTCTTTGAAATGATGGGCTATGGGTGCTCTCAGGACATAGAAACATAGAAACATAGAATTTGATGGCAGATAAGGACCGCTTGACACACCCAGTCTGCCCATTTCCCTACCTGATGGATAAGCAGCAGATTCTAGTTAATCAACAGCTTACTTCCTCCTGCCCCCCACTAGAATTGCCTTATGCCTGTCTCATGCATTCTTGAATTCTCCCACTGTTCCTGACTCCACAACCTCCTCAGGAAGGCTGTTCCATGCATCCACAACTCTCTCTGTGAAAAACTACTTTCTAACATTACCTCTGAGCCGTCCCCCCTCTATCTTCAAATTGTGCCCCCTTGTTCTTGCACCTCTTCTTCTGAAAGATACTACCCTCTTGTACCTTGTTAATTCCCTTGAGATACTTGAAAGTTTCTATCACGCCCCTCCCCTCCTTTCCTCAAGGGTATACATATTAAGCTGCTTTAGTCTCTCCTCTGTATGTCTTCTGGTGCAGACCTTGCACCATTTTGGTTGCCCTCCTCTGAACAGCCTCCACTCTGTCTATGTCTTTGCAGAGATGGGGTCTCCAGAATTGCACGCAGTACTCCAGATGGGGTCTCACTAACTGTTTGTAGAGAGGGATAACAACTTCCTGTTTTCTACTGTTGATGCCTCTCCCTATGTATCCCAGTATCCCCCCAGCCATCCTTGCTGCCTTCTCACATTGCTTGCCCACCTTTAGGTCATCTGATATAATTACTCCTAGGTCTCTTTCGATTTTTGTTGTTGTTATTAACTCCCCCCCCCATTGTGTACTCTTCCCCTAGGTTTTTGTTTCCCAGATGCATTACTTTGCACTTCTTTGCACTGAATCTGATCTACCATGTATTTGACCATTCCTCCAACCTTGCCAAGTCCCTTTTCATTCTTTCCACCCCACCTTGTGTATCAACCCTGTTGCAGATCTTTGTGTCATCTGCAAAGAGGCATACCTTTCCTTCCAGGTGCTCTCCAATGTCACTTATAAAGATATTAAAGAGGACCGGTCCCAGTACCGAACCCTGCGGTACCCCGCTAGTTACCCTCCTTTCTTCACTGTGGACTCTATTTACTATTACCCTTTGCATCATGTTGTCCAGCCAGTTTTTTATCCAGGCTACCGCCTTGGGACCAACTCCAAGGCTGGCTAACTTGTATATTAATCTTTTGTGTGAGACTGTGTCGAATGCCTTGCTAAAATCTAGGTAGGCCATATCCACAGCCCCTCCCTGGTCTACTACTTTGGTCACCCAGTCAAAGAAATCTATTAGTTTCATCTGACATGACCTTCCTGCTGTGAAACCATGCTGCCTTGGGTCCTGTGCCCCACTGGCCTCTAGGTACTCAACAATTCTTTCCTTCAGAAGTGATTCCATCATTTTCCCTACCTCTGAAGTCAAACTAACTGGTCTGTAGTTTTCTGCCTCTGCCCTGCTCCCATTTTTGTGACGTGGAATCACATTTTGCCCTCCTCCAGTCCTCAGGTACCACTCCATCCTCTCATGATTTGTTAAAGAGAGTATTCAGTGGTGTTACTAGTTCTACCCTTACTTCTTTTAGTATTCTTGGGTGAATCCCATCAGGCCCCATTGCTTTGTCCACCCTCAGTTTCAAGAGTACTTTCAAAACCCTTTCTTCTGTGAATGGACTGGTATCGACCCCCCTATTCAGAGTTCCTCCATTGTTTGGTTTAGGCACCTCCCCCTCCTCATCCGTTGTGAATACTGAGCAGAAATATTCATTCAGTATCTCTGCTTTTTCACTGTCACCCTCTGCCTACATTCCCTCCCCTTTATTAAGTCCCTGTATCCCTCCCTTGGTCTTTCTTCGCTCCCTAATGTACCTATGAAAGGTTTTATCCCCCTTCTTAACAGAGTTGGCTATCTTTCCTCAGTTTATGCCTTTCTATTCTGACTGCCTTCTCTGCCTCCTTCTGCTTTAACTGATAAAGTTCTCTGTCCTGCTCCTTCTGTGTTTCCTTATATTTCCTGAATGCTGTCCTTTTCTCCTTAACCATCCCTGCCATCTCTTTTGAGAACCATAGTGTTTTTTTTCCTTCATTTTGTTTTATTGATTTGCTTCACACAAAGGCTTGTTGCCTCTGCAATGGCTGTTTTGATTATTCCCCATTGTTCCTCCACCTCTCCTTCTTGCCCATTTGCTAGTGCTTTTCTAAGTCACTCTCTCATTTTCCCAAAGTCAGCCTTCCTAAAGTCCAATACTCTTGTTTTTGTATGGCTTGACTCTATGGCTGTGTTTATTGTGAACCACACTGTTTGGTGGTCACTTGTTCCCAGATGGCTACCCACTTCTAAATCTGAGATCCTTTCTCCTTCCCCATTTGAGAGTACCAGGTTTAAGACTGCTCCCCTCCCGAGTGGGCTCCAACACTAGCTGTCTGAGGCATGCCCCCTGCTTATTATAGTGGAATCAACTACTAAAGAATTACGGAAAATTGAGACTGAAATTCAGGTTACACATGCAGAAATCAAGCAGAAACTCAGCTTAGAGGAACTGAATGATTTCCTCACCAAAGTCAATAAACATTTGGATGATTCTGCGGAAGAATTAAGGTAAATTCCATACCAGGGAGGAGAAAGAAAGTTGGGGGAGAAAAAAATCAATGAAACTTAGAAAATTTCAAAGAAATTTAAATGACTATGAGGATAATAAGGTTTACACATGGTTCAAGGAAAAAAACAGCAAGAACATAAGGGATACGCATATAACCCAGATTCAGATCCATCAGTATATACTTCTAGTAGTGATACAGATACAAACAAAAAACAACCTACAGGACAACAACAGTATTTTTCAGGGAGAGGGAACTACCAGGGTAGAAGACAATTCAGGTATAGACATAACAGAGGATACCAGTACACACATGAGTTTCAGGCAAAGGAAAAGCCAGACCCAGAGGAAGGAGGCTCAAGAGCAGGGAGGCAAGACACAGATATAGACATAACAGAAGAAAAGACAACAGGCAAAATCAGCAACCAGATGTTACAATGAGATCACAAACAAAACAGACTTCGGGCCAGATATTCAAAACTTTGCGCTGGGCAAAAACCGTTTGCCCAGGTTTAGCGCAGGATTAGCGCTGGTCTGCTATATTCAAAAGGCCAAATAATGTGGGTAAACTGCATTAGCACTGAGCAAAATCATAATGTATGCAAGGGGCAAACTGACATGAATACAGGCGCAATGTTATATTCAGCGATTAGCACTGCACAAAGTGATTTTGCACGACTTAGCGCGACACTTAACGCGGTGCACATTACCACCCAGGAAAAGCTTGTCTTAACCCTGGGCAATCAGCTTTGCGTGACACTATGGCTTTGCGCAGTGTTTGTGTGGGTTTTGCGCGACCCTAACAAATACATATGACACATAGACAAAGCCAAACATAGAGGAAGACAAGTTAAATTGATGGCACCACAATGATGCCATCATCTGCCACCAGTCCCAGCCATGCCAGGCAGTAAGTGGTGACCCTACTGCCAGTGGACAGCATGGCAGTGTGGCCATACAGCACACACCTGCAGACCACATTTCTGTGGACCCCAACAGATACCAGCACACACATGCAGCACTGTGGGCATGGAGGATGTTGAGGGGAGAGTGTATGGGTGGCCAGGCTGTGCCACAGACCAGGTGTGGCCACAAGGCTGGGACACATCATGCAGTGCACATGGGCCAGTATTGGGCATACCCCAACATCAGTGTGCCTTTCCGATAAAATATGCCCCCCCGGCCACATACCGCACAGCTGTACAACTGCCACAGCACACAAAGCCGGACATGTATATGTCACTGTGAGCATCCCATGCCAGAGGTGCAGCATCTGTGGGTCACACAACAGTGTAACAGTAATGTCCACCATCAGTAAACACCTGCAGGTTGGGCATCACTGCCCTACACACCATAGGCATTGCTGTGTCCACGCACTACTGGCCCCCTTACTACTGTAGTGTCTGCTGTGCACTGTAGCATGGCCTACAGTGTGACAGTTGCATGCAGCACCACCACCATCTGTGCCTATGCTGTGTTGTCCCAGTACAGCTGCAGGTAGCAGCACATGTGGAAGTAGTGTTCAAAATAGTATAATATTCCCCAAGCTGTTTGTGCAGTGCTAACACATTTGCCCGGGGTTTAGAACAGGGCTAAACCATTAGCCAGGTGCAAACAGCATGCAAATCAGGGCATAATGAGATGCTAATCTGGATGTTTGAACAGAGACTATGTAAGTAGGCTCATTTGCATGTCACTTTTGAATATGGCAAACTTTAGCGCCGGGCAAACGTGTTTGCACCCTGCTAACAGTTTAGCCCTGCGCTAAACCTGCACAAACATGTTAGCGCTGCGCAAACAGTTTGGGGAATATTTTACAGTTTTGAATACTGTACTTTCACATACGCTGCTGCCTGCAGCTGTACTGGGTCCACGCATTTGCTGGCACACACATTGGCCACATAGTTCACCTCTACCTACCTTCACATCACTGTGCACTGTTTTGCTGTTGTGGTTTGTACTTCCTAATTGCCATATTCAGAGCTGTCTTATTCCAGGGCTAAGTTTGCCCTGCACTCCCAGCCCAGTTTGCCCGGCCTCATTCCCATGCTATATTCAGAAGCTGTTTGCCCCAGGCTATTCCTTTTGAATATAGCTTGCTTTGTGCTCCGGGCTAAGTTTGCCTGCTGGGCAGTGCTAATTTAGCCATGGGGCAAAGTTTTGAATATCTGGCCCTTAGTATTTAATTTGTCAAAGAGAAACTTGACCATAGAAGAACCAGTGTCTTGAGTGAGGGATTGACATTTTGTCCTCATGACAATATAAATGAATTTTAAGTAAAACTTAATCTAAATAATTTTTATCAAAAATTGAAACAGGGGTTTTATTTTGACAATTTACTCCCTGTGGAACACACAGATAAACAAGAGAAAAAAAAAAGAAGGCTACTGAGTCAGAAATTCTAATTTAAATCTACATACTGTACATGCCCCCAGGGAATACCCCACACATTATAGAGACATACATGTCTCTTGTCAACAAGGACAGAATTTGATGCACTTAGAACATTAGAGAATAATAATAGTATTGTAATGAAAAATACAGACAAAGGGGGAGCAGCGGTAATTATGGACTATCCAGATTATAAAGAACAATGCATGCATTGGGGAGAGGGGTGCAGCACCCGATACATTGAATGGGAAGAACACCCCTCCCCCCTCAGCTAGTGATCAAACAGGAGTTCAGCATGTTTGTAGTTCATTTGCATCACCAGGTAAGGAAAAAGGTCTGGCTCCCCATACGATACACAGGGGAAATGCCACATCTCACCCAACAACTAACACACCGAAATCTGGCCAATGGAAAATCATACACAAATGCTCACAGTCTGGGAAACAAGATCCCACACCTGCAGATAACAATGACAGAGGCTAAACTGGATGTAGTAGCCATTAGCGAAACATGGTTCACCAGTAAGTAACCATACTTGGAAGGCTCCAGTACCTGGCTATGTACTGTTTGGAAGAGACCGAGGTGCAAAAAGGGGGGTGGAGTGGCCCTTTATGTCAATGAAAATATCAAAGCTACAGAAATTCAGAATACACATAAGGAGCCAGAAGAACTGTGGGTCACTCTGGAAACAGGAAATGGTACAGCCATAAGACTGGGGTTGTCAACAGGCCTCCAGACCAGGGGAGGACACAGACACATTACTGTTAGAAGATATACAAAACATGACAGCTAAAGGGGAGGTCCTGATAATGGGAGACTTTATTTATTTTACTAAATTTTGGTGACTGGGTAGGCACACTGAGCCCCAAAGGTCCCTTTTTCAGGAGCAACCTGGGATAACAATGCATGTTTTGATACAGAGAAAGACATTGGGTTACAGAAAACATTTTCAGGTTTGCAGGCAGGTTACAGTCATGGTTAAATAACATGCCAGATACAGATTTGTTAGTACCAGCAGAAACATCTACCAGACCTAGACACATAATGGATTCCCTGTAGGGGAAGGGCCTCAAACAACTGGTAGTACAACCCACAAGAGACAGGGCTATCCTAGATCTAGTACTGACTAACAGGGAAATGATCACAGATCTCCAGGTAGAAGGTCACCTGGGGGCCAATGACCATCACATGGTATGGTTCAGCTTGGCCACTAGAACTAAATCATCCCATTCCAAGGCAAAAATATGGGACTTCAGAGGAGCTGACTTTGATAAGATGGCCAACAGAGTTAAGCTAGCCCTGGCAAGAAGAAATACAGGTGAGGGGGTATAGACAAAGTGAGCAAGCATTAAGGATGCAATACTTGAAGCAACATCCCATTGTGTTAGGGAGAAAAGCAAGAGCAAAAGAAAGAGGAAACCACTTTGGTTCTCAAAAACAGTAGCAGAACAGGTCAGAGCCAAAAGGCTGGCCTTCAGGAAATATAAGGGAACACAGCGGGACGAAGATAGGGAGGCATATCAAACTTCCCTAAGGGAAGCAGGGAAGGCAGTAAGGCAGGCAAAAGCCCAAACCAAGGAAACACTAACACGTAGC
Source organism: Neoceratodus forsteri (assembly GCA_016271365.2). Taxonomy (NCBI): domain Eukaryota; kingdom Metazoa; phylum Chordata; order Ceratodontiformes; family Ceratodontidae; genus Neoceratodus; species Neoceratodus forsteri. The sequence goes on from CM028130.1 coordinate 1,114,777,955, forward strand.
AGTAAAAAAAGGGGACAAGACTTTCTATAGATACATTAGTGAAAGGAGAACGTCCAGAGGGGGTATTGCTAAGATCAAAGGGGATAAGGGGGAGTGTGTGGAGGAGGACCAATGAAAAGCATCTATACTAAATAGATACTTCTGCTCAGTATTTACTGAGGAGAAGGTAGGGCAGGGCCCACAGCTCAGCACCATGGACAAGGGGGGGGAGGGAGGTGTGCACTAGTCCCTTCACAAAAGAAAAGATCCTACAAGACCTCACTAAGCTCAGGGTGGACAAGACAATACGAACATACGAACATATGAAATTTGCCAGCAGATAAAGGCCTAGAGGTCTATCAAGTCTGCTCGAATGTGCAGCTAGCACCCCTTATTCTGCAGCTGCCCCTTCCTTCCACCCTTCCCCTTCATTAACCCTCCCCCTTGTCCTGTCCCATCCTCGTTTGAAGCAGTCCACTGTTCTACTGCATACCACTTCTGCAGGTAACGCATTTCAGCCACCACCCTCTCTGTAAAAAAGTGTCTCCTCATCTCCCTCCTGAACCTTCCTCGCTCCAGTCTCATATCATGGCCCCTGGTGGCCCTCCCCTCCGTTACTTTGAACAGCCCCTCTGTACCTGTCTTGTTTATTCCTTTCATGTATTTAAAGGTTTCAATCATGTCCCGCCTGTCTCTCCTCTCCTCCAGTGAGTACATGTTCAACTCCTTCAACCTCCTCTTGTATGATAAGTCCCCCAGACCCTTGATCATCTTTGTCGCCCTGCGCTGCACTTCCTCCAGTAACTTAATGTCCTTCTTCAGATACGGACGCCAGTACTGCACGCAGTACTCCAGGTGTGGTCTAACTAATGACCTATACAGTGGCAGAATCACCTCCTCCCTCCTCAAGAATATACCCCTTGCAATACAACCCAGCATTTTGTTGGCCTTTGCAGCTGCCTTCCTACACTGTGCCGAGTTGTTCATTGACCCTGTGATGAGCACACCCAGATCCTTCTTCTCCTCTGTCTGGGCTAGCTGCACTCCCCCTAGCTGGTAAATCCTCCTTGGGTTCTTCATCCAAAATGCATCACCTTGCACTTTTGGCATTAAAGCCCAGTTGCCAGGTGTCTGACCAGGTTTCAAGCTTTGCCAGATCATCCTGCAACCCCTGCCATCCCCTAGGTCATCCACCACCGCCCACCTTGGTATCATCAGCAAACAGACTGATCTTGCTCTTGATGTCCCATGATATGTCTGCAATGAATATCCCAAACAACACTGGTCCCAACACCGAGGCCCTGTGGACACCGCTTGTCATTGCCCTTGGGTGTGAGAGCTCCCCACCCACCACCACCACCTCTGTTGCCTTCCCTGCAGCCAGTTTCCTACCCATCTCACCAGCATTGCACCTGCCTCTGTGCCTACTAACTTCCTTCCCAGCCTTCCATGTGGCACTGAGTCAGATGCCTTACTGAAGTCCAGATACAGGACATCCACTGCATGTCCCCTGTCCAGTTGCCTAGTTACCCAGTCATAGAACTCGACCAGGTTGGTTTGGCAGGATCGTCACGTATGAAGCCATGCTGTCTGCTGTCCTGTAGTCCTTTGGCCTCTAGGAGGGCCACCAGCCTCTCCTTCAGGATAGTCTCCATTAGCTTACCCACAATGGATGTGAGGCTCACTGGTCTGTAGTTTCCCGGTTCATCCTTGGGGCCACTCTTGTGGAGGGGCACCACATGAGCCATCCTCCAGTCCTGAGGTACACACCCTGAATGTAGTGAGGCATTAAATAGGTCTGCCAAAGGTCCTGCAAGGACCTCTGCCAGCTCCTTCAGTACCATGGGGTGGATGCCATCTGGGCCTGGTGCCTTGTCCACCCTCAGTGCCTTCAAACCCTCTCGAACTCTGCCCTCCATGATTTCCCCATCTGTCACCACTTCCCCCCCTTCGTCTGTCATTTCTCTCATCTTGGGTGTCACCCCCCTCTTCTCTTTAGTAAATACTGAGCAGAAGTACTCATTTAGTGCTTCCGCCTTATCGTACCCTGCTTCCACCCAACCCCCCTCCTTCCTAATCCTTACTATGTGGTCCTTACAGCTCCTTTTTTCCCTGATGTACTTAAAGAGGTCCTTCTCCCCCTTCTTAATGCCTTGTGCCAGCCTGAGTTCCGTAGATGATTTGGCTCCCCTTACTGCCCTTGTCACCTCCTTCGATTCTGTCAAGTACTCCTCTCTGTCCTCCCCCTCCCTGTTTTCTTGTACTTCCTAAAGGCAGCTCTTTTCCTCCTTACCTTTTCCATGACCTCCTTGCTCAACCAGCTCGGTTTCTTAGCCCTAGCCTTCTTGCTCTGGGCTTTGCAGCAGGTTTTGGTTGCCTCCACTATCCCCAGCTTTATGAGCTCCCATCTCTGGTTAGTATCCATACTAGATTGAATTCTGGCCAGGTACCCTTTTACCACTTCCCCCATCCTCCCAAGTCAGCCCTCCTGAAGTCCAGCACTCTTGTGCCAGATTCCACTCCTTCCTTGCCCATATCCAATGTGAGCCATACTGAGTGGTGGTCACTCCCTGACAGCGGTTCCTCCATTGTAAGTTCTCTCACAAAGTCCCCATTTGCCAGCACAAGGTCAAGGGTATTCCCTAACCTGGTTGGTTCACTGACCATTTGCAGCAGGAAGCTGTCCTGGAAGGCATCCAGCAGTACCTGCTCCCTTCTGTTCCTGGTTGTTGGGGTGCTCCAGTCCACTCCTGGCATGTTGAAGTCCCCCACAATCACCACACTACCCTTCTCGTAGGTCCTCCTGATCTGTCCTGCTAGTTCCCTGTCTAACTCCTCCATCTGAGATGGTGGCCTGTACACCACTTCCATTCTAAGAATCCTATTCTTGGAATCCTGGATTTGCACCCACAGTGACTCTGTACTACCCTCCTCCCCTTCCTCCCTTACACACTTCAGTCCTTCCTTCACATATAGTGCCAACCCCCCTCCTTTCCCAGTCACCGTGTCCCTACGAAATAACCTGTACCCTGGTACAGACAGGTCCCAGTCATCATATTGGGTGGCCCATGTTTCCATGATGGCTGCAATGTCCCCTCTCCCTCTGCCATGAGACCTGCAACTCTGCAGTTTTCCTCCCAAGGCTCCTAGCATTAGGGTAACCACCTTCCACCCTTTCCCCTCCTCCATCCTGCCCTCCTTTCCTAGCATCACCAATAGTACTTGCCATTTGTCCTTTCTCACTGTTATGGGGGTAAGCTCATATGATTTCCCAACCTGTGGTCTCTGCATATCTCTTCCCAACTGCCACCCCCACTCCTAGTTTAAACTCCCAACTTCCTCTATATATTCTTCCATCCTCTGTTTCAACACTTTCTTTCCCTCCTCACTCAAGTGTAGTCTGTCCTTGGCATAGAGACTACTGTCCTCCCAGGTCCCTCCCACCCCCCAACAGCCCATACCCTTTAGCACAACACCAGGTTCTTAGCCATCTGTTAAATTCCTCTATTCTCAGCTTTCTTGTTGTGCTTGCCTTTGGCACCGGAAGTATCTCGGAAAAAGTTACTGATCTTCCTGCCCCCTCACATAATTGTGCTAGTTCCTCAAACCTCCTCTGAACTATATCCACTGTCTTGTCAGCCAGGTCGTTCGTCCCAAGATGTATAATTAAATGAGGCTTGTCCCTACCCCTTCTAGCATATTTCAGAACAGACTGTCCCACCCTTTCCGCTGTCATTCCTGGCATGGCCTCCACCCAAATACGACTATGCCTCTCCGCCTTGCTACCCCACCTAACTCCTCTTAGTATTGAGTCCCCCAGCACTAAGATTCCAGCCCTCTTACTCCCTGCTTGCTTCCTTTCATCTCCCTCCCTCATTTCCAGCTCCTCTTCTTCCTCATGCACATTACTACGCCCTTTTACCCCTGTTTCAGTTCTCCCAGCAGAACTTCCCCCCACTCCAGTTTGGTCCAGGCATTTATCAATTACTCCTCTAATTTCATCACTTCCCTCCTCCACCTTCTTCCTCTCTAGCAGTGCAAAACTATTTTCTGAAGATCCTTCACAACCTGATGGCATACATCAGGGTACTAAAGGAGCTAAGGGTGGAACTAGCATATCAGAACTGTTTAGTGAGTCTCTGAGCAAAGGAGAGGTCCCAGAAGACTGGAGAAGGGCTCATGTGATCCCGCTCCACAAGAGTGATAACAGGGAGGAGGCAGGGAACTACAGACCTGTCAGTCTTAACTCAGTAGTGTGCAAGATTATGGAGACACTCCTTAAGAAAAGGATAGTGCAACACCTGGAATCCATAGGAGCACATGATCCAAGACAGCATGGTTTTACAACAGGAAGGTCCTGTCAAACTAATCTCATTTATTTTTTTGACTCGGTAACCCGAGTGGTGGACCAAGGGGGAGCAGTTGATGTCGCCTACCTTGACTTCAGTAAAGCTTTCGATACTGTTCCACATAGAAGATTGATTAATAAGCTGGGTAGGCTCTGGGTGTGAGAAGTTGGTCAACTGGGTGGTAAACTGGTTGGCCGGCAGAAAGCAGAGAGTGGTGATAAACAGTATACAGTCAGAAGAGATGCAAGACACAAGTGGGGTACCTCAGGGATCAGTCCTGGGGCCAGTCCTATTCAAAAATCTTCATCAGTGACATTGCAGATGGACTGGAGGGTAAGGTTTCTGTTTGCAGATGACACCAAGATCTACAACAGAGTAGATGATCCAGATGGGGTGGGCAGAATGAGAAGAGATCTGGATAAACTGGCAAAATGGTCGAAAGAGTGGCAAATGGGGTTTAACGCAAAGAAGTGCAAGATCATGCACATAGGGAAAAGAAACCCTGAAGCCACCAATAGGTTGGGAGGGGAGTTGCTGGCAATCATAAGGGAAGAAAGAGACTTGGGCATCATCATCACAGATGACCTGAAATCATCCAAGCAGACTATTAAAGCAGTAGGTAAGGCTAGAGGGATGTTGGGGTGTATTAGTAGGGGTATCACAAGTTGTAAGAGGGAGGTAATAATCCCTCTTTACAAGACACTGGTCAGGCCCCATCTGGAGTACTGTGTGCAGTACTGGAGGCCGCACCTGCACAAGGACATTAACAACATGGTGGCAGTCCAGAGAAGGGCAACCAAAATGGTGCAGGGACTGCATCAGAAAACATCAGGACAGATTAAAGGAGTTCAACATGTATACCCTAGCACAAAGGCGGGAGAGAGGTGATATGATTGAAACATTCAAACATCTTAAGGGCATTAATGAGGTGCAAGAGTCTAACATGTTTCAGTATAAGAAAAATAGCAGGACAAGAGGACAGCATGAGATTAGAGGGAGGCCGATTAAGGGTTAATGTGAGGAAGTTCTTTTTCACAGTAAGGGTGGTGGATGCATGGAATGGCCTACCTCAGGAAGTGGTGGATATGAATACAGTGCAGGGCTTCAAACAGGCATGAGATAGGCATAAGGGAGCAATACAGATGAGTATGAATAGATAGGCCATTGACAGAGTAAAGGCCGATGGCACATTCATAAGGTAGAAAAATGGGCAAACTGGATGGGCCTTGCCGTCCTTATCTGCCATCATCTTCTATGTTTCTATGTTATGTGTGACACTTCTTTTGTATAATGAGAATTGCCTAAAACTGGAGAGAGATCCCACAGATAATGTTAAAGGGACACTGTCAACCTGTTTTTCATATTATTTCTAGTTGAAACACCATATTTTATGATTGCTTACCTTCTCTAAAATTCACTAATGTTGCTGTTTGTTTTGTCTGTCTCCTTGTTTAGTAGACTTGAAATGCATGGCAATGTATATTTATGAACAACCTTGTATTGTTTACAATCCTGGATCTGTTCTTACTGCATACTTCCTGAACATTGGAAACACACCCAAACAGTGCAGTCACTCATGAAGCAGTAGCCTCCTAAACTCCCACTGCATCATGAGGGACTAGACTGTGTTGGGGGTGTTCCCAAGTCCAGGAAAGATGCAGTTGGAGCTGATCAAGGAATATAAACAAACCTGTGTTTGTGTGGTAACACCAGTATGGAGGGCAGTCTGTTTTTCACTTTTTTAAAGAAAAAAAGAGTCAGAATCAAACTATCAGCTACATCAGCAATCCTTACAGAATGTTGGCAATCATAAAATGTGTTTTTTAAATTAGGAACACTTTGAGACCTAAGAGGGTTGACAGTGTCCCTTTAAGGACCGTATTAAGGAGATTCAAGAAAGAGCACAGGATAGGAAATATATATTTGATTGGGACAAAGAAGCCCTGTTTAGAAATACTCCAGTAATGCCAGTTTTTTCATACCCTGCCTAAAATTCATAAAAGTTTGGACAAACCACTGGGCAGGCCAATTGTGTCCAGGATCAACTCAGTTCTGGAACCTCTTTCCATATATGTGGATTACAACATTAGAGATCTTGTGAAAAAAACAACAGCCTTCTTAAGAGACAGCTCACACATAGAGGGATGTTAGAAGAACTGAACAGACAAAATAGGGATTTGAGTGATTGTTACCTAATTACCTGGGATCTGAAGAAATTGTATACATCCATCCCACATAGCATGGGTTTTGACGCACTGCGGGAGACACTGGATACAGAGAGGTCAGACAATAAACCACCAAATGAGTTTCTCATACATCTAACAGAATTAGTATTGTCCCCAAATTTCTTCAGATATGAAAAAGACTACTATCTGCAAATAAGACCTTACCTTACCCGGTTATCAAAGATTAAAATAAAATAAAATAAATAAATAAATATGGGCATGGGCTCTAGCATGGCACCCTCTCTTATATATGGACCAATTTGAACAAAGATATGTACATATTAACAAACCTTTCAGTCCTAACATCATACAATGAAAACCTTTTATTGATGACATCCTGGTCATTTGGGATGGTACAAACACAGAAATAGAGCATTTTCACAAATACCTCAATACTAGAACAGATCAACTGTTTTTTGTGAAAAACCAAAATTATACTGAATTACCCTTCTTAGATTTGGTGATATACAAACAAAATGGCAGACTGTGCACTAGACTTCACAGAAACGCCACGAACAGAAATGCAATTCTCCAGGCTAAAACTTATCACTCTAAGGGCCAGATATTCAAAACTTTGCCCCGGGGATAAATTAATATTGCCTGGTGGGCAAACTTAGCCCAGAGCACAAGGCAAACTATATTCAAAAGGAATAGCCAGGGGCAAACAGCTTCTGAATATTGCATGGGAATGAGGCCGGGCAAACTGGGCTGGGAGTGCTGGGCAAACTTAGCCCTGGAATAAGACATCTCTGAATACAGCAACCAGGAAGTGCAAACCACAACAGAAACATAGTGCACAGCAATGTGAAGGTAGGTAGAGGTGAATTATGTGGCCAGTGTGTGTGCCAGCAAATGTGTGGACCCAGTACAGCTGCAGGCAGCAGCGCATATGAAAGTACAGTGTTCAAAACTGTATAATATTCCCCGAACTGTTTGCGCAGTGCTAACACATTTGTGCGGGTTTAACGCAGGGCTAAACCTTTAGCCCAGTGCAAATACATTTGCCCGGTGCTAAACTTTGCCATATTCAAAAGTAACATGCAAATAAGCCTACTTACAGTAGGTAGTCTCTGGGCAAATATCCAGATTAGCATCTCATTATGCCCTGATTTGCATGCAGTTTGCCCAGCGTTACTGCAGAGTCCGACAGCTCCATCTGTAGGTCAGTCTGGAAGTACAGGGGCTGGTGAGGTCCAACCGCAGCTCCACCTGTAGGTCCGTCTGGCAGTTCATGATGATAGCAGTAGGCTACATGTAAACAGTACAGCATAGCACAGAATATTGTACCTCAGGGGACAACACAGCATAGGCACAGATGGTGGTGGTGCTGCATGCAACTGTCACACTGTAGGTCATGCTACAGTACACAGCAGACACTACAGTAGCAAGGGGGCCAGTAGTGTGTGGACACAGCACTGCCTATGGTGTGTAGGGCAGTGCTGATGACTGCACTATACACAGTGACAGGCCCAGCATGCAGGTGTTTACTGACAGTGGACATTACTGTTATGCAGTTGTGTGACCCACAGATGCTGCACCTCTGGCATTGGATGCTCACAGTGACATATACATGTCCGGCTTTGTGTGCTGTGGCAGATGTACAGCTGTGCGGTATGTGGCCAGGGGGGGCATATATTATCAGAAAGACACACTGGTGTTGGGGTATTCCCAATACTGGCCCAAGTACACTGCATGATGTGTCCCAGCCTTGTGGCCACACCTGGTCTGTGGCACAGCCTGGCCACCCGTACACTCTCCTCTCAACATCCTCCATGCCCACAGTGCTGCAAGTGTGTGCTGGTATCTGTTGGTGTCCACAGAAGAGTGGTCTGCAGGTGAGTGCTGTATGGCCACACTGCCATGCTGTCCACTGGCAGCAGAGTTACCACTTACTGCCTGGCATGGCTGGGACTGGTGGCAGATGATGGCATCTTTGCAATGCCATCAGTTAGCAGCATGTTTCCTCTATGTCTGGCTTTGTCTATGTGTCATATTTATTTGTTAGGATCATGCAAAGCTGTGCAACAGCCACGCAAACACCGCGCAAAGCCAAAATGATGTGCAAAGCTGATTGCCCAGGGCTAAGAATACCTTTTCCTGGGTGGTAATGTGCACTGTGCTAAGTGTCATGCTAAGTCACACAAAACCACTTTGCATGGCGCTAGTCACTGAATATAGCATTGTGCCTGTATTCATGTACACACACCCTCAGTTTGTCCCTTGCCTACATTATGATTTTGCCCAGTGCTAATGCAGTTTGCACACGCTATTTGGCCTTTTGAATATAGCAAACCCGTGCTAATCTCACGCTAAACATGTGCAAACAGTTTGCGCTCAGCACAAAGTTTTGAATATCTGGCCCTAAGTCTCATATAGACTCGAATCAGTGTTGGAATTATGTGGGGGCTTGCCAGGGCTTGTCCTCGGTAGCTCTGAAGTGAGCCCCGGTAGCTCACATATCACTGCCATTGACATATAATTGGAAGGGGAATTAATTTAAAGATAGGACCCTTATGGGTCCCCCTAGCTCCCAAAGCTCATAAAGTGTCTTTCCAACATTGGACTCGATACCTTACAGCCAGTTAGTAAGGGCTAAAAGAAATTGTTCAGAAACAAAGGACTATACAAAAACATGCAAAGATATGGTAGACAGGTTCCAGAAGAGGGGATACAGCACTGAAACCATAAGAGAAGCAAAAAGGAGAGCAGAACATTTAGATAGGGAGGAACTGTTGAAAGCAGGAAACAGAAAGATAGCCAGCCAGATCTGATACTGTTCAGCACCAAATACAATGATTGGTTTTATTCTTTTAAGAAGATCCTGAAGAAACATTGGAATGGTTTGACTTCTACTCCTGCAGAAGAGAAGTCTTTTTCAAGGGGACCTTTAATAATTCCCAGAAAAAAAAAACTGTTCAACTGGCGACAGAATAATCCACACAGACCATACACTACCGAAAAAAGTGCAGGAAGGAAATTTTCTAACAAGTTATGATTTGAAAGCAATTACCTTTGTGGTAATTGTACTCGTTGACACAATACAAAAAGAGTTAAAAAGATCAATGATTTTAGCAGATGGGAAGAAATAGAAATCAAGGACTTCATTACATGTCAAACCATGGGAGTTTTATATGCTATCAAATACCCATATGATAAAATATACATACTGTAGGTAAGACCAGGAGGCAGTTAAAAATATGTATTGGGGAACACGATGGACATCTCAGAAGGCAAGATGAAACTTCACCTATAGCCAGTCATTCCAAAGAAGTGAATCACACATTATCACAACTTAGATTTTTTTTAATTGAAAAAGTGTCAAAAGACAAGAGGGTGGGAATTATGACAGGAAAATGTTGACAAGAAAATCATTTTACATTGACAGGTTCAGTGCTATGGACCCCAAATATGTGTTTACTGAGGGAATAGATTGGTGGCTCATTTTATAAAATACTGCAGGTATTCATCCCTACTGCAGCAATCAGGATCTTTACTATGTAGTCCAGGAGCCAGGTGCATTTATCTATGTGTCTAGGTCCGAAAGGTTTGATGACTGTTTCTTATGTAAAAAAGTGTGTAGAATCCAGATTTAAAACTCTTATTTGCTCAAAGCTGAACTTTTTCTTGGAAAATGTACTTCTTCAATGAAAAAATGAACTGTTGGTGAAAACTGTATATTTTAATTAATGGTTCCTTCTTTAATTTCAATTCTATAAGCTTTTATCAAAATACTACAGACATTGTAACAAACAGCAACATATGTATCAAAGGCTTAATATTAATGTTATTATTTATTTTATTCTATATTTAACTTGAAACAATCAACTTTTTATGATTTTTTTGAACCTAAGTACAACAATCAGTATTCTTGCTCACTGTCTTCATTACAGTGAAGCACACCAGGATGAAGCACAGCACTGCAGAATTCTGCAGTAGAGTTACTGCAGCAAATAATGCAATTTCAATGGGAGTTAATCCCTTTTGTAATGCAGTAACCCTGTGACACTGCGCTTCATCCTGGTGGGCTTCACTGTATATGACATGTTAAGCAAATTTGTCTCATCAATATCAACATCACAGTCACTGTCATCATCATCATCTTCATTTGGATTGTTGCCGTGTTCGTTCAATTGTTCACTTAATGCTGGTGGTATAACTTGAGTAAAGTCAAAAGGAAAACATCTTCTCAACCACCAGTCCATTATAAATAATCTTGGTTTTATTTTCCATAGTAACTTTTATTTACCTCTGCTCCTTAAATGAATATTTTTTGTTACGTTTCAGAACACTTGTTCCTTCATCAGACAGTGGAGCTTTTCTGTGTAACATAAAAAAATATAAATATATATTTAATCTTATATTCAGGCAAAAGATGCTCAAATTGGCTACAAACAGTTATTTCACACTTGAATAAACAGGTGGAACCGACCTGAAAACTTTGTATATATAACATCCTTCATAATAAATTTATTAACCCACAATGTGTCTGCTATGGGGGCGGGGGTACTCCCTCTAGAGTTTCAAGCCAATCTCTCTAATACTGTAAAAGAAAAAATCCAGTTTTAGGATTGAAAATAACTATGGAGCATTTTTTATTTCAAACAATGCTAAAATGTAACGTTAAATTTACTTTATAAGATGTCAAGGGGACTTCTAATCCACAGGATGTTAACATTTTCACTATTACCTGTAGACTGAAAAAAAATTCCTTTTAGTACCAAAGCAAAAAGAAGCAAACTTTCAAATATCAGTTCAACTTATTACTTTCAAATGAGGGGACTAATTCCTACCTCTAAGTCCCTGGAAAACATAAAATAATGCTCCATTCTTTTTTCAGAGGCTGTAGTTCATAAGCGTTTCTCTACGAATACTTTACTCACCCGCTGCCATTAGCAGACATGCTGAAACCCACTTTCACTTCCTGGTTACCTTACCGGGTATTAAAGAATAGGGGATGGGCCACACAGGTGAGCACACCAAGGCGTGCTGACGTTACCAATGTAACACCACCTCTTGCGGCCCAGTCAATTATGAAACTACCCTGAAAACAAAATTGAGAAGTCCCCCATATTCCAAAGGACCTGTCTTGGTCTGCAGTTCCAGTTAATTACTCCGTAATACATATACTATGATACCATGGATAAGTCAAAACACTAGAGAGCACTGTTGTCTTACGTATTTCTAGGTTCCAAATCACAATGAATCTCAGCACTATACCACTAATGATGTGCAGGAATAAAAAGGATGACTAGTGAGCAGGGAAACATTTAGAGAGAACAAGTATTATACATTTACAAAAGTAAAAAGGAAGATGGGGAAAAAGGAAGGAGAAGGGAAAAAACAGAAAGCGAAGGAAGGGAAAGATGGAGGGGGGAAGAAAAAAGAGGGGGAGGAAACTGAAAGAAAATAGTCCTATCACAAGTAATTGGCTGCAAACAAAAATCATAATAAATATAAACCAAACTGAATTAGGAAGGAAAAGTGGCATATGAGAAGGGTATCAGACTTGACAAGATTATGGCCCAAAAGAGAAAAATGACTAACATAGAAGTTTCTTAGTCAAAACTGGTCCAGTTCAAATTTTCATTAAGTTCATATCTATGTTGGTGTGTTTTTAAAGTGAAAATCCACAATGCTTCACATCTTAATAAGGTTGTTTCCCTATTGCCCCCTCTAAAGAATTCATGTATTTTCTCAATACCAAAAAATTTTAAAGAAGAAATTTGATGCTGTCTTTCCATAAAGTGTCTAGCTAAAGGGCATCTTAAATTATCTCTTCTAATATTGCTTTTATATTGTGAAATTCACTGTTTTAAAGCTCTAGTGGTTTCACCAATATAATATAAACCACAGGGGCAATATATGCAATACACAACAAAATAAGTGTTACATGTTATAAAATCTCTGATATTATATTCTTTATCATGCCAAGTGCTCCTTATGGATTTTCTCTTAACACCATTATTACACTGGACACAGTTGCCACATGGAAAAAAAACCCTTGGTATCACTTTTCAACCAAGAGGAACCACCAGCATCTTGTTTCCAATACTGAGTCCTAATTAATTTATCACATAAAGTGGTAGTTTTATGTGCTGTGAACCATGGTCTATGTTCAAAAAGTTTTAGCCCAGTTTCATTGGTCTGCAAAATATTCCAATTTAAGAGTATAATATTTTTTATAGCTCCAAAACTTTCAGAATATTGAGTGGACATAGTGATCGTATCCATGGTGGGACTTGAACCTACATCCTTTTCTAGCAGGACATCAAGTGTTATCTCCTGCACTTTCTGCTTGGCATCCTTTACAACTCTTTCTGTATAGCCTCTTTCCCAAAATCTATGTGATGGGTCTTCCAAATTGCTTTCACACCTATCGTGTGTGCCACTATTTCTTTTTATTCTTAACATCGAACAACTCTTCTTAAAACTCGGGTTCCCCCACCTTACTGCCCCTATCCTCCACATCTTCAACCTTTCTATTTCATCCTCCACTGTCCCGTCATGCTGGAAGCTAGCACACATCCTTCCGCTATTTAAATCAGGTGACCCATGTGATCTAAATAACTACAGACCTATCTCGATTCTTCCAGTCCTTTCCAAAGTTTTCGAAAAACTGATTTATGCTCAACTAAAGCAGCACATGGAAACCTTCTCACTTCTGAACCCAGCTCAATCCGATTTCCACTCCAACCATAGCACTGTCACTGCTCTCGCTAAAGTAACCAATGACTGGATCTCCGCCATGGACTCTAAGAAGATCACGGGTGCTGTCTTCCTAGATCTTAGCAAAGCATTCAATACAGTAGATCACTCCATAATCGAATACAGCCTTACCAATATAGGTGTTACTCCAACGACTGTACAATGGTTTAGCAGTTACTTTTCAGGGAGGACCCAAAAAATAAAAGCTGGTGGCACGTTCTCCTCACCTCTACCAATCACTAGAGGAGTCCCACAAGGCTCTATATTAGGTCCAATCCTCTTCTCTATATACATTAATGAACTTGACCTTCACATATCCAAATCAAAACTCCACTTCTTTGCCGATGACATGGTTCTTTATACTTTTAAAGCATCCCTATCAGAGGTTAGAGGTCCTTCAAGCTGACTTTGCCCAACTCGAGACCAATCTCATTAATGGCAGAATTCTCTTAAATGCTAAGAAAACCAAAGCTATAATCTTCTCTTCTAAAACAGTGCCCTCATTAACTTCCACCCTGCCGAAGGAGTTTATAGTTACATCCTTAGGCGAGCCCCTTGAAGTCACTCCAAAATTTAAATACCTCGGGTTCTGGATTGGCAGAAAGCTCACCTTCTTGGAACATCTGGATGACCTTGCAAAAAGGCTAAACATACGCTTCGGCTTCCTGTTCCGCAACAGGTCACTTTTTCCACTCAGTATCAGAATCAGACTTGTACAGGCCACGTTCCTCCCACTTCTTGACTGTGGGGATTTAATTTACACCTCGTCTTCAACTTCAAACCTAAGGAAACTGGACATCCTCTATTACCGTGCCCTGTGCTTCATCACGAACTCCCCGATATGGACGCATCACTGCGACTTGTATTCAGCCGTACGTTGGACGTCACTCACTACCAGACATATTCTCCACGCTGGCATCAGGACCCTAAAACTCCTACTTAAACTCCCTAGCTATCTAACTTCCCTTATTCATACCGCTCACTGTACCTACTCACTCAGGAACTTAGACTTTATAACGTTGAAGGTCTCAAACACTCGCACTACTCTTGGTAAACACGCCTTCTCTGTCACCCTCCCCACCATCTGGAATCAGCTACAAACATCCCTGAAACTTCCCAAGTTAGTCTCTCCCAGCTTCTTCAAAATGCTATCTAATGCAAAAATAAAAGACGTGTGTAGCTGTCACTAAAACCCATGTTGTTAGGATGTATTTAATTCCACTGGTCTAAATTGTCTGCACCAGCATGTTAGAAAAGACTGTGGTGACTTGTGGTAGGCGATACGGAGCACTACTGTACACAAGTATATGTTTAGCACTTAATGTATGCAATAAGCACTTACTGTATGTAGTATCAGTCTTGTTTGTATGTATGTATGTATCAGGACCTCCCTGTGAATGAGCTTGCTTAATGGAGTTTATTTCCTGCAATGAACATGAACTTGAACATTTGACTGTAAGGAATATTTTGTTTCAAATTGTTGGGATGAAAACTTTTAGGATGAAGAATAGTATTTCTGGTGGGGTCTTTTCTGTCCAAGTCTGTGAAAATCTTATCATTTTCTTTAATGATTTTGAGATCTAAAAAGGGAATTTCTATTGGGTCACTTAGCATAGTAAATGTCAAATTCCTATTGGCCGTTTCTAAATAATCTTTAAATTTTACTGCTTGTTGTATAGTGCCATCCCATATGATCACTATATCGTCAATAAATCTCTTAAATAAAACAATATGTGATATGAAGGGATTATTTTCTGATTCTATGTACAGTTTCTCAAAATGAGCCATGTAAAGATTGGCATAAGTAGGAGCCAAAGTGGCTCCCATTGCCATCCCAGTCTTTTGTAAATATTTCTGATCATCAAAAATAAAATAATTATTCTGTAGAACTATTCGAGTTAGTTGTAACAGAAAATCTTTGTCAGGTATGTTACATTCCCTTTTAGTTAGAAAACATTCTAAAGCTAATAAACCTTCATCATTGGGAATACTAGTATAAAGGCTTTTCACATCCAGGGTTATCAGTATTGTATTATTTAAATCCCTATTTGATTTATTTAATTTCTCTATAATCTGAATACAATGTTTACTGTCTTTGAGATGAGACCAAGTATTTACTATCAAATGTTTGCAATAATGATTCACAAAAATTGACAAAGGTTCTGTTATTGACCCTATCCCTGATATCATAGGTCTTCCTGGTGGTTGTTTCATACTTTTATGTATTTTGGGTAGACAGTAAAATATGGGAATTCTCAATGTTTTATTAATTAATTCTTCCATAGTCCATTGTTCAATAATACCCCTATCATTTGCCTCTATGAATATTTCCCTTATTTTTGTTTTTAAATCAGTAAAAGGTATATTTCTAATTTTTTCATAGGTGGTTTCATCTGCCAGTTGTCGTAGACATTCTGTTCTGTAATCTTCTCTAGTCATAATCACAATTCCCCCTCCCTTATCTGCTGGCTTTATAATAATGTTTTCATCTGTTCTAAGATTATCCAAGGCTGCTTTTTCCAGTCTAGTGAGGTTATAATTTGGTTTCTTGTTCTTATTCTGAGAAATGATTTTCTCTATTTCCATATTCACCTTCTCTATATAACTATTAATATTAGCAGGTATAAGACCAATGGGGTCAAATTGTGACTTTGTACCTAAAGCTTGTTTTAAAAGATATATATCCCTTTTCTAATTCATTTCTGTGCTTTGTGTCCTTGTTCCCAAAATTCTTTTCAAACGGATCTTATGGTAAAATTTTTCTAAATCTAATTTTAACTCAGAGGAATTAAATTTCTCAGTAAGACTAAAAGACAGGCCATATCATAATACCTTAGTCTCTAATGTGTTTCATGATCATGAAGATAAATTAAAGATAATTAATTTTGATGTGCTGTCTCTACCTGAGTTTGTGTATTTTTTTCTGTTTCTTTTTCTTTTCTTCCATCTCCTACAACTCTTTCTCTTCTTTGCAAACCAGAAGGACTTGCCTCCTCTGTGCCCCCTGAAAATCCCTCTCTTGTTGTATTTCTGTTTGTTGCCAATCTTGTTTCCTTTCATCATAATAATCCTGCTCATAATAATACCTCCTTGGTATGAAAAATCTTCTATAAGGTCTATTAAAGCATCTATTGCATCTATTAAAAAATCTTCTATTAGGGAAATCTCTATTTGTTTGTGGTTCAAAGCTATCTGAGTCTGAAGTACCTGGGGAAGTATAGGTTTCATTTAAATCAAAAACATTTGTATGTTGCTCAGACTTTTTCCGAGAGTATATGGAATCATTTTTATAGTCATTCATATCTCTTTTGAATTTGCTGATTTTAATATTCTGTATATGTTTATTATATTCAACTAATAATTTTTCAGTCTTTTCTAAAAGTTGTTTCAAATGTGTAGTTTCTAATGTTTCTTTGATTGTAGTTTTTAAATCACTTATTTCTACCAATAATCTGCCTTGCTCAATGGTAATACTTTCTATTAGAAGTAACATAAAATCAAAAGAACATTTTGAATGTATTCCATCCCATTTTGGTTGAAATCCCTCAGGAGCAAAACCTAGTTGGGATTTCACCAAAACCCTAAAGCCTCTAGGTATTCTTTTCTGAGTTATATACTCTAATAAAGTCACAGCATGCCAATCTAGTCTGATTTCTCTTTCCTTTAGAGATTCCAGTTTATTAACAATAGTTTTAGGAATTTCAGTGGTTGTTGTCTGTCCTAAATGGTGTTTGCTCTTCACCAATGCCATAATCTGAGTTGCTTCTTCCTGGTTGATACTCAGAGCCGTCGATCTATTGTCCATAAGGAGATGGTGTTACATTGGGAACATCAGCATGTCTCAGCATGCTCACCTGTGCGGCCCGGCCCCTATTCTTAAATACCTGGTAAGGTAACCAGGAAGTGAAAGTGGGTTTCAGCATGACTGCTAATGGCAGTGGGTGAGTAAAGTATTCGTAGAGAAACACTTACGAACTACAGCCTCTGAAAAAAGAATGGAGCATTAATTTATGTTTTCCAGGGACTTAGAGGTAGGAATTAGTCCCCTCATTTGGAAGTAATAAGTTGAACAGATATTTGAAAGTTTGCTTCTTTTTGCTTTGGTACTAAAAGGAATTATTTTTCGGTCCACAGGTAATAGTGAAAATGTTAACATCCTGTGGATTAGAAGTCCCCTTGACATCTTATAAAGTAAATTTAATGCTACATTTTAGCATTGTTTGAAATAAAAAATGCTCCATATTTATTTTCAATCCTAAAAATTTATTTTTTCTTTTACAGTATTAGAGAGATTGGCTTGAAACTCTAGAGGGAGTACCCCCGACCCCATAGCAGACACATTGTGGGTAAATAAATGTATTGTGCAGGATGTTATATGTACAAAGTTTTCAGTTCAGTTCCACCTGTTTATTCAAATTTGAAATACCTGTTTGTAGCCAATTTGAGCATCTTTTGCCTGAATATAAGATTAAATATATATTTATTTTTTTATGTTACACAGAAAAGCTCCACTGTCTGATGAAGGAACAAGTGTTCTGAAATGTAGCAAAAAATATTCATTTAAGGAGCAGAAGTAAAGAAAAGTTACTATGGAAAATAAAACCAAGATTATTTATAATGGACTGGTGGTTGAGAAGTTGTTTTCCTTTTGACTTTGCTACTGCATCCATTTCATCACCTTCTCCCCAATAATTTTCAGGCATTACACAAGTCATATTGAAAGGAACCTTGGGAGACTTTTTTGGTGACACGTTTTGGATACTCCCTACAGATGGGATTTTCTAATCTCCTTAAATTTTACACCGTTTGATGAGATAAAGGAACCAAGGGTATTCTAAGCACTCTTTATAGAACACAATGTCTACGTTTGCAGAATTGGGAATATTATGGACTATAGATCTACAGCTCTGAGTATCAACCAGGAAGAAGCAACTCGTTGAATTATGGCATTGGTGAAGAGCAAATGCCATTTAGGACAAACAGCAACCACTGAAATACCTACTGTAAAACTATGGTTAACAAACTGGAATCTCTAAAGGAAAGAGAAATCAGACTAGACTGGCATGCTGTGACTTTATTAGAGTATATGACTCAGAAAAGAATACCTAGATGCTGAAGGGTTTTGGTGGAATCCCAACTATGTTTTTCTCCTGAGGGGTTTCAACCAAAATGGGATGGAATACATTCAAAATGTTCTGTTGATTTTATGTTACTTCTTATAGAAACTATTACCATTGAGAAAGGCAGATTATTGGGAGAAATAAGTGATTTAGAAACTGAAATAAAAGAAACAGTAGAAACTACACATTTGAAACAACTTTTAGAAAATATTGAAAAATCATTAGTTGAATATGATACACATATATAGAATATTAAAATCAGCAAATTCAAAAGAGATATGAATGACTATACAAATGGTACCATATACTCTTGGAAAAAGTCTAAGCAACATACTAATGTTTTTGATTTAAATGAAACCTATACTTCTCCAGGTACTTCAGACTCAGTTACTGTAGCTTTGAACCACAAACAAATTGAGATTTTCCTAATAGAAGATTTTTTAATAGATGCAATAGACACTTTAATAGGCCTTATAGAAGGTTTTTATCACCAAGGAGGTATTATGAGCAGGACTATTATGATGAAAGGAGACAAGATTGGCAACAAACAGAAATACAACAAGAGAGGGATTTTCAGGGGGGTACAGAGGAGGCAGGACCTTCTGGTTTGCGAGGAAGAGAAAGAGACGTAGGAGATGGAGAAAAAGAAAAAGAAACAGAAAAAATACATGAACTCAGGTCGAGACAACATCAAAATTAATTATCTTTAATTTATCTTCACGATTATTAAACACATTAGAGACTAAGGTATTATGATATGGCTTGTCTTTTAGTCTTACTGAGAAATTACATTCCTTTGAGTTAAAATTAGATTTAGAAAAATGTTACCGTAAGATCCGTTTGAAACATTTTTTTGAACAAGGACACAAAGCACAGAAAATGAATTAGAAAAAAGGGATATACATCTTTTAAAACAAACTTTAGGTACAAAGACCTCATTGGTCTTACACCTACGAATGTTACCAGTTATATAGAGAAGGTGAATATGGAAATAGAGAAAATCATTTCTCAGAATAAGAACAAGAAACCAAATTATAACCTCACTAGACTGGAAAAAGCAGCCATGGATAATCTTAGTACAGATTAAAACATTATTATAAAGCCAGCAGATAAGGGAGGGAGAACTGTGATTATGAATAGAGAAGATTATAGAACAGAAAGTCTACAACAACTGGCAGATGAAACCACCTATGAAAAAATTAGAAATATACCTTTTACTGATTTAAAAATAAAAATAAGGGAAATAATCATAGAGGCAAATGATAGGGGTATTATTGAACAATGGACTATGGAAGAATTAATTAATAAAACACTGAGAATTCCCATATTTTACTCTCTACCCAAAATACATAAAGGTATGGAACAACCACCAGGAAGACCTATTATATCAGGGATAAGGTCAATAACAAAACCTTTGTCAATTTTTGTGGATCATGATTGCAAACATTTGGTAGTAAATACCTGGTCTTTTCTCAAAGACAGTAAACATTGTATTCAGATTATAGAGGAACTAAATAAGTCAAATAAGGATTTAAATAATACACTACTGATGATCCTGGATGTGAAAAGCCTTTATATTTGTATTCCCCATGATGAAGGTTCATTAGCTTTAGAATTTTTTTGAACTAAAAGGGAACGTAACATACCTGACAAAGATTTTCTGTTACAACTAACTCGAATAGTTCTACAGAATAATTATTTTATTTTTGAGGATCAGGAATATTAACAAAAGACTGGGATGGCAATGGGAGCCACTTTGGCTCCCACTTATGCCAATCTTTACATGGCTCATTTTGAGAAACTGTACATAGAATCAGAAAATAATCCCTTCATATCACATAAAGTTTTATTTAAGAGATTTATTGACAATACACTGATTACAGGTATATGGGATGGCACTATACAACAAGTAGTAGAATTTAAAGATTATTTAGAAACAGCCAATAAGAATTTTACATTAAGGGCCAGATATTCAAAACTGTGTGCCAGGCAAAAAACCATTTGCGCAGGATTAGCGTGGGATTAGTGCAGGTCTGCTATATTCAAAAGGCCAAATAGCACGGGCAAACTGCATTAGCACCGGGCAAAATCATAATGTATGCAATGGGCAAACTGAGAGTGTGTGTACATGAATACAGGCACAATGTTATATTCGGTGACTAGCGCTGCGCAAAGTGGTTTTGCGTGACTTAGCGCGACACTTTGCGCAGTGCACTTTACCACCCAAGAAAAGCTTGTCTTAACCCTGGGCAATCAGCTTTGCACAACACTTTGGCTTTCGCAGTGTTTGTGTGGCTTTTGCATAGCTTTGCATGACCGTAACAAATAAATATGACACATAGACAAAGCCAAACATAGAGGGAAACATACTGCTAATTGATGGCATCACAATGATGCCATCATCTGCCACCAGTCCCAGCCATGCTAGGCAGTAAGTGGTGACCCTGCCACCAGTGGACAGCATGGCATGTGGTCATACAGCACACACCTGTGGACCACTCTTCTGTGGACACCAACAGATGCCAGCACGCACACATGCAGCACTGTGGGCATGGAGGATGTTGTGGAGAGACTGTATGGGTGACCAGGCTGTGCCACAGACCAGGTGTGGCCATAAGTCTGGGACACATCATGCAGTGTACATGGGCCAGTATAGGGAATACCCAAAACACCAGTGTGCCTTTCTGATAATATATGCCTCTCCGGCCACATACCACACAGCTGTACAACTGCCACAGCACACAAAGCCGGACATGTATATGTCACTGTGAGCATCCCATGCCAGAGGTGCAGCATCTGTGGGTCACACAACAGTGTAACAGTAATGTCCACTGTCAGTAAACACCTGCAGGTTGGGCCTGTCTCTGTGTATAGTGCAGTCATCATCACTGCCCTACACACCATAGGCAGTGCTGTGTCCACACACTACTGGCTCCCTTGCTACTGTAGTGTCTGCTGTGCACTGTAGCATGACCTACAGTGTGACAGTTGCATGCAGCACCACCACCATGAGTGCCTATGCTGTGTTGTCCCCTGGGGTAGAATATTCTATGCTATGATGTACTGTTTACATGTAGCCTACAGCTATCATCATGCACTGCCAGACTGACCTACAGGTGGAGCTGCGGTCAGACCTGGCCAGCCCCTGTACTTCCAGACTGACTTACAGCTGGCTTTGTGGGACCCTGCAGTAATGCTGGGCAAACTGCAAGCAAATCAGGGCATAATGAGATGCTAATATGGATGTTTGCCCAGAGACTACCTAAGTAGGCTCATTTGCATTTTACTTTTGAATATGGCAAAGTTTAGCACCGGGCAAATGTGTTTGCACCAGGCAAACGGTTTAGCTCCGTGCTAGACCCGTGCAAACGTGTTGGCGCTGTGCAAACAGTTCGGGGAATATTTTACAGTTTTGCATACTGTACTTTCACATATGTTGCTGCCTGCAACTGTACTGGGTCCATGCATTTGCTGGCACACACATTGGCCACATAGTTCACCTCTACCGACCTTCACATTGCTGTGCACTGTGCTGCTGTTGTAGTCTGCACTTCCTGGTTGCTATATTCAGAGCTGTCTTATCCCAGGGCTAAGTCTGCCCTGCACTCCCAGCCCACTTTGCCGGGCCTCATTCCCATGCTATATGCAGAAGCTGTTTGCCCTGGGCTATTCCTTCTGAATATAGCTTGCTTTGTGCTCCGGGCTAAGTTTGCCTGCCAGGCAGTGCTAATTTAGCCCCTTACCATGCTAAGTGACCCAATAGAAATTCCCTTTTTAGATCTCAAATTCATTAAAGAAAATGGTAATATTTTCAAAGACTTGTACAGAAAAGAGACCACCAGAAACATTGTTCTTCATGCTAAATGTTTTCATCCCACAATTTGAAATGAAATATTCCTTACAGTCAAATGTTAAGAATAAAAAGAAATAGTGGCACACAGGATAGGTGTGAAACCTATTTAGAAGATCTATCACATAGATTTCAGGAAAGAGGCTATACAGAAAGAGTTGTAAAGGATGCCAAGCAGAAAGTGCAGGAGATAACACATGATGTCCTGCTAGAAAACAAGGCTGTACGTTCAAGTCCCACCACGGATAAGATCAATGTGTCCACTCAATATTCTGAAAGTTTTGGAGCTATAAATAATATTATACTCTCAAATCGGAATATGTTGCAGACCAATGAAACTGGGTTAAAACTTTTTGAACATAGACTATGGGTCACAGCATGTAAAACTACCACTATACGTGACAAAATTAATTAGGACTCAGCATTGGAAACAAGATACTGGTGGTTCCTCTTGGTTGAAAAGTGATATCAAGGGATTTTTTCCATGTGGCAACTGTGTCCAGTGTAATAATGGTGTTAAGAGAAAATCCATAAGGAGCACTTGGGGTGATAAACAATATAATATCAGACATTTTATAACATGTAACACTGATTTTGTTGTGTATTACGTTTGTAACCCCCCCTGCAAATGGGGGTTCCTAAAAGCCTTCTAGGAGCTGCCTAAGTGCTTCCCTGCCTGCTGGCGTTTGGCGACATGCCGCTAAAGTGTGGGCACTGTGAGTGCTTGTAGAGCCTCCATTTACTGTCTCTTTAAGAGCTGCCTGCTAGCAGGCTTAATCAGTTGGAATGGGGGGACTGTGTGTTTGCCTGCTCGAGTCCCACTCGAGCTATGGTCTAATCACTCTGTTTCTGCAGTTGCTAAGAGCACAGAGGGAGCCCAATCAAAAGCTATGATTACTTCTGGGGGAAAATGTGGAGTGACAGTAAAAATGCAGTTTACCTAATCTGCCTTTCTTGCAACTTGAACTTTGGTTGTTTTGCCCCTCCATTTTGGACCTGAACTGCTGAATTGGTTCAATCAGTGTGGGGGGACCTTTAAAATGGAGTCTGCTTGGGTCAACCAGAACTTGGACTCTCACCTGGAGCCTGCCAGAAAGGGGGATGTATGGCAGGTGCTTCTGGGAAGTGTAGTTTGGACCCTGGCGCCTTTTTGCACCAATAGAGGGAGCCTGCTGTGACTGACAGAAGGAATCAGACAACCAGAACCATTTTGGATCAAGGGGAAATGTCCTGAACTGTTGCTGGCAAGCCAGATGCGAGGTGACTGAGTAAGGAGAAGGAGCTCTGTGCTGTTGCGGAGTGTAGTTCATGCGGGAAGCGCATGGGAGACCCTGAAGTTGGCCTGCAGCCATTAGAGTGTGTGAATCAGGCTAAACCCGCATTCAGAAGAGAAGGAAGGAGTGTTCAGAACTAGGCTTGCCCTGTAGAAGACCGAAGATTTGCTGAAGTGCGATCGGCCTGTCAGGGACTGCTGATGCAGGCGTGCTCCCGGTAATTTGCAGTGTTTGCGATCGGGATCGAGAAGCAGCTGCCTGGTATAGTAATTTCCTTTACATATGAATGTGTCTAGTGCTTTTGGGGATCGCGATTCTATTTCCCCTTTTGCTGTGAGTTATGAGCTGAAGCTGGAAGCTGAACTCAATTTAATCGGACTGAATCTGCCTGCTATCCAAAGCAGTTGTGCCCTGCCACGAGGGCCTTGACTCCATGCCCTGCTCTTCTGGCAATCCAGAACAACCACTTCCATCAGGTTTTCTGCTTGGGATATTGTGAGTACAAATCAGGGTAGCTCCCTGCACCCTTCATTTAATCAAAGTGTGTCCATTGATTTCTTTGTGTTTTCTTTCTACGGACTGAGCCATCCGGCTCCGGATTACAAGTTTGTGTTGTGCATATATTTTCTTCCTACAGGACCCCATCCATCTGCACCAGTCGGCCAACCCCGGGAAATGGACCTGGCTAGCCCCCACCCATCCTGGGTACCCGGAGAGTGACATTTTGGACCCTATATGTATGCACAGTACTGTGATTTGGATATTACCAAACCGAATCAACCTGATTGCCCCCTCCTGTGTTACTGTCCGCTGAATAAATCAGATTTGTTGTTATTGAACTATATGCTGTCTGTGGTGTCAGTACATATAGAAACAGCATTGCATTGTGTTTGCGCGTATTGCCTAACCTTGTTTTACAGGAGGTCCTCAGAGACAAGCTGCAAGAATCAGTCCTGAGGGTAAGTGGTTGCTGTATGTGTAAAGAGTGTGCATATGTTGGGTGTTGGGAAGGTAACTCTGGTGTACTGTGTGAGCCACTAGTGGGAACAAAGGGGGGGTCACAGTGTCCGAGAGGGCTGTACCCAAGCTAGTTTAATCACTATCAACCCTGACCTCTGGGTGGAGGCACCCGCTATTGGACCTAGGCCCCTTAACCTGTCACTAGTTACACAGGCAGGGGTAGTAGCCCTTGGGATAGCACTACCTAGGTGTTACATCTTGGAGGCACCATTGGGATTAGTGTCCTCTAGTGGCCACATGAGAGAATTATCCTGATATGTTCAATTTAGGAGAAAAAATGGAGGGGCTTACTACACCCAAGCTAAAAATTGCCCCCCATAAGCTAATGGTGCACAAGTTGATGGGGTGGAGCAAAGCTGAGGAGATAGACCCCCAAAAGGCTACCCTGCTGTTGGATGTCCCCTTAGGGACTAACAATGCTGACATTGTGTCCACTGTAGAACATGTTAAGTGCATGGGTAACGTTGAAGTAAGGGGACAAGATGCTGATTTATTTGAACAAACTATGCTAGTGCTGCTCTCACGTAGTTCCCCAATAGACCCTGAGAAGGTACCACCTATAATTCTGCCTGAAGGTGCCCAGAAGGGATGGAGGGTCATTCACTTACATAGTGGTCTGGCCACCCCAGGGAAGTCTCCTAGTACCGATGGGTTTAAAGAGAAGCTGCTCAAGCTGTTAGCATCAGAAGGGAAAACTACCCAATAGCTGTTAAAAGTGTTAGACCTGTCAGGGGAACACATGCCCTTGCATTCCCCAACCACCTCCCCTGTGTCCCCCAAGAGCTCCCTAATAGCTGCCTCCCCATCATAATTCCCCCGATACAGCTGAACTCCTATAGAAGGCTCAGACTTTTCTCCGGTAGTGTCCAAGTGCCTTCGAGGGAGGATGATTTAGAGACCTGTATAGACTGTGCTACCCCTTTAGTGCAGGAATGGCAATGTTCAGAGGGGGAAAGAGGAAGTGCTTGATGGAGAGTTTGAGTGGCCCTGCCCTGGAAGCCATCCATTTTCTACATGCCACTAGTCCAGAGGTTACTGCAGTAGAATACCTCTCTGCCTTGGAGGGGGTGCATGGCAGCACAGAATCAGGGGATGATTTATTGTGGAAATTCAAATCAGCTAAATAGTGGAACTATGAAAAGTTGTCTGCCTTTGTCACTAGGATAGAGAGGGCTCTGCAGAGGGCCCACAGAAAAGGGGGAGTGCCGGCCCAAGAATTAAACCGGGTCAGATTAGATCACATCCTGAAGTCAGCTAGATTTTCAAGTGTAATGATCTTGAAGCTCAAATTGCACGACAGGATGGCAAGCCCTCCCAAATACAGTCATTTAATGAAAGAAATTTGTCAGATTGAAACTGATGAAGAGGGCTGGGAGCCCTGTGTTGGGGCTGTGAACACTTGTCAGACCCCTGAAAGGAGTGATTCAGATGAGGCCCAACAGTTGAGGGAAATGATTAAAGAATTGACTGAGGTAGCCAGAGAACCAGATTTGTATCAGGCTTCCCCTGAGCCCAAAAGTGGAGTGGGAGTGCATGCTGTTTCCCCTGAGACCCGGATCAAGGGTAACTTGCTACCAGAGTTATGAGAGTTGAGACCGATGGTGGGGGAGCTGCAAAGAATTGCCCTAACCCCCAACCGTAGTGGAGATTCAGAAGTTCAAAAGTGTAGGCCCCCAGTCCAAGAAGAGCCTCATCGAGCCTCAGAGGTGCCTCAACTGAGAAGGGACTCCCCACCCTTCAAAAATTCTAGAGAAACTATGTTCTGCTACCATTGTGAGGAGGACAGGCATTTCCAGTCAGTCTGTCACTTGCCAGAGAACTTGAGAAAGTTTACTAATAGGTTGGTGGCCTTGCATCGCAGGGCTAATGCACAGCCACCAGGGGGAGCTGCTCGAAAAAGTTATGTCACCAGGGCCAATGCCCAATCAACACCCAGGTCAGTGCCGCCAGAATGGTCTGAAGTGGTGGGTCCTTCCAAGGAGACCACTGTAAAGGTGAATGGAGTGTCTACAAGAGCTGTATTAGACAGTGACTCCCAAGTGACAATTATGTTCCAGGATTGGTATCAGAAGCATTTGTCTGATGTGCCCCTGCAACCATTGGAAGGACTGCATGTCTGGGGTTTAAGTGAGAAGGCCTACCCCCACTCTGGCTATATCCGAATTTGGTTGTCTTTCCCCATCTCTGTGGCTGAAGTGGCAGAGCAAGTGGAAACCCTGGCCCTAGTATGTCCCCCTACTGGACTGTATGATGGGGTTCCTCTACTAATTGGGACGAATGTGCATATGTTTGGACTGTTGGCGCAGTTGTGTTATGAAAAACAGGGGTCACGGATGGGTAGAGCTTTATGAATTCCGGCCTTGATCAAGAAGGCTTAAGAGGCACAGAGAGATGCTAAGAAAGTGGACCCAGAGGAACCCGTTGGAATTGTCTGGAAAAAGGATCCTGAGTCTCTGATCCTGGCACCAAATGCCCAGTGTACCTTACAGGGGGAGGTCCATATCAGAAAGGATGTGAAAAATAAAATACTTATGCTGGATGCACCAGGCGATGGAAAATTTCCGGAAGGACTGCTGGTCAAGCCTACTGTTTTGCCTGCCAGAGACCATGCTTATGCCAGAAGGGTAATGGTTCAAGTTCGTAATGTGTCTAATAGAGAGAGTCAACTAAATAGAGGTTGCACCCTGGCTAGTGTACATTGTGCAGATACTGCAGTGTTACCCAGTAACAAATGTTCAGGGAAGAATGACAGAGTGACGCCCAACTTGTTCGATTTCAGTGACTCCCTGTTGCCAGCTGAATGGAAAGTGACAATCAGTGAGAAGCTTGCCCAGAGAGACCAGGTGTTTTCTTTAAAGGAATGGGACATAGGATGTGTGCAAGGAGCTGAGCACCATATCCGGCTGCATGATGAAAGGCCATTTCGTGAATGGTCTCGATGCCTTGCACCTGCTGACATAGATGATGTGAGATGGCATCTGCAAGAGATGCTTGCTGCTGGTGTAATACAAGAATCCAGAAGCCCATATGCTTCACCTATCATGGTAGTGAGAAAAAGAATGGGACAGTAAGGATGTGTGTGGATTATCGCACCTTGAACTGGCAGACTATCCCTGATCAGTATACAATGCCCTGCATTCAGGATGCTTTAGACTGCCTGAACAGTAGCAAGTGGTTCTCAGTGTTGGATCTTCGCAGTGGGTACTACCAGATCCCGATGGCCCGAGAAGACTGTGAGAAGACAGCTTTTATCTATCCGCTTGGTTTCTATCAGTTCATGAGGATGCCTCAAGGGATTTCAGGTGCCCCAGCCACTTTTCAATGACTGATGGAGCATGCAGTGGGGGGACATGAACTTATTTGAGTGCCTGGTGTACCTAGATGATGTTATTGTGTTTGGCAGCTCACTGCAGGAACATGAGAGCAGATTGTTCAAGGTGTTGGACCGACTGGAAGACTTTGGCCTTAAGCTATCCATCGATAAATGTCATTTCTTCCAAACCTCTGTAAAGTATGTGGGACACATAGTGTCCACTGAGGGAATAGAAACAGACCCAAGTAAAGTTGAGGCCTTGACCACCTGGCCACAGCCCTACAATCTGCAAAGATGCCTGGGATTCTGTGACTACTATCGCCAATTCATCAAGGACTATTCCAGAGTGATTCGTCCTCTACTTAATCTTACTCAAGGTTACCCTTCTACCAACAAAAAATATAAGAGGTCTGTTTCTCCTGAGACTGAGAGAGTGTATTTCCGTCCTAATGAAGTTTTTGGGGCAAGATGGACACCTGATTGTGAAGCTGCTTTTCATGAGATTATATACCAATTTACTCATGCTCCTGTCCTTGCATATGCAGATCCGGCCAAACCCTATGTCCTACACACTGATACTAGCGTGCAAGTTTTGGGGGCTGTGTTGTTCCAGGAGCACGAGAATGGCCTGAGACCAGTGGCCTTTGCCAGCAGAAGTCTAACCCCATCTGAAAAGAACTATCCTGTGCATATATATAAGTTAGAGTTTCTAGCTTTGAAGTGGGCCATTGTCGACCAATTCCATGAGTACTTGTATGGGGCTAAGATACTGGTAAAAATTGATAATAATCCTTTGACCTACATGCAGACTTCAGCCAAGTTGGATGCTACTGGCCATAGGTGGCTTTCCGCATTAGCTACATATAATTATGCTGTTGAATACAGAGCAGGCCTGAACCACATAGATGCTGATGCTCTTTCTCAGAGGCCTGTTTCCCGAAATGACTGGGTCAGGCTGTCAGAACCTGATATTTGAGCACTCTGTCAGAAGTTTGACAGGGAGGAACAAATGTCCACGGACACAGTGGACTGTCTGGTGGATTGTTTGCGGCCCTCTGAGAAATGCATACCTGCTGCTTATTGCCACTTTTCTGCATTAGACATTGGTGCACTGCCTCAGCTGGACAATGACAGTATTCAGCTGGCTCAATCCAGAGATCCCATGATCAAATCAGCTCTAGAAGCCCTCTACGCAGGGAGAGATGTATCCAAGTTACGCTCCACTGATTTGAGAACTGCATTGTTGTACAAGGAAGGTCTTAATTTGAAACTGATTAATCGACTGTTATACAGAGAAACAGTAGACAGAGAGGGACAAATAGACAAACAACAGCTAGTTTTGCCCACCACTTTCAGAAACTTGGTATTAAGGTCCCTACACAACCACATGGGGCACCTTGGTATAGACAGAACACTTGACTTGGTGAAATCCAGATCTATTGGCCTAAAATGGGGGCTGATGTTGAGCAACACATTTAAACTCAGGGTCACTGCCACAGAGGAAAGCGCACACAGAGGGCTTCCCTTGTTAACATCTACCACCAGCCTCATGGAACCTGGTTTGCATGCTGACTTTCTGAGTTTGGAGCCAGATCAAAAGAAATATTAGTAATGTGCTAGTGGTCACTGACCATTTTATGAGGTATGCCCAAGCTTTTCCCAACAAGGACCAGAAGGCCTCCACCGTGGCAAAGGCACTAGTAGAAAACTTTTTTGTTCACTATGAGGCTCCACAAAGAATCCTATCTGATCAAGGGAGAGACTTTGAGAGTCGTTTGATTAAATAGATGCTTTCTCTGTGGGGAGTACAAAAGTCCAGAACCACCCCTTATCACCCCCAAGGGGACCCACAGCCTGAACGTCTTAACCACACACTGTTGGACATGCTGGGCACCCTCCACCCAAAGGACAAGCCCAGATGGAGCCAGCAAATTAGCACCTTGGTACATGCCTACAACTCCACCAAAAGTGATGCCACTGGGTTCTCCCCCTACTGCTTTATGTTTGGAAGAGAGTCCCAACTACCTGTAGATGTTTGTTTTGTAGTTTCTCCTGATGGGGTTCGAGCTGTTAATTATTTACAGTATGTGCAAAAGTTAAAGGCTCAGCTGAATCATGCATACCAACTGGCTCAAACCATGGCTGCCAAAAGAAATCTGGCTGACAAAGTAAGGTATGATAAAAAGGTGAAGGCACAGGAACTCCTGGAGGGAGATCGTGTATTCCTAAGAAATCTGGGACTGCATGGCAAACACAAGATTGCTGACAGGTGGCATCATCTCCCTCACATTGTAGTGGGCAAACTGGATGATCTGCCTGTGTGCAAAGTAAGGCCTGAAAATAATTCAAGAGATGTTAAGACAATGCATCGGAATCATTTTCTGCCCATTGGCCAAATATTGATTGAGTCTGAGCCCCCAGAAAGTGCACCCCCTGGACAGGTGACCAGAGCTGCTGCTAAGCAAAGGCAGAGAAAGTCTGCACCTACAGATGCTGAGTTAAAGTTTTCTCCCCAGCCAATCCCAGTTGAAAATGACTGTCAGTCAACCTCAGAGGAATGTCAATGCAACTTTGGGTACTACCCTTCTTATGAACTGAGTCAATTGTTTCAAGGCAATCCCCTAGTCAATTATGGAGATGAAGCTGGGCCTTCTGAACTGCCTAAGCACCCAGCTTTGTTCTTGGAGCCAATGCTCCCAGAAAGTGAAGTGCAGAGTATCAAGTCAGATGACATGGAATCACTGTGCATGGTGGACTTGTATGAGCATTCAGAGGAGGAAAATGATGAACTGGGACAGGCTGGTGATATACCAGAGCAAGAAGAGTATTTTGAGTGCCCTGATGGTTCACTGCCAGTGTCAGAAAACTCTCCATGTGCGCCAAGTGTTGTGGGCTCAGATATTGAAAATCCTGGAACTGAAAGTGCCCCAAGTTCTAGCCTCTCTACCCCAATAAATACTCCCCTGACAAGTAAAGATAGTGTTGACAGTGAGGTTCAAAGTGCAGAAACTGTAACAGTTCCCCCTAGAAAGACTGGTTGAGCTGTGAAGCCTGTAGTGTGCTTAAGCTACGATTCCCCCAGACCAGTGGATTGCCTCTCAATGTGGTCCATAAAGGGAGTGTATGTGTCCGAGGCTCATTGCAAACTGAGAATACAGTGCTAAGTCAGATTACTTGTTTGCCCTCTAGTATGGTGTCCCTGCTGCATCCAGCCCAAGGTAACTGACAAGGAAGGACCCCTCTCTCCAGGTTTCATGTGCAGAGAATAATGACCTGATAGCAACTGTATTGTATGTATAATGTTATGTAGCCTGTTGTAAGCTGTATAGTACAGAATAAGTGCGTATATAACAAGGTTTAATATTGGACTGTTGTTTAAAAGATGCAAGTCTAAACTGTTGGTGATATAAATACTAAGTGATAATCTGCACTAAAAAGTGTTATAAAGGTACCTACTTGACATGGACACCAAGTTTTTTCAGGCCAGGAAGGGTGTAACACCCCTGCAAATTGGGGTTCCTAAAAGCCTTCTAGGAGCTTCCTAAGTGCTCCCCTGCCTGCTGGCATTCAGCGACATGCCACTTAAGTGTGGGCACTGTGAGTGCTTGTAGAGGCTCCATTTACTGTCTCTTTAAGAGCTGCCTGCTAGCAGGCTTAATCAGTTGGAATGGGGGGACTGTGTGTTTCCCTGCTCGTGTCCCGCTCGAGCTGTGGTCTAATCACTCCATTTCTGCATTCGCTAAGAGCACAGAGGGAGCCCAATTGAAAGCTACGATTAGTTCTGGGGGAAAATGTGGAGTGACAGTAAAAATGCAGTTTCCTAACCTGCCTTTCTTGCAACTTGAACTCTGGTTGTTTTGCCCTCCATTTTGGACCTGAACTGCCAAATTGGTCCAATCAGTGTGGGACCTTTAAAATGGAGTCTACTTGGGCCACCTAGAACGGACTCTCACCTGGAGCCTGCAAAAGGGGATGTATGGCAGGTGCTTCTGGGAAGTGTAGTTTGGACCCTGGCGCTTCTTTGCACAATAGAGAACCTGCTGTGTCTGACAGAAGGAATCAGGAAACTGGAACCATTTTGGATCAAGGGGAAATGTCCTGAACTGCTGCTGGCAAGACAGATGTGAGGTGACTGAGTAAGGAGAAGGAGCTCTGTGCTGTTGCAGAGCGTAGTTCGCACGAGAAGCATGTGGGAGGCCCTGAAGTTGGCCTGCAGCTGTTAGAGTGTGTAAATTGGGCTGAACCCACATTCGGAAGAGAAGGAAGGGCGTTCAGAACCAGGCTTGCCTATAGAACACCGAAAATTTGCTGAAGTGCGATCGGCCTGTCGAGGACTGCTGAAGCTGGTGTGCTCCCGGGTAATTTGCGGTGTTTGCGATCGGGATCAAGAAGCAGCTGCCTGGTATAGTAATTTCCTTTACATACGAATGTGTCTAGTGCTTTTGGGGGTTTAGCGATTCTATTTCCCCTTTTACCGTGAGTTGTAAGCTGAAGCTGCAAGCTGAACTCAATTTAATCGGACTGAATCTGCTTGCTATCCAAAGCAGTTGTGCCCTGCCATAAGGGCCTTGACTCCATGCCCTGTTCTTCTGGCAATCCAGAACAACCACTTCCATCAGGTTCTCTGCTTGGGGTATTGTGAGTACAAATTGGGGTAGCTCCCTGCACCCTTCATTTAATCAAAGTGTGTCAACTGATTTCTTTGTGTTTTCTTTCACAGACTAGGCCATCTGGCTCCAGATTACAAGTGTGTATTGTACATATATTTTTCTTCCTACAGGACCCCATCCATCTGCATAGACGGCCAACCCGGGCAATGGACCTGGCTAGCCCCCATCCTGGGTACCCAGAGGTGACATTTGGAACCTATATGTATGCAAGTACTGTGATTTGGATGTTGCTGAACTTGAATCAACCTGATTGCCCTCTCAACATGTTACTGTCCCTAGACAAATCAGGTTTGTTGTTATTGAACTATATACTTGTCTGTGGTGTCAGTACATGTAGACACAGCATTGCATTGTGTTGTACGTTTGCCTAACCTTGTTTTAGAGGTTCCTCAGAGCGATGCTGCAAGATCAGTCCTGAGGGTAAGTGGTTGCTGTATGTGTAATAGTATGCATATGTGGGGTATTGGAAGAGTAACTCCTGTATCTACTGTGTGGGCCATGAGTAGGAACAAAGGGGGTCACAGTGTCCCAGAGGGCTGTACTCGAGCTAGTTTAACTACTATCAACCCTGACTTCTGGGTGGAGGCACCCACCATTGGACCTAAGACCCTTAACCTGTCACTAGTCACCCAGGCAGGGGTAGTAACCCTTGGGATAGCACCATCTAGGGGTTACATCTTGGAGGCACCACTGGGATTAGCGTCCTCTAGTGGCCACGTGAGAGAATTACCCCAATAAGTTCAATTTAGGAGAAAAAATGGAGGGGCTTACTACGCCCAAGCTAAAAATTGCCCCCCATAAGCTAATCATGCACAAGTTGATGGGGTGGAGTGAAGCTGAAGAGATAGACCCCCAAAAGGCTATCCTGCTGTTCGATGTCCCCTTAGGAACTAACAATGCTGACATTGTGTCCACTGTAGAATATGTTAAGTGCATGGGCAATGTTGATGTAAGGGGACAAGATACTGATTTATTTGAACAAACTGTGCTAGTGCTGCTCTCAAGTAGTTCCCCCAGAGACCCTGAGAAGGTACCACCTATGATTCTGCCTGAAGGTGCCCAGAAGGGATGGAGGGTCATTCACTTACATAGTGGTCTGGCCACCCCAGGTAGGTCCCTTTGTACCAATGGGTTCAAAGAGAAGCTGCTCAAGCTGTTAGCATCAGAAGGGAAAACTGCCCAAGAGTTGGTAAAAGTGGTAGGCCTGTCAGGGATACATGCCCTAGCATTTCCCCAACCACCTCCCCTGCTATTGCCCCAAAAGAGCTCTAATAGCTGCCTCCATCATAATTCCCTGATACAGCTGGACTCCTATGAAGGTTCAGACTTTTCTCGGTAGTGTCCCAGTGCCTGGAGAAGATGATTAGAGACCTGTATAGACTGCTACCCCTTTGGTGCAGAGATGGCAATGCTCAGAGGGAAAAAAAGAGGCGGCAGTGGAGGTTTGAGGCCCTGCCCTGAAGCCATCCATTTTCTACATGCCACCAGTCCAGAGGCTACTGCAGTAGCAATGACCTCTGCCCTGGAGGGTGTAGCAGCACAGAATCAAGGGATGATTTATTGTGGAAATTTAAGTCAGCTAAATAGCAGAAATATGAAAAATTGTCTGCCTTTGTCACTAGGACAGAGAGGGCTCTGCAGAGGGCCCACAGAAAAGGGGGAGTGCCTGCCTAAGAGTTGAACCAGGTCAAATTAGACCACATCCTGAAGTCAGCTAGATTTTCAAGTGTAATGATCTTGAAGCTCAAATTGCAAGACAGGATGGCAAGCCCTCCTGAGTACAGTCATTTAATGAAAGAAATTCATGAGATTGAAACTGATGAAGAGGGCTGGGAGCCCTGTGCTGGGGCTGAGAACATTGTCAGACCCTGAAAAGAGTGATTCATATGAAACCCAACAGTTGAAAATTGATTAAGACACAGCTGAGATAGCCAGAGAACCAGCAATCTGTATCAGGCTCCCCCTGGCCCCAAAAGTGGAGTGGGAGTGCATGCTGTTTCCCCTGAGACTTGGATCGAGGTAACACTAGCAGAGATATAAAAATTGAGGCGATGCTGGGGGCTGAAAAGAACCTAACCCCCACCATAGTGGAGATTCCAAAGTTCAAAGATGTAGGCCCCAGTCCAAGAAGAGCCTCATCGAGCCTCAGAGTGCCTCAACTGAGAAAGGTCTCCCCACCCTCCAAAAATTCTACAGAAACTAGTTCTGCAACCTTGTGGGAGGACAGACATTTCCAACCAACATGTAAGCTTGACAGAACTGAGAAAGGTTACTAATAGGTTGGTGGCGCTTGCATCACTGGGGCTAATGCACGACCACTAGGGAGGCTGCTCGAAAAGTTATGCCACCAGGGCCAATGCCCAATCAGCACCCAGGTCAGGTGCCACCAGAATGGTCTGAAGTGGTGGGTCCTTCCAAGAGACCACTGTAAAGGTGAATGGAGTGTCTACAAGGCTGTATGAGACAGTGGCTCCCCAAGTGACAAGTATGTTCCAGGATTGGTATCAGAAGCATTTGTCTGATGTGCCCCTGCAACCATTGGAAGGACTGCATGTCTGGGGTTTAAGTGAGAAAGCCTACCTCTGGCTATATCCGGGTGGTTGTCTTTTCCCCCACCTCTGTGGCTGGAGTGTGAGCAAGTGGACCTAGCCCTAGTCTGTCCCCCTGGACTGTATGATGGGGTTCCTCTACTAATTGGAATGAATACATATATGTTTGGACTGTTGGGCATGATTGTGTTATGAAAAACAAGGGTCACGGATGGGTAGAGCTTTATGAATTCTGGCCTTGATCAAGAAGGCCTAAGACGCACAGAGAGATGCTAAGAAAGTGGACCCAGAGGAACCCGTTGGAATTGTCTGGAAAAAGGATCCTGAGTCTCTAATTATGGTGCCAAATGCCCAGTGTACCTTACAGGGGGAGGTCCGTATCAGAAAGGATGTCAAGAATAAAATACTTATGCTGGATGCACCAGGCGATGGAAAATTTCCGGAAGGACTGCTGGTCAAGCCTACTATTTTGCCTGCCAGAGACCATGCTTATGCCAGAAGGGTAATGGTTCAAGTTCGTAATGTGTCTGATAGAGAGAGTGTCGACTAAATAGAGGTTGCACCCTGGCTAGTGTACATTGTGCAGATACTGCAGTGTTACCCAGTAACAAATGTTAGGGAAAGAATGACAGAGTGGCGCCCGACTTGTTCGTTCAGTGACTCCCGTTGTCAGCTGAATGGAAAGTGACAATCAGTGAGAAGCTTGCCCAGAGAGAGACCAGGTGTTTTCTTTAAAGGAATGGGACATAGGATGTGCAAAAGAGCTGAGCACCATATCCGGCTGCATGATGAAAACTATTGAGAAGCGGTCTCGATGCCTGCCACCTGCTGACATAGATGATGTGAGATGGCATCTGTGAGATGCTTGCTGCTGGTGTAATACAAGAATCCAGAAGCCCATATGTACCTATCATTAGTAGTGAGAAAAAAGAATGGGACAGTAAGGATGTGTGTGGATTATCGCACCTTGAACTGGCAGACTATCCCTGATCAGCATACAATGCCCTGCATTCAGGATGCTTTAGACTGCCTGAACAGTAGCAAGTGGTTCTCAGTGTTGGATCTTTGCAGTGGGTACTACCAGATCCCGATGGCCCGAGAAGACTGTGAGAAGACAGCTTTTATCTATCCGCTTGGTTTCTATCAGTTCATGAGGATGCCTCAAGGGATTTCAGGTGCCCCAGCCACTTTTCAATGACTGATGGAGCGTGCAGTGGGGGACATGAACTTATTGGAGTGCCTGGTGTACCCAAATGATGTTATCGTGTTTGGTAGCTCACTGCAGGAACATGAGAGCAGATTGTTCAAGGTGTTGGACCGACTGGAAAACTTTGGCCTTAAGCTATCCATCGATAAATGTCATTTCTCCCAAACCTCTGTAAAGTATGTGGGACACATAGTGTCCACTGAGAATAGAAACAGACCCAAGAAGTAAAGTTGAGGCCTTGACCACCTGGCCTGACACCACAATCTAAGAACTGCAAAGATTCCAGGATTCTGTGGCTACTATACGCAGTTCATCATGGACTGTTCCCAGGGTAATTGCGTCCTCTACTTAATCTTACTCAAAGATTATATAACAAAATATGAAGGTCGGTTTCTCCTGGGATATCTCCATCTAATGAAGTTTTGGGGCAAGATGGACACCTGATTAGCAAGCTTCTTTTCATGAGATTATACCAACCTCATGCTCTGTCCTTGTATATGCAGATCCGGAAAAACCCTATGTCCTACACTGATACTAGCTTGCAAGTTTTGGAGGCTGTGTTGTTCCAGAACACGAGAATGGCCTGGACCAAGTGGCCTTTGCCAGAAGAGTCAGCCCCATCTGAAAAGAGCTTTCACATGCATATATAAGTTAAGTTTCTAGCTTTGAAGTGGGCCATTGTCGATAATTCCGAGTACTTATATAGAACTAAGGATACTGGTAAATTGATAATAATCCTTTGACCTATGTAAGACTTCAGCCTAACTTGGATGCTACTAGCCATAGGTGGCTTCCGCATTAACTACATATGATTACGCTGTTGAATACAGAGCAGGCCCTGAACACATAGATGCTGATGCTCTTTCTAAGGACCCTGTTTCCCGAAATGACTGGGTCAGACTGTCAGAACCTGATATTTGAGCACTCTGTCAAGTTTGACCAGGAGGAACAAATATCCACAGACACAGTGGACTGTCTGGTGGATTGTTTGCAGCCCTCTGAGAAATGCATACCTGCCTTAGTGCCACTTTACTGCATTAGACATTGGTGACTGCCTCAATGGACAATGACAGTATTCAGCTAGCTCAATCCCAAGATCCATGATCAAATCAGCTCTAGAAGCCCTCTACACAGGAAAGATGTATCAAGTTACGCTCCACTGATTTGAGAACTGCATTGTTGTACAAGGAAGGTCTTAATTTGAAACTGATTATCAACTGTTATACAGAGAAACAGTAGACAGAGGGGGACAAATAGACAAACAACAGCTAGTTTTGTCCACCACTTTCAGAGACTTAGTATTAAGGTCCCTACATAACCACATGGGGCACCTTGGTATAGACAGAACACTTGACTTGGTGAGATCCAGATCTATTGACCTAAAATGGGGGCTGATGTTGAGCAACACATTCAAACTTGTAGTCGCTGCTTAAGAGGAAAGCCTTGCAACAGAGGACTTCCCCTTGTTAACATCACCACACACACCCCCATGGAGCTGGTTTGTATTGACTTTCTGAGTTTGGAGCCAGATCAAAGAAATATTAGTATTGTGTGCTAGTGGTCACTGACCATTTTATGAATATGCCAAAGCTTTCCACCAAGGACAGAAGGCCTCCACAATAGCAAAAAGTACTAGTAGAAAACATTTTGTTCACTATGGGGCTCACAAAAATCATATCTGATCAAGGAGACTTTGAGGTCGTTTGATTAAATAGATGCTTTCTCTGTAGGGAGTGCAAAAGTCAGAACCACCTTACACCACCCCAGGAGACCCACAGCCTGAGCGTTTTAACGCACATGTTGGACATGCTGGGCACCCTCACCCAAGACACAAGCCCAGATGGAGCCAGCAAATTATAGCACCTTAATGCGTACCTACAACTGCACCAAAAGTGATGCCACTGGGTTCTCCGCCTACTGCTTTATGTTTGGAAGAGAGGCCCAACTACGGTAGATGTTTGTTCGTAGTTTCTCCTGATGGAGTTCAGAGCTGTTAATTATTTACAGTATGTACAAAGTTACAAAACTCAGCTGAATCATGCATACCAACTGGCTGAAACCATGGCTACAAAAGAAATCTGGCCGACAAAGTAATATGATAAAGGTGAAGGCACAAGGAACTCCAGGAGGAGATCATGTATTGCTAAAGAAATCTGGGACTGCATAGCAAACACAAGATTGCAGACAGGTGGCATCATCTCCCTCACCTTGTAGTGGGCAAACTGGACAATCTGCCTGTGTGCAAAAGTAAGGCGTGAAAATAATTCAAGAGATGTTAAGACAATGCGCCGAATCATTTCTGCCCATTAGCCAAATATTGATTGAGTCGAGCCCCAAAAGTGCACCCCTGGACAGGTGACCCAAGCTGCTGCTAAGCAAAAAGCAGAGAAAGTCTGCACCTACAGATGCTGAGTTAAGGTTTCTCCCGCCAATCCCAGTTGAAAATGACTGTCAGTTGAGCTCAGAAGATGTCAATGCAACTTTGGGTACTACCCTTCTTATGAACTGAGTCCAATTGTTTCAAAGACATCCCTAGTCAATTATGGAGATGAGCTGGGCCTTCTGAACTGACTAAGCCCCCAGCTTTGTTCTTGGAGCCAATGCTCCCAGAAGTGAAGTGCAGGTATCAAGTCAGATGACATGGAATCACTGTGCATGAGTGGACTATATGAGCATTCAGAGGAAAAACGATGAACTGGGACAGACTGGTGATATACCAGAGCAAGAAGAGTATTTTGAGTGCCCTGATGGTTACCACCAGTGTCAGAAAACTCTCCATGTGCACTAAGTGTTGTGGGCTCAGAGATTGCAAATCCTGGAACTGAAAGTACCCCAAGTTCTAGCCTCTCTACCCCAATAAACACTCCCCTGACAAGTAAAGACAGTGTTGACATTGTGGTTCAAAGTGCAGAAACTATAACAGTTCCCCCTAGAAAGACTGGTTGAGCTGTGAAGCCTGTAGTGTGCTTTAGCTACGATTCCCCTTCCCGGAGGCTAGTGGGTTGCCTCTCAAGTATGGTCACAAAGGGATAGAGTGTGTCCCAGGCTAGACTTGCAAACTGAGAATAGGTGCTAACTCCAGATTGTTTTGCCCTCTAGTATGAGTGTCCCAGCAACCAGCCCCAAGGTAACTGACAGGAAAGCCCCTCTCCATGTTTCATGTGTGGAAGTAATGAACTGATAGTAAGCTGTATTGTATGTATAATGTTGTGTAGCCTGTAGTAAGCTGTATAGTACAGAATAAGTGTATATAACAAAACTTTAATATGTTGACTGTTGTTTAAAGGATGAAATCTAAACTGTTGGTGATATAAATGGGTGATAATCTGCTTTAAAATGTTATAAAGGTACCTACCGACATGGACAGGTTTTCCAGGCCAGGAAGGGTGTAACCCCCTGCAAATGAGGGTTCCAAACCTAGGCTGCCTAAGTTTCCCTGCTTGCTGGCATCCAGCGTATGCACTTAAGTGTGGGCACTGTGGTGCATGAGGCTCCATTTACTTCTCTAAGCGCCTGCTAGCAGGCCCAATCAGTGGAATGGGGACTGTGTGTTTCCCGTGTCCCGCGAGGCTAGTCTAATCCTCCACTTCTGCATTCGCTAAAACACAGAGGGCCAATTGAAAGCTACGTTGGTTCTGAAATGTGGAGTGACACAAAAGTAGTTGCCTAACCTGCCTTTCTTGCAACAGACTTTGGTTCTTTACCTCCACTTTGGACCTGAACTACCAAGTGGTCCAATCAGGTGGGGGACCTTTAAAATGGGTCTCTTGGGCCAACCAGAACTGGACTCTCACTGAGCCTGCAGAAAGGATGTATGGCAGGTGCTTCTGGAAGTAGTTTAACCTAGCACTTTTTGCACCAATAGAGATCACTGTGTCTGACAGAGAATCAGGCAACCAGAACCATTTTGGATCAGAAATGTCTGAACTGTGCTGGAAGCCGATGTGAAGTGACTGAGTAAGGAGAAGGAGCTCTGTACTGTTGCGGCGGATTACATACAGGCATGTAGAGACCCTAAGTTGTGCAGCTGTTAGAGTGTGGTGGGCTGAACACATTCGAAAGAAGGAAGATGTTCAGACCAGGCTTGCCTATAGAAGACGAAGATTTGCTGAAGTCGTCGGCCTGTAGGACTGCTGATGCTGGTGTGCTCAGGCCAATTTACGGTGTTGCAATGGGATCAAAGCAGCACTGGTATAATATTCTTACATAGATGTTCTAGTGCTTTTGGGGATCAAATTCTATTTCCCTTTTACAATGAGTTGTGAGCTGAAGCTGGGCTGACTCAATTTAATGGACAGATCCACTATCAGCAGTTGTGCCCACTCCGAGGCCTTGACTCATACCCTGTTCTTCTGGCAATCAGAACAACCACTTCCATCAGGTTCTCTGCCCAGGTATTGTGAACAAATGGTAGCTCCTGCCTTATCTAATCAAGTGTCACTGATTTCTTTTGTTTTCTTTCTCAGGACTGAGCCATCTGGCTCCAGTTACAAGTGTGTGTGCATATTTTATTCACAGAAACTCATCTCTGCTCGCTGTCAACCAGGCAACAGACCTGGCTAGCCCCATTACGTAACCAGAGGTGACATTTTGAACCCTATATGTATGCAAATACTGTGATTTGGATATTGCTGAACCGAATCAACCTGATTGCCCTCTCCATGTTACTGTCCCCTGAACAAATCAGATTTGTTGTTATTGAACTATATGCTGTCTGTGGTGTCAGTACATATAGAAACAACATTGCATTGTGTTTGGGCATATTGCCTAACCTTGTTTTTAGGAGTTCCTCA
Source organism: Neoceratodus forsteri (assembly GCA_016271365.2). Classification (NCBI taxonomy): domain Eukaryota; kingdom Metazoa; phylum Chordata; order Ceratodontiformes; family Ceratodontidae; genus Neoceratodus; species Neoceratodus forsteri. The sequence continues at coordinate 1,114,819,009 of CM028130.1, forward strand.
GATACATGCTGCAAGAATCAGTCCTGAGGGTAAGTGGTTGCTGTATGTGTAAGGGTGTGCATATGTGGTATTGGGAAGGTAACTCCTGTGTACTGTGTGGGCCACTAGTAGGAACAAAGGGGGGGTCAGTGTCCCAGAGGGCTGTACCGAGCTAGTTTAACCGCTATCAACCTTGACCTCTGGGTAGAGGCACCGCATTGGACCTATGCCCTTAACCTGTCACTAGTCACCCAGGCAGGGTTAGTAGCCCTTGGGATAGTGCCACCTAGGGGTTACACATTTATTGCCCAATTGATTTATATTATATTGGTGAAACCACTAGAGCTTTAAAACAGTGAAATTCAGAAAATAAAAGCAATATTGAAGGGGTGATTTAAGATCCCCTTTAGCTAGACACTTTATGGAAAGACAGCATCAAATTTCTTCTTTAAAATTTTTTGACATTGAAAAAATACATGAATTCTTTAGAGGGGCAATAGGGAAACAACCTTATTAAGATGTAAAGCATGGTGGATTTTCACTTTAAAAACACATCAACGTAGGTATGGACTTAATGAAAATTTGAACTGGACCAGTTTTGACTAAGAGACTTCTATGTTAGCCACTTTCTCTTTTGGACCATGATCTTGTCAAGTCTGATACCCTTCTCATATCCACTTTTCCTACCTAATTCAGTTCGATTTATATTTATGATTTTGTTTTGCAACAGTTTCTTGTGCAAGGACTGTTTTCTTTCAATTTCCTCCTCTCTTTTTCCCCCCATCTTTCCTTCCTTCTCTTCCATTTTTCCTCCTCTCCCCATCTTCCTTTTTACTTTTGTAAATGTATAAAACTTGTTCTCTCTAAATGTTTCCCTGCTCACTAGTCATCCTTTTTATTCCTGCACATCATTAGTGGTATAGTGCTGAGATTCATTGTGATTTTGATCCTAGAAATACGTACGACAACAATGCTCTCTAGTGCTTTGACTTATCCATGGTATCATATTATATGTATTATGGAGTAATTAACTGGAACCGCAAACCGAGACAGGTCCTTTGGAATATGGGGGACTTCCCATATTTGTTTTCAGGGTAGTTTCATAATTGACTGGGCCACAGGAGGTGGTGTTTCTTTGGTAACATCAGCATGCCTCAGTGTGCTCACCTGTGCAGTCCAGACCCTATTCTTTAATACCTGGTAAGGTAACCAAGAAGTGAAAGCGGGTTTCAGTGTGTCTGCTAATGGAGGTGAGCGAGTAAAGTAATTGTAGAGAAACGCTTATGAACTCCAGCCTCTGAAAAAAGAACGGAGCATTATTTTATGTTTTCCAGGGACTTACAGGTAGGAGTAGTATAAGGGGATATAACTTGTCAAATGTTAAATTTCAGCCAATCAGAGCACGCCACGTCATTTGACAGGTGGTTACCATGGCAACGCCCCACCCCTTTTCCTACCGGAAGTCCTTCTTCCCGCACCATGGCAGCTACGCCCCCATAGTGCCACAGGAGTGGCGTGCATTTTGGTCCTCGAACCCGAAGTCCTCCCCCTTCTCTCGCCGTCCGTGCCTCCTTCTTCTCCCCTCCTCTGGATCCTTGCCACAGACTGCGCCCAGGTCCACCACCTCCTCTCCCTCCTCCACATCGGAGTGCTAGCAGCTCCTCGAACCCCTCCTCGGACCGGTTCGAAGGCCTATTTGCACCGGTCCCTCCCTCACATCGCAACCCGCGCACCATCCTAATTCACACCAGAGTCTCCTCTCGATCCGCCACCATTTGCACCGAGTCCCTCTTCCTCCACACCACCCTGCTCCCTCTCGCACCCCTGCTGAAACATCCTAGCTCAAACTCGAGCCCCTCTCCTCACCACACACCCTGCTCCCTCCTCCTCCCCCACCCTTTTGCAGTCCTGCTCTCTCCTCCCTCTCCTCGATCCATCCACCTCTTGCACCCGAGTCCCTCTTCTCACCACACACCCTGCCCCCTCCTCCACCCCTACCACCGTGTCCTAGCTCAAACCTCAAGTCCTCCCTCCTCCATTCCCTTTCCCTCAGACTGCTGCTCCCTCCTTCTCCTCCCTCCCCATCGCACCTGAGTCCTTGCACCTTCATACACCCTACTCCCTCGCTATTCATTCGCACTCTGTCGGTCCGGGATATAAGGACAGGATGTGTAAATGCTTTGTGACTTGGAAATCTGTACAAGGAATGCATCATCAGTCAGGGGCCATGACCACAGGGGCTATTTGGTGACAGTGGTAAGCACACTTGTTTTGAGACCAGGTACATATTTTTTAAAGGTTTAGAAAAAAAGTATTCATGTAACCTATGAATGTCCTACCAAGAACACCGTGTAAATGTTCAACGTCATCTCAGACTGGCAAGGCAGCATTCATCATCAGTCTGCAAAGCAGTGTGTGTGTGTGTGTGTGTGTGTGTGTGTGCGTGGGCATCAACCAACTCTTAGGAAAAGGAAAAAATCTCTACAGGGCTTTAGATAGAAAAAAATCTTTACAAATCTTACCTTGTTTGCAGTAAAAAAATAGGATTCAGAACTGTGTACAATATCTACTAAGTAATTATGAATGTTACAGAATGAAGGCTGAAGTCTTTACAACTGTAAAATCTATTTTGTAGTCTACTCAAATATGATTTAAGCAGAGGTTCCTGTGTGACAGTCACAGAAAGTTGTTTTGAATACTGATGAGTTAGCGGATGAGAGCATCTTGTAAGAATGGAACAAGAGACTGTTTACATGTGAAAGGATACTTTGTGTGTTAGAAAGACTATAATCCTCTATTAAATGGTTGGCGCATGTCTCACATAAACAGAAGGAATACATACTATGAATAACTATATTCTTTCAAACTATATTGAGCAGTAGGCTCCTGATAAGTAATAGCTAGCGTTTTCTCAGAGATATAGCTCTTTAATGGCAGACATTCTCAAGATTCTTTAGTGAAATTCTGTATAGTAAGTACCTTTCATTACAGAGCGAGGATGCCCCACTGATGAGCCTCAGCTTTATATAGAATGTCACACATTTGCATTTGAAAGGGCATGCTGTTTTAGTCTGGAAAAGTTTACATCTAAAGGAATCACATTAAAGCTTATCATGCATTCATGTATAGCTAAAAAATAAATAGTTTAGAAAAGCCTGTAGTCTATTAATTGTCAGGTCATTTCTCACATATACCAAAGGAATACATACTGGGAATAACTTTTTCAATTTCTATTAAGCAGTAGGGTTCTGATAAGTAATAGCTTAGCGTTTTGTCAAAGAGACATAGCTCTTTAATGGCAGACATTCTCAAGATTCTTTAGTGAAATTCTGTATAGTAAGTACCTTTCATTACAGAGCGAGGGATGCACCACTGATGAGCTCAGCTTTATATAGAATGTCACACATTTGCATTTGAAAGGGCATGCTGCTTTAGTCTTGAAAAAGTTTACATCTAAAAGGAATCACATTAAAGCTTATCTTGCATTCATACATAGCTAAAAATAAATAGTTTAGAAAAGCCTGTAGTCTATTAATTGTCAGGTAATTTCTCACATATACCAAAGGAATACATACTATGAATAACTATGTTCTTTCAAACTATATTAAACAGTAGGGTCCTGAGAAGTAATTTGCTGAAGTTCTCTCAAAGATGCCTAGTTAAGTACCACAGACCTTCCTGACCTCTGTAATGAGATTCTGCACAGTTCTGATGGTGAGCTCAGCATATTAATTAGCTTCTAGCCAGTGTCTTGAAGACTCATAATTTTATATTATGCACTGTTTACCTGTTATTTATGTATGTATCTGAGAGAAATACTACTTTTCACAAACAGAACCTATCTGGAATATGTCAGATTATAATGTCTGCTAAATTATAACCATGCTAGTGTGCATTAATAGAACAGCCTATTTGGTTTGTGAAATCATATAAAAGGGATCTTTGTGAGCCATCTTGGAAAAAGTCACGTTAGTCACACAGCAGTAGAAGGTTCTGTTAAGAGTGTGAGAGATTTGAGGCAGGTGGTCTAAAAGCGGCATGAAATCATCGGATACACAATAGAAGAGCACACATTTACATAGTAGGCGTCTGGGAACACATTTGTAAGATCTGGGAAATAATATTCACACACGGTAGAAGGGTTCTGTTAAGTGTGAGAGATTTAGAGCAGGTGGTTCAAATCAGTATGAAATCATCGATACACAATAGAAGGGGGGATACATTTACATAGTAGGCATCTGGGAACACATTTGTAAGATCTGGGAAATAGTCTAAAAAGAAAAACCTTGCATAGTTTTTCTATTTTTATGCAAAGAAATGGGAGAGTTTGCTATGTATTATTAGCTACAGTATATAAGTGTTGGAGCATTTCAGTGTGACACAGTTTTGGCTGAAAACCGAAGAGAAACTGCTTAAAAGTATGGAGCATTGCAAAATGGAATATATCTTAGGTGCTGAAATTGTTGATATCAGTGATGATGAAGAGCCTACTACTAGTGTTGAACAGATAGAGACCACCAAAACACCCCACAAAGGTATTTGTAGATATATTTGCTGCTTTACAATTGTATAATCAGTTAGGATGTATTACTGCCTTTTTTATCAGCTCAGAACTGTATCATTAGTGGATAAAAAATACCATGTATTGCATATCTACATTTGCTGCTTTAGAACTGTATAATCAGTTAGAAATTAATATTACTGCTTTTTTGCTAGCTCAGAAATGTATCATTGGTGGATAGAAGATACTTTAATTAAAAATAAGGTTTGTTTTACTGTTTTGCTAACCTGGATTCTTACAACTGTAATGCATGAAATATGATTATTATAATTTAAGCGTTTGTGTAAGTTTAAACATAAGTGAAAAAGCAATACACACATTAAAAATCTTTGGTTCAAAATCAAACATACAGACTTCCTTGTGATCTATGACAGCTCATTAATTAAATGTATCTACCATTTTTAAAAGACCATGTTGAAATATGTGACATCTGCTTTTCTGTTGATAGCTACAAAAGGTAAATCTTCTCAGAAAAAAGTAAAGAAGGAATCAGCACAGAACACACGAGAGACGGCTGCCAATATTGTGAATAATGTTGATTGTGGAGACATCAGGGTGATCTTTAGAATCCATAAATAACAGCATACGTTTACTCCAAGGGTCAGAAACACCAACAGTTCCATCAATCATGATGCAGCTCCCAGGCACCCGTACATTTGGTGGTTAAACCCAATGGTGATTCTACAAGGCACCTTGTTTTATATCATGGGTCACAGCTATCTGCCAGTTTGGGGGCTACAGACATCGAGAATCCTGTCTCACCTCCCAGGCCTCCACCAGTTTGAGGTTCACCAACAAGAGAAACCTATTTCACCTCCTCAGTTTGGGAAAAGGTTATGAGCCAACAAGGTTAATGATACAGCTTGCTGAAAAATTGTTTAAACTGCTTGACAACGTTGAAAGATTAAGGGTAAGGAGAAAGAACTGTATGTGCTTTACAAAAAACTACTAAGTATCGTAATGTGAATGCTGCATTTTGTTGGTATGTTTAGGTAGGAAGGGGTCAGCGTTAGAGCTGAGGCGTGATATAGAGATGGTAGATCAGCTTAACTGTGTATCAGAAATGTTTGCATCTACAAAACAGTGACCGAATAGAATGAATAAAAGGAGGGCAATGCAAAAATAAGACCAAACACAACAGACTGGCGAAAAGAAAGATATGGGATAAAAATAAAAAATCAGAAAATTTGAAAAGGAAGTTAAAGCGTGCTAGGAAACTATTACAACACAGGGAGATCACGCATCTTGTGAGAATCATGATTCTCACGTAAGATGCAGAGTTAGAAACCACCAGCCCTCCAGTAGTTTTTAGAAAGAATTCAAAGTTACACAAGGTGAAATAATTTCAGAGCCGTCGAGCTCTATGAGCGGTTTAAGCTTTGTCAATCTTCACAGACTTCAGTCTTTACAGGCGCCATTGAGGCGATACACCAAGCTATCCAGAGTTGCTAGATAGGGTGATACCTGAACTGGGTCGATGATTTTCTGCAGTTGCATTTGATGCTGACTCTTTAAATCATCCACTATTCTCAAGGAGAAGGCCCTGGAGAGCTTAACGGGGTGTTTTTAGACCAGATAGCTGATATGCTTCAGAGCACTTGAGGTGATCGCCGATGGGTCTCTGCACCCGTGTTAACCACTATTAGAAACAGGAAGGGGAGGGGAAGATGTACACTGTTCTGTTTATACAGCAGAATCATTATAGAAAAAAAACGCTATCTGATTGATTTAAACAACAGAGATGATGCTCTCTGTTTTCAGCCAATATAGTAGCGTTATTAAACCCTACAGATATATTGGTTGACAATTGATTAATATGTTAGAATTTTGCCGCGAACTGGGTTTGTCAGAACAGATGCCTGTCACTTTTAGTGATGTGTCACGATTTGAGCAGTTTTAGGAGTCAGAATTAAAATTTTGTACCACAATCAGGGAGCTTGGCAGACATTTTCGACAGGACCAGAAAGTCTTCCTAAGACACTGTTTGTATTATTGCATAATGACCATTACTACGGTGTATCACGGATGTAAAAAGAAATTTATAGGTGCCAAATACCTGTGTGAATACTGTCATGCAACCTTACAGTCACAAAATAATCATTCATGTGCATGGTTTTGTAATGCGTGCTGTGAGCCAAACTGCTCAGAACAGAAAAGGTAGCAACATCATGCCTAAAGTGTAAAAAGATTTGCAGGTCTCAGCTTGCCTAGAAAGGCATTTGGACAGAGCTGCTTTGGGCAGGGTCTCTTTGTGAACCGATGAAACTGTAGAAGAATGTTTTGTTTTTTTACAAGAGGTCTCATGCATGCAAACACATTCAGTGTGCTAGATGTGGCTCTCTGATGCCTGCAGACAAACATATCTTGTTACATGCCCTCACTCACAGAAGTAAAAACTCTGACAGATACATAGTGTTTGATTTTGAGGCCAGACAAGAAACAGGTGTACACACCCCTAATTTTATATTTGCTAAGCAATTGGATGGGGAAAGATCCTGGGAATTTGAGAGGGGAAGTAAAAGAGTTTGTGAGACATTTTATAGATACATAACTGCTCAAACACTACACATTTATAATGCTAATGTTATTACAGACAGCTTATTTTATAGTTAGCCTGGCTGGTCAAGGAAAAGAAGCACAAGTTGCTCACCCAGGGAGGAAAATTGCTGTGTGGACCGTATCTGCCCTCACAAATCAGATTTGTGATTCATTATCCTTTATGCCCATGAAATTAAGCAAAATTCCAGCCGCATTGGTTTTGAGAGCGAGATGGCTAAAGGGTACTTCCCACATTTTTTCAACACCAAGGCCAATGAAAATTATGTAGGTCCCCTGCCCGATGCAAAATTTTATGGGGTGGACTACATGATGCCTAGTGAAAAATCAGAGTTCATGCAGTGGTACACGGCAAACAGGCATACAGAATTTGACCTGAAAAAAGAACTTAGCTACTACTGTCAGTTAGATGTTGAAATTCTTCGAAAAGCCTGTGACAGATTTAGGCAGGAAGTGATGAACATGACAACCAAATGTGTTTTACAACAGTCAGACTGTGACACTGGCAGAGTACAAAACAGTCTCTTAGATCCTTCCATACATGACCATAGCCTCTGTTTGTATGGCAACCTACAGATTTTGTTTTTGAGTGAGAACACACTGCCTCCCCCAGATAACTACCACGGTCAGCAAAAGAGGTACTCCACTCCAGCCATTCAGTGGTTAATGTACATAGCTGAGAAAGAAAACATTTCTATTCAGCATGCTCTCAGGGGTGGAGAATTAAAAGTAGGTCCCCACTTTTTGGATGGGTATGCTATAATTGAAGGGGTCCCGACAGCCTTTGAATTCAATGGCTGCTTTTTTCACGGATGCAACATATGCTACTGTGAGAAAGACAGAAACCGCATGACAGGCACTAGTTTTGGACAGTTATACAAGCGGACCATGCATAAATACCATATTTTAAAAAGCAAGGGGTTTGCCGTTAGAGTACTGTGGGAACACGAATGGAAAGAAATGTTGGCGACAGATGAGGGCTTGAATAATTTCTTGAGGAGCAGACAGCTACCACAACCCCTGGAGCCTAGGGAGTCTCTGTTTGGGAGGACAATGCCATCTGACTGTACTATAATGCACAGCCGGATGAAAAGATCTGCTATTATGATTTTACTAGCCTGTACCCATTTGTCAACAAAACAAACGTTACTCGTGGGTCACCCTACCATCATCTATGAGAACTTTACAGATCTCAGTCAATACTTTGGTTTGGCAAAGTCAAAGTTTTACCCCTAAGAGGTCTTTTTTTCCAGTGCCATCCAGGATTGGAAAAACTTGTGTTTGCATTATGTCGTATGGCGCTGAAGAGAGACTTCAGACAAAGTCATGCACGACAGTGATGAGGAGAGGCTCGACTGGTACCTACTGTACCGTGGAGCTAAACCTGCTGCTGGTAGTGGGTATCGAATCATTGATGTTTTTGAAGTGTGGGATTTCAGGAGTCATCGACAGAGCTGTTTGCTGACTACATCAAACTGCACCTGAAGGAAGCAAGAGCATCTGGTTTCCTTCATGGGTAAAATGAACAGATAAAGCCAGGTACGTACAGCAGTATTTTGAAAGAGAAAATGTACATTTGAACCCCTGCCATCACTGTTAACCCTCAAGGAGAAATATATCTAAGTTGTTTTAATTCTCTTTGGGGTAAATTTGGACAGAGACCCACTTACTCGACCACCTAGCATAGTTACAGACCCCGCTGAACTTTTTCGTATGTATTTGCCCCCCTACTACTAGGACTTCATGCTGTTTCATCGACGATGAGACAGTGTGTTTGTTGAAGTACACTAAAGACCATTACCCAAATTCTAACAACATCAACATATTCATAGCTGAGTTTCACCACAGCATATGCCAGAGTAGAACTGTACAATTTGCTAGATAAGTTACAGGACAGGTGTTTGTATCACGACACAGACTCTGTCATTTTGTGTCTAGACCCGTGACTGGAACCCTCCTCTAGGTGACTATTTGGGGAGCTGACCAGCGAGCTTCGGCAGATCTAACACATTACTGAGTTTGTGTCCAGAGGTCCCAAAACTCACGGCTACCGGTTGTCTGGAGGACAGACAGTCTCAAAGTGAAAGGATTTACCCTTAACGTAGGCAACAGTGAACACATTAATTTTGACAACTTAAAAGATCTGGTGTTTGATTACAATGGTTCACAGACGTCTAAAGAAATCACGGTGAGGCAACCAGGCATAGTAAGAAATAAAAAGCAGTGGTCCCTCGAAACAAGAACACTGTCCAAAACACAGAGAGTAGTGTATGACAAACGAGTTTTACAAGACGAATTTAAAACCCTTCCTTACGGGTACTGAATGAAAATAATGGACATTAGATTGCAACACCCTTTTCATGTCTGATAGCCGGACCGTCCAATTCCTGGTAAAAGCTTTTTCATAAAAATGTATTGGAACATTCTGACATTGCTTTATCGCACAAACCTGAAAAATATTGTCTGGTTTACAGCTGGCAACCTTTGTATAATGAGCTGATGTTGAAGTTTGCACAGATTAAATTTGTGGAGGGCTGCCTGCATCATTAGCCGATGATGATCTGCTGCCTCCTGACAAGATTAATCTGATTGTCATTGATGATCTGATGGAATCGCCTGTCAAAATGGTGAGATAGAACGTATTTACCAAGTACAGCCATCATCGTAGTCTGTCAGCCTTTACCTTGTACAGAATGTGTTTTGTCAAGGCAAGAAAAGCCGGACCATCACACTAAATGCCAAATACATGGTTTTGTTTAAAATCCACGGACAAACTGCAGATCATGACTCTGGCAAGGCAGATGTACCTTCGCCAGGCAAAATTCTTTTTAGAAGCTTTTGAAGATGCCACTAGACGACCCACGGTTATTTATTGTTGATTTAAGAGGTCAGTCGCCAGATGAATATAGGCTGCGAGTGGATTGCTCCCCCTGACTGGTCAAGCGCATACGCTCTTGAAAAAATCACATTCTGGTCCTAGAAATACATGATGCTGTATGGCCATTATGTCTAAAAGGCTGCAGAGAAACGTGTCTGTTCTAAAGTTACTAGTGAGAGGACCTCCCGCTTAAGAAAAGCTATTTTGTGCTCAGCCTGATGACTTGATATCTGCCATAGCAGAGGTTGCTTTAAACACTCTGAAGGAAACATGCCATTGTCAGCTAAACAACTAGCTTTTCTGAAAAAAGGGAAGAGTCATAAAAATTTAAGCAACAGGAAGGTGTCTTTAAAACGAAAAAAGCTTGTAAACCAGACAGGAGGGTTCTTAGGACGTTGTTGGGGATCGCTATCCCATTGATTACAGGACTGCTGGCTAACAGATAATGGATTTTACTCAGAAAATGTATCTGGTACCACAACAGCAATTGGACCGTATGAGAATGAACTATCCTGATGAGGACATGAGAAAAGTAGCAACTTACAGCTTGATACTGAAATGAGATCTATACTTCCCGGACTGATTTGTCAGATCACGAGAGCCAAGCTGTACTCCGCTGTGTTACAACGTTACTCACTCTGGTACGTCAAGGGGAACAGGATAAAACCAGTTTGACTTTATCAATGCCCTACTCTGAGGCTGTTTCTGAGCAACCACCCGCTGCAACACTTTCTGTTACGAGTTCAATGGAAAAAGACATCTTAAACAGTGTTTCTCAAAGGTCTAAAAAAATGCTGAACTTTTATTAAATCAAATGGCAAAGAACAAGGATATTATTTTTTGGAACGATAAGGGTGAACTGTTGTATAAAGGTAATGTTATTTCTGGGTCTCACATGGTCGATTTGGTAAGGGCAGCTACGGCAACACACACTATCCCTGACCACAAAAAACCAAAGGGTTGGAATGTTTTCTCAGAGCCACCGCTGAGGCTAACATACCCACATCCATCTTTGGTCATTCGGCAAATCGGAGATATGTTGAAAGTAGAAAGACAGTCGATGCAAAAAACACTGAGCCCTCTCCAGTCAGCAGCTGGTCAGTGACACCCAAAAGACGAAAGACATTAAAAAAACAGCCTGGCTCTCTGTATAAATGTAAATATTATAGACCGCTGGTCGATGTGTACAACCTATATTAGCATGTTTTTACAAGAAGTTGTATGTTAGTCTACCTCATATTGAATATGCTAGCATTTTTTTTACAAAAGGTGCTTATATTTCTGTATGTTAGCCTACCTCTGATGTATGACTCATTTATGGGCAAATTTCTAACAAGAGATGTCTTTACTGTTTCTGTACATTACTAATAATCCTACCTTTGATGTGTATCACATTTTATGGTCTTTTTACATAAACACCTTTATATTTTCACATTGTGTCATGATTGAAGAAAGACGCAAATCAAAACATGGGTTCATATATGCTTTATAGATGACCTTTTGAGTTACAAGGAATTGCATATTTTAAACTCATTACAAGTCAAACAAGTCTGAACATGTTGAAAGATGGCAGGGCATGCCCTGACATGCTTAAATGTCTGAAAAGGCGTATCGCACAAAACTAGTCACCACAGTATCATTTTTAAGTAAATCATTAGAGTACATTTTAGAACTTGATCGTGAAGAAAACTTTACATCTGTGGTGTAAGAAAATATGCAGTGAAACCCACAGGCTGTAGAGAAGGTATCTTGCAACTGTGTGTTTTGGTACAGGATATGTTTTGCATTTCTGTTTAAAAAGCCCCCAATCATTCGTGCGTAATTATCTGGATGAAAACCGTAGCTGTCGAAAAACTCCCCAGAGCCATCTTCTGAGATGTATGCGGCTAACCAGTGCTGTCCAGGGAGGTCATGGGGGTCACTATTGATGACCAGTGCTGTGGGGAGATTTCTCAGTCTCTCCTTGGGTAGCATATCACAGGGAAACACACCCAGAAAAACAGTCACGGACATGGGGCACTGGGCCAAACATTTTCCAGCTGCTTGGTGTTCATTTTTATGGTTTATCATGTAATCAAAAATGACATTTCTTCTCTGGTTTATCTCGATGACATTATCAAAAACAGCGTAGACTATGAGATTAACTGTATGAGGAAGGGCTTTGCAAATCTGATTTCTGCTCTGAGGTTCCCGGTTCTAATTAGAGTAATGGTCGGCACATTCTTGGTCCGGGGTCAGATCAAAGGCAAACAGCGTGGTACCCTTGGGTGAATTCATGGCTGTTGACGATGAGGGGATCCTTCATGCTGCTTTCTGGCTGCCTGCACTAGATTAAAATATTCTCTCACAGCATTTCCGCTTTCTAAAATCGGCTGAGAGGTTTATTAGGGATTTGTTCACCATCCAGGTACAGAGCCACAAAATTAATGTTATAATGTTTAAAGTTGAAGGGGTTTTTAGTGTAGGAACCACTAAAAGCATCATTGTCAACAAACCCCATGACCATCATTTTTGGTAACTGCCCCAAAACAGATTATCCTGGTTGCAGACCCTGCTCCCTGCAGGTATGCTGAACACTTTCATACCCACTCTATCTATGGGGTATTTAGCGTTGGAGGACAGCAGGGCTTCAGAGTGTCCCGGACGGACACCGGGAGTCACTTTTACCCTTTTGACAAACAGAGAGGCGGACATGATTTTAGCTTATAAAGATCGGCATCTCCGCCATCAAACAAAAGCTGTCCCTGTTATGCGTCAGTTTAATTTTAATATCCACGCCATTCAGCATCAGTTTCTCTTGGAAAACAAGTCAGTGCAGGCGGCCCAAAAGCTCCACTCCTGCTGAGATGTGTGAAAGAGCTTCTTTACTGAACCCGCATTGTCACCGGCTCTGTCTGTGATTTCATGTTTCCCAGGGGTGTCTTTGTAAAATAATCCTGCGTGAATTGGGAGAAGGGTCTCTTCGCTGAAGTTCAGCACTGATTCTGGGATAGCCCTGTAGGGGTAACAGTTATTGCCCTGGCTGATGAGCCGATCCCGACGGTCACATCCAGCTGGCTGAAAATGGTGGCCACCGGGTAGTTGATGAGGCCCACCTTGGCTGCTACCGTATGTCTGAGTGATTCGCTTCAGTGATTTTACAAACCAAGTAAAGAAGCGTGTTGTTTAGATCTAAATAGTCTTCGCCATTCCCTGCTATATAAAACTCGATTGGTGAGGATTCTGAAAGGGCTGCCAGAGGGGGTATCTCTACATAAATGCTTTTTTCAATGCTCGTCTGTGTGGGGGTGACGGTAAACAAGTCCAGTTCTGATTTTGTGCATTCTTCCGACCCACAGTGCACGAAGGCCATGTTTTATTTTTAGAAGAGATCTCTAGATTTTTTTACACCCTTGAATGTCCTTTGGGCTTTGCCTCTTTCTTTATGTCGGCTTTAGCCTTGATGCACGCCTTTTAAAGTAGTGGGTGGTCCGATGAGAAGCGAAGGAGTTACTTGCTGCTTCTCTTTCCCTCTCTGAACACCATCAGCCCCGAACCACCCTGAGTGGTCTTATCTCCTCCCGACATCCTTTGAGCGACAGCACTAGTCACATGCCCTACAACATCCTTTGCGACATTTTTAGTGGCTGCTTGTAGATGCGGTTTGGCAATTTCAATCCCTTCGCAAAAATGGTACTGCTTTTCTAAACAGACTACAGAATATCCCCCATACCAGACCCGTATATAGTAGGAAGTCCATGAAATCCTGGAAGACCGTATCTGGCCTGTGCCTTGTAATAACTTCTGTACAATACAGGGTCCTCATAATGTCGAACAATCACCATCCTGCTTAAGTTTTAAAGTACTCTCTGAGTGAAGTGCAACTTCACGATCACCTTTCCAAACCAAAATGACACAGGTTCGTTTTGATCATTCTTTATTTCAATAGTGATAGTGTTGATCTGATGCTTACTGACTGACTGGTAGTGGGGTTTATCATAGGTCACGGTCACTATCTCATTGTCTTGGCCTTCACGGTACGCATCTCAAGCAAAGGCACTAGACTGTCACCCACTATTTCATGTGAAATAATCGTCGGTGTAGATATATAATGTGTAAACCACCATTAATATCTGTAGGTTCTTTGCTACATTCTTACCACGCCTACCTCGAGTCCGCTTAAACCCAAAAGGTGCTGCAATTGTCTGCAGGCATGAATAGAATGCATTTGATGTCGCTGTCGATGCTTATTTCTCTTCCGACGGTTGTTGTTCCAAAACCACAGGCAGTTCATTTACTTCAAATATACTTTATTGACTTGACTGATAACACTCGCTATGTTATGATAATAGCTCGATGGTATTTTAAATGCCGCTTGACTCAGTAAAGGGTCCGACTGGCGCTTACTGTGGGCTACATTTAAAGGTTGATAGAGCATAGTGAACCTGTTTTGTGTACAGGTACATTGTCCCAGGTATGGGTACTGAATTTCACTAGCCTACTTCCTATTCACCTTGTAGTTCAAGTGTTTGTGGTAACTTTACTGTAAATGCTGATATAGTATTAGCGGGAAAATGTCGTATGAAGCGCATTCAGCAAGGTGATGTAAAGCCATTTTGAACATGTTGAATCTACGGGCTTCTAATGTCCTGAACCTGTTTTGCCTCGACCCAACTATTGAATTTATCGGGCCACCCCCGCCACTTTACCAGATACCAGGTTTTTCTTCCACGCTTTTTCTCTCTCAGGATTTTCTGCACCTGTATAACCGGTCCTCATTCGGTTCAATTTTCTGCAACTCCTCTGCATAGAAAGTACCTTTGATGTCTTCCCCCTGATAGTCTTTTAGCTTATAGGCGGCTCTCCGTCTTGTCAAGACCTCCGTCACAATAAATAGCTCATCTGTGTATGTCTGTTCATATCCCTTTTCAAATACCCCTTTCAGCTTAGATATTCTCACGTGATCACCTTTCTGAAAGGTACCTTTTGTTTTTCCAAGAACAGTATTGCGTAGAGGTTCTTCCATACCCCAGGGCATTGGAAGGTTAATATCCACAGGCCTGCGTTTAATGCTTCGTGATGAGTATAATTATAGCTGTGCACCAGGTCGGCAACACATCTATATTTCATGTGTTCTGGTCGAAAGTAACGCCAAATGCGGACTTAAACTCCTATTGAACGCTTCATAATGCTGGCCTTAACTTCATTATTTGTCACAAAATGGTGTACTTTTTTTTGTTTTAATAATGTCTTTAAGGAAGCATTCAGAAATTTCTTACCCTGATCAGTCTGCAGTTTCTGTGGTGTGCGTCCGCTTTTAAAAATAGTTTTGAAGGCTTGCATCACAGCCTTGCCTGATTTGTCTTTTAAAGTCACTACCCAAGCATACTTGGACAGCACATCGATGCACGTCAGTATGTATTTAAAACCTTTATTGTACTTTGCGTATTGACCCATATCCACTGAATCGGCCTGCCATTGGTCTGTCTATGTCAGAAACAATGACAGGATTTCTTTGAATCTGACTCTCGCTGGTTTGTGTAGAGTGTAAGGATCCTGCCTCGAAAGCCACTCTGAAACACCTTTCCTGCTGACACCTTTATCGATTTTCTTTGTCATATACAGCTGAGTCACACCGTAAACTGCCCACTTTTTTGCATTAAAATATATACTCCGGAGCAGATGATCGGTCATCTTTCTTTCATCAGCACCCCTAATAATACCCTTTAGCTTGTGAGCCTCTCGTCACCAGAAAATGAGTGTGCCCTTAACCCCTGAATCATTTTATCACAGACGGTAATGTGTAACTATATTTTATTCATATCCTACAAAAGTCATATCAGTATTTTATATGCATTGTGATACACTCGGCAAACGTGTTAATACAAAATGTAAAACATGCAAATGATTACATTATCATGTTTCTACGCTAGCTATCGATGCTTGACTGTTACTTGTACACGTATCCTCAAAGTCATATCAGCAGTATTTTATAGGCCCTGTAACATACAACAGAGATGTTACTACAGACTATCATCCGTATAAAAGAGTACAACATTAGCATTTTACAGTACATGCAACATGAGTCCTTATACATTCCACTTTAAAGATGCCCAAAGACAGTAGCAACTGGGCAGCTGTTTCCACACAGACATGGGCTTGTCCACTCTCCCTGGTGATAAGGTGAGTACAAAGCATACACACATTGGCCATACACCACTCATGTTGAGGTTCATGCTCTTTAGGGCTTTTTGTAGCAGCAAAGATGCAGTCCACAGTGGATACGGAATCTGTTTTTTTGTGTCCATTGCATTTAGATACACATGCCAAAAATACGGCGACATACTTTTAATCAGAGACATTGTCCCTTCTGTCAACGGTTTCAATGCGGCTCCAGAGGATACATCAATGCTGTTTTCTTTACAACATATACAGGGTCCTTTAGTATGTCCTTTATCACATGGTACATGGTACACTCCAAGACTGACAGGAATACTGGGATCATTTCTTTATCACGTATCATCTGAAAGTATATCATAATACATGTTATACAGATTAGTGTGTCACTTTTTTTATATTCAGGAAAAGCAAGTGCTAAATAAGTGACTGTATGCACTGGCGGGGGGGTCCCATTTTAATACACTATGAAAAAACATACAGTGTAATGTTTAGTGACCTATCAGACCATGGAGCATTTTGACAAGCTGAGAAGCCACTTTTCACAATTTCAGGGATATCACATTGTTTTTTCTGTTTCAAATCATACACACACACATGACTATGATGATCATTAAACAAAGGTGACAAAGGCGGGTAAATGATTTTTAAAAAATTAACATGGTCCCTGATCTTCTTTTTAGAAATTTTTTAAAGGAGCCTTTGCTGACCAGACGACAGGCATCTTTTTTAATCTCACAATCTGTCTCCTGTAACATATGTATAACTAACCACATGGGGTCATCGGATTTTCTCACATCATTTAAAACGTGACTTATAGTTTCCAGCGTACAATTGGTCATATTTAACCCCTGATGCTTCATAGCGATTGCCAAGATCACCGCATGAGCTGCCCTATATGTATGGCCTCAGAAACATTTCTGTATGCTTCTTAGACATCAAGTCATCAAGGATACCGAATGGTTTTCTGACCTGGATCATCTATCTCACAACCTGGACAGGAATCGACCAATTCACACTGTATCACCCTCTGTATCACTGAGGCATTTACGCCACGAATGGCATGGTACATAACATACTTATAATACATGTCATGGGCAGTTTTAGGGGGCTTAACACTGACATCTGTTTTTTCACTTGAGGGTCCCTGTCTAATCTCTGTTGAACAGGATGGCTCTGGTTGTGTAGTGATTACAGTATTTTCTGTCTTCTTTTGACACATTCTATCACTCTCTGTATTTCTAACATACTGTCCCTCACACTGCTCATTAATGACTACATCTGTATCTTTAAAGCAGCACAAACAGTCACACAGTAGGTTTGTGGAGACTCGAGCATCCATGGTGTCCAAATATGACTGCTGCTCCATCGCAAATTCATCGCTCTATTAAAATAAAAACAGCGTTGGTTCTTGATCAACCTCTAACCGTCTGTTCAGTTATACTATGCACGCACGCCTCTGTCACGACCTACACCTTTTCATTAATGTTTAAAAACATACAAGAATTTACCTCTGCTGGACAAGACTTTTCTGTTTCCTTTTCTTCTTCTTCTTCTTCCTTAGCCTGGGGCTTGCTGGTGGTAGGAATTTCACCATCATCCGACTCTTGTTCGGTTGCTGCTTCTGGCTGTGTATCAGTATCACTCTGCGGCTCTTCCTCCAGGTCACTTTCTCTTTCAGTATCCATTTTCATGGTATCAGATTCACTCTCTAGGTGCTCTTCAAGGGCAGGCAGTGGTGGTGGCTCTTGGTCAGTAGTATCTGATTTAAGTTTTCAGACTCATACTGTGTAGCCAGCTTCCTTTTCACATCACAATCCTTCCACTCAGCAAGGTCTGAGTGGGCATTCCTTATCACACCTTGTAATACACAAATGCGGGCTTGGGTGCCCGATAGACATCTTCTCCTCTGTCTTCTTATTTGGTGGTGTGACAGTCTGGACTGTCTCTGGAGGTTACATTTAGCATGCTATGCTGTGCCATCTTCTTGAATGTTTTGAATAATCTGCACAAATTCTATAAAGAGATTCCTCGATTCTCGAAAACTGTACTATCAAGCCCGAGCACAGGGTTTATATAAGACTGTGAGATCCACTTTCAAAAGGCTGGCTCCTCCCTGTATCATTATGCTTTCATTTGTAAGATACTGAATGCCTGTTCCCAGACGCCTACTATGTAAATGTATGGCCCTTCTATTGTGTATCCGATGATTTCATGCCGATTTAGACCACCTGCCTAAATCTCTCACACTCTTAACAGAACCCTTCTACGTGGGTGACTAACGTGACTTTTTCCAAGATCGCCTACAAAAGACCCCTGTGTATGTTTTCACAAAGGCTCCTTTCACATGTAAATCTGTGTCTATTCTTCAAAGATGAGCTCATCGGCGTCTCCCAGCACGCTAACAAAAGTTCTATTCTTCAGAGATGAGCTCATCGGCTTCTCCCAGCATGCTAACAAAACAAACCCTTGTACGATTTATTAATACTACCTTTTCACATGTAAATGTTTACCCATGATCTCACCGCTTTCCCAGAGTTAATTCATTAAGAATTCACGACAAGCTTATCAGTATTCAGAGCATTTCACATGAACACTAGCAATAGGATGAGAATCTATCTGTAGTTAAGGCTTCTGACTCTAGTCACTTACTTCCAGTAAAGCAAGGACTACAGATGGATTTAACACTCGTTAGACATTTTATGTGGTCTTTGGGGAACTTTATACTTTTATTCTGTGTTAAAAGGAAATTTGTTTTGCTGGCTCACCGAGTAAATGGAAATATACTTTGGCAACCCTTGACAAATGTTGGAAACTTTTCTGTGGATTATCATCTTTTCTTTCTGTGTTAAAAATGTTATCAGCCTCAATAGGAATAATTTTTTCTGTAACATTCCCAGAAAACTTGGAGGAAATATGTATTTTTTTACTGCAAACAAGGTAAGATTTGTAAAGATTTTTTTCTATCTAAAGCCCTGTAGAGATTTTTTCCTTTTCCTAAGAGTTGGTTGATGCCCACGCACACACACACACACACACTGCTTTGCAGACTGATGATGAATGCTGTCTTGCCAGTCTGAGATGACGTTGAACATTTACAAGGTGTTCTTGGTAGGACATTCATAGGTTACATGAATACTTTTTTTCTAAACCTTTAAAAAATATGTACCTGGTCTCAAAACAAGTGTGCTTACACCACTGTCACCAAATAGCCCCTGTGGTCATGGCCCCTGACTGATGATGCATTCCTTGTACAGATTTCCAAGTCACAAAGCATTTACACACATCCTGTCCTTATATCCCCGGACCGACAGGGGTGCGAATGAATAGTGAGGAGTAGGGTGTATGAAGGTGCTAGGACTCGGAGTGCGATGGGGAGGGAGAGAAGGGGAGCAGCAGTCTGAGGGAAAGGGAATGGAGGAGGGGGGACTCGAGGTTTGAGCTAGGATGCGGTGGTAGGGGTGGAGGAGGGGGCAGGGTGTGTGGTGAGAAGAGGGACTCAGATGCAACAGGTGGATGGATCGAGGAGAGGGAGGAGAGAGCAGGACTGCAAAAGGGTGGGGGGAGGAGGAGGGAGCAGGGGTGTGTGGTGAGGAGAGGGGGTCGAGTTTGAGCTAGGATGTTTCAGCAGGGGTGCAAGAGGGAGCAGGGTGGTGTGGAGGAAGAGGGACTCGGGTGCAAGCGGTGGCGGATCGGGGAGGAGACTCTGGTGTGAATTAGGATGGTGCGGTAGGGGTTATGCGATGTGAGGGGAGGGACCTGGAGGCAAGCTAGGGACGCCCAACCGGGTCCAGGAGGGGTTCAAGGAGCTAGCACTGGCTGTGAGGGAGGGAGAGGAGGTGGTGGGATTGGGCGCGAGTCTGTGGCAAGGATCCGAGAGGAGGGGAGAAGAAGGAGCACGTACAAGCGTAGAAAAGGAGGACTTCGGGTTCGAGGACCAAATGCCGCTACTTCCTGTAGCACTATAGAAGTGACGTTGCCATGGCTGGGAAGGTGGACTTCCGGTTGGAAAAGGGGCAGGGTGTTGCCATGGTAACCACCTGTCAAATGACGTGGCGCGCTCTGATTGGCTGAAATTTAACATTTGACAAGTTATATCCCCTTATACTACTGGTAGGAATTAGTCCCCTCATTTGGAAGTAATAGTTGAACTGATATTTGAAAGTTTGCTTCTTTTTGCTTTGGTACTAAAAGGAATTATTTTTGGTCCACAGGTAATAGTGAAAATGTTAACATCCTGTGGATTAGAAGTCCCCTTGACATCTTATAAAGTAAATTTAATGCTACATTTTAGCATTGTTTGAAATAAAAAAATGCTCCATATTTATTTTCAATCCTAAAAATGGATTTTTTCTTTTACAGTATTAGAGAATTGGCTTGAAACTCTAGAGGGAGTACCCCCTATAGCAGACACATTGTGGGTTAATAAATTTATTGTGAAGGATGTTATATACACAGTTTTCAGTTCAGTTCCACCTGTTTATTCAAATTTGAAATACCTGTTTGTAGCTAATTTGAGCATCTTTTGCCTGAATATAAGATTAAATATATATTTATTTTTTTATGTTACACAGAAAAGCTCCACTGTCTGATGAATGAACAAGTGTTCTGAAACGTAAAAAAAAATATTCATTTAAGGAGCAGAAGTAAAGAAAAGTTACTATGGAAAATAAAACCAAGATTATTTATAATGGACTGGTGGTTGAGAAGGTGTTTTCCTTTTGACTTTGCTACTGTATCCATTTCATCACCTTCTCCCCGATAATTTTTCAGGCATTGCACAGGTTATATTGAAAGGAACCTTGGGAGAGCTTTTTGGTACTTTGTGGTACAACTTCATGTGAACCATGTTGGCTTTGTATTTGCCATCCTCATAGGTCCAGCCATTGTCTTCTGGGCCGGCTTCAGTAGTGTGGCTTTCTGGTTTGTCTGCATTTTTCCATAACAGTGAAATGTAATTTGCACAGCAGATATGTTGTGCAGAGTTGATTTGCAAGGTGGCAATGAACTTCGTCTGCTCCATTGATCTTTCTAAGGGTGCATCTTTGTCACTCGGTCGATACTTGATGTTGAACATACTGTAGCTGGCTGTGTTGACACTCTTTACTTTCTGTCATACAAGGTACACACAAAGCTCTCAATTATATCCTCAGATTCTTCAGACAAGTGTGGAAATCCCAGTTTTCCAAATGCCTGTGTGTACCCTGTATTCTTTTCCATAATTGTTAGAGGTCACATCTTCCCCTTGCCTTTGAATGCTGGTTAGTTGTAGCACCCTGTCAGTACATGGAGACCTAGTAGAGCTGCAAATACAGGTCTGCCTAACTCTGCTGTCAAGTGGGATACATCTTTGAATCTTCTTGTGTTATTCCATGAATGACCAACGTCCATGTGCAGTTTGAGATTATCATTTAGACTTGCATGATACAATAAAATGACCAGAATATCAGTATCATCTGCCCTGACCACTACATGCACATGTTCACCTCACTTTGACTGCAAACGCAGTGTATGTGTTGCATGATTCTTGTGTCTACTTCTATGTACTTGCTTTTTAGAGCCTTGCACTCTAGTCTGAGCATATGTCCAGCTTCCACTTTGTATAACAAGTTTCTCCTACTGCATACATGAGCTTTTTATTACCCAGAACTTCACAGTACACATCAGAATAGAAACATAGAGGTTGACAGCAGATAAGGACCGCAAGGCCCATCCAGTCTGCCTATTTCTTTTTCTACCTTATAAATGTGCCAACTGCCTTTGCTCTGTTAGTGGCCTATCTATTCATACTCATCTGTATTGCTCCTTTATGCCTATCCCATGCCTGTTTGAAGCCCTGCATGGTATTCATAGCCACTACTTCCTGAGGTAGGCCATTCCATGCATCCACCACTCTTTCTGCAAAAAAGAATTTCCTCACATTCCCCCTTAATCGTCTTCCCTCTAATCTCATGCTGTGTCCTCTTGTCCTGCTATTTTTCTTATATTTAAACATGTTAGAATCTTTCACCTTGTTAATGCCCTTAAGGTGTTTGAATGTTTCGATATCATATCACCTCTCTCTCCTTTGCTCAAGGGTATACATATTGAGCTCCATTAATCTGTCCTTATATGTCTTCTGATGCAGTCCCTGTACCATTTTGGTTGCCCTTCTCTGGACTGCCTCAATTTAGTTAATGTCCTTGTGAAGGTGTGGCCTCCAGTACTGCACGCAGTACTCCAGATGGGGCCTAACCAGTGTCTTGTAAAGAGGGATTATTACCTCCCTCTTATGACTTGTGATACCCTACTAATACACTCTAACATCCCCTAGCCTTACCTACTGCTTTAGAGGTCTGCTTGGATGATTTCAGGTCATCGGTGATGATGATGCCCAAGTCTCTTTCTTCCTTTGTGACTGCCAGCAACTCCCCTCCCAGCCTATAGGTGGCTTCAGGGTTTTTCTTCCCTATGTGCATGATCTTGCACTTCTTGCATTGCATTAAATCCCAGTTGCCACTCTTCTGACCATTTTGCTAGTTTATCCAGATCTCTTCTCATTCTGCCCACCCCACCCATCTGGATCATCTACTCTTGTTGCAGATCTTGGTCTTCTGCAAACAGACAAGCCTTACCCTCTAGTCCATCTGCAACATCACTAATGAAGATACTGAAGAGGACTGGCCCCAGGACTGATCCCCGAGGTGCCCCACTTGTGACTTGCATCTCTTCTGACTGTATACCATTTACCACCACTCTCTGTTTTCTGCCGGTCAACCAGTTTGCCACCCAGTTGACCAACTTCTGACCCACCCAGAGCCTACCCAGCTTATTTATCAATCTTCTATGTGGAACAGTGTCGAAAGCTTTGCTGAAGTCAAGGTAGGCGACATCAACTGCTCCCCTTAGTCCACCACTCTGGTTACCCAGTCAAAGAAATCTATGAGATTAGTTTGACAGGACCTTCCTTTGTAAACCCATGCTGTCTTGGATCCTGTTCCCTATGGATTCCACATGTTGCACTATCCTTTCCTTAAGGAGTGCCTCCAATCTTGCCCACTACTGAGGTAAGACTGACTGGTCTGTAGTTCCCTGCCTCCTCCTGCTACAACTCTTGTGGGAGCGGGATCACATGAGCCCTTCTCCAGTCTGGGACCCTCCTGTGTTCAGAGACTAAACAGTTCTGCTAATGATTCTGCTAGTTCCACCCTCAGCTCCCTAAGTGCCTGGGATGTATGCCAGCAGGTCCCATTGCCTTGTCCACCCTGAGCTTAGTGAGCTCTTGTAGGACCCTTTCTTTTGTGAAGGAAGTAGTGCTCACCTCCCTCCCCCCTGTGTCCATGGTGCTGAGCTGTGGGCCCTGCCCTACCTTCTCTTCAGTAAATACTGAGCAAAAGTATCTCTTTAGGATAGATGCTTTTATGGGGTCCTCCTCCTCACATGCCTCCTTTTCCCCTTTGAGCTTAGCAATCCCCCCTCTGGACTTTCCTCTCACTAATGTATCTATAGAAAGTCTTGTCACCTTCTTTTACTGTTTGTGCTAGTGTTTCCTCAGTTTGGGACTTTGCCTGCCTTACTGCCTTCCCTGCTACCCTTAGGGCAGTTTGATATGCCTCTCTATTTTCATCCCGCTGTGTTCCTTATACTTCCTGAAGGCCAGCCTTTTGGCCTGACCTTTTCTGCTACTGTATTTGAGAACCAAATTGGTTTCCTTCTTCTTTGCACTTCCTTTTCTGCCTAACACAAGGATGTTGCTTCAAGCATTGCATCCTTAATGCTTGCCCACTTTGCCTGTACCTCACCTGTGTTTCTTTTTGCCAGGGCTAGCTTAACTCTGTTGGCCATCTTATCAAAGTCAGCTCCTCTGAAGTCCCATATTTTTGCCTTGGAATGGGATGATTTAGATGTAGTGGCCAAATTGAACCATACCATGTGATGGTCACTGGCCCCCAGGTGACCTTCTACCTGGAGATCTGTGATCCCTTCCCTGTTAGTCAGTACTAGATCTAGGATAGCCCTGTCTCTTGTGGGTTGTTGTACCAGTTGTTTGAGGCCCTCCTCCTGCAGGGAATTCACCATGTGTCTAGTTCTTGCAGATGTTCCTGCTGGTATTGACCAATCTGTATCCGGCTGTAGCTAGAAAACCTAGGAGTGCTGTCTTGAATGAAGATGAAGACAGGGATCCAGCAAAGTCTCTTGGTCGGCTTTGGTCAGGAACAGTTATGAGATAGGAGAGTGGAGTGATGCTATGCTTTCCTCTCTTCTCTTGTTCAAGACTTTTGATTGATGGGGACTTGTAACAGCCATTGACAAGGTGGACTTCATTTGCAGAAGTACAGCAAACAAGAGACAGGATGGTTTTGCCACACCATGGAATATTGGTGGCAGGTTTGTAAGAATAAGAACATGGCATCAACCACAGTGGCATTTACAGCATCGGGGTGGCTACATAGGACTCTGTTCTTAAGTTTCTTCACCAGTGTTGACTTCATTGTTGTGTTTATTGATCTATCAACATTTCCTAAGGAGAGGGTACTGGGCTTAGCGGCAGGCAAACACCATCATAAGTTCAACTGTTGCAGTCGCAGATAGATGTAGCAAGTGTTCAAAGAGGTCTCGAATCCTTTCAACACAACGATTTTCTTGTCCTTGTTCTTAATCTTCACCTTCATTGCATCATGTGCAAAGTTCTTAAACTTGTGTCTTTGATGGGTTCCTTGAACCTACAGCCTTTGTAATGCATTCATCTCTAAACACATGATACATCCAAGTACCTATTTCAGTAACCTGTAACACTTTGTTTGCTACTGCTTGTGATACTGCTTTTCCACTACCTATTGAGTAAAGACTGCTGTACTCAAACGCATCAGGAATGGATTCATGGAGGAGTCTACTGTGTTCAACAGCTTGTTTAGATCCTTCAATTGTTGTTTAACTCTAAAACTCTTCAGCTCTTGGCTGGCTTCTTCATGGCTGACAATACCAACTTTTTCCATAAGACTTCCAACAATTTTACTTCAAGGTGACCGCAGAATGTTCCACCTCCTCTTTGCATTGATGATCTGTGTCCAAAAAGAAATCCCAGTTAGTCTTGATGCAGCAGCGGCATTAATCATCTGTTCCAAGGTCAAGTCTACATCATTTCTGCTAAACCCTCTCTTTGATTTTGCAATGGTTTATGCTCCATTCTCAAATTTGCTCCTTATTCCAGGGTGAGTCTCATCCATGTTTAGCAAATTCATAAGGTACAGGGTCATCCACTTGGCAAAGTTGTGGTGCCCAGTTGCGAAGTAAAGAGGTATCATCTTCTCCAAGCTATATACAAAGAGAGGCAAGTCATTTGTCCTGATGGAACAGCAGAAGAGTTGGTACAACACTACCAAACTGCAACCAAAACTGGCCAGTTGTGCCATGCTCACCACGGTGTGTGGAATCTGAAAAAGTATACATTCATTTGAAAATATGCCTGATGTAGATGTTGCAGATTCAGATAGAGCACTATGAACTTGGGAGTGAAGCAATTTTGCTGGATAATTCTTTACAATGTCTTATTTTAGAGTTTCATCAGCTGCAAGTTTACCGGAACTCTTATATGCAGTGAAGTTCTTGTAGCAGATATAATGATACCCATGGCTGCTGGAGTAATGTTCAAGCAATTCAAGACACATCATGTTGTACATTGACAGTATTTGACTAGAATGGCTTTCCTTTGCATCAGCTACTTTCTCTCAGTGAGCATCATCAAAAGGTAGCAGGTCTCCATGGTCTGTGCTAACTCCTGGATCAGTGTATAGGATGCATTACCTCTGCAGTTTGTGAGAAGTCTTGCTAGCCATATCTGAAACAATAAATTAATTACATTAATAACTACGTTACCCAAGTCTATTAAATAAATGAGATAAATTAAATAACTAAGTAAACCAGGTCTATTACATAAATGTAAAACTTTTAGTTACTCTTAAGAAAGGGCATTTTCCAAGAAAACGTACAACTATGGAAGAATAAGAGTTGTAAGTCTGAATTCTACACACTTTTTTGCATGAGAAACAGTCATCAAACTTTTGGACCCAGACACATAGATAAATGCACCTGGCTCCTGCTCTAACAGGAAACAAGAAAATTACCCTTGTTTCCTGATCGTGTAACCTTTCCCCACCTCCCCCTTCCCTCATTTTATTTTCATATTGGAAGACAATATAGGCACTTATCCCTGTTGCAGCATTTAACTTAGTTTCAACAGACAAGTAGTTGGGAACCTCCCTTTTTTCCAGTGGCCCCCCACCCCATAACCCCTTTACATTACCAAAATAATTCCTTACAGTAGAGGAGGTGTGGAGTTTTATATTGACAAATATCAAGGAATAAGTTGAAAACATTTAAAACTTGTCTGCTGCACCAAGGACAATACAAAGAAAATGATTAATTTTGACAGGATGATGGAAGTTCTGTATACACAGGTTGGGATTCAGGCTGTAAGGAAAGAAAGGGTTCCATTAGCCTATCACAACCTCTTAATGGTGCCAGCAGTTTGTCCTACATAACTCTTAAGATACATAATGAAAGGTATAAGTTTTAACCTAACCTAAAGCCATTAGGAGCAGAATAAAATGTCTCCCTTTGTGGAACTCTCAGACACCACTGTGCCTTACACAGCACAATGTGGTGTCACCTCCTGGTGGGCTCTGCTACACTTGGTGTTTGACATGCATCACCAGCATGGTGACATCATGTGGTGTGTCACTGGGGTTGCCATGTACCACAGCTAGCTCTGATTAGGAGCACTCAGTATACATAGTGTTCTGCAGTAGCACACACTGCTCTATGGGCAGGATGTGCAGGGGGCCAAGCTGGGGGATCTATTGAAAAAGGTGAGCTTCTAACACAAACGCTATATCAAATAACTGACCAAGAAAGTGGTTTGGGTCTGTAAACTAAGACGTATTTGATTTCTCTTTATAGGCTCCCATAAACTAAACTATGTAAACTTGGAACAGAAAAAGAAATATCACAATGTAAGCATGTATATAAAATTAAAATTGTACTATTCACTATTGGATTTTACAGCAAAATGATCTCTGAATGCAGTAACACAAGGAAAGTGTTTTTTTTTTCATGGAACACATAAACAGAAAGTTTTCCGAATGTGTCATATGGAATTTTAAGGTAGAGCGGATTAAGGTGGACACAGGGTGAATAAGGAATGCTGCCACACAGTCCAAAAACCTTGCACTTAGGACCCGTGCAAAACAAATCACCAAAAAAGAGCTACAGTGATAAAAACATTGTATTCAGGTCAGATGGCTAAAAGTTAAAATATGACATAGCAGACATAACACAGGACGTAACAGTTTTGTTCCTGTGCTTGGTGCTTTCTCAAGAGCAAAGACATACAAAACTGTTTAGAGTTTTATCCTTTTAAAATCTCAAGACATACATGCAAATTTCTTCCCATTAAAATTCCACACACATGTAAAAACATCACATCAGTTACCTCTACTTGATGATTACTCATATTGGACCCCATAAATAATCCATTTAACTGAACTGAATTTGTCTTTGTATGATAAAGAACTTTCATTCATGCTTTCACAGCTCTTTTATGATGTCATCAGAGCCAGCTGACAATTCATTACTCAGGACTCCTCTGGGTTTCCATAACAACACACAACTCTTAAAGGGGCACTGTCAGTGTTGGCCCTCATTTTCTGGTAAAATCTCACCAGTGCGCCTTTATGCAGATCTGTGCCAGACATGTTCTCAGAATTGCCTCTAAATATAACAAAATTAATATTTCTTACCCCATTTTTGTTTTCCGGCATAGTTTACTGTTTGAGCGGTCCGGACCATAACTCAGCTGCCACCGGAAGCATATTCATAGCAAGAGCACACATCTGAAATGAGCGCTGGCACGAACTGCTACTTTTTAGTATACTCATTGTACAAATCAGCTTATGCTGTGCACTTTACTGTCTAAAACTGAGATTTCCATCTTTTAAACCAAACCGAGCACTGATAATACTAATAATTATATTTTAAAGTTGAAGCCGAAATCCCGTACATGGGCAACAGCGGTAGCAGCATAAGATCCAGCACATGTGCAGGAGTATCCCACTTCTACGCATGTGCGGGATTTCGGCTCCAGCTTTAAAATATATTTATTAGTATTATCAGTGCTCGGTTTTGTTTAAAAGATGGAAATCTCAGTTTTACACAGCAAGGTGCACAGGATAAGCCAATTTGTACAATGGGCAAACTAAAAAGTAGCAGTTCATGCCAGCGCTCATTTCAGATGTGCGCTCTTGCTATGAATATGCTTCCTGTGGCAGCTGAGATACGGTCCGGACCGCTCAAATAGTAAACCATGCTGAAAAACAAAAATAGGGTAAAAAATATTAATTTTGTTATATTTAGAGGCAATTTGAGAACGTTTCTGGCACAGATCTGCGTATAAAGGCACATTGGTGAGATTTTACAAAAACGAGGGCCAAACCTGACAGTGCCCTTTAATATGAAGATACAAGAAATCTTGAGATTAGTGATACATACATTATAACATCAAGCCATGTTATGCTCAAAACAGTTTTCAATGAAGTTCTTATACTGATGTTTTTAAAGGCTTAAGGTGGACACAGGGTGAATAAGGAATATCTAGATAACACTATTACTATATAATATTTGTATATCTGTTCTAAAACAATTTAATATATTTACAGAAACTATAAAGAATGAAGGACTAACAAATGAAGAAAAACAGGTGAACAGCATATTCTCATCATTTTATCCTAATAACAATGAAATATAATGGGCTCGCTGGCATAATGATAGTGCTACCACTTGTGATGCCTGTGATCCAGGGTCGGGAGCAATCTTGGGTTGCTGGGGGGCCAGCCAGGGGAGGAGGAGGACTGAGTACCATTGGGCTGCTCTCCTCCTCTGGGGAGGGTGGGTAGCACATGCTGCAGTACCAGTGGCTCCCAGTGGTTATTGAGAACAGCACATCCAGTGGAGCACTCGTACAGCAGATGGGGTTGTCGGTGGATGCCCTATACATGGGTGTGGGAGTGTGCCCATTGTGTGTCAAGTGTCATTGCATGGTCACAACCCCGGGAGCAACAAAAAAGGAAAAAGGACCATGGTACCCAGATAGGTGAAGGTGGGTTCTGTGGATGGCCCCATGCCCTCAGCCAGGTCCATCCCGGCTGATCTCCATATCTCCTCCACTCCCCAGCCACCCTTCTAAAGTCTAGATAGAGCGCTGGAGGAGTTAGGGTGGTCCCACCCTGGGGGGCTCAGAGCCAGAAGGTGGGGTGGTTCGGTGGACATGGAGAAGTGTTCTTGGTAATGGAGACCAGACTAGGGAGGACCTCAGGCCAGGTGGAACAAGATCATAACAAGAGACCTCACTGGAGAGAGGTCTAAGGGGCCAGCGCAGGAGCATAAATAGAGTTAAAAATAGACATTGCAATATATGTACATTATGGTACAAAATTCATTGTACATTTCTTTAGAAAAACTAATTAATTACCTAGG
Organism: Neoceratodus forsteri; assembly: GCA_016271365.2. NCBI lineage: Eukaryota > Metazoa > Chordata > Ceratodontiformes > Ceratodontidae > Neoceratodus > Neoceratodus forsteri. The sequence goes on from CM028130.1 coordinate 1,114,848,648, forward strand.
TAGAGAGGATAAGAAATGCAGGAATTATAGGCCACTAGAAAAGGTATGACTGCACATTTGTTTTATATATAGTTGTACTATGAAATGATAATAGAAATATGAATGAATATATATATATATATATATATATATTATATATTTTATTTTATGAAGTAATGGCAGTTTCCTTGAGGAAGGAGTAGTCCCCACAACACTGGAATTTATTTGACTAGTAGCGAATGTCTTAATAAAAATATCCTGTTTTAAATACCTTCCTGTGTGAATGAGCCTGATGATCCAATTTATTGCATATATTTTTGGACAACATACTGCGACAAATGCCTTACACACCCTATAATTGTCAATGTCACTCAATCATACACATCATGGAAGGCCTTATTCAGATTATAAAATGACTCCCCTAATTTGAAGTTTTAAAACTGAGCAATAAAATTCAGAATGTTACGATGTCTGATCTGTGCTGGAATAATGCAGTCATATGCTCACATATGACCAATCACTTGCCTTTATCTCTCTTCGTCATTTTACAATGCTTAATTAGTACTCCACACACACAGAAATGTAGACTATGGCAGCAGAAAAAGACCGATTGTCCATCCAGATCCCCCCTTACATAATGTATAATACCATGTATACAGGAAAATGTTTTACAACATAAAATTCGAACAGAATTCAGCTTTATTTTATTAATTTTCTGTATCTCATCATTTTTTATGACTGAGACATTTGGATGAAATTCAGGATCTTTGAGTCTCAGACACAATCTCATTCTTCTGTATTTTTTTCCCTTGAAATAATAACATTTATTACTGTAACCCCCAGGTGGCGCTATCCCAAGAGCTACTACCCCTGCCTGCTGGACTACCAACAGGTTGAGAGGCCAAGGTTCTATGGCAGGTGCCTCCACCCAGAGGTCAGGGTTTGTAATGGTTGGTCGAGTTTGGTCACAGCCCTCTGGGACACTGAGACCCCCTTCTAATCCCTCTAAGGATCCACACAATACACAGGAATTACAGTACCAATACCCCACATGTACACACGGTTCAATCATAAGGTACCACTTACCCTCGAGATCGATTCTGAAGTTCGTCTTGGAGGACCTTCTGTAAAATAAGGTTGATCAACATACACAAACCAATGCAATGCCTGCTATATAGGTACTGACACTTCAGACAGTTTAAAGTCAATAACATCAAATCTGGTTTATTTAAGGGGAGTGGAACACAGGAGGGGGAGATCAAGCTAATTGGCAGAATTAAATCACAGTACTGTGCACTCATACAGGGTCTTAAAAGTCACACTCTGGATACCCAGCTTGAGGGGCTAGCCAGGTCCATTGCCCAGGGTTGGCCGGCAGGTGTAGATGAATAGGGCCCTGTAGGAAAAAGATATGCACAACACCCAATTGTAATCCGGAGCTGGATGGCTCAGTCCTTGAGGAAATTAAATCAAGCAAATCTAATGAAACACTGGTGACTGTTAACAGGCTCAGGGATGCCCTGCTTTGTACTCACACCACCCCACACTGAGAACCTCATGAAGATGGCTGTTCTGGATCGCCAGACAAACAAGGCAGGGAGATTAGATTCTACTGGCTAGGCCCAACTGCTCGACTAGCAGATGGATTTAGTCCATTACATTCAGTTCAGATTTCAGTTTACACTGCACAGTGACGAGAGAACCAGAATAGCTATTCTTCACAAGCATTCAACACATTTACATGTAAAGGAAATTACTATACCAGGCAGCTGCTCCTAGGTCCCGATAGTACTTACTACAAATACGCGGGGGTTCTCACTGCAGCTTCAGTGCCTGACAGACTGAGCGCGATTCAGCAATTTCTCCAGTCTTCTACAGGGTGAGCCTGGTTTCCACTTTTCAGCCTTCCTTCCTTTCAGTCACCTCGGATTCAGTCCGATTCGAGCTTGCAACAGCAACAGACCAACTTCAGGCCTATCGAGTGCTTCCTGCGTGAAACTATCAGCATAGAAACACAGAGCTCCTTCTCTCCTCACGGTCACAGCAGATCTGGCTTCCCAATCGCAGGGCAGAGCCATCTCTATGGGCGCTACCCGGTCCAGTTGGTGGACTCAGCTGTCAATCACTCCAAAGCTCTCTCAGTTGGTACATAAAGGCGCCAGAGTCCAAAACTTCACTTCTCAGAATTACTAGCTATACATTCCCATTGTAAGCCAGCTCCAAGAAGAGTCCGAATTCTGGTTGGTCCAAACAGTCTCCATTTTATAGCTCCCCTTACTCCACTGGCCCAGCACAGCAGTTTAGGTCCAAAATGGAGGGACAAAACACACAGAGTCCCAACTGTAACAAAAGCAGGTCAGACAAACTACAATATTACTAATGCCTCACATGTTTACAGGGAAACAGAAATATCTGTCAGAGGGGCTACCTTTGCGCTTTCAGTGACTACAAAATGAAGCGATTACCCCACAGTTCAGGCAGGATTCGAGCAGGGAAACACCAGCACCCCTGGAAAAGCATCAATTATGTCTGTAAGCAGCCAGCTCTTAAAGAGACAGTAAGTGGAGGCTCTACCAGCACTCACAGTGCCCTTTTAACGGCTTAAACGCCGAACGCCAGCAGGCAAGGGAAACACTTAAGCAAGCTCCTAGGAGGCTTTTTAGGAACCCCCATTTGTAGGGGGGTTACACCCTTCCTGGCCTGAAAAGAACTTGGCGCCCACGTCAAGTAGATACCCTTATACATTTTAAAGTGGTCACTAAATATATGTACATCACTAACAGTTAGATTTGCATCCTTTAAATCACATCACATATTAACCCTTTGTCATATGCAGTTATTCTGTATTTCACAGCTTACCACAGGTTACCACATTACATATACAATAACACTTCAGCATCAGGTCACCCTTCCTGCACATGAAACTGGAAAAGAGGGGGCCCTTCCCTATCAGCTACCTTGGGGCTGTACGGGGCAGGGGCACCATACTCAGAGGGCAATACAAGTAATCTGGAATCATCTCCCAGGCTTAGTTTGGGCAATGAGCTCCGGTCGGCGGTGGTGACATCTCTCTGAAGAAAGCTACCTTGAACCCAGGCTGCTTCTCAAACTACAGACCTATCTCTAACCTTCCCTTTATTGGGAAGGTTATTGAGAAGGTAGTGGCAGCCCAATTGGAAGACCATTTAACCATCCATAACATCTACAAATCCTTCCAATCCAGTTTTCGTAAAAGACATTGCACCGAGACTGTGCTGGTTCGGGTGCTTAATGATCTTCTGAGGGCGAGAGATCAGAAGAGACGTTCCATTCTGGTTCTCCTTGATCTCTTGCCAGCTTTTGACACTGTGGATCACCTGGTGTTGATAGTACACCTGAGGCAAATTTGTGGAATATCGGGAACTGTTCTACAATGGTTCACCTCATTCCTCACTGGGAGATCACAAAGAGTGGTGTCGGGAGTCTTTTCTTCTGGCCCAACTCCTTTATTGTGTGGGGTGCCTCAGGGTTCCATGCTATCACCCATGTTATTTGCGGTGTACATGCTGCCCCTCGGAGTCATTATAAGACGGTATGGGCTGAGGTTTCACTGCTATGCAGATGATACCCAGCTATACCTGTCTTTTGCACCCAACCAGGATGGAGCTCTCGCGGTGTTTAACAACTGTCTGGAAGAAATCCAGGGTTGGATGGATTCTTGTTGGTTAAAGTTGAACTCAGAGAAGACAGAGCTCCTGGTTATTGACCCGGGTTGTCAGATAGAGAAGTGGCGTGATGGCGCGCCCTCTGGAATTTTTTCTTAGCGTGTCGCTCCGACCTCTAAGCGGGTGCGTGGCCTTGGGATTGTCTTAGACCACAGGCTGACCTTACAGTCTCAAGTGTTGGCCGTTGTCAGGACTTTCTTTTACCATCTTAGGAATATTGCCAGGGTTAGGCACCTTGTTCCGTCTGACTCTTTGCCAACGTTAGTCCACACCTTTGTGTCCTCGCGTTTGGAGTACTGCAACGCCCTATACTTGGGGCTTTCTGGGGTCGAAATCCATCGCCTACAACTGGTGCAGAATGCCGCAGCCTGGGTTTTGACTGGGACAAGTAGGGCCTGGTCATATTACCTCGGTGCTGCAATGAACTGCACTGGCTTCCTATACGGTGGCAGATCACCTTTAAAGTCATTTTACTGACTTTTAAAGCCCTTCACCATCAGGGTTCGGCCTATCTGAAAGAACTCCTGGTGCCTTACTACCCCAGCCGATCACTCCGCTCGGCTGATGAGGGGTTGCTAGAGATTCCAAGAGTGAGTTTAAAATCTTCTGGCAGCAGAGCATTTTCTTATGCTGCACCCACTCTTTGGAATTCTCTACCATGCCGATTACGGGAGCGCACTCCGTGGAGGAATTTAAAATAATCTGAAAACTTATTCTGGCTGAATGGCCTTCTTAGATGGTTATTCATAGTGTAATTGTTACTGTGTTGAGCTCTTACTTCATATTTTATGCTATGATTTTATTTATATGTATTATTGGATTTATATTTGATGTTATTGTTTTAATGTTTTCAGCACCTTGGTAAGTTGAAAGGTGCTTTATAAATAAATGTATTATTATTATTATCTGGACTTCAGTAAGGACTTTGACACCGTCCCTCATAGGAGGCTGGTGAACAAGATGGAAAGCTTGGGGTTGGGTGGGAAAATAACAAGCTGGGTAGAGGCCTGGCTGTCAGGAAGAACTCAGAGGGTGGTGCTCAACAGGGTGCACTCCGGGATGGCAAGGGTGAAGAGTGGAGTGCCACAGGGTCAGTTTTGGGTCCACTTCTCTTCAACATCTACATCAGTGATATTGCTGAGGGTTTGAGGGGAGGGTGTGCCTATTTGCTGATGATATAAAAATATGCAATAAGGTGGACCCTGGGCTAAGTACAGTGAGGGAAGGACTTAAAGACACTTGAAAATGGTCTGGGACGTAGCAGCTGAAATTTAATGCCAAGAAGTGTACTGTGATGCACTTGGGGAGTAGCAACAGAAGAGCAGGGTACACCCTAGGTGTGGAGGGAATTAAAGTAACAGAACAGGAGAGGGGATCTGGGGATTATAGTCTCTTTGAACCTTAAGGTAGGAATCCACTGTAGCCAGGCAATGGGAAAGGTCAAAGGAATGTTTGCATGCATAGGCAGGGGCATTACTAGCAGAAAGAGGGAGGTAATAATGCCCCTTTACAAAGCCATGGTGAGGCCGCACCTGGAATATGGGGTTCAGTTCTGGAAGCCTCATCTCCGCAATGATATAGATGCATTGGAGAGGGTTCAGAGAAGGGCAACCAAAATGGTGCAGGGGTATGCAGGGAAAGTCATATGAGCAGAGGTGTAAGGAGCTGGATCTGTACACACTGGAGACAAGGAGGGAAAGGGGAGACAAGATTGAAACTTTTAAATATGTAAAGGGTCTCAATAATGTGGGAGAAGAGTGTTTACTTAAGAGGAAGGAGAGGGTCAAAACTAGAGGGCACAGCCTCAGACTGCAAAGAAAAATATACAGGGGCAATGTGAGAGGGCATTTCTTCACAGAGACGGTGGTGGAACCCTGGAACAGACTACCAGACGGAGTGGCGGGGGCCAAAATTGGTTAAAGAATTCAAGAGGGCATGGGACAAGCATATGGGGCTGAGATCGGGGAGGGCAGGGGCTGACAGGGAGGGGTGGTGGGGGAAAGAAGGGCAGACTAGATGAGGCGGCATGGTCCTTTCTGCCATCAAGCTTCTATGATTCTATTATTTTCTGAGAAGAGACAGGGTTTTAGCCAGATTCCAAGAGGGCAATGGAAAATCTCACCTGCAGGTTTTCCCTAGTTGCAGCTACTGCAGTGTCTCTGTGCTAGCTACCACTCATGCTGGTGGTGGCTCTGATCCCTGAAAGTGTGGCCTTTGCTGGGTAAGGAAGAATCAATGGATGTGGCCTCTGTAGTGCTGCTGCACCTGAGTTCAACTACATAAGCAAGATCATTGACAGGCCTGAGAGGAGAAGATTTCAAGAGGCCTGAGAGGGAAAGCTGGATGAGGGGCCCTTTCGGGAATAAAAGCATCAGAGATGCTGCACTTCCAGAACTGCACAGCTGCACTGCACGGAAGTAAGGCACAGGAGGGTTGGTCTCCAGAAACCTATTCTGGGGAGAGCAGCAGAAGTAGGGAGAGTAACTGAACTGTGATTTAAACTGTGAGTAACCGTCAGGGATCAGACCCTGTCCAGTAGTTAGATAACTACTGTAGGTCCAGCCAGGATGGTTAAAGTCCTCACCATGACTGAGCTATAATTTCCTAGACCCAAACAGAAGACCTGCAGAGTCTGCCAAGCCCATTATCCCATTTGGAATACAAATAAGGGCCCCTTGCTCAAGTTGTTTGTTTCATGCATCGAGTGTTTAAAAATGCACCAATGAATACACCCATCTGTCACCTATGACTTTAGCTTGGTGAGGTACCCACCAAAACTCATTTAATAAGCACCCTCAAGGCCTTTGGGATGAAAAGCTAGGTGCACCCACAGTTGGGATTGGAGGACTGCCTGGAATTGGGAATTTGTGGAGTGTTATTTTATAAAGAAAATAAAGTATGGGGGGTGTGTGGCTTGGCCTTTAACCAAGATGGCAGCATAGTCTCTAAGCTCCCTGTCCTTGTGGGCTTTATCCTGTAACATCCTGCTGAGAGGGGCTACAAACTTCATCTGACTATATAAGAAACAGAAGAAGAACTCACCGGCAGCATATCTGTTATCTCATTTTCTTGTTCCGGTGGTACTGCTGTCTGCAACAAGTGCCTGTTTCTGCCCGGGGCCTACAGGATGGCATCCTTCTCTCCTGCTCAAGCTCAGCCTGCAACAATGGAGCACATGTTTTCCCAATTAATGGCACAGATGGCACAAATGACTGCAGCCCTCAATGCCAATACTCAGATGCTGCAGACTATTGAAACTAGGATTTTCCACACAGAGCGACATCTAAAAGCTCATGATGCAGCCTTACAGGAGCTCACAGCTACGACTCGGGATCAGGCCTGCCTTATATCTCTCTTGCAAGATAAGGTGGATGATTTGGAAAATCGGAGCCGATGAAACAACTTAAGATTTGTCGGGTTTCCTGAAGGGGTTGAACAACAAGATACAACATTCTTTTTACAAGATACACTGCCTCGCATTCTTGGCCTACCTCCAGACATTAATCTCCAGATTGAGCAGGCCCATCGCTCTCTCGCCCCAATTCCCAAGCCGGGAGAGCACCCACATCCAATTTTAGCCAGGTTCCTGGATTATCGCCAAAAAGAATTGATCACCACTGCAGCTAGGGACCAGGGCTCCATTTTGAGGAAAGGAAACATAATCCGAGTGTTCCAGGACTACTCTCAGGATCTTACTCAGTGGCGCAAGGCATACAGGCCCTGCAGAAAAATACTACATGCCCACCGTGTAGCCTTCTCACTCAGCTACCCCACCACCATGCAAGTGATAATTAAGGGCTTCCCTACCTTCTTCTCATCACCGGGAAGCCTCATGGATTATCTCCACAGAGAGTACCCACAAGACTTCAGGAACCCGGAGCTGTTTAACATGTCTAGTGGCCCCTCATACCCCTCTTTACATATGGAGATGTCCACCAGGTCCCCACTGCAATCTCCCCAGCCTTCAGTGCTCCATTTTGAAGCTTCACTACCCCCGAGAAACAGGAAACGCCACCCTATGCAGCGGCATGAAAAATGGCTGCACCCAATTACCTGGCAAAACGATCAAGGAACCCTAGAAGATTTGGCCAACGACTTGCAACACCTTTTTTTGCCCAACCGATATGCCCCTCTGCTCACCCTTTTGGAACAGCCAGTGCACGCAGCCAATCGCTCTGCAGGAGACCCCTCATTGGAGCTGGATGGGGTCTCAGATGATCATTGGGGGTGGCTCTATGCCCAGTTTGTTTTACAGGCTCAGTCCCCCTGCTGCACTTATGCTCACTCAAGTTGTTGGTGTGGGCAGAGACAAGGAGCTTGATCGTGCTACTCAGTCTTTTTTTCTTCACTTTATTTGTGTGTTTCTCAATGATTTTTCTTTATTTTTTTCTCCCCCTTTCTCCACCTTGTTAGGAGGTTCAACAGTACAGAATTGATCATTTTGGGCTCCTTAGTACTAGATGGGTCAACCTGTCAGAACTCCACAGAGTTTTTCTGGCACTTTGCGGATCTCTCAGCCCCCCCCCCCCCCGTGTGGCAGCTGGAGGAATTTCTCTCTGATGCCCCCTCAGCTATCCTGCACACTGTATTGGCTATTTAGACCTTGAGTTTTGCCCCCAGCAATTCCTATCTTTCCCTTCTATTCCCCAACAAGGCACGGGACAGGAGATATCTGCTGTCACTCAATGAATATGTGGAGCAGTTTTCTCTACATTGGTCCACTTTCTCCCCCTATACATCCACCCCACGAGAGAACAATGGATGGCTCTGGAAGCTGACCTTCCGGCTTAACCGCTGCCCTCCATCAAATCTAAGTTACTGGATAGACACAATGATGTATATAGTTAGAAGTATTTTTGGGCCGTTTAGCCCATTTATTTGGCTTTTACATTTCACAGACTGGGTTCTTGTTAAGTATCTGTTCTTTCACAGCACTGTAGGGCTTTCTCTATGTATATGATTGAATGGTTTGAAGAGTCTCAGAAGGGGAAGACCGGATGTGACCTCAGCGGGCTCTTTTTTTGATATTACCATAGTACCTTGCACCAACTCTCACCACTTTAATCATGGCTGACCTTCATGCATACACCTGGAACGTATGGGGCTTAAACACCCAGGTTAAACGTAAACAGGTGTTATCCCATTTGAAAAGGCTGAGGGCCATGCTGGCCTTTTACAGGAAACTAAGCTAACCAAACAGGATCATGATAGGCTAGTAAAAGATTGGGTAGGGCAGGTATTTTCTGCCCCCTTTGCAACTAAAAAGAGAGGGGTGGCCATCCTTATTCACAAGTCACTAGCTTGGACATGTACACAGACCCGTTCGAACCCCCAGGGCAGATGGGTGATAGCATTAATGGCTACTCCCGAAGGGCCCCTACTCTTTGCTTGTATTTATGCCCCGAATGAAGACAATCCCTCCTTCTTACATTCAGTAACGCAGGAGCTAAGCTCTATGTCAACAGATCCTGTCCCCACCATTTTAGGAGGGGATTTCAATTTGGTTCTGGTGTCCCAACTAGACCGCAGTGCCCCCCGTACCAGTGCAGCACCCTAAAGCCCGACTGGCCTTGCAACACTTGGTAATGGAAATGGGTCTTGATGACGTCTGGAGAACTCTCCATCCGCGGATGAGGGATTACTCCTTCACTTCTGCGGTGCATAGCTCTCATAGCAGACTAGACTTCTGGCTGGTGTTGGCTGACATATGTCAGAGTACAGTAGACTCTACGATCATGCCTAAAGTTATATCGGATCATGCCCCTGTACATCTGCATATTCTGTGGGGTTTGTGCAAATACAAATCTGCTAAATGGAAACTAGACCCCCTTCTGCTGAAGGACCCACTCTTTGCTCCCTGGGTTACTTTGGAGACAGCCCTCTTCCTAACTGAACCCCCAGGATACCTCTTCTAGCACCCACTGGGAGGCTCTCAAGGCCACCCTGCATGGGGTGATAATTGGTTTTGCTTCCACCAGCCGGAAGAAATGGGAACATCTCCTCACTTCATTGGAAGCTAAACTAAAAGATTTAGAAACCCGGGCTAAACAGATGCCTCGCCTAGCAGCTGATTCCCCAATATATAAAGACATGCTTTCTAGTTGTATGGAGATTAATGACTTACTAACCCACAAGGCTGAACTGGCCATACTCCGGCTTCGTCATCAATATTGGGAGGGGGGACAAAAGGCCAGCAAGCTATTAGCTTACCGCCTTTGAAAGCAACAGGCTGAACACCATATCCCTGGTCTGAGAGACCGGTCAGGTACAATCAGCACAGATCCCAACTCCATTAATGGTGTCATGAAACAGTTTTACCCTGAATTATATTCCTCTACTAATACTCAGACTGAAGCCTCAATAGATGCTTTCCTGACTCTGCTCCAACTTTCTACTCTCCAGCCCTCCCAAGCAGAATCCTTAGATCTCCCTATCACGCTGGAGGAAGTTACAATAGCCATTAAAAGCCTCAATGGTAGGAAGACCCCTGGAGGGGATGGCTTCCCAATCGAGTTGTGGCAGCTACTTGCACCTCAGGTTGCCCCCCTCCTGGCGCAGGTCTATAATGAGGTCTTGCAAACTGGTATGTTCTCTCCCATCCTTCGACAAGTGACTATTACCATATTCCCCAAAAAGGATAAAGTCCCCACGCTCCCCTCAAGCTATCGCCCGATTTCCTTAATTAATACAGACAGCAAAATATTTGCTAAGGTTATGGTGCTTAGGCTTAGCCCCCCTCCTTTCTTCTCTCATCCACCCTTCACAGGTGGGCTTTGTGCCCGGTCGTCTGAGCCGGGATCATATCAAATCGATGTTTAATATTATCTACCAGGCCAAATCTCTCCCCACCCCCATGGCAGCCATTGCTGTGGACTTTGAGAAAGCTTTCGACTCCCTGGAATGGCATTACTTGGAGACAGTGCCGCAGAGGTTTGGTTTCGAACCCCTGTTTCAACAGTGGATCATGGCACTGTACCATCAACCACTGGCCAGGATCCGGACTAACGCGGTATTCTCCAGCCCCTTCCAGCTTGGTTGGGGCACTCGCCAAGGGTGCCCTCTTTTCCCGCTTTTGTTTATTCTAGTGGTTGAACCATTAGCAGCGGCCATCCAACACCACCCACTTATCCCAGGTATCGTTATTGGGACTCACATTTACACCACCCTAATGTATGCTGATGACCTTCTGGTCCCCGTCAGAGATGTTGTAACACCTCTCCCGGCTCTATTCACTCTTCTGACCAACTTTGCAACACTCTCCGGCCTTTGGATAAACTTATCTAAAAGTGAAATACTACCTCTCAATTCTAATTGTACACAACACAGTTCCTCTCTCTTAGGGTTGAAATGGGCCCCAAGCTCCCTTAAATATCTCGGCATTCATATTTTTCCGGATTTGTCTAAAATCTAGGACCTCAACCTTAGCCCCCTGATTGTTGACCTTAGAACAGAAGTAGACAGATGGCGACTGCTTCACCTTACCTTGGCAGGGAAAATAGCTGCTTTAAAAATGATTGCGATCCCTAAACTTTTATATCCTCTCTCCCACATTCCTCTAGCCCCCCCTTGAAATGGCTTTGTACTATAGATAAAATTGTAGGTAAATTTCTTTGGGAAGACAAGAAACCCCGCTATAGCAGAGGTAAGCTTCGCTCTCATTGGAAAGAAGGTGGGTGGGGCCTCCCTTGGGTTAAAGGATATACCTGGGCCTACTCAATGGCGCAATCCCTGAAATGGTTCACTACTTTGACCTCAGAATCTCCACAATGGCTCTATATGGAACAGGCCACAGCACAGGTCCATAGTCTCCCCCTTCTGTTATATAATCCACTGCCCAAGTCCTTGCAAGCCCATTCTACTATAGTGCCAGCAATTAATATCTGGCATAAGGTGCACAAAACGATTGGAGATAATCCCACCCCATCTATCTATACACCTATCTTTCATAACAAATGTATCCTGATAGACAATATGCCTATCTATTGGCCTCATTGGGAGCAGGCAGGCATTAAAGTATTGGCAGATATTCTAGACAAAATGGGCTCAAGACTGAAATCCTTTCAAGTCCTAGTACAAACAAAAACCTTAAGAAACGGATTTCTGTAGATACCTGCAACTCCTTAGTTCCTTAACTACAATTCTCAAACCAAGTCCACTAACTCAGACTACTCCTCAAAGAGTCTCTGTCTGGCTTTTGCTTCCTAGGGGATAAGCCAGCAAAATATATGCTGACATTAGAGGGAGTATTCCCTCTCAATCGGGGGTATCAAAATCAAAATGGGAAAAGGCAATGAATATTGACTTAGACGACACTCAATGGGCTGTCTGCTGGAAACTAGAACATTTAAGCTATCCCGATGCCCGCAGCAAACGTATTCAATATAAATTGCTACACCACTGGTATAGAACACCAGCGGTGCTATACAAGGCAAAGCTCCTGAATACTAATCTTTGTTGGAGATGTCAGGATCAAGTGGGAGATCTTTTCCACATTATCTGGCAATGTTCCCTGCTGCCTCCCTTTTGGCAAGCTGTTATTCAGCTAGCCAGGGAAGTCCTTGGCGTAGCAATTCAAACAAGCCCGATTTTGTGGATACTGGTCTACCTCCTCCTGGATTTAATCTCAAAGCCCACCTCATTCGTTGGCTGGCCTTGCTAAGTATCTCTGCCAAGCGCCTCATACTTTCACAGTGGAGAACCACTGAAATCCCCACTATATCAGAACTCCTGCATGCTCTCACCCTCCTTGCTACACTTGATTGTATGTCCTACTCAGCACTTAATAAATTAGCGGTTTATGCATCATGCTGGGCTCCTTTCCTAACCTAGCTGAAACCTAGAACTGGTATAGGATGAACCCTTCTTGGTGGCTTACAATTTGTTATACTCTCTAGTTATTCCCGGGATGTGAGACTCTTAGTTTTGATATGACATAACAAGTTTTGATCTTATTTCATGCTTTGTAACCCTAGCAGTGTGTATGTATTCTCCTAATTTAACTAGATTCCCAGTCTTAACTTGTAAGTTTTAGTGTTTGCCTTGTTGATGGTCTTTAGAATATTGTTACATAGCAGTCATGCAGAGGGGTGAGGGCTTCCCCCTCTTACCCCTACAAAGTCCATTATAGCTGGAATGTACAGATTATATGACATATATTTTGTCAATGTGTGGACATTTTGTTGTAAAATCCTTCTCTGCTGTATATAATTTCATGGCTGCATGTATAATACTGTTCCTTAAGTTGGAAAATTAATAAAAACTATTAATTAAAAAAAAAAAGAAAATAAAGTATAAGGATTATCGCTACCCCAGTGCTTGCATTGTTTCCTTGCATCCTCTTGTTTCCTTCTTGTCCCTCCGCTAAGAAATGTGTTGTTTATATTTATTTATTTCAATTCTAGGATTACAATTACCTTTGAGCCCAGGGCTCTTTTACAAAGGTTCCACGTCAAGACATAGGTAACACATGACAATAGACAAAATTGTTACACAATAAGGGTAAAGGATATCAAATTAAATTCAAACAGACAGGGAGAGGGTAGAGTGGAAAGGAAGAGGACAGTGGGGGGGTGGTAGAAAGAATGGGAGGGGCACGGGGAGGTAAGAGAATGAGAAGAGAGGAGAGGTGGGGGTAGGTAAGGATAAGGGGGGGTGGGGTGGAGCTGCCAGGAAGGTGGCATTGTCAGGTGCTGTAGAGTGTGTGGGGCAGAGGCCAGACTATGGCAAGTGCGTTATGTAATGAGCTAGATATAGGAAAGAGCGATAGCGGAGTGGTATTGCATAGACATTCTCAATGACAGTCGCAGATGCTGGAAGCGACCAGGGTGTTACGGAGCCTGGATTTGAAGGCCCCTAGCCCAGTGGTTTTGATAGTATCATTGGCAAGACTGTTAAACTAAGTGGGTGCCCTGTAGGTTAATGAACGCTGGCCAATGGCTGTGCAGCAGCGAGGGATATGGAAAAGTTGTGGCTTTGACCCCTGGTAATTCTGGAGCTGGTTTTCATTTGAAGGAGTGAACAGACCCCAGGAGGGGCAGTTCCCAACTGTATTTTCTTAGCAACCACGCAGGTTTGGTACTGAATTCTATTATTAAGTTGAAGCCAGTTAGCTTGTGAGTAGAGGTCACAGCTGTGTGTGAGCCGTTCGGCCCCAGTGATGAGTCGACAGGCCTTGTTTAGGGTGGTAGTAATCCTTCTGAGTGCAGTGGTAGTGGCAGTGCCATAGATGACAAGACCATAGTCAATCTGGGAGATGAAGCTTTGAACTGCGGCAAAGAGGGCCTCTTTAGTCAGGTGCAGACGAAGCCGCTAGAGTAAGCCCAGTCTAGTATTCACGGTTTTAGCAACATTGGTTTTATAGGTTCCAAAAAACAGGTGTGGGTCTAGGGTGATTCCTAGGTATCTGAAGGAGTCAACCTGTTCCAGGGAGTCCCTGGGGCCGGTGTTTAAGGAGAGTTGGTGGCGTTTGTGCTTGTTTTGGTGGCTGGTGAAAATCATGGTCTTCGTTTTTTTCTGGTTAAGGATTAACGATGTTCTTGAACCAGCTTTCAACAGAGGTGAAGCCGTGTTGAAGGGTTTGTTGCAGTTGGCTTGGGTCATGATGAGAGGCAAGAATCACCACATCATCTGCATAGAGTATGACTTGCTGAGAGGTGGAGTCAGGGACGGAGTTGAGGAACAGGCTGAACAGCAATGGGCCCAGGATGGAGCCTTGGGGGACACCAGAGCGAACCAGTTTAGTGTCGGAGACCACTCCTGATATTTTTACACATTGGGACCTGTTGTCAAGATAGCTATTGAACAATTTCACTGATTCTGCAGAGAGGCCAATGTTCAGTAGCTGATGCAGTAGGAGGCGGTGGAGGACAGTGTCAAAGCCTTTGACAGGTCAATGAATGTAGCTCGGTTATATGCACTTTAAATTCTGTAAATTGCTATTCTTTGCATTGAGTCACAGTTTATGTGCTGTGGGGGGGCACTGTATGAGAGGAAATCCTAAATCTTTAGAACCAGTATTTCGGTGGCAACATTAATAGATTCCCTCACCCACAAGAAGTCATCCCAGGTGGAGGCACTGAGTCATTTCTCATTTTTCATCCAGATCACAAACCCATAAAGGATCCAGGCCAGCTCTATTAGAACGGTTGACAGAGCTAATCCAGAAGCCCTGGGCTTGCTCCAAATGAACTTGACAGGCATGGGTCAGAAGCAGAAGATGTGGGACCAGATTCAGAGAAACCAACGCAGGATGCAAGGCAACTTGCATCAGAAAATAAGGTGCAAGTCGCACTTGCGTCCTGCGTTGAGTCCCCGCGGGATTCACATAGGCAGCCTGCGACATGCAGCAGGCTGCCTGCACCCAACAGCACCTATGTGCTTGAAACCTCCTTGTGGCACGGTGGAAGGGGATTTCTGGCAGCATTTGCACCCTATTAAGGTAGGGTGGCCATTACCTCCTTTGACGGGATTCAGAGACAATCACCAGTGAAAATCTGTCAAAGACCAGTTACGCCAACAAAAAGGTGGTCTATCTGGTCTTTGCTGTTCACTGGAGGTTGCCAGTGTGCCCCAGCCCCACAACCTCTGTGGGTTATGGACCCCCCCCCATGGGCTCCAGTTCCCAGGCATGGCATGCATGGTGCCAGGCAGAGTGTGTGGCACACACCCAATGCCCAGACCCCCACACACACATTGCGAGCCCCCCATGCCCTGGGGCATGATCTCCCCCACCATCCCTGTAACTCCTAGGTAGTCTAGTGGCCCCCCATGCCACAGTGTGAGCCCCCCCACACCCCAATACCCCACCAGTGATTGGCACAGCCCTCCCTCATCATCAGGGCCAGTCGCCAACGCACCTGCTGGGTGTGTGTGTTGGGGGGGTGAGGGACCACTGGGCCACCAGGGCAGGTATGGATCCATGTTCTGGGGGGGTCCATGGCAAGGAGGCTTGGGGCTGGCACCCACACAGTTACGGGGCCTCGGAGATGGGCATGGGGTGTCATGGTGGCCCTTGCCCATCGCAACTGCTGTCCTGCAACCTGCGGCATTCCCAGTGCTTGCCCTACCTTGCGCAGCCACCGCAAGTCGCAGGACACAGACCACTGCACCCGCTCCGATCCTGAATCGGGTGCATGGGCCAGGGTGCAGGTCACTGCAAGCTGCCATTGCCGCAGCTTGCGGCGGACCTCTGTGAATCCAGCCCGTGGAATTCATAGCATCTGAGCTATATCTTGATGCTCCTGATGGGAGAGCAAGTTCCCAGGTCCACTGTCAGGGGTTACCACAGTGGCAAAATGTACTATCCACCCTCCCAGGTAGGTGTAAGCTGCAGTGGGCAGGGCTTCTATCCACCCTGCTGCCTATATGCCTGTTTTCAGTATCTGCTTCTGCACCCAGGTGACCAGCTTGACAGTGCAACACATTCACATTTAATTAAGATGGAAACCTGGGCATCTGAAACACAACTCAAGTAGGCTTCAGTGCCCACTAATGGTATGGTATTAACGTTCTCTGAACTGCCTTGCTCGCTAACTACATCACATTGTTTGTTTTTTATTTTGTTTACCAGGCAAGACCACAGACAATCCAGTACTTATTACATAGTCAACCTGGGGG
This sequence comes from Neoceratodus forsteri, assembly GCA_016271365.2. Taxonomy (NCBI): domain Eukaryota; kingdom Metazoa; phylum Chordata; order Ceratodontiformes; family Ceratodontidae; genus Neoceratodus; species Neoceratodus forsteri. The sequence continues at coordinate 1,114,864,946 of CM028130.1, forward strand.
TCAGTCCAAAAAATGCATAATGCAATATATAACAATTCAAAACTTTTCAATACAAAACAGTCATTAGGTATGCAAACCATTATAAAAAACAAGCATTTGTCAATGCCGAATGTTGATCGCATTGGTCCGTTTAGCTTGCTCACTGCCCCTCTGTCACTTGCTCATTCTGTTTCTCCCAGTGCTGCAGGCTGCTCTTTTGTACAGAGTTCCTGCCTGCAGTGGCACCTTTTTCTGCCCCCAAAGAAATCCGCAGCTGTCCCGACAGAGCTGCGTTGAGGTGGCTCACTCCCCCTCTCTCACTCGCTCATTCTGTTTCTCTTGGCGCTGCAGGCTGCCCTTTTGTACTGGGCTCCTGCCTCTGTTGGCAGCTTTTTCTGCCCACAAAGAAATCTGCAGCAGTCCCAACACAGGTCCGTTAAGCTTGCTCACTCCCCCTCCCTCACTCGCTCGTTCTGTTTCTGCCGGCGCTGCAGGCTGGCCTTTGTACTGGGTTCCTGCCTGCATTGCCGCCTTTTTCTGCCCACGAAGAAATCTGCAGCAGTCACGATGGAGCTCTGTTGAGCTCACTCACTCCCCCTCTCTCAATCGCTCATTGTGCCCTTTTGTACTGAGCTCCTGACTGCGTTGGCACCTTTTTCTGCCCACAAAGAAATCCGCAGCAGTCACGATAGAGCTCTCTCACCCACTCATTCTGTTTCTCCCGCCACTTCAGGCTGCCCTTTTGTACTGGGCCCCTGCATGCATTGCTGCCTTTTTCTGCCCACAAAGAAATCTACAGCAGTCCCAACAGAGCTTCGTTGAGCTCACTCACTCCCCCTCCCTCACTCGCTTGTTCTGTGTCTCCCGGCGCTGCAGGCTGCCCTTTTATATTGGGATCCTGCCTGCATTGGTATTTTTTCTGCCCACAAAGAAATCTGCAGCAGTCCCGACACAGCTCCATTGAGCTTGCTCACTCCCCCTCTCTCAGTCACTCATTCTGTTTCTGCCGGCGCTGCAGGCTGGCCTTTTGTACTGGGCTTCTGCCTGTGTTGCCGCCTTTTTCTGCCCACAAAGAAATCCGCAGCATTCACAATACAACTCCGTTGAGCTCGCTCACTCCCCCTTTCTCGCTCACTCATTGTGTTTCTCCCACCGCTGCAGGCTGCTCTTTTGTATTGGGACCCTGTGTGCATTGCTGCCTTTTTCTGCCCACAAAGAAATCCGCAGCAGTCCCAACAGAGCTCTGTTGAGCTCACTCACTCCCTCTCCCTCACTGGCTCGTTCTGTGTCTCCCGGCGCTGCAGGCTGCCCTTTTGTACTGGGCTCCTGCCTGCACTGGTGCTTTTTCCTGCCCACAAAGAAATCCGCAGCAGTCCTGACAGAGCTCAGTTGAGCTCGGTCACTCCTCTTCTCTCACTTGCTCAATCCTAATCTGTCCCAAACACTGATTTCTGACAGTGATTGCGGTATTCTGCACTGGAAGCACGAAAACACATTTCAGCCAGGATGTGAAAAATGACAGCTGTACTGTTCATAAGGAGGTGTGAAAAAATGCCAGTGTTGAAAATCTGGCATGAAAATATTACTAATTTGCGAAGTTACAAAGGTGCGTGGAAACTGCAGAATGCACGCTCGTAACACAGTCATTTTATGGAGTTTCATCACAAAATTTTCAACATAGGCATTTTAGGACCTCCGCTCATGAACAGTGTCAGTGTGATTTTCTTAATGTGTCCCAACACTGATTTCCCACAGCTGACCGAGCTATTGTGTGCCGGAAGGGCGAAAACACATTTCAGCCAGGATGTGAAAAATGGCAGCTGCACTGTTCATAAGGAGGTGTGGAAAAATGGCAATGTTGAAAATCTGGAGTGAAAATATTGCAAAGTTGCAAAGGTACGCGTGTGTGAGGAAACTGCGCAACGCACGCTCATAACACACTCATTTTATGGACTTTCATCACCAAATTTTCAACATAGGCATTTTAGGACCTCTGTTAATGAACAGAGTCACTGTCATTTTCATAATGTGTCCCGAACACAGATTTCCCACAGCAACCACACTATTCTGTGCCGGAACTGCGAAAACACATTTCGGTCAGGATGTGAAAAATGGCAGTTATACTGTTCATAAGTAGGTGCAGAACAATGGCAATGTTGAAAATCTGGAGTGAAAATATTGCAAATTCACGAAGTTACGAGGAGTAGCAACTGCGCAATGCATGCTTCAGAATACAGTCATTTCTTGATGCCCATCAAATTTGCAACATAAGACTTTTTGAGAGCTCACCATGAATACTGGCACCGTCGCTTGTAATTAGTCCCCAAAGGTGATTCCGCCGTGACCGTGGAAATCACCTTCCGGGACTGATTAACGCCATGACATGCCTGAATTCATGAGGAGGGGTCCCAAAAACCCAATGTTGAAAATTTGGTGCCAAAATTCCAAAAAATGCCTGAGCTATGCATCAAAGTTGGAAAAACCCTATTTATGCCATTATACAGCTTACCAGCATTTCCTCAGTTCACGGTCGGCTTTGAAGAGTGCAGACTTGTTCCCGGTCCACAGAAGATCATCGTGCAGGACTCCGCAGATAAGTATGGGGTGAGGGGGTGTGGGAGGCAGGGTGCGCAGAGGGTGGGTGCGGGTTATGGAGGGGCCAGGGAGACTGCGAGGACTGCTTTTTGTACAGGTTAAAACAAAAAAACATTGTAGGACAGTTTTTCTTTACAGAGGCATGTGGTACACTGGGTGGGGTCCCAGTGTGCCAACGGAGTTTTTTGGGGGTAGCTGCCGACGGGGATTGGGCACCCCCACAGCATGAAGAAGGGCAAGAGCCAAGGGGATTGAGCACCGGCACAAATCCAGTGGTTTTTTTTGGGGGGCATTATGCTGACAGGGAGTGGGCTCCCCATTGGCAAATCAAACTGGAGGGACATAAGCCACCAGGGAGTGGGCCCCAGCAACTTAAACTCAGATGGGACTGAAACCGTCAGGATTGGGGCCCCGCCAGCTAACAAAACTGTCTCGGGGTGGCGTTGCCGAGGGGCTGGGCACCCCGCAGTGGGGTTATCATTGTTTGGAACACGCAGCAAGTCACGCCATGTTCACAAACAATATTACACTTGGCAACATTCTGCCCAGCAATGACGGGTCACTCCCTCATTGCAGCAGAATGGCTGACGCTGTAATGACGAGGCAGCCCCTGATTGCAGCGACTGAAACATTTCAAGGTGGTGGCATGCTGGCTGAATTAGTGTCAGCAACAGCATGCCATGGCATTGGGGAAAGCGGGCCAAGCCTTTAAAGGCTGTGGGGGCATTGGCCACAACAGTGCTGCGCCTCTACAACCTGCTTCTGGCAACCTGCCGCAATATGTTTCTTGCGCATGCACACAATCAACATAGCAATCACAGGCGAATAATCTGGAAATGTGCAGAGCATTTAGGTTTGTCAATAATTCTAAGATAATCGGGTAAGTAATGGCATTTTTGATTGCACTATATAAAAAGGACCTTTGTCCAACAGTAGCATGCATACAATATATGGGGCCATCAATCTGTTTGTTTCAGATGGCCTGTAGTTGTGGTTACAACATTGTAATAACAAGCATTCTGCAATACAAGGTAACTAAATTTTACTCAAGGACTTATTTAAACAATATTTAGACATTTTTGTATTCTGTTTATAGCATAACCAATTTAATTAAAACAATGTTGAACAGCTCCATGGTACTGAGCAGTGGGGCACTTGCTCAGCACCCAGGAGACCTGGGTTCGAACCCCAAGCCTGGGATGACAGGAGCAGAGGCCAGCAGGGAGGGTGATACAGCACCTGCACAGATGTTCTCTCATGAAGTGTGCTGCAGAGCATCATTCAGAGAGTAACACCTGGTGTTGCGCAGAGCCTTAGCTGGCATGGGTAACCACATTTCGGCTGGATCCACCTCCAGGGTATTGCCATGGTGCATGGCACCGGGGAGTGTGGAGGGGCCCAGAAAATGGGAAAAACAGCACCTGCTATGGCCTAATTGTATGATAGTTTCCACGTCCCCCTCCCATGCCAATAGTCCCCCAAGCACATCATCACTGCTCCACCAGCCCTGCATGCCTCAGAGAACCCCAAGAACTGTCACTACCTTTCCCCCAGCTGGAATAATCTGGTATCCCATGAGTTTGGCAACCACTATTGGGTGTCTACTGAAACAGCAACTCAATCGCGGTGCCTCACAGTACAGCGATCAGGGAGGGAGGGCGACCGGATAGGGGGGTGCGTGAATATAGCGACATCCTATCACTGCATGTATAACGCCGTGGGGGGGAGTGAGCATGCACAGTGTGGTGTGGGAGGGATTGTGAGAGGTGGTGCTGCAGCTAGCTGCCGAGCTGCTCCCGTGGCATGGTGGGTGGGTACAGGGTTGCTCTGCACAGGGTGCCAGGTTCGGGTGCAGGTACCTTTTGTTGCACCTGGCCCAAACTGTTTTTATTTTTCTTTTGCCCCTCCCCCCGACATGCACCCTCTGGAGTTAACAATCCTTCAGTGGGTGTGTGTGGGGGGGAAGAACGCGGGGGTGCAGGGGGTATTAACATTAGAATTGTAAGTCCCTGGCGCCCTTTTGCTCTGCACCGGGGACTACATCGCCAAAATATTTTTTCGACGATGTGCATTTGCCCTAACAGCAATCGCTATTCTGCGATTGCCATTATCACATAGATCCGAATAATCCAGACCTTTTGAATACAGGGGAATAGCCTTGGAGGCCAGGTAGCAGTGTTCAGCAGAGGAGGGTGTGACAGGCAGGCAGAATGGGCACAATGCAGACCAGGAGTGGCAGGTCGGGACGGGAACTAGGGAACGAGCAAAAAAATAAATATATTAACAATGATGTGTTTAAGAAGGTTTTGATAGAATGAATTTACTCATCTTGTATAATGCTTCCTTTTCTGACTTAACTGATAAAGGGGCTTAATCAATAATCATACTATCGTGATTCAGAAACTGAAGCCGATTCTGTTGGATTATAATTAATTAAGTCTCATTCTGTAGAAAAGATTTAATACAATATAACAAACCACTTTGTTATGAATTTTGGTGGTAACATGTCTTAAACACAGGACAAAAAGCTGGGTTCAGAAAGACTATTTAAAAGAATCCACATTCTCAATAGGGGTCCCATCCAACACAAACAAATTTAAATCCATTTCCTTATGTGACAATTTACCTGGAATTCCAAACAAGATGGCCTTTGTTTTATATTTATTCAGTACCAGTGTTGTCAAGCATCCATGTCTGCAATATTGCAAAATTCAAACTCAGTTTGGACTTTAAGGCTTCGACTGTTGCACTATCTGTGCAAAGCATTATTTATGAATCTAAAAATGGGTTGTAACTGAGTCTACAAAAGGGGTAAATAATAAGGAGCCTGACATAAAGCCCTGTGGTACACAGTGTTTCTTGCATCAGATTTACAACCACCAAATTGAACTGCTTGTGTTAAGTTATTTACAGTAAGTAATCTTTAAACCAATTAGTAGAAGCCTCACCAAAACCCAGATGTAGCATGCCAACCTCCAAATGTATTAGGTTCTGGTGTTACCTTAGATGCTACCAATGGGTTATATTTTAGACACGTTACCCCTCCACTGTGGTCGAACCACCCCCTCTCTTCCACCCCAACTGAATCTGCCTGTTGTGAGAACCATTTTCCATGTTCTTTTCTTTTTGCAATTTGCACACGACATAAGGACGATGGTGCAGTCCTTAATTCAGACCCAGAAGGCCTACTACCCAGTTCAGGCAAAGGATTTGGAGCACGCTGAAAACATCAGTGCACTGCTGGAACTGGTCAGGCAGATCGCTATCCATCTTCATGATGCGTCACCTGAGAAGCTTTATCCCAGTGGCAAAACGCAAGGTAGAATTATATTCTTTTTTTTTTGTTACATTTTAATTGAGTGTCTTTCTTATTCTTGACTGGCAGCCCCTTGCCCTGAAACAAAGATGGATGAAGAGGGTTTACTTCTGCATTTCCCTTGCTTTGTTGTTGTTCACCAGAAAGCAAAGTCAGCAGTAAAGTGATGCCCCGGAGTGGTGTTTTTGGTAGTAGCAACAGAAGTATGTATGTGCAGGTTGTTTGGTTCCTTTACATCTCTCCAAACCCCACACATACACTGTAAAGCCTCAAACCCAGAGCAAAGCACCATGGTGTGCAAATTTGTGTGTGTACAAGTGAGGAGTAGGCTAAGAAGGCTACACTCAAGGGCCTGATTTCCAAATGGGGATGCAGGGCTTGAGACCAAGCCCTGCATACCTACAAAGTGTGCTGCAGCTACATCCAAGGGTTCGACACAACATGCCCCAATTTTAAAACCCGGATGCAGGTTGTGACAGTGCCTTCAATTTATGGCAGTTTGCACCAAAGCTGTGGCTGAAGCCCCGTAAACCAGCTCCCCCACGGCTGCAAAGTTATGCCAGGGGGGCAGCTAGTGGAATCTGCTGTGTTGCCCCAAGGGACTTACGGCAGAGGGGTTGCAGCAAGCTTGTTTCCAAAATTGCACCATGACACAGGTTTGATGCAAGCTGCCACTTGCGTCAAACTCTCTGCTTCAAGTCCCTTGTGGCAGATGCACCAGCTTAGAAAAATCAGACCCGCTTGCACTTGATTTAATTACGTTAGCATGTTGTTTACTCCTTAGCCTACTGCTGCTACACTACCTAATGTCATTGAACTACGATTGCTATTGTGTTATGTAAGCAATAAAACATGACAAGGTGGTGGTTGTCAGAGGCTAATACATGTCAGGTTCGTAGTGAGTGAGGCACAAGGTGCTTGTGCCAAGTGCCTTCAGCACCTGGAAGTGCATTAACCCATGACAACCACCATCCTGGAGTGTTGCCACTTGTGTCAATCTCTCTGCTGCAATTCCCTTGCAGTGGACACACCAGCTTAGAAAATGGGGCCTGCTTACACTTGATTTTATTATGTTAGCATGTTGTTTACTCCTTAGCCTGCTGCTAATGTACTACCTGTTGTCATTGAATTACAATTATTATTGTGTTATGTAAGCAATAAGACACGACAAGGTGTGGTTGTCAAGGGTTAATACATGCCCAGGGGCGTAGTAAGTGAGGCACAAGGCGCTTGTGCTGAGTGTCTTCAGCACCTGGAAGTGCATTAGCCCGTGACAATCACAATCCTGGAGTGGCTTGATGTACCTATAAAATGGGTCATCAAGTGAAAATAACAGGAAAAAAATAAAAAATATGGAAGGTGAAAAAAAATGTCTATAAAAATCACCATTAGGTAGTATGATTGAAAAAAAAAATAGAAAAAATAGTTCCCGTAGGTTTCTGCCACTACGTGGTACTGCTGTGATTGTGAACAACTTATTCACAATGTGATTTGGAATTATAATCCCCAGTTAATGCTCTTTAGGTCATGAGTTTCCCTGTATTTTTACTTTGTTTTTGTTATTCTATTTGTTTCTGTTCCTGACCGTTCCCCCCATTTGCTGTCTTGTAACGTAGTTTATAGCATTTTATTGTGCCCGTTGCCCATGATAGTGAGTGAGAGAGAGAGAGAGTGCGTGCTTGCTGAAAAAGATAGAGACCGCTGAGTGGCAAGTTGCTAAGAAATTGTGAGAGAGGGAGAAAGGGCTCTGCCACTAGCCACTTGGAAATTGTTAAAGAGAGAGAAAGTGAGAGTGCTCTGTGACCGGACACTAGTTGTTTGAGAGAGAGTGCTCTGTAAGAGATATGGATTTCTACATATGCTACATCCTCAGTGCACAAAGGGTTCCTTACCCGGTGGCTGTCACCCTGTAAAGCACTGGGTTCTAGACCCTCTCAGCTAATCAGGATGCAGCAAATTCCTTACCCATTTTATAAGTGTAGATAATGATCACTGTTGAAGTGAATTGTTATTATATTATACTGATTTTGGCTATCTCCCAGCCTTTGCTATTGCTCTACCTGTTTTTAGTTAAAAGAGTATTATGTTGTTCATTCCTTTATTTTTCCATTGATGAGACTTCCTCATAAACTGCTTACTGTGCAAACTCTGGGGTCATCCCTAAAAATAGGTATGGGATTGTCTAGTGTGCTTACCAAGTCAGTAAAAGCAAAATAAATAATAGAACCCTCTTCTAAACAGGCTTTTACATCTATTTCAGCTAAGGCTAATGGCAACAAATTAACACACTGCTAGAGCTGGTCAACCAGATCACTATCTCTCTGCATGCAGAAATTGTGTGTAGACCGGATTTTTGCACTGTTAGCCCTCTTCTTTGCAGTGCAGTCACTGTTACAGCCAAATATCACATCAGGCCCAGAGCATTCTCGGTATTTAATACCGTACATGTGGAGTTGTCATACCAGAGGGGCACACTGGGAAGACAGCAGTATGTGGGATCCATAAAGGATACAGGGAGAGAACAAATTTCCAAAGGGGTTGGCTTCTTTGTATCTTCAGAATAGCTATGTTTAGTTCTGTTTATTGTTCAACTATAAAAGAAAAATAGAAACATAGACTTTGACAGCAGATAAGGACTGCTTGGCCCACCCAGTCTGCCTATGTCCCTATCTATTGGATAAGCTGCAGATCCTAGTTAGTCAACAGCCTAATTCCTCCTACCCCCCACTACAATTGCCTTATGTCTGTCCCATGCATTTTTGAATTCCCTCACTGTTTTTGACCCCACAACTTCCTCAGGAAGGCCATTCCATCCACCACCCACTCCATGAAAAAATACTTCCTCACATTGCCCCTGAGCCGTCCCCCTCTATCTTCAAATTGTGCCCCCTTGTTCTTGCACATCTCTTTTTCTGAAAGATGTTACCCATTTGGACTTTAAGTACTTCAAGGGAACCAACAGAGGTTTCTATCATGTCCCCCCTCTTCCTCCTTTCCTCGTGGGTATACATATTAAGCTCCTTTAGTCTCTCTTCATATGGCTTTTGGTACAGACCCTGCACCATTTTAGTTGCCCTCCTCTGGCCTGCCTCCATCCTGTCTATGTCCTTATGGAGATGGGGTCTCCAGAACTGCACGTAGTACTCAAAATGGGGTCTCACCAACTGTCTGTACAGAGGGATAACAACTTCTTGTTTTCTACTGGTGATGCCTCTCCTAATGCATCCCAGTATCCCCCCAACTCTCTTTACTGCTTTCCTCACATTGCTTGCCAACCTTTACGTCATCTGCTATGACTATCCCAGGTCCCTTTCCATTTTTGTTGTGGTTAGTACCTCCCCCCATTGTATACTCTTCCCCTAGGTTTTTATTTCCCAAGTACATCACTTTGCACTTCTTTGCATTGAATATAAGCTGCTATACTTTTGACTATTCCTCCAACCTTGCCAAGTCCCTTCTCATCCTTTCCACCCTCCTTGTGTATCAACCCTGTTGCAGATCTCTGTGTCGTCTGCAAAGAGGCATACTTTTTCCTTCCAGTTCCTCAGCAATATTACTTTATAAAGACATTGAAGAGGACCAGTCTGAGCACTTAAATTGCGGTACCCCTTCTTCAGTATGGACCTGCTTACTATTACTCTTTGTGTGCTGTTGTCCAGCCAATTTTTTTACCCAGGCAACCACCCTGGGATCCACTCCCAGGCTGACTAACTTGTTTATTAATCTTTTGTGTGGGACTGTGTCAGATGCCTTGCTAATGCCTAGGTAGGTCATGTCCACAGCCCCTCCCTAGTCTACTACTTTGGTCACCCAGTCAAAGAAATTGATTAGATTCATCTGACATGACCTTCCCACTGTTAATCCATGCTGCCTTGGGTCCTGTGCCCCAGTGGCCTCTAGGTACTCAACAGCTTGTTCTTTCAGAAGTCATTCCATCATTTTCCCTACCACTGAGATCAAACTAACAGGTCTGTAGTTTCCTGCCTGTGTCTTGCTCCCGCTTTTGTAAAGGGGAATCACATCCTCCCTCCTCCAGTCCTTAGGTATCACACCATCCTCCCATGATTTGTTAAAAAGGGCAGTCAGTGGTGTCACTAGACCTCCCCTTAGTTCTTTTAGAATTCTGGGGTGAATCCCGTCAGGCCCCATTGCTTTGTCTACCTTCAGTTTTAGGAGTTTTTTCAGGACCCTTCCTTCTGTGAATGGACTGGTATTGACCCCCCTATCCAGAGTGCTTCTATTGTGTGGTTTAGGTACCCTCCTCCCTCTCCTTTTGTGAATATTGAGCAAAAGTATTCATTCAGTATCCCTGCTTTTTCACTGTCACCCTTTGCCTACCCACCACACCCCATCCCCTTTATTAAGCCTCACTATCCCTCCCTTGATTTTTCTTTGCTCCCTAATGTACCTATAAAAGGTTTTATCTCCTTTCTTAACTGAGTTGGTTATCTTTTCCTAGGTTTGGGCCTTTACTATTCTGAATGCCTTCCCCGCTTCCTTCTGCTTTAACTGATACAGTTCTCTGTCCTGCTCCTTCTGAGTTTTCTTATACTACCTGAATGCTATATTTTTCTCCCTAACCTTCCCCGCCACCTCTTTTGAGAACAATAGTTTTTTTCCATTGTTTTTTAGTTTTGTTTATTTGCTTCACACACAGGTTTGTTGCCTCTGTGATGGCAGTTTTGATTTTTTCCCATTGTTCCTCCGCCCCTCCTTCTTGCCTGTTTGCTAGTGGTTTTCTAAGGCACTCTCCCTTTACACATTTTACATCTATAGCACTAACAATTTAAAAAAACATTACACACATATTTAAAACATTAACACAATATTGCACCCATTACAAACTTGGAATAATATTGCACAAACTATTAACACAATATATCTTTTGTCCTTCCATGCCTTATTTTCATTGTTTTGAGCCAAGCAGGTGAAACAGTCAATAAACCATCACTAATGAATTTAAGAGCTTCCCCAATGCATGAAGAATACAGGAGTAAATGTGTACAAGAATGTGCCCAAGCCCACAATAACCAACTAGGACTGCTTTCCCATAGCTAGAGCCAGATCCCTTAGACACAACCTAGGAGCTGGGCTAGATTCAAATCCTATTGTGAAAGCCATGATAATGCAAAAAATAATATAGATAATTCTGTCAAGTATTTGTTTCCATAACATCATATAGCACTTGAAATGTTGGCTCCCATAACATCACATTAGCACTTGAAATGGTTGTTCCATTGTTGTATTTACACTGCTGTTTGATATGGCACCCTTACCCTGTACCTTAACTATTTACGTAGACTGTTTTGGTGTATTAGTTATCATGAAATGTATTACTATGCTTCCTACTGTGTACTATTGTATACTTTGTTCCCATGTTCCTGTCCCCGGTCACACCTGGAGATGAGCCTTGGTTCAGTGTGCCTTTCCGGTCACCAAATGTTTAAATAAAATAAATAAATTATTTTTTCCAGGCCCTATAAATAGTAATATATGAAAGACAATAAAAATATAATTATTAGCTATTTATTTATTGAAATGTTTCACCAGGGCACATTGAACAACAAGTTGCTCATCTTAAAGTGCAACCTGGGAGGAGGGGGTACAGGGAGAATACATATAGCAAAAAATACATAACATACGGTCCCAATACTGGGTGTAAACAATGCACAAAATGCAAGCTAGAACAATGGAAGGAATAACAGGAAGCAATATGCAACAGAACGGAGCAATGACAATTAATTGTACATTTAAAGTGCAAGTACTAATGCATAAGTGCAGCTGTCTAATATAGGATACATACTTAGGTAGGGGAGGAATATTAAAGGGGCATCAGGTTATGTTAATAGAGAGAAAAGCAGGTGCAATTAGAGGAGAGGAAATTATGAAGGGAAGAGGAGAGGGAGTGTGAGGATGAGGAGAGATGGATTTGTTGAGGAAGGGCATTCCAGATTTTTGAAAACCGAGCGAAAGCAGATTTTCCGGCAAGAGTAGAATGGTGAGGAATCACAAAAGTGTGAGAGTCTTGGATCTTAAGGAGTGGCCGGGTGGGGGAGGCTCGGAGAGAGAGGAGGATAAATACAAGGGAAGTGAGCCAAGCCAGTATTTAGAGATGAGTTTAAGCTAAACATTGGCATCATGGTGAATATTAGCTTTTGTCACACATTTGTCTAACATCTTCTTCCTAATACCTTTAGCTACCTGAAAACACTTGGCTAACCTATTAACCCTTGCTGTGCCGTGGACTGATATATCAGTCCAAAATTCCTATACGTTCTAATTTTGTTGGTAGCCTAAGGGTTAATGGTCACTCAGTCTTCTGCATGGGTAAATATTGTAGTCAGTTCATAGTTATGCATGGCATTTCCCAAGCAATGATATCATTCTAACCAATAGGTCCTAGCTTTTTCATACTAGTGACATTCCCATAAAATATGGATAAGATCTTCACATTCTCCAAAGGTGCAAAGACATTTGGGGCTTATCAAAAAAACTGTATTGTATCTAGCTATTAAGACATTGCTGTCGAACAGCTCAAATTTGTACTAATAGAAGTTTTTCTTAATTTTGGATCAGTGGGAGAATCAAAATAGAATTTTTATCCAAAGTGCATATTAAAAGTTGCAAATCATTTTGAGAATCTGGAGCCAGAGATGGTCACAAGATCCCGCTTGGCCCAAAAATAAACAACTTTTTTCTTAATACAGATTTTATATTTAAGACTAAGGGACACATTTTTCTCAAGGTCCCAATACAATACTAAAAGGTCATATTTCTTAAGGTTGGTCAAAAGATTCTTGTACCAATAACTGCAGCCTTTTTGAGCCTCGATGCCAAAAAGGCTTTTGATCGGGTGGCCTGGGATTTTCTTTGAGCCACCCTGTCAGGCTTTAATTTCCCACATACATTATTTCCTGGTTACAAATGACCTATGTCTCACCAAAGGCATTTGTTCAAGTTAATGGTGCCTTGTTGTCCCCAATCCATCTACAAAGAGGCTTTAGACAGGGCTGCCCATTACCCCCCTTTGCCCTTTATATAGAGCCCTTAGCTCAAGCCATACGGCAGGAACCAAAGGTAGCTAGTATACAGATAGGCCATGAGGTGCACAAAATCATGTTATATGCTTATGATATCCTTCTTACACTTTTAGACCCAGAATCTTCCATACTGGTGGTGTGGCACATATTGGACCAGTTTGCTCAGTTGGCAGGGTTCCAACTGAGCTTACACAAAACAGAAGTTTCCTTCCCCCCAACTGAAACGCTTATTGCCATTAAAATGGCAAAGTACAAAACTAAAATATCTTGGTTTTCATATTCAGTGTGACTTAGAAATTTTAGAAGTAATCAACTATGAATCATTGATGAACACTATTCAGCAGATTTACAGAAATTTAGTATTTTACCCTTTCTTTCTTTGCCCGTGTTGAAGTCATTAGAATGACTATACTCCCCAGGCTTCTATATCTTTTTCAGGCACTTCCCCTGCTCCCTAAGACATTATATTTTTGACCATGGAATAAACTCATATCAAGATTTATTTGGGCGGGGCAACATCACAGAATCTGCTTCTCAATTTGACAACTGTCACACACCATGGGTAGGGTGAATCTCCCTCATCTTTTAAACTATGCAAGAACGGCTCACTTCCGCATGATAGTGAGCTGGTTATCCCTTAAATATAATCCCTTATGGAAACAAATTGAGTTTCATCTTAACACTCTCTATGATATAGGCTGAATTATCTTTGCTACACCTAAGTATAACATTCTGTTGTAACATTTTACTGTTTCTACTAAGAACACTATTATAGTATTTTTAAAACAATTGACTTTCCAACAGGTTTTTTATTATTGTAGAGTTTTGGAGGTTGATGAAAACTTCCTCCCATCCAAAATGGACTTGGTGTTCCATTGTTGGTGCCAGCTCAGACTGATGCATATATACCAGTTCTTGGATACCCATGGGGTTATTCGCTTTGAAACACTGCAGACAGAGTATCGGTTAACAGGTAGAGAACACGTCATTATTTACAAGTTTGGATGTATTTGCTCCACAAACATAAGTCTTACACTAAATTACTGCAGCAGTTACCTGAGATCATGGTAATGATTCTGGATGCACGGAGAGGGGTTCTCAGGGGTCCCCTGATATGAAACCTCTATAAAACTCTCCAACAGTCCCTGGGGGACTCAACTCAGTCTGTACTGGACAGATGTAATAAAGAGCTTAATACTACACTAGACTATACTTGCTGGATTAAATATGCTTTACCTGCCATTAAAATGATCTCTTTCATGTAGTGGCGAGAATCTGCATGGAAGAACAGATATAGATTCTTCTGGACCCCAACTGTTCTAGCTGAATATATTTTGGAGCCCTACGGGTCTTGTTGCCCCATTGGAGACATTGTGGAATCAACTCAGCAGACCACGGACATATTTTTTAGTACTGTCCAATGTTGGCTACATTCTAGGAACAGGTCTTACTTCAGATAGAAGAATTACTTAGTGGCCCTTTGAATCTGACCCCAGAGTTGGTCCTTTTATCAATTCCTCTGAGTGGCAAGTGGTTATCATCTTGCTCCCCCATCTTACTATACCTGTTAGCCATGAAAAAAGCAATATATGATATGAGAGGCACACCATTTTCTCCATCCCTCTGGCTATGGAATCCCCCATGACTAGGCTGGGATGTTTGCTGCTGAATGGGAAGGCAGGATTCCAGTGTTTGCCTTGGATGCCTCCTGGCTCAGAAAGGGAGAGCACCTGCTTCCATTGCATGATCACCCCCTGGTGACCTAGGGGTTAGGGGTGTCGCTTGAAAAATGATATTGAGGTATCACATACCACAAACAGGGCTGGAGAGTTCCAAAACAGAGGAGGGCTCACTCAATCCTCTAAAAGCCCTAGCAGGCACAAGGCCAGGTCACTCCACAGAAGCTGCCCTATGGGTGAGATAAGTGGTGGGGCCATGGAGCAAAACAAAAGGGCGGTCTTGGAACGGATTATGTTCCTTGATTTCACCATGCCCACCTCAGTTGTCTGACTCACCTCCTCTTCTCTAACAGAACTCCCTCAGGTCTTCTGGGCACGTCACACAAGGTATTCTCTTTATAGGCCTAGTTCCCCAAAGAGGTCCTGTCTGTGGGGGACATGCCACAGGTTGCCTGTTCAGTGGCCGGAATTAGGAGTGAGCAAAGGCAGGAATGGAGTCTCAGGCCCTCAGGAGGTTGATTTAATTTCTATAGGATCATGACAAGGCACTATAACACCTCAAACTAGGTTAGCAGAAACATAGTAATAATCAATCCTTGTAAATGTTCGAAATTGCTTAGAACACTATGAATAATGCAAAAGGTTCTGATGGTGAATTCTCCATATATCTCAAACTATTGTTTAATAAAAAATCTGAAGAGACCCAGTAAAAAGAAGGGTGGTGGCATGGCACTGTACTTCCAGGAATCTCTCTCAGCCACCACTGTCCTCTGCTCAGACCCCTCATCCCCCTGCGAGTCACTCATCGCAGAGGTGACCCTGGGTTCAACAAAAAGATCCATATGGGGTGCTGCTACAGCCCTCCCTTAGAGGGTATCCCCGGCCTTACGAATCACCTGGCAGGGCTAGGACAACTCTCCTGCCCAGGAATACTATCCCACTTGGAGACTTCAACCTAAGTTGGTTACATACCCTGGAATCAGACTACTACAAACTACTAAAGCAGTTCAACCTCGTGCAAACTATCAACATCTCCACTAGACACAACCCATGTACGCAAAACCACTCTTTACCAGTCTGGGTGGCAACTAATAGATAAGGTACTTTAAGTAGGGACCTTGTCAGACTTATCAGTGATCACTTCTCTACATACATAATTTGATCCGCCAAAATCAAGCGCCCCAAAATATCTGTCCTTCAGGAACTTCAGCTGCACCGATACTTCCTGACTGCTCAATAATGTCCAGGCGGTAAACTGGCATACTTTCTGTTCCCAGACAGACATGGCATCACAGTTGGGTTTTTTATGGATGCCTCCTACGGATCCAGGATAGGAACTTCCCAATCTCTACATGCAGAGTGAGAGGAGGCTGCACTCATTGGGTCTCCAAAGAGCTACTCACTCTTTTGAAGGAGAGGGATTGAAAGTGGGCTGCTTTTAAAGCTTCCACCTCCCTTTCCCTCTGGAATGATTATAGGCATTTGTGTAAAAAATGCAAACAATCCACTGTCCCTTAAATGGAACTACTAACACACCCTGCAAAGAGACAACCTCAGACACCCCCATCACTTTTGGGCCACCATTGGCTCCATACTAAACCCACGGACTCACAGCCCTGTCATACACCTTAGCTCCCCCCACAGGCCTTTTAACTGATCCTCTGAGGTCACCCATGCCTTCAACACCAAATTCACTGACCTCTCTGCTCATCTAAGCAAGCTACCAACCATCACCCACCCAGCCTGGTGACCAGCCCAAGCACCCCTCCCAGCTGGTACCCCACCCTTCTACTTCAGAGCCATCTCCCACAGGAATACTCTTAAACTTCTCAAGAACCTCCCTAGTAGGGGGAGCCCTGGAAGTGATGGACACTACCTGCCATTTCTTAAGCTTGTTGCCCCTCCATTTCCAAACCCCTCACCTTTGCCTTAGCATCGACCACATCAGCTATGCCTGCCTCCTGGAAGCACGCCAAGGTTGTACAAATCTTTAAGGCTGGTGACCCCCTATCCCCAGATAACTATAGACCTATATCCATCCTCCCCCACCTGAGCAAACTCCTGGAAAAAATTGCCCACCACCAGCTCTCTGAACATATTGGGAATTGCAAGCTGCTGTGCCCTCAACAACATGGGTTCTGGAAACCCTACAGCACCACATCAGCTTTGGCCCACTTTACTAATCACGCCCTCAAGAACATGGACATAGGGAAAGCCACTGGTGCAGTATACATGGATCTGACAAAGGCCTTTGACCTTGTCAACCACACCCTTCTCCACTCAAAACTCCTACACCTTGGTTGCTCAGATGAGTCCTCTTTTGGTTCTGCAGCAATATCTCGGGCAGATCCCAACCTGTAAACATCGGCACAGCCACCTCCCCTTCCATATCAGTTTCCACAGGAGTCCTCCAGGGCTCCATTCTAGGCCCCTGCTGTTTTGCCTCTTTATAAATTCTCTTCCTGCCGAAAGCCTTTCCTGGGAGGCCCTACTGCATGCTAATGATCTGGCCCTCTATCACAGTGACAAGTCCCTCATGAATCTTTCCACCATTCTTACCCATAGCTACAGGGCAGCCCACAGATGGTTTCTGTCTAACAGGCTAATAGTCAATGGGAAAAAACAAAGCAATGCTACTTGGGTCCAAACCTCATCTCTCTAATATCACCAAATCTAACTCCTCCCTCACAGTACTCACACTCGAGGCCTCCCTCCATAGAATGTTTCCAGCTTTAAATACCTGGGCGTAACCTGGACCCCTCCCTTTCATTCTCAGAACATGTTAACAACACAGTGCGAAGGTCAACCAGAAGCTTGGAGCTGCTTTAGATTCAAGCACTACCTGACCAATGAGGCATGCCTACCCATTGCCCAAGGCAACCTTCTCCCACTACTTGATTATTGCTCCCATGTTTCCTCCTCCCTGCAGTCCAGACTTACCACTGAGTATAATAGTATCTGCAGGTTCGCACTCCTGGCACCCTACTCCACACATCACTGCACCCCATAACAGATGCTAGGATGGCTCCCACTACAAGGACAGTATGACTATGCCTTTGGCTGCATCATTGATAATGCCATAAGGGGTAGCGAACTCTCTCCATACTCATCTCTGCTCAAAAGCAAAGACTCACCCAGGTGTCTTCGTGAATCCTCGGGCCCCCCACTGGAAGTCTCAAGGATCTCCACTATTCTAGGAAGTAAAGTCCTATCCTTCATGGCCCCCACACTGTGGAACAAACTCCCTGCCTCATTCCGCTCACTTGACTTGCACCTTACCTTTGAAACTTATCTCAAAGCCTGGCTACAATCTGAAGTCAAATGTTTCTGCTTATCCAGGTAACTTAAAATGCGACACCACACCGTTACTACTGAACGTCACCCATCCTTTCCCCAGGAAGAGTGAGCTTTTCAACAGCTCACACTCTCCTCTCTTGTTCTGTCTTTGCACTTATGCCTTACTTGTTGTGGCATTGCACTTGTTTTATTGTGACCATATTCACTGGACTGTTTGACATCATATCTCACTTGTATGTCTGTAATACCCAATGTATTGTGTACCTTCTCATATGCATTGTGTTCAGTGCATTTTATTGTATTTTTTTTTATTGCTGTTATGTGTAGATACCTGCCTTCCTTATATTGTGTAAATTGTATTATATGTATCTCATGTGCCATCTCCATGGCGTGTACTGGGTAACAATCTCATAGGAGAATGTCGTAGGGTAAACGTGCAACAGGAACAAGCTTAATTTGAAAACAGCAGGGTACATAGTGCTTCACAATGGATATAGCATGGGCTCCTGTAGCTGTTTCTGGGACAGAGGTAAGAGCCTGCTGGAAAGGGTCTACCAAGCAGCTGCCTTAGCACAGGAGTAGAGCCATCAGTGCTGCAGGACAATGGAGGGCTGTGGACTGGGATTCTAGTCCCGTCCCAGATCAGGTATATCATTTTATTTTTTTATTCTTACGATGCCCCCACTCCAAGTTTACCCTCACCCAAAGTTGCCCCCCAACTGAGGAGGTTATTTTAGTAGGGGGTGCATGGAAGAGCTCCCTAGAAAACAAACATTTGTGTTTTAATTGTGGTCACTAGCTAAGATAGCGTATAGTGTCACATTGTTTTGACATCTGTGACATTACATCCCCATGCCCCATGGCCCAGGTCGTGCCTGAAAACGGTCCTCTGGATCAGTGCAATCACCCAGTAAACAAATAAACAAAGTCTCTCCTGATAGGCTGCATCTATAACCCACCCAAAGTAGTGGTGTTTACCCTTAAAAACCTAACTGAGCATTACATGACCTCCACCCTGGCTGTGTGAGGATAATCATGGTTGATTTTAATTTGCACTAATCACAAGACATCAATGGTGGGGTAAAGGCTGCCCTGAATTCAGTCCAGCTCACTCAACTTATTTATTTATTTATTTTTAACTTTATGTTTTATTTTGTTCAAGACAAACATACAGTGTTTTACAAGCACCAATAAGGTACCCTCATAACATTTATATCTCCATAGAGGGCGCCACCCCTCCTTAATACATGCAGTATAAACTATCAGATGCTTTGCAGATACTACATATGAGGGAAAATCAAAAGTGATAGTAAGATACTATTCCCCTAACTTTACAAAGTGTATCAGTGCTAGAAAGGCCCATGAGCAGCCTGGAACTTTTAAAAAATATAATGAATGTCCCAAGGTCCTTCATCACACCAGGTGGTACTGGTAGCCAGGCATCAACATAGTCTAGCACAAGTTCTGTGCAGCTCTGTATTTTGATCCACCAAAGTGAAAAGTCCCAGAGTGCTTAGCAAACTTTTAACCAAAATTAGCCATTTGAGCTATGATTTAAATTTTAAGTATTTAGATTTAAGAGGAACTAATATAAGTCCATGTAAGACATAGATGTCTCCAACACTGTTCATTTTTAACATAGAACATATCCATAAAGATCTTGTTGTTAACAAAAGAGGAATTCAATTCAGTACTTTCTAAAGAACACCAGAGTACCTGAAAAGGGACAAGTCAGGTCACCACCAGACCAGCAGTTCAAGTTCAACTCTCCTCATCCTCCGAAGACTGCTGGTTGGATTCATCTTGCTTTCTTGTGGAAAGAGCATGTCTATATGCCCATTTAAGGGCTTCGGCAGGCTCTGAAAAAAGATACACCTTCCCGCGATGGGCAATCCTCAATCATGCAGGAAAGATCACGACGTGTACAATTGAAGCTTCACAGAGCATAGCTCTTATTCCATCAAAGCACTTATGTTTTTGGTGGGTGGCATAGCTAATCCGGATACATATTTGTTCGGTGGCCATCATAAAGAAGTTCCCTTTTTCTTTTAGCCAGGTTTAGAATAAAGTCCCTTGTTGCTGCTCCATCTGTCACCAAGATTATGGCTCGAGGCATGTCCTGGTCTTCTTTTCACCATGAGGTGAAAATGAGTAAGCCTCCTGAAATTGGTGAGCTTTGAGTTGAGCATCCAACCCAAATTGCTGGTTAAACCATTCTTGAAAGAACAGTAAAAGGCTATCCTCTCAGCTTCCTCCAGAATCCCCAAAATTCTTAAGTTAGGAGCTCTGATCTGGTTCTTGAGGGTTTCAATGCAGGCCTTCCAGTGGCTGCTTTCTTTCACTATGGTGGACACAGCACCCATTGCTGTGTCAGCTCTCTTGGATGCATCAAGGGCAATGGTTTGGGTCCCTTCCATGGTCATTTCAAGTGTAACAACCCGATTGTTGGGCCCATCAAATTTATCAGAGAGTACTGTCACTGACTTGATGAGCTTCGTCAGTTTCACCATGATAGTTTGCAGAGTCTCCTCCTCCTCCTCCTCCTCCTCCGTACCTTCGAAGTTGTCTTCGGGCCTGCTCAAGGCAGAGCACGTGGTGGAAGCTGATGGAGCATCTTTGGATTTTGCTCCGGTGCTGTGGTGCTGTTCTTTTCGTGGATTTCCCATGGCCTCCACTGCTGATTCCGATACCCGTTCCTCCAACTTTGGCTCTTGGTAGTAAGTTGTAAACTTTAAAATTGTATGAATTTGCTAAGTCGAGCTGGCAAGCGTGATCAAATATCCACCATATTGCTCAGGCTCCACAGCACCCCCCAGCTTACTCAACTTATAGGTGAACCCACCAGACCAAACATTAAAACTGGCAATCATACTACCCACGACTGGCCTTACGCCGAAACCAGAAAGACTCAAGCGGCAGAAATGTTTGCTGACTCAATAAGCGATCATACCCCTATCTTCGAATATGGAAAATGACTTTTAACCTCCTCTCCAAGAACTTTTTGGGCCTGAGACTTCTCAAACTTCGATCAAAGATTGTTTATCAGAACTCTAACTGGGTAAAATGGAAACACATAAAACACTGCCTACCATGATACAGCCCTAGATTTTTTCTAAAAACTTTCTCTCAGTTGCAAATAAGTAAGCCCTCTAAAACAATTAAGTGTCAGGCAGCAAATCAAAATGATTATCCAGATAACTTAAAAAGCTCATCAAAAAAAGGGATAAAGTGTGGCAACCTTTAAACCTCCAACCTCCCAAGAGATTGGTCAGTGTACAGAGAACTGTGGAATAGATACAAAAGAGAGACAAAGACCCTAAACGAAGTTACCTAAGGAACCTACAAGAAAAGAATCCAGTGGAGCCAAAAATTATGGTCCCAGATAAAAGCCTTCCTAAAGGGACAGACCAAACAAATGACTGTAAATTACTAGTCGATGACAAATGTTGCAGTAACCCCAGGGACTCAGCCATGGCGATGAATTCCTTTTTCACCAATCTTGATAAATTCAAGAATTGGCCTCTGAACCCCTCATCCCTACTCCTGGACCTACAGCATGCTATCTCCCATATCCTAACTTCCATTTCAGACTCATGAAAAAGAAGGAAGTGTTGTTACTGCTTAAGAATCTGAAAACAGCAGGGCCCACTGGGTATGACAAACTCGACCTGAAATTCCTTAACCTTGCAGCACCAGCAATAGCCTTCCCTATAGCTACACTCTTTAACAGATCTATTCTTGAAGGCAAAGTCCCTCCACCTGGAAAGTGGCCCTAGTGACACCACTGCACAAAGGTGGGGTGCAAGAAAGCTGAAAATACATTCCAGTCTCTATCCTTGTACCTTAAGTAAACTGCTTGACAGACTACTGTATAACCATGTTATAGATTACATTTAACAGCACAATTACTTACACAAACCAGCATGGCCTCTGAAAGAACCATGGGACTGACATTGATTTGGTCCCCTAACCATAGACATCCTGGAAGTACTAGATAATGGCCATGTGACTGGAGTGGTCTTTATAGACCTGACCAATGCCTTAAATCTAGTGAATCACAACTATTACTCTTTAAACTAACCTCACTAGGACTAGACAACTTGTCTCTATGGTGGTTCTCAGATTACCTAACAGACAGATCCCAGTTTGTGAAATGGAAGGGTGCTGTGTCAGACAAGCGCACCATCCTTGATAGGGACTCACAAGGATCAATACTGGGCCCATTACTGTTCTTATTGTATGTCAATGAGATGGAAGAGAATTGTAGGGAAACTACATTGTTGCTCTATGCAGATGACACGGTTATATATCATAGCTCAAAGGAAGTCACAACACTGAATGGCCTGCTCACTAGAGATCCTGCATACACCAAACATTAGTTACAAAACAACAAGCTCATCCTCAATGGGAAAAAGACTAAGGTCATCCTGTTTGAACTCTAAAAGCCTGAGCCCACAAAGGAGCACTTGTTAAATCCTTCTTCCTCTGATGGATCCCTGATTGAGGTAGTATACTCCATTATATATCTTGGAGTCCTCCTGACTAAGATATAACTTTTAAGGTCAATGTTGAAAACCTCACTAAATCCTTGTACCATAAAATTGGTCTCCTCCTAAGCCCATACCTCACCAAAGAGTCATGTCTAAAAATTATCAACTGCACCCTTCTGCCCAGTCTACTCTATGGCTCCCCAATCCTACTCTCTGTTAGGAGCACAGAACTGGAAAGGTCAAATCCTTGTACCATGCAATAGGACAGTTTACCATAAGGGCAGCTCCTAAAGAACACCACTGCAGAGTGCTCCAAACCCTAAACTGGCTCCCTCACTCAATGGAAGACTGCAGTTCGCCTCGCTATCCGTAGCCTTCAAATTGAGAAGCAACAAAGCCCCCAGTCTCAAAGACATAATAACAACTAAACCAGATAGGCACCCCCTCAGAACATCCAGTTGAACAATCCTCCAGATCCCTAAAGTCGGGACACAATCAGGCAAAAGGTCCTTTGCTACATAGATTCCAATTATTTGGAATGCTCTTCCCAAAAACATATAGGAAAGCTCCTCACTTGAGGGCTTCAAAAAAGGCCTAAAAATGCACTTATTAAAACATAGCTCCTGTAACTTTTACTGCTGACAGGCTCTTTGACAGTGTAGCAGAGCATGCTTCAAAATAGTCCTTCTATGTAATTGTACAGGGAGCGTAACTAAAACTCCAGAGGCAACACATTGCTAGATGAGAATGGATCCTGATATGTACTTGGAAGCCACAGTTAATACGTCCTGTGGAACAGTATGGTATATCCACCCGACAGCAACAGTTCAACAGCAAGGTCCCCTACAGCGACTACAGCGCCATGCTGCTGTAGGGGACCCGCTGGAACCTGGCACTGTTTTTTGGGGGTCCTGCACCCCTTCCCGAATCAGCTCCGGCTCAGAGTTGCTCATCCTTAAGTGGGGGGGTGGTGGTGGTGGGTGAAGCCCCCAAAGAAAACATATCCAGCAACTAGAAACCAGCAGCCGAATGCAAAATGCGGTTGACCTGCCAGTTTCACTGTCAAGGCGTTCGATGGGAAATTTGTCGACCACCCATCATGGATCCAAATAGTATATATCATAAGTTGAGTAGTGTATGTATATCATAGCTCATTGTATCCTTGTAACTAATCTTGATCATTGCACTGTGCCTGTCCAATCCGGACTCTTGATCCTCTCTCTCCCTTGCCGACCCCCAGCACTCCAGACTCATTCCCGAACCCGGGTCCCTGGCGTGGGGTGAGGTGTGGTATCCAGTACCTCAACTCTCAGCGCCACCGGGCCAGCCTCCTTTTCACTTTCTGTCTTCCTATTTATCACTATATAATATAATGCCTCTAGTAGGTTATTGACCAGTAATCCTGTGTGATTATATTTTGGATCTGTTGAGTTTCTTTTGGTTGCTAAGTTAAGATTCAAGATATTTACTTAACTGTCTAGTTCTGATTTGAAACAGTCAAAAGTGGAGTCTGGCATTAAAATCTCCTCCGAGATAAATATCTAAGTCAGGATATAATTCTACTATTTCTGATAAAATGTTTGAAAAATGCTCCCAAATTTGTGTGTGTGTGTGGTGTTTTTTGGAGGGGAATATACATTGACAAATATGTCAAAATTGTCAATTTTAATTCTAACTGGCAAGATACATTCAGATTTGATTTATATCCTCTGTGTAAGCAATAATACCCAACAGAGTGGGCGGTACTGGGAAATACCGGACCGCCCAGGGGTGTAATGAGGCCCGACGCCATAGGCAGAGGGCTTTATAGCCCCTGGGCGGTCCGGTATTTCCCAATACTGCTCACCCAGAAGGGTATTATTGCACTTAGAAAATGGGCACTACAAAGAAAAAAAGTTTAATTAAAAAAAAAAAAGCTAAAAAATTGTTTAACAAAAGTTTGTAATCATTTTTTTAATAAAGTAGTTCCTCCTCCAATATGGATTTTTGTCCTATTGAGACTCCATTGGTGGGGGAGGGTGGCTATTCTGCAGTTTGTGATAGGGGCCCTGCTGGTGCAGTTTGTGACAGGAGTTGCCTGTCTAAGGCTGTGAGAGGTGAAGTGGGTGGGGAGCATGGTTGAAGCTCCTGTTTGCATGTCGAAAGGGTACTAGCAAAGAAAGAGATGTTGTGGCTCGTTATTTTTTACTTATTTGTTTGAATACGTGGCTGGGATACGGGTGACTGCTTGCTGAGACTGCAGTAAGGAGACAGTGGAGGTGAGTGAAGAGGAAGTCAGCAAGAGGGTGAGGCAGGAGAAAAAGAATACCCTGCAGCACATAGATATATATGTGTATGGGGTAATGGCAGTCTGAATCAGCCAGCAGTGCAATGGTAGTGGGCCCCAAATCAGCTGCCTGCCGCACTGTGCAGAAATAAGTAGAGACGGAATGTACATTAAACAGTAGACAGAGGATTAGTGATAGGACATGGGAAAGGGTGGCTGCATTGTGGAGATACTGAGTTCCCTACTGTTATATTTTATTTTTACAATACAAAGCATTTTGCTGTTGGGAAATGCAGAAACCAACTCACATGTGGACAAGGGAAGCGCAGGAGTGGCATCGGCAGCTAAACAAACGAAGCAGTCTCTCAGTGTATTCAGGATGTAAAATAGGTTCAATAAGTGAGAAGTATTTTTATAGTAGTTTTTCATTTGTTTTTGCTAAGTGTATGGCTAAGAGCAGCTGTTTACTTACTGTTACGTAGTGGCATGCGCTGCAGTTTTGAATAACTTGCTGGTGACCGCGGTGATGTAAAGTCAGTTAGACTGACGGCTTGACTTTCATTTAAAAATATATGTTTTCTTTCCTTTGTCATACTTTTTTGTTGTAGCCAGGTTTGAGCCCCGTGGAGGTTGCTGTGTGGGTTCATGTGGCAGGAGGCACTGAATAGGGAAGGGGAGGGGCAGGATCTCTCGCTAAGGGAGAGAGAAAAAATGGAGACAATTTCAAATTGTTTGAGATGGTCTTGGCCAATTGGCAAGCAAGGTGGGCACAGGGATTCTTGGATGGGTGAAGGGGCACTTTGGGATGGTACTTTTTATTTCCTGGTCGTCTATGGAAAGTTAATGTAACCTCCTAGCAGGGGTATCAGCCAATCAGAGACCAGGAAATAAAAAGCCCATTTTCTAAATATTTATATTATCTTTCAGTTTTATTGAAGTTACAAGGCCCATTTGAGATCTGCCATGTTTTGATTTCTTCTACACTTTAGCTGTATAAATACGTAACCCTGTAATGTTAGTACATCAAAGTCCACCATGTTTCTTGAAGCATTATGATGTCATGCAATTGTAAACATTTCGTATTCTATATCTGAAAATTTTTTACATAATCCACTGATAATCCATGAATGGACTTTCCACTGTTTATATCGATTAACTTTGTTTACCATAGTTAAAGGTTTCCTCAGTCAAGTCAGCTCTATATCCACTTGAGATTTGAAATCTATTAATAAAAATAAAATTCAGTGCCCATTTTTCCTATCCTGCTGAGTCTACCAAAACTTGTTTATCTTTTAAGAGTTTACATGCTAAGAAGACTTGATCCATTTCTACTAAATTTAGTCCTAATCTAACAGTTCCGTTTTTTGTAATACCATTATGACCCAAATCTAGATCTCTTAGATAAATATTAATCCGGGGAAAGTTATTATATGATTATGTAACTGTTATCCACATGACTGTGCTGTTGTCCAGTTTTGTATTTAGAATGCTCTCTAAGGTGTTAGCTCTTTTAGTTTTCTTTTTTTTTCACTTTCTTTTTATCCCGCCTTACTGCCCTCTCATTCCACTCCTTCAGACCCTGATAAACCCTGTAGATCCCTCCCACAGAGTCTGCCCCTAAAGTGCCAGGCTTACTCTATTGTCCCCTTCCTTACTCCTCTCTTAGAAGTGCCTTCACAACGGGGTCTGCCAGTGGGTAGGTGATCCGAGGCTTGGATCGGTCGTCATCTTGGACCAAGAGGTTTTTTTTTATTTTCTCCCCTTAGTCCCTCCTTCCCCTGAGGACAGGACAAGCATCCAGACAGATGATGTGCTGACGCATGCCATTGTCAAATGCCCACAACGTCCTCCGCTCCCCGACTCTGGAGAGCAGCCGATGCCCCGATGCCCATGCTTCCACAGGCATAGGTGCGTCGAGTGCTTAAAGCAGCCCAGGAGGAGGAGAGCATCCATTGGGATGCTCAATCCTCCTCCTCTCATCCGATCCCCAGCAACTCCAAGTCTGTTCCTGAACCCGGGTTGCCGGCATGGCGTCCAGCGCCTCAACCCTCAGTGTCACTGGGCTGGCTGCTTTTTTAGTTTTCTTGATTGACTTTCCTTGTGGTAGATACCATCTAAATAGAGTTATTGGTTTAACTTCCTGTATGTAGGAGCTCCTTTCAATCTTTTTATTGCACAAGTCCTGAACAACTGTATCTATGTATAATAGTGCCTAATAGTGTTGTGAATGAGAGGCCATCTCATCAATGTTTGTTATTTGTACATTATCTGGAATATGAAGGGTATCAGTCTTGTATCATCTATCACTTTACTAGGTGTTCATGTCCCAGAACTGTATTGTCTCAGATTTTGTTGGTAGTAAAAGAAAAATAGCTGAAGGATAGTTACTTGTTAAATGGGTTACTAAGCTTACCTCAAAATAATTATTTTACATTTTAATCTTAAGAGATATTTAACCTTTCTTTTAGTGTATCCTCGGATTCATACTTGGATCAGGGAATATTACTAACCATAAAAATAAACTTCTCAAACGTAGTCAGGTCACGTAAAGATACTTCAGAGCTTATAGCATTTTCAAGTTCTGGATATTCAACAGTGATGCCAGCTTCACTCACAACTGATCTTTGTTCCCAGATTCCCACTGCATTATTTTATTATTTTAGTGAAAACCTAAATGTCCTAATTTTTATTTTCCTTCTCCATTCTAATCACTCTCAGGACATCATCTTCCTGTTCATTTAAATGGAATAGATCAGTTAATCTATTTCTCAAAGTTTTAGAGGTTTCATTTTAAAGTATGTGGAGACATCTAATTTTAATTAAAGCTATTAGCTGTAAAGAATATTTCTCCTGTTGTGATTAAGATAATGCTGAAACTACAATGTTTTTCCTAATTTCTGTTGTGTGTTATTTAATAATACCTTTATCATTACCTTTGTCCTGTAAATTTCCTAAAATCTGAAGCTTTTGCCCCAGAATTCGTTTTCTTCCAGTATCTCTTTTTACTTTATTTTTATTAGTTTTTCCAATGACACATCATTGAATAAGCATATAGCAAACAGACCATAATAACATTTTCTTCAAGGACAGAGACTCTTAATACAAGGCATCATGCATTTATTATAACTGAGTTACCACATAGAGAGTGTTACTAAAGGTAACATCCAACACATATGCTGCGATACTGAGTCCATGAGTGGTGTGGCATTTACTAAAATAATATTAAAATGTCCAGCATCGGTCCCAATATAGGCCATGCCCACAACGGGCTTATGGCACCATGCATTATACCTAAATTGAGAAAAACAAATCTCTCAATATATATTGGAGCAAGGTGCCCAAATGGAGCAAATACAATATATAACAAGCCCACCAAACAGGCTCTCTAACCTCCTCCACTTTCCACAGAAGTATCCACCGTGAAACATTTAACTTAACACTTATAGACTATGCTTAATTGTACTCCACATCTCTGTGCTGTGTTAGGCATCGTGGTACACTTCTCCAGCATCCAGTTATCACTGGTGAGGCTTAACACTGTGGACCTTTACACCTGTGCTAAAATCATGCCACAGGAGTCAATCACAGGCACAATTGGCTATGTGAGCCGCATTCCATGGATAAATAAAAAGAGCGCCAGGTAGCCTGCACATGAGAAATCTAAGGTATTCTTTTAAAATTAAGTTTGCCTTAAGCTGGGCAACTACATACTAATGTACAGTATAACAATGTAACAATATCCAACTGGAATAAGAAAGAAGGAAAAGAGGAAGAACACATTTCAGTGGTATTTTGGGGGATCACATAATGGCTTTAAGACACTGTCAGAAATTCCACTGTGTTAAGAAAAAGAAAAAGTATGGCACTAATACTTCAATTACCTCTCTAAAACCTTTAAAAAATATATAAAACCTGAACTGCAACAAGTCATGTCCCTGTCTCTAATCCAGTTCCTTCTTCCTTTTTCCTAGCTACACAGTTAGTGCACCTGAAAACAAGCATTTGTCAATGCCGAATGTTTGCTTGCTGGCATTGACAGTGGTAGTGTAGAAGTTACAGAGCTGTGTAATAGGAATGGCAGTGAAGTATTGAACTGAAGCCAACCCCACCACCACCCTGCAGAGAGTGACAGGCATTGGGGTGTGTGTTTGGGTCGTCAAGCATAAAGGCCACGCCATTTCACCACACCACACCCTGCAGACACTGACAAGTGTCAGTCACAGTGTTCCTTGGGGTCTTTGGCTCTTATGCGCACCCCATTTCATTAGGAAATACGGTGAGATGGGTGCGATATAGGAGAATGGGGTGAACTTTGGGGCCGAAGAGTCCAAGGCATACCTCGATGCCTCTCACTGGCTGCAGGGTGTGGAATGGTATGAGCATTACAGGCATGAATCCCAAGTCACACCCCTGATGCCTGTCATTCTCTACAGGGTTGGGCGTTATGGTTGGAAGCCCTAATACCTCAGGCATTCGTTGGTATTTTCACTCCAAATTTTCAACATGTTTTTTGTGATCCCACCTCATGAACAGGGGGAATATCAGTTTGTTAGCCGAAAGCTGCTTATGCACAGCGACTACGGCATTTAGCACCACAGGTGCAAAAACATTCAGAACAGGATGTAAAAAATGACAGCTGTACTGTTCATGGGGAGGTGTAAAAAATGGCAATGTTGCAAATCTGCAGTAAAAATATTAAAAAAATGGTGAAGTCACGAGCGTACATAGAAACTGTGCAACACACACCCGTAATATAATTAGGTTGGGGATTTTTTACAGCAGA
Organism: Neoceratodus forsteri; assembly: GCA_016271365.2. NCBI lineage: Eukaryota > Metazoa > Chordata > Ceratodontiformes > Ceratodontidae > Neoceratodus > Neoceratodus forsteri. The sequence goes on from CM028130.1 coordinate 1,114,894,391, forward strand.
TTGTCAACTCAGGCATTTTGGTGCCTCCAATCATGAACAGTGTCACTGTGATTTTCTTTATCTGTGCCGAACAATGATTTCCCACAGCGACCCGCATCTCTGCGCCGAGTGTGGAAAACACACTTCAGCTATGTTGTGAAAATGACAGCTGTACTGTTCATAAGGAAGTGTGGAAAAATGCCACGGTGAAAATCGGACTGAAAATATTACAAAGTCATGAATTTACTAAGGCGTGGAAACTGCGCAATGCTCACTCATAACACAGTCATTTTATGGACTTTTGTCACCAAATTTTCAACATAGCCATTTTAAGACCTCTGCTCATGAACAGTGTAACTGTGATTTTCTTAATCTGTCCTAAACATTGCTTTCGCACACCAACAGCACTATTGTGCGCTACATGTGCGAAAACACATTTTGGGACATATGAAAAATGGCAGCTGTACTGTTCATAAGGAAGTGTAATAAAATGGCAATGTTGAAAATCTGGAGTGAAAATATTAAATTCGCAAACTTACGAGCATGCATAGGAACTGCACAACGCACGCTCGTAAAACAGTCATTTTTAGGAATTTTTTCACCAAATTTTCAACATAGCCATTTTAAGACCTCTGCTCATGAACAGTGTCACTGTGATTTTCTTAATGTGTCCCATACATTGATTTTGCACATCGACTGTGCCATTGTGCGCTACATGGGCGGAAACACATTTTGGGCAAGATGTGAAAAATGACAGCTGCACTGCTCATAAGGAGCTGTGGTAAAATGGCAATGTTGAAAATCTGGAGTGAAAATATTGAAAATTCGCAAACTTACGAGCGTGTGTAGGAACTACGCAACGCACGCTCGTAAAACAGTCATTTTTAGGAATTTTTTCACCAAAGTTTCAACATAGCCATTTTAAGACCTCTGCTCATGAACAGTGTCAATGTGATTTTCTTAATTTGTCCTGTTCATTGATTTCACACACCGACTGTGCCATTGTGCGCTACATGGGCGGAAACACATTTTGGGTGAGATGTGAAAAATGACAGCTGTACTACTCATAAGAAGGTGTGGTAAAATGGCAATGTTGAAAATCTAGAATGGAAATATTGAAAATTCACGAACTTACGAGCCTGTGTAGGAACTGCTTAGCACTGCGCTAAATAAAACAGTCATTTTGGAATTTTGTACCAGATTTTCAACATGGGTTTTGGGACCCTTCTCATGAATGATGTCACTGTCATGGCATTATTCAGGCCGAAGGGTGATTTCATGCAGTGACTGCGAAATCACCCCTGAGCCCAGTAATGCCACTGACACTGACATCATTCATGAGAAAAGGTCCCAAAACCAATGTTGAAAGTTTGCAAAATTCAAAAATGCCTGAGATATGCAATAAAGTTGAAAACCCCTATCTAGCCCATTATACAGCTTACGGCATTTCCTCAGTTCGCGGTTGGCTTTGAAGAGTGGGGACGTGTTCCCGGTCCACAAGATCGTCGCGACGAGCTCGGAGGTAGTATGGGGTGAGGGGGGGGGGTGAGGAACAGGTGCGCGAGTGGAGTGCGGGTTGTGGGAGGGGCTGGGAGAAGCGCAGTGGGACCGTTTTTATTTTGCAGGTGAAAAAAAAAGACAATGTGGGATGTTTGCCACGCTGGGTGGGCTCCCAGCGTGGCACAGAGATGGCTGGGCGTGGAGCCAGCGAGTTGGGCACCCGTCGGCCATATGATCAGTTGCCACACTGGGGTGGGCTCCCAGCGTGGCACCCAGTACTTCGAGGCGAGGACGGTGGAGTCGGCGAGGATTGGGCACCCCGTCGGCTATTCTATGAGTTGCCACGCTGGGGTGGGCACTCAGCGTGGCATGTGGAAGGCTTTGGGGGAGGCGCAGCACAAGCCGATGGGATTAGGCACCCCGTCTTGCTCACGTGTATGGGGGCATGCGCCGTGTGCGCGTGCGTTTCTGTGTGTATGTGTGTGTGCGTGTATGTGTGTGTGTAGGGGAGCTGCTGAGCAGGCGACATCTTATCGCTGCTCACTGAAGCATAGCTCTCCTTTAACTGTATGCCACTGCATTTTGGAGCTTGTCCTAGACAGCTCCAGCATGCATTGGCTTACATGGGGCCGCGCCTGCCAACACACTGACTGAATTGGAGGAGGAGGTGACACACCTCCAAAATCTTGGATGATGGCACTATGTTTCTTGCACATGCATGCAAGCAAACATAAAAGTTACAAGCCCAGGACACTGGTTTCAAGAACCCCACCCACCCTGAATTTGCCACAGATGGATTGATAAAATCTAACACAAATAATAAAAATAGCGAAAGTAATTATAATTCTGCCTACAAATAACAGAAGACAAACAAACATAAAATTATTTTAAAACAAAGTACTCTCCTCTTCTGTCGTGAACAAGACTAGCTCCAATCTGAGAGGTCAAAGGAGGGAAGATGTCCTCATTTAAGGTCTTTGCCCCATCCCTTCCATCAGCAATCTGTTCAATGACTCTAAAACTCTTTCCAAATGAACTTGCAGAGTTTGGACACCAGAGTTTTAAACAAGCATTTGTCAATGCCAAATGTTTGCTTGCTGGCATTAGTAGTGGAAGTGCAGGAGTTAGACAGATACAGTGTAGGATTGGCAGTGATGTATTGAACTGACACCAACTCCACCCCCACTCTGCAGAGATGGACAGGCATCAGGGTGTGCCTTTGGGTCGTCACCCATAACGGTCACAACATTTCACCACCCTACCCTGCAGACACTGACAAGTGTCGAGGGTGTGCCTTGGGTGTTTGGTCTTCACATTCGCCTCATTTCATAAGGAAATATGCTGAAATGGGTGCAGTAGAGAGAATGGTGTGAACTCTGGGGCCAAAGAGTTCAAGGCGCACCTCAATGCCTGTCACTGGCTGCAGGGGGAGGTGGGGAAGGGGGTGAAATGGCGTGAACATTACTGTCGACAATTCCAAGTTAAACCCCTGACACCTCTCAGTCCCTACAAGGTAGGGCGGACACCTGTCAGACCCTACAGGGTAGGGCGTTATGGTCAGAAACCCTAAGGCCCTGGGCATGTCTTCGTATTTTTACTTTAAGTTTTCAGCATGGGCTTTTTGTGACCCCACCGCATGAACAGTCACACTATCAGTTTGTTAGCCGAAAGATGATTTTATACAGTGACTGCACCATTAATGCCACAGGTGCGAAAACATATTTCCAACATGATATAAAAAATGACAGCTGTACTGTTTATGAGGAGGTGTAAAAAAATGGTAATGTTGAAAACCTGGAGCAAAAATATAAAAAAACTGGTGAAGTCACGGCATGCATAGAAACTGCTAGCACACACTCGTAGTGCAATTATTTGGGATTTTTCACCAGATTTTCAATATAGGTATTTTGGGACCTCCACTCATGAACAGTGTCACTGTGATTTTCTTAATCTGTCTCGAACACTGATTTCCCACAGCGACTGTGCTAATCTGCGCTGGAAGTGCGAAAACACATTTCAGCCAGGATGTGAAAAATGACAGCTGTACTGTTCATAAGAATGTCTGGAAAAATGCCAATGTTGAAAATCTGGAGCGAAAATATTACAAATTTGTGAAGTTATGAAGATGCGTAGAAACTGCGCAATGCATGCTTGTAACACAGTAATTTTATGGAGTTTTGTGACCAAATTTTCAACATAGACATTTTAGGACCTCTGCTCATGAACAGTGTCACTGTGATTTTCTTAATCTTCCTAAACACTGATTTCCCACAGTGACTGCACTATTCTGCGCTGGAAGTGCGAAAACACATTTCGCCATGGTGTGAAAAAATGACAGCTGTACTGTTCATAAGGAGGTGTGAAAAATGCCAATGCTGAAAATCTGGAGTGAAAATATTACAAATTCATGTAACACAGTCATTTCTGAGGAATTGTTTCACACATTTGCAATATAGGCATTTGAGAGCCCACCTCATGAATAGTGACACTGTCATTTCGTTAATCTGTCTCAAAGGTGGTTCAGCGCAGTGACCATGAAATCACCTTTCGGGATCAAATAACAAATGACAGTCATTGAATTCATGAGTTGGGGTCCAAGAACCATGTTGAAAATTTGGTGCACAAATTCAAAAAATGACGAGATATGGACCAAAGTTGTAAAACCCTATTTATGCCATTATACAGCTTACCGGCATTTCTTCAGTTCACGGTTGGCTTTGAAGGTGCAGATGTGTTCCCGCTCCACCCGAAGAACATTACGCCAGGCTCCTAGGGTGAGGGGTGAGGGTGTGGGGAGGTGGGGTACACAGAGGGTGGGCACGGGTTGTGAGAGGGGGAAGGGACGAGGGACCGTTTTCTTTTGTTACGGTTTATTTATTTTTTTTATTTTACATGGACGACGTGGGACTTTTGCCACGCTGGGGTGGACTGCCAGCATGGCAACTGGAAGTTTTGGGGGGGCAGTGGAGCCAATGGGGGATTGGACATCCCTGTTGAACATACAGTTTGGGGGAGGGACACATAAGGACGCTGGACTTCTGCCACGCTGGTTTGGGCTCCCAGCGTGGCACCTGGAAGTTTGTTTTTGTGGGGGGCACTGGAGCTGACAAGGATCAGGCACCCCGGCCAGTTTATCAGTGTGCTTGGGGGGTGTGCATGAGCGGAGGGACTGGGTACCCTCTCAGCACACAACAAAGGGTGGGGTGTGGCGCATACAACCACTGCTGCAATCAGCAGTGGTGATGTGAAGCTATTTGCATACTGCTGACAGCAGGGCAGTATGCAAATTGCCTACACATGACCACTGCAGATTGTAGCAGTCATTTGCTTTCATCTGTATGCCACTGCAATTGAAACTGCTGTTATAGACAGCTGGGATGTTCACTTGTGCGGTGCATCGGCGCCTGCAAAAACACTGAGGCACTGGAAGCGGGGGTACCACACCTATGAAAACTCGTGTGGTGGCACTATGTTTCTTGCACACGCATGCAAACAAACATAAAAATGCACTAGGCAATGGGACAGAAAGGTCAGCTAATATGTACCGAAGTTTGTAAAGAGTAATGAGCTTTCAAGCAATAATCTTGCCCCACAGCAAAGGTCCACTCTCCTTGCCTTAGCTAAGAACTCCTGTAGATTCATGCAAAATATCAAAAATGTGGTTGGTGGCTCTGCCTCACAGTGCATGAGCAATCAACTGTAACAATCCATTAACCACAGCCAGTGTATTTAACAGGCAGTTCTCTGATCTGTCTTCTTTCTCCTCCCCGTTCTCTAGCTCCCCTACTCAGAACTCACCAGCATCTCCTTCCCATTCCCTTCCACTGTATCCCTCCTTCTACCTCAAAACCATTACAGTAACGGAAACTACCAGACATTTGGGTGGTCTCTCCCCCATAACAGTGCTGGCTTTCACAACATGGAGCCTAAACGCATTCCAATGGGTGCCCCCCAGTCCTACCCATATTTCATATCTTTACCCTCTCTACACTCAGGGGTTGTCCCAGACATATGGAAGTTTGCTAGGGTAGTTCTAGTATTAAAGCAAGGTGACCCAAAACTTATGGAGAACTATCGCTACATAGCAAACCCATCTGTATTCAGCAGGCTCCTTCAGAAGGTTGCGGTCTCTCAGTTACCACAATACCTCTGTTCTTCTGACTTGCTGGCACTGGAGCAGCATGGCTTATGGAAAGGGCATAGCACCTCCACTGACCTTGCCACAGTTACTTCTGTAGTAAGGCCCACTACAGACTGCAGCAAGCTATCATTTCATTTATTTGTAATTGCAGGTAGGTACACTGAGATACAAGATCCCATTTTCAGGCATGACTAGAAGTCAATAGGTTCAACAGACAAACTAACAACATAAAATTCATTAATCAACCATTAAATACAATAAACAGTTAACACATGATTTTACACAAGCGAAAACAATCATTTTTTTTAAAATGAATGGAAGCAGCAGTGGAGAAAGTGGTGACTGATAAAGAAGACTTGACTTCATAAGGTAAAGGGTTCCACACTGTTGCAGCGCAATAAGTGAAGGACCTTTTCCCTGAGTTTGTACAGACCAGTGGAAGGGTCAGTTGGGTCTTAGCAGATGACTGTGAACTGTATGGGGAACTATATGTATCCAAAAGGGCTTGATGTGATGTTGGAATACCTGTATGTAGTATTTTAAATGTAAAATGTGACATAGCCAATTTATAAGTATTTTGAATGAATAGCCATTCAAGGCTAGTCAAAATATTACAGTGATGTGTCTGGAAAGGTGCCATTAATACAAACTTTCCAATTTTATATAACAATGTTTCCATCCGGGAAATAAAGGAAGAAGATGAGGCATCTGTAATTCAAGAAGTGTAATTTAGGACCAGTAACAGACAACACTGTGCAATAGTTTTACGAGAATCTTTGGTCAGAAATTTAGAAAGCCGATAAAGAATACCAATTTTAGAATGTAATTTGGCAGTAACCTTATCTGTGTGTATATTATATTTTAATGACGGATCTAGGTATATACCTAGATATTTAAATGATTTAACAACTTCTATAACCCCACCCCCCAGCATACTAACAGTGAAATTACCAGAATGTTTTTTTATTTAGGTTCTGAGTCCGATATCATGGACTTAGTCTTTAGCTTATTCAATGCTAGATTGTTTTGAAAGCCAGGATTGCATATTGTTAAATTCAGTGCTCAATAATAGATTAATATTGGTGACATTAGAATCATGAGTGACTAAAACTGTATCATTTGCATATAATAACAGGTCACAATGCTCCACCACTTTCACCACAGGGTCTCGAACAGTGAAAAATAGAGGGCCCAGTATGGAGCCCTGAGGACCCACACTGGACCGCTTGAAAAGATGAACATATTCTGTTTAACTTAACATACTGCAGCCTATTAGTGAGATAGTCCCTGAACCAAGACTAGGCAGAACCTGCCACCCCAATCCAGATAGTTGATCCAGTAAAACTGTATGGTCAACAAGGTTGAATGCCTTGGTTATCAGTGGCAATATAGCAGAGCTGAAGAGACAGCACTCACCCCAACAATGGGTACATACAGAGCAGTCTTGTGTTTCAAGGATGCTTCTTTATTTTATTCCTTTTTGCAAGATAGCTGTGTAATTTAAAACAATAAAATACAGCTGCCATCAGATATAGTCAACACTGACTAACTGACCTCTGACGAAGCACCACATGATTGGTGTGAAATGTTAAGTCAGTTAGTCGGCATCTGTGAGTGTTGAAAAATGTTTGACTGGAGCTGTATTTTATGTTTTTTAAATTTCACAGCTATCTTGGACAAAGGAATAAATAAAGCATCATAGGACACAAGACTGGCTCTGCATGTGCCGCCATTGTTGAGGTGAGTGCTGTCTCTTCAGCTCTGCAATGTTATGAACTAGAGCAAGGCACCCAGTCCTTGAGCGCCTCCTAGAAAAAGACTATCAGTGGCAATCTTTTTAATTTATTTTAAGCAATACTTAGTACAAGTAGCGCATCACATAGATTCAAATAGAAGTAATCATAAATATACATCTTCATTGAGGACATCTCCTCCATTGGGCCACACCTTTGGAACTGTAAGTCATCAGTATCAGGACCTTCAGGAAACATTTGTAGAGCTGGGGCGACCCATGATGACGTGCAACATCAATGCCTGTAAACTGGGCAGCTCCTCACTCCTCAGTTCCTTCTTTAGCCATTGACACGCTGGTCAGACTAGAGAGAAACAACGCAACTGCATTATTACATCACAGTTTGTTTTGTTTCTAACTTAAGTTTAATTTATGTTGAGATTGTCCCTGCACACTGCCATTGAAAGAACCTTTGTTTAGGTTTTGTACCTGCGGTTACAAGATCTACAAAGATGACACTCACACCATGTGTGTTTGGTGCTTGGGCTTGTCCCACAATGTGAGAGCCTGCAAGATCTGCCAGAAGGCTTAGACAGACCATGAGGAGAAGCTGGAAGAAGGCCTTGGAGACTTCCATTGCCCTAAAATCAATGGAGACCCAGGTGAAAGCCATAGGATCCAAACCAGCTTTTCCCTGTCAACTGCCTGCCCTAGGTAAGGCAGCACCCCAACAGTTGTCAACTGAATCACCACTGAGGTTGATGAGGACAACAAAGAAATCCAAAAGAAGGATAAATCATCATCACCCTCCTCCTCTTCCAGTTACCGCAAGCATAAGGAGAAACATGCTTCACCAGTGAGATTTAGCTCTCCTCTGAAGGAGGATAAATCCTCACTGGTGTCCACTGATGTCATCAACTACAGCCCCATGACTGTCATTGAGACACCAAGGTCAGGGCTTGGCTCTGGCGCTGCCCTACCTACTATGGACAATATTCAATCATCATCGGCAGGTTCCGTCTTGTTGACATCTGTAGTCCCAACCCCTCAATCAGGCCTCATCAATTCACAGGTTATGCTGGCGCCATTCTCAGAGATGATAACTTGATTTTTCCCACTGCTGCAATAAGCAGTGTCAGTTCCATGGACAGAGCCTCCCTCATTGCCACAGTCGTCATCAATGAAACTGAAAAGCATATCTGCTACACAGACGGTTCAGTCACTGGCTCGGTCGATTGACCCATCATCATAAGAGACAATGACAAAGAAATAGAATCCTGATCTCCTAGAAATAGAGGAGGATTTGGAGGATGAAGGTGAGGATGAGGAACCCTACGAAGGAGATTTCCATTCCAGCTCAACCTTGTCATCATGCAGTGAGGATTCTATGGTATATAACCCCAGGTCTTAACCTTAGGATCCCTCATTCCAGGCTTTGTTTAAATAAATATAGGATGTGATGAGCTTTGTAGTTGAAAATGAATATTCCAGTAAAAGAAATGTAACAGAGTTCCTAGAGGTTTCAGCTGCCCCCGCTATTGTGGTCCAGCTCTTCACTCTACATTGGAAGATGATACATTTGCTGCCTGGCATAGACTTGGTACTCTGCCAGCAGTCCCCAAAAAGGTTGACAAACAGTATCCTCCCCCATCTGTCAAGTCCTATTATGCTTCCCGGCCTGAAAATGACCAGTCTGTAAAGACCTTTACCCCCAGACTGCCATCAATGGTCATGTTAAGGTTGCTTTGTGTAAGCCTGCCAGCCGAGGAGGCTGTAGCTACTGTCAGCCCTACCATGGCAGAGGTGGTGGTACCTCAGCGAGCTGCTGCCTGGGAGTGCTCATTCAAAGACCCAAAAGATTCCAGTTCTGGCATTCCTGCTGCTCACAGCCCCATCTGACTCCCACTTCCACCCCTCTATAGCCGCTGCCGGGAGCCAGTTTGGGTAGAATCTTCTTTCTCCATTCACCTACAAAAATGGAGGAGATCACTGCAGATAAATGGGTCTTGGAAGTGGTGAAACAAGGGCATAGAGACATAGAAACATTGAATTTGATGGCAGATAAGAACTGCTTGGCCCATCCAGTTTGCCTATTTTTCCATACCTACAGTATCACCTGCAAACTATACTAGAGCTCTGACTTTTCTCCTCCTCCTTCCTTTCCACTAAGATTCCCTTATGCCTATCCATGCATTCCTGAACCTAACTACTTCTGCTGGAAGGCTGTTCCAGGAACCCACCACTCTTTCTGTGAGGAAGTACTTCCTCACGTCTCCTGAATCTAACCCCTTCCAGCTTTATAGCATGTCCCCTTGTTCTTGAGCACCTTTTTTTCTGAAAAATACTTCCCTCCTGTACCTTATTTACCCCCGTGAGGTATTTAAAGGTCTTTATCTTATCAATCCCTCCCCCTTCTCTCTCCCAGAGTATACATATTGAGGCTCTTTAGTCTCTCCTCATAGTGCTTTTGATGTAAATCCTGCATCATTTCAATTGCACTCCTCTGGATTGCCTCCACTCAGTCTATGTCTTTCTGGAGATGTGGTCTCCAGAACTGGACATAGTACTCAATGTGGTGTCTTACCAGCAATATACATAGAGGCAACACCACCTCCCTCTTTCTGCTGATGATACTTCTCTCTATAAAATATTTAAGTCCCTGCCTATATTTGAACTGAGTCTACCTGTGTTTGAACCACTGATTCTTTGCCTGCTAGGCACACACACACACACACATTCAATACATGCATTGGAACTTCTCTTAATACCTCTAGTGAATCCTCCGCCCCATTCTCATTACCTTCTGTGACACCAGTTCCTTTGAGAGAAGAGGTTCAATCTCTGCTGCAGAAAAAAGCCACAGAGCTGGTTCCTTCCAGAGAAAGGAACAGACGGTTCACTCAAAAGTACTTTCTGGTCCCAAAAGCCATGGAAGACTTGCATCCTGTATTGGACCTGAGAGCTGAACAAATTCATTGTAGACAAAAGTTTTGATGGTCTCTCTTCAGGCTCTCATTCCTTTTGCAGAATGTAGACTGGCTTTGGACTCTGGATATGAAGGATGCTTACCTATGTATCAGAATCAGAACATGCCTCAGGCAGTACCTCAGTTTCATGCTGGAAGACTGCCATTATCAATTTTGAGTCTTGCCTGTTGGCTTATCCTCAGCACCGTGGCTGTTTACCAAATGCTTCATTGTTGCGGCAGCAACCCTCTGGAGGAATGATGCTTTATGTCTTCCTCTATCTGGATAACTCATTCCTGCAGGGCCCAACCAGGAAGTGGTTCAACAATCAGTATCTCAGACACAGCTACTGTATATGAGGACCTGGGTATCATGGTCAGTGTAAAGAAATCTGTTCTGTCTCCATACCAGCACCTCCAATATATTGAAGCAGTACTGCAAATAACAGTGGGCAGTTCATTTCCTGCCTCAGGGCACAGCAGGAACCCTAATCACTCAGGCCCAGCTTGTGCACAAGAGTCACTATGTGTCCACCAGGACTATGCTCCACCTCCTGGTCCTTATGGCTGCTGCAATTGTAACCCTCTCATTAGTATACCTGCATATAAGAATACCACAGTGGATTCTTTGGGTGCAGCGGGACCAACTGAAGATGAAGTGGAACATATGATCCTTGTCACGTTCCTCTAAGAAAGTCACTACTGTGGTGGATGGAGCCCTGCACTTGCTGCAGGATATCTTCTTCTTTTCCCCAGCTCTGGAGTACATCCTCACAATGGATACCTCCAGGAAGGAAAAGGTGTCCACCTAGGGCTGTACCAGATCCAAGGATTGTGGACAGTTTGTGATTCACACTCCATGTTAATGTTCTGGAGGTGAGGGCTGTTCTTCTTGGGCTCCAGGACTTAGAAGACCATTTTTCTGCAGGTACCCGGCTGATACGAACAGACAACATCAGTGTAATGCACTATATCAACAAGCAAGGGGCACTCACTCATACCGTCTGTGCAAGAAAGCAATGAGAGTATGGCAATTGGTAACCTCTCTCACAGCCTTCAACTGACAGATGTTTTTCTCCCAAGAAACCAGACAGGCTAAGTCAGTCCCAGTCTTGGGTACCTGAGTGGGAACTGCTGATCTCTGTCGTAAATGACCTCTTCATAAGATGAGGGTCATACAGAGTAACCCCACACAAGACAAATTGCAGTATTTCTGCTTGCTTGCTCCAAGATCTGGCATTTTTTTGGTGAGATGATTCCCACTTCTGGAGGGGGAGGTTCCTTTATGCAGTCACTCCGATCCCTTTCATTCAGAGGCTCCTTCTGAAGTTACAGGCAGAGTGTGCAACCCTCATGCTGATCACCCTGCTCTGGCCTTGCCAGATATGGTTTCCACTTATACTGTATGTGGTGTTTTGGTTTTGGTCTGCCACTAAAGACCCTGACCTTCTCTTTGGTCTGCCAGACCCATCTGTTGCTGCTGGTGAGGACCCCTGGCTGGTACCGAACGAACTGAGTCAACGCACAAAATAAAGTGTAATAAGGTTTTATTCTGTACAGCTGGATGTTCTTCTTCTGAGGTCTAGCTCCAGACTGAATAATTTCTCTGACTGCCAGGCATATGCAGCACTGCCAGGCAGTGCAACAAATGGTTACATGCAAGTTCTAAGTGCTCTTAAAGGGGCAGCAGCTAACATTAAGCTCCATGCTTAATGTGTACTTCACATCACTCCTGGGGTCATGAAAGTGAGTACCACTCAAACAAGCAATAACACAGTAAACATTGTTTAAGAAATGTTGAAGCAAATAAAACATGTTTAAGCATTTGAAGGCATGGCACATTTAAAACAGCAGTACTCCACTGCAGGGAGGGGGGAAGGAAAGGATCTGGACTACACTGGGGACCAGTCAGAGTAGTGTCAGGGGAAGGGGGAAACACCATAGCAACTTGAGCTTGGTCAGAATGACAAGTGCCACAGTGCAGAAAGGAGAAGAAGGGAGGAAGGAAGGAAAGGCATCAGCTGGAGGATACCCAAAATGCAAGCTAATGCTGTAATGACAGATGCAGAACAATAATATTTACAATGAACTTAAGAATTACCCCCAAAAGGAGTGTGAGTACCACCACTGAGTCCAGTTACCCTAAGGTTTAAGACTTCCATTAACTTTTCCGGTCAGTGGGAGTTGAGGCATGCGTGGCTTGCACCAGTTTTTGACAGGATGGGGTCAGGTCATTAAATGCGATCCAGGAGTTCTGCACACTGTCAAATCCACACCATTTTACTCGGTAAGTCCAGGATCTGATGGTGAACTTCTTTATTAAGATCTTCTTGATCTGGTGCACCTGTGTATGTATGAGAGAGTCCTGAGAGGAAGAAGGCTGAGAAGAAGTTCATCTGGGTGACCGGGCAAAACAGGATCTGGCAGGAGAGTGTCAGGAGTGGGAAGATCTGTAGAAACTGATTGCAAGTTGTCTGAAGGGATTTCAGCTTAAGAGAGGATGGCAGGCTCAAGTGCAGCTTCATTGCTGGGTGGACTGGGATCATCTGGGGTGGTGTTACTCAAGTACCTATGTTTCAAGTGATTGATGTGGACTTTGTTGTGTACCAGCTTTCCATCAGACTTTCGGTGTAGACAAGCGTGCACAGGAGGAAGCTTTTTTACAATGTAGAAGGGACCAGTCTAGGGGCGAAGCAGTTTCTTGGTGGTGCCCGGAACAAGGACAGGTTGTTACAAGTACACAATGTTCCCAATGGAGAATGAAGGTTCATGCGACTTGACTGCTGACATTTTCTGCATGGCAGATTTTCTCTGGCCTAATGTGGTGATGGCAACACGTCTGGCAAGTTCAAGCTGTTCCAGCATTGGAATGATGAAGGAAGAAGCTGATTTGGAACTTCTAGCAGTGAGAGATCCTTATCCAGTAGAGTTCTTGGGTGGTGTCCATGAACTAAGAAAAATGGAGTATACTCTGTACTGTCGACACAAGAGTTTGTATTGTAAGCAAATTGCAAAATGGAACAAAACAATCTCAAATGTTGTGAGTTTCATCCAGGTACTTGGAGAGTGTGTTGAGAATGGTTGACATCATTCTTTCACTTTGCCCATTGCATTCTGGATGATAACTGGTTGTGTTGCCTTCTTTATGTCGAGAAGTTTGCATGTTTCTCGGACAATGGTTGAAAGGTAGTACCTCAGTCTGAATGCAGGTACAATGGGTACTGTGACAACAAATGACTATGTTAAGGAAGGCACTTGCCACTGTGGCATCTTTAATGTTTTTCAGGGGGATTAGTTCAAAATTCTTAGATAGTCTACAAAAACAAGAATATACTTGTTGCCAGAGTCAGAGTATGTAGGTAAAGGACCGAGAATGTCTATGCTGACTGTTTGGAATGGTTCTGCTGCTACAGGCATTGGAATGATGTGTGCCTTTGTCAGTTTGGCAGGAGGCTTTCTTTGGGAGCAGGGCTGGCAGGATTTGACAAATCAGGCAATGTCCTTGTTCATGTGAGGCCAGAAGAAGTGAGGTGAGTGGGCAAAGCTTGAGGTTGGCTGGTCTGAGATGTTCGAACACTTCCTTGAGATGTTGGAGATGCTCTGGCAAGGTTCTGCTGAACACAATAACGTCGTACAGGTAGACTAGGCAAAATTTCCAAGACAGCCCATGTAGTATGGCTTCCATAACACGTTGTAAAGTGGCTGGACTGTTCCAAAGTCCCATACACAGACGTTTGAATTGAAAAAGTCCCAAGTGGCAGTGCCATGCTGTGTATGGATGAGAAGCTGGATCAGTGGAAACTTAGTAGAACCCACTTTGAAGGTCTAGAGTGGTGAAGTAAGCATGACTGGCCGCACCAAGACTCTCTAAGGCATCTTCCATTGTAGGTAAGGGCTGAGCATCCTGCACCGTGTAGACATTGAGCTTGCTATAATCCACCACAAAAGCGATACCCTTTGTCTTTCTTTACCGCCAGCAGGCAAGGTGCCCCCCAGGGACTTGCAGACTGTTTGACAATGTCTTGTTCAAGCATTTCTTTGATTATGTCCTTAAGGACTTGTTTCTTTTTGTGTCCCACTTTTTAGGCCACACCTCGGTGGTGTGTTGCAGGATATCACAGCACCTGAGCTTGTTATCTGGACCAACAAAAACATCTGGGTAATTCTCCAGAAATTTCAAAAGCTGTTTTTCTGTTGGAGATGCTGGAAGTTTTGAAGAGGATAGTCGCTAACTGAGGGGTAACTCTGTTGAAGCTGGAGTGGTTGTGATAGTACTGACAGGACTAGAGCTGGTGGAACCAGGCTGAGGTTCTTGCATGAGATGGAGCTGGTCCCCCTGTAGACAAACAAACTTTCTGATGTTGGCACCCTTTGAGATGACTACTGGCTCACCTGTGAAGTTGCAGCATTTTTGGAAGACTATACCACCATGAACTGCAAACAAGGTGTTTCTTGGGAGAAAACCTGATGAATGCTGATTGGGGAATCCCGTGACGATGCCAACAACACCTTGTGGAAGTGGTTCACCTCGAATTTTGGCAATCAAAACCATCTCTGTTTGAGGAGGCACAGTGGCTGAGTCTGTAGCTGCGAGTTGCCTCTGAGGGTCTAATGACAGTTTGCTAGATGCAAAGTCTAGGATGGCTTTGTGAGCTTTGTGGAAGTCTAGGCCAAGAATCACTGCAGGTTGTAGATCAGGCACTAGGTAGAACTTGACAGTAGCTTGTGAGCTAAAGTGTAGCTTGAGATGGACCATGCCTGTGATAAGTACTGTAGCTGTGCTTACCGTAATAATTTATTTTAGGTCAGCTGGAGAGACATTAGGTACATGACGAACAGTGTGGTTGTTCAGAATACTGTTGTTGATAACTGAGATTTCTGCTCCAGTGTCAACCAAGGTGTGCATGGACCAATCTCCAATGGTTATAGGCACATAGTTTGCTAGGAGAGATGATCTGATGACAGGTACCTTTGCCCCTGGAAGCAAGAGGGTGCCCAAGTTAGCATTTAGAGGGTGCAGTTTGTTTGAACTGTGAGAGTCAGAGGGGTGGTCAGTTGCTGTGTTTCCCTGCTCCTGGGAGTAGTTGCGATTGTCTTGCTGATTGTGCTGTGGTGGGTGTCTTTGGTTCTCTTGATTTCTGTCATAATACTCTAGCTTTCAGCAGACAGCAGCAGTGTGTCCTCTAATCCACACCACCGGCAGGTCACAGACTCGTGAAGGTGGAGGTGGTTCAGATCACTGTCGAAATGGTCAAAGAGCATTGACAGAGGTAGCAGAAGAAGCAGTTGAGCTGAGGTGCAGACTATTGACAGTTGTGGTGAGCGTCTCTATCATTGATTGCTGCTGCTGGATACATGTTGTGAGTGAGGCTAACTGTGATGGCTGAGGCACTTCTACACTAGTGGTCTGGGACATTAATATAGACTCTTGTGCAAGTCATGCAGCTTGGATTGTGTCCATTCAGGTTGTTGGTTTCTGTTGGATTACATAAAAACGGAGTTGAGGAAGCAGTCCCTGGACAAAGGTTGTGATTTGCTCTTTCTCAGGTTTCTGCAGATGTTTGCAGTGAGACTCAATGTCCACTATGAAGGTTTCTAGAGATTCAGAGGGTTGCATGGTGCATTCCCATAGCTGTTGTCCCAATAACATGGGTGGATGTGCTTGGACAAAATGGTCTTTGAAGGTGACATACAGAGTGGCAGTATCTCCTCTGACTAGTTCTGGAAGTGCATTGAACCAGGAAATAGCAGTCCTTCTCAGAAATAAGCACAAGGCACTGGAAATATGCAAAGGATCAGTCCAACCATGTAAGGAAACCCAGGCTTGGAACTGCTCAAGTCAGTTGACAGCATCTTCGTGAGGTAAGGCTGAGAAGGCTGCTGGCTGTAGGCTGGTATGGATTGTGGACTGAGATGAAATAGTCTTTTTTTTTTATATTTAGTTTATTAAAAAGGTTTGCAGATTACATACACTTCATTGAACAAATATTGTAGTACTTAAGTTTAGTAAGCACTTATGATGGATTGTAGTTCAGCTTATTGTCCATCTGTGCACGCAATCACTCCCAGCAATCCTCTTACTCTTATATAAAAGGAAATAAAAAACATAAGTAACCTTTAAGAAATACATTCCAGGATATGTGCTCAAACAGCAAAAAATAAACAAGCACTTCTAGTTCCATTTAATTAGTAATCAAAGATGGGAGTCGTCCGGCCAGGGAAGGGTGTCCCTATTCCCCTACAGCTGGAGCCAATAAGCTGCTCTGACTCTCCAGTGAGCATGGATTTAGACAGCTATTTAGGCAGCCATTATCCTATGGTTCCCTGAATAAGCCTATGCATTTGGTTCCTGCAATCCTTCATAGAGTAACTATCGAGTCCATCTCTGCTGGTATAGTTGTGGTCTCTGGTTAAGATTGATTGTTAGTGTTTCCATTCTATGTATGGATTCATTTACCTCCCTCCACTCTTTTACCCCTATGGGTTGTGGCTGAAGCCAACTCCTAGTAATAGTTTTTAACGCTGCTGCTACTAAGGTTACCCACAAGTATTTTGCTTCTTTACCCTTCAGTTACGCTGGGAATGAGGCCCAGCACCAAGTTCTCTGGGCCCAGCTATGTCTGTACCATGAATACCTGGTTTAGATGGTGATCCACCTCCTCCCAAAATGTGGAGATAGCAGGGTAAAACCAAAAAATGTGGCCTGTGTGGTATGGCCATCTCCTGAGCCCTCCAGCATATGGGCGAGCTCCCCTGTAAAGTGGGCTGCTTGGGCTGGTACCAGGAAGTACAGAGACCTCAATTTCTAACAAAATCCCTCCACATTAGTGAACCAGTTGTAGACCATGTGCTTCTCCACATCAAGGACCAGTGCTTATCCATGATAGTGACTTTCAGGTCTTGTTTCCATTTGTTTTTAGGTACTGGGAAGAGTTTTCCATGTCAGCTATATATCTAGTGTATAACATTGAGATGGCATGTTCTGCACCTTGATGGCCCAGATTCTTGGAAACAAAGTGGCCTCTGTTGGGTCTGCGACTTCTAGCATTGATTTATTTATCTGTGTAGTCAGATAATCCTGCAGCTGGTAGTACCTGATTCTATCTGTCTTGTCTAAGATAAACTTCTGCTGCATTGCTTCAAAAGAGAGCACTGTGTGACCCGCCAGCATTTGGTAGGGTGCATGGAGGCCTCTCTTGGCCTGCATCTGGTACCATTTGTCAAGTGTGGCTGGCACAAGCTGTGGGTCATATGCCCACCATCTATACCGCCAGAGTTGCCTACGAGTAGTACCCCTGCTTGTAACCCTCTTGCAACCCTCTACTATGGCTTTAGTGCCTGAAAATTCCTTTATTCCATCAAGTCCCTGCACCTGAGACAATTCTGCCTGCATAGGGGGATCACCCTGCTTCCAGAGGTCTAATCTTTTCCAGTGTGCATTGTATTTTAGGTTACCCCAGAGAAGAGCAACCCTCATCTGTGCCGCTACCCAATAGCCCTGTAGACAAGGGAATGCTAGGCCTCCCTTTGCCTTTGGGAGATATAGGAGAGTTTTTCGTGTTCTAGGTTTCTTACCTTTCCACAGAAAGGAAAAACCTACCCTGCCAGTTCTCCAAATCCGCTCAGGTCACCTCACAGGGGACACACTGGAACAGGTATAGAGGCGTGGTACAACGTGCTCATCTTAAGGGTTTGTACCCTGGCACACAATGACAGTGGGAGTAGTGACCATCTCTAGAAGTCACTCTTAGCTGCTTTATTATAGGTGGATAATTCAACTCCCAAAGTTGGGCAGTATTTGATCATAGTCTGGTCCCACAGCATGGGATATTTTGTTTTAATCTCCCTATCCGGGGTATAATGGAAACCTAATATTTCCATTTTACTTTTATTTAACTTATACCCAGCTAAAGCTGAGAATTCCTCGAGTTGGCTAAACACCGAGGCAAAAGAAGTCCTGGGTCAGATAAATACAAAAGCACGTCATCAGCATACAGTGCCAATGTATGAGACTGCCCACCCAAGTCAATTCCCTTTACCTCTGAGTTCTGCCTAATGCTCTGAGCCAGAGGCTCAATATAAAGGTGAACAGCAATGGGGAGAGAGGAAATCCCTGTTGCGTACCCTGCCCCAAACCAAAAACCTCTGAAATGTGGCCATTGGCTCTAACATATGCCTGTGGAGATTCATATAACTTAAACATAACTGCGATAAGTTGCTTGGGAACCCAAATCGGGAAAGGACTCCTTAAGAAAGGCCAGAACACCCTATCAAAGGCCTTTTCAGCATCTAAACTCTTTATTTAGGATGGTAGCTTTTGCATATTAATGTGATCAATTATATGGGCTGTTCTATGAAATTGTCTTGGGCTTATTTTCCCGGTTTAAAGCCAGCTTGGTCCATGTGTATTAGGGCAGGGAGATGTTGCTGTATGTATCTCGCCAGAATTGAGTCCAGGATCTTATAGTCTGTATTTAATAGCAAGACTGGACAATAAGAGGTGCATCTGACAGGGTCCTTTCCCGGCTTGGGTATCACCGAAATCACAGCCCTTGACCACGAGGGAGGGTCTGTTCTCTCTTCGCCCATGATCTCTCCATAGACACATGTAAGCATGGGCTGTACCCTTTCCCCCATGCATTTGTAGAATTGTGCTGGCAGGCCATCAGACCCAGGGCATTTGCCTACTTTGAGCTGCCCAATCTCACCCTTAGTCTCCTCCAGCCTCACTGGGTCTATCAGGGACTCCCCCTACTCATTGGATAAACCTGGTAGTTTGAGTGTCCCAAGGAATTCTTGTATTTTTCCCCTCCTGAACCTATCTCCTCTGTATATAGTTTTACGTAATAGGCCTTGAAGCGTCCACTTTCTCATGGACCCCCTATGCCACCCTTCACAGCCGAGGGTGCCATACCTTAGCTATTGTAGCCCTCGCTCTTTTTGCCTGCAGCCTACTGGCTAGAAGCTGCAGTGAGCAGGGACCTCCCTCATAGTATTGCTGGTGCAGGAAGAGAAGGTGCTGCTCCACCTGGTAGTCCAAAATCCTCATCAATTATCTGTTATACTCAAGGAGCTGTCTCTTTCACACCTTATCAAATTTTTGCTTTTGTTGTCCCTCGAGGTCTTGGATATGCCTAGTTAATTCAACCCTTCTGGCTTCCCATTTCCTCTTTTTCCGGGATGCTAATTGTATAAACTTACCTCGCATTACTGCTTTTGCAGTATCCCAGCGGATCGACTGCGAGGTTTCCTGTTCAGTATTCTCCTCTAAATCTGTCTTGTATGTCTCTATGATCGTGTCTTTAACCCCTTTGTCCCTTAACAGTGAGACATTGAGATGCCAAAAAGTATTTTGGTGTATCTCCCCTAAATCCATTTTTGTGTACAGGAGTGCGTGGTCCGATAGAAGAAAGTCCCTTACCCAAGAGTCACAGACTCTATGCACTTCATCTTTCAGGACCAGAAAATGGTCTAGTCTGGAGTACATGTTATGCGCCACAGAGAAGAAGGTATAATCCCTTTGTCGACCATGCTGATGCCTCCAGACATCTAGGAGGCCCAGCTCTCCAATCAATTTTTGCACCTTTTTGGCCATGCCATGGGACCTTTCCTGAACCAAGGAAGAGGAGTCCAACTCGGGATTTAGGGGTAGATTCATATCGCCTCACATATCAGTATCCTCTCCCATTCCAGCAGTGCAGTCAGAATGTGTGATATTCCGCTTAATGTTGAACCAGGGGAAAGGCACGACAACAATGTTAGCACATTGGCCCAAAATTTCCCCTTTAACATCGTAAATCATCCCTCTTTAGCCACCCTCGAGTCCAATCTCTCAAGCAGGGTCTTAGTTGGAACCAGCACCACTGTGCCTCTGCACCTGCTGTTTTTATAAGATGCAAAGGCCATTTCTTGAAAGCCCAGTTTTAGCAATTTATCATGCTCCTGTACCAACAAATGGGCTTCCTGCAAGAGCAAGAAATCTGCTGAGGCTTTCTTTGCCTGGCCCAAGGTCTTGCTTCTCTTTATTGGATTCATGAGACCATTTATGTTATAGGAGTAGAGGATTATGCCCTTATTTGTCACGATCAAAAAAAAATAATTTTAACCACCATCACTCTGGACTCCCTGGGGACTCTTCCTCCAGGCCCCCCAGTCCACAACTCCACATCTGTGTTGCAAAACAGCTCTCCAAGTAGTACATCATCCCAGAAGAAACTCAAATCAGTACCAACAGTAGTATAAGAATAACGAACCACAACAGCCAACTGGGCCAGTAACAAGTGTATCATGATCAACCACCAAGGTAGAAGACCCATATTATTGGGTCTCTTTTCTTACCTACTCCCTATCCAGGAGAAGGTAAGCACAGAGGGCATCCAGTGTCTCCACAGTGGAAGCCCCTTCCGGGAGCTCTTGTGTGTAAACTACAGCTCCGTGCCTGTCACTATGACCAAACAGTATGCTGGCCAAGGAGGTACTAATCAGTGATCATGTATTATATAGGCAAAATCAGGTGATAGCCTATGTGGCAACTTCTGTAAAATCGCTGTTCTCCAACCAACCCCTGCTTTAGGTTACTGTGTATAATGAGTCAGGGCTGAATGGGTCAGCCCACCAGACCCAAAGTAGTGAGGACCCCCCTCCCTCAGACAGACAACCCCCCAGGTACAAGTGGGGAGGACACAACCTGGAACCCATCCCAGGGCATTCAAAGCTCTGTGACTCCATTAATTACAAAAGAAGTCGACATTATTCTGACTTAGGGCAGACCCCTGCCCATGTGTCCCTGCCAAGTTCCATGGCTCCAGTCGCCCAGAAAGGGTGCAGCCCTCCACCACAGCACCTCATAGAGCCAACCCCTGGAGTGACAGAAGGAACCACAGCAATCCCTTTCCCCCCACCTCCGAGCAACCCAATACTGTCGCCCGGCAACGGGGCCCACCAGGCCACTCACCATCTTACATTCTGTCACTCGATCCAGCTCAGGGGTCCATATAGCTCCTTTCTGAACATTTAAACCATTATCTAATGTGGCTGGCAATCGAGCCCCCCTCCCCAGCAACCCAGCCCAACAGAAGATACTGCCAAGTAGGCCCTACAGTCGCGTCCTCCTCCCCCCATCCCTGGTAGCGGATCATCCACCCAAGAGGTGATCCCCTCCACCCCAACCTGAGAACCAACCCATCCCTCCCAATCTCTATATCCACTGCTGCTAAAAGATATGAGTTGGAGATTCATTCCCATTTAACTTTTGGAGCCCGCCCAAACAAAGCTGTAGACTAGGACATCAAAAAGAATTAACAATATTGGAACTCTCTAATTCTAAACCCCAAGTCCCCAAGTCTGCAATAATTGAATTGTTATATGCTTAGCTCATCAAAAGAAAATAGAGACAGGAAACCAGTCTCTGATGCTACTTGCGAGTCCTTTAATGCACAGTCTCTCCTCAGGTCAGGGATTTTTCTCCCATGTTCATAGCTTCTCCTACTCTCAACTCTTCTCTCTGCGTCATGGGTTCCTGTTCTGTCTCTCTCTGCATGGTGAGCACCGTTTAGAGAGCACTGTGTCCCACACTCCAGATGTGACCATGTTGAATCTGGTGCCCTGTCATTTTGGTCCTCTGATCGCCCAGGATCTCCCTCGTAGTTGTTGCTGACTCTGGCTTGCAGTCGGTTCTGATAATGAAATCCCACATTGTTCTAAGAGTTCCCTTGGCATCTCCCAGCTCTTGGAACCTAATAATAATAATAATTATAATAATAATATTCTTTATTTATAATGTGCTTTTCAAGAAATCAAAGCGCAGAACAAGTTATAGAATCACAGCATAATAAAACATTAATATAAAAATTACAATAAAAAAATAATTAACACATTACATCAAACATCATAAAACAATAATAAAATCAAACCCAAATCAGTCAGTCGCTAAGCTAAGCTAAGCTGCCCTTTGTCTGTTATTACCTTTAATCTAGCAGGGTACTCCACAAAGGTGTGACCCTTTGTTGCAGCATTCTAACAACCAAAAGGACTTGTCGTCTCCTATTAAGCAACTGGGGTGAGAAATCATGATCAAAGTATAAACGGACATCTCCCAGAAGCACACTCTTTTTGGATCAGGCTAGTGATCTTTGACCCTGTAATCTAGGAATACCAGCACCACTGATCTCGGTCTAGCATTCGGCTCTTGGGGACACGGTATCAGGGATCTATGTGCCTGTATTATATCCAGGTGTTTCAGGGGGCAGATTCAGTATCTCATGTAGAAAGAAATGCATGAAGCCAGTCATGTTCCAGGCTTCTGTGCCCTCTGGTAAACCATAAATCCTGATGTTATTCCTCTGGTTTCAGTTTTCAAGCTCTTCTAGCTTCTGTTCCAGGTACAGGGTGTATTGATGCAGCTCCAAAAGGGCGGTATTGTGTATGTCGGTGGTCTGCGTGTAGTCTATGACCACTGTTTCCATGTCATCACCACGTTGAAATAAGGCTGCAATGTCCTGGCGCTGATCCGAGACCTTTGATCCTAGCTTTTGGAGGGTTTTTAATTTATTTGTTTTAGTGTCTGACATAATTGTTTGGACGTTATCGTGCAGTCAGCCTCTTCTGATGTTTCGGCATGATCCATGCTGTCTGTCGGGAATTCCCGTGCAGCACAGGCCTCTATCTGCTTGCTGGGCTCCTGGTTGATTTTCTGCTGCCTGCCGCCTCCATTTGGTGGATTTTCTTTAAATCTGTGCTTTGGACCCATGAGGTAGTCTTTAATTGTTCTGTTTGAATGCAGGATGAGAGCGTTGCAATTAAGATTAGCATGGATTGTTGTTGTTCGGGTTTAGGGCAGAAAGCTCAAGCTGCCATTCAATCAGTGTTCAAACTGGAAGCCGAGATTAAATAGTCTTAATGTAGGCAATGTCATCTTGAATGGCTTGCATAGCTGGTGCTCCTTGAGCTAAGATGGAAGACTGGATGCGTTACAGGACGGTTTCTATTTTGTAGCCCCATGCCCTTGAGGTGGGTGAAGGTAGAATTATGGACACTCCAGCACCCATATCTGCATCATCTTCGGATATCATGGTTGGTGACGAGCTTTGTTTTACCAAGCGAAGGTCATAAGAATGAGAAGGCGTTGTCGTCATGCAGGAGACAGGACGTCATGGAGTAAATGAAGTGCTGAGAAGAAAATATTTTTGTAGACAAAAGTACAATTACTTGTAAGCAAAGTTCATCAAATTACATCTTAATAAACAAGTCCCACTCAATTCAGTGTTGTCTGTTATTTAAATAAAGGTTTTGTTGCAAAAATCAGCTATTTTTGCAGTGTCCATTCATTTCAATAGGTTTGCCATTGATTTCTATGGAGTGAGGTCCTTTAGTGCCTTTCATAAGATGGCTGCTAGCTTTGACATACAGTTCCTGTATTCCTGACTGTAGCAAGATGGTCTCCAGCAGGGGTTAAGGGTCACTTCCTTTCTTGCTGGTTTGTAAACAAAGATGGCTGCTTGCCACAAGGCAGACTGTAGCGGCTGCAAGGGACAAAATGACGATTGCCGCACTGCTGTCCTTCTTCCCCAACCCTGACAGAAAAATGGCAGGCTTTCAGACCTTTGTGGTGAGTGGCACAATTGCTGGAGGGAATTCCCACATTTATATGCTGCACTGTGTTTTGGTTTATGGAGCTTTTGTTTCTTTTTATTCTTTCCGTGGTCTCTCAGGCTTGTTTATTTTTTTTTCTGCTCTCCTTTACTTTGTGTTACCCTGCTTTGATTTATGCTCTGCAGTTTAAAATTTAATTGGTGGCTAGCCCGTTTAGTAATTTGCTTTATGGGGCTCCTGCATGCTTTATGTTATTTGATTCAGAGAAAGCCATACTGTGGCGTGCGAGCCAGGTGGATTCTCCGTCTGGTTTATTTTTTGGTCCGGGTGGTAGTTGGGGGCTTGGTCTATTCACAGCTCATGGAGCAGTGTGGCTGCTGTTTAAGACAGGGGCAGTTCATAGTTTTCTCTCTGCAGCCAAGGCTGTGGTATAAGTAACATGCAGACTATTCAGGAATACTGGGGTGATGACTTGGGTACCCAGCACGCGGACAAGAGAGATGGGGGTTTGGGCAGAAGAAGGCCACACTTCACACCATGTGTGGTGTTTTGTGTTGGTCTGCCACTAAGACCCTTACTTTCTTTTGGTCTGCCAGACCCATCTGTTGCTGCTGATGAGGACCCCTGGCTCGTACTCAAACGAATTGAGTTGAATGCATAAAATAAAGTGAAATAAGGTTTTATTCTGTACAGCTGGATGTTCTTCTGTGGTCTAACCCCAGACTGAATAATTTCTCTGATTGACAGGCATACATGGCACTGCCAGGCAGTACAACAAATGGTTACATGTAGTTCTAAGTGCTCTTAAAGGGGCTATTAGCTAACACTAAGCCCCACGCTTAATGTGTACTTCACATATATATTACCTGGCAGTGGACTTCAGCAGTTCAGTTGACCCTATGTCAGGGTCTACTGTCTTAGGAACAGAGGAACCCTGGTCCACCCAGACCTCATATCATCACTTCACCTACCCACTTGGCTTCTGAAGACATAACCATTGCATGTTTTGGATTCCTCCTAATTGGCTAATGTCTTGCTGGTGGCTAGAAAGCCCTCAATATACACACTTATTCTCTGAAGTGGAAGTGTTTGCTGCTTGGTATGCTTCCTGCTCCAAGGAACCCTTTTACGTGTCCTGTTAATGCTGTTCTTGCCTATCTCCTGTCTCTACCAGATTCTGGTCTGCAGTACTCTTCTATTAGGGTGCATTTGGCAGCCTTACTGGTTTTCCATGCCGCTGTTGATGTACACACGGTGGCACAACTGGAAGTGTCCTTGCACTTTACTATAATATTTACTGATATAAATATTTTGTCCCCAAAAAAGTGTTAATTTAGGGCACAGGACTAGAATATGTGACAGTGTAAAAATCTCATCACTGCCTCTGTGACAATATGGAGAAATAGCAGTATTAAATTTATTCAGCAAATAAGAGGTGTAATAAATTCTGTGTATTATATAAAACTGAATAAATTATTGAAAATTTCCAGGATGAACACAGTAAATCCCACTTTTTCCAGTGGAATTAGAATTCGAAGCTCTGCCTCTCATTTATTTTTAAATCTCTGTAGTTCCTCCTTTTTATGATTCATAACATAACCATATATCTTAGAAATCAACTTCAGTCTATTAGGAGCTACCAAACTAATGTCAAATAGTTTATTACCTTTAGCACATAGTTCTTGCTTTAGTAACAGTCTTAGAAGAGCAGTTCTAATTTGTAGATAGCTAAAGAAAGCACTCTTGGTAATTTGAACTATTCTTCTACAGTACTTGTTGGAAGGATGTAATATCATCACATACATAGAAATCGTTAATGTTTTCAGTCCTCGTGTTAGCCTTGCTTTATTGCAATTATTTTGAAATAAGTGGAAGTTGTTTTTCCAGATGGATGTAAGTTTGTAAGTCCAATTTTTAGTATCTGTTCTTTTTGAACATTCATATCACTATGGTATCTGTTAGAAACATACTTTCTTTTCCCAACAGAGCTTTGATATTAAGGGTTTGAGTTAACATGAATTCAAATATTTTGTAAGGAATTTGTTGCATTTCATAATAAACAAGGTTTTTTGTTTGTTTTTGTAAGGCTCTTTGTATTTTATCAGTGGGTACACTTTTATAGTATAGCATGTGCTATTTTGTAATATTATTGTGTTTGTAGTTTAGTTTAACTTTTACAGCAGATGTTTTGGATATTTGTTGTGAAGTTAAACTGCTTGATGTATTTTTCTTCAAATAATTAATAAAATAGTTATTATAAAAAAAATAAACAAGTTAGAGTCCTTACTAATTAGATCTTTCAAAAGTTCTAAAATGGTTCCTGGTGATAGGTTTCAAAATCTGGTAGTTTGAATCCAAATTTATTACAAGATACTGTTAGTTTTGTGGGTTTTTTTCCCAATCTTGGTTTATCATCTTTCCATAACAATTTTGATATGAATTTGTCCAGCTCAGACAATATTGTTTTTGTTGCGTAATGGAACTACTTAGAATACATGAGGGCCGATTCCAAGACAGCTTCGCGCATGGTGCAAGCGATTTATGCCAAACCCCATGGCGTAAATCACAACTTGCGCATACATGCGTTACGCCGTTGCTATTCAAAAGGCGACTTTGTGCCATGCTGTATGCAGGTTGTGCCAAATGTGGATTACACCACCCACTACTCCTGTAACCCACAATGGCATGGCACAAGGGTGGGATACGGCAGCAACTGCGCCCAATTCCAAAAGAGTGGCTGCCATAACCCTCTTATGCTATTCTAAGAGCCACAATGGCACAGCAGAGTTCAAACAACATGAAGTCTTTCTGTATTCAGACATAATGCAGTTAGCCCCAGCACTTGAACTGCCCCAGAGAGGAAAGAGTTAACTCTATGCAGAAGCATAGAACGTTGAGCTCGAGCTCAGTTTTCAAACCTCTGTCTGTGGTACTTCCCAGTGTAACGGTCAGATTCTTTACTCTGCCTAACAGTGAAGTCGCTCCGGAGATTTCCTCTGCTCAGTTCGGTAAAAGAAAAATAAAGGCTCGCTTAACCGCATATTTACTTTATTTCAGATCTCCAGCCTCTGTCTACGGTACAGGTAGTATGTAGGTAGGTAGTGACTGTGTTTTATTTTGCTAAAAATAGTGGAAATTGTCTTTCTTCGGTTTCTTTCCAGTCGGTCCAGTTTGGAACCCACTTTGTAAAATTGTTCTCTCTTTCTGGGATTAGTGTGGTGTTCTGGTACCAATCGGTTTCAAAAGAACTGGACTTTTGCTGGTTCTTTTAAAAAGCCCATGGCACAGTTTGTAACCAATCGGTTGCTTTATTACCTGGCTTGAAAGCTTCTATAGGGTAATTTGTTAGGTTGGCCATGTCTGAGAAACCCAAGAAGAAAACCGGTCCCACTGGGTTTCAACACTGTACTGAGTGTGGGGAGGCCTTTGCTCCCTCATCTGTGTTTATTGTCTGGGGTTTGACCACCTCAAGTCAGACTGCCAAATCTGTAAGAACTTTCCTAAAACCACTCTAGATAAAAGACTGAGTAGGCTGAAGGAAAGAGAGGCCGAGAAGTCTGTAGATCTGGA
Organism: Neoceratodus forsteri; assembly: GCA_016271365.2. Lineage (NCBI taxonomy): Eukaryota > Metazoa > Chordata > Ceratodontiformes > Ceratodontidae > Neoceratodus > Neoceratodus forsteri. The sequence continues at coordinate 1,114,921,868 of CM028130.1, forward strand.
TGGCCAGCCCAGTTTGGTTGCGGCTGAACCTGAGGAGGTGCCTACTGACCTAGGTGATACCTCCTCGGGCAAAAGGAGAGCCGACCCCGAGGGGTCGGTTCTGTCAAAGAAAAAGCACAAGTCTGCCGGTTCGGATCCTGTATCCCACTCTCCAACCGTGGATGAAATAGCCAAAGCAATTAGTATTGTCCAATCATTTAGACCAGTTCCATCTGAACTGATACCACTGGTTCGGCGCTCGGTTTGGTCGGATCCGTCTCCTCTGGATTATGATCCAGACGCTTATTATGAGGAGTGGGAAGGAGATGAAGACTATCCCGATGATGATGAAGGGGGTCTGGATGTGCCCATTGAACCGGACATCTCCCCAGACAGGCCCTCAGGTGTCTCTCTTCCCAGGCTCTCTGAGTCTCATTCACATTTTTTGTTCTACAAAAAGGTGGCACAAACCCTACAGCTTCCCTTGGTTGAAGCAGCAGAGGAGGATGAAGAGCTTGATTTTGTGGAGATGATGGACATCCCAGAGTCCAAAAAGCAGTCTATCCCTCTTCATAAATCTTTGGGGAAACAGAAACACAAAATTTTACATACCCCTAATTCAATGCCTCCTGTGGATAAGAGAATGGACAGGAGGTATTCGTTATCAGGCTCAGCTGTGGAGTTCCTTTATAGTCATTGCAGCCATGTTGAGGTAGTGCAGGCTGCAGCCTGTGACAGGGCTAACATTCCTTTGGCTTCACCCCCCCCCCCAGATAAGGACTCCAGGAAAGTGGATGCCATGGCCAAAAAACAGTATTTGGCATCCTCTTTGGGACTCAGGCAGGCTACTTATATGGCCTACACAGCCAGGTACCAGAAATCCAGATGGGACACAGTTCTGGAACTAGCTAAACAGGCCTCTCCCCAGCTAGCCAAAGAGCTGGAGGTGGTGGCTGCTGATGGAACTGAGGCATCCGAAATGCAATTTCGTGCTGCTGTGGACTTCAATTATGTGGCATCTAGAGTCATGGCTACATCTGTGTCTCTCAGAAGACATGCTTGGCTCAGATGTACTAGCCTTTCACAGGATACCCAGACTAAGGCCATGGATTTTCCTGTAGTAGGTAACTCTCTGTTTGGGGAGCAGGCAGAGGCTTACATGAAAAAAATGGATGAATATAGGACCACGTACAGTAGTGCACAGGCCAAGAAAAGGCAGGCCACTCTGCACAAGCAGCAGTTTAGGGGCAGGGGCAGGCCCTTTCAAAGGCCTTTTTATCAAGCCCAGGCCTCCTCTCCCTTCCCGCAGAGGGGGTTCTTCAGAGAGAGGGGTAGGAGGGGGATGAGCAGGGCTGCTCCCTCCTCCTCTCAGTCTAAGGCTCCTGCCAAAGACACCCTGATGTGTTAGCCGGTCAACTCCATTTCCAGGGAGCTTACATTTCCAGGCCTGGAAGTCTGTGACCTCAGACAAGTGGGGTCTTGAAGTAGTAAGCCAGGGACTGGCACTCAACTTCAAAATTCCAAAAAGAAGGGCCAAGTCTTTTCCACCCGCATCAGTCTCAGAAACCCTTGCCCTAGAGGCACAGGTTTCCTCTCTTCTAGTTCTCAGAGCTATAGAGAAGTTTCCTACTCAGCACAAGGGAAAAGGACGGTATTCCAGGTACTTCCCTACCCCGAAGAAAACAGGGTAGTGGCGACCCATCCTAGACCTAAGGTATCTGAACAAACATATTTCAAAGCCCAAATTCAAAATGGTAACTCTGGGAATAATCCTTCCCTCTCTAAGGCCAGGGGATTGGCTAGCATCTCTGGACCTCAAGGATGCCTACTTCCATATTCCCATCAGGTGCTCCCACAGAAAATACCACAGGTTCGAGTTGCCTTCAGGCCATTACCAATCCAGAGCCATGCCATTCGGTCTAACATCAGCTCCAAGGGTGTTCACAAAGTGTCTTGCAGTAGTGGTGGCTTACCTCAGAAGACAGGGTATCACCATCTTCCCGTATCTGGATGACTGGCTGTTAGTGGGTCAGTCTCATTTACAGGTCAAGTCAGCTCTTCAAGCTACCCAGGACCTACTCAGCTCCTTGGGTTTTCTTCTCAATCTTCCAAAGTTTGTACTTGAACCAGTTCAACTTCTCGCCTTTGTAGGCATAGAGTTGGACACTGTACAAGCAAAAGCCTTCCTTCCCCTGGCAAGGGTAAAGGCCCTAGTGGATCTCGAATGCTCCTTTCGACCTCAGGTGTCCTGCCAACAAGACAGATCCTCCAGCTCCTGGGCCACATGGCAGCTTCCACGGCAGTGGTGCAGGGAGCACGTTCCAGATGAGGGATTCTAGTTTCATCTGAGGTCTTTGGTCTCAAAAGAAAGATTCACTTACCAAACTGATTCCAGTGACTCAGACTCTGGTCCAAGCTCTCCAGTGGTGGCTGGATCAGGACAACCTCAGACAAGGGGTTCCATTTTTCCCTCAAGTCCCATCAGTAGTTTTAACTACGGATGCTTCTCTCCTAGGGTGGGGAGCCCACCTGGGAGCCCTGACAGCTCAAGGGCTCTGGCCTCCACAGGAGTCTCTCTTTCATATCAATCTCTCTGAACTCAGGGCAGTTTTCCTAGCCCTGCAGAGCTTCTCAGATTCAGTCAAGGGCAAGGTGGTCCAAGTCAGAACGGACACCACCACCACAATGTGGTACATCAATAAGCAGGGAGGCACTCAGTCCTCGGCCTTGTGCACAGAAGCCATGAAGCTGTGGTCTCTGGCCTATTCTCTTCAGACTTCTCTGGTAGCAGTTCACCTTCCAGGAAAGGACAACATACTAGCAGATGCTCTGAGCAGAATTTCACAGGGACACCACGAATGGTCCCTGGATCCTCACATAGTGAAGGTCATCTTCTCTAGGTGGGGCACTCCAGAGATAGATCTCTTTGCAGCACCGGACAATCATCAACTTCCTCTGTTTTGTTGCAGACCTCCAGTCCTGGGATGGTTCCCCAGGATGCGCTTCTTTTGGACTGGAAGGGCAGGTTTCTCATGCCTTCCTCTGCTGGTCAGAGTTCTGATCAAGATCAGGACTCAACCCTGCACAGTGATTCTGGTGGCTCCAGATTGGGCCAGACAGCCTTGGTATCCTCTACTGCTGTCCTTGTCAGTGTCACATCCCCTGTCTCTGCCCAGGACATATAATCTCCTGTCCTCCTTCTCCCAGGGGCAGATCTGGTACCCCAATCTCCAGTCTCTCCATCTCAAGGCCTGACTCTTGAAGAGTTAGAATATGCAGCTCTATATCTTTCTCAGGGAGTTCTGGATATTCTGAAGGTCCCTAGGAAACCTTCCACTAGAAAAACTTACAACTCCAAATGGAAAAGGTTTAGTATTTGGTGCTCAGAAAAGCATCCTGCCTGATTCTGCAGACATTTCCACAACCTTAGACTACCTAGTTCTTTTCAATGGTTTAGGCCTTAGGCCTGCCACTTTGAAGGTTCATCTAGCAGCTGTCTCTGCATTCCTCTCAGCAGGGAAGGCTCTTCCCTGGCATCTCATCCTGTTTTCAGAAAGTTTTTCAAAGGTCTGGTTCACATTAACCCTCCCTTTAGGGAGCCCACTCCGACTTGGGATCTTAATGTCTGCATAGTTCAGCTAATGCAGCCACCCTTTGAACTTCTGGCTCCGGCCGAATTGAAGTACTTGACCTGGAAAACTATGTTCCTGGTAGCTATTACTTCGGCCAGGCGGATTAGTGAGTTACAGGCTCTGTCAGTGGAACCTGACTTCATCTCCTTCCTAGGGACAAAGTAGTCCTCAGAACCAGTAGGAGGTTCTTGCCCAAAGTGGTTTCAGATTTTCATCTGAAGCAGTCTATATCTCTCCCTGTGTTTTTCACTGACCATTCTTCTTCAGGTGAAAGAAGGTTACACAGTCTGTGCGTTAAGAGGGCCCTTAGCTACTACATTGAGCATACTAAGGCACATAGAAATGACTGTCTTCAATTGTTTCTCACTTATGGTGAAGTGGGAAAGGGTAAGCCTGCCACTAAGAGAACTATTGCCAGGTGGATTCTTTCTAGTATACAATTTTGTTATGACAAGTTGGGTAGGCCTGAGGGCTCACTTGACCAGGGGTGCAGCTGCTTCTCTAGCTGTAGCCAGAGATATACCTTTGTTAGAGATCTGTAAAGTAGCCACCTGGAAAACAGTACATACTTTCACCAAGCATTACTCCCTGGACATCCAGGCTAGAGTGATGCTAGGTTTGGTACAGCAGTACTGCAGAGCCTCTTTCCAAGCAGGTTCTGCATTCTCCTCCATAGCGTAACTGCTTGATAGTTTTATTATGTCTGAATACAGCAAGTCTTCATGTTGTTTGAAGAAAAATTACTCACCATAGTAATGTTGTTTCTTCTAATGGAGTCTTGCTGTATTCAGACCTCCCCCCCACCTCCCCTCTCAGAACCTGGTTTTGGGAAGTGGGCTGGCAGGTACAGTGTTGCACCTCAGGGGTGTACCTTGTACCCTCTCTCTTGGGTGGGGTAGATGTTACTATTATTTTTTTTCTGGTGTTTTACTAAATATTGTCACTACCTTTCCTTCTTGGGTTCTTGACTTGAGTCTTTTGGGGCTCAAGAAGGTATATGTTGCCCTTTGGCTATATTTTGAACAATTTCCATAATTTAGTTACTAGTTAGTTAGCTTGTAAGAATCTGATGGTTACACTGCGAAGTACCACAGACAGAGGTTTGAAAACCGAGCTCGAGCTTAACGTTTTATGTTTCTGCATAGAGTTAACTCTTTCCTCTCCGGGTCAGTTCAAGTGCTGGGGCTAACTGCATTATGTCTGAATACAGCAAGACTCCATTAGAAGAAACAACATTACTATGGTGAGTAATTTTTTCTTAGACCGTCTTGGAGATAGTCTAAGGGGCATCCGTCCATGCCAGTCGATGGATGCCCACTCCACAGCGCCACAGCAAAGTTACTGCAGTGCTCCCCGTGCCCCCTAAACATGTTCATGTCCCCCACCCCCAAACGTTAGGGACCCCTGGGATCCAATATCCATTATGTCCCCCAAACACCAGTGCCACCTGGCCAGCTCCCCCATGCCCCTTGGTGCATGCAGCAGTGTTCCGGGGTCGGGGAGCTCTGGAGTGGCAGTTCACAGTGGGCTGTGACTTGCGGCATGCATGGCAGCCTACACCTGCTGCAAGTCACAGGATGTAGGTGTTGGGGACCCTGCCTGTCTTGGAATAGGACGCAGGATCCCTGGTGTAGTGCCACACAGCGCAACTCACATACGCCCGCGAGTTGCGCCATGCATCTTGGAATCAGGCCCATGCAGTAATCTGGGAAGGATGTTCATTTTGATAACTTGTGTTCTGCCAGGTAAAGTAAGAGGAAACCCTTTCCAGTGTGTCAAGTTCTGACTAATAGCATGTATTAATAGATTCAAGTTGGCTTATTTTTCAATGTTATTGGTCAGTTGATCCCAAATGTGTGATATTATGAGTTTTAATTAAAAACAGGACCTGTGTCTGGTTTACAGTATATTCGATGGTTGTATAGGAAGTGCTTTAGATTTTTCAGTTAACTACATACCCAGATTCTGACTTATATTCTTGAATCATCTATAACTTTTAATTCATTTTGGTCCCTTAAATACAACAACACTTTGTTGGCAAATAGTGACATTTTCAGGTCTCTATTGCTATATGCAAAACCTTTATATCCTGAGAATTTCTAATGGCATTTGCCAATGGGTATCAATAGGGTGTTGGTAATGGAGACAAGGTACTTCCGTGCCTCTGAAAATTTGGAATAATGGCTTATATAGTGTCATTGGTCAGAACTAGAGCTCATGGTGAAAAGAATGTGATTTTGTATAAGAAATATTTTTATGTTTCAGAAAGAGAACAGCGGAGCTGTTATTGATCAACATACTGAGGAGCTGTACAACCATGACTGCAGCCGCACATCTATGTGTCCCTGCAGAGCGTGTCCAAGGACCTTGAACAGCTGGGGCCCGAGAGATTCCCAGACCCTTCACAGTACTTCCAGGCCATGCAGCAAGTTTTTCACATCAAGCAATTCCTGGAGAAGTGCTCCCCTCTTATCAGACAAGCATCCCAGAGGTAACTGTTTTTCCTAGAGAAGTTGCAGGGTCTGTGACAAGGTTTGGCATTCTAAATAATAACTGTTCACCCCACGGTTACATACTAGCTCCCCACTCCAAAACTACAGTAAACTGTATAAAATCATGACAGTCCATCTTACCTCAGTACCTATAGTCCTAAAGTTAGTCTCAGCAGCTCATGTAACACTGCTCTTTATTTACAATGGAGGGGCTAAGTTTATAGATGTGGTCCCCCTAGTTCTGAAGTCACCCCTGTACTTTATTGTACTACTGCCATTTACTTATAATGGGTGGGTGGTGCTCAGTTTATAGATAGGCTTCCACAGTTCTGAAGTGACACATCAAAGGAGGACATTGGCATCTAATGGGCAGGTGCTGGCAACGCAACTGCAGAGAGCAGATGGAGTGACAAAATGTGTGAAATAATAGGGGGAAATGAAAATAGAATACATTGATAATGCCAATAAGGTTAAAGAAATGTCATGTACATACACCTTAGCGCTTGTTGGAGATCAGATATACTTTATAGTATGTGCAGGAGCTGAATAGTATTTCCTGAATACCATGAATGGTAGGACTCCCGAATATTCAGCAGCCCTTCCGGAATAGGGAACTACATGTTTGTATTCAGGAAAGAGTATTTGGCCATCTGCAAAACTGAAAAAAGAAAAACAGGGGGAAAAAAAAAACACTCTCCTCCCCAGCCCCATAAAAACAAGTAAAAAACAACCTGCTTCACCCTATCAATTACCCAGTTGCACTGTCCTCCCCCAGCACCCATGATTTGTTTATAAACCTATTAAACAGCAATTAGATCACAATGGGTGACTGCTCAACCTGCCCACCTCCACGGCCAGGCGCCATCTTTAATCTAAGGCACTAGTTTACTTAAGAAAATAATTTATGTACCCCCACAACCCCTACTCCCCTCACCTAGCAGCATCCAGTTCTTATATGAGCTGGAGAAGGTGATCACTTCAACCCACCCTCCACCATGGCTGGTCACCTTCTCATGACTGAAAGCACTCATGCACTTACTATAGTAAAACCAACTGATCACGTGATCAGCTGTTTTTACTATAGTAGGCACATGAGTGCTTTCATTCGTGAGGAGGCAGCTGGCCATAGAGGAGGGTGGGTTGTGCCAGTTACCTTCTCCAGCTTATATTAAGAATTGGATCTTGCTGGTTGGGAGGGAGTAGGGTGCTGTGCATAGGGAGGACATAAATTATATTTCTTTAAGAACAAACTAGCACTTTAGATTAAAGAGGGCAGCCAGCTATGGAGGCGGGTGGGTTGAGCTGGTCACCCATCGGGGGATTTAATTACTATTTTAATAAATATTATAACAAATTGTGGGTGCTGGGGGAGAGGAGGGTGTGACTGGGCAATTAATAGAGGGTGGAGGGATGGGAATTACATTTTACCTTCATTTGGGCCGGGGGAGGAGGGGAATAGCTTTTTTTCTGTGGTTGAATACCAAATACCCAAATATTTGACTGCCAAATACCAAATATTCAGCCAAATATTCAGGAAAAGGTATTCGCACAGCCCTAGTATGGGGTTGTTGTGTATGGAAATCAATGGACTCCAAACTGTTGTTGTAGCACAGTTCAAAGGTCAAAAGTTGTATTGCTATAGTGACATCACTACTATGGTACAACTTTTCAACCTCATGCCATTACAAATTTAGCAGATGCTGTGTTACCCCACCGCGCAACATACACACACCAGAACCACAGATAGTCCCATTTTTCTGTCATTTATAAAAATTTGTGTGGAAGGGCATCACTGGAAATCTTTCTGTTTATTTTAAGGAATCATACTATACAAATAACGAATTCCAAACCATGCACAGACAAAGCATGCCTTTCCATCCCAAGGTTCTGATGAATTCAGAGTCCTGTTGAGCTTCACCCTCGAGGTCTCTGCAGTTCTTAAACCCCTTGATGTAAACGCAACCCCTGCATGGTTTCCCATCCATTATTCTATACAGTATGTGACACTAGGTCTATGGCTTGTTTTACTCCCCTGATGAAGGGTCTGTTTCTCCAGTGGGAATATATGACCCAGTGCTTGTCACATCAGAATGTTGCAGTGCAGCTTTACAAGGCCTCAGTCATAAGGTTAAGACCTATTGCAGATAAATCTGAAAGGAAGACGTGTAACCTGCAAAATGGTGCTCATTTCTTTGTATACAATTTGAATGCAATGCACTGCACCGCAGTATAGTAGAGACAAAACAGGGCAGCGCATATGAGCAACATAAGCAAGCTGTCTCAGATTTCCATTGACTTCATGCAGTTGGGGTGCCTGAAGAAAACCAGGCATACTTTCTATCAGTATATCATCTAGTCCAGATCTAATCAGATTCAACTTGCATCAGAGTCAAGATCTGTCTTGCTACCTTTATTCCATTTTTTCACCCATTTGGTCTTCTCTTCAAGCTTTGCCATCTCTCACCTGCTACCCATCCTGGGATTCTGTCCACTTGGCCTGGACACCCTCCAGGTTCAGTCACCAGCTGCAACCCACTGCATAAGCCTTCCTTACCCCCATGTTGGGTTCCCTTTTGGCCTGGTAGGAGGTGCTAGATGACACATGTTCACTTGTGCCACCAGTGCCGCCACCACCACCAGGCCCCTTCTTGATGCTGCTTAGTGAGTGGCGCAAGGCAGCCCGATGCTTGTCACCCTTCCATCCAGCCTCAGCTCCTGCTGTCTTGGGCTTATGGTAAAAATCTGGGTCACCACTAGTGTGCCAGGCATTTGTCCATCACCAGGAGTCAGCATTTTTATCATCCTTTTTTACTTTATAGAGTTTATTCAGTGAACTTCCATAAGCATTACAGACAGTTATGTCACATAAAGAAACTACAAAGGCATACAAATACTTGATTGGTGATGTGTAAGCAAATGCACACATGTATTAAACAATTGCTAAACAGATTTCAAACATACTGTATAGAAACAGAACAGTTGCCAGCAGAAAAGGCCAGCTGATCAATTCATTCTGCCCTTTGCCTTACCTGACTTCTAAGACTGAGCCCCCTAAATGTCACTGGTCTTTCCCATGCCTCCACCTTTCCTTTCCCAAAACTGACCCCCCACCAAATCCCTGTGCCTGTCCCACCCCTGCTTAAACCCAGCTACCATTTTTGCACAGAGGACTTCACTGGGCAGTCAGTTCCATTTTACTACCACTCAGTGGAAATGTATTTTCTCACATCCTTTTTAAGCCCCTACCAGCTTCACTGCATTACCTCTAGAGCTTGTATTTACATAGGGGTCATCAGGCAGTGCTGTCAACCTTGTTGTTCCCTGTTGAAACTTGAATGCCTCTGTCATGTTTCCCTCTCCCTCCTGATCTCATGTGATTAAATGTTCACATCCTTAGCCTTTCCTCATAAAACCTCCCCTGAATCATCTTGGTAGCCCTTCTCTGCACTGACTCAAACTGTCCTTGTCCTTCGTCAGCTGTGGATTCCAGTACTGCACACAGTACTTCAGATGTAACCTTACTAAGGACCGATACAGCGGTAGTATCACCTTCTTATGTCTACTATTGAATCTCCTGCCAGTGCATCCCAACAATGCGTTGGCCTTGCCACCGCCTTGTTGCATTAGAAGGACACTGCCAAGGGGAGGTTTTATGAGGAAAGGCTAAAAGATGTGAACATTTAATCACATGAGATCAGGAGGGAGTAGGGAAACATGCCAGAGGCATTCAAGTTTCAACAGGGAACAACAAGGTTGACAGCAGTGCCCTGATGACCCCCATGTAAATGCAAGCTCTAGAGGTAATGCAATGAAGCTGGTAGGGGGCTTTCAAAAAGGATGTGAGAAAATACAAAACACCGTTCTGCATCATATTATTTCTAGTTGAAATGCCACATTTTATGATTCCATACCTTCTCTAAAATTCATTGATGTTGCTGGTTGTTTTATCTGCTTAAGTTCTAAGTAGAGCTGAAATGCATGCTAATGGTATAATTATACCTACAATTGTTTGTTTCAAATCCTTACTCATAGAAACATAGAATTTGATGGCAGATAAGGACTGCTTGGCCCAGCTAGTCTGCCCATTTCCCTACCTAATGGATAAACTGCAGATCTTAGTTAACCAACAGTCTACTTCTTCCTATTCCCCACTAGAATTGCCTTATGTCTGTCCCATGCATTATTGAATTCCCCCACTGTTTTTGACTCTATGACCTCCTCAGGAAGGCCATTCCATGCATCTACAGCCCTCTCTGTGAAGAAATACTTCTGCACATTACCTCTGAGCCGTTCCCCCCTCTATCTTCAAATTGTGCCCCCTTGTTCTCGCACACCTCTTTTTCTGAAAGATGCTACCCTCTTGGACTTTGTTGATTCCCTTAAGGTATTTGAAAGTTTCTATCATGTCCCCCCTCTCCCTTCTTTCCTCAAGGCTATACATCTTAAGCTCCTTTAGCCTTTTTTCATATGTTTTCTGGTGCATTCTCTGCATCATTAATCTCTACTATTCTTGCATACTTCCTGATCATTAGGAACACCCCAAACAGAGCAGTCACTAATGATATGTAGCTGCCCCACCCTTCTATCTGCATGCTCATTCGTAAGTGGGGCTGCCTAAGGGATATAGGCTGGCACCTGGGTTCATGGTTAGAATTGGCTTGGCAAGTGGCACGGTGCCTCCACCTATGGGGATCCTTATAGCAGCGTACTGCCAGGATGCTTCCCAGGAAATGGAATACAGCCCTCCCTTAGTAACAGGTAGAACAACGCACTCCCCTCTCAGTTATCACTCTAAGCATACACATATACACTACACAATAATGTATATATTCAGCAATTGCAGTAAAATAAACAAGGGGTTTATTTTGGGACTGGATAATGAGGTATGGGACAAGGAAGCAAAGGTAATAAAACATTCAACAAAACCTTAGAATAAAAACAGTAACCAGTCAGAATAATCAAATACCACAGTACATACAACCCAGTATTCCTGTCCCAGCCCTCTCCCCCCCTTGTGCCCCAGTTAACCCCACAGTCCCTGTGGGAGCTCCCAATACCTTGTGTGCACACTGAGGAGTTGCAGGCCTGTGACTAGTAGACACTGGGTGCAGCACTGTTGCAATGGTTAGATGCTGCAGATGCAAAGTATAAACTGCACCAGGGAGTGTAGGAATACAGTTTATCCTGGCTGTAACAGATGCTGTAGGCATAGCTAAGGTCATGCAGGCAGCCCAGATGGAAAGTTAACTAGCTAGCTAGCTGAATAGTTAGAAAAGTATTTAGTTGGGTAAAATCCAGTACTCACAACCTTTTGGTGAATAGTAGATGCAGGAGTTGGAGAATATCTCCCCTTGCAGCAATTTGGAAGAACAGGAAGAACTGGCATGGATGCAGGTGATGATCCTCTTCACCTCACAGAGGACTTGTCTTCACCACCTCAACAGGTAGGCAAGCCGTCATCTTCACTCCATGGAGGAACTTGCCTTCTCACACCTTGGCAAGTAGGAAGGCCATCATTTTTGCCCCACAGAGGGACTTGCCTTCACCACCTTGGCAGTAGGCAAGCTGTCGTCTTCACCCCACAGAGGGACTTGTCTTCACCCACCTTGGCAGTAGGCAGGCCGGTGTCTTCACCCACAGAGGACTTGTCTTCACCACCTTGCAGGCAGGCCAGCAGTTGAAGGCAGGCAGGACCTCAGAACTTAGGTCTCCTGGCAGGAATCACAGTCTCTTGTGTCAGGACAGTGAGGCAGTGGATTTGTCTCCTCACCAAGCTCAGATAAACTACTTCTTCCAGCAGTCAGTGATATCTGGATTGCCAAATATTACCAGTTCAGTCCAGGTTGAGGTAAATCCCCTTGTCTCTGGGATTTACCAGACCATTAGCAATAAATTCTGCAGTTCTCAGATCTTTTTGGCACAAACTACTTCAGTTTTGGCTGTAACAGAAGCAGGAGTTGTCAAAATCAGTTGTTTCTTCTTCAAAGCTCTCACAATGACTCATCAGGGTCAAACTGTAAACCCTAGAATGTTTAGTTGAATCTCAACACTTCATTGGTCCACCTTAGTCTCAAGCTCCTCGTCCTGATTGGATGTACTGCAGCTACCAACAGGATTCCATGCTGTCCTCAAGCAGACCTTGGCAAGATGGATGCCCCCAGACAGTATTTGCTCATCTCAGTTCATTATAAATAAAAGTTCAACATGTTGGCAGCATCTGGCTACATAGCTAGGACCCTCCTGGTCCCTTCTGGTGGTTGCTAGGGCCAGGGAGCACTTTGGGGAGACAGGAGTTCCATCAGAAGCTCCATTGTGTGGCTCCCTGGAGGAGCTGTGTCTAAAATGGCAGTCCAGTGCAAGGAAACATGGGACTTGTAGTCCCAGCAGGTGGCATGTTGTCCCAGACTCCCTACCACTGGAGGCAGGACTGGGTCAGAAGTCTTCATCAAGTTTTTATTTTTATTTAATTTGGTTCCCCCAGCCCCCCAGTGGGGCTGGGGAGATGATTCCCACAAGTGGCACTTCTGCTGCATCCTTGTCGGGCACTCTGAGGTGCCAAAACATCTGTGATCTTCACTTGTGCTCCCTGCCCCACTGTGCAGCACTTCGAGGGGATGGGGAAGCAATATCTCTGGCTGCTCCTCTTAGCGGGTGCTTGGAGGTGCCGAGAACTATCTGTCACACTCCCTGGCCTTGGCAGCAGTCCAGGATTGGGCTGGAGGAGTGAGGAGGCTAAGCGGCTTGCTGGCTGCAAGGGTTAGGTTCAGGAGGAGCTGCACTAAAGTTATTCTGCTTCCCAGCCCTGGTTATAGTCCAGGAACAGGCAGGGGGAGCTAAGAGGCAAACCAGACTATAGAAGCATCGGGAGGCAGCAGGGCCGAGGTAAACTCCGACTTGGGAGAGGAGTTCACGGATGCAGTAGTCTGCTCTCCTCCACTGAATCATAAGTGGCTAGACTATGTTAGGAGTGTTCCTAAGTCCGAAAAGATGCCGTGGGTGTTGATCAAGGAATGTGCACAAGCATGTTTTTGTGTGGTAGCACCAATATGGTGGGCAGTCATTTTCTCTTTTAGAAAGAAAACAAATCAGACTAAAACTGCCATATACACTTTTTATTTATTTTCATGTTGATTCTACGCATGAGAGGAAATATATTATGCAGCTTGCTGCAGAAGCAGGTTGTGAGGTGCTGCACTGTTGTGGCCAATGCCCCCACAGCCTTTGGAGACTTGGCTCACTTTTCCCAATAGGGTGCACGCTGCTGCTGACATTAGTTGTATAATGGCATAAATAGGGCTTTTCAACTTTTTTGCATATCTCAAGCATTTTTTGGAATTTTGGCACCAAATTTTCAACATGGGGTTATTGGGCCCCCTTCCTTATGAATTCAGACACTGTCATGGTGTTAATCGGTCCCAAAAGGTTATTTTGCGGTCACTGTGCAGAATCACCTTTGGGGACTAATTACTGAAACGACAGTGCCAGTATTCATGAGGTGGGCTCTCAAAAAGTCTTATGTTGCAAATTTGGTGGAAAAAATCCAAGAAATGACTGTATTATGAGCGTGCATTGCGCAGTTGCTACTCACGCTAGTAACTTCGTGAATTTGCAATATTTTCACTCCAGATTTTCAACATTGCCATTATTCTGCACCTACTTATGAACAGTATAACTGCCATTTTTCACATCCTGGCCGAAATGTGTTTTCGCAGTTCCGGCACAGAATAGTGTGGTTGCTGTGGGAAATCTGTGTTCGGGACACATTATGAAAATGACAGTGACTCTGTTCATTAACAGAGGGTCCTAAAATGCCTATGTTGAAAATTTGGTGACGAAGTCCATAAAATGAGGTGTGTTATGGTACATTGCGCAGCTTTCCTCACACGCCGTATACCTTGCAACTTTGCAATATTTTCACCCAGATTTTCAACATTGCCATTTTCCACACTCCTTATGAACAGTGCAGCTGCCATTTTTCACATCCTGGCTAAAATGTGTTTTAGCCCTTCGGCACACAATAAGCGCGGTGCTATGGGACATCAGTGTTCAGGACACATTAAGAAAATCACACTGACACTGTTCATGAGCGGAGGTCCTAAAATGCCTATGTTGAAAATTTTGTGATGAAACTCCATAAAGTGACTGTGTCACGAGCGTGCATTGTGCAGTTTCCACGCACCTTTGTAACTTCGCAAATTAGTAATATTTTCAGTCCAGATTTTCAACACTGGCATTTTTTTACACCTCCTTATGAACAGTACAGCTGTCATTTTTCACATCCTGGCCGAAATGTGTTTTCATGCTTCCAGCACAGAATACCGCAATCACTGTCGGAAATCAGTGTTTGGGACGGATTAGGATTGAGCGAGTGAGAGAGGGGAAGTGACTGAGCTCAACTGAGCTCTATCAGGACTGCTGCGGATTTCTTTGTGGGCAGGAAAAAGCACCAGCGCAGGCAGGAGCCCAGTACAAAAGGGCAGCCTGCAGCGCCGGGAGACACAGAACGAGCGAGTGAGGGAGAGGGAGTGAGTGAGCTCAACAGAGCTCTGTTGGGACTGCTGCGGATTTCTTTGTGGGCAGAAAAAGGCAGCAATGCAGGCAGGGGCCCAGTATGAAAGGGCAGCCTGCAGCGACGGGAGAAACAGAACAAGGGAGTGGGCGGGTGAGCGAGCTCGACGGAGCTCTATCGTGACTGCTGTAAATTTCTTTGTGGGCAGAAAAAGGCAGCAACGCAGGCAGGAGCCCAGTACAATAGGGCAGCCTGCAGCGCTGGCAGAAACGGAATGAGCGAGTGTGAGAGGGGGAGTGAGCGAGCTCAACGGAGCTCTGTCGGGACTGCTACAGATTTCTTCGTGGGCAGAAAAAAGGTGCCAATGCAGGCAGGAACCCAGTACAAAAGGGCAGTCTGCAGCACCAGGAGAAACAGAACGAGCAAGTGAGAGAGGGGGGAGGCTCAACGGAGCAAAGCAATCAATATTTGGCATTGACAAATGCTTGTTTACTTATATCAGTCTTGGATTATTATACCTTTGATCGCAAAGCAGCTCATTTATAAAGATTCCACATCAGTGGGGAGGGTTACATACAACAGAGGAGGACTAACATAGGTTAACTAGCAAAAACATAAATTATAAACAATAGGAGACAAAAGTAACAGGCTAGGAAAATCATTATAAACTAGAATATTTCAGTCAGGCATCAAGATAGTAGAATAGGTGAGAGATAGGAGAGAAGTATGGAAAGGGGGGGAGAAGTGTCAGTAAGTGAGAGTCAGCCAATGACCTTGTCATACTAGGCTACAGGGTGATTAAGAAGAGCGAGCTGAGTAGGGGGTGATGGAAAAGAGGGATGAGCTAGGTAGGAGAAGGTACACAGAGTGAGGGGGAGGGAAGGTGGAAGGGAGGGAATGTTGGAGCCCCCATCAGCAAAGTGTAGGGGGTGGTAATTTAAGGGTAAAGGGAAAAAATGTGAAGGGGGTAAGGGTGGGTGATCTGAGACTGGATGTGCCCCAGATGAAGAAGAGCCACTCCAGGGAGCCTAGTGGAATATTTAGGTTTCAAGAGGGTAGTAGTAGCAGCAGCAGCAGGTTGTCGCTGGGCAAAGCAATCGCAGGTGCTGTTGGATAGAAAATACTGCTTGGGGCTTGAATTAACCAAGCTTTGGTGAAGATGATATTTCAGGGTCCAGAGTGTTTAGCCACAGTGGAGCTCTGTGGGAGAAAGATCATTGATCTTGTGTTGTATGGCATCTGGGAACAAGGAGGAGGAGTAGATTAGTTGATGTTCGGGTGAGCTTTGTGCTACAGTATGTTCAAGTTCAAGTTTATTGTAGGAAAACTCCATTGAGCAAGCTCATTCATAAGGTGGTCCTTTGACTCAGACAGGCAGTTACAGATTGCATAATCGAAAAAACAATACAAATTCAAGTACAGAATTATGGGCAAGTATTAACATGTTGCATAAAAATGACAATGACATAGAAAAATACAAGTACAGAAAAAAGGTACAAAGTTCTTGTTTCAGAGTATCAAGACAGCTAATTTCTAGGTATGTAAGAGGAAGCAGTGGGCTAGGGTTAGAGCAGTGAGCTGGGATTTAGAAGCAGCTGCACATATCTTTTATTTTTGCTGCAGCCAGCCTTTTAAATAGACTGACAGGGACAGTACCGGGAAGCTTCAGTATGCCTTGGAGCTGGTTCCAGATAGTTGGGAGTACACTCGATATGGCCCACTTGTCGAGTGAGGTGCGAGTTCTCGGTACATCGAGGAGGAGGAGGTAATTTTCCTAAAGAGTAGGTGCTATGGAAAATACGGAAAAGGGTTGTGAGATAGTTTGGGAGCTTGTTCAGGGTAGCTTAAGAGTCCAGATACCAGCATGAAGTGGGTGTCTAGTTGAGAGTGATGTCCAGCCAGCGGCTAGGTACAAATTGCAATGGTGGATTCGGTAGGGTAGGTTTGTCATGAACCGTATGGCACGGTGGTAGAGGACATCTAGTTTGTTGAGTCCTGAGGCCGCTGCAGAGGAATAGATTAGATCTCCATAGTTGAGTAGCGGCAAGAAAGTGGCCTGGACCAGCCTAGTTCTGGTATCCAATGGAAAGAGGGACTTGATACGGAAGAAGAAACCTAGCCTAATTTTTAGCCTCTTTGCCAGATCATCAAGGTGGTCATGAAAGGAAAGCTTGTTGTCTAGCTACATACCAAGATATTTGAATTTGGAGGTGATTTCAATCGGTTCACCTAGGGAGGTAGTAATGAATTCTTTGTGCATGTTTGCAAGGGAAGTGGAGGTGGTGTTTTGGGAAAAGATCATGGTCTTAGTTTTCTTGGCATTGAGGAGTAGTTTGGCATTGATTAGGTTGATTTCTAGTTGTGCAAAGTCAACTTGGAGTACATCCCTCACTTCAGCCAGTGTAGGGCCTTATGTATACAGTACAGTATCATCAGCAAAGAAATGCCGATGGGACTGGGATATATGTGCATCAAGGTTATTGATGTACAGGGAGAAGAGGATGGGACCTAATATGGATCCTTGCAGGACTCCCCTGGCAACTGGGAGGGATGCAGAAAAGAGGCCACCAGCTTTTATTTTCTGGGTCCTTCCAGATAAATAGCTGGTAAACCATTGGGCAGCAAGGGGGGGGTGGCTCTACTTTTATTAGGCTTGAGACTAACAGCTTGTGGTCAAAAGTGTCAAACGCTTTGCTGAGATGTAAAAATACTGCATCAGTAGCTTTTTTGGAGTCCATGGCTGCGATCCATTCATTGGTAACTTTGGCTAGAGCAGTGACTGTACTATGGTTGGGACGGACGCCAGATTGCTCAGGGTTGAGGACTGAAGATGATACGATATGGAGTTTCATTTGGGAGTACACTAGCTTTTCAAGGACTTTGGAGAGGACAAGTAAGATTGAGATGGGCCTGTAGTTGTTGAGGTCACATGGGTCCCCTGACTTGAATAATGGGAGGACATGGGCAGATTTCCAGCAGGAGGGAACAATGGCAGTGGAAATGGAAAGACTGAATATGTGGAGGATAGGGGTGGTGAGGTCGAGATAGCCTAGTTTAGGAAAAAAAGATTCTAGACCATTGTCCCCTGCACTTTTTCGAATGTCTATATTAAGATATGAATCTTCGACTTCTTTATAGCTAAGCGGGCACAACTGGAGCGGGCGGGTCGAAGTTTGCGAGTCAATGTTATTACAGTCTTGGTTGCTACCACAGGCTGCATAAGACAAAGAGTCGAATGCTAGGCCAGCCATTAGAAAGTGATTGTTGATTTCTTTGAGGATTAGGCAGCTGTTTTCCACAACCCTACCATTGCTGAGGATCTTGAGAGTGATGGAAGGGGCTACTGGCCGACCTTCGATGGACTTGAGTGTCTTCCAGATTTTTTGGGAATTCCCTTTTGCCTGTTCAAGGGTGGAGACATAATAGTTGCCTTTGCTTGCGATTTGTTTAACATAGGTGTTTCTAGCTGCTCTGAATGCTTGTCAGTCAGCTGGGCTTTTAGATTTTCTACCTTAGCCCAGAGTTTATTTTATTTTATTTTATTTAGACAAATATGGATTTACAACCTTTAGTCAGAGACTCATTTACAAATCCCCGTCACAGGAGGAACAATCTAAATGTGTGGTAATACAGAGGAGAACAGTACAGGTGAATTACATGCAACATACAATACAGAATCATTAAAACCTCAAAGTGCCATTTAAGTATTTGGGTTTCATGGGAACCCACAAGAGGTCACCGGGTTCCCAAGGGGACATCCAGGATACAATGTCGCATTGACGACTGTAGGCAAAACTCGGGCATTGTTATATACTTAGTCCTGTAGTTACTGATAAGTCAGGAAGGCACTCATAATAGGCTCTAGGATGAGACACGTACATCTCCTTGAGCTAATGAGGTGTTTACGGAAGGGCGATTTTGAATTGGCAATTTGAGCGGTGCTAGTGACATGCGAGGGAGGGAGTTATACCAGGATGGCACTCTGTGATTAAAGGACCTTTGGGCAGGGAGGTCCTAGCTCTGAGCACCTGGAAAGTGGCACTGGTACCCCTGCGGTAGCGAACAGATGGGAGGCTCAGTGAAAGCAGTCATGGTGACACTGGGGACAGAGCCAAGTGAGGATTTTTGGTTAGTATGCAGGTGTAATATTGCAGCCGTTCTTCAAGATTGAGTATGTTAGTGATGGAGTAGGTTGGCACGATGCGTTCTCATGGGGGCACCAGTCAGGAGCCTGCAGGCTGTTGATAGATGTCTGGATTTTGGCAGAGCAGTGGGGTCCAGCGACAGCATATGGGTGGGAGGCCATAGTCAACCCAAAGATAGGATGGAGGAAGTGATTTGCCATAGCGTGGAGACGGTCGGAGCAGTCCCTTGTGGCGATAGAAGGCGATCACAGGTATTCATGGCTGAGAAAAGGCATGGATGTGGGCATGGAAGGAGAGCATGAGTCAGGTGATGCCAGGTATTTGTATGCAGTAGTTACCTGTTCAGGGGTGAAGGGTGCTGGGAAGGATGCAGGTGGGCATTTTTGGAAGTTACTTTGCGGTGGGCAAAGATCATGATCTTTGTTTTCTTGAGGTTCCAGGACCGAAGTGGTGAGAGACCATTTTCAGCCTGGTTGAAGTAGGTTGCAGGAGTGCTGGAGTGTGAGGTGGGTGGAGTGGGAGGCAACTAAGGCTGCATCATCAGCATATAGTATTTTGCCTGAGCAAGAGCTGGGAAGGGAGTTTAAGAAGAAGCTGAACAGAGTGGGACCCAGAATAGAAACCTTGTGGTACTCCAGGCGTCTACAGGCAGTGCCGTGGACAGGCAACCATTGGTTGGTGGTGTTGAGATCAGCCACCAGAGGTAGCAGGTGAACCAGCTCATCGGACAGTTAGAACCCCAGTTTATCGAGGGTTTGAAGCAGCATCGAATTGTCACTACAGTGTCGAAGGCCTTGGACGAATCGATGAAGACTGCCCGGCCAGCTCACTGGCATCTAGTGCGGTGTATATAGGTGGGAGAACTCCAGCAAAGCTGTGGTAGTGCTGTGACCAGAGGGAAGCCATGTTGTTCAGGAGCACAGATATTGTTGTTAGTGGAAAGATAGGCTGCAGTTGCGTGGATACTATTTTTCCAGGGCCTTTGAGAGAGGGGAGGATGGAGATAGGTCTGTAATTACTGGCAAGTCAGATCTCCATTCTTATATAGAGGGTGATTTGACCATCTTCCATGCATTGAAGGAATTGGCGAGGCACAAGGCAGTTAATAAAGTCCGTGAGGGGTAATCATGACATCAGGGTTGGGCAGACATCTTGGAGTCAAGGGATGACTTAGGTTATGGGAGGGCTTTTAGAAGGATCGGTTTTGCGTCTGTGGGGAGATAGTCCTAAAGTAAAGAGGGCCGGGAGATATCTGGGTGGTTGGTTGCTGGATAGGGTCAAGAAGTGGGAACGGTGAGATAGCACGTAGATCAGAGAAGGATGCGTTCAGGCAGTTGAGCAACACAGGAGAGATCGTGTTAATAGCACCATTATGACCACAAGAGAGGAGGAGGCATGGTGGTACCATTTAATTCCTTCATGTTATCCCAGAAGGGAGAGCTGAGCCCGAGGAGGAAGTCAGGTGGATTGGTAAAACTGGGCTTTTGCTTGCAGTATGGCCCAGGTGCACTAGTTTGCGAGCTGTATTATAAGCTTGCCTATCCTGCTGGTCTGCCTGTTTCAACAGCAATATTCCAGAGGTTATCCAGCAGCTTAAGCCGCTGATCAGGAAAGGAAATCCAGGCAGCATTGCGCCTCTTAGTGCGACTGTTGATAACAGGCGAACATCACAGGCCTTACAAAGGCACTAGCGAGAAGGCTAGGCGTATCTATATCTGATGCAAGGAGATCGGGGACCAATCGAGCTGGGCAGTGCTGATTAGGTTGCTTAGTCATCAGGCAGGAACAGTGATGGGGGTGGCTTAGTGCGTGGGTTTGGGTGTGGGAGGACCAGAAACAAAGAATGGGTGAGTGGTCACTGAGGGATTGGCTAGGACTCTAAGATCCCTTTATTTTGTGCTGGACGGTTAGAACTAGCGTCAAGTGAAAACTGGTCCCACTTGATGGGTTAATTCTGAGTGGGTTGTTTCACAAGTTAGAGTTGGGTCTAGGGCTAAGTTGTCATAGACAGGCGTTGAGTTGAGGCCCAGCCAGTTGACGTTGAGGTCACCTAAGATGAGCCTGTTCAGCCTTGCATGGCAGGGGTGGTGAGAGTCAGTGATGGAGAGGATAGTCAAACTTTGCTCCGTGGGGAGTACGTAGTAGTGAGGTGAGTGGGCCTCGTCAAGAATCAAGGGTAATTTTTAATGAGTGACTTGCTCCGGCCAAGGTTAAAGGGAGTAGAGCACTTGACCCGGAGGGTTTGTGGTGAACCTTTACCACACGTTGCCACGAGATCCTCTAAAAGGCAAGCCAAGGAGAAACAGTCAGTCTGGTCGAGGTGAGCCAGTTCAACTAGCAAGAATCAGGCTTGGAACCCATTGAGTGCAGCCATCTTCCTTGGGAGACTGCAGATATTCATGAAGGCATACAAAGTCCCACCCTGGGAGCGACGGAGAAGGACCTGGACCCGGTTGGGTGGACATTCCCAGAGAGCAGAAGTGAGTGAGGGAAGAGATGGGGAAGGACTACGGCAGTAGTGGTGGGACCGAGTATAGAAGGCGCGAGGATCTGGTGGCGGCAGTGCAGGAATGGGTAGAGATAAGGGTGGGCAACTGGGTCAGAGATACCACCAGCTACTGTGCTGCTGGGGGCATGCATGGGTACGGTGGAGGGTGGGGTGGGGTAGATGGGTTGCTCAGAGGTGAGGTGTGCCAATGGAGATTGGGTGGCAGAAGTGGGGTTTGGGGGCAGGAGGGATGAACTGTGCTCACATGTTCATAAGGAAGGGAGTTAGCAAGATTTTGGTGGTCATATTATGTGGGGAGATGGGACAAAAGGAGCAAAGTGAGAACTCCAAGACACAGAGTAGGCATGTTTACTGACTGCTATGCAAGAGGATGAAGGCTTAGGCATGCAGGTTCCCCTAGTGTTCAGCCAGTATAACCTGCAAGTGGAAAATGGGCTGATAGGGTTCTGCAAAGCACGTGATATTCCCTATAAAACAAGAGCTGACCAAGGGTGGTGGTGAGGCGGTGGGGGAGCACGCGTCGCAGGGGATTAAACAGGCGCCTGCAGCTGTTGCTTCTCTTGGCCGAACTTACTGTCTGCAGTCGGGGCGGTGGCAAGTCCTGGACCCGCGGAGGTCGGCTTCTGCTGTGGGGAGGGCGGGCTGTGTCCTCGGTCCCTCACGGCGTAGGAGTGTAGCCTTGAGATCTGATGTAAACCATGGGTTTGATGTTTTACGCACCCTGACTTTGATCAAAGGGGCATGCTTTTTGGCCAGCGTGGTGAGGTTGTCATTAAGAACAGTGACCACCTCATCGATCGTTTTGGCAAGGTAGAGGTCTTGCCATCTAATTTTGCTCAAGTCGGATAAGTAGTTCAATGCATTAAACTTGCGAAAGGACCGTTTAGTTATGAGTGATGGTTGCTGTCGGGCTATAATTTGTGATCTTGTACAAAACAACACCCATGATCACTCATGTCATTGTGGAAGACTGCAGAGTGAAGAATTTTGTGGGGATGCGTAGAAAGTATGACATCAAGCAGAAAACTGTTGTCGATTGGATGTATTGGTTCTACTGGGTTTACTGACTAACTTCATTAAGCCGACTTCATCCTGCAGAAGGATCTCAGGCTGTGTGACTTAAGGGTAAACCAGTCCATATTCAAATCCCCAAGTATTAAAGTTTCAGTGTTGGTGGAGGCGATTAAGGATTTAAGTATGGTGAGGATGTCTGTGCCACCAGATTGGGGGGGGCAATAACCACCAATAATAGTGAGACATTCAGTGGATGGAAGGTGTAATTTGAGAGATACGATTTCGTACTCCTTAGGTTAAGATTTACCATGAATATCACTGACTGTAAACTTAAATTTGGTGTAGATGGCTACACCCCCCCTCTGGCTTCCCTACAGTAGTAGCCACAGACACTGCCAGCTATTTCCCGAAATTTCTGTGATATTTCCAGAAATATCTGATGCTTTTTGCATTTAAACAGTAGGGGCAGCAGAGAGAAACTCTTCAGAAATTTCGCCAAATATCTGGAAATAGCTGGCAATGTCTGTTGCTACCACTGTATCTGCCCTGTGCAGATTGTAGCCAGGAAGGAGACTTATTGATCACTGTTTGACTTTTGAGCCAAGATTCAAGTTATAATAATGAGGTCCAGTTCAGTATGGGCAGCCCATACTTGGAGCTGATCAAACTTTTTTGTGAGGCTCAATATGTTGACTAACATTAACTTAAGTCCGGGTGCAGATGCAAATTCTGCAGGAGATGCAAAAGGTAATGGGGGTCCAGGGTTTAGCTCCATGTTACCTGAACAGAGAAGGAGCAAGAGAAGCAGTTTCTTGATCCAGTTTTTGCAGGATAGGAGGGCTTTTTTCCTTTGCGACCTTCCTCAAGGTAATGATGGGTGCGATGTAATGCTAGGGCAGCAGTAAAGGGAAGCTAAGGAGAGTGCTCTGATCAACATATATGAAGGGAGCAGAAAGTGTAAGGGTGAAGGATATGGGCTGAGGATAAAGGGAGGTGGACATATTAAATGAGGGGAGGTGCAGTGGAATGAGGTTCTGGTTACAGGATTGGAAATTTCCAGAGGTGGACCTGATCCTTGTTCTTTGTTGTGGTGATCCGCTATGGATAAGGCGGTTAGGAATAAGAAAAGGCTTGAGTATAAGGAGCGTGCCATGGCACTGCAAATACGGGGGCTAGGAGAGTTATGGACACAGTTGGTTAAGTACATAGGAGAAGTCAGGATTAGGAAGTGTCGTCCGTGCCAGAGACAGCAAGCCTGGTGTGCAGATCAGTAGTTCTAAGGAGGAGTAGAAACACACAAAAGGATTGGGTAGGAACTTGGCCAGGTGTGGCCAATCAATCGGTATCAATCAGTAGAAGAGGGAAGGGGCAAAGACTGATGAATAGTGATAGACTTGACCACACAATAAATGAAATGAGACAGGAATTGTATATATTGGGTTGGGTTGGATTGGGTAAGTGTGCTTATAACTGGGCCCTCTAGTGGCTAAAAGATATAATCTGCTAATGGAAAAGTCAACACTTCAAAAAAAAAGAACAGGCGGGAGGTTCTGAAGCAAGTTCTGAAGCAATATGGGGTCAGTAGTTCAATGGTCCCTGGAGACAGAAGGCCAAGAAGAGCTTTTTGGCTAGCAACACATCTGATATATAATCCTTCCACTGAGTTGGAGCCAGCCTGTCTGTGCGTAGAGATGCATAAGTGTGGGTCATGTGGTGAGCCAGTAGGTAGCCTGCACGCCTTACTGAGTGCTACAGTAATCCTTCTTAGGGAAGCAGTGGTAGCAGAGCTGTGAATAACAAGTCCATAATTAATGATTGGTAAAATGGGGCCGTAGACTGTTAATTTGAGCGCTTCAGACGTCAGACTTCACTTGTGCCAGTGTAGGAGCCCAATCCTTATATATTTTTTTTCTACTTTCTATTTGTACTCCTCTCCTGCCTCCTAGACTCTGCCGCCTCAGGAGTCACCAATTGCATCTGCCCAGTATCACCTTACCTGGACCTGCGGTAGTCCCTCCATGTAGCCTCGGATTGCCTCTCAAGCGTGGACAGAGATGGGGACCTACACCCCAAAACCACATCCATTTGTCAGGGCACCGGACCGGGGCAGGCAGATGGGCTTATAGGGTCTGCACTAGTGTGCTCCGTCTTCCAGGAGCCTAGGGGGCATATTTCCAATATTCCATGCATGGCATGCATCCCAATGTCAAGGCGTACCTGCCGACGTCTGCCACGCATTTTCCCCTCAATGCAGGACAGGAAGCACACTGTACCTCGGGCCTCCGCCAGAGGACAGTCATGCTCCAAGCCATGGACCCCCCTCCTTCCCGGGAGAGCTGTCCTCTGGACGCTCGATCCTCTCCCTCCTCTGCCGACCCCCAGCTGCCCAGGCTGGGTTCCTGAACCCAGATCGCCGGTGTGGTGCGGTGTGGCATCCAGTGCCTCAACCCTCAGCGCCCATGGGCTGCCTCAATCCTTATATTAATGGCCTTGGAAACATTCTCAGTGTGATGAGCATAAGAGAGGTGGTTATCCAAGGTACCTCTGAGATATTTGAAGTGCTGAATAAGTTCAAGGGGGAATCCAAGGTGGTTTCTTATGGTTAGAGGATGGGTTTTATGCTTGTTGCAGGGGGAACAGAACATTATCACCTTTGTTTTTTTGTAGTTCAGGACCAGTTTTTGGGCACTGAATCATTCTTCTTCTTCCCCAAAGCTGAGTTGTAGTTTTTGTTCAAGAAGAGTGGGGTCCAGATGTCTTGTAAAGATGACAGCGTCTTCAGCATATAGTAAAATCTGTTGATGGCAGGAACGGGGAAGATTGTTGAGAAAGGCACTGAACAGCAGGGGGCCCAAGATGGATCCTTGTGGCACTTTGGAGTGGACAATCCACCAGTCAGAGGTGATGTTGGAGATTTTGACCCGCTGAAATCGTTCCTCGAGATAGTCTTTGAACCAGAGCATCGCATCATTTGATAGGTCGATTGTGATGAGTTGTTGTAGTAAGAGCGAGCGGTTCACAGTGTCAAAAGCCTTTCTTAAGTCAATGAAGGCTATCCCTACAAGGTTCCCTTGGTTGAGTGATTGGTGAATGAATTCAGTAAATTCCAGTAGAGCAGTGGTGGTACTGTGCCCTTTCCTGAAACCATGTTGCTGTGAGCATTGGATAGTGTACATTTCAAGGTAGTGTACTAACTGGTCAGCAACTATACACTCCAGAACTTTTGATGGGGGGGGGATTGAAATTGATCTATAGATGGAAAACAAGGCATGATCCCCTGATTTATGCACCGAGGTAACTAAGGTTGATTTCCAGAATTGAGAAAATTAGCGTAGACATAGCGAGAGGTTGAAAATTCTTGTGATAGGGACTATTACTTCTTCAAGGGTAAGGGCAATGAATTTTAAGTCCAGGGAGTCTTCACTGCACCTTGACTTACCCAGGGCTTTGTTCAGGTGTTTTCTGACCAATGACACAGGTACTTCCTTAAAATAGAAGGGAGGATTGGTATTGATGTTGTCATCTCGATCATGTGAGGTACTTGGAGTGTCATTGTGTTGCTGTATGGTACTAGCGGTGGATTCATCAAAGAAGTCCAGAGAAAGGACACTGCTCAGGTCTGTAAATGTGTTGTTGAAGATACTGGCAGTAGCAAGGGAGTCCATAGTTGGAGCACTGTCCTGACTGACCATTGTGAGTGCCACTTAAGGTGCTTTGCCAGTGTCATCCTTTATGTTAGATCAGACATTTCTGCTATCTCTCCATGAATTAGCAAGCATTTCTTTATGATATTTGCTTTTACTTGTTTATAACCCAAGTGCACTCATTCCTGGCAGTTTTGTAATCCACTTGTTGACCAGTAGCTTTCCCAGTGTTTCATCTTGGTGAGGAGTTCAGCAGTAATCCAGAAGCTGGATTGTGCCTTTGTACCTCCCTCTTTTTAGAGGTGCATGGATGTTGCATGCAGCATTGTAGCGAGAGATGAAGTGCTCGAGGGCAATGTTAACATCATTAGCAGAGTCAAGACCAATCCAGTTGAGGTTATGCAGGTGCAGTTTTAGTGGTTCAAGATGACCAGGTTTACGTACCCTGCTGTAAATGGTTTGGTGGAGGGCTTGCTGAATTTATTAGTCCAGGAGCAGGAGAGGGGAGGGATCACTTAGGATAAGACATAAGGCATCTCTAATCAAGCCATAGACTGGTGAGAGACGGTTTATATTAACGTCAGCAATCTACAGAATGTGACCGGTCATTAAATGTGTGTCTTAAAGATACTTTGAGACCTAAGGGAGTAAATTTCCTTTAAGCTGATTGCTTCAGATTATTAGATGTGTTAACCCCCAGATCCTTTTCCTTCTCAGTCTGTTCCACCCTCACCCCTCCCATCCTATATTCAGTTCTCGGTTCTTTGCTCCAATTTGCATGGTTTTGCACTTCTTGGCATTGAACATCATATCCTTAATCACCTCTCCAGTCCGTCCAGAGCCTTTTTCATTATTCTTATGCCATCCTCCAAGTCCAGCCTCCCACAGAATTTTGTGTCATCCTAAAAAAGGCACATCTTGCTCTGTACTCCTTTGCCAATGTCACATGTGATGATGTTAAAGAGAACTGGTCCCCAGACTGAACCCTGAGGTACCCCACTAGTGACCATCCTTTCTCCTGAGAATTCCTCATTTAGTACCACCCTTTGAGCTCTCCCTTTTAGCTGACTCCTGTCCCAGGTGGTAAGCCTCTCCCTTACAATCAGAACCTCCAGCTTTTCCACTAGCCTTCTGTGGCATGGAGTCAAGTACCTAACTGAATTCCAGATACAGTATGTCCACAACCCGGTGTGTTTATCTATGGCCCTAGTCACCCAGTCGAAAAAATTAATTAGGTTTGTCTGGCAAGATCTTCCCCCCACAAACCCATACTGTCTACTGTCTTATAACTGGGGGAGGGGGCAGGCTATTTTATTTTTTTGGGGGGAAGACTAGATGGGCCAGGTGGTCTTTTTCTGCTGGTGGGATTCTATGATTCTATGATTCATTTGCCACCAGGAACTCCACCAGCCTTTCCTTGATAATTTTTGCAATGGCTTTGCCCACTATCAAATTCAGGCTGACTGACCAGCAGATACTTTGGTCCTCCCTACTTCTGCTCTCATAGTGGTACCACATCAGCCAGTCTTGTGTTTCAGTGCCTCCCTTATTTCCTACAAACAAATGAAGAGTTTTGCCAATGGTGCCGTGAGAACTTGGAGCTTCTCTTTCAGCACCCTTAGCTGCCGATGATCTGGACCTGGAGATTTGTCTAATTTTATGCCCCCAGTCCTTTTATAGCCCTTCCCTCATCTATAACTTCCATATCAGTGTCCCTACCCCTTCCCTGCTTAGCTTAATCCTACACTGTAGGAGTTGCCTTATATCCTCTACTACAAATACCAAACAGAAATACATGTTCATCTTGTCTGCTTTGCTGTTATTACTGTCTTTCCACTCCTCTCCCCTTTTTAGCTGAACAGCCCCATCTTTAGTTTTTCATTTCTCCCCAATTTACTTGAAGAAAACCCTGTCCCCTTCTTTCAACACCTCTTTAGTTCTAAGTTTGACCGCTACCTTTTCCCTTCTCACTTTCCTGTTGACTTCTTTCAGTTTGTTCAGATAGACTTACATGTCTTCGTCTGATTGTCTGGCCTTATAGCATTTGAAGGTCCCCATCTTCTCCCACCTCACTCATGTACCATTTAGGCTTTTTTTCTTTTCCTGTTCTTCCCCTTATGCAGAGGTAAGTGACCTCTACCAACCCCTGCCACATTATACCCCACTTCTTTCTGCCCCTCCACTAGTTCCATCCCTACTCATTTACTTTTTCGTGTTTCCCTCATCCTGGCGAAACCTGTTCTCTTCTTCCCATTAATTTCTCTAGGTGGCAACAGAACACTTGATCTTTATGTCCCGCAATGCCTGTAGGTGGCAGCTTACTTAACTATTCTCTTGTGCCCTTCAAAGGTCTGTGGAATTCTTGCATGTACTGCTCACAAACCATAATAGCTGCAGTAAGTATGAGCAGAGAGTTGTTCAGCCTTTCTAATAATGGAAGGCAAGACAATGTAATTATTTATGGGAGGGGTTCTATACTTGAGAAACATCTAAAAAAATATTTTTTTCAGCAAAATCCACCACAAAACCACAATTTGTTTGTATAATATAAGACACATGTAACCCAAACTGTGTATGCATATGTGTAACATATGTAAACACATATGCATGTGCAGTTTGGGTCTGATATGATTTCTAATTTATAAATAGAAATTGTGTTTCATGGTAGAGTTTGTTGAAAAAAAAATTGTTTTTCAGTAGTTCCTGAATGTGTAGAAAAACATAACAAAATCATACCATTGACTTGTCTACCATCATTAGAAATATAGTTTTGTACTGAACAACGTTGCTGCTCATACTTTGTGTGTAGCTATTATGAGTTTTCAGATATTCGCATTTGTTTGTGGTATGCTGCTTTGGGCTGAATTTGCAGGTTACAACTGCACATTGAAATAAATCTATGAAAAATACATTTTTGCATATATGAAATGTTTATTTTTGTTAGCCAGTTCACTAAGCAACTGTACATTACATATGTATGTGCAGTGTGGGTTTGATATGTTTTATATTTGACAAAAAATTGTGTTACTGCATGCCCTCTTGTCCTGGCCTACTTCTCTCCTGTACCTGTTCAATCCTGAGAAGTACTTGTAGGCCTCTATCATGTCCCCCATCTCCTCCTCCTGTCTTCTAGGGTACATGTTGAGATCCTCATTCTTCATCATGGGCTTGCACACTGCATTTGATCTCCTCTGACTGCCTTCACCCTGTCTATGTCCTTTCTGAGATGTGATCTCCAGAACTGAACACAGTATGCCAAGTGGGGTCTTACCAGTGACCAATACAGTGGTAACACCACCTCCCTCCTTCTGCTAGTGATACCTCTCCCTGTGCAACCCAGCATCCCACCAACACTGACTTGTCACACTGCCCACCACCTTGAGGTCATCAGATATGATAAGCCCAAGGTCTCTTTCCCACTTAGTGACCAATTGTGCCCCCCCATTTTATATACTCAACTTCTGGTTTCTATGGTCCTAGGTGCATGATTCTGCACTTCTTGCATTGAACCCCAGCTGTCATGCCCTTGGCCACTCCTGGAGTTTTCTAAGTTCCTCACTCATTCTCTCCACCTACCCTGGGTATCCACCCTATTACAGATTTTTGATGTCATCTGTAAAAGGCATACCTTCCTTCCAGTTCTTCTGCAGTGTCACTTATGAAGACGACCAATCCCAGTACTGCCCCTGCGGCACCCTACTGGTCACCTCCCTCGTTAGTGAATGTGTTTTACATCATCCTCTGTTGCCTCACCCATTAGTTATTTTTTAACCCAGCTTACCACTTTGGATTCCACCTCTAGACTGCCCAGAGTCTCCTATGTGTCACAGTGACAAGGACTTGCAGAAGTCCAAGTAGCCCACATCAATGCCATTCCTTGATCTATTTCTCTGGTCAAAGAGATCAATCTGATTTGTGTTATGACACCCCCAAAACCATGGTTCCTTTGACCTTGTAACCTGTTGGATTCAAGATACTCAACAGGGTTTCCGTTAATTTCCTCAGCACCGATGTGAGACTCACTGGCCTAGAGTTGCCACCATACTCCCTGCTGCTACTCCTCTTATGGAGTGCAACTACATCTGCTCTCCTCCAGTCCTCTGGAACCATTTGTGTTTCCAGTGAGATGCTGAACAAAGCCATCAGTGGTGCTGCAAGCACCTCCCTGAGTTCCCTTAACACCCTTAGGTGTATCCTGTCCAGTCCCATGGCCTTTTCCATTTTCAGATTTGCAAGTCCCTTCAGGACTCTTTCATCTGAACATAAACTTGTCCCCCCCCCCCAAAAAAAAGTGTTCCTGCTGCTCCTTGGTGGTCCATCACCCTCTCCCTCCACTGTGAAAAGACTGAGAAGTACATGTTCAGGATGTCTGTTTTTTCCTGATCCTCATCTGCACAGTCTCCCTCTGCTGTCATCCTTATGCTCAATATCCCTTCTCTTGCCTAACTATTATTTTATTACTTATGTACCTGAAGAAAATGTTGTCCCCTTTTGCTACCCCTTTGGCTATCCTTTCCTCTGTTTGCACCTTTGCTCCCCTCACTGCCTTACCTGCTTCCCTCTGTTTTATCTGGTACGCCTCCCTATCTTCATCCCTCTGAGTTTCTTTGTACCTTCTGAATGCTATTTTTTCTTTCACCTTTGTGGCCACTTCCCAAGAGTACCGTGATGTTTTTTTTCCTCATGCTTTTACTTCCTTTCTTCACACAGAGGCTGGTTTTCTTCATTATGCATTCCTTTATTTTTCTCCAGTGTTCTTCTATCACACACACACACACACACACACACACACACACACACACACACACACGCGTATACACACACACACACACACACAATCCTCCCCTGCCAGGATGCTTCTTTAAAATTCCCCATCCTAAAGTTCAGGACCCTCGTGTTTGTGTAGTTTGCCTCTGCACCCATCTTAATGTTGAACCACACTGCATGGTGATTACTGGTCCTGAGGGGACCAACCACTGTGACGTCTACAATACTGTCTGTTAGTAATCACCAGATCCAGTATTGCCCTTTTCATAGTGGATTCACTGACTAGCTGCCTGAGAAATCCCCCCTGCAGGGAGTCAGGGATGGCCCTGCTTCTAACCAAAGTTGCAGTTGGAAGGCTCCAAACCACATCTGGCAGATCGAAGTTCCCAACTAACGGTACCTCCCCCTTTTTGCCACTCTGCTGATGGTTTCCCATAGTGTTTTATCTATCTCTTGCCCTGTGATAGAGATCTGTATATAACCCCAGTATGAATAGTGGCCCCAGCTCCTGTCACCAGCGTGACCAGCAGCACCTCAAGCCCTTCCTTTACCTCTAGAGTCCCTTGTACTTCCATAGCTCTGATATCCTCCCTCACATATAGGAGCAACTCCTCCTCCCCTCCCTATCTCTTCTAAACTGAGAGTAGCATGGTATGGCTACATCTCAGTCATGGTTCTCAGTGCACCATGACTCAGATACGGCCACCAGATCCAGGTCTGCCTCCACCATGATGGCCTCCAAGTCCAGAATTTTATTCCCAAGACTCCTTACATTGGCACATGGCTCTCCAAACCTTTCTTTCTCTCTACCTATATCCCCATCTCCTCCCCATTTCTGCTTGTACTGCTCCTGTAGCTCCCCCAACCCCCTTCCCTCGTTATGCTCTCTCTCTTTTTCTTGTCCCCTATATACCTTTCTTTCTTCCTTCCTTCTTTGTTCTTGCTCCTCCTTGACCTCCAGCTTGTTGCTTCTAGTTGCATTGACAACAAAGTTGCTGAATGACTTTACAGTAACACTACTTTGGCGATGGCGATGCATCGCTGCAGCAAAGTGTCGACGGACTGCCACAGCACCAGAGTCCTTTACTGTTTGTGGGATTCAGCCCTGCACTCCCCAGAATTATATATTACCAACCTGGGGCACATTGGGAGTAGAGCAGCCAACACTGGGAGTCACTGTATCGGGCATTATCATTTGACAACCTGTTCAACACTGTGGATGTCCAATGGGTTGTGTCACTGTGATGGTTTCGCTGTTGGAGGTTCACTCTCCTGATGTGATACCAGCTTGTCTACATCCCCTTCATATTGTGCCTTTGGAGCCCCTCCATCCTTGTTGCTTCAACCTGTGGGGAGAGGGAAGTTTATGCCTCCCTGGTAATACGCCCCCAGGTTGTTTAAATACTCATCCAAGTAATATTTGTTCCCTTCCCAGAAGGATGCATGCTGTCATCTCTGTAGAGGCTCATATCCTTCTAGGTTGGCCCTCAGTCCACAATGAAGCTGAAACCCTCTTCCCTGCACCATGTCTTTAACCAAGTGTTGAAGGTTCTGATGCAGAGTGCCTTATACTCCCTTGGGCTTTACACAGGTAGTACCTGACATACTCCACCGTGCATGCTACCTGGTTAAGGCCCTCCCAATTCCCTAAAATTTATCCTGCACCACTGCTTCATCCCATATCAGGTCATTAGTCCCAAGTGACACTGACATCAAGCCCTCCTGTGACTTGCTGCCCTGGCAATATTCAGGATCTGCTCTCTAACCCTCCAAGCCAAAGTGCAAGGTGGGTATATTATCTCCTCTCCCCTCTTCTTCCTGTTCTAAGTCCACCACCCTGGCAATAGAGTCCCCCATCAGCATCAGCTTCCTACTCGGCTTAGGGCCTCTGCCTCCCACATTATGGCCTCCCCTTCCGAGGACCCCCACATCCTCCCTTGCCACCATATCAGGTGTCTCCTCCCAACTGTCCCATCCTAAAGGTATGGTGCAGAACATTTGTAGTGTCATACGCTGAGGAGTGTGTACCCTTCCCACTACCCCCACCCTCCCAGAGCCAACCTATGTCCAGTCATCCCACCTCTTTCTAGGCATCTTCCAAATCAGTGGTGGCAAACTTAGTGATCCCTTGAAGGGGCAAAAGGTGCTTTGCATCATTGCCAGCTTGGCTTGGAGTCCAGCAACCTCCACCCTCAACCCAGAGAGGTATGTGCAAATGGGGCAGCACTTCCGTCACCAGAATGTGTCCTGAAAGAATGTGACTCAAACCTGTTACACTGCACTACTCCTATGTTGTTTACTTGCTTTACCTTTACTATTACTGAACTTAGCCTGTCCCCTCCCCCTCCCTTCCCCCTCACCCTCATCCCCTCCTCTCTCCTCTCCTCTCCTCTCCCCTCCCCTCTCACTTTCCTTCCCTTCCCTTCCCGACTGCTGAACTCTTTCCTGTACCCCACTGCCTTCTTACTTTGTCTTTTAACCTTTTTTTCCCTTCCCTTCCTTACCTTGACTGACTAAATCCCCTTACCCCAGATAAGGTGTCTCCTGTTTCTTTCTGTTAGGAGCTACCAGTACATATGTCCTGCAGTGTTTACTGTTTGTATTCAGCCCACCACCTGTAGCTATCTAACTTGTCCCTTTAGAGTAGGTGTACACAGAGTATAGCTTTTTCTTACCCCGGGGGGGTAGCCAGAAATTTCCGTTTTGTACACAATCTCCAACAGTTACACTCCCCCCCCAATTAAAAAATGTACACATCCTTTCCAAATGGCACCCCCTTCCAAACAAGTCAAATTGTTGTCAGATGATTCCTCTACTCTAAAGAGGTTCTACATGTATCAGACACCCTCAATGGCCTACACTAACCCAAATACTACAGATTAGAATGATAATGTAACCCCTAGGTGGCACTATCCCAATGGCTACTACCTCTGCCTGCTTGGCTAGTAGAAGGTTAAGGGTCTGAGTTCTGAAATGGTGCCTCCACCCGGAGGTCAGGTTGGTAGTGGTCAAGCTAACCTGGGCACAGCCCTCGGGGACACTGTAACCCCCCTCTTTCTTCTCTAGTGGCCTGAACACTGTACAATAATCACTTTCACAATATCCCTGGTACACCACACAAGTACCCACACTGTTTGCACTTACCACCAGGGTTGGTTCCTCTGGCTCGACCCTGGGGACCCCCTGTAAAACAAGGTTATGCACAGCAAATAGCAACAGTACAGTACCTCTGGTGGAGGCACCTGTTTCAGAACTCAGGCCCCTTAACCTGCTACTGGCTAAGCAGGCAGGGTAGTAGCCCTTGGAATAGCGCCACCTAGGGGTTACAAATGTATTCTAGGACTTGAACAAGGAAGGCAAAATCAGGTTAATTAGCTTAAAGGTTATATCAGTCAACAGTTATACATGCACTTTGAGTCCCCCACACAGTCACACCTCTGGGTACCCAGGTGGAGAAGAGATGGGCTAGCCAGGACTGTTGCCCGGGGTTGCAGCTGGTTGGAGCCCTGTGACGGAAAACTCAACACGCACAGTACACAGTATTTGTAATCCAGAGCCAGAAGCCTCAGCTCGTAAAGGAAACGAAACAACAAGACAATCAGATGACACACTCAGATTAAGCTGTTGTTGCAGGGAGCTACCCTAGTATTTACTCACGATATCCAAGACTGGATACAGGCTGGACGAAAATCAAGACTGCAGGTGGTGGATCTGGAATGCCAGGAGAAGCAGGGCCCACATGAGTCATAGAGGTGTCATTCCTGTTCAAGTGTGGAGCAGGGGGCTGATCCCAAGGCAGGTCTCTCATCAATGGCTTCTCTGTGCAGTGGGTAGTCTGGCTGGGCCAGTATGGCAAGGCCCAGACCGCATGAAGACAAATTTGGATGCCGGTCCGTTTTGGAGCTGGATACAGCTTCAGCAAGCAGAACACAGTTCACACAGTGGGAACTAACTCACAACCCACTAGCAGCTCATAGCACATTTGCATTTATGGGAATTCTACTGTACTAGGCAAAGAGCTCCCGGTCACAATCAGAAAGTCTCTGCACACACTAGGAGCTTAGGGGTAGCTGGAACTCCTGACAGTCGATCGAATTCAGCAAAATCTTCGGTCTTCTTCAGGTTGAGCCTGGCCCTCTCAGCAGCAGCTGGCAGACATGCAAGCCAAAAACTCAGCCCTTTCACAGTTTCCCATGCAAATCCACTCAGGATTGCTACCCAAAATACACTTGAGCTCTTCTCATTTCACTTCCCAGCTCAGAACTAACTGAAAACTGCAAGCAGTGTGGGATTTCCCCGAGATCCAAAAGGTTTGGTTGGTTGATTTGGCTGTCAGTCAAAGCAAGAACTCCCCCTTCAGTTGCAAAAAAGGTGCAAAAAAGCCCCAAACTACAGTTCCTGCAAATTTTGAATTCAGACAGCTCCTGTAGTCTGGCTACATTTTAGGTCCCACCAGAACTGATTGGTCCAATTTGCAGTCCAGGACCAAAATAGTGGTGACGAAACTAAACAGTCCTTGCTACAAAGAAAGCAGGTTAGACAAACTACATTATCATTATCACTCTAAATGATTTTCAGCAAATAGTTACTTCTTTCAACAGAGTTCCCTCTCAGATTACTTATGCTGCAATCAGGCAGCTCTTAAAGAGGCAGCACACAGAGGCCATACAGGCTCTGGTAATCACATTTAAACTGCTAAAACGCAGGACACCAGCCTGGCAGTGAGCATTTAGGCAAGCGCAAGGAAGATTTTTTGGGAACCCCCATCTATGGGGGGGTTACAATAATATTAACAGAGTGGCTTATAGTTTGTGACAGGTACTCAACAAAACTGTACACAAATGTGTACAGCGAGTATGCCTGTCTACACTCTTGTGCTCACCCTGTCTCCTAACTCCCCTGCAGAATCTCCTGCTAACTACAGCTGACCTGCAGACACCTTGTGACACCTTAGACTGTCACCTTAGGCTACTGTTCCACTCTTACCATGTTCCACTTGTGCTCTGGGACATGACCATGATGGGATACACTGGACAAGGGAGTATTTTATGATGATCTTATTAAAAGGCACTAAGCCTCTGGCTGCTTCATCCCCCCCCCCCCAATCACACACCTGATTCACAGGGCTGTCTTAATCTACACACACCCAAGATTAATTTCCTGAGCTAGCTTCCCCACACTCCCTGTTACAAATTTAAAGACAAGTCTTGTAAGTGAAGATGTGATTGGCAGTGACCTCCCCAGCCTGCACCTGGGTATTCCAGTAGTTTTTCAAATGCTTGGTTTTTTTGCTGGAGTTTAAGGGCTCTCATTTGCTGGTGCCTTAGCCCTTGCCCCAGTGACAGACCAGTTCCACACTGCATAATGTCTACTTGGTGGTCCTCACTCCCTGGTATTCCTGACTTGCACATTCTCTTTTTGTTCAAAAGTGCAATAAAGTTCAGTTTTAGCAGTTCATACCAACACGCACACCAGAGGTTCAATGTAATTACTTGTAAAATTACTGTTCTTAGTTTCAGGTTTCTGTTTCTTATGCTGTCTCCCTTTTATTGCTTTTTTTAACAGTACTTGGGTGGAATCCCCTGAGGGCAGATTTATAAGTGGAGGCCTTTGTTGAGGTCTTACTACAAAAGTGGGCAGAGGTCTACGGTCATGTTTCTCCCTTATGGGCAGATGGTAGGGATGTGGAGCATTCCGGATGTCTGCTGACTCCTTGGGTTCCAGTGCTGCAGTGGCAACCCGATGATGATTCAGTCAGAAGGGTCAGAGGCTGTGGGACTCTTGGTCAGACCCTCTCTGCATTGGTTCTGCAGAGACCTTCACTTGTGGGTTCTTTTGCTGCTCCTGGGTCATCGTCTCCCTTTGCCTCCATGCAAGGGCTGCTGCTCCCATGCATGCGACCAGAGTGCAGGGCATCTTCTACCCCTGTTCATTTGCATATAGGTGTGGGCCTTCCAGATTCAAGCAGCAATCACTCGACGCCATGTAAACAGCAAGCAAGTGCCAGCTGCTCTTTAATGTTTAAACATTTAATGTTTACTGATATTTATTCTGAGTTTTTGGCTGTGTTTATCTGTACGGTGCCCAGAGCCTCTGGGATTGGAGCATCTTTTAAATAAAAGTTGCCTTGCCTTGCTCTTCTTCCAAATGATCCACATGCAGTCTGATCAGCGTGAAAATAACTGCAAAATGGTGTCACTTTTTCTTTCCAGATCACAAAGATTCAGGGCCCATATCTCAACAGTTTGTGAACCGACTAGCATCAAAAATCTTTAAACAGTGCAACAGGCTTCAGGGTACTTAATGCATGGTACTCTCTGTTCCACCACCCCACAAATCCCGGAGGATGAGCCCACATGGGTAAGGGTTGTGCTTCCCCTTTTTCTAGGGGTATATGGTGGCACTTCTCATTCAGAATGGCACTCACCTTATGTCATGAAACATCAGTACCTCTACCTTCACCTTTGTCACCCCAAGTCAGTGCATATGGGGACCAAGACAACCAATGCACATTTTAGGCAGAACCACAAATGGGTGGCCACTCACAAATGAGTTTCCACAATGGGAGCTGCCTAGGATCAAGCAGGATGCATGTTTATTCTCTACACTGTTGGAATCCATCTTCGAAGGGCATGACCGTGTACTGCTCATTTTGGTTTCACTGTTCACTACACTTAATCATCTCCGGCATTTCGACTTCCATTAAGCATACCTACACCCTCTGTATTACACTTTGCACATCAAGGTTCCCACTGTTTGCATTAAAGGAGCTTGGGCTGCTAGCTGAGTTGATGTAAACCTTATCTCCCATTTCTGGGGTCCCCAGGGGCTCCCAAGACCATTTGCACCTTGGCAGCCTCCCAGTCAGGATGAGCAGTACCCAGGGACAACTATGCTTGTAAGTGTTTTATTTGCCTGCAAGTAGCATTCATATAAGAAAAACAGATTGAGACACACAGGAAATGGGTGCTCTAAGACTCACACACTGGACAAATGAAAAGAAAGTAGTACACTACTCATCATAAATGAAGTCCACAAGCCAAAATACTAGTAAAATTATTTTCTTTACTGAATATCTCAGCAGCAGTCAAAAAGTTGTCTGTGTCCTGCACTTGTTTTTTGACTGCTGCCGAGATATTAAGTAAAGAAAATATTTTTTACCAGCATTTTTCGTTTGTGGACTTCATTTGTGGTGAGTGGTGTGCCATGACTTTTACATTTTGTCTAGCATTCACATAACTTGGTACTACATCAGCATTATGAGCTACTGCATAATATATTCTAGCCATTCTGGCCGTGTGTGTCTCCTTCCAACACCAGACTGATAGCCCTAGTGGTCCAGATAAATGGACTCCCATGTCAGGCCCATCTTACTGGACTTGGTCATGGACTTACTGATCCCAGCACTTCTCAAGCCACTACCCCTTATGACCATTCATTTGGGTTACCTACCCGGGGGTTACGTTTCATTTAACTACCAAGGTCTAGTTCACCCATAGAACAATTTCAGTAAAGATGAACTTACATATCTGCTGTCCTCAGATCATAGGAGTGGATCCGCAGGGATCTCTAGGACCTCCATTGAGGGGTTGCCCTCCACTATTTCCATGTGCCATCAGGTAGCGATCTTCCTATTCTCAGGCAGAACTTCTGATTAGGCCATCCTCCTACTGACTGTGTCCTGTAGGACTGTCTTCTTCTGTTTCAAGACCTGGTTGGGTCCTGAGCCTCTGGAGACCTCACCAGAGTGGACCAGTGCCACCCAGGCCCCAGGGCCCCTGCCGCCATCCCTGGGGCTGCAGGCCCCCTTGGCTTTGTCACAGTCAGATATGTAGGACTGTCCCACTGTGCTGGTCACTCTTCCCTCTGCCTCAACCCACAGCTTGCCTTTCTCTCTTCTAGGGGAATGAGAAGGCAGACCCATGAATATTCATGCCTTCATTTTCCACTTCCTGCTGAGGCAGGAAACTCTAGGCACAAACTCCAAACACCCTGTCTCCAAGCTGGGAACCACTAGAGAACATCTGTCAGGGTTATGCGTAACTCTTTAAGTACTCTATACTAACCAGCCTCAAGCTGGATAAAGAGAGATGCTGGTTACACAGTCTTGCTGAGAATGCAATATGTGCCTGGCATGGGGTAAAAGCATCATTCTGGAAAGGGTGAGGGACTAACAAAGGGTAAGAAGTCAAAAGGCTCCTGCTGCAAGGAGTTCCCTATATACCTGTGTAATGGCAACACTACCCATGAGGCAATGTGGTGCAGACATCGTGTAAATGGGGCTTCCCCACATCTGCTACAAGTCAGGTGCATAAGCCAACAGTGACTGGGGCACATTTCTTTAGAAAGTGTAAGTGCAATATATAGTTGTGCTCATGAATCGTTAGCCATCCAAAGTTTTGTAAGCTTAACACACACACACACACACACACACACACACACACACACACACACATACAATATTGCCTATGTCAACAGTTGATGCAAAACTGTGGGGGGATTGTGTTACTGACACACAGATGCAAGCTGCAGTACAAACCAGTAGATTCTTTAACACTCCAGCCTGCTGTATGATATCTAATACTGGTGGGGATGGTGTGTGGGGGTGTCATTTACCTGTAACATGGCTATCTGTTCTGTTGGGTCTTT
This sequence comes from Neoceratodus forsteri, assembly GCA_016271365.2. Taxonomy (NCBI): domain Eukaryota; kingdom Metazoa; phylum Chordata; order Ceratodontiformes; family Ceratodontidae; genus Neoceratodus; species Neoceratodus forsteri. Next base: position 1,114,961,208 of record CM028130.1, read on the forward strand.
TCAGGAAAATAGTGTACCAATGATTTACTAATATAATGCATCACATGCTAGATAAACCAAAAACATAATCATTGGTTGTAAAATGATGTTGTACACTTCGGCATATACACAGATCCATATGATGATATTGCGGTCCTCATCTACTCTAACTTTTTTTTATGTCCACCCCCTTTGGTAGTCCAGTTTTGTGCAGCCAAAATATGTCATGAAAAGTCTTAGGAGTTAAGGGGCTGTCTTATGTCTTATTCTTTCAATAAAGTAATTGCATTACTACTCTGGTGTTGTGTGTTTAATAGTGTTTTTGTTTGTTTTGTTACACTTTTAAATATGGGTAGCCTTAAACTTTTGTTTGTAAAGGTAACAGCCATTGTTCTATGCTGTTATGTTAAGACCTAGGCATATTGTCCTATTTTTTAAAGTCTTGCAGCCTTTAAAACAATGTTTCCCTATGCTTCTCATTTTCCCTGATTGTACTGCAATTTATTTTCAGCCACTTCCTTTAAGAACTTTACCTGCTTTCTCCCAGCCACTTCCTCATGTCCATGTGCCCTGGATTTTCGACCGGAAACAATTGGTGCTTCAAGACAGGAAACTGTAATAAATCCAATTAGAGGGGCTTCCAAGAGTGTTCAAGTCTGGATGAGGGTATTTAGGTCACTGCGTAATGAGAGAGAGCCCTTTCATTTGCACCAGCATAGACAGGAGACTTTGTCATGCCAGCCTAGTTACCCTTGTATTACGATCACCACCATCAGCCTGAAAACAATATGTTGGTAGATGACTGTGAGCACACATTCAGGTAGGTTGGGTGCATTTTATGCTGATTTGCCCTGGTGCTACTGCGCAGTTTATGCCAGGCAGTCTGTCTGCCTTCAGTTTTTAAACTGACCTTTTTTTTGGTGGTTTTATGGCATCCAGATTCCACACCTGACTGTGACTTTGTTTGCTGACAGACAGGTGTGGCATCTGTATTATGCTAGTCTCTGCATTCTTGCTGAGTGCTTCCTCTTTGTGTGCATGTTTGTGAGTTGCAGGTTATCTGCAGCACTTTGACTTTAATTAATGTCAGTGAAATTACTTGTTGCTGGTACTGTGTCTTTGAACCATGCCCCCTTCGTTCAGGCTGTTGGACCTTCCCTTTGAAAAAAGTCCCCACATGTAATACTTCTATTTGAAATTTGTTCAGCCACTGTACCATTTTTGAAACTATTAAAGGCTTTTGTGTTGGGAGGGGAGCTCTGTATTGTGCAGCTGGTGTGTGTGTGTGTGTGTGTGTGTGTGTGTGTGTGTGTGTGTGCTCTGCTTGTTATTGTGCATAATTTGTGATTGTTTGCTGGGTTCCATTGCTGGATGTCAGGCACCAGGTATACCTTTAGTTTGGTACTCAACATTCAGCTAGGCTGAACAGTGTGGCATGTGTGTGTGTGTGTGGGGGGCACTGAATGATTATTGTGCATAATTGGGATTGTTTGGGGGTATCATGGCTAGATTTTGGACACCCTTTTGATGGGTGCTCGTTCTTCAACCATGTTGGAACCATGTGGTTGGTGGGCGTGGAGGGTCTGCATCATTACTGTGTATTTTGAACTGTTTGTTGTGATTGCTACGAAAATATTTCTTTTGTTTGAGTGAGTTGAAAAGCCACTTCTGGGAATTGAAAAACACAAGCATATGGTTTTAACATGGCTAGATGTTAAGCACAAAGTCCAAAGTAACCAGCTACTCCATACAAAAGTGAAGTTTCAAAATTTCTCAAAAGTTTATTCACTAGGACTGTCGGGGGGGGGGTGACCTGGCTATAGAACATGGTGGTCACTAATTGTTGGGCTCCCTAAGGCACCAGCATTTATAGCTGAAAAAATTATATTAAGTGAACTCTTAGCTTTAATTGTGATAGTGGCATAGAATGATCAATGAGATGGCGGCACAAAAAGCATCTAAAAAACAGACAACGTGCAGTTTGATCTGCCAGAACAATCAGCTGTTAGTACTACTGAGGGCCACACTAGATTGCAGGCCATGCCATCTGAGGGTGACACGGCTAAAGGCACTCAAGATCCTGCCATTGCAGCTCTCCCTGGATTAATCACCAGCCTACAACAGGAGGTAAAAGCTGATTTTGACAACATTACAACTCAAATCAAGCATCTACAAATGTGGTAACTGGACTTGCCAAAGCATGAGGCATGCACTTGTCCAGGCTGGATGAACAGGAGTGGCATATAAGTGAGTTGGAGCACCAGCTGTCTGACCTATCACAGGAAAAAAAAAATATTACAAGAGCAAGTGGACCAGCTGATGGGCAGAGCTGAGGATCAAAAGAACCATGCCCAGAGACCTAACATCAGGATCATGGGGCTGCCGGAAGGGCTTGAGGGGAAAGATGGGGGTAAAGCTGTCCAGAGGTGGTTAATGAAGAAACTTGGACTCAACACAGCTGCAGCTAATTATGAAATTCGAAGGGCACATCATACTTGATCGAATCCCATGATTAGTGACAAACTGACACACTATTTGATTAAATATCTTCAATTTCCTGAGAAAGAGAAAACCCTGTGAGTGGAGCGGGCACAAGGCCCTCACACAGGTGGAGGGGTCTGGGTTTGGTCTTCCAGAACCACTCAAGGGAGTTGCAAATTAAGAGACAAAGATCTGTGGGAGCTAAAACAAACCTCTGTCAAAGGATGGCGCCAATGAGCAACCTGGAGTAAAGACATGCTTTGCCTGAGCTCCGCCCACCAGAACTAATTAACATTAAAAATACTATTTCTAGAGATATTTTTTGGCATTGTCTGCAAGAACCATTAGCCTGTGGGATGATGGATGACTATTTGGTGTCAAATTTGGCTAAAACTCAAAGATCAGTGGTGAAAAACGTGAAAAAACAGCAACAGCCACCCGCAACACTGGAAAGTCTGAGCCCAATATCACTGTCAGCAGCTAAAATGGCAGCCTTAGGACAAACAGATCAAGTTTTAGCAGTTATGAACCCCAGGCTTGACAAATTTGAGTCCAAGCTGCAAGAGATAGCTGAACAAATTGCATCTTACATATTCCGAATTACAGAGGCCAAGATCTGAATTTCTGCCTTTGAAGACGCTACTGGCCTGCTTCCCGATAGGATTACCCAACTTGAAAAGGAACTTGAAGAATTTAAAGATCTGTTTGATTATTAGGAAAATTATCACCAAAGGTTCAGTCTTTGGTTGCAAGGGTTACCAGAGGGCAGAGAGGGTTCAAGCATGGATAATTTCTATGCTTCCATGTTACCGACTTTGCTGGGACCAGCGCCGAAGGGAGGAAGCTATAAGCTGGAGTGGGCACAGAGGGCAGTCATGCCCAAGTCGGTGGCAGATCAGCCACCCCACCAAATAACAATGTGCTTTCACAGCTTTAAGGACAGGCAAACAGTGTTGAATGCCTACCAGAGTACGAAGGAGCTGGTGTTCAAGGGACATCGTCTCTATATCTTTCAGGATTTTCCCAGAGGTTACAGAAGATAAGGAAACCCTTTTATGCTATCATGAACAAGCTCCGTGAATTAATGATGGATTTTTTTCTTTACCTACCATGCTGTCCTTAAAATAATGCAGCATGGAGCATCATATACATTTTGGGAGGCAGATAAAGAGCTAACATTTGTGCAGATGCTCCAGAAGAAGCTGGAAAAATTAGTCAGCTGTGAATAAAGTGGTGTCTTGTACAGAGACCTTGTGGTTTGACTTTTCCCCTATCCTGCTGCTGTATGCCTGGGAGTAGTACTCCTGTTGCCCCATATTGCTCTCTGCAGTCCTCATATCCCCGACCCTAGACTGCCTCTGTTCTACCTGCTACATGGATGTGAGACCTGCTTCAGTGTAGTGCTTGAACTCCTGCCGAGGAATGAAGGATGTCTTTTGGCAGTATGCATACCCATAGGGCTTGAGGGGCATGTGCCTCCCAATATTTTGGTTCACTCTAGGAAAAAAAACATTCATTTTGTATTTTATTTTAATATGTTGAAGGGTCAAAAACAATCCATGTTTTTTTTTTTTTTTAAGTCTTTGGTGTGGGGGGTGAGGGTTCCGATCGGTCTTGCCTGGGTGACTTTCAGAAAATGCACACTTGCATTGCTGGCGCCTGCTGCGTTCTGTAAGAAGAAAAGACACAGACAGTGATTGGTAGTCCATGCTGACAATCAGCATAAACTTACCAATCACTTCTCCTTTTTCCCCCAAGCTTCTGTTGTGTTTTTTGTGCAGCCAATCACCGTGAAGAAATATTGCAACCCCCAATCAGAAAGTGACCGCTGGGTAGACGAGGACAACCCCATTTCTGTACCATGCGACAAACTGGTGCATTTTCCAGCATCATCTCAGTCGGGACAGTGTCTTATTTGTGAGATTGAGACTGACACTGAGAAGCGGTCTTGTGCACCAGGAGCACTTGAGCAGGCTAGCAGGTAGTAGCCTAGCAGCCACCCAGGCTGGTGACCCAAGAATGGAAGGAACTTGAACAACTTGTCTCGAGTTGTGAACCGCGTGATGCGACCATCAGCTGGCTACCCCTCTTCTGGATGGACTGCCTCGTGGGTTTTACTTGAAATGGTGTGCTTACTGGGCTGGCTCTGGGCTTTGCCTGGGTGGAGGGTTGGGATTCAGGACATCAAAGCACCGTATAACTCGGGGAAAAATCACTGCGGTAGCCCAGCGGGCATCCGGTATGGATGGACATCTCTGATTGTTGTAGCAGTAGCTCCACCATCGATCAAAAGGAGTGGACGGATGACAGATCCACTAAGCCACAGATCACCATCGGGCCTAGCGAGGGCCAGGCAAGGCAGCAGCTGCAGCAGACTATTTGTTAAGTCTTCATTTAGCCTGGTAAGAATCTGGACTGGAGTCCAGAGGACTCATATAAGAATGAAAGTTTATGTTGACATAGTGATTATGATTTCTGACTGACATGGGTAGATAGATAGTGTTGTGCTCTATGGCAGTGCTGGCTGTTCACTCATTAACAGTTTTTGTGTGAGCTTGTGATCTTTCACCCAGCTTCCTGGCCTGGGTGCCATCTGGTGGACACTTAAGGGGACAATCCTATCGACTGTGTAACTATCAGCCTATTGCCTCTAGATGCAGTGGAAATATTACTGTCTCTTGCTCCCTCACCATAAAAGGTTTTGAGTTTTACTATATGTAATCCATGCATTAGATATTCTGTGGTAAACCTTTACCCTTGCCAGTGCAGCACTGTCATCAACAGGCAGGCATACCATGCCATCCAAATGGTTCTGACTTTGTTCGTTGAACAGTTCACTTGGGCGCTCGAGTGCGAATGAGACATCTGCCTCAGTCATTGGTTTAAGAACCCTGCCGCAGGGATCTGAACCAATGGCTGAGGCAAAGGTCTCATCAGCACTTCGTTAGCTCCCTCTGCCTCTGGTCTGCAGAGCCGGTGTGTGTGGGGGGTGCGCCTGCGCAAGTGACCTCAGCTCAGCCATTAGTTTTTCAGATCCCTGCCTCCACTCTGCCGAGCAGGTATTGCACTGGTTTTTCTCAGCCCCTGATGATCTCCAGATCTCTCCCCCTCCTAATGTGCCACTTTACCTAAATGATAAATTTTGACACCGGCTGCTGCCATCCTAGCTTACAATGAAGTGAATACATGCTTGTGGCACTGCTCATAGTACAGACCCTGTTTGTCAACTTTAGCATTCTACACAAAGTGAAACAGAGGCTGTGTCATATATTTCCCCTTGGACTGGGGATGACTGCCACTGCCATTTGTCATTGGTGACTGTTGTAGTAAAATTACTCATTATATTTGGTTGCACTCATATGCAAAAAACATAGTGCCACCAACGAATTTTCGAAGATGTGCCACCCCACTTCCAATACCCTGCTCCTTCTTGCAGATGCGGCCTTACCGCACCAATAAATGTCCAAGCTGTCTTTGACAGCAGTTCAGATGCAGTGGCATACAGTTGAAAGCCAAAGACCGCTACAGTCAGCAGTGGTAACGTGTAGGCAATTTACATACTGCCATCGGCAGTATGCAAAGTGCCTGCACTCAGCACTGCATGTGAAAAGCTGTCATAGACAGTTGTTTTTTTTCTACTCCCCCCCAAACAAACACCCAAGTAGCATGCTGGGAGCCCACCCCAGCGTGCTCATGCAGTCCCCCCCTGCACATCGTATGGCCAACGGGGGTGCCCAATCCCCCGCCAGCTCCACTGCCCCCCAAACAGACTTCTAGATGCCATGCTGGGAGCCCACCCCAGAGTGGCAAAAGTCTGTATGGACAACAGGGGTACCCATTCCCCTGTTGGCTCCTCTGCCCCCCAAAAATAACTTCCAGCTGCCACGCTAGGAGCCCACCTTAGCATGGCAAAAGTCCTGCATCGTCTTCCTGAAACAGAAAAAAAAATCTATAAAAAAAAAAAAAAAAGGTCCTTCGTCGACTGTCTTGCTCCCCTCCTCCAACCCATGCCCACCCTCTGCGTACCCACCTCCCCACATCCCCCGACCCCATACTTACCTCTGGAGCCCAGCGCGCGATTCATTTCGTGGACCAGGAGCACGCCTGCACTCTTCAAAGCCGACCATAAACTGAAGAAATGCCAGTAAGCTGTATAATGGCATAAATGTTGTTTTTTTTTTTGCATATCTTGGCCTTTTTGGGGAATTTTTTCACCAAATTTTCAATATGGGGTTCTTGGGGCCCCACCTCATGAACTCAGTCACTGTCATTTTGTTATTCAGTCCCAAAAGGTGATTTTGCAGTCAATGCGCAGAACCACCTTTCGGGACAGAGTAATGAAACGACAGTGTCACACTTCATGAGGTAGGCTCCCCAAAACCCTATATTGAAAATTTGGTGAAAAAATTCCCTAAAATGACTGTGTTTTACGAGCGTGCCTTGCGCAGTTCCTACACACACTGTGAACTTTGCAAATTTTTATATTTTTCTCCAGATCTTCAACATTGCCATTTTACCACACCTCCTTATGAGCAGTACAGCTGTCATTTTTCACATCTCCCCCAAAATGTGTTTTCACGCATACAGCGCACAATGGCGCAGTCAGTGTGCAAAGTCAATGTTCGGGACTGATTAAGAAAATCACTGTGACACTGTTCGTGAGCAGATGGATTAAAATTGCTATGTTGAAAATTTGATGACAAAAGTCCATAAAAGAACTGTGTTACGAGCATGCATTGTGCAGTTTCCTTGCACCCTCGTAAGTTCACGAATTTGTAATATTTTCAGTCCAGATTTTCAACACTGGCATTTTTGCACACCTCCTTATGAGCAGTACAGCTGTCATTTTTCACACTCTGGCTGAAATGTGTTTTCACACTTGCGGTGCAGAATAGTGTAGTTGCTGTGGGAAATTAGTGTTCGGGACAGATTACAAAAATCACAGTGACAATGTTCATGAGCGGAGGTCCCAAAATGCCTGTGTTGAAAATCTACTGTAAAAAATCCCAAAACTAATTACATTACAGGTGTACGTTGCACAGTTTTTATGCACGCTCGTGACTTTACCACTTTTTGTATATTTTCACTCCAAATTTTCAACAATGCTATTTTTTACACCTCCTCATGAACAGTACACCTGTCACTTTCACATCCTGTTCAAAATGTGTTTATGGTCTCACTGTTCATGCGGTGGGTCACAAAAAGTCCATGTAGAAAACCTGGAGTAAAAATACCAAGAAACACCCAGGGCATTAGGGTTTTTGACCGTAACACCCTACCCTGTAGGGACTGACAGGCATCAGGGGTGCGGCTTGGGATTGTTGACAGTAATGCTCATGCCATTCCACCCCCACCCCCACCCTGCAGCCAATGACAGGCATCGAGGTGTGCCTTGGACCCTTTGCCCCCAGAGTTCACCCTGTTCTCCTACACTGCGCCCATTTCAGTGTATTTCCTTATGGAATGAGGTGAATGTAAAGCCCAAAACACCCTTAACACCCTCGACACTTGTCAGTGTCTGAAGGTTAGGTGAGGTGAAATGTCAGGACCGTCATGGGCGACGACCCAAAGGCATACCCACATGCCTGTCCATCTCTTCGGGGTGGGGGTGGAGTTGGCATCAGTTCAATACTTCAATGCCATTCCTATACTGCATCTGTCTAACTCCTGCACTTCCACTGCTAATGCCAGCAAGCAAACATTCGACATTGACAAATGCTTGTTTATTTTTACTAGGCTTGTTCTATAGTGACAGACAGCATGATGGTATGTGCTCTTCAATGGAGTGCATTTCTGTCATTTAGCAGTTAGTGGTTCAGCTAGGAGTGGCTAAGTAGTTACTGCTTTATGTAAGATAAAAGACTCACAAAATGCACAAGTTCTGACTAATTCTTAACAATTTATTTAAAATACAAACAGTAACACTGTACGTAGATTGAACAAAGAACACGAACAATTTATCATTGCTCTAGCCTATATCAGTATTATGGCATTTAGCTTGTTGGGGAACAGCTTTTGGACTGCTAAAAGTCACCAAATGCACCATTTGACTTCAATTTTCAAACTTTTCCTGGGTGCATGCCTTCAGACCCCCCTAAAGACGTTAGGTGCTTGTGCCCTCAACAATTTTTGACTGCATGACACCCCTGATTTTGGGTCCAAGAGGGAGTTGTGACTATACAGTAGATGAATATATTGCCCTCTGTGTTATTTGTTCTGCTCCAGTCATGCATTGTGGGCCAAACATTTTCCACTCTGGGATAAGAAGAGATCTTGGTGAATGCATCATGGACTACAGTGGGCTGGGGGTGGATAGGGGTGAGTGCCACGTGTGGTGGTGGATTCACTGCGGGCCTCCCCATTCCCTCAGCCTGGCCTTGGTGAGTGCTGTGTTTTTCTCTACTTGGACTGCACAGCGTAATATAAGTTATGGTCCCAATTGAGCATACATAGATGTTAGGATTAACGTGTGGCAGGAAGGGTGGCTGCTGGGTCTGGGGGTATACAGAATTCTGCTCCTAAGTCGCAGTAAGGCTACTAAAGCCTATGGAGTCTCCTAGATCTATGAAAACAGAGTGTCTAACTGCTTTGGGAGTGGGGATGCTATCTCATGTACATTTTGTGGCAGGAAGTCTGCTCCTTCACGGAGTAGTGGGGGATGGAGTGGGTATGTATGTATGTTTTAAGAAGTTGCTGGGCCTCCGATGGGTGACACAGGACCTGTGGCTTCGAAGGGATATGGGACACCTGTGAAGGGGATTATGAGGTGATGGCTGATTGGGGTCATTATTGTTTGATAATTAATATGCCAATTTCTGTTGTGGGTTGAAATGTTGGGATGGGTGGCCGGTGAGGTTCTGGGGCTGGGTGCTTCCTGGCCTGGGTGCCATCTGGTGGACACTTAAGGGGACAATCCTATTGGATATCATTGGCAAATCAGTGGCTTGGCATTGGTGGCCTCTGATGAATGTAGGTGTGGGCTTCAAGCGGGTTATATTTATCTTTTCCTTTTCATGATACCTTGGTATCTGGACAGGCCCAGGGGGGTACAGGGGTTGCGGGCCCTCTAGCCACTCGTAGGGGACTATTACAAAGTTGTGCTCTGGTTTACATGTGGTTTGTATAAAATTGATTCTGGAGGCAGGGGGGGGGAGTTCGTTTTCTATACAGGGATATTTTGTACTACCCTTGTGTAGTGCCTTTGTGTTAATTGTCATTACTGGGAGGTTGTGGGTTTAACACAGTCTTACGCTATATGAGTACAGTTCTTCTTGTATATAGGTGGGTGGGGAGGGGAGTGAGGGAAAGTTCAGTGTTTGTGTTCATGTTGGTTACTGTGTTGTTAATTATACTGTCATTTATGGTTCTTTCTTCATTTTACAAATATGGATGGAGGGAGTGTGCACTCAGGGAGGGACATGCTGGGGGAGCAGGGTGGCCACTCAATGAGGATACTTTTAACTGTTATGAGTGAGTACTAAGAATGAGGTTACTATTATCTCTTGGAATGTGAAGGGGTTTTCTCTCTGCTAAACGGACTAGCATTCTCACAGCTCTTGTTACCTACAGTTTTAGGGCTTTAGGAGGGACTTATATAGTGATCCAGTTACTGCATCTGCATTAGCTCCAGCAGAACAATTGGTTTAGGGGGCACAGAAGAATCCCAAAGGCATTATCAGGAAGGTGATACAACAGGAAAGGCAGTATGTCCCTGACTTAAGGTTAAAAAGTAAGACATTATGGGAGAGAGATCTGGGGGTTACTATTAAGGAAGAAGACGGGAGGTTATTGTTAAGATCCCACATGGGTATATTGATATGCAACAGTACACAAGGAATCTCAGTTTAAATGTGTACATTGTTTATATTGTCCTTCTTAGATTGTGCATAAATATCACCCTGTGATTTCCCCCTTTAAGATGCCAGACAGAGCTGGGCACATATATCCACTCTATTTGGACCTGTCCTGTACTGCAGGCCTTCTGGTAGGAGGTGTCCAGGGAGATCTTAGCAATCACAGGGTGACAGTTGGCAGTGACGCCTGCCACCCTGCTCTTTGGTGTGGAGAACCTTGGAGAAGAGGGATGTGAGTTGTTTCCTTGGTGGATCTGGGTACTGCTGGTGTTGGCTCATCATTGTATTTTAAATACATGGGTCTTGTGTGTTCCCCCCATGGGTCAGGCCTGGAGGGCACTGGCAACCTATGTTCCCCCTAAGGTGTGCGCATGTGCGCCCGCACAGCAGTCAGAAATAACCCGCACACAGCTTTAGTAGCAGCGCACAAAGCAGCTGACAGGGATCCTCATGTTCATGAAGTAGTGACTACAGTCATCACTCAGATTTAAGACTCAGACAGCAGGACATGAAAGTGAATGGGAAAGAAACATTGTATGCCCACCTCTGAGGCCACAACTCATTAACTTTAACAAGCCAGCAGTTAACAAGCCAGACATCTCCTCTAGTTCCACTTGTTGAACAATGGAACCGCTCTGCAAAATTCCAACCAATCGGCTTTGCAGTTACAGCAATGTTTTTGGCTTAACACCTCTTTTCAGTAAGACAGTACTTGATAATGAACAGTACTCCCCTGCTGTTCAGAGAAATGGCATGTTTTATTTGTTTGGTAGATTCCCCCCAACAAAGCAATGTGAGAAATTCTCTGACATAGGGTGTATATTATATTATTTCAGTTTTAAAGTTGCACAACTTCAGTGTAATTTGCCTCCTCCTCAAGCAGCGACTCACATACAAAATGTGTTTATAATGGATTTAAAGCCTCACCATTGAAAGCGTGTTCATTTTTTTTCAGTACAAGACTGTACATATGTTTAGAGAGATGAGATTGTGCTTCTCTTTAAAACAGGGTCTCACATTATATACACATTTGAGATTCAATGAATCAGTGCTTGTAAAAGGTTGCCCACGTTGGCTACATGGGGATAGTAATTCTAAAATGGACAACAAGAAATAGCAGTGCAACAAATGTCTTTTTCATTTAATTTCATAAATTCAGACTGCTCTTAGTATGGATCCAGAATGGAAGAGAATTACAGTCTCCTAAATGCATCTCCTCTCTCATATCACACTGACTCACTCACTACATTGCAAAAATACATTTTAAAACCCCCACTGAGCTTGACAATACCCAGCATAGTTATTGTAAACCATACCTAGGGTAAATGACATCACATACAATTTTGCATGCATCCATCAAAGATCGCATTGCTAAGTACTGCTTTAAGAAGCTAACCAACCCTGAATACCACATTGCCATAACAGTATTAAATGATGTACTTTTGGAGTTGGCAGAGTTGTCTAAGATGTTTCAGAAAGTGGTCTAACAAGTTGAAGCTGTACAGATTTCTAGGGCAAAATAAAAAAAGTTCAGAAGCCAGTACCTGGATGAAACTGTCTACTGGAGCCCACCAGTAAAATTGCTTTTGGCTGATTGCACAGCCTAAGTAAGCACAACAGCAATTTTGCAATTCATTGGTCTATCATGTGACCATCTGGACAGCTGATTTCCTGCAGGTGAACTTTCTGACTGATCTGCCTTTGATTTTGCAGCAGTGCCATATTGCAGCTTTGAGTTTGACTTATCAAATATTGAGAGATTGTACAGCAAATATCAGGACTATTCATTTTCATCAGTGGACCAGGCAGAAATTGTTAGCCAGTACAATGACTTCAGATTTCAGATAGGAGGCAGTATGGCGCAGTGGTTTAAGGCTCTGAGCTGCAAATCTGGAGACCTGGGTTTGAATCCCACAGCCTCCACTGCATACTGTGACACTGAGCAAGTCACTTAACTTCCTCGTGCTCCCAGGTTGCACCTGCAAACAAACTTTCAGCTTAGTGTGTCTCATTTGGTAAAATAATTGGTAAATAAATAAATAGACTTATAGTTGCTGAAAAAATAAAGGGAGGATCATTAAAATCCTTTACTGACATGATCCACTTTGCTTTGACTAATGTGCAGTACAGCATGGTGGCTAAACTTACTGATGCATGTGCTACATTCCAAGTTATCATGTACAGAGGTTCCTACACAGTCTTATCATTCCCCAGAAGAGATTCTCCATAGGGAGGTACAGAGTGAGAAGGCTACGATAGCACAGAGAAAAATCTTGGGAGTGACAGAGGATCATGTACTGAAGCAGAGAGAAGTATGGCTGAGTAAGACCATAACTATCTTTGGGTGGAAGGTTTCACTCAAGGATTATCATAGGAAAGTTAGGGAAGATTTGTTGCTGCTCTTGGAAAGAGCATTAGGTTTTATATCTCCAGAAACATGGTGGAGTCTGTAAAGTTATATGGAGACCCTGAGCCCACAACACAGATTGATATTACATTTAAAAATCCTCATACAGGGGATGCTGCTGAGCAGCCTAGATGGAAGAAGCTCAAAACTCGAGCTCCTGAAGGAAACTATCATTTCCAGCTTTTAACTAATAAATACTTGCAAGTCCTGCAATTACAGGTGATCAGACAAATTCAAGGACCTTGTAGACTGTTAAGATGGGGAAATCCAAAGGTAGTAATTCTTTCTCGACTGACTTTTTCACCCCGAGGCGAGCAACTCGCAATGAGCACCTGTGCACAGGGGCGTGACCTCAGACCATGCTGAACCAGCCGCGAGAGGCTCTCTGCAGCAATTCATGCCACACTGCAGAAATTGGTAAATTCGTCCAAGAACTCAATAAAAATTTGATTTACTTACCCCTAGGGTTTCGCCTTTAAACGCTGTATGGACCATTGTGAAACCGTAGGTGCAACGATCGGAGTCCTCAGTGCTTAAAACTATGGAGGCCACCACTAAACTAATTAAGGAGAACACACAACTGCGCCAATGTTTGGAGAACGTGGAAACCAGACGAGGAACGAATCTCGGTAGTGGGCCTACCTGAGGCAGCGCTGAAGGGGAAGATGCCTTGTTGTTTGCCAGAACATTTCTTCCAGCTCTTCTGGGCCTCTCAGAGGAGGACCCTCCATTCTCTCTGGAAAAAGCATATAGATTTACACCCGACGGGCCCCACTGGACCCTACAGCCCCTCGGACACTCATGCTGATATGCACTGGAGTGGAGATTGCGACCGCGCTCTTACTATAGCCCGAAGGCGGAGATCGTTGAGATATGGGGATGCTGCGATTATGTTGTTCTCAGATCTGTCCTATAGCACTCAGCAATGGAGGAAAGCCTTTGATGGCCTATGGGGCTGTCTCAGAAAACATAAGGTGCAACACCAGTTACTATTGCCTGCGAAGCTGCGAGTGGTCTGGAATGGGCACCAATTCTTATTTAATGATGCAAAAGACACTGAAAAGCTCATCACCCGAATAGAACAGGAGCTGGAAGATCGAGAAGAAGGGGAGAGTCCGTCAGAAGAGGACTGATTTACAAATTGACTGTGGGCTAAAACAGTAAGACTGCCAAGGCCTTGTATGCTTCTTAGTGCCTAAGCCTATGGCGTTAAATTGTGTTATCTATTATAAGCCATATTATTTGCCTCAGTGAGTGGGAGGAGGAAAAGGACCTTTAGATCAAGTTAAATGTTTTCCTGGACTAATTTTAAGTCCTTGGTTTTCTTTTTGGTCTCCGATGCCTGACCTCCATGCCATAATATTAAAATAATTTAGTATAACTTGGAAGGTAGTATGGGTTGTCCTCACTGATTGCTGAATGTTTTATTCATCTTAAGGTAAATATTCTTACATACTGTGCATAAGTGCTTATAACCTGAATGTGTTTGGGAACGTTGATGGTAGACATGTGTGGTTATACTGTTGGTGGGTTCCTTCTGGGAGCTGGGGGACTGTTTTTTTATTATGCATAAACTTGTAAACAAATAGGGGATTTGTTATGACAAAGAAGGTCACTATGGTGAAAGGGATTCAGTTATAGCTTAGTTACTAAGAATGAATCCTCTGGACTCTTCCATGGCTGTATGCATACAGACAATTTATGTTGGATTTATATTTTTATTTTATTGCACTTCCCCCCATGATGTAACAAATAAAGAGGTGTCCTACCTTGATCCTTTGTAAGAGGAGAAATGTTTTGTATACTCTGCTAACCACCTATGTATAATTGATTTGTGAGTTTTGCTTACAAAATCAACAAAGATATAATGCAAAAAAAAATCGTCATACAGCTAGCAGCTTTCTTTCTCTGGCCAGCAAGCTGGATTGTTTGTAAATACGTTCAGTTAACACGTTAAACTTAGGTGAAGTCTTTTCATGGTTTAAACAGACTAAGGATAGTCCAGAATCAATCTTGGAGACAGATACAGTAACCCCCGATTGACTTTGGAAACCTAATTGACCCTAATACCTACTTGCCTCTGACAGTTATTGATTCAGCCTGACAAATGTAGCCTGTAGATAATCTCAAACAATGAACTCTGAATGCCAGATAGATTTGGATAAGGGAGCTGGGGATCGAGATGTATATGCCCTTTCTATACTTTCATGGAATATTGAGGGCATCCATCTTAAAATAATTGACCCTGAAATAGTGAGATTTCTGGATAATTTTGATATTATTGGACTGCAAGAAACATGGTGTACAGAACATGTAACTCCAAATTGCCTGGATATTCTATCTTTTCTCCGCCAGCAACTAAAGATAAAAAGTTTGGAAGGTTTAAAGGGGTATTTTTTTATCAAAACTTTGCTAAATTTTCAGATCACTAACATTTCTACTAAGTCAGAGGATATTTTGGCTCAAATGATTAGCAAGGACAAGAGAAGATAATTCTCTGCAATATATCCTTGCCCCTCGCAACAGAGCTACTGATCCCGCTGACCTTTTCATATAGGATCTGAAATGGCACTTGACGTATTGTCAGATAAGAATACCTTGTCCTATAATTATTTTGGGAAACTTTAATGCCAGAATTCCTTCTCATTTCTTGGAGGATGTATATTCAGATATGATCCATAAAATATCTATAATTAATCCAAATATCTCATATACTAGGACTGCTGAGGATCTAAAATCTAATCTCAGAGGTAAGGAATTGCTAGCGGGCTTAGCCAGTAGAAATTTCTTTATTTTAAAAGGTAGAACTCAGGTCAATCTAGTTGGATCCTTACCATGTAGAGGACCTACTGGCTCTTCAACCCCTGATTAGGTTTGGACCAATTTGGAAGCAGTAAAGCTGATCCAAACGTTAGAGGTCATGGATAGATTGGAATCAGCACACTGTGCTATTGTAATTAACGTTAAATGCCCTTTTGGAACTTTAGGGAGTGAGGTACAACAGGAAGAGAGTCTGGAAGTCATAAACAAGAGAAGGATTGGATGAGAGCCGATTCATCAAGCTAGTTTCAAAGAAATTGGTAGTACAGGAGTCTTAGGTAATATTCACGAGTTGGTCCTGGACAAAAGTAAGGCCTTTAATATTTTGGAGAATTGGGAAACTATTCATTCTTTACTTGGACCTAGATATAAAACAACATACCATCCTAGGTCCCTTTATAAAAAGTCTTAGTTTAATTCAGTATGCCAGCAGGCAAAGAAAGAGTTTGGAGGAAAACTAAGACAGCATAAGAGGAAAAGAAATAAGTCTGCAGCAGATTTTAAATTGTTAAAGACTGAAAGAGAAAAATATAGGAAAATTCTTGAACGGGAGAGACATAAACATACTCAGGGACTTTGGGAAAAACTGAGGCAGGCTGTTTAGGATAGGGATGAAAGGCGATTTTGGAATATTGTTGCCCAGTGATATAATAGATATGCCAATAAGATTGAAGCCTATATTACACCTGAAGTCTGGGCATCTCATTTCTCCAAGCTCTATTATTCTCATGAAGAGCAGGAGACACCTGATGCTTTCAAAATACAGGAGGATGACATTTTTTTCCCAAGACCTATCTTGATCACAGAGGATGAAATCCAGATGGCACTGATTGGCCTTAAGGCAAATAAAGCACCAGGGCCAGATGGGGTCTTAGGTGATCTCTATAAGGTTTTTGCCAACTGATGGATTCCTTTTCTTCTTTCACTGTTTAATGACCTGGTTCAGGGGTACTCTTACGCTGCTAGCTGGGCAGGTAGTGTTATCTTCCCAATTTTTAAAAAAGAGGATCCAAATGACCCAAGGATGTATAGGCCTATTAGTTTGATAGACATTTCACAGAAGATTTTGTCTAGGATAATTTTGGGCAGATTGCTGTCATGGGTCAAGGAGAGCTCAGTATCAAATGAGGCACAGTACGGTTTCTGGAAGGACTATTCTACAGTACAACACTATTATCTGCTTCGGCACCTGATCTGGAAGGATATTATAGTGAGAAAAAACAGAGTATATTGTTGTTTTGTGGACTTCTCCTCGGCCTTCTACAGCATTAGTAGAAAAATCCTTTGGGCTACATTAAGGGATCTGAAGTTGGAGGCCTCACTTCTTGATGCTATTAATAGACTCTATGAAAATATGTGGGCAAGGGTCCAGTATAATCAATATGGTCATCTAATTAATAGATTTGAGACAAATGTGGGGGACAGACAGGGGGTATTTTGGCCCCCACTCTATTTAACATCTACATTAATATAGTCTTGGATCAGCTAGGTAACCCAGATTTCCATACTGCAAAAATTAATAATCAAAGGATTGAATGTTTAGCCTATGCAGACGATTTAGTCTTGCTCTCTACTTCAGTCCTAGGTCTTAAAAGAAAACTGGCTCACTTTGAATCTCTCTGTTCTCAAAGGAAACTAAAAGTTAATCTCAGCAAGACCAACAATGTAGTTTTTGGCTCTCAAACCAAGAATACGGTAGGCTTTAGGCTAAACGGTAACCATATAGACACTGTTAAGTGTTTTGAATATTTAGGTGCCCATTTTGCCTATAGCCTATCTTGGATCAAACATTTGGAGGCTATTCAATTTAAAATGGGATCTTCTGCAAATGCCCTAAAAATATTTAACAGCAAGATGGGGAAGTCATCGGTGAGCAGGGTATTAAGAGCTGTTAATGCCAGAATAAGAACGATCATGTTATATGCCTCTGAAATCTGGGATTATACTAAGGTTAGAGAATTAGAAATAATTCTGAATAAACTCTATAAATACATCTTAATATTTTTAAATGGAACTCCAAGCTGTATTCTTGCCTTGGAGGTAGGACAACGTTCCTTGTCTTCTCTCATCTGTGAACAACAGATTCTCTTTCTGTTCAAACTTTTTCTTTTGCCCCTACAAAGATATCCCAGAATGTGTGTAGTGGAAGCCATCAAATTGGCCAGCATGGGATATGTAAATCCCTTTATTCAACTTATTACGGAAACAATAATGCCGGCCGGATTGGGCCACCTCTTATATAAAATTTACACGAGACCATTTGAGAAGATTAGGCAGGATGTCAAATTGTCAATACCGCTGCATCAGCAGCTGCTTCCAGGGACATCTCTATCCAGGAAATCTGCAGGGCTGCTACCTGGGAGTCAGCACATACCTTCATCACCCATTACCACATCGACCTTGAGTCACGCTGGGATGCTGGTTTTGGGGCCTTGTTCTCCAGTCTTTATTCCGTAGTAGGGGTGTGCGCCTTGCCTCCTCCTCCCGGAGAACTGCTAGGAGTCTGCCAGACAGTGTGGATGAACAACATATCCATGTCCCTAGAAATACAGGTTACTCACCTGTAACAGGAGTTCTGGGAATGGTATATGTTGTTCATCCACACCCACTCCACCCGACCTCCCGGCTCGACGCACAAACCTGGCTTCCAGCGGGCTAGATCTGGTGTCATGGGGCGGAGCCGAGTTTTACCACCCAGGTGGTGGAGGAGCCAGCTTGAAGACCTTCCGCAAGATTTAAAGCGCAAGGAACCTGCCAGAAAGTATGGATGAACAACATATCTATGTCCCTAGAACTCTCTTTTTTTTAACCCGTCCTAAATAAAGAAGAATCTATACAAGATTTGGAACTGAAAACTATAATGCTCAATGCATTCATTTTAGACAAAAGAGAGGGGGTACTTTTTCCATATTGTAAATGTGGAGTGGGGACTATAGATGATCTCAAACGTGGGACTCTTGTGTCCTAGGTATGAATCAACTAGAAAAAACTGCTGGGGATCTCGCCTCCCGGAGGATCTTTTGAATATTTGTTTACTACAAAGAGAAGAACATAGAAGAGATCTTGCAAGATTCTTCATCTCAACTCGTTTGTAAAGTTTATTAGGGAGACTTGAAGTTCTGTGGAGGTTTTTTATGTGAAAAGATACTCTGTTAAATTGAATTGCACTGTAAAGATATTTAAGTTCCTTGTTCATTTATTTATTGTCTGTTTATATTTACTATGTATTTTGTCCTGATATTAGTATATTGTAACTGCTTTATGTGAACAATAAATTGTACTACTACTAATACATCCCAAGCTTCTAGTGCTGACTGTGAAAGAGACTTCAGCTTCATGAACTGCATTAAGAGCAAACAAAGAAACCGCTTGGAAGAAAGCCATTTAGATATGCTGATGCAAACAAAATTGTTTTTAACATCTGGTGGAAAAATGGATCTTAATAAAATATAAGTCCACTGGAAGAATGGGAAAGACAGGAGAGAAAAACAGTAAATGTTGATTTCTTAGCAATGCATCATCGGCAGCACCCCTTTTAGATATAGTTCACACATATTTCCAGTTCATACTGTTATGCATGACAATGTACATCTAAACTCGGACAGTGTCAGAATGCATAATTATACTTTGCATTGAGTATTTGAGTGTTTGGTTATATTTTCTACTGTTTACTGGTAATAAAATATATCACTTATTTATATATCACCCAATTTGCTCATATGAATCAATTTTTTGCACAAAGTGCCGCAACACATATCAGTCACCCACCCACAGAGACTAAAAATTAGAGGGAACATTGCTGGCAACCCAGACTTTTGCTATGGAGCGCTGTCATTTGCTATAAGGGAAAGAAGAAATGCTTTGTAAAGGTCTGTGAACCCCTCCTGAACTCACTGACCCCTATAGAGGCACCGATCTTGAGAAATGGGATGATCTAACACACAGGGAGGGTTCTGGTGGAGTGGCTCACCTTGGTGCTGGAATTCCCCACCCATGGAAATGTCCCCATTTTAACTCTTTGAAGTGGTCCCTGTACCCATAGCATGCCCACCCATGTTACATTGACCTATAACTTCTATTTTCCCCCTACAAGTACATATAATGCATCTATATATTTGCATCTATATATTAACTGATTGTTGCATCACTTACTGTCCATCGATTGATTAACTTTAATTGTATGTTGGACCATATGTATGTTGATTGTGAAGGTTGTTGTTTTCCATTGTTTGTATTGTTGTATTTGGCTGTGTGTGCGTTTATGTATTTTTTCCAAAAATTAATAAAAAAGAGCATACCAGAGGTCCCTTTTTCAGGGGCGACCTCGAGTTAGTTACAGCAGAGGAATACATACATACACTGGAAGCTACTTACAGTAATTTACAATGGATACATATATTGAAAGTGCATTACAGCAGATACATATATTGGAACAGGCAAGGAGCACAATTACAGAGTAAAACAGCAAGTTCACAGTAAGTTAATTGTGACTAATGTACTGGATTAATACAATTACACAGGGTAGGGTGGGAGACATGTTATGCGATGGAATGCCCTGAAACAGTCCCACGAGGGGCTATTATTTCCTATGTATCTGATAAAACAGATAGATGACCAGTATCTTCCAGTTTAAAGGGAGCAGATTCAAAAGGCAGAAAAAGCACATATGAAATGCCCCTCCCCAAATAGATACCACACCTTAGGACTTAAATGGGAATACAATACTGCACACAACACAAAGATAGAAAGGGCACTACTGCATACAGAAGTAGGTACCTATCTTGAGGGGGACTCAGGAGGGAAGTGGTTGGCCTGCCAATTGTGTAGTAGGGAAAGGGCCAAGAATGTAGCCCAGGTCCAGGACGTTGGGTGAATTTATGACATGGGACACAGAGATCAGTGAGTGTTTTCACTCTTATTATGAGACATTGTACACATCGAGGGTTGCCCCATCAGAGGCCCAGCTTGACAGTTTTTTTGCCAAAGCTCAGCTACAAACAATAAATAAATAAGATAGTCAACAATTGGATCTGCCAGTACAGTGGGAGGATATTTAGAAGGCAATCAGCTATCTTAAGGGTGGGAAGGCCCCGGGGCCAGATGGCTAATTGATTGATATTTTTTAAATATTTCACCAAGAGCTCCAAGCCCCACTGCAGGACATGATTAAGGAATATCTATCCCAGTGTGTTTTACCCTCTTCCATGCGATCTACCATCATCACGATACTTCCGAAGCAGGGTAAGGACCTCAGTATTTTTCCTCATACCAACCAATATCTCTCAACTGCTGGCTATAAAATATTGGCTTGAATATTGGCTAATAGGCTCAAAAAAGTGCTTCCTTCAATAATGCATGAAGATCAGTCCAGTTTCGTAAAAGGCAGGCAAGGGAAACTAAATTTTAAACACACTCTTAACATAGTCTAGAGATCGCTGGAGAGAGGAACTTTGGGAAACCCCGGAATACGAGCTTTGGATGCCAAAAAGGCATTTGATTATGTGGAGTGGAAGTATCTATTTGAAACCCTAGAGAGACTGGGGTTGGGAGAGAATATTTTGCAATGGATGGGGCGTTATATAATCAACCCACTGCCCAGATCATTCTCACAAAATCCTTCCAGTTGACCCATGGAAGTAGACAGAGCTGCCCCCTCTCTTTTCTCCTGTATGGGATGTCCCTTGAGCCCCTTATGGCTGTTATCAGACAAGATGGGAGAATTCAGTCTGTGAGCTGGAGGCCAGCATCATAAGATAGTCCTTTTTGCAGATGACGTGCTAGCTAGTGTATCTCAAGACCCACAAAAGCATCCAATCCTCCATGATATTCTTTTACAATATGGTGCCCTTACAGGCTGCAAGATTAACTGGTCAAACAGCGAGATAATAGTGTTGGGCCAGGGTGATTCCAGTTTTCTGGCAGGCAATCCAGAAACTCAACCAGTGCCTATCTGAATACTGCACTAATGCATCTTTAGAGCTGTGAGCATTAAACCGTTTGGCTGACCTTCAAAGAATGATGGAGTGCAAAGTGCTGAATATTTATAAAGCAGGCGAGCTGACAACATGTCCAAAGGCAGCAGGTGAAAAGTCCTCATCGTGTTAGACTTCATGGAAAATGGCCTGCAAGTAAGAGGATAGAATCCAACACTGCTATTGGCATGAACTGGCCATAGTTCTCTCAATAGTGATGCACTAAAGATGTGCGCATTGTGAAAGTACCATCACCGAATCAACTGTATTCATTTCAAAGGACCTTATAGATAGCAGTAGTGCCACCACTTGTGGTGCTGATGACCCAGGTTTGGGAGCAGACTTGGGGCATCTGAGGGTTAGCTGGAGTGAGGAGGATTGAGCATCCGAAGGGCTGCTTATCTCCTCCAGGGGTGGAGCGTCACAGAGCCTATGAATATCTGCCCACTAGTGAAGGCAGCTTGTAACCACTAGAGTGCAGGGAGGTGCACAGTGATCAACGCATGTCACACAGGAGCATGTGTTGTTCATCGTGATGAATGTCTTCCGTGCCTCGGAAAAAAGGGAGAAACCTCGACTGGCAGGATGACGCTGGACACCTGCAGACCCTACATCCATCTATCCAGGCCAAGCCAACAGAACTGGAGCCAGTTTTACTGCAGAGTTGGGGAGCTCCTCCAGGAAGGGGCAAGCCCTGGAAGAAGAAGCTGGCAGGTAAGTCCAGGAGGATGATGGAATGATGGGTCTGTGGTGTCTGGGTGATGGTGGCCACTCAGAGGAAGAGGTGAAAAACTAATAAAAAAAAAGGACCTTACGCACTACCACAATGCTGTTCAACATTTTGTGAACAAGGCCATTACACACCCTTGGAAAGTCTGCCACATAAACCTACAGCAGGAGCTATATTTCATGGATGGCTATGGGAGCCAATATCAATCCAAGTGGGAATTTCATACAATTTCAATGGCGCTTATAAAATATGGATTTTCTATCGAATGATCCAACTTTGGATCACGAAATGGGACAAGCCTCCCAGATTGAGAGAGTACTGTTAAATTGATGGCAATGAGGATTGTGCAGTCATGTCTGGCAGTCATTTCCACATCAGAAGACCTTTTGATGTACTGCCATGATAAACTTACAAGGGAGCCTCCAAGTGAGGGGTGCAGTCACGTCTAACAGATATTTTTCTGGCATCTGACAAACAGATAGGAAGGTAGCCATTTAAGAGACTGAAACTCACAATCCCAAAGCTGATGGGACTGAGTTCAGTCTCCCGACACATTCAGAAGCTAGACAGGAAGAAGCAATGATGACAGGGGTACGATAGCGGATGTGACGAACCACTACCCTACCCCTAGCCAGGCATTACAAGTCACTGAAAATATAGAAGCTGGCCAAGCTGCTCCTGTGGTGTGGAGGTTCAATGCAGTAGCAGCTTGGCCAGTGTGGTCTGGTAGACCCAGGTTTTCTTCCCAGTCTTCACTAATTTTGTCATGCACACTATTCCACTCCCTGTAACATCTTTTTTTATTCCGAGGTCTGCTTCCATTTGGAGTCGGTTATTTTAGTTACAGGGGTGCAGAGGTCAGAGTTCCCCGTAGTGGGTGTGGGAAAGAGCCCCAGCATTACAGTTCTGAAGCTTTATGTGTTACTGGATTCAATCTCCTGAACTCGGTGTTCTATCGTCGGGATTCTGAATTTCAATATTTCATAATATATCCGATAGGAAGGCCCAAAGAACTCAATATTAAACGTGTTCCTGGGACATGCTACATCCAAAACATGAGATCTGTGGCAGCTGGTGTGGTTGCCACCAGAGCTTTTAATTGCTTCTGCACACCTTATCAAAAGATGATGGCCCATGTGAAAATCATGTGGAAGCATGGATAGTGAAGAAGCTCATGATTTCACAGAGCTACATGAAGCATATCACAGATTGTTGATCAAATTCCTGACAATTTTCTCTCTGTGGTGTTTGCTGTTCCCATTGAATACTGCATCAATACAAATGTAGCTTCTGGGACAAACTCCAACACTGTGCCTGGCACTCCAGGGGCAGACTTCTCTGCTACTCATGGCAGTGCTGTGATGGACACCTCCTGTGCTCTGGACCTCCATGCTGCTCCAGACACTCCTGTGATGGACACAACCGCCACTTCTTAAACTCCCATGATGAACTCATCCCCTAGTCCAGGCACTTCCAGCAAGGACACTAAAAGACACATTGCTCAGCCTGATATGTACAGTACACTGTAGGTCCAGCAACCAAAAGAGGTTAAACCCAGACAAGATACAACTCAATAAATTATAGCCATTTACCACTCAAAAACATTTTCTTGTAGGAAAAGTGATTTCATTTAATGAAATTAAACATGCTTTCAGTTCAGATTTCTACACCAGTGTGCAGATGGGCAATTCACATGGCCATAACTCTAGGAAACTAATGTGATTAGGAAGCAAAGACTTTTCATGAGCCAGTAAATTTGTCAGTACAAGGCATTTTTGTATGTATATATATATATATATATATATATATATATATATATATATATATATATTATAGTGGTAGTCGCACCACCTATAGTTAGGGTTCAGCGTCGCTACACTAAAGTCAAAAGTTTGGGCTAATAACTTTGGACCCATTTAATGGATTTTATTGATATTTGGAATGTGTGGTAGGGCATGATAGATCTCTTGATCTGCCAAAATGCATTTCTGTTGGACTTACGGTCTTTGCATACGAAAGTGCTGAAAATGCAAATTATCCGCTTTTGGAGGCAGCTTTGGGATTTTGGATGTGACCCTGCAAGGCCGTTGTGTGGTGTGCTGCTCTGTGAGATGGCTCATTTGAAAGAGCTTTGTGGCTGAATATGTTACTTTTGTTTGGTGAAAAATATTAAGGCATTCAAAAGTTATGCCACTTTTAAGTTCCCATTATAAGTCAATGGGTAAATTTATATGTATGTTTTGCAAACAAAGAATGGGGTTCTGGCCATCTCATCCTGCCTGGCGATCAAAGAATTTGCAGCCTCACAGTTCAAGAATGTTTGCCCCCAAGGATTTTTCAAACTCTTTGATCGCAAGGTCTGCCATCTTATTTTTCAGTTTTCTGATCGGAAAAACACAAATATCTCAGCTCAGGGGTCACTTCTGAAGTAAAACTTGGATGGGTTTTACTCAGAGGGCCCGATCTATCGAGCCATGCCTTTGGTTCCATCCAAATCAGTCTAAAAATCGAGTTATTAGTTTTTAAAATCTTTGTTCGTGGCTCACTAACGATCTTTGATCGCGAGCCTGCAAATTCTTTGATCGTGAGAATCTTTGATCGCGATCGTGCATCGCGAATTAGGGACGAGATGGTCAGATTTTAAATCTGATTTTTGTAGCTCAGAGGTGCCCTATTAAGTTATAGATGGTGGGTTTTGCTCAGGGGGCTTTGCTCTGCCCTATGCGAATAAAAAAACAGTACTTTTCATTATCCCTGGTAGTCTAGCGGCCCCCTCCCCATCATACTGATGTACATAATGATGCCTGTTATCCCTGGTAGTCTAGTGGCCCCCCAATGAGTATCTTATTAATATGTTTATTTTTATCCATGGTAGTCTAGTGGCTCCCCATGTGTGTTAATTTATATATTTTGTCATATCCCTGGTAGTCTAGTGCTCCCCTGATCTGTAGTTCATTATCATTATTATTGATATCCCTGGTAGTCTAGCTGTTCCCCCATCACAATAAAATAATTGTGCATTTTCCATGTCCTGGTAGTCTAGTGGCCCCCCCCACTCAGTGATGCCAGCCCACCCAGTACCCTCACCCTTCCCCAGCCGGCAATTGGCACAGCCAACCTCTCAGCTTCAAGGCCAGCCGCGACTGTGTGTATTAGCAGTGCTAATTCAAACAGGCACTCTGAAATACTCAGCCTTCTATAACTATAATAGCACCCCTGGGCTACAAAAAACTATTTTGAAATCTGGCCATCTCTTCCCTCACTCTTCGTTTGCGAGCGAGCAATTTCTTTGACCACGAGCGTGCAAATTCTTTGATCACAAGATTCTTTGATCGCGATCGAGGGATGAGATGGCCAGATAAAAAATCAATTTTTTCAGCTCAGGGGTGTCCTAAGAAGACAAATGAGGGTGGGTTTTACTCAGGGGGCTTCGTTCTGACGAACCATGGCAGTGGTTTACTGCAATTATTTGAATTTTGTAAATTAAACAACTTTTTATTCTTTGGTCGTGACCCTGCAAATTCTTTGATCGTGAGATCCTTTGATTGCGATCATGCATCGTGAGTGAGGGATGAGATGGCTCAATTTAAAAATCTATTTTCTCAGCCCGGGGGTGACCTAAGAAGTCAAATGAGGGTGGGTTTTATTCAGGGGGCTTCATTCTGTCAAACCATGGTGGTGGGTTACCACAATTTCTTCAATTATTTGATTTATAAGGTTTTTAAATCTTTGCTCGTGAGCTGGCAAATTCTTTGATCGCGAGCCTGCAAATTCTTTTATCGTGAGATTCTCTGATTGCCATCTTTGATCGCGAGGGAGGGACAAGATGGCCAGATTTTTTATAATGGAATAGATAGGGAAATTTTAGTAATCTTTGATATTGAATATCTTGGAAACAGTTTGGTCTTTTGACGTGAAATTTGGAGGGAAGAAAGACAACATCCCACAGATATGCCTTTTGGTGCTTTGGTCAAAAAATATTACAGGGCGGCAAAGTTATAGCACTACAAATTTGATGCTTTTTCCCCTAGGATAACATTACGGCATCAGCCGCATTACAGGAATTCTTTGCCGCCCTGTTGCGAAATAATGGTTTGGTCGTTTGGGTTCAGATTTGGAAGGAAGAAAGCTAACATCCCTCACATGTGCCTTTTGGTGGTTTGGTGAAAAAATATTACAGGGCGGCAAAGTAACAGTACTCTGAAGTTGACGCTTTTTGCCCTAGGATAACATTATGGCGTCCGTCGCATCTTTCATGGCCCGTATCTCGGAAGCGGTGTGAGATACGGACTTTTTGTCACAAAAATGCTTAGCCCCCAAACAGGGGCTAAGTACAAAACTAGTCAGGAAAGTCATAATTCATACGAAATTTACATTTTTTTCCTACGTTGTATGGTTCCTGAGATATAAGCAATTTAGTATTTCAAGTCCTAATTTTCTGCTCCAGGGTCAATTATTATGCAAACATTCTTTGTTTTCACTGTGTTTTTTCAATGCAGTTTTTGGGGAAAAGAAGGGTGTGGCCTTTCATTACTGTGTCAGTTAGCATTTCCAGTTGCGCTTCCGTTACCATTCGCATCTCGTTCCCGTCTACACCACCGTATGCGTTATGGTTTTCATTTTCATTTGCACTTGTGTTTCTGTTTCATTTGGCATTATTGTTGCTGTTACCATTACCATTTTCATTTATAATTGCAGTACCATGCCTGTGCGCATTACGGTTTGTGTTTCCATACTCGCTTGCGTTTCTGTTTCTGTTGGATTTATTGTTGCTGTTACCGTTACCATTTACGTTTACAATTGTGGTGCCATGACCGTGCTTGTAATGGTTTGCATTTCTGTATGTGCTTGCATTTGCATTTGTCTTTCCTTTGGTGTTATTGTTGCTGTTATCATTACCATTTGCATTTGCAATTGCAGTGCCATGAGCGTTAGTGCGTTACCAGTTGCATTCTGTACACACACTTCTGTTTGTGTCTCCGTTTATGTCACTGTTAGCTTTGGCGTCCAGTTTGTGCTTGCATTTTCTATTACTGTTTGCGTTACCATTTACATTTGCATCATCATGTGCGTAACCTTTTTCGCTTGCATTTGCGTTGCACTTACTGTTACTATAGTCACACAAAATCATGTGGTGAGAGCACAGGGCCTTCCTACCAACTTGCTCAACTTTCTACTTTTCTATTCTTTCTTAAAAAGTATGGAAATTCTATACAAAAAACTTTGTTAATGCATCAGTTAGGGTTCTTCTACAGCAACAAAAGTGAGGAAACTCGACATTAAGGTTCCCACCCCTTGCACCCCACACCCACCCTGCCGCCACCAACAGACATCGGGGTGTGCATTGGGGCCATCAGTCCTAACTCTTACCCCATTCTCCTACACTGCATCACCTCAGCTGGTTTACACATGGGATGGGGTGAGAGTTAGGACTGATGACCCCAACGCACACCCCGATGCCTGTTGTTGGGGGCAGGTTGGGGGTGAGAGTAAAAGGAGGAAACCGTAATGTCGAATTTCCTCACTTTTGTTGCTGTAGAAGAACCCTAACTGATGCATTAATAAAGTTTTTTATAGAATATATATATATATATATATATATATATATATGCACATATATACATAGAATAATAGATAAGTGTGTGATTACAAGGCAGTAATACCATTGAGAGGTTTTTAGGACATGAAACCTCGAGAGAGAAGCTCAAGAGGTCCACAAGTCCCCAAAATGTCAAGATGGTATTACTACATTGTAAAACGCTTATCTTTCTGTTATTTTTTGTAATATATGGATCCATTGATAATACTACAGTTGGAGATGACCTTTGAAGTGTAGTATTATCAGCAAAAATGATAGTATTATCACTTTTCAGGATAGTATTATTGAGAGTAGTGATGTATTGCTGGGAAATTTTTGTATTACTTAGTATATTATTATTGAGGCTTACCCATTTATTACATATATATATATATATATATATATATTAATTGCAAAAAAAGTCATTAATGCATCAGTTAGGGTTGCTAGCACAGGGACAAAAGTATGGAAATATGATGTTAGGGTCACCCCACCTCTACCCCCCCACCCTCCACACGCCAACAGACATTGGGGTGTGCCATTAGGTTGTCCAGCCCAACTCTCACCCCAATCCATGTGTAAGCAAGCTGACATGCTACAGTATAGGAGAATGGGGTGAGAGTTAGGTCAGATGATCCCATGGCGCACCCCGACATCTGTTAGTGTGTGGAGGGTAGGGGGTGGGGGGATAACCCTAACATCACATTTCCATACTTTTGTTGCTGTGCTATCAACCCTATCTGATGCATTAACAACGTTTATTTGCAATGAATTTCCCTTCTTTTTGAGAAAGTGTAATGTAACTGGTAACTGGCATGTGTTTGTAGGAGCATGGACCCTCTGGGCCCTGTGCTTCTTTCACATTGCCCATTTTTTGCGTAATGGTATGCGTCTGTGGAAGTATGGGCCCTCTGGGCCCTGTGCTCCCACATACACATAGGTAAAGAGCCATACAGCAGCCCCATAGTACTGAAAAGGAACCTTTGTAACACTTATTTGGCGATATCTCAGTAACCATTGGAACTATGAAAAAAATTCCACTGTAGTTGTAATCATGTCTTCAAAACCTCCACACATGCTTAGTCCACCTAAAAGTGAACTAAGCTGCGGGTAGCAAAAAAAATCCATATCTCAAATTGTTTTTGAGATACGGGTGACAAAAGGTGCTGCGGGCACCACAGTGTTATCCTGTGGGAAATTTCTAAACTTCAGAATGCTGTAACTATGGGCCCATTAAATGTTTTGGGACCAAACCACCAAAAGGCACATCTGTGGGACTAGGGCTTGCCACCTTGCAAATTTCAGCCCAAAAGCATAATCCAATGCACAGTGAAGTGACAAAGAAAACAACACATAGGACAATGTTTTTGAGCATTGTTTTCACTAAAACAGAAATGTTTTCATGACACCCCTATACCTTATAATAAAATCTTTTCATGCACAAAAATATGTTGTTGAGCCACCTTTTATTTTGTGCGCGACTATTATCACACACACAAAAAATGTTTTTGGGAAAACAAAACGGCAAAATGGTGGAAAAATGTTGAAAGGTTTTGCAGCTTTGAGCAGTACAACAAAAACTGGGAACACATAGTAGTTGGCGACTTTAACACTAACTGGTTGTTCAATGACACTCTAGCTGTCCACGACCAGGTGTCCGACTCTACCTTACTCAACTAGTCCATCAAGCAACCAGGTGTAACTACAAAACAGGCACAAGTACTCTAATCGACTGGCTTCTTGCGAGCAGCCCAGAGCATATCTCTGAGGTCACTGTCCTTCCTGACACCCTCAGCGATCATTCACCGGTGATGTGCACCTGGTCGAATAAAGCCAGTACTCATGTCCCCCAGGTAACTCGAAATTGATCCCTGAGACCTGGACAGCTTTACTCTCTCAGGAATTATCTGAGTTTGGTTGACTGGTCACCGCTGGACAGGGCCACGGATGGGAACCAAGCCCTCAACTTCTTGATCACCATTTTTACTAAGGCCTGTGACATCTTTGCCCCCTACAGAACCAAATAAATAAGAGGAACTACCAACTCATGGCTTACAGGCCCCATAGTTGTCGTGGAAAAAAATATATATCCTTCTTACACTTGTTTAAAATCAGGCTCAGGAACACTGCATATAGTAAAAAAGGAAGTTTTAATACATATGCATATGGAGTTCATACTACAGCGCATGCTGAATAGGGACAACTTGTGGCATAGGCAAAAGCTACTTGTAAGGAAGCTAACTACAATAAATATAGGTTTGAAAGAAACACTTGTACCAGGATCATCTCACAAGCTAAGACAAGCTACTACCATGACCTACTGAAAAAGAGCTGGGGTAGGGGTAAGGAATTCTGGGGCTTGATAAAAACCCTCACTGGCAAAGCTTCTAAAGCACAACCAGGGTTAATAGTCACTACTGAGGGGACACTCCTGGTGCCTGAAAACATTGCTAATGCTTTCAACCAAGCCTTCTCTGACCTAAGTTCTGTTCTTCATAAAAAGGAATACCTGTCCCACTCTACTTTCAACCCACCGCACTCTAACGCCCCGCCACCTGTACCCCCAGTTCTATGTCCCCCCCTTCTACTTCAAACAGTTGAACTGACAAGATACCATTAAATATGTTAAAGCTGTTCTAAAGAAGACTAGACAAGGGAGTGACCTTGTAGACATGAAACTAGTGGCATTCACCATCAATGAGCTGGTGGATCCCCTTACCAAAGTCTTCAATGCCTCACTAAGGTCAGGAGAGTTCCTGATAAGTGGAAGAAAGCGGTTGTCACCCCTGTTCACAAATCAGGCTATGCCACAAACCTAACCAACTACAGGACCATCTCAATTCTCCCCCCTCTGTCCAAGGCACTGAAACGAGTGATCTCGGACCAGCTTACTGTCTGACCTCTCCCTCCAAGCCCGCAGCCGAGCGGGCTGAGCTGTCAATTTCATTGGCTCCGCTTGTGCTTGGAGCTGGCCAGTGATTGGACATTCTCTCTCAGCCCAGCCTGCCATTGATTGGGCCCATCCCGGCGGCTTTTTCAGACTGCTTCAGTGCTTTGGCGCCTTAACTCTCACCGGGCACTACTGTATAGTTTCTGCTTTTTTTTACAAGACCTCATTTTAAATGTTGCTGTGTTTAAAGTCTGTTAGTAGGTAGTGTGTTTTGTATTACCAGGCCTCTTGTGCAAAATTTAACTTGCCTAAAACCTCTGTGGGACATAGAGAGTTTTAATACTACATGGCCACATGTGTAATATTAACCTGCCCAAATTCTGATTAAGTGGCTGAGAGCTTAGTAATATAGTTGTCTCCCTCTAACCTGACAAATGTTATTATCTCTCACTAGCTTGTTAACTGTTGTTTTAGTGGTGGTGCTGCTGTAGGGACTTGTGGCTTAAGTTACAACCCTAGGCTGCTACCTGTTTCTGCTCATGTCTCTATACTCTGTTTTTTCCCTTTTCCCTCACTCTCTCTCTCTCTCTCTCGGCCGCCTTAGTGCCACCTCCCTGCACCCTCCTGCTACCAATAGCCACTCATACTTTACTTAGCTGCTCCCCTGCTAAAACCCAATATCTACCAGCATTTGTCCAGCCCTGATCCTCTGGTATTCTGACCCTGCCCCCTCCCCCCCCCATTTTACTAGCTATCACACTCTTCGTCTTCCACCATTCCCTCTCCCAGACTTTTGTTCTCAGCTCTAAGACCTCCCTCCAATTTAAGTGGAGGCACCAGCACTACCTTTAAATTAGTCTCCTGCTTTTCCTCTCCCTCTCTTACAGACTGCTGCCCAGCGGTGCCGCGCCCGCTACCTCAAGACCTCCCGGTAGCACCCACAGGACTTCAGCGTTCCAGCCCTCTCCGTCCAAACCCGCAGCCAAGTGGGCTGAGCCACCCAGCATCTCTCAGGTGAGCGATCTCTCTGGCTCCCACTCACCCCACAACCTACAAAGTCGCTCGCCTCTCCTGACAGCCACAGCTCGTAGGCTGCCAATTTCATTAGCTCCGCTTGTGCTTGGAGCTGGCTGGTGATTAGACGTTCTCTCTCAGCCCAGCCTGCCATTGGTCTGGCCCATTCCGGCAGCTTTTTCGGACTGCTTCGGTGCTTTGGTGCCTTAACTCTCACCGGGTACTACTGTATAGTTTCTGTTTTTTCCCACCTCGCCCACCCTGACCCCAGCCTTTATTAAATACCCCTCCTCCTCCTCTTCCTACCCCCTCCTGCTCCTAAGACAGCCACTGGCTCCTCCCCTATGGGAATATTACCAGCCCCCTAAAAGGAACAGTGGTGGATCACACCTTCTCTTACAGATTTATTTATACTATTACATTTAATAAAATTGAACATGCTGTCAGTCACAAAAAATAGTTGTCTGACCTTCATCCTCCCCCTTCCCTTAAGGGTAGCTGGCTGGACAACCTCTACATATACCACCCACACTGATACTAGTCTGTGCCTCACCCTCCCCACCAATCTTAAACCCAGCGGTACTCACACCGACGGATGCCTTACTCATGTCTTCAAAATCCCACCCTCTATCTACACACCCTCAGTTCCATACAAAATTATTTCTTTATTGAGAAATCAGAATTACACCCTTTGAGTCAAAGACTTTTTGCAAAGGCTTCTCATCGGTAGACATAGTACAACATCACAAGAATAGGTGCAAGACATCAATCAGTCCATATATTACATTATCAGGTAAGGTAAAGAACTGAGTAACATTCCATAGCAGAGGGCAGAGACAGCCCAGAGTCGTGTGCAAAAACAACAGGTAGTACAACATCACAAGAACAGGTGCAAGACATCAATCAGTCCAAATATTACATTAGTAGGTACAGTAAAGAACTGAGTACCATTCCTTAGCAGAGGGCAGAGACAGCCCAGAGTCGTGTGCAAAAACAGCAGCAAAAATTATGGAAAGTAAGATACAGATTGTAAAGACAGTGTGAGGGAGGTGGCAGGGGCTGAGATAGCATAGTACTACTAGAAGCAGTCACAAGTAGAGTTGTTAGCGAGAAATACCTTGAGTGAGGTTTTAAAAGGGCCAATTTTTGTACCAGCAGTCAGAGCAACAGGTAGGTTATTTAGCCAGCTTGTAGCCCTGTGATAAAAGGCTCTCTGACCCATAGATGTCCTGCAGCGGGGGACCAAGAAGGAGGCCTTGGAGGTACTTCTGGTGAATCTTTGTTTGAAGGAGGGTTGGATGAGGCCCTGTAGGCTAGGTGGGATGAGATTCCACTGTATTTTCTTTGCCAGGAAGCATGTGTGGTACTTAAGGTGACATTTGAAGTTTAGCCAGTTAGAGCGACTGTAGAAGTCACACGTGGGGGTAGATCTATCACAGCCTGTCATTAGGCGACAGGCCTTATTTAGCGCTGTCTTGATGCTATCAGCTGAGCCATAGAACACAATTCCATAGTCCAGCACAGAGAGAATGGAGGATGACACAGCAAGGAACAGCCCCTCATTAGGCAGACAGTGTTTAATCTGATAAAGAAAACCAATTCTGGAGTTAATAGTGTTACAGAGGGTATGGACATGTGCATGATAGGTAAGGGAGGAGTCAAGGGTGATGCCCAAGTATTTGAATGCATTTACCTGCTCAAGTGGGGAGCCTTGAGCGGTGTTGACAAGTAGGGTGGAGTCATGGTAGGGTTCAGACAGTGTGCAAAGATCATGGTCTTAGTTTCTTATAGTTTATTACTAGCCTGTGCTCTGTGAACCGGTCTCCGGCCTGCGTAGGACTTCTGTAGGACATCCAGTAATGGTTGAGGTTGAGGGTTGCTCCAGTAAATGACTGCATCATCGGTGTAAAGAAGAAACCAACAGGAGCAGGCTCCGGGTAGTGAGTTTAGGAAAAGGCTAAATAGAAGGGGGCCTAGAATGGAGTCTTGAGGGACCCCAGAGCGAACTGGGAGGTGGGAGGAGAGGGTTGTGCCAAGTTTGACCTGCTGTGACCTGTTTGATAGGTAGTTTTCAAACCAGGCCCAAGTATTGGGTGTCAGTCCCAGATCAGACAGGGATCTAAGTAAAAAAGTGCATGATGGACAGTGTCAAATGCTTTAAACCGACCCAACTAAGTGCCCCAGATCCATGGTCTTGTGGATGTAGGAGGTATATTCAAGGAGAGCTGTGGTTGTGCTGTGATCCCTGCGGAACCCAAGCTGCTCGGGGCATAAGAGGTTAAATTTAGATAGATGTTCAGAGAGCTGATGGCTATTATTTTTCCAGGGCCTTGGAGAGGGGGCAGAATCGAGATCGGCCAGTAATTAGCATTGCTGCTATCCTATGCTGCCAAACCACTGTGGCACTCCATTGAACCACACTGGGTAAAGGTAAGGGGACACATAGGCTGCACTGGGCACACATCCTAAGAAAGTTGATATTACTGCTGCTGCTAATCTCTGGAAATGTCCACCCTAACCCAGGCCCACCCGGTACCAGGCCGAAACAGGCTTGGGGACGCCTCTCGATAGTCTCACTAAATAGGGATAGTCTCATTAATAAACTACCACAGTTCCAGGCCTGGTGGAGCTACTACAACCTGAGATAATTGCTCTCACTGAAACCTGGCTCTCACCGAAAGTTAGTAATGCCTCTGTAACCCCCTACAAATGGGAGTTCCCAAAAGTCTTCCCTCGAGCTTGCCTAAATACTCACTGCCAGGCTGGTGTCCTGTTTTAGCAGTTTAAATGTGATTGCCAAAGAGTGCCTGTATAGCCTCTGTGTACTGTCTCTTTAAGAGCTGCCTAGATTGCAGTCATAAGAAATCTGCGAGGGAGCTCTGTTGAAAGATGTAACTATTTGCTGAAAATCATTTAGAGTGATAATGATAATGTAGTTTGTCTAGCCTGCCTTCTTTGCAGCAAAGACTGTTTTGTTTATCTCCACTATCTTGGTCCTGGACTGCGAATTGTACCAATTAGTACTGGTGGGACCTAAAAATGCACGGATTACAGGAGCTGTCTGGAGTCCAAATCTGTAGGAATTGTAGTTTTGGGTTTTGTGCCTTTTGCACCTGAAGGGGAGCCTTTGTTTTTGACTGACAGCAGGATCAGCCTACGAACCTTTTGGATCATGGGGAATTTCCCAGACTGCTGCAGCTAGTTTCAGTTTTGAGCTGAGAAGTAACAGCTCAAGTGATTTTTGAACAGCAGTTCTGTGTAGTTTTGCATGGGAGAACTGTGAAAGGGCTGAGTTGTGGCTTTCCTATCTGCCTGCTGTCCCTGAAAGGGAAAATAGAGTTTATTCGGACTGAATCTGAGTTGTGAGGACTATTTAAGCCACTGGATTGTGACCAGGCTTTAACCTGAAGAAGACCGAAGATTTGCAGAATGCGATCGGCCTGTCAAGTTTTCCAGCTGCTTTTGAATCCCCGGTTTGTGCAGAGACTTTGCAATCATGACCGGAGAGTGGTTTGCCTGGTACAGTAGAATTTCCTTACATGTAAATGTGCTGTGCATTGAAAGTGGCTCGTGATTTGGTTCCCCACTGTGTGAACTGTGTTCTGCTTGCTGGTAC
This sequence comes from Neoceratodus forsteri, assembly GCA_016271365.2. NCBI lineage: Eukaryota > Metazoa > Chordata > Ceratodontiformes > Ceratodontidae > Neoceratodus > Neoceratodus forsteri. The sequence goes on from CM028130.1 coordinate 1,114,996,548, forward strand.
CGTAGAATCCCTTTACATGTAAATGTGCTGTGTATTGAAAGTGGCTCGTGATTTGGTTCCCCACTGTGTGAACTGTGTTCTGCTTGCTGGAAGCTTTATCCAGCCTAATCGGACTGAATCCGCATTCATCTCCATTCGGCCTGGACCATGACATGCTGGCCCTGCCAGAATACCCCACTCCACAGAGAAAGCCACCGACAAGAGACCTGCCTGGGGATCAGCCCCCTGCTCCCCGCTTGAACAGGAATTAAGCCTTGGTGAATCGTGTGGGCTCTGCTTCTCCTGGCACTCCAGATTAACCACCTGCTGTCTCAATTTTCATCCAGCCTGTGTCCAGTCTTGGGTATCGTGAGTAATCATCAGGGTAGCCCCCTGCAACAACAGCCTAATCTAAAAGTGTGTCATCTGATTATCTTGTTTTCTTTTACGAACTGAGCCCTCAGCTCTGGATTACAAATAGTGTGTGTTGTGCATGTTGTTTTCTGCCATCACAGGGCCCCAACCAGCTGCAACGTTCCTGGTTAGCCCGCGATTCTCCATCTGGGTACCCAGAGTGTGTGACTGTTTATGGACCCTGAAGTGCATACATAACTGTTTGATTGACAGAGTCTTTAAGCAAATTATCTTGATTACGCCCCTCCCTTGTTAAAACCCCCTAAATAAATCAGGTCTAACTCTTTTTTGCTTTACCCTGACTGTGGTTCCAGTTTGTGCAAGAGTACTGTACTGCTGTTATTTGCTGTGTATAACCTTGTTTTACAGAGGGTCCCCAGGGCCAGGCCTGAGGAAAGCCCTGGTGGTAAGTGCAAACAGTGTGTGGGTACTTGTGTGGTGTATCAGGGGTATTGTGAAAGTGATCATTGTGTATTGTTCCGGACACTAGTAAGGAAGAGGGGGGTTACAGTGTCCTGGAGGACTGTGCCCAGGTTAGCTTGACCTCTACCAACCCTAACCTCCGGGTGGAGGCACCTGTTTCGGAACTCAGGCCCCTTAACCTGCTACTAGCCAAGCAGGGGTAGTAGCCCTTTGGATAGTGCCACCTAGGGGTTACACCTCCATAGCACTGGATGGCTACACAGTGTTCCGGCAGGACAGACTGACTAAGCGAGGGGGTGGATGTGCAGTTTACCTGAAGAATGACCTTAGAGCCCAACCCATGCCTAGCAAATTCCTAAACAAGGAGGCGCAAACTCTTACCCTCAAACTCACCCTGGGTAAGCAACACAAAACCCTACTACTATCCACTGTATGCATACCCCCCGGAACCTCCAAAACGGGCATCCAGCAAGTGCTGAGCAACTTTGAACAGTACAACAAAAACTGGGAACACATTTTAAAACTGGGAACACATTGTAAACGAGCCTATGGCTCAAAGGTATTTAATCCCAAACTGAAATAAATAAATAAATAAACACGTTTCCTGACTACCAGCTCAAAAACTGATGCCAGGGGCAAGTTTCTCAAGGCCCAAATAGGCAAACACATTAGGGGGAAGAAAGGGGGATAGACCAAGGCAAGTTGGAGAGATTGTCTAAGGAACTTTTAGGGGAAGGGGAATACCCTTATAGTTTAACAGGGACTCACTCATTTGCCCACTTCTCTTCCTCCCTGAGGAGGGAGGGAAGGAGGGGAAAAATGTTTGTAAATCACATTCGTGTTTAAAGCCATAAAAATTACATATGGTTTCAAGTAGTACTAACTGGATGTTACAAGATCTTTCGTCTTTAATGCATATATTGCAAGATATATGTGTATACCTTTGGAGATTGCAATATGAAATCTGTAATGTCTTGAATCTATGATACGTAATATGAACCTTGAATAAAATCTTTTAAAGTCCAAATAGGCAAACACAAGTGCTGGTATTTCGCAAGGGGCACTATTTTTCGATTTATGATGTTTTTTGTCTTTCACTAACTGAAAACAAAATGGCATCAGCACGAAACCAAAAATCCACAGCACGAAAACAAAAATGTTTTTGCAAAAGTTTTCATGTTGCTCATATAAATTTTCCCATAGGCTAAAATGGGACATGAAAACTTCCATAACTTTTGAACAGATTAATATTTTTCACCAAATCTTCAAAAGGCACCACTCCGACCCAGACCACATATACAAATGCACATTTGAAGCCAGACATACACAATTTTCATTCTCTGGAGCCTGACAAAGAATTGCACAAAAAGTGAGGATTTTTCACATTTTTGACACTCCACAGCTCTGCAACCGTACTTCCAATCACAACAAAACTTTCCAGATCTAGAGATCTATGGTTGGACACCGAGCTTGCACACTTTCAGGAAAATTGGACAAATGGTTGCAAAGTTATTAAGGTGCAAACTTTGGGGTTTAACACAGAAGTGGCCTGCCAACCCTAACTATAGCTGCACTACCGTGCACTTATAATATATATATATATGTGTGTGTGTGTGTATATTTGTATGTGTATATCTATATATATATAGATACATAGATACATAGACAGTGTCGGCAGATAAGGGCCTATGGCCCACCTAGTCTGCCCATTTGAGCTTGTAAGTTCAGTTTGTTTTCCTAGAAGTCTATTTCCCCTTACCCCTGACCTCTAGAATTCCTTTATGTCTATCCCATGCATTCTTAAATCCGATTGATTTCAGCCCCACCACTTCCTCTGGCAGGGTGTTCCACTTGTCCACCACCCGTTCTGTGAAGAAATTCTTTCTCATGTTTCCTCTGAATCGTCCTCCCTCCAACTTCATCCCATGCCCTCTAGTCCTGAAACATCTTTTTCGCTTAAAAATAGTGTTTTCCTGCACCCTGTTCCTCCCTGTAAGATACTTGTATGTCTCTATCATATCCCCTCTCTCCCTCCTCTCCTCTAGGGAGTACATGTTCAGTTCCTTCAACCTGTCTTCATAGGACTTGTGATGCAACCCATGCACCATCTTTGTTGCCCTCCTCTGAACCTTCTCTACCACGTCTATGTCCTTACGTAGGTATGGTCTCCAGAACTGTACACTGTACTCAGGTGGGGCCTCACTAGTGTCTTGTATAGCGGAATTATGACCTCCTTTTCCTGCTGGTGATGCCTCTGCCTATACATCCCAGCATCCTATTTGCTTTACCTGATGCCTTGTCACACTGTTTCCCTACTTGAGGTCATCAGAGATGACAACCCCAAGATCCCTTTCCTGCTTGGTGTGCTATATCCTCACCCCCAACTGATATATTGTGCCAGGGTTTTTGTCCCATATGCATTATCTTGCACTTCTTTGCATTGAATTTCAACTGCCAAACCCTTGACCATTCTTCAAGTTTCTGCAGGTCCCTTCTCATTCTGTCTACACCCTCTGGTGTGTCTACTCTGTTACAGAGCTTTGTGTCATCAGCGAACAGTGAAATTCTGCCTTCTATATCCTGTGCAATGTCACTGATGAAGATGTTGAATAGGACCGGTCCCAGCACTGATCCCTGTGGTACCCCACTGGTCACTCTTCCTCTGTGGAGTGACAGCCTTTACCACCACCCTCTGTGTCCTGCCACCCAGCCAGTTACCTACCCACCACACTACTGTCCTGCCCACACCCATATTCCCCAGTTTGTGTAATAGTCTTCTATGTGGCACAGTGTCAAAGGCCTTGCTGAAGTCCAGATAGGCCATGTCCACTGCCCTCCCTGATCCACCTCCCTAGTCACCCAGTCAAAAATTCAATGAGGTTGGTCTGACATGACCTCCCCTGGTGAAACCATGCTGCCTTGGGTCCTGTAGTCCATTGACAACCAGATGTTCCACCAATCTCTCCTTCAGTAGTGCTTCCATGATCTTTCCCACTACCGAGGTGAGGGCTGACTGGTCTGGTTCCTGCTTCCTCTTTGTTCCCACTTTTGTATAAGGGACTACATCTGCTGTCCTCCAGTCTTTGGGTACCTCCCTGTTTCCAGTGATTGGCTGAACAGGATAGCCAGAGGTTCAGCCACCACCTCTCTTAGTTCTTTAAGGACCCTGGGGTGCACCCCATCTGGCCCCATTGCTTTATCAGCTCTTATTACTTCCAGTTCCTTCAGGACCCTTTCTCGTGTAAAGGGACTTGTGTCCATTTCTGCACCATTCTCACCCCTTGTACTCCCTTTAGACCCATTACCCCCTCTTCCTCAGTAAAGACTGAGCAGAAATACCTGTTCAATATGTCAGCTTTACTGTTGTCATCCTCCACGCGCTCCCATCCTCCCTTCAGTCTCACTATCCCTCCCTTGTCCTTCTTTTTTCACTTATGTACCTGTAAAGGTTTTGTCCCCTTTAACCACTGATTTTGCAATGTGTTCTTCTGTCTGAGCTTTGGCTTCCCTTACTGACTTCCCTGCCTCCCTTGTTTCTCCTGGTACTTCTCCCTATCCCCTTCTGCCTGTGTCTTTTGTATTGCCAGAATATATATATATATATATATATATATATATATATATATATACTGTATATATAAAGCATCGCTAGGAGATAGGAAAAGATCCAGAAGTGGTGGAAATTAATATAGATCTTACATTGGGGGATTCTCTTGCAGCAGGCATTCACAGGTAGGATTTTGCCATCAAGCACTAGAATCACACAGAAACTTTTCTAGCTAGCAGTCTGCCACAGGGGGTCGCCCACCTCCGATGTCATGCACTGATGTCAGCCACTCTATATAAGTGGGCAGCCCCCAACGTCCTCCGCAGTTCTTTCTTGTCATTGACCTAACCATGTCAGATCTGCAAGGAAACCGCCGCTGCTTCAGTCACCGTATTTGCGCCACTGGCCTTTTTATTTCTCACCTTAGTTTTTCCCCATTCTTTGATGGCTTTTCTTTTTGTTTATGTCATCTTCTCCCTCTTCTTCGATGGAGCATAGCAACAAGTGTGCCTGTGGCCAGCAAATTCCTAAGAAGGATGGCCATTCAGCTTGCCTCTTCTGCCTAGGCCCGAATCATGATGAATTTTTGTGAATTCTGCCAGAGGTTCAATGCCACCACTACCCGCTGCCAGGGGACCCTCAAAGTGCACTTGTTCAAGCTGAAGGTCACCTCAATGGAGCAGGAACTGCAGACACATTCTTCACAGGCCTCCCAAGCCCTGTCTCAGGCTGCAGAGGCCCAGTCTTTGGCCTCCCAGGTCCAGTCCTCAGGTTTGGCTAAGGCCCAGCCCCAGGACAAATCTTCAGGGAAGGACAAGGTAAAACACATATCCCAGTCCTCATCTTCCTGCTCACGGTCGCCACACTCTCGCTCAACCATGTTGGGGTCCTCCTCCTCTGGGGGGTTAGCCATGCATCCCACCAATGCCCCTCTCCCTCAGGGCATACAGTCGTTCCTCCTCCCATCACCATCACTACCTCTGGCAGTGGAGCATCAGGCCAGGGATCTTCCCAGCCCGCTAAGCCCCTTCTGCTCAGGCCCTCTTTCTCAGATACAAAGCAGAGTGGCCCGGTTGGTGTTCCTACTGCTAATATGAATGTAATGGACGCAGGGGCGCCTTCATAACCCTTTCCGTCGCCCACCTCCCTGGTGTCGGACATCTCGCATAGGTCTGTGCCCCCAGTGGAGATAGGATTTTCGCCAACTCCCAGCCCTGGCTCAACCCCATCCAGGGCTCACCCTTCACTGGCCCCTGTGTCGCCTGCTCCACCGCAGGACCCTCTCTGCCATGCGCCTAATCTGTACTATATATAACCAGCGCCGTGTCCTGGCTACCCCATACCTATGCCAGGGGCTCCTCCGGGTTATGCCTACCAACATCTGTCGGGCCCAACATCAGACATGGTGGACATTCAGGGATTGGTGTCCTCCTTTGGGGGGTCCTACACTCGCAGGTGCTGATGCTGGCCCATCTGCCTCCCCCCAGGGACCCACCACAGGTGCCTACATCGCTTGCCCCCTAGTGTCCACCCCAAATGCCTCATAGGGCTTTCTCTCCTTCTCCCCCACCCAACGAAGAGGATGAATGCCACCCTGACCTGTTCCTTCCAGATTATGGGGAAAAAGGTGCCCCAGACGAAGTGGCAGGGGATTTGGGTTCCCCCTCTACCTCTTTGGGCTCCTCTGAAGGGGTCTTCACTGCCAAGGATGTTCCTCAGTCCCCCTACCCCCCCAGATGACCCCTCTTTTCTGGCAGTCATGTGCCACATTCAGGTGGTGATGGGCTTTGGCTCAGAGAAACAAAACCCTGAGCGTAAGCAGCTAGCTATTTACCTACATAAGCCTGATGTCCCACTACAGGTGATCCCCCTGCTGTTTGATGCATATAAGGATGTCTGTATGGCAGACTGGTGTTGGTCCCGTCTCCTCCCTGCCATGTCTTGCAAGGTGAACAGGCTTTATCATGCCCTCGAGAGCAGGCCTTTCCTGGAGAAGCAGGCACAAGCAGATTCAGTGTTCATTAATGCCACCCATGACCATTCCAAATGGCCTAAACATCTTAGCTTCCTTCCCCAGACAGAAAATCCCGCCACTTAGATCTGTTTGGCAAACGCATGTTTGCTTTCTCCACTTTGACCATCCAGGCCCTTAATTACCTGGACCACAATCTGCAATACCAGAACTCTCTGTGGGACAAGATCCAGGAGGTCATTCTCTCTCCCTGAGGGGGCCCAGGACCACCTCAAGAGAATAGCTGACATGGGTGACCACCTTCTTCATACCACTTACAACGCCATAGATGTGTCAGCTAGGGCTGCAGTAACCATTGTCTGCCTTCACTGCTATTCCTGGCTCAGGGTGCCTGGGTTCGCACAGGGTGTGCAGCAATCCATCCTTAACATCCCTCTCAGAGGCCCTCTGTTGTTTGGGGGTGATGTGGAGAATATTCTTACCAAGCTTCAGGTATCAGGAGGATCATTGATTGGTCCACTCCTTTATCATACACAATCTAGGCCTGCCCAGAAGCAGCTCTTTCGCGCCAACCCCCAACCAAGCCTGGCAGCAAGGGAGAACTCAGGGCAAATGCAAGCCCACTGCCCCTGTCCTGCACACCCCAGCTGCCTCTGCCAGCAAAATCCACAAAGGGGGACCTGCGGCCCCTCCTGCTTCCCCCTCTTGACTCCTTGCCCAACCCCCTCCCTCTAGCAGAGCAGGAGGTAGTGGTAGGGGGTCATTTCTCCCTTCACCTACCCAAGTGGAGGAAGATTACAATGACAGCTGAGTACTCCAAATAATCAAGCAGGATCACTCCCTGGAGTTACTGGAATGGCCTCCAGACAACTCTCTGTCTCTGTCTCACTACCCTCCAAACCACGTTCCTCTGATATGGGAAGAATCCATGCCATCCTGCACAAGCAGGCCATAGAGCCAGTTCGGTATCCCAAAAGGGATGGGGTACTACTCTCATTTCTTCCTATTCCAAAAGTGCATGGAGACCTAAGGCCCATCCTGGACCCCAGCTATCGAAACCTTTCCATTCAGTACAAGAAATTCAGAATGGTCACACTGCATAGGCTAACTCCCCTGTTACATCAGGGGGAATGGATTTGTTCCCTGGATATGCAGGATGTGTACCTTCACATCAAAATCTGCACTTCTCACAGACCCTTTCTATGCTTCCATTTCTAGGGAACCCACTCTCAGTTTCAGCCACTCCCCTTTGGCTTGTCTTCACCACCCAGGGTCTTTACTAAGTGTGTAGCACTGGTAGCAGCTGCCCTCAGGCGCCAGGGGTTTTATGTCTTTCCCTTGCTGGACAGTTGGCTCCTGGCAACCTCACCAGGGAGCACCTTCTGCTAACCCTCAAGCATACCTGCAGTCTTTTCCAGGACCTGGGGGTGACCATCAGTCAGGACATATCCTTCAAGTCTCCTTCCCAGTGCCTGCAGTACATTGGGGCAGCTCTTACCATAGTTAATCTTCACTATTCATTACTAATGGGTCTAGCCAAAGATCTGGACCCTGCTCAGGAAGATAGAGAGCACAGCCTCTTTAAATTTTTCAGAGCTGGAGGAGCCAACATCGAGCAGGCGCCACCCTTGAGGCTCAGCTGCTCAGGTGGTGCTCACAGGTTGGCCAGATCTGACGCTGACTTCTCCCAGCCCTTAATTCTTGTTTTCCCACTGTCAAGGAAGGACCTGCGAGGGAAGACTGCATTCAAGCTCTGTAGTTCGGTTCTACTAGGCCTCAGTAGTTCAGCAAACTTTCCTGGCATCATGTCCCATCTTCGGTACTGAAGTTTTTTTTTTCTTATTGTTGTTATCGCAGCATTGGTATTTTATTTCTTAGTGATTTTAATCCCTTTTGTGTTTATTTCCACACAAGGTAATGTCGGGGTCAGAGCGTAAATCAGGGTAGAAGCAAATGGGGTTGCCCCAATGCGTCTGTGCCCTCATGGCAACTCGATGACCGTGTCGGACCCCTACAACCATTGCTTTACCTGTCTGAGTCCCCTCCATATGACAGATGAGTGCGAAACCTGTTTTTCTATGGACCATCGTATGCTTGTTTTCCATGCGGCGAGGTTGGGGAGAGACCCCCCAACCTTTGGCAGGCATCAGTGCACTCGTGATGCCAAGATCAGGTCTCTGGGCTCCACCCCTGAGCCACCCAGGTTTTCTACTGGCCAGCGGGGATGGGACCCCCTCTGTTCCACAGCTTGCTGGAGCAAGGGGTCCCAGCGAGGAGTTGGTAGTCACCCCTCACTGTCTGGGGTCTCTTCAGAGACACAGACAACCCCCAGTGTAGTGCCTCAGCTATATGCTGGGTCTGCTTCAGTGGTCCCTTCAGTGTCATGGGCCGATGCTGCCTCTGCTCCTAGTGCCATCTCTGGCACCAGTGAGCATGGCCGCGGCGCCCACATGCCCTGGCTCCCCTTCGACACCGCTCTCGGTGCCATAGGGCTGAGAATCCAGGGGGTTTCCAGGTTAGAGATTTCCCTGATCTCATCCTCCACCTTGGAGGATGAGGATCGGGATGGTTCTGACTGGTTGCCATACTTCAAGAAGCCTTCAGATTCTGGTCTAGTCTCTCCGAGGCCTTCTGAGAATCTTTGACCTGCGGCATTTTCGGGTGGTGCTGCTAGCAGCACCACCACTCTGGAGCCTTCCGGCACTGTCTCCAGTGCCAGGGGTTCTATTGGAGTCCCTTCTGGTGCTCCGGAGAGTGGCGGTGCCATGGCCAGCGCTGTCTCAGTTTCCTCTGCCGCAGCCAGTGCCGATTTGGGAGGAAGCACCATCCTCTATTTCAGGTCTACTCCTATTTTGGTGTGGATCCCAGTTGAGGAGGGTGGTGCACAGGGGAGCCCCACGGTCACTCCTGTGGTGACTGGGGCTCCTCCTTCCTTGTCTTTCAGCCAGCATTCTTCCAGCAGGCTTCTCCTGAGGTGCAGGTCTCTTTCCTCTGGGTCAGGAGTTGGCAGGACTAGTACTGGGCAGCGGCCTCCTCAGGGAGCCCTTCAGGGCCCCGGGAGGAGCCGTAGCATGGACACATTGCTGTCTTATTATGCTTTGGGAGATGGTCCTGCAGTTAATGGGGACAGAGGCCCTTCCATTGGACTCTGCATGGCTCCAGTCTCCCCACCTGTGGGTTTCCCCCTCAAGGACAACACCTGGTCCACCCCTTGTTGGTTGGGCACACTGAGGTGGATGGAACGGGCAGCCCCCAACTATGGGAGGGGTCCCTTGCACAATTCCACAATTGTTGCAGAGAATCTTCCCTGGTTCATCAGGCTGTCCCTTCTTCTGTTCCTCTGCCTTCTCCTCCTCCTCCCCCTCTTCCTGGCCTCTTTGGCCCGAGGGCCCCTTGACTTGGGAACAATTCAGGGGTTCAACAGCTGCATTTCCCTGCTGTCTCAGGGCACTCCACTCAGTCATTTTTAGACCTCAGACCCCTGCTCCATCTGCCTCTGAATCGAGCTCCTCTGAGTCTTTGACTTCTTCCACAGAGGAAGAAGATGCCTCCCTCCACTACTCTGCTGACGCAGACTTCATGCCCTACCAGTGCTTCCTTACAGAGATGTTGGAGGAGCTCCATGTCTCCCATTTTGTCAGACATAATCCAGGCCATGTGACAGTCATTCCTGGGGGATTACAGCACTGACCTTCTGGTCATACCTCCCTGACCATCGCTGTTTTGTGGAGGCCTCACACGTCATCTGGCAATGTCCCGCTGCCCCAGCTCCTGCCCCTAGGGACTGTATGCACAGGTATTGCACTGCAATGGAGTCTCCAGGTGCCATGCCCCCACCTCACTTCAAGAGTGGAGCTCCTTGACACCCCATCCGGGCATCGTCGCCCTCATCGTGACCACCGCCTGGGCACTGACTTGGCTGAGCTTGACCAATGGGGAGAAGGGTGTTCTCTTCGGCATGCCTTCCGTTGTGGATAGCTGCTCATCAGGCACACTAGGTGGCCTGTGCTAGGCATATCTGGACTCTGCTGGGCCAGTTCCTTGCGGCCATGCCTGATAGTGAGGAAACCCAACAAGCCATTTGCCTCACTACGCAGGGCCTGGAGCTAGCAAGACACCTCTCAAGGGCAGTGTATGATGACAACAAAGGTAGCTTCCAGGCTGGTGGTAACTTCCGTCTGCATTAGGCCGACTGCATGGCTTTGCCTATCAAGGTTGCCACCCTTTCAGTTCTCTGTCCTCTCAGTTGTTTGTTTCATTCATCCCGGGTAAAGAGGATGCCCCTATTTCTAAGCCATGTCTGTCCAAATGGTTGGCCAGCTGCACTATTTTCTGTTACCACAAGTACAGTAAAGAGCTTCCTAGTGTTGTCCTTGGCCATTCCACCAGTGGGATGGCTGCCTCGGTAGCCTGTTTCCATAATGTATCTACCACAGAAATCTGAGCTGCAGTTATCTGAAGTTCAATTCACACTTTTACTAAGCACTACAGTCTAGACATTGTCTATAGGTGTCAAGCCAATTTTGGTCTGGCTGTCCTGCAGGGCCCTCTTTCTTAAGCCATTTTTCGTCTGCCCATTTATGTAATGCTGTCAGTTTTTGGGAACTGCTTGCTACTTAGCCTATCTGTGATGTCCTGCTGCAAGAGATTACCTCTATGTTATTACAGTTATGTAAGAACTTACCATAACAGTAGATCTTCAAGGGGATCTCTTGCAGCAGACCTTACTTTTCCCTCCTTCCTTCCCTCTGAGCCTGTTTTTCTTGCTTACATTTCTTCTCTAGGAGAAGACCTTTGGCCTTCTGTCTTTTTCTTTCCTTTTTTCTAGAGCCTCGGGTTCCTCCTCGGTTCCCTTAACCTGGTGTACTGGGATGTCTGGTGGGAGAACTGGGGAGGAAGTGGGAGGCCACCCACCTACATAGAGTGGCTGATGTCAGTGCATGACATCGGTGGCGGGCGACCACCTGTGGTAGACTGCTAACTACAAAAGTTTCCATGTGGTCCTAGTGCATGATGGCAAAGTCCTACCTGTGATGGTCTGCTGCAAGAAATTCCCTCAAAGGTCCAGCCCAGTGGCATGGAGGGTTGAGGCGCTGGACACCATACTTCACGCCACGCTGTTGACCCCGGGTTCGGGAATGAGCTCAGGCCAGCGGGATCAGCAGGGGTAAGAGAGGATTGAGAATCCGGAGGACTGCTCTCCTCTCTCAGGGGTGAGGGAGACCTGTCGTCCCGCTTGCTGACTGCCCTCTGGCAGAGGCTGGAGAGCAGTACAGGTCTGGAGACACGTACCAACATCACTATGTCAGTAGGAGCAGGGGGACAAGAGGAAAAGTGGAAAAACAGAGCCTAACTGGTTCCGTGATGGCTTCTGCATCTGCTGGGGTCAGGCCTGTCATCTGGATTGGGTCTCTGGGGCGGGTGGGAAGGCCGGTGTCCTCCTCCCTGACCCCACCGCAGGGGACAATCTGCACAAGATATGCTGGGCCTAGCAATACAGGGCTGTAGAAAGAGCCAGAGAGTGAGTCTCTCCATTGGGAGAGACTGCAGCCACCTGCCAGGGCTCCTAGGAGAGATAAATAAATTATGGAAAAATAAAAAGAAATCTCCTTGAAGATCTATTGTTACGGTAAGTTCTTACATAACTGTACTTTCTTTAAACGTAATTATTTAATCACAAAGGACACTTTTGGATAACTTTTTTTTATTCATGTTCTGCTGTGCCACATGGAACTTGGTGTTTGCATTACGCTCACCACTTGCTGAACTCCATTTACTGTTGGCAGTATCACCAGTTGACATAAATGATTTGTCAATATTTATTACTTTTTCTATTATTGCTGTAGTATGTAACATAGAAACATAGAATTTGATAGCCGATAAGGACCGCTTGGCCCACCTAATCTGCCCATTTTCCTACCTAACAGATAAGCTGCAGATCCTAGTTAACCAACAACTTACTTCCTCCTACCCCCACTAGGACTGCCTTATGTCTGTCCCATGCATTCTTGAATTCCCCCACTGTTCTTGACTCCATGACCTCCTCAGGGAGGCTGTTCCATGCATCCACAACCCTCTCCGTGAAAAATACATCCTCACATTACCTCTGAGCCGTCCCCTCTATCTTCAAATTGTGACCCCTTGTTCTTGACCATCTCTTTTTCTGAAAGATACTATCCTCTTGGACTTTGTTGATTCCCTTGAGGTACTTGAAAGTTTCTATCATGTCCCCTCTCTCCCTTCTTTCCTCAAGGGTATACATATTAAGCTTCTTTAGTATTTCTTCATATGTCTTCTGGTGCAGACACTGCACCATTTTGGTTGCCCTCCTCTGGACAGCCTCCACTCTGTCTATGTCTTTGCAGAGATGGGGTCTCCAGAACTGCACACAGTACTCCAGATGGGGTCTCACCAACTGTCTGTATAGAGGGATAACGACTTCTTGTTTTCTACTATTGATGCCTCTCCCCTATGCATCCCAGTATCCCCCCCAGCCTTCCTTACTGCCTTCTCACATTGCTTGCCCACCTTTAGGTCATCTGATATAATTACCCCCAGATACCTTTCCATTTTTACTGTTGTCAGTATCTCACCCCACATTGTGTACTCTTCCCCTGGGTTTTTGTTTCCCAGGTGCATTACCTTGCCCTTCTTTGCATTGAATCTGAGCTGCCATACATTTGACCATTCTTCTAACTTTGCCAAGTCCCTTCTCATTCTTTCCACTCCATCTTGTGTATCAACCCTGTTGCAGATCTTTGTGTCGTCTGCAAAGACACATACTTTTCCTTCTAGTTCCTCTGCAATGTCACTTACAAAGCCATTAAAAAGGACCGGTCCCAGTACTGAACCCTGTGGTACCCTGCTAGTAACCCTCCTTTCTTTACTGTGGACTCCGTTTACTACTACCTTTTTGCATCCTGTTGTCTAGCCAGTTTTTTTATCCAGGCTACCACCTTGGGACCCACTACAAGGCTGGTTAACTTGTTTATTAATCTTTTGAGTAGGACTGTATCAAATTCCTTGCTAAAATCTAGGTAGGCCATGTCCACAGCCCCTACTACTTTGGTCACCCAGTCAAAGAAATCTATTAGATTCGTCTGACACGACCTTCCTTCATGAATCCATGCTGCCTTGGGTCCTGTGCCCCACTGGCCTCTAAGTACTCAACAGTTCTTTCCTTCAGAAGTGATTCCATCATTTCCTAAGTAGTATTTTATCACATAGATTATATTTAGAAAACATTTCTGAACTTAAGCAGTTGTTTGTGTCTTGTGTTACATTAGCAACTTATGTTTGGTGCCCACTGTTAAATTAAATAATTTTATCTTGAGGGGAGTTTTTAAGGAATCATTTGCAGTACAGACCCTCATATGTTTGAGGGTATTTAAAAGTGATTCTTGTACACACAGCTGGTCTCCTGGTACTTCGTTGTCTGACGGACTACAGTCCCGTGACCTGGGCCTACTTCCTGGTTTGGGAGTATAAATTGCAGGCTTGAGTGAGTGGACGTTGTTAAACTGCACAGCAATACTGTGAGACAGCCTAGTGTTGAGACTGCATGCTGTGCAGTAGAGGAACCACTCATTTTTTGTTTTCACATTGTTTTGCCTATATTCCTGGAACGCTAGCTGGGGTTGCTAGGCAACAGTCTATACTAACTAGAGGAAGGAGCAGAGCGCTTGCAAGGTGCTGCAAATAATTTTATCTTGAGGGGAGTTTTTAAGCATAAGTTTGCAGTACAGAGCCTTGTATGTTTGAGGGTATTTAAAAGTAATTCTTGTACACACAGCTGGTCTCCCGGTACTCCATTGTCTGACGGACTACAGTCCCGTGACCTGGGCCTACTTCCTGGTTTGGGGAGTATAAATTGCAGGGCTTGAGCAAGCTCGTGCAGACGAGCACGCAGAGATGCATGCAGAGACATGTGCATTTGGTATGTGTCTTGCGTGTCCTGTGTGTCCAGCGTGTAGACACAATATATGGTTGAAAATGAGACAAGTAGGTAACCCCCATTCATATATTTGCTTATTGAAAAATAACAGTGTTAGTTTGTATTTGAGTTTGTGAGTATCCAAAGCCCAGCAGCTTAAATTGAGCCTTATAATCCTTCAGAGGACTTTCCTGTGATTCTTAGTAATAATGGTATCATAACAAAATGTAAAAGTTGTCTTATGTATGCAACAAATATAATGGACACTCAATCTGACAACTTTATTTGTTCCAAATGTAAGGAGCTAGGAGCATTATTAAGAGAGGTTAATAGTTTGAGGCAAATACATAACAAGAATGCACATAAAAGTAATAATAATATCCCAAAGGACAAGAGAAAGAGGGGAGAACTGGAGGAAACAGAAGTAAGGGTGGAAGTGGATGATGGTGTACTTCCAGAAACAAGCAATATGACAATTGAAGACCAGGAATGGTCATTTGTAGATTGACTACCGAGGAAGAGAGGTTGTAGAGCCATTGCTCAATCAGAAATTAAACTACAGAATGAATTTACCCCATTACAGGATAAAAATTATGACTGTGAGCATAGGAGCTGACTCCATGGGTGCTTGGGTGCTCAAGCACCCACAAAGTTGACTTAAGCACCCTCAATTTTTCGAGGGCAGCCTGCAAAAAAAGATTACTCGGGAACCTGGTCACAGGAAAATTACTATCTTCTGGCAATGAGCACCCGCAAAGATTCCTGAAAGTTGGCATTCCTGACTGTGAGATGAAATGTTTAGTGATAGGGGACTCATTATTATGACGAAAGGATACACAAATATGTGTAGAAGATAAAACTAGTAGAGAAGTAAATTATCTGCCAGGGACTAGAATTAAGGATATTATGAATACAGTACCCAAAATTATGGAGGAACGACCGAGTACACAGACAGTTGTGGTCCATGCCAGAATCAACAATATAGGCAAAGATCATGAAAAGACATAGTAGAAGAGATAATACAACTCATTGACATTATTAAGAGTCACGGGCAAACACCAGTAATATCAGGACTTTACCTTTGCTAAAATGTCATCCTGAAAAATAAAATTATACAAAGGATAAATATTAGAATCAAAAACAAATGTTCTGAGTGACAAGTCACTTTTATAGATAATTGGGGTACATTTTTTAATAACAAGGCATCTTACGTGGGGATGGTTTACATCTCAGTAAATTGGGGACTAAACTTCTGGCAAATTCAATTAAGCAAGAGTTGAATTTAAACTAACGCAGTCTTGGGGTATGGTAGTAAAGAAGGGTATTAATGTTGTAGTACCCCCAGGCACATCAATGACTAAGACCGTAAAAAAGATAACGCATAAAAAAAATAATAATAATAATAATGAAAGTGTAATATTAAATTGTTATATGGCCAATACCAGGAGTTTACAGAATAAAATGGAAGAACTAAGATCCACAATAAATATTGAGGAGAAGAAGATACATATGATCTTTATCACAAAAACATGGTGGACTGAGAGGGATATATAGGGTAGGGATACTGAAGGATACCAATTATATAGTCTTGACAGAAACATCAAAAAGGGGTGAGGAGTAGCTGCATATATTTCCATTAGTATCAGGACATTAGACATATCACATAAAATTAGAGAGAAAGCTTCACCAACGGAATCCATTTGGTTGCAAATTGAGACTGGAAAACATCTAATACTAATACAGCCCTGGTCTTTGTTATCTTCCTCCAGATACTAGCCTTGAGGTATCAGATTTAATTGCTGTGGAACTGGAACAAGCCTATGAATTAGGATAGGTAATTTTGTAGGAGACTTAAATTATGCAGATATAAATTGGGTAAGCAAATCTGCAACCTCTCAAGCAGGACAGAATTTTGTGACATTAACACAGATATTATCTCTGCATCAACATGTTAAAGATCCAAGAAGGAAGAATATCCTGATATTGTTTTGACTAATGAAAATATTAAAATTTTGATTGTTTTACAAATGCATCGTTGAGCAATAGTGATCATAATATTATTTACTATAGTATTAAATGGGAATATTCAGTAGTAAAAGGTGCAGGACTATTTATAATTTCCATAAGGCAAATAAAGAGAATATACAACAACAACTTGCTACCATCTCATGGAAATGTATGTTGGCTAGAAATCAACAAATGAAATGGGAAATTATAAAAATGAGATTATGAATGTATGTAATATATATATAACAAAAACAAATAAATATGATAAAGGGATAAAGCCACGCTGGCTAACTAATAAAATTAAAAGATGTTAAAAGGAAAAAGAAGATTATATAGATAATACATAAATCTGAAATGGATACTAATTGGTCCAAATTTAAGCAATATCAAAAGAAGTATAAATATTCTATAAAAAAAAGCAAAGGTCAAAATGGAATACAAACTTGCTAGCACAGCAAACAGAAATAACATTAATCAACTATACAGTTATGTAAATTCATTAAGGGGAAATAATAATGGTATTTCTAATATTACACGAAAATAAACAAATAGAAGATCCCCAAGAAATAGCTACCATATTTAATAATTATTTTGGATCAGTGTTTTCAATTTAATAAAGGATATGCAGATAATATCCCAGTGGAAAACATTTGCACATACTATAGAAATTACACCTAAGATTGTAGCTGATAAGATCAAAACTTTAAAAAAATTCCACTTCGGCAGGTCCAGATGAAATCTCAGCTAAAATACATAAATTATTAGTCCCAGAGATAACAGAACCTTTAACAATACTATATGAGAAATCACTTTCAGAACAAACTGTGCCTCTTGATTGATTAAATGCAATTGTGGTACCTATTTATATGAAGGAAAATAAAATTGATTGCACCAATTATAGACCTATAAGTTTGACAACTGTAATCGGTAAGGTTATTGAATTGATAATTAAAGATAATTTATATAACCATATAAAGAACCAGGGTCTCTTGGATCAATCTCACCATGGCTTTACTCAGGGTAGATCTTGTGTTAGTAACCAACTTTGTTTCTTTGAAAAAGTTTCTAAGGCTTTGGATCAGGGACAATCAGTTGATTGCATTTTCTTGGACTTATCAAAAGCTTTTGATAAAGTATCACATAAAGAAATAATTGAAACTTTAATAAATTTGGAAATAGATCACAGATTAGTTGGCTGGGTACAGTCCTGGCTTACACAGAGGACTCAATGTGTAAGCATAAATGGATATAAATCAAGGATAATAAAAGTGACGAGTGGAGTCCTGCAGGGGTCTGTATTGGGATCCTTGTTACTCCAATTATTTATATCAAAATTAGGTCAAGGAACTGATATGTGGATCAGCAAATATGCTGATGACACTAAAGTTGTGTGGATTGCCAATTCTGTTTCTGATCAAAATTTATTTATTTATTTATTTATTTATTGAATTTTGATGACCAAATAGGCACACTGGGCCCTGGAGGTCTCTTTTTCAGGGGTGATCCAGGAGTTACAGGACAAAAACATGGTAAACAGTAGTACAGATACAAGTTTTTGGCATGCGACATTCTTACATGGATAAATCACAAACAGCTTTAAATGTAATAGCAGAGGATGCAGAGAAACTAGGCATGTGCTTCAACATCGAGAAATGCTCAGTAGTGCATTTTGGTAGGCATAACATGGAGGTAAATTATCATCTAAAAAACATTGTTCTCAGAAAAACAACAGAGGAAAGAGACTTAGGAGTTATCATATCAAACAAATTAACATACGACAAGCGCTGTCAAACTCAGGCTATTAAAGCCAACAAAGTACTTTGGACAATTAGAAGAAATTTTAAAAGCAGGGAGGCAAGAGTGATCATGCCTCTACACAGAGCTTATGTAAGACCAGTATTGGATTTTGGTTACCATTATGAGAATCACCTAAAGGAAATAATAGAAACATAGTTGAAAAAGTACAAAGAAAATTACTAAATTAATTTATGAATGTAGAGATCTGAGTTATGAAAGTAGGTTGTCAAAATTAAATTTAATGTCTCTTCATTTGAGATGAATTAGGACAGATATGATGTTATGCTATAGTCTTTTGCAGGATTCCACTTGATATATGTAACCCCCCTGTTACCCAGGGTTACAAGAATCCCAGTAAGACCTAGTGGTAGGTAGGGAAGGCAGCTTGTGAAACTCCAGTTAAATGGATTTCACACTGTCTCACTCTGTTCTCAGTCTCAGCTGAGACTGAGGGATGACATCATTTTAGAACTGTCGCAGCTGCATAAGCCACACTGGAATGTTGCAGTTGGAGGTTAGAGTAGAACACTGGGAAATTTTAAGTCAGTTCTGTTGCAGTCTGTATTAGAGGAAGAAGGTGCTCTGCTGCAAGCAGGCCCTCAGAGCTCTAAGCTCTGTCAAAGAGCTATTTTTTTAAATAGGTGTGTATTCTCACCTGAAGAGGAACACAAGAAGAGCACAGTGAAGTGGTAGAGACCACTTTCAGTGGTTCAGGGTCCCATCCCTGCATGGATGGGGAGGAAGAAATCAGCCTGCTTCCAGGTGCAACCCCATGGTCCGGCATAGGGAAAAAGAAGCTGCCTGAGTTAAGTTCGAGCTGAGGCACCAGAAGTTCTGGACGAGATTTCTTTGAGGATGAAACGCCTGTGGGGCATCTTCAACCAAGGGGGTTCACTGCTAAACGGCCAATGTGTTTTCACCTGAAACAAGATAAACTAAAGTGACTGTTATCTGGGGTCAGGAAAAGACAGCCAAGTACAGTTTGGAAGATGTGGAGATTGGACTGCTTAACTCTGGGGGGGGGTCTAGAGTAATGAACGCAGCCACTTATTAAGTATGTTCAAGTTCAGCACAAATGGGATGTAAAGACAGTAGACTGAATATGAATACATTTAAAAAGAATCTACATAACAAAGTGTTTTCAAGGATGAGGTGTTACAGTCCAGAGAAATGGCCAGATATGAATTATGGGAGCGAGAGGTGGGAGACCCCCCCCCCCATCAGTAGTAACCAAATTCACCTCTATGGATTTGCTTTGGGACACCTGTTGCTTTCTCTCAGGTACTTGGCCAGTGCCTGAGGAAAGTACCCAGATGTAGGATTAATGAGGAAGATTCCCTGAAGGAGTCAGAAGTGCTCATAGGGGATTAGGGAGCCACCAGTAAATGTTTCCATGCTATATGGAAAGTGACCAAGTGGCTGGCAAGGGAGCTGATCCAGGAAAAACCCAGAGCAGCGTACAAGTTTGGGCTGTGTGCCCAGTGTGTTTCAGAGCCTGAGGGCTAAAGTGAAGAGGATGTGTTCTGATCTCCATAAATCTGCATTACCAGTAGTGTAGCCCCGTGGGGGTACATCTATGCTTTGTTTATTCTGTTGGATGTGAATAAAAGCCACACTTTAGAATCCCACTTCTGATATTGGACATTACAGTTATTGCTTCCTTTGTCCAGAGTTACTTGGATGCCCCTGTTGCAGAGTAACCAAACCCAGCCAATGTGCCAAGTGACATAGTCCTCCCAGAATCCAGCCCACCTGGTATTGCTGTCAAGATGTAAATGACATACCTGGGTGGGGGTTACATATACAGAATTAGATTTTAATTTTAAAAACCATGACAAAGGTACTAGGGGACATCATTCGCGAATTAAAAAATAATAGGTTCTGAACTGAAAATAGGAGAACGTTTTTCACACAGAGAGTAATAAATCCATGGAATGCATTACCTATGCAAGTTGTCAGTAGTAGTAATAAATAAGAGTTTAAATGAAATTGATTGTCACATACAAAACGTACATTACTTGAAGTATTACAATTAACTTAAAGGAGCACATATGGGCCAAAGAATCCTTTCTTAGCACCTCAAACCTTAGTATGAACCTTAGTAGTATTAACAACTGTGAAATTATTTTTCAGGCATTTCTAAGTGAGTTATCTCACAACACATTATTTTTTCACTGTTGGCTCACAGCATCTTGAAATAATAAAATAAA
Organism: Neoceratodus forsteri; assembly: GCA_016271365.2. Classification (NCBI taxonomy): domain Eukaryota; kingdom Metazoa; phylum Chordata; order Ceratodontiformes; family Ceratodontidae; genus Neoceratodus; species Neoceratodus forsteri. The sequence continues at coordinate 1,115,016,830 of CM028130.1, forward strand.
CTGATCTGCTATAGATTTCAGAATTGAACATTTATATCACACTGTGGTACGCCATTTTCAAGACATACCCTGTTATTGATTTCTTCTTTCATTTTTTTTCAGCCCTGCACCAAGACAGAGTTTGAAACATAAGAAACACTTCTGTCTGGTGGTTCGTTGTTGGCTGGACTATACTACTGTGCACCAGTGCTGTCTCTGCCTACTTCACCATGCTCTACGGGTTCAAATATGGCAGGGAAAATGCCATCAAGTGGATGATCTCCATGGCACTTTCCCTCTTCCAGAGTATCTTTATCCTACAACCCTTGAAGGTAAATCTCTGTCCCTATAAACATCAGATTACCACACAATACCTCCCTCAAAAAAAAAAAAGAAATTCCTATGCAAACTGTATTTTAAGTGTAACAAAGGACCTATAAATCTTGCTCATCAGCCATTGCAGGGCTCACCAGGAGCAAATATAGGTATAGGGCCTGAACAGCTGTATATCATCTGGAGAAGGACAGGAAGAGGTCAGTAACTATCTAGTAGAGGATTGCAAAAATGATCCAGGGACTGCAGGGTAAGACATATCAGAAAAGATTTGGCATTCTGTAGGGTGGACGCCACAGAGTTATCTAAGTTAAGGAACAGCAAAAATAACGGGGCATAATTTTAAGCTACCAGGATGGGGGTTCAAAATGGAAGACAGAAAGAAATTCTACATTGAGTGGATGGAGGACAGATGGAACAATATACCCAGTGATGTGATCAATGCTAGAAATACCTTTGGGTTTAAAACCCAATGAAACATTTTCAGTCAGTAATTAGGACCACTACAAAATTCCTGTGCCACTCTGGCAGGACAGGACCTTCTGGAGGAAGCACCCGCACTAGTGATCAAGAGGAATGAGGGGACCTTCGCAGTGGAGACCCCAAGGAAGGTGGTAAAGGACCCCATAGGAGGAGGAAGCAACTTCTGGTGGGAGACTCAATTGTGAGGGGAATAGAATTGGGAATAGGAAAGGGGGGAGAGGCAGGTTAGGTGCCTACCTGGCGCCATGGCCCTGAGGGATGGGAAGCAAACCTGTGGATCACTAGGGCAGTAGGACAGGAGGAGAGTTGGATGTCATTGTTCAACTGGGGACCAATGACCTGCTAGGGATGGGGTGGAAGTTCAGGGGAGTTTAGGAGCTGTGGAGAAGTCTTAGGTAACTGGCTCAGTGGCTTTTGCTGAGGTGCTGCCTGTCTACAACAGGGAATAGGAGAGGGAACTCCACACCAGGAGTTTCAACTCATGACTAAAGGAATGGTGCAGAGAGGAAGGGTTCAGCTACATTGGGGACTAGTGACCCACCCAGGAGTCTAAGGGCCTACACAGGAGTGATGGCCTGCATCCATCCAGGAGGGGAACCGCAGTCCTCAGTGGATGGTTTAAATGTTACTTCGATGAACATTTAAACTAGCCAAGGGGGGGTAGTAGAAGGAATCAGAGAGTCAGAAACTGCTTTCCACCACAAGCTGAAGTAGAGAGTAAGGAGAACCTGAGGGAGAGGAATCTCCCAGGGTACAAACTAATAAAGGAGGAAAGTGGTAAAGATAAAGGAGAAGGAACAGAAGCATTAACAAAGAGAGGTTGAAGGAGGAAGGGGAAAAAGGAACGGAGGGCAACAAACAGAGTGGAATCAGAATCTGAAAGGCCAGGTATGCAAATGCTAGAAGTCTAAGAAATATGATTCTGGACCTAGAGGCCATCATAGCAGAGGCAGACCTGGATATTGTGTACACTATTGAGTCACAGTGCACTGAAAACCATGTCTGGGATATGGCCATCGGTCACATACTCAGTAGAAGGACCATAGGGAAGGCATGAAGGAGGTGTGTGTTTTATATGAGGGAAAGCATAAAAGTCACAGAGATACAGGGAATAGAGGAGGAGGCAGAGGTACTGTGAGTCTTCCTGGAGATGGGAAATGGAGCCACTGTTTGCACTGGAGTGATCACAGACCTCCAGAACAGAGGAGGAATTAGATAAGGTACTGTTGGAAGCCACTGGCAGATGGCAGAAAGGAGAAGGTGCTACTGATGGGGACTTCAACCTGCCAGATGTGGATTGGAGCCTCCATCAGTGCCTTCAACTAGAAGCAGGCACATGCTGGACTCTGCAAGGCATTCCTCAGGCAACTAGTTAGTGAACCCACCCATGATGGAGCAATACTGACCTGGTACTCACTAACAGGGACAGTGTGCAGATGCCCTTAGGAAGAAAAAAGGGAGGAAGTCAACAATGTCATGTTGGGAGGATGCAATGCAGTTGTTGTCACAGCAGTCTTCCAAGAGACATTCTGGAGGCTGCAGTGCTGCCCTATCAGCATGTACCTCCTGGGCTGACAGCTGAGGTTGTTTGTCTCCAGGCGGAGTTGGCTAGATTCGGGAGACCTCCCCTCCCCAAGGACCACCAATGCCAACCCCACTGCCTCAAAGGATGCCAGTAAAGAGGGTCTGCTGGACAACGGTGGTCTCAGGAAGGGTGAGGGAGGTTGGACAGAGGCACATACCACCTCTGATTCCACTCCATAACTCCTAAGCCATTCTGGCTGAGCAAGGCTATCCTGTGGGGACACCCGCAGTGGTAGACAAGGTGGATGCAGGGAACCTCCATAGTGGAGCCCCCATGGGGGAGGCAAGGGACCCAAGAGGAGAAGAAAGCAACTCCTAGGTGGGGACTCTATTATTAGGGGGATAGAACTGGGGGTGTGTAAGGGAGGGGGGAGAGAGAGAGAGAAATAGAGAGGTAAGGTGCCTACCCAGCACCTCAGCTTGGAGGGATAGGAGGCACATCCTGAGGATCATGGGGGCAACAGAACAGGATGGGGAGCTAGACATTATTGTCCACCTAGGGACAAATGAACTGGCTGACAGTGAGGTTGGGACAGTGCAGAAGGAGTTCATGGAGTTGGGGAGGATTCTTAGACAGGTGGCACGCATGGTAACCTTCCCAAAAGTGCTACCTCTCTACGGCATGGGAGAAGCCAGGATGCTCCACACTGGGGGATTCAATGAATGTCTGAAGAACTGGTGTAGAGTTGAGGGTTTGGGCTTCACTGGGGACTGGGGGGCCCACCTGGAGAGATGTGGGCTTGTATGTGAGGGATGGTCTGCATCTGTCCGAGGAGGGGACCAGGATCCTGAGTGAAAGGTTTAAATGTTTAATTCACAGACATTTAAACTAGCCAATGGGAGAGATGGAATTATGCAGGAAAAACTCAGACTGCCCCCCCAACAGGTCACGGTAGAACACAAAGGATACTAAGGACATGGAAACACAAAGGACTGAAACAAGGGATAATGTCAGGGGACACAAGGAAGGGATGGGATGGGATCAGAGCAAATAGGGGCAAAGCCATCAAAACATGGAGGGCTGCATAAAATGCCCACAGCCTGGGTAACAAGATTTCTGACCTGGTGGCATTCATGGCAGAGGGAGACCTAGATATTGTGGCAATCACTGAAACATGGTATACAGAAAGCCAAGACTGGGACATTAATATACCTGGGCACACAGTCTACAGGAAATACAGGGAGGGCAAAAGTGGAGGAGGGGTAGCGATCTACATCAAGGAAGGGATCCAGGCAACTGAGATAAGGGGAAAGCAGGGAAGAGAGGAGAGGAGGCACTGTGGGTAACACTGGAGTCAGGAAATGGCACCACTATCCACACAAGGGTTATCTACAGACCCCCACCCAAGGGGAGGAATCAGATAGGGTAATGCAAGATAGCATCCTTAAAATGGCAGAGAAAGGAGAGGTATTGTTCACAGGGGACCTAAATATACCTGATGTTAACTGGAGGACCTGTGCTGCAGCTACATGCAGGAGCAAAGTCATTCTGAATGCCCTGCAAGGGGCATGCCTCACGCAGCTTGTGGGGGAACCCACCCATAAGGGGGTGATATGGGACACAAATGGAGACAGAATAATGGATGTATCAGTGGGCAGCCATCTGGGGTCTAGTGACCACCATACAGTATGGTTTAGGGTAAAGACAGTAGAAATCAAGCCACACTAAAGCCAGAGTCCTTGACTTCAAGATGACTGACTTTACTAAAATGGGTGAATGCCTCAAGAAAACATTGGCAAAGGGTGAGGAAGGGGGGAGTAGAGGTACAGTGGGAGAACCTCAAGAGAGCCAAAACAGAGGCAACAAGCCTTGTGTGAAGCTCGTGAGCAAAGCTAGAAGAAAAAGAAACCATTATGGTTTTCAAAAGAAGGGCAGGAAGGTTAGAGAGAAAAAGTGGCATTCAGGAAATACAAGGAAACGTGAAAGGAGGAAACACAAGGAACTGTAACAGGCAAAGCAGAGGGAGGTGGGTAAAGCAGTCAGAAGTGCAGAGGCAAAAACAAAGGAAAGGATAGCCCAGGCAGTGAAGGAGGGGAACAAAACCTTCTTCAGGTATATAAGGGAAAGAAGAAAGGCCAAGGAAGGGAGGGATGGAGAGGCTTAGTAAAGGAGAGGGAAGTGGGCAGAGGGGGACCTGGAGAAGACTGAGATACTGAATGAATACTTTTGCACAGTATTCACAATAGAAGGGGAGGAAGATGGACCGATATTAGCGAGTAGACACAGACAGTAAAGAGGAGTGGACACCAGTCCATTCACAAAGGAGAGAGTTCTAAAAGAACTCTTGAAACTGAAGGTGGATAAGGCAATGGGGCCAGATGGGATACATCCCAGAATACTAAAAGAGCTCAGAGAGTTGATACTGTCACCACTGACAGCCCTATTCAACAAATCATTGGAGGAGGGAATAGCACTGGAGGAGGGCAAACGTGATACCCCTTCACAGGAGTGGGAGCAAGGTAGAAACAGGTAACTATAGACTGGTCAGTTTTACTTCAGTGGTGGGAAAGATGATGGAATCACTGATAAAGGAACGGATTGTAGAATTTCTAGAAGTCAGCAGAACCCCAGAAGCAGAGCACAGGACCCAAGGCAACAAGGATTCACAACAGGAAAATCGTCTCAAGCAAATCTGATAGATTTCTTTGACTGGGTAAGAAGGGAGGTAGATCAGGGAGGGGCGGTGGACATGGCCTATCTAGATTTTAGCAAGACATTTGACACAGTCCTCATGCAAGAGGTTAGTAAACAAGTTGGGCAATCTGGGAGTAGGTCCCAAGGTGGTAAACTGGGTCAGAAATTGGCTTAGCAACAGGACTTAGAGGGTGGTGGTAAACTGAGTTCAATCTGAAGAAAGGGATAACCAGTAGGGTGCCACAGAGTTCAGTTCTTGGGCTAGTCCTCTTTAGTGTCTTTATTAGCAACTTGGCAGATGGACTTGAAGGAAAAGTATGCCTCTTTGCAGATGACACCAAGATCTGCAATTGGATTGACACTCCAGAGGGTGGAGCAAATAAGAGAGACTTGGGACGTTGAAGGAGTGGTCAAGAGTATGGCAGCTCGGATTTAATGCCAAGATGTGCAAAATCAAGCACTTGGGGTCAAAAACCCAGGGGAAGAATACACAATGGGGGAGGTACTATCAACAACCAAAATGGAAAGGGACCTTCGGGGTAGTCATAACAAATTATCTAAAAGTAGTCAAACAATGTGAGAAGGCAGTGAGGAAATCCGGTGGAATGCTGGTGTGCAGAGGGAGAGGTATCACCAGTAGAAAAGAGAAGGTGATGATGCTGCTGTACAGACAGTTGGTGAGGCTTCATTTAGAATACTGCGTGCAGTTCTGGAGACCTCTTCTCCAAAAGGACATTGACAGGGTGGAGGCAGTCCAAAGAAAATTAATGAAAATGGTGCAGAGGCTACAACAGAAACCATATGTGGAGAGATTGAGAGAACTGAATATGTATACTCTGTAGGACAGGAGAGAGAAGAGGGATATGAGAGACATTCAAATACCTCAAGGGGATCAACAGAGTTCAAGAGGGCAGTATCTTTCAGAAACGGAGATGTGCAAGAACAAGGAGTCACAATATGAGGCTGGAGGGGGAAGACTCAGGAGCAACGGAGGAAGTATTTTTTCATAGAAAGGGTGGTAGATGCATGGAACAGCCTCCTGGAGGAGGTCGTGGGGGCACAAATAGTTGTTAAATTCAAGAATGCATGGGACAAGTAGAAGGCAAAACTAGTGGTAGACAGGAGGAGGTAGGCCACAGATCAGATAGGATCTGGAGCTTATATAGTAGGTAGGAAATTGGCAGACTAGGTGGGCCAGGCAGTCTCTATCTGCCATCAAGTTCTATGTTTCAATGTAGCTGTTAAGGTGGGAGGTCACTTGAGGACTAGTGATCACCGTCCGGTGTGGTTCAGTATAAGAATGGCTGCAGAATCGAACCACACAAGGGTGCGGGTCCTAGACTAAGGAGGGCAGATTTTAAAAAGATATGTGAATGCCTCAGGGATGACCTAGCATGGGTGGGTGAGCTGGATGAGATGGAGGAACAGTTGTAAAGGCAACAAACCTCTGATGTTAAACAAATGTGTAAAAGCAAGAGGAAAAAGAGACCACTCTGGTTCTCAAAAGAGGAGTCTGAAAAGTTAAAAGCTCAAAGCAAGAGCAAGTCACTTAACTTCCTTGTGCTCCCAGGTCACACCTGTAAACAGGCTTTCAGCTTAGTGTCTCTCCTGGTTACAAAAAAAAAAGGTACCATTCAGAAAGTATAAGGAGACTCAGAGGGAGGAGGATAGGAATGTAGTAAGTAGTAAAAATGTTTTATTCATACAAAAAATGAATAAGGATATCTCCACTGAGCTGAAGCTCCTTTACAGTGAGATCCAGGTGTCATTTCCAGTTACTCTTATAAGTTAACAATACATAACGAAGGAAAACACATATACATTATAATTATAAATCAATAAATATAACACAGTTCCAAATCATAAAACAAACTAGGACAAGAAGAACATACAAAAAACAATAATTAATTCATAGTATACATTTAATACAAGTTACAATCTACCATCCTAAGATTCAAACTAGTTCCCGTCATAACTAATATTTTCGATAAGCCATTGTTTAATTTGGTGCAACTGGAAATTTCCCTCAAGGGGTCTAAGCTTCCCAGGCAATTTATTCCATATAGAAGGTCCGATATTAAAAAAATGCTTATTCCCCTAAGTCGTTTCTGCACTTGAACTGCACAGTCCAAGTAATTAGCAGAGCCAGACCCTCAATAGGTCTTTTATTTTAATGGACTCAGCCATATATTTAGGGACTTTCCTGAGATACATTTTAACACTAACATAATTGTACTAAGAGCCCGCCTGAGACAAAGTATGCCAGTCTAATTTTTATACATATCTACTCTATGTGCCCTTTGCAGCTCCCAGTATAAATCTAATTAATTTATTATACATAACATCAAGCTTATATAGTTGCTCTTTAGACGCACCCATATATATCAAATTACCATACTCCAATATGGGTAGTACAACAACAGTTACAACTAATTTTCTAGTTTCCAAAGACATACTATTTCTTACTCTATATAATGACCCCAAGCACTTACCAACTTTAGTCAAGGTACTATCTATATGACTGTCCCATTTAAATTTTGTATCTAAATACACCCCCAGATATTTATAACTAACAACTTGTTGCAAGATTCTTCCTGAAAATGTTTTAATTTGTAACCCCTCATTTTCAGTTTTAGACCTGTAACCCCTATGAAACACCATTACCTGAGATTTTTTTTCATTCAAAACCAATTTAGATCTAAGCAAAAATTCCTGTAACTGATCAAAAGCCTGTTGTAATACTATTTGAATAGTTCTCACTGATGAATCAGCAAAATATACAACTGTATCATCAGCATAAAGATGGTATTGTAGCTTTGGTTGTTCAAACCCCAAATCATTCATATATAAATTATATAGTATAGGACCCAAAATGGATCCTTGTGGGACTCTGATCTAATCAATTTCAAATCAGATGACCACTCTAGTAGTCACTTGCTGCAATCTTGAGTCAAGATAATTTCGAAACCAATTTATAACTGACTCAGACATACCACAGGTTTTTAGTCTGGACAGGAGGATGCCGTGGTCCAGCGTGTCAAAGGCCTTAGAAAGGTCAACAAAAATTGCTCCCACTGGCATCCCCCTGTCCATGCTCTCCATTATATCTCCTGTGACCTTTATAAGGGCAGTGTTTGTTCCATGTTCGGGTCTAAGTCGGATTGATAACTATTAAGGATTTCATTATCTTTCGGATATACCTGTAATTGTTTTGTAACTATTTTCCAAAATTTTAGAAATTGTTGGTAAAAGAGAAATTGGTCTATAATTTTCTAATGTATATCGGGGAAACAGAAGGAAGCAGGGAAAGCAGTAAGGAGTGCAAAGGCATAAACTGACAAGAGAATAGCCCAGGAGGTAACAAAAGGGGACAAGACATTTTTTAGATATATAAGTGAAAAGAGGAGGACCAGGGGAGGGAGTATAAGGTTAAAAATGGAAGTGGGAGACTGTACAGAGGGGGACCAGGAAATGGCAGAAATCCTGAAAATACCTGTTTTTCTGTGTTCACAGAGGAAGGAGAAGAGGGACCACAAAAAAAGTAACAGAAGCTTAAACGGGGACAGAGCGATGGGACCAGATGGGGTGCATCCAAGTGTATTGAGGGAGCACAGAAAAATATTGGATGCACCTCTGGCAGTTCTATTTAACAGTTCACTGGAGCAGGAGTGATTCCAGAGGACTGGAGGAGGGTGGATGTAGTCCCACTACACAAAAGTGGTAGCAGGGAGGAGGCTGGCAATTATAGACCTGTCAGCCTCACATCGGTGGTCAGAAAGTTAATGGAATTACTGCTGAAGGAAAGGATTGTGGAATATCTTGAATCTAGTGGGTTACAAGACCCAAGACAGCATGATTTCACAAGGGAGAGATCATGTCAAATGAGTTAGATATATTTCTTTGAGTGGGTGACCAAGGAACTAGATTAGGGTGGAGCAGTGGATGTGGCCTATCTAGATTTCAGTAGTGTTCAACAATGTTCTGCATGAGAAACTAGTAAGCAAGCTGGTAGCTTAGAGGGGTCCAAAGGTGGTAAACTGGATAAGAAATTGGTTAGTGGATAGACAACAGAGGTGGTGGTAAATGGAGTTCATTCCGAGGAAGGGAGAGTGACCAGTGGGGTGCCTCAGGGATCAGTGCTGGGACCGTCTCTTTAATGTCTTTATAAGTGAGTTCTAGGTGAGACGTGAGAACTTTGAATGTGGTGATATTCTTAGAACTGCAAACTGAAAGTTCAAAGACTGTTGTTTTATTTTCCAGTCATCCAGGATTTTAAGACAGGCAAGGCAAGCAGGACCTGTACACAAAACCTACTGATAGAAACAGTTTACTGTATGCAGACAGTTGTCACCCAGTCCACACTATCAGCAACCTATCCAAGGGATTATTCATGTGGGTAAAACGTAACTGCTCCAGTGATGACCTATATGAACAAAATCTGGTCAGAGCCAATATGGCTGTGGAGAGCTTTTAGGAGTGGCAAGAGTGTGGAAAAGAATATGCAGTGCTTTCGTTGCACCAGAGTCAGCAGTAAGTAATACTGCAGCAGTTACAGTACTGCACATGTGTAATACTCGCACATGTGAAGTTTGCCCTGTAGTCAGCCCTGCACAATATGGCGATGCTGATGTAACTCTGTATGCGCAATAGTCATGCACGTGCAGTTTAAGTCAACATCACCATGTTCCACAGGGTGTCCGTCAGTACTGCAGTTGCAGGACAGAAAAGTAGTATGCTGGGAAGTGGGTATGTTTATGCGGCCCGTGGCGGGGAAGGGCTGCATAAACAGAATCACTGAAAACTATGTCGGAGCACTGTGGCAGCACATCAGAAAGCAGTCCGGTTACATGCCTTCACAGTGCTGTTATACAGATCTGATGATGGCATAACATCTGTGGAGCTTGTGCCATGCAGCTGTACCAATCAGACTCGGGGAAGAGTCTCTTAACAAACAAGAAATCTAGTCTGGGACTTGCTTGTCATCTCAGTCACTTTCTCATTCTTTTCTAAGCAGTAATTTCTGCCAAGTGTGCCTTAGCCATATTGATCTCAGTGCTAGTAGACTACTTCTGGTTTTCCCCTGATTGTATTAGGTGGGGGGTAGTAGCAGCCTTGAAGTGGTAGCTGCCGGTGGTGGCATGCTCTGTATAAAAGGGGTGCCCATGCTCGTCTGCACATTTTAGAAATGATGCCTTTCCTTGTTTTTGATGTAAAAAAACTGTCCCCTTCAACACAAACACAAGGAGTCAGTTATGGCCTCCATCCCCCTTTTTGCTTCAAGTGAGGAACGTCATCGTGGGTTTGTGCAACCCCTGGGTAGCACTATCCCCAGTGTTATACCCCTGATTACTACCCTCCTGATTACTACCCTGGACAATAGGCTAAGAGGTTTGGGTTTGCTAACAGATAACAGTTTTAAACAATGCACAGTGCCTCCACTCAGAGTGTTCTTTACGCGGGCTAGCTGTTACCAGGTATAACGCCATGAGATGTTACACCACCCACCACAACCATTTACCTTCCCCAGACATGCCCCATTAGATATTTCCCCACACTATAACATTTTGCATTTTATTTATTCATTTGGATTTTGGTAACTGGTAAGCCCACTGAGACCAAAGTCCCTTTTTCAGGGGCGACCCAGAATTAGTAACATAAAGAGACATTTATAGGCAATATTTACGGCAATTACATATTATACACACATATACATTGCAACAGCATACAGAGATAGGACAATCAGGCTCACAGTTTGACTTCAGTCACGATTTACAGCTATTACATTAGTTTCATAAATAAACATTAGTAAAACAGCATCCAGCAGTAGACATCAGGGTCACATTCAGACACCTGGTTATCCACCAGTTAGAAGTGTAGTTAGTCAGCACAGAGGATTAACGTCTTAGGCTCATTTGAAAAGAGACAGGATGGAGGAGGTTCAGAGCAGTTCAGCAGGCATGAGACCTAGGCTTGGGAGCTAACGGTTGCAGCCACAGAGGCTAAGATTGAGTAGATAAAGTTTGAGTCCAGACTTGAACTGGTTGAGGGTGGGAGAGTTAGTCAAACTAGCTGGAAGAGAGTTCCATAGGTGGGAGGCAGCAAATTTGAAAGAGCGCTTGCCTTGGTTGGAGCGCATCCGAGGGATGTCCAGTAAGTGTTTCATGGATGATCGCAAGGTTCTGGTTTGTTCTTTAGGGGTGAGTAGTCCGCTAAGATGGGGAGGAGGACCTAGGGTAGAGAACTTGAAGGTAAGACAAGTGACGCAGTACACGAGTTTGTATCACAGAGTGGGCCAGTTAAGTTCCCTAAGTGCCTCGCAGTGATGCCTCCTAGGAGAGGAGCTTGTGGCGAACCGTGCCACTCGATTATAGAGTACGGAAAGTTTGTTGAATTCCGACTCTCAGAGGAATTGTAGTAGTGGAGCACCATATAGAATGGTGGGGAGAAGATTACAGCTGGCAATTGTCCGTCATGCAGCCAGGGATAAGGAGTCCCCCAGCCAGTAGAGGAGACCAAGTTTTGGTGGATGGCCGGATTACGGAGTCAGTGTGGACCTGTAGGTCATCTCCTGGTCAAGATGGATCCCAAGGTATGAAGCTGCTCAAAGTCTCAACTCTTTTTCCTTGGTTGGTGCTGATCTGAGCATCTGTCTTCTGTCAAGGCCCAAGTGTCTAGATCCAAACAGCACTGCTTTGGTTTTATCTTACGTTGAGTATAAGGAATTCCAGAGAACCAAGTCTCAAGCATTGAGAGAGACTGTCCTGCAGTTTTGTGGAGATGACACTAATTAAAGACTCTCTCTCTATTAATATGCTCATGCAAAGATTTCAAAACAGTAACAATCAATTTATTTAGGGACAAGGAGTTAGGACGAGGAAGTGGAATAGAGGTTATCTGATTGGCTATTTCCATATGTACAAGTATGACTGATTTTGCTGGTGAAACCTCCAGCTGGGTGGCTACATTACTAATAGAAAAAAGGCAATCACATTTCTCTATTTGACAAACAGTACCCAGAGCCCTGGCTATCTAGCTGCTGAAAAATTAGATGTTACATTCACAATTACATTTTTACCCAGACTGGTACCAGTCCCAGAACAGTATGAAACCCCACAATCCCATACCAGACACTGGGTACCCAGATACCAAAGTCCTAGATGTTACAGGCCTGGTGGATGTTGCAGCTGGTCAAGTTGGGCATCTTTTGATTTGAAGGAAGGGGCAAAAATCGGAGACTATTTATTTATTTAGTTTTTGTTTACCGGGTAAGTACACTAGACAAGTTTTATGCCTATTTTCAGGAACGACCCGGGAGAGTACAAAAGGGTAAAACAGGTACATTGATACAGTAATTGGTTCCAATGAATACATTCAGGTACAAAAACAGGAGAAAAGACAATTTTTACAGTTTTTACATTTACGTGGAAGGTACACCCAGATACAGTGCTGGGGCAAGGTATAAGTTAGAGATAAATTCAATGACCAACAGGGCTGGTGAGGATTATGAGCATAGTAACATCATAGCGTCGGTCAAGCAAGGAAGGGGGGATTTGGATGAGGACATAGCGCAAGAGTGGTGGCGCCAGAGCAGGAGAGAAGAAGCCGGCACCAGTGGACACCGGGAGGCTAAGGAGGCTTAGGACATTCACAGCGAGAAGCCACCTTAAGATGATCCCACAGGGAGGTCCGGAAACTCTTGTGAGAGGAGGCAGTACAGACTCTTTCAGGAAAGGAGTTCCAGAGCCTGGGGCCATGGACAGCAAAACTCCGGTCCCCCATGTTGGTGCGGGAAGTAGGTACACTTAGTAGGCCGGGGCCTTGGGATCTAAGCAGGTAGGGGGAGAGGTCAGCAGGAGCAAGAAATCTATATTCCTACAATGGCTGTAGACATCTAAAGAACAAGTAGGCAGGGATTGCCCTGCATTTTGGCAGAAGTAGCAGGACTGACCCAGCTGAAAACAGCAAGACAGGGATTGCCCTGTGCATCACAGAAAGACAGGGATTGCCCTGCATATCACAGAAACCAAATATTCAAGGACAAGCTACTTGGCTAGATCTTGGATTTCACATCCTGAACATTCAGCACAATAATTCAAAGTCCTGTCCAGTATAATTAAAGAGATACTTTTGTCAAGCATCCATATTCATTTGCAACAAAGTCACATCCAGTACATTTAAATATCACGTAGGCATCCTTAGACAAAGTCTCATCCAGAATAAATCAGACACAAACAGTTTAGGGCCTCCTGTCCCATGAAGGGACAAACGCGGCTTGGCTGACAACTCCACAAGGGCAGAAACTAACCCATAGGGCAATGACAAATATCAACACATTTATATGATTAACTATCAAAACATTTTGATGCACATACAATTGCCATTTGGGCAGCAGGTAAAATGCATCCGCACAATTTCCAAACAAGGCAGTCTCTGTTGGGGCTTAGTGGACCAGAAAGATAGCTCTAAGATCTCATACAAATTCAGTAGAAAAAAAATATCCAATAGTGAGGCTTGAGGCCTCCAAGATTACTTTTAAGGCTTCTCTCTTGCACCCCGGGGGGGGGGGTACAAAGGTACTTAGGCAGGTCCTCCACAGGTCACATATGCAATCAAAGGCATCCTGGTGATCTCAGTCCTCTCATAACTGAGGCATTGGTCAGCGCTCTCACCGCTGTTTGGTAACATCTGGTCTTCGGTCCACATCTTTTCCAACATGGGAGGGAGGGCTAGCCCCTGGAGGACAATCCTGGCAACCTCCAGACTAGCAGTTTCAGCAAGCTAAATTACTTTAACTATTAACTTTAATTAGAAAATAACAAATGTCCCTCCATGCTGGAGGGGCTTAGCTAAGTGGCCCAGGCCCAGAAGCATGACAGGGGCCTGAGCCTCCACCCCTGTGGGGGGCTCCCAGCAGGCTGGAGTCTGCTCTCCTCTTCTCTCTCTGGCAAACAAACCTCAAGAAATGCTGTCAAATACTGTTTCTTATAGGGCTCCTTTTCAACTCCTGATTGGTAGAGAAGATGGGGTGACAGATCTCCGAATGGCTGGGGAGCTGTCAATCACAATTCTCAAGGCACAGTTGGTCTGGTGAATTGGTGCCTAAAATGATGTCCCTGTAAGTCCCCATAAGCACTTGGAGTTTACCCAAGAGGTGTAATGAATGTCCCACATGTCCTGGCTTTATAGTCCTAGCTTTCCAATTGACTGTGGCTGCTGGCAATGGTTGCTTAACCCACTGTTCCATATAGCAGATCAGATACAGTCCTGAAATAAAGTTCTGGTGCAGCCAGGAAGAAATAAATATTTGCCCCAATGTCCCACAGTTCTTTAGCTTAGTTGATATTCTTGCTGTACTGCACAGATGAATGGTATGGCTCTGATCGTTTTCTTGTCACTGTTGCACACATTCAAGATCCCCCCGCAGCAGCTGACAGGCTGACAAATAGAGTCCCAAAGTTCTGGTTTCCGCCAGAGAAAAAACATTTATTTTAATGTAAACATTCTTCCCCCACAATACACAGCAAATCCCAAAAATGCAGCAACAGGTAAAATATAAAAACATCAATTTTTCTCTCTTTTTTCAGCCGAAGCTGAGAATGGCTACCCTGGGAGCAGTCAGACACACATTATGCAGTTATTCAGGTGACCAGGGCCCAGCTCAGGCATACTTAAATGAGCTCCAGTCAAACGCTTTAATTTTTCACTGGAGCGGCCCCCAAGCAGACTGTCTGTGGTCACTGGGTCCCAATTAGGTGAATCCCAGGACCAACGGCATAGTCCCCAAGGTGACCGCAAAACAGTGTTGTTCCACTTTAAAAAAGTCGCTTTTTGCGCCTATGCAATTCCTGCTGCCCTGGAGGCAGCACTTTAAATATGGGAGATCTCAATCGTGTTTTTAAGCCCCGAGGGGACAGATTTTCATTCAGGCTGTAGGCTGGGGCACCAGAGGAGCAAAACAAGACCTGGGAGACCAGAAAAAAATATGGCAGGATATCAGGAGAAACCCGGGACAGACAGGAGGAAGACAGAGTGGCAGGGCTAAGGTAAGCCCAGGCAGGCTTTTAGGAACCCCATTGTCAGGGTGGGTTACATTTGCATCAGATGTACAGTGGCAGCCATAGATACAAAATATTGTTAAACAGTAATCAACTGTATATAAAAGCTCTTTTTTTTTAATGTGTGCTTTCTTATTGTTGTCAATATCACTCCACCCATGTGTACTCTGCCACTGGATTTCTGTACCCCATGTGCATTATTTTGCATTTTTGTGTTCAGAACAAAATGCCTTTCAAATGAGGGTAGTCAGTAATCTAAATTCTTTATAGTTTTTTATGTTTCCTTGCGCGTGTGCAAGAAACATCTTGTGGTAGAAAAACATTTCAGAGGTGTGTCAGGGACGAGTCCAATGCCTAGCAATTTACAGTGGGTTTGTCCCTGGCAGACCAATGAGCATGCAACCAGACTGTGACACCAGCCAGTTTCACAGCTGGAAGCCGTTCTCTAGTTGAAAGGAATAAAGTGCTCGAATGAGAGTGCTTCATTCCTTTCATTCATACTGATCTTATTGCTTGTCTCCCCACCCATCCTGCAGATGTCCAGGTACCCAGCCACACACTGCATCCCCCACTCTCTGTGCCATAAGCAGTAAACAGTCAAAGCAGTAAATAAATAAATAAATATTATTCATCCTTCCCCAGACAGACATCTGCATTGAACTTGTTTGTGTCTCTGTGTGAATGACAGTGCATGTTCTTGTCCCTGAGCTCCTCTCTCTCTCCAGTGCTTCATGTGTGCCACAATGCCCAGCCTGAGCATTGCTCTCTGTGATGGTACCCACTGACCTGCCGAGTGGATCTCCTAGTGTCCATGCTGCCTCAGTGTGCCCCCACCCTGCTGCACAATACAAGGAGCAAGAGTGCTGAGAAGTGAGGCAGCATTGCCTGCAGAGCTGTAGCTTAACCCTGAACGACGGGGAGACAGAGAGACATGGGCTACAGGGACAGACACCGAAGAGGAGAGACAGCAGTGCCCCCCCCAAAAGAGCGTAAGAGCACAGGATCGAAAAAGGTGGTGAGTGGTACTAGTGTCAGGGACAGAGCAGAGAGAGTGTCCCCAAACAGTGACAGCAACATGCTGAGATGTGGCAAGTAAGTGAAATGAGAGTAATCACTAGGTGACAGGCTGTCACTATTGCAGCACCACCTTGGCAGTGTAAAATTGGGGCAGTGTAATGTAGTGACCATAACCACAATGACCGTGGCTCCAGACCTGCACCTGAACAAACATTCATTTAATGGGTGGCCTGTCCCTAGCAGAATCTACTGCCCCCCACCCCTGAGAGAGACACAGCAACAGTGAGAGCTGCTTCCAGTGTGGCATAAATGTGCAGGTCCTATCTAATCTTCCTGGACATAAAGTCTCCACCACTCATTCACACCAATGGGACTATGCCGGAGGTGCTAGGACCCAGCGGGAGCCAAAACTCTTTAGGAGGGCCATTGCTTAGGTAGGGCTACGAGGAAGCAGCACCACGAGCTCGGCTTGCGCCATATAGGCTACCTTGGCATTGACCCTCCAACTGCCACAGTTCCTTTTTTCCTGTCGTTGAGTGCGCTTCTGTGATGATGTCGCTCACCCGCCGGGAGTCAAAACTTCACGTCAATATGTCAGCAGCTATAGTCTTTCAGTTTCGATTAGTTCTATTAGTTTTATTATTTTGTTGCCAGTTTAAAAGAAAAATAAAATTATTGAGTACATTTTTCATTTGAAGAAGTCTTTAACCCTCCTTCGAAGGAGCCAACTATGAATGGGGCAGTTGACGGTAGAGAGACTTCACATGAAAGCTGTTCTGTCAGCAGGGCTGGGTCTGGTCCACCACCCTCTACGGAGGGAGATCTGACTACAGGTAGTCCGGTGCTCGGGGGATGGGCGTTCTTCCCGAAAGCACAAAAAGAAGCAGTCCCATTCTCGATCCTTGTCAAGGACTCGGCACTGCTCGGCCTTGAGTTCTTCTTCAGCCTCCCAGTTGAAAAGAAACAGCATCGCTCGAGGTCACCTTCTGGTACGTCTGCACATCGATCGTCGGTTACCAGAAGCAGGAACCAGACTCCGTGCCTTCTGGGGTCCCCTCTAACCCCTGTTTCTGGTGGCAGGCATCCTCAACTCTGGAGTCCATCCCCGCCTACTGGGGGGTCTTCTGGTGAGCAGTTTCACCATTGGGCTGCTCTTATAGAGCAATGAATTCGGTGGTTGTCCAGTCTTCCTGAGTCGGCGAGTCCATCACTGGATCCTTTATTCCTGTCAAGTTTTAGACCTGCAGGCAGGGCGGTTGGGGCTTCCTAGTCATGCAGCGCCTTCTCCGGCACCATCAACGCTACGCTCTGGTGTTTATCCACCTCATATGACTGTGGCGCAAGGATCTACACCAGTGTCTTTACCTCCTGTTGAATTTTTTCATTTTTCCTCAGCGGGTTGGGAACTTCTAATTTGGCACCACTGGCTGCGGAGCCCACTTCTCTGGTGCCATGCTTGGTGCCACATCCTGTGCCAGTGCCACCTGTGTTTTTGGCGCTGCCTCCTGTAATGGCGCCAAGAGCACCTGCAGTGCCATATGATACAGGGGTTTTGACTCTGATTCACACTGCTTCTCCTCCTCCTCCTCCTTCTTTTCCTCCTTTTCCTATCTATACAGTCCCTTCGGGACTAGTAAGAGATGATGTTGAGCCTGATCCTGATGTTCGATTGGAGGATGACTTTGATGATGATTCCTCCCTAGGGGCAGTGAATAAGCCTCTTTCAGCAGAGCCCTCTGGTCGAGGACCTTTCCTTTAAGTCTCTGCTTAGAAATTTGAATACCACTCTCTCTCTCTCCAGACTTCGGAAAGGGATCCTGGGAAGTTTCTGTGTCTGCAGTACCTGCACTTTCTGGACATTCTTGTGGAATTGACTCCCCTCCGTGCAACCCTCTTTTAAGACACTTTCGCAAATGGTGTGGGATAATCCAGCACTTATTCCCTCTGTGGCTAAGTCCATAGACAGGAAATATGCCCCTCCCAAGGATTGACCCATTCTGGCCTCACAAGCCTTTACTGATGCTATAGTTGTCCTGGCAGAGAATGACAAAGCCGTTCTTCCACAAGAATCTATGGCACATCCAACAAACAAAGAATCTCACAAAATCAACACTTTGGGAAAGCGAGTCTTTGCTGCTTCCACCTGGGTATGCGCATTGCTAGCTACCAGGGCTACTTCTCTCAATATGAATATACACTCTGTCATTCACTCAAGGCTACAGTAGGAGCTCTTCCAGATTCAGAAGTTAACACAGAGCTTCTTCAAACCGTTACTAGAGGTACTAAATCCAATAATCAACAGCTCAAAGCTGCCATGGATGCCTTTGACACTGCCTCCAGAGCAGCAGCGACTGGTATTTTCACCCATCGCCACTCTTGGTTGCGCACCTTGGGCTTCACAAATGATGCCTAACAGAGGGTTATGGCCTTGCCTTTCGATGGTATGTACCTGTTTGGCCATCAGGTCTAGCAGGCGCTAGAGACTACACAGAAGACTAGAATGGCCATCAAAATGGCCAGACCACCATCCACAGCCCCTCAAAGGGGTGGGAGCAGGTGTCAGTTTCATAACTATCAGTCCTTTCATGGTAAAGGCAGAAGGGACTTTAACAGAAACCAAATCCCTCAGCCACAAAAGAAAACGCAGCAGAATGAATAGGGCCCCAAAGTGCTTAGTGCCACCCTCTGAGATCCCGACCCAAGTCCCACCTCAGCTATCTGAGGGGGACTCTTCCTCTGTAGTAGGAGGGCATCTGACTCAGTTTTATGACCAATGGAAGTCAATCACATCAGACAAATGGGTGCTCAGAATAATCCACAAGGAGTACTCTCTAGATCTGTCAGAAACCCCTCTGGATCATCCACCCAAATGACAGCCCAGGCTGTCTGTCTCTCAGTCAGACCTTCTTGCTTCCGAGATCCAAGGTCTTCTAAACAACAGGGCAGTAGAGGTAGTCCTGCTGGATCAGTGAAACACAGGTTTCTACTCCCATTACTTCAGTTCCAAAGAAAACAGGCGTCATGCACCCTATTTTCGATCTCAGGAAGTTAAACAAGTTCCTTGACAAGGAAAGGTTTAAGATGATATCACTCAGTACACTCTTGCCTCTGATTCATCAACATGATTGGCTAGCCTTCCTGGACATGCAGGATGCCTACCAACATGTTCCCATTCATCAGATAACCACAAAATACCTCAGATTCGTGGTGTTGGGTGAGCACTTCCAGTTCAGAGTCCTGCCCTTTGGGCTATCCTCCAGCGCCTCAAGTTTTTACAAAGTGCTTTGCAGTTCTTGCAGTGCATCTGAGGAAGCTCAGAATTCAGGTGTTCCCGTATCTGGATGATTGGCTTCTCATGAGCCCCTCCAGATAAAGACTCTAGAAGCCTTAGCTATGGCTTCAGAATTCCTCATATCCATGGGAGTCCTGCTAAACTTGGGAAAGTCACAGCTACAGCCCTCCCAGTGGCTCCTCTTCATAGGAGCCCTTCTGGATACCTCCAACGTGAAAGCCTTTCTTCCAGAGGACAGAAGGAGCGTCATCCTCCAGATGGCCCGCTTCATCAGTGAAAACGTCTCAGTCTGAGCTCTCTCAATGCAGCAGCTGCTGGGTCTCATGGCATCCTTAGTGTTCACTGTGCCTCTGGCTCGCCTTCACATGAGAACTACTTAGTGGATGCTCAGTACTCAGTGGTTAATGACCACACACCCACAGTCCTTTTGCATCAAGGTGACAGAGCCTCTGAAATGGTCACTCACCTGGTGGACTCAGGGAGACAAGCTTCTGGAAGGTTATCCCTTCATCACTGTAGAATTCCAGATATCCATCACCACAGATGCATCCTTACTGGGAGGGGGAGCTCACTGCCAGGACCTCCATACAGGGTCGATGGAGTCAGAATGAGACTCAGCTTCACATAAATGTTATAGAAATGAGAGCCATCCTGTACACAATCCAAGTCTTGAAGGACATACTCTCTCACAAGATCATTCTCCTTCAAACGGACAACAAAGCAGTGATGTACTACATCAACAAGCAGGTGGAGACACTCTTACTCCTTATGCGAGGAATGAGAGAGTGGGAATGGTGCCTGGAGCACAAAGCACTGATCCAGGCGGTCTATCTGCCGAATACAGAATGATTTGGCTGGATCATCTCAGCAGAATGGAGACAGACTCTCATGATTGGTCTCTTGACACAAACATCGTGCAATCACTTTTCAAAGAGTGGGGAACTCCAGATCTGGACCTTTTTCTGTCCCTACTCAATTCAAAACTGCAAGAGAACTAGCAGGATGTCCTGCACAAATGAGAATGCTATAAATCCCAAAATAAAGGTAAACACAGTTTGTGGTGAAGAAAACAGCTTTATTGCTGTATTAACTCACAGATACAGATACTGGGAAGAACCCAACAGCCTCAGTGCTTTGCTCCAATGAGCTTCTTCAGGAGGCTAACTGTTGGTGTCACAAATGGTAATTTATATTGTAATCAATTAGCCATTCCTTGATTAAGTAATAAAATTACATGTGCTTCCATGTAATAGGTGTTCTGCTTGATTATGATTAAATAATCACCATCACTTTTCCACTCAGTAATCCCTAGCTTATTATAAGTACAGAATTAAAGCAGTATACTGATTGAAATGAAATAAGAAAAAAACAAAATATAAAATTTAGACAAATAGAAAAATGTAATACATTTTGTATATTCTATACATAATGGAAATAAATAGGGAACAGAGTTTCTGGCAGTAGATGATTATGTGGCTTCAAAACACATTTTAAATTATGTATTTTCTTTGCTAAACAACTTTCTATTAGTTCATACTGTCATGAAGTTTGTACTTAAATATAACACAAATATATATGAAAACAGAATTAGCCCAGGAATAACTAGGCACAGGGAACTGTTTAGACCAAAGATAAATAAACAAATGACGTAAATTTAGTTGACTCCAAGTCCCATTAGTAATAATAAGGAATTTATTTTATCATCCTCTGTTAGTTCAATAATTCAAACACAAATTCATATGAACAAACCAAATTAGCCTCACAAAGAAATGAAAGAGATTTTTCAGAACTTCCTTATTTAAATGACAGTACAAAAGTATGGGGGGGTTGTTAAGTGCTACAACATGTATATTAGCATAAGGTTTTTAAAAAATCACAGTGTTCTGAAACATAAACATGCACAAATATATGTGACACTGGAAAGAGCAAACTGAAAAGTTTCATATGGGAGTTGCATCTTCCAAGTTGCAGAGCAGAACAAGTTTACGCTCACCATATCATTCAGCTGAAACGAGAAAAAATATTAAATTAATACTGCAACACATGTATTATTAAGCACAGTAGTACAAATGTAGAGAATCATAATATCATTAAATGTCCAAAAAATGCATCCTCAAGATTAAGTCCTTACATATTAAATACTTCCATTCAGATTATATCACTTAGTTTGTTTAAATTTAAACATGTTATAAATATGATTTATACTCAAAGGATGTTGGGTTCTTCCTAGTATCAGTATCTGTGAGTTAATGCAGCAATGAAGCTGTTTTCTTCACCACGAACTGTGTTTACCTTTCTTTTGGGATTTATAGCATTCTCATTTGTGCTGGATGTCCTGCTAGTTTTCTCGTAATTATAGGTGTGCCTCACCTTAGTCCTAGCACTTGAAAATGCTGTGAGTGCTATGGAAACTGTTTTCTTCAACGCAAAACTGCTTCTCTTCTGCTCCAGAAATTCAGGACCTGCCACTTTTTGTCAGGATGCATTCAGACTACGGTGGACGAGATGTTTTCTGTACTCATTTCCTTCTCCTTCTCACCTAGTTCGGAGGGTGTTGCTCAAAGTAGAGGCACGGGGAGCACAATGATCCTCATCATGCCATTCTGGCCTCGTCAGATCTGGTTTCCATTAATCAACAGATTATCGGAAACTTCTCCAAGACAGCTTCCACTTCTTACGAACCTGTTGACCCAGGCCCTGTGGTCCATCCCAACCTGAAGTCCCTTCTCCTCCATGCCTGGCTCCTGAAGAGATAGAGGTGAACAGGTTTAACATTTCATGTAGGATCGCAGATATTCTGTTAGCTGCACGCAATCCAGCTACCGGAAAAATGTACATGGCTAAGTGGAAGCGGTTCTCCATCTAGTGTGCAAAATTCTCCTGGAATCTGTTTTCCTGCCCACCAAAGAAGGTCCTAGAGTATTTTCTAGATCTCTCAAACACAGGCCTGCAATACTCAACCGTGAAGGTTCACCTTTGCTCAATTTCAGTGTGCCATGAGCCCATACACTCTGAGTCTCTGGCTCAGCTACCTGTGGTCATGAGGTTTCTTAAGGGCATTCTGCATACTAGGCCACCAGTCAGACAACTGGCAGCCACCTGGGACATTAACCTTGTGCTAGACATGCTCACCCATAAACCTTTCGAGCCCCTAGCTACTTGTGAGCTGAAGTTTCTGACTTGGAAGACTGCATTCCTTGTAGCCATCACTTCCACTCACAGAGTGTCTGAAATACATGCTTTAGTTAAAGATCCTCCATATACTGTATTTCACAAAGACAAGGTGGTTCTTAGGACCCACCCTAAGTTTCTACCCAAGGTTGTCTCAGAATTTCATCTGAATCAGCCCTTGGTCCTTCTAACATACTTCACAAACTTCCAAAATGACGGAGAGCGTATCCTGCATTCTCTGGATGTGAAGAGAGCTTTGCAGTTCTATTTAGACAGAACTAAAGAAATCAGCACATACAGTGGCGTGAAAAAGTATTTGCCCCCTTCCTGATTTTCTCTATTATTGCATATTTGTCACACTGGATGTTTTCAGGTCTTTAGAGAAAATGTAATATTAGATAAAGGGAACCTGAGTGAACAAATAACACTTGTTTTTTTTAATTTCACTTATTTAATGAAAAAAGTTAACCAACACCAACTGGCACTGTGTGAAAAAGAATGCCCCTTACACTTAATAACTGGTTATGCCACATTTAGCTGCAATGACTGCAACCAAACACTTCCTATAATTCAATATCAGTCTTCACATCGCTGTGAGGACTTTTAACCCACTCTTCCTCACAGAACTGCTTTAATTCAGTAACATTTGGTAGGTTTTCGAGCATGAACTGCTCGTTTCAGATCCTACCACAGCATCTCTATTAGGTTTCAGTCTGGACTTTGACTAGGCCACTCCAAAACTTTAATTTTACTTCTTTTTAGCCATTCTGATGTGGACTTGCTTTTGTGTTTTGGATCATTGTCTTGCTGCATGACCCAACTACGCTTCAGCTTCAGCTGACGGAAGGATGACTGGACATTCTCCTTAAGAATTTTCTGGTACAGAGCAGAATTCATGGTTCCTTTAATTATGGCAAGTCATCCAGGTCCTTAGGCAGCAAAGCATCCCCACACCATCACACTACCACCACCATGTTTGACTGTTGGTATGGTGTTCTTACTGTGGAATGCTGTGTTTGCTTTACGCGAGACATTATGGGATCCATGTTGTCCAAAAAGTTCCACTTTGGAC
Source organism: Neoceratodus forsteri (assembly GCA_016271365.2). Taxonomy (NCBI): domain Eukaryota; kingdom Metazoa; phylum Chordata; order Ceratodontiformes; family Ceratodontidae; genus Neoceratodus; species Neoceratodus forsteri. Next base: position 1,115,040,451 of record CM028130.1, read on the forward strand.
TCATCTGTCCATAGAACATTTTCCCAAAAGGCTTGTGGATCATCCAGGTGCTTCTTGGCAAATGAGAGATGAGCATTTATGTTTTTCTTGGTTAGCAGTGGTTTCCTTGCTACTCTCACATGAAGCCCATTTTGCCCAGTCTCTTTCTGATTGTGAGTCATGAACACTGACCTTAGCTGAGGCAAGAGTAGCCTGCAGTTCTTTGGATGTTGTTTTAGGATCCTTTGAGACTTCTTGGATGATTTTACACTGTGCCCTTGGAGTAATTTTGGCAGGCCGCCCACTCCTGGGAAGGTTCACTACTGTTCCAAGTGTTCTCCATTTGGAGATTATGGCTCTCACTGTGGTTCGATGGAGTCCCAGAGCCTTAGAAATAGCTTTGTAACCCTTTCCAGACTGACAGAGGGCAACAAATTTTTTCTCGATCTTTCAGGAACTTCCTTTGATCATGGCATAATGTGCTTGTTGAATCTTTGTGCTGGCAACATGACTCTGATGGTAAGGGCCAAAATAAGTGAGGTTTATATTGAGCAGGGCTGGCTGTAATCAAGCCTGGCTGTGTTCAATCAGCTGACTCTAATTATCCCTTTAATTGGGTTGATTTAACTAGGGGCAATTACTTTTCACACAGTGCCAGTTGGTGTTAGTTAACTTTTTCATTAAATAAATGAAATAAGTAAAAAAAATGTTATTTGTTCACTCAGGTTCCCTTTATCTAATATTATATTTTGTCTAAAGACCTGAAAACATCCAGTGTGACAAATATGCAATAATAGAGAAAATCAGGAAGGGGGCAAATACTTTTTCACGCCACTGTAGATACATAGATACATAGACAGTGTCGGCAGATAAGGGCCTATGGCCCACCCAGTCTGCCCATTTGAGCTTGTAAGTTCAGTTTGTTTTCCTAGAAGTCTGTTGCCCCTTTACCCTGACCTCCAGAATTCCTTTATGTCTATCCCATGCATTCTAAATCCCGTGATTGTTTCAGCCCCACCGCTTCCTCTGGCAGGGTGTTCCACTTGTCCACCACCCGTTCTGTGAAGAAATTCTTTCTCATGTTTCCTCTGAATCATCCTCCTCCAACTTCATCCCATGCCCTCTAGTCCTGGAACATCTTTTTCGCTTAAAAATAGTGTTTTCCTGCACCCTGTTCCTCCCTGTAAGATACTTGTATGTCTCTATCATATCCCCTCTCTCCCTCCTCTCCTCCAGGGAGTACATGTTCAGTTCCTTCAACCTGTCTTCATAGGACTTGTGATGCAATCCCTGCACCATCTTTGTTGCCCTCCTCTGAACCTTCTCTACCCTGTCTATGTCCTTACGTAGGTATGGTCTCCAGAACTGTACACTGTACTCCAGGTGGGGCCTCACTAGTGTCTTGTATATCAAAACATTTGTTTGTCTCCTTCAGTACGGCCCGGCTGGGTCAGCCTGTTGCTATCAGATGCTTTTCAGCATGACTAGTGCATGCCGTCAGCAGTGCTACTCCATGGCATAGGTCAAGCTGGAACGCAGAGTATACTCTCATTCTACCAGAGTAGTTTCAGCAACTTTGGCAGAAATACAGAACGTGCCCATTGCGGGCATCTGCAGTGTTGTCATTTGAAGCTCTGTGCACACTTTCATAAAGCACTATGCTCTGAATGTCCATACCAGGCAGCATCAGTCCTTTGGCAGGACAATCCTTAATGGACTTCTGTCCTAAAGTGAGTTTCTCTCTCCTGCCGCCCATCTCAGGGGATTCTTCAAGCTTGGTACTCTTCCATTAGTGTAAATGAGTGGCGAAGACTTTGTGTCCAGGAAGATATGGAAATTACGTACCTACCTTAATTATTTATCTTCTTGGATGAAGTCTCCACCACTCATTCACATGCCAACCAACCATCCCCTGAGCTCACTCATCCTGTTCTGGTCTTCATCCCCTCATTGTTGGGCTGTGAAGACTCTGTTTAGTTGACCCTTCATTCACGGGTCATTCAGGCTATTTTATGTCCGATATAGGTTAGTTTGACTAGGTTAGTTTACGCTGCACCTCCTCAGTAAAAAAAGATACTGAGGCGGTTGGAAGGTCGACATCAAGGTAGCCTATAAGGCGCTAGCCGACCTCGCAGTGCTGCTTTCTCTCGGCCCTACCTTGGCACCAGCCCTCCTGAAGATTTTTAGATCCTGCTGGGTCCTAGCACCTCCGGTGTAGTCCCCTTAGCGTGAATGAGTGGTGGAGACTTCATCCAAGAAGATCAAGAATTACAGTAGGTACATACTTTCCATTTCCAGTCAGAGACGGTGTCAACCCCCCCCCCCAAACAAAGAAGTGGAGTACAGTGTGCACCCAAGCTTGGTTGCTATCCATTTTATTTCCTCACTCTTCCAGCACCTTGCTGTCAGTTTGACTCACTGTTTGTCTTTCTGAAGCTCAGTGGAAGCAGACAGCACATACAGAGAGGCAAAGAAAGAGGCAGCAGGAGTGCTGTGACCGGGACAGAGAGCAGTGCTGCAGAGTTTTCTTTTCACCTTGGGGGAGTGGATATTGGAGATAGAGTGAGAGACCAGGAGAGACACAGTGTAAAACAAACTTGGTGAATCTATTCCACCACTACACAAAAGGAGCACCCAAAAGAGTCAGAGACAAATATGTGAATCAAATATCTGCCACTTCACATTGACTAGCACAGTGTAAGGTGGGCACTGGATGGGCACCCCTAGGTAGTTGCTGCCCCCTACACCTCCAGCTCACATCAGCATATATGGAACAATCTGCAGTAGCCACAGACTGATGTAGGTTACTCATCTTCCCCCCAACACCCATCCCACTCCACACAGATTGGGACAGTCACAAGGTGACCTCCAGGTGGGCAGCCCAAGGTAAATAGTGGACTGTGGGCTGACAGAAGTTGGTGATTGGTACCCCTTCTACAACCATCCCCACCACTGCACATTGGCTGCCCCAGCCAGAGACAGAAATGTGAGTTGCACATTTTTCACTTCTCACCTGTTTCTATCTAGCCTGATGGGTGCCAGGTGGGTGGAAATGGGGATGCAGTCCAGATCCACTGGGTGGCCTGAGGCCATTTTCACCCAACACATCTTTCCACATTTATGCACATGTGAAGCATTTTTTCCTTCCATTCCACCTCCTGCACGTTAGGAGCACTCTGCCAAAGCCAATGACAGATGTGGTTCACACATCCATCCATCTTCACTCATCCGAGTTCCATGAAAGCTATTACTGGCTTTGGGTGGGCTCCAGGCAGGTGGCTCTGGGAGAATGATGCCCCATCCCCCAATCCCACCTCCACACAAGGGTAGCACCATGCAGCAGCCAGGGATAGAGATGCAAGTTGCACATCTGCCCCTTCATACTCGTTCCTGCTCCACCAGAGCTAGCATGAAGGTTGGAGTGGGCTTTGGGTGACTGGCACTTCCTCACCACATGCCACAACTCTACACTTGCAGAACACTCTGCTTCAGCCAGAGGCTGTCACACCTAGCATGCTTTACCCATGGAGAGCACTATGAGGTACTGAGATATAAAAATGTGGATCTTGTATCTGCCCCTCCACAACTTTTCCCACTCGGCTGGGTGGGGGTAGGATACAGTGGGTGCTCCTGAGTGACTGGTGCCCCCTCTTACACCCCCACCTATCAACCCAATACTTTACAGCAGCCAGAGAAAAGATGTGGATTGCATATCTGCCCCATCATAAACTGTGCCCATTCCAAAATGTTTCACACACAGGCTGGAGCGGGGTCTAGGATGGTGGTCATTAAGAGACTTCCCCCATCCCACCTCCACACATGGGGAGCACTCCTCCCCCTCCATTACACATTTGCACATAGAGAGCACTCCTCCCCCCATGCCTCCTTTGCATATGGGGAGCAATTCTCCTTCTCCAGCCCTCTTCTACATGGTGGACATAGTGCCTTATGTAATGATATTTGGTCTCAATCCTTGTTGAATGCAACATTGTACATATTGTATATAGTAATGTAAAGAAAATTGCTTTATTTTAGTTTATATTACATGTGCTTACTTTTTGTATCTCACACCATGTATTGTCTTTATCATTGCTTGTACAAAGGACCTCCTTGCAAATGAGCTTGCTCAATGGATTTTATCCCTTCACAATAACCTTGAATTTGATCATGGAAAGCACTCTTCCCTCCTTTCCTTCTCCACACATAGGTATCATAGCTTCACCTCTAATCTCACATCCTATACATTGTGAACACTCATCCCCTGACCCCTCCAGTGCTTCTCCCACTATATTTCACCTCCCCCACATGGAGAGCACTTCTCCCACTGTATCCCACCCCCTGCACATAGTTAGCACTCCTCCCCCTCCATTCAACCTCTACACATAGGGAGCTTTCCTCCCACTTCATATCAGCTCTGTACATGGGGAGCAATCCACCCTTCATCCCACTGCCCCTACATGGGGAGCATTGCTCCCTATCCATCCCACTCCTACACATGGGGACTCCTACACACATTTGCATCACTTCTCCTCTACCACCAACCCACCCCTGCATATACAGAGTACTCCTAACCCCATTCCACCTTTGTACATGGGAGCACTCTGCAACAGCCAGAGACAAAGATATCAGTCAGGCATCTGCCTTTCCACACCTATTCCCACTCCACATGATAAGCTCCAAGTTGGGCAGAACATCAATGGGTTGAGATGTAATGAGTGGATTACCCTGGGAAATGGTCTCAATACCCCTCACCACCTCTCTGAATGAGAGAAGTCCTCCTCCAAATCAAACATTATTATTTTCTCCACTCACCACTTTTCTGCTGATTATCCTCCTGTTTGCTTGCCTTACCAACTGCTGCTGTCCCAGAACAGCTCATGCGCTCCTCCTGGAACAGCTATCTGGCATTGGTCTGGCTCCTGAAACCATAAACTGGTTCTTCAGCTACTTAAGCCACCGCTCCCAGCAAGTTAAGATTGGTGATGTCCTCTCTGACAGCCAGCCTGTCAAATCTGAAGTACCACAATGGTCAATCTTGGGTCCTCTCTTGTTCAGCGTGTTCCTAAATAAGCTTCTGGACTCCTGTCACTGTCGTATGCTCCTCTATGCTGATGATGAAGTCATCTTTACCAGCAACCAAGTCCTGAACTTCTGGAGGCAGATCTGCAACATGGTTTCACATCCATGGAAGGATGGTTCAAAGAACAAAGGCTGGTCATGAACTATAAAAAAACTAACACCATGCTCTTCTCAACAGCACAAAACAAGCTCAGAAACTACCCACTGGCAATAAAGCATGATGGTGGCACCACTCTGGACTAGTCCCCCAGTTTAAATACCTTGGGATCACAATACACTCCACTCTGTCCTTCTCCCGTCCCATTGATATCACTGCAAGGGCCATTAACACAAGATTAGGTATACTCCCTAACTCATGAAGCACTAGACCTGGCAATCAACAGCTCCATTATCTCCCTCGCAGATTATGGGTGGCTGTATATGGAGCTGCAACAAACACGGCCCTTCATCGCCTTACAGTTGCCCTAAACAAAGCCTGCCGACTACTCACAGGTGCTCAGAGACTCAGCCACATCTGTGACCTTTATACTCAGGCTGACTGGTTACAACTGAAGGACAGGATACGATACCAAACATGCATATTAGCCAAAAAAGTCTCATTAAATCTACTACCATCTGGGATTCAGGACCTCTTGTCCCTCCCTCTAAGACCGAGAGTTACCAGAACATCTGCCTCCCAAGTTTTCATGTGCCCAGATGCCACACTAACCTGAAGCAATGTTCCTTCCCACGTCGGGCAGCCCTCTGATTAAATGCACTGCCTCCTGACATCTCCGGTGGTCCCACGATTGGATCCTTTAAAACCAGACTGCGCCACCACCTCCTTGTTTTGTGTACCTGTATGTGCCCTAGCTAATCTACTACTTACAGTAACTCCTCCACTAGCACTTTCCCAACTTATCAGTCCTGATCACCCTCCCAAGCACTTCCTCCCCTCTTCCCCTCACTCCTCCCACCCTGTCCTACATGCTTGCCTACTTAGCTCCCATCCCCCTCCGAACCCACTCATCTCCTATTCTGTCTCTTTCTAGATGTAGGCATACATTGTACAATGCCTCAGCTTGTTTTTCCCATTGTCTTATTCAAATATGTTGTATTCCAGTGCTTATTGTCCTTAGTTTTTGTATCTGCTGTCTCATGTAACTGATGTGGAACCTTAAAAGAGCATCCACTTACAGGTATTTTCCAAGATTTCAATAAATAAAAGAAATAAAATAAGACAGGACTACAGGCCACTAGACCAGGGCTGAATTTTCCTCGACCTCTTCTGTCCTCTCTTCGGACCACACCACCAGTCCAGCCAGCATCCAGCACAGTCAAGAAGATGTGCCACGCCTTACTCACAGCTCAGCACTGGATAGATCAGTTCTTTCTCTAGTAGACCATACTTCAAGTTCTCCCACAGTTCAGCTGAGGCTACAGAAGATCAGCACACAGTTCCACACTACTACCACGACAGTCAACAGGACACCACAACTTGCTCGGCGCTGTACAGATGATGCAGCACAGCAGCGCACTCACTAGTCTGTCTCACCAGGCATCTGCCGCTCTCTCTGTTGATGATGTCTCCATCTCCCCTAGCCATCTATGGTCCAATGCATGCACATTGCATTGCAGCTAGCTCCAACCACTATGGAGACTGCCGGGACAATGAGGTTTTTAGCAGCTGAGCCTAAGACAACCTGAAAATAAAATACATGAATTTGAATTTTTCTGAGGTAATTTCTGGGGGGGGGGGGGTTGAACTCCCTGAACACCCCCCTCCCTACACCCATGCAGTACACAATAGTTCAGACACATGCAATGCTTACACTTAATGGCACTCCTCCTAGCCCAGCCAGCCCCCCGCCTACCACGGCACACAAATAAACACCAATTGGGACCCCTCCCACTACCTCTACAAGAAGCGAGGATCCCTCACTCTCAAGCAGTCAGTCCTGTACAAGTAGCAGAGTTGGGGGTCTGGGGCTCCAATCAGACCTGTTGCTGTAATGGAGCTCAAGCCTGCCTGAATACAACAGGACCATTAAACTGAGTCCCCTTAATCCCTACAGATGGAGGGCTGCTGCACAGATGATTGCTACAGCCACTCAGGCACCACCATGGATTTAAAACAAGTGCTAGACTATGGCAGGCAGCCTGCCATCCACCTCCTCCCCTACACTGATGGCTTGCAGCACTTGTCCAGCTCCTCCTCTGCTACCAGTGCCCATCAATGGTCAGTAGTGTCAGTGGGTGGCCCCCATTGGAGTGTCAAGCAAGCTCCTCAACTTGTTACTAGACCCCGCAACTGATACTCTCGTTTGACTTCCTTCTGTGTCAGGTTGCATTTGCCTGTTTTCAAACATCCAATAAACTTTTTTTCTAGAGTGTACCTAGATACAGAATATTAAATATATCAAAATAAAATATAATTGCTTTGAAGAAGATAGAAGCCTTTATTATGGCTCGGTTTTAATGTACGGTTGGAGAAAGCTGAAATCTCATCTTGATTGTTGTACTTCCTTATTGCTATTTTGTATTTTCAGGTTAAATCAAATATAGTAAATATAATTTTTTCCTGTTTTTTTTTTTTTCAAGAAAATAGATGCTTTTATTATGGCTCTTTTTGGTTTGATCCACGCACACTGAAATGTCAAAGCAGTGAGATCACCATGATTTTGGCAGCCTTGCACCATTCTTCTGATCCTACAAATATGTATCACAATGGTTGTATAATTGTACATCTATATTCAAATGGTTTTAATTCATTATAATTACACACTAAGAAGAATGGTCTTAATGAGTTCATTCAAAGGTTCATAATTTGACCTTTTGCAATTTAAATGACCTCCCAGTCCTGAAGTCTTCACTTTGTTTTATGTAAACATTTCTTTGTTCAGTTCATCAGTAGTTCAATACAATTTAGAATAAAATTACTTTTAACAGTAGTTCTCACACACTGTCATAGTGAGCCTCCCCCAAGACCTGGAAAAGATCTTGAGCCCCCCTCCCCAATATAGAAATAATTTGAGGCCTCCCCATAGTGTGAACAATTATCATACTCTGCACAGTAAACAGGGAATACAGTGACACTCCTCTGAGTAGTTGAGTTTATTCTCTTTTATTATACTTATTATTCTCCATCTGTATAACCCGCTCTCCATGTCAGCCTACTCATTCCACACTTCTGGGTTTTGGACCCTATTTCCTGCACCCCTCATTGCAATACCTCCAGGCATCAGATTGCTTTCTTTGTCAGTTTTTCCTTGTTCTTAAACACCTTCTCAGGGACCATTTTGTTTTTGTCCTGCTCTTGCTCCTAGTACCTCTCAACCTAGCCTCTGCATTTGTGCTTTTCTATAGCAAGTATAATGGGTCAGTTGTTACCTTGTACCTATTCATTTGTATTATTTTGTATTTTATTTTGCATAGTTTCCAAGAACTGTACTTCCTCCATTCAGTTTCCCCCCATGTCATACCAAGAAACAAGTATTTGTTGAGTGTGACTTTCCTGGTCACTCATTTTTTACATAAATTGTCATGCCATTATTCACTTTAGTTTGTTGCATCCTGTCACACAAAGCATCCAAAACCTGACATTTAAATATAGTACATTTTAAGGCTTGCTTGAGCCTCCCCTGGAACAGGTTGGGGCCTCCCCTGGGAGGCTGGCCTCACCATTTGAGAAACCCTGCTTTAGAACAAAAACTGTATAAATGTTGGGTTTGATTTTGTGCAAGTATTAAGTTCTCTCTGATTTAAAAATGCATAGGAGATTAGTTGTACATACTTTTGTATTTCTCCACACTTTTACTGTGGAAATTTGTAAAAAAATAAATAAATAAATAAATAAATAACAGTTGACCTCTTGCACAGGTCTTGGCCTTCTATAAAGGGAATGGCTTAACACTTATTTAGGAGTCATTTAAGAGTTATCCCAAGGTCAAGATTTAGTAAACTATACATTTAATGCATTTTAGTAATAGAAGTTGGCAAAGAGGACACAATAAATGTAAACTGAACTTCACTGTGTTCATGGATATAAACAGTTTCTTTATTGTTTTATAACATATTAGATTGCAGTGTTTATTTCTAATGTTGTGGTCATGAGAATGGTGTGTACAGTGTGTATGTGTGCGTTTGCTGTAGCACAATATTTTTTTTTCCAAAAAGCATAGTAAAAATACTTACTGATTGCTATATATTTCACCAGAATACTTCACAGAAGACCTGGCATGTGTCTGAGACAGTACTTATCAGATAGTGTCTTAAGAGGTTAAAAAATTTTAAATCTTTTTAGATTAAACACTGTGGAGGCTGCTCATTTGTCCAGTACGTGAATGACACAGTGATTTACCAATCCTCAAGTAACACTGCAGACCTGGGGGCTCACCTACAATCTGATTTTGAAACACTGGAATCCTGGCTCACACAAAACAGACTAGTCCTAAATGCCACAAAAACAAAGGCTATGGTATTCGGCCCAAGAACTCTCGGGCTGAACAGAACTTCCTATTCCCTATAGTCTCCTCATTGGGCACCACAATAGAGGTGGTGAAATCCTTAAAATACCTGGGCCTTACTTTGGACCGAGGTCTCACATTGAAGCCTCATGTCGATCAGAGTTCTAAAATGCTGCACCAAAAACTTGGTCTACTATATTGCTTGAATGACCAGCTGATCCCCAAATCTAGATTTACCATGGCAAGCAGCATCCTCCTCCCAACCTTGACCTATGCCACCCAGTAATGCAAGGCATGGCAAAGCAGGAGTACAGTAGGATGTAAGTGTTATACAGCAAGGTTACCCACTTCACCACTTTGTCTCACAAGAGGAGGCATCAGTGTGAAGCACTGGCCTTCCTTAACTGGCCATCACTCACTAAACACCTGCAATATTCATTGCTATGCAATGCATATATGCTCATCAGCAGCCCACCTGACAGCCCGGCTGGGCTGCTGGTCCCAAAGAGAGCAGGCAGGCTGCTCTGTACCACAGGGAGAAATCTAATGGAGGAACCTACGCTATGCACCACAGTCCTTTGCCCATGCTGCACCCGGTGTTATGGAATAAGCTTCCACCACAGCTTCAAGATGCGATCTCCCTGAGAAATTTCCAAAATGGGCTCTGGGCACATCACCTAACAAAAAGTACACATCCTTGCACAAGAGCTCTTAACCATAATGATTTGTTCCTAGCCTACACTGGCTCAGTCCAGTCCTGAACAGACTCCAACCTGGGAGAATCAGCTACACTGTCTGTTGTTTGTTTGTGCACTAATTCCACTACCTGTACAAGTTCTGTTGATTCCTAATGTATAAATGCCTAAATCCCTAATGAGCACTAAGACTGGTACTCAATGGTGTACTGACCAGACTGTAGCCAAAAATGGTCTACACACCTAATAGATCTGTATATGAAATGTTTGTAGTTTGTAACTAAATCTGGGTTGCTGCTGAAAAAGGGACTTCGGAGCTCAGCGGGCCTACCCAGTTATCAAAACTGAATGAATAAATAAATAAATTTGCTGCAAAAGGGTGACATTTCTTGAAAGACAATACCTGCCTAACTGAAGCTTGTAGCAGGAACATGTTTAAATGCTAAGTATTTAAATGTGCAAGTTGTTGCATTTCGAAGGGGGTAGACAAATCTCCAGTTTAAAAGACAATCAATATTTAACAAGCTGTTTCAATTTCCTAATGGCCATCTTTTGAGCAGCTTGGAGTTATGTCTCCAACATTCTAAACAGAAAAAAGGGAGTATTTTATTTCAGTTGGCATAGTTATGTGTAGATGTGGAAGGATATACTGAAAACTCCAAAACATGTGTTCCATGATACTCCATTTTTCAGGCTTTAGATAGCAAGATGGCTGTAGGCTCCACCCACAGCCATAAAAAGGATCTCAGGAACTGTCTGATAAACTGCATATTCGAAAATATAAGGAACAGAACATAGAGAAGACAATGCAGCAGACAGGTGCAGCCAACAGATAATCACTGCCGATGCCAAAAAAAAAAAAAAAAAAAAAAACAAGATGGAGTGTTGACCTTTGTGACCTTCTATGGAGTAGGAACAAAACAACTTGTAAATATTGTCTGCAATAACCTCCAGATGCTAAGGGGGTTAACACAATTGAAATCCATGATAGAAAAACCACTTAGGGTGTCATATAGAAATCTAAAGGATACTCTAGTGCATAGTTCCCTACCCAGAGTGAAAAAACTAAATGGTAAACACAAGTGGGGTAACAAACCATGTGGATTCTGCCACACTTGTCATCTAATGGAGAAAAAACAATCCTACAAGAATCAGAGAACAGGTCACAATGAAATAATCAGAGGGCAAATATACTGCAATATGGAAGCAGTAATTTATGTCCTAAATTGTTCCTGTGGCAGCTTCTATGTGGGCGGAACAAAACGTAAATTATGTTTTAGAATAAATGAACATATGCTGGTAATTAAAAATGAAAACATGGACTATGCAATGGCTGCTGATATTAAAAATGCTAAACCAGGGCCTGCCCAGTGATGCTGAGGGTTCAGGCCCTGGGTGCCACACTTCGCACCATGCCAGCAAGCCGGGTTCGGGAACGAGCCCAGGCCACCGGGGGTTGGCAGGGGAGAGAGAGGATTGAGCATCTGGAGGACTGCTCTCCTCTCTCAGGGGAGATCCAGGGTTAAATCCGGCACCACAGCAGCCTCGGAGGTGACTGGAAGCACTGCAATGCCCAGGGCTCAGTAGTGAGTTGCAGAGCTGCAACGGACACCCTGGCATCACTGCACGCTTGGGCTCTGCAGGGTGGGAGGGGGAGAGGGTGTAAAAACCACAAGAAAAAAACCCTCTCGCCATTGGTAGCGATGGTGGGGCCAGAGGTCATGACCCCACGTCACCACTGGGCATCCGACATCCAAACCGGTCCCTTCCAAAAGGAGTACAGCCCACAACACTATAGATAGAGCACCTGAGAAGTAAAGCAGTCCCTCCCCAGGGGACTCAGATCCAGAGGGATGGGCTAGCAGTCTGAGGAGGGGCTGCCCCTCACTGGAGATAACAGACGGAGCTTCAGGCAGATGGGAAACAGCAACGGACCGCATGCCCATACTGGAGAGAATCCAGTGGAGGAGAGGTGAGAAAAATAGTTGGAAAAAAAATGCTAAGCCAAATACAAGACATAGAGTTACAGCCACGGGCATAGAAGCTGTACACAAGAACATTAGGGAAGGAGAGTTGGACAACGTCCTGAATTGCAAGGAGCAGGAATGGATTTACAAATTGGATACTCTACGCCAACCAGGACTTAACAGTAAATTTGAAATGCCCCCCTTTCTATTGAAAAAGAAACAGTAAACAAGCATTTGTCAATGCTAAATGTTGATTGCTTTGCTCTGTTGAGCTTGCTCACTCCCCCTCTCTCTCACTCATTCTGTTTTTCCTGGCGCTGCAGGCTGCCCTTTTGTACTGGGCTCCTGCCTGTGTTGGCACCTTTTTTTGCCCACAAAGAAATCCACAGCTGTCCCAACAGAGCTCCGTTGAGGTCGCTCTCTCCCCCTCTCTCATGCACTCATTTTGTTTTTCCTGGCGCTGCAGGCTGCCCTTTTGTACTGGGCTCCTGCCTCTGTTGATACCTTTTTCTGCCCACAAAGAAATCTGCAGCAGTCCCAACAGAGCTCCACTGAGCTCATTTCCCCTCTCTCTCACTCAGTCGTTCCGTTTCTGCAGGCGCTGCAGGCTGCCCTTTTGTACTGGGCTCCTGCCTGCGTTGCTGCCTTTTTCTGCCCACAAAGAAATCCTCAGCAGTCCCAACAGAGCTCCGTTGAGCTCTCTCACTCCCCCTCCCTCACCCGCTTGTTCTGTTTCTCCCAGCGCTGCAGGCTGCCATTTTGTACTGGGCTCCTGCCTGCATTGGCACCTTTTTCTGACCACAAAGAAAACCACAGCAGTCCTGACAGAGCTCAGTTGAGCTTGGTCACTCCCCCTCCCTTACTAGCTTGATCCTAATCTGTCCCAAACACTGATTTCCGAAAGCGACTGCGGTATTCTGTGCCGGAAATGTGAAAACACATTTTGGCCAGGATGTGAAAAATGACAGCTGTACTGTTCATAAGGAGTTGTGAAAAAATGCCACTGTTAAAAATCTGGCGTGAAACTATTACTAATTTGCAAAGTTATAAGGGGGCATGGAAACTGCAAAACACACGCTCGTAACACAGTCATTTTATGGAGTTTTATCACAAAATTTTCAACATAGGCATTTTAGGACCTCTGCTCCTGAACAGTGTCACTATGATTTTCATAATGCGTCCCGAACACTGATTTCCCACAGCACCGGAAGTGCGAAAACACATTTCAGCCAGGATGTGAAAAATGACAGCTGCACCATTCATAAGGAGGTGTGGAAAATGGCAATGTTGAAAATCTGGAGTGAAAATATTGCAAAGTTGCAAAGTTACGAGCGTGCATTTAACCTGCACAATGCACACTCGTAACACACTCATTTTATGGACTTTCGTCACAAAATTTTCAGCATAGGCATTTTAGGTCCTCTGCTCATGAACAGTGTCACTGTGATTTTCTTGATGTGTCCTGTACACTGATTTCTCACAGTGACCGCGCTGTTCTGCGCTGGAACTTCGAAAACACATTTCAGCCAGGATGTGAAAAATGACAGCTATACTGTTCATAAGGAGGTGTGTAAAAATAGCAATGTTGAAAATCTGGAGTGAAAATATTGCAAATTGGCAAAGTTACGAGCATGTGTAGCAACTGTGCAATGCACACTCATAAAACAGTCATTTTTGATTTTTCCCACCAAATTTGCAACATAGACTTTTTGAGGGCCCACCTCATGAACGCTGGCACTCTTGTTTCATTAATCGGTCCCGAAAGGTGCTTCCACACAGTGACCGCAAAATCACCTTTCGGGACCGACTAACGCCATGACAGTGGCTGAATTCATGAGGAGGGGTCCCAAAAACTTCATGTAGAAAATCTGGTGCCAAACTGCCAAAAAAATGCCTGAGATATGCATCAAAGTTGAAAAAACCCTATTTATGCCATTATACAGCTTACCGGCATTTCCTCAGTTCACGGTCATCTTTGAAGAGTGCAGACGTGGTCCTGGTCCACTGAAGATTGTCACGCTGGACACCGGAGGTACTTATGGGGTGAGGGGGGTGTGGGGAGGCAGGGTGTGCAGTGGCTGGGCACGGGTTGTGGAAGGGGGTAGGGAGACCACGAGGGACCGTTGTCTTTTTTCATAGGCTAAAAAAAAAAACATTGCGGGACTTTTTTTTTACAGGGGCATGTGGCACGCTGGGGTGGGCTCCAGCATGCCAACGGAGTGCTATTTGGTGGGGGCAGCAGTAGCCAATGGGGATTGGGCACCCGTCGGCACAAAAGGGGTGCAAGAGCCAAGGAGGATTGGGCACCTCGGCACAAATCTACTGGGTTTTTGTGGGGGGCATTATGCCAACGGAGAGTGGGTCCCCACCGCAAATCAAACTGGGAGGGGGGACATAATGCCAATGGGGAGTGGGCTCCCCCATTGGCAACTTTAACTAGGAGGAGGACTGAAGCCGACAGGGATTCAAGCCCCCATCGGCAAAAACACTGTTGGGGGACACATGCTGCCAAGGAGAATTGGGCACCCCCTTGGCAGTGGGGATGCTTAATATTGTTTGTGAACATGGCGGCAAGTCACTGCCATGTTCACAAACAATATCACAGTAGCAAGGTTCAGCCCAGCAATGTCAGGTCGCTCCCTCATTGCAGCGGAATGGCTTACGCTTCAATGATGAGGCAGCCCCTGATTGCAGCGGCTGAAATTTAAGGTTGTGGCACGCTGGCTGAACTAGTGTCAGCAACAGCATGCCACCCCATTGGGAAAAGTGAGCCAAGCTTCCAAAGGCTGTGGGGGCATTGGTCACAACAGTGCCACGCCTCCACAACCTGCTACTGCAGCAAGCTGCCGCAATATGTTTCTTGCGCATGCACGCAATCAACATAAAAAGAATGAGGGGATCAAACCTCTAAAATCCCCCCCCCCCCGGTGATGTCTATGACCTCCTACCCATTAGGAAGCATGATGTTTATTTTTACCTTTCATCACTGGTGGATAGGTAAAGTTACTATAGGAGTAGTCATTGTATAAATCTTGATTGAGTGCACAGTGTTTTGAGATGTAGACATATTTGACTATTGGATGTTGGTGATTACACTTCACTAGTAGCTGCTATAAAGAGCGTGCCTGAGAAATGTTTTATCAGCTCTGATGAAGCCCTTTGTGAAGGGTGAAACATAAGCCCAGCAGTGTGGCTGCACTGTTTGTTCCTGTTGCTTGTCTTAAAATCCTGGATGGCTGGAAAATAAAACTACAGACTTTGAACTTTCAAGTTTTACTTGTTTCATTGCTCCAGTACTGGTGGTGAATGCATTCTTCTAAGTTTCAAACAGTCTTTATAAGTGACATTGCAGAGAAGTGAGAAGGAAAGGTCTGCCTGTTTGCAGATGACACCAAAATATGCAATAGGGTGGACACTTTGTGGGGAGGAGAGGATGAGCAGAGACCTGAGAAAACTAGAGGAGTGGTCAAGGGTATGGCAGCTGGGTTTCAATGTGAAACAATGCAAAATAATGCACTTAGGGCACAGAACACAGGGGCAAAGTACAAAATGGGTGGAGTGGTATTGATGACCACCAAGCAGGAAAGAGACATGGAGGCAATCATATCGGATGACCTAAAGGTAGCCAAGCAGTGCGACAAGGCAGTAGGGAGGGCAAGTGGGATGCTGGGGTGCATAGGGAGGGGTATCACCAGCAGAAAGAGGAAGGTGGTGTTCCCTCTGTGCAGACCGCTGGTAAGATGTTTACACTTTTATTTCTTTTATATAGTGCATGTTTAGAGTCCAGTGGCCAAATTCACAGACAATTGTACCTGCGCAAAGTTTGTGCTGTGCAGTGGATTGCAGTTGCACAGCAGCATGGAAGCCCTACTCACAAAGGTATAGCGTGGGCACTAAACTCAGGAGAATAATGCTCTAAGCAGTGTGTACAGGGAGTGCAATATAATGCACCACAAACACTGCCACAGGTCTGAGAATAACACTGTGCAGTACTATCTCGCAATGTGCAGTGCTGCAGAACAGATGAGTACAACAGTAGGCAGTACCCATGGCCGCCTGCGGACAATAGAGAGCGTGACACACTGCAGCATGTGAGCCTATATGGAGTATGGCTGGCAGGGCCAGCGAGAGACAAGTATCTGAAAAGGTCAGAAAGGATGACACCCATGTGGGCACCACAGTAGTGAGGTACAGACTGTGACCATCCTGGACCTGCTGACAAGGGGCAAGGCAGAGCATGTACCGCAGGCTGCAACACTGAAACCATGAGTTTGAGACCTGTGTCTCCTAAGGGGACAGCCATGACATCAATCTCACAGTCACATGTGGCAGCCCATGCAGGTGGATGCACAGTGACACACAGGTGGCTGACCACATAGGGATACACGGGGCATGGGGAGATGCGATGGGCCCCACTCCACCTGGTGTGGTAGTTCCTGTATAGGGAGAACACTGGTTACCCAAAAAGGAGGGAAAGCAATAGGAAAGAACACAACATTGCATACAGGAGAAGTTATATATGCAAAATAGTTCAATAGCAGCATAGAAATCCAAAGTGAAAAAATACCATAAGAAAATAAACATATATAAACACAGAACTACTGTATATTCAAAAGCCGGTGGGATGGGAAAACCAGGGGACTGAACTATGTATAGAGTCTGTAGGGTGTTAACTGTATACAAAAGGGGGTAGGGTAAGGGGGTGGAAAGGTAGAGGGACTAAGGGGCAGGGAATGCAGGAACATGCTGGAGGTGGCTATGGTGCAGGTGGGGAGGGCCTGGGGAAGCCTTTCCTCTACACGGCACAGCCACTCAGCCACTGTGACAAGGGTGTCTCCTATCTGATGCTGCTGAGTCAAATGCTCTGGCATACTCTTGAGCATTATACACTGTTGCCTTCTGAGAAGGTCATCCCTCCCCTCCTGCTGCTCTGGGTGCCGTGTACATCCCAGGATATGACCATGACCTAATAATTCCATGAAATGGGGGTACCATTGTGCCAAATACTTAGTACATCGATTTAAAAAAATAAAATAACAGCCACTGCAGTGATGGTAAGTGAATTTAAATGGTAGCCACAAGTACAGATACATTTCATAGTTTGAGAAACATAGGTACACCCATTTTATTTTTCTTCAATGTCCAGCTCCAAAATGTCACAGATTTTTCCAAGCAAATTGTGACATGCAAAACCACAGTACATTCTGCTACTTCTATGCAGACTTTATTTTAGTTGCATTTCAGTAAAGTTATGGTGAAAGTTCAAGTTCAAGTTCAAGTTTATTGCAGGAAAACTCCATTGAGCAAGCTCATTCACAAGGAGGTCCTGTGACATAAACACTTAAAGTACAAACACAGATAGGTAATAACAGTATATACATGAAATACACGTTACATGATACAGGCTGGATATACATACAAGGGTACCACATAGGGTGACCGCAGGTGGTAAACATTGATATGAGACAGGAAGCTACTTATAGGTCGATAATGATAAATGAAACATGATGACTGGTGTGATTTGATTTAATCAAATCAAATCAAATATACAGTATTTTGGCAGCTAGAACAAACAACAGTCTACAACTGATATGGAGGGAGGAGATTTGATAGAGTAGCAGTGGAGCGTAAAAAGATAAAGCCAGGATAGAAGGGAAGGGAAAGCAGTTAATATGACAAATCAATTATACCTTACCAGTGGATAAATATGGCACACATGGGGAAGGCAGAGACTTAATGCCAGTTACAGGTGTCTTTTATTTTGGCTGAACTTAGCGATTGTAGAAGTTTATTGAAACTGTGCTAGTTAGTTTCAGCACGGTTTGTAATTTGTTCCAAATGGAGGAAGGGCATATGCAATAGCACGCTACTAAAGGAAGTCCGCGCCTTGATATGTCAAGCATAATAAAGTCAGATTTTCTTAACGAGTATGCACTATGTGAGATACTAATAAAGGAAGAGAGATAGCTTGGCAATTTCTGCAGGAGCAGTTTAAGAGTCCATAGCCCAGCATGGAGCAGGCCTAGTAGTAAGGATGTCCAACCAACAGCTGCATATAAGTCACAGTGGTGCGAACGGTAAGGAGTTGGTAATGAACTGTAACGCACGGTGATAAAGGATGTCCAGTTTACTTAGATTTGCAAGAGTGGTGGAGAATAGATTACATCGCCATAGTCGAGTAGGGGGAGAAAAGTGGCCTGTACAAGCTTGTTTCGAGTTTCAAGGGAGAAAAGGGGCCTATTTTTGTAGAAGAAACCTAACCTTGCTTTTAACCTTCTAGAGACATCTTCAATGTGGTCACTGAAAGATAATTTATTTTCGATCCAGATACCTAGATATTTAAATTTGGTTACAACTTCCAGAGGCTCGTTTAGCGTGGTGACAATGAAGTCTTGGGCAAGAGTATTGGGGGCCTGAGACAGCACTGCGGGAGAATATCATCGCTTTAGTCTTCTTCGATTGAGCAGAAGCTTTGCCTTTATTAAATTATGCTCAAGTTGTGGAAGTCCGCTTGAAGCACTCCCTTGACTTCAGATAACGATGAGCCAGAAGTATACAACACAGTATCATCTACAAAAGTGCAGATTGGACGAGATATGTTAGCATCTAAGTCATTGATGTACAGAGAAACAAGATAGGGCCTAAGATGGATCCTTGGGGACTCCTCTGCAACTGGCAAGGCAGCAGAAAAAGCCTTCCGCTTTTACTTTTGGAATCTCCCAGTTAGGTAGCTAGAGAACCATTGGGTGGTATGGTATGTGGCACCCAACTTTGCAAGGCAATTGACTAATAGTTTGTGATCAACAGTATCAAAAGCTTTGCTGAGGTCCAAAAGACTGCACCAGTTACCTTCAGCATCTATAGCAGAGATCCAATCATTGGTTACTTTTGCTAGTGCAGTGATTGTGCTATGATTAGCCCGAAGCCAGATTGAGCTGGGTTAATGAGAGAGAAGGTTTCAAGTGAGATTTTAACTGAATATGGATCAGTTTTTCGAGAACTTTAGAAAGGATAGGCAATATGGAGATAGGCCTATAGTTGTTTACATCGCATGGGTCACCAGATTTAAATAGAGGGAGGATATGTGCTGATTTCAGCAGGACGGCACAGCAGCAGATGTAATGGAAAGATTGAAGATGTGGAGAATTGGGGCAATGAGATGGGCATAGCCTGACCTTAGGAAAAAGGGTTCCAAGCCATCGTCCCTGCGCTTTTTTGGTGTCTAAGTTAAGAAGAGAATCTTCTACTTTTTTAAGTTATCTCGCGCAGTTGAAGGGACTGGGTGCAGGACTAGATGGGCGTGAGGGGTATGCTGGCTCACCGCAGCACCAGCATAAGGTGACGAGCCAAAGCTAATCCAGCTGTGGCAAAGTGGGAGTTAAGTTCCTCCAGGATTAGGGACTTGTTTTCCACATCTTGCCACTTGCACTATCTTTGTTGGGACAGAGGGGCCATGGGCTGTCCTTCTATAGCTTGATAGTCTTCCATATTTTATGAGGGTTACCTTTAGCTTGTTCGAGAGTAGAAATATAATAGCTAGCTTTAGCAGAGCCAAGTTTTTTCACACAGTTATTCCTGGCTGTTCTAAAGGCCTGCCAATCCGAAGATTCTTTGAATGTCTAGCTTTAGCCCAGAGCTTATCTCGAGCTATAAGGGCTGCCTTGAGATCCGAGGTGAACCAGGGATTGGAATTTTTCCGCATCTTACTTTGATGAAAGGGGCATGCTTATTTATTATTGTAGTGAGTTTGTCATTAAGGATGCAAGCTGCCTTGTTGACATCTTTGGCTAGGTAAAGATCTTGCCATCTGATCATGCTCAGGTCAGATAGGAAGTTTACTGCACTGAATTTGTGAAAGGATCTTTTGTTATAAAGATGGGTTGCGCCGGCCTTAATTTGAGATCTTACAAGCAACAATTCCATGATCGCCATGTCGCTGTGAAACACTGCCAAATGAAATATTTTGGTGGATGGGTGGTTAGTACCACATCTAGAATGGAACTGTTGGCAGTATTTAGAGTGTTGTTCCTAGTAGGTTCTCTGACTAATTGCCCAAGACCTAGCTCGTCACAAAGGGATTTGAGGCCATGTGATTTAGGTGACAGCCAGTCCATATTTAGATCTCCTAGAAATATTGTTTCAGTTTTTGCATCTACGAACATGGATTTCAAAAGATTAAGGACTTCATCACCACCAGACAGGGGTCTATAGCCACCTAGGATAGTGATACATTCCGAGGAGGGGAGATGAAGGCTCAGCGAAACTAACTCAAATTCCTTGGCTAGAGATTTGCAACTAATATTGGTGACCAAGTACTTAGATTTGGCATAGATAACCACGCCTCTAGACTCTCTATCTGCTCTAAATAAATTGTAGCCCTGCAGTGATATTTGTTGATCAGTGTTCGCTCTTTTTAACCACGACTCAGTAATTATGATAAGGTCTGGGTTAACGTGCAGCCCAGGCTTGCAGCTGTCAAGTTTTTAGGCAGGCTTAAAATGTTGACCATCATCATTTTGAAACCTGTAGCCTCAGCAAAATCGATAGGCGGGTAAGTTGTAGGGGGCCAGGGTTGAGCTCCACATTTCCTGAGCAGAGAAGGAAGCGAAGTATAACTTTCTTTAAGGAGCTTATAAGAATGGAGACTGCTTTTTATTTCTTTATGGCAACCATATTGTGCTGCAAGAAGAGGTGGCGCCACTGTAATGACAGTTGATTGTGATCAATGTAAGTGCTTGGGTAGACATAGGTGAGGACAGTAGCAAGGGGTGTAGGCTAACCGGGGGGAATAGGCTAAAAGGGGAGAGGAGAATGACATAGTGTCTGCACGGTAGACCGTTATAACATTAGGTATTGATAAGGTACATTGGAGAACTGAATTGTATTGAGGTACTTTGAATTGCACTGTATTGCTGAAAACTCTGCACCTTAGGAGCAATAAAAACACAATAAGGAGAGCCATGGTCCCAGATTGAGTGGTCTCGTGATTTGTATTAGTGCAATATTTTCTAGGTAAGAAATTTGCCCACCTAGGTACCCATTTAAAACCTAGATGAGAAAATACAGCAGAAAGGGGAACAAGGAGATCAGGAGCAGCTTAGTTGGTGGCCATCCACCCTTCAGACTCAAGTCCCCTTGTAGCAGAACTGGGAAAGAAGTAGAATGATAATGCAGACCATATTGCCCACGAAAGAATACAGTGATTTATGTAGAAGACCAAGAATCCCTCTATTGGCAGATCTGTATAACCTGCTAATGGAAAACTAGCCAAAAAAAAAAAGGTAGTTAGACTTATCGGAGCCAAGGCAGAGTGCTTGGAAGGGGGGGCACTGCAGGAATAGCAGTCAGACAGAAGAGGTGTAAGCAATTTAAAACAGTAGTAGAAATTACAATCCAGCTAATACAGTAGAAAAACTCCTAATAACACAGTAGAAATGTGCTTAGTTCTATGGAAAGTCTAACAAAGTGCCAGGTGTCTATAGCAGGGGAAAACTCCTGCCAATCAGAGTGGGTTTGCTGGAAGCACCCGTGTTCCGATTGGCTGCGCTGTCCCGTACCTTCCAAGGAGCTGCAGGCGGGTGTCCTGGTCTTGGTCGGTGGCTGGCTGGGTGCCGGCCGACCGTGGGTGAGCTGGAACAGCCCTGTTCAGGGACAAGCAGCTTCCAAGGAGCTGCAGGCGGGTGTCCTGGTCTTGGTCGGTGGCTGGCTGGGTGCCGGCCGACCGTGGGTGAGCTGGAACAGCCCTGTTCGGGACAAGCAGCTTCCAAGGAGCTGCAGGCGGGTGTCCTGGTCTTGGTCAGTGGCTGGCTGGGTGCCGGCCGACCGTGGGTGAGCTGGAACAGCCCTGCTCGGGACAAGCAACTACCTCTGGTGTTGTCTTTTGTTAAGGGTATAATATATATATATATATATATATATACACAGTATATATATTATAGCGGCACAGTAGTGCCACTATAGTCAGGGTTGAGTACCCCATTTAAAGTTAAATCTGAAATTTGGCAGCTTAATAACTTTGCCACTGTATGACAGATTTGCCTGAAATTTGGCATGCATGGTCTGGTACCATAAATCTCTGGATTTGCCACGTTTTGTTATTGTCGGATGTACGGTTGCAGAGCTATAGAGCAACGAAAAATGCACAAATTTCGCATTTTTGCACATTCTTTGCTCATGCCTACAGGTCACACAGTTTGCACAACTGGTCCGAAACCTTCAGGGAACATGCAGCCTGGGTTCCTGATGTGCCTTTCGAAGATTTTGTGAAAAAATATTAAATGGTTCAAAAGTTATTCAAAAAACAAGTTTCCCTTTATAGTCAATGGGAAAAGTTAACAAAATATATGAAAGTGTTGCAAATGCACTTTTTACTTTCGCAAATGACCCTTGTAGTGTCGCAAATCAGCCATCTTGTTTTCATTTGGTGGTCACAGAAATGCTTGGCATTTAAATTTGGGACCCTCTAGGGACACAATTCTAGTTGTATTCACCTAGTCGACCCCTGAGGATGATAGCCATGTCTTTTCTGGGGGTAAAACACCCCAGAAATATGTTTTTTAAATTTTTGTGAAAAGTAGTGTCGCAAACTACTGTCGCATATGCGACACTTTCGTGATTTCATTTGTGAAAGTGTTGTGATTTGCAAAAGTACTTTGCAACACTATGGCCAAAACAATAGGGAATCTTTGCAACCCTGCTGCAAAAGAATGATTTGGTCTTTTGGACTGCAATTTGGAGGGAAGCAAGCCAAGATCCCACAGATGTACCTTTTGGTGTTTTTGTGACAAAATATTAGAGGGCTGCAAAGTTACGGCACTCCAAAGTTGTCGATTTTTCCCATAGGCTAACATTACAGCGTCCGCCGCTCCTTTCGGGGCCTGTATCTCGAAAATGGTTCGGGATACAGACTTTGCGTCAGAAGAATGCCTAGTCCCCCAGTAGGGGGTTAAGTGCAAAACTAGCATGGAAAATCATAAATAATATGAGATTTTATATTTTTTCTGCGTTGTACAGTTCCTGACATATAAGGAATTTAGTATTCCAAGTGCTCACTATCTCCTCTGAGGGCCATTATTATGCATACAGTCTTTGTATTCACTGTGCTTCTGAAATGCACCTTTTTTGTGGAAAAAAGGGTGTGTATTTGTGTTACTGTTACCGTTAGCTTTTCCACTTGTGTTTCCGCACTGTTTGCGTTAGCGTTTCCATTTATGTCACGTGTAGCGTTACCCTTTTGCTTACGCATTATTACCGTTGCATTTCTATTACCGCTTTTGTTTGCTTACTTTAAGGCCACTGTGCGTTAACATTTGCGCTTGCATATGCACTTGCATTTCTGTTTGCATTACTGTTCTTGGCATCATCGTTGGTGTTACCCTACCTGTTTGCATTTCCAATTGAATTACCGTTACTGTTTGCGTGTTCGTTACTGTTTGCATGTCCATTGGCCTTAGCATTTGCATTATCAGTACCGTTTCTGTTGTCGAGTGCGTAACTGTTTCCTTCTGCATCGCTGCTGCCGTTACCGTTTGTGTTTCTGTTTGAATTTCTGTTACCGATTGCATTTTCATTACCGTTTTCAATACTGGTTGCATTTCTGTTGCCGTTACTGTTTGCATTACCATTTCTGATTTCATTTATGTTTGCACTTGCATTTCTCTTACTATTTGCGTTATCATTTCCATTTGCATCACCGTGTGCATTACCATTTTTACTTGCATTTGCGTTACCGTGTTACCATTTACTTTTACCCCACTGGTGCCACTGTTGGCATTAACGTTACCATTTGTGTTTTTGGGTGTGCGCAGTACAGTGCAAAACATTGTTTTGCTATTTTTCTGCACTGTCTTCCATGACACATAGTGTAGCCAGTGTATGGTTGATTGATCTGAAACTTGCCAAGTAATAAGACCTGTGTTCAAGGAACATGTCAGTTCTTGTTTGGTGAAAAAATGTTGTTCTATTCCAGAGTTATTGCCATTTGAAGTTGGCCCCCCCCCTTGCAGTTACAGATTTTTCAGACACCAGGTCCGCCATTTTAGTGCATTTGTGGCCGCAATTTCTGCCATTTTGTGGTGGAAGACTTCTTAAAGGTGTAGAAACATAAAAATTGAATATCTCTGGAATGGTTTGGTCTTTCTACATGAAATTTGGAGGGTGTTGAGTAGATGTCCTGTGGATGTGAATAATGATGTTTACATGTTGGAAACATTATTGACTATGGAGATACTGCATGATGCATTTAACATTTTGCGCATAGCATTCTGCATGGTGCTACTAGCTTGAAATTTATAGCATAGGTAGCCCTAGTGGTACGGAGATACCTTGCAGTGGTTTGGTATGTAAAACATTAACAGGTGCAGAATGATACCACTACAACAAATGAAAATGTGGTTTGTTATGCTTCAATAACTTCTGAACCTTGTGTCGGATTTGCCTGCTATTTGGAAAGTAGAAAGATTTATAATACATCTTTGACTGTGACTATGTTTGGGTCACTGGCACTTACGGTTTCTGAATTGTGCATGTTACAATGTTTGCTCGTGGCGCTGTGCAACCGTTGAATGGATGTGCACACAGTTCTGGACACATGGTGTGCTATGGTACATGTCTTAATTTACCAATTTTAATTTCAGTCTGTCATACAGTTTTTGCACAGCAAAATGACAAAAATTCATATGGTAGCCCCGCACCCCCACCACCACATTCCGTTCACTATTTATAGTGCACATTCTCATAAAGGAAATTCATGGCAAAAAATCCATTTATGCATCAGTTGGGGTTGATTTCAGTGACAAAAGTGAGGAATTGGTGTTGGTTTGCCACCCATTGCACCTCATGTCCACCCTTTCCCGCACTAGCAGGACGGGTGTGTGTTGGGGTCATCAGTCCAATTCTCATCCCATTCTCCATACTGCACCATCTCAGCTTATTTACACATGGAATGGGGTGAGAGGGCGATGACCCCCAACACACACCCCAATGCCTATTGGTGGGGGCAGGGTGGGTGGTGGCAAGGGTAGCAACCCTAACACTGTATTTCCTCACTTTTGTCACTGGGGAACAACCCTAACTGATGCATTAAATGAAGCTTTGCCATGAAACTACATATATAGTAGTAGGTGTGTGTGTGTGTATATATATATATATATATATATACACACACACCCTTGAGGAAGGGGGATATGATAGTAACTTTCAAGTACCTCAATCAATAAAGTCCAGGATGGGAGGATCTTTCAGAAAAAGAGATGTACAAGAACAAGGGGGCACAATTTGAAGACAGAGGGGGGATGGCTCAGGGGCAATATGAGGAAGTATTTTTTCATGGAGAGGGTGGTGGACACATGGAACCACCTTCCTGAGGAGGTTGTGGAGTCAAAAACAGTGGGGGAATTCAAAAATGCATGGGACAGACATAAGGCAATAACAGTGAGGGGTAGGAGGAAGTAGGTTATTGGGTAATTGGAATCTGCAGCTTATCTAATAGGTAGGGAAATGGGCAGACTAGGGGGGCCAAGCAGTGCTTATCTGCTGTCAAATTCTATGTTTCTATGTTCTATGTTTCTAATACATTTTCATCATAATATTTCAATGCATATGAAATTTCTGGCTCACTCAAAGTTTTATGTGGTGCATGTAACACTGGTGTCCAAACATATTGCATTTTTTACATGTTCCCCAAAATTTCAGCAGAAGTATCCAGCCTTTTTTGAGTAGTGATTTTCTTTTGGGACGGGATCTTAAAAGTACTGTAGGACTTTGGTGAGAGAGAGAGGTGCAGGCAATGCTTTTTTTGTAGTTAATCTTTTTATTGTAATTATTGTGATTATACATACAAATACACTACATTCTCCAATATACATGTACATAAATTCTTAATGGGAGAAGGAAAATACATGATGTCTGAAGTATTATATAATGATATTAAAGGGAAAAACATGTTGAGAAGACAATATGTAGCAGTACAATCTGTATGATAGAGAGAAAATATGGCAATTTATGCTTCAAGGGGTAAAAGGAGTAGAGGAGTAGATACAAACAAGAAATATGAGCAGTCGTGATTGTACTTCTATTAAGCTGTAATTTAATACAAGTATGTGTAAGACTGTATAAAGGAAGAACATAAAAAAGAGAAAAATATCTAAGAAAGTGAACAAGAATGAAGAGAGAAAGGGAAGAAGAAGAAAAGAAGATAAAAGATAGAAAGAGAGGAAATGAAAAAGGAACAAAAGAGCTAGACTCAAGATTCCAATGTGAACATATAACAACCCATGGATTAAGTGACGATATGTGTCGACGTGTTTAAATATTTAAAATAGTCCTGCCAGCATTTATTATATAAATTAAGTCGGTCACGAGGCTAAGTGTGACATACGCTCAAGGATGGCGGATTGAGATAGTTGTTTGAGAATATCCGGGAGGGTGGGAATGATGTTGGATCTCCAGTGAATTAGTATAAGGCACCTAATTTGAAGGAAAAGTGGGGATAACCACCTACTCTGAGAATGGGATATTTTATATGAATGAGCATTGAAAATACTAAGTATGCAATGTTTTGGATCTAATGCAAGGGATAGACCAATCACTTTCATTGCAAAGAAATGAATATATCACCAAAGATTGTGTATGAGAAAACAATGCCATAACATATGTAGCAAATTGCCATAGGGGGAGTTACAGTGCCAACATTTATTGTTGTTCATTAAGCCCATTTTTTGCAGAATCTCGGGAGTGCTGTACCATAGATGTAGAGTTTTGGTTTGTATGAGTGAACTGCGATTGTCCTTGAAAGATTTATGGCAGGATAACCAGCAGTTATGCCATTGTGAATTGGTTATGTTATAATTTAGGAGGGTACTCCATTTATTTTTTGCAATGATAGATTGATCTGTAATTGTATTTCTGATATGTTTGTAAATGATGCTATTTAATTTAGAGCTTGTTTTGATCCATTTAGAAATAGAAGTATCATATATAAATTGATGAGGAATAGTAGGAAGATAAAGATTCCATGCCATGCGTAACTGTAAATATTTCCAGAAATCATGCTGGGGAAGATTCCATTGTTTGTGCAGGTCAGAAAAGGATATTAATTTGAGAGCCTGATGAATAAGTATATCCTCCAAGAAAAAAATGCCCCTGTTTTTTCAATTACAACAAAAAATTGGGTGATTATCAAGAGTGATGTTGTGGTTCCCCCATATGGGGGCATATATGAGGGGTTGGGTTGGATTTAAGGCATTTACAAATTATTTTCCAGTTGTATATGGATGATGCAGTAGTAGGGCAAGATTTTAAATTGGGGATGAAATGGTTATAAATGAAGGAAGTGGTGACATTGCCTGGACATAGAGATGTTTCCGTATTGACCCACAACGGTGATTTATTGCTGGGTTTATTAAACCATTTGACAGTTTGGGCAGTGTGGAAGACCCAAAAATATGCTTGTAACCAGGCGAGCCTGAAGCCCCCTTTGGACCAGTGGGAATGCAGTTTGTTACGACTAAATCTGGGAATTTTGCCTTCCCATAAAAAATTGCCAATTATATAATCAATTCTGGCAAAAAAAAAGTAGGGAGGTTTAAAGAGATATTACAAAATAGATGCAGTATTTGGGGAGTTATTGACATCTTGATAGCAGAGGATTTTCCCATTAAAAGATAGGTTAAGCAGTCTCCATCTGTTGAGAGTGTTTTTAATATTTGCTAATAACGGGGAAAGATTGACGTCCCATACCTTGTCTAATTGAGAGGTGATCTGTATTCCAAGGTAAGAGATACCTTGAGGGGCCCAATGAAAACCTAATATTGTATTCATAGAAGGTTTACAAAAATTGTTCAATGGCATTGTTTCTGATTTGTTTAGATTCACAGCAAGCCCAGAAAGTGAAGTAAAGTTGCTAAGCAACTTAATTAAGGGTGGTCCTGAAATTTCAAGATTTTCGAGTAGAATGAGGAGGTCATCAGTGTAGGATAGTGAAGTATAGCGGAAATTACCGATAGGATCATGGAGGATTGATGAAGAGCAGCTGATAGGGGTTCCATAGCTAGAATAAAAAGAGTGGAGGAGAAGAGGCACCCTTGCCTGGTACCTCTTGCCAGATGAAAGGATGAGGACAGAGTAGAGTTAGTAAGATCCCAGGCAGAGGGGAGAGTGTATAGTAATTAAATCCATGTACAAAATGTATTAGTGACACCAAAGTGGGATAGAACATGATACAAATAAGTCCAATTAAAAGAATAGAATGACTTTTCAAAGTCGATGGCTATAGCTGCGGCAGGTGATTTAAGAGATTTAGCTTTGTAGGCAATGCTTTTTTTAACTTAAACTGTTGTGTGGTGTCCACTGTTGCCCACGCAACACTGAAGGTGCTTTTTTCTTAAGTCTGATATGGAGTTATTCCACAACATAGTCCCTTTTTCACTCTTGGGTCATAGTGTCTTGAAATGCTTAGTAAAATAAAGTAAAGTAATGTTTTGTTTTTCCAAGTTAAAGACCTGTTGTGTACACTGTTGCGCATGCAACACTGAAGGTGATTTTTCTCAAATACCTGCTAGGGAGTTATCTCACAATCTGGTCCCTTTTTCACTCTTGTGTCACAGTGTCTTGACAAGCTTATTAAAACTGATCTATTGTGGATCTGAAAAATTGACCCTCGTGTCACACTTCGGTAACCCCTTTCATAGACGTACCTGGGAGTAAAATGTTGGCGTCAGTACAGTACCACTGACTCTGTGGAGATGTGCTGGAAAATGAAGAACCCCCCACTCTCTCTCTCTCACTGGAGCAAGACATGTAAGCTGTGTGGTGGTGATTGTGGAGTGTACTGCCCACAGTCAGTGTCAGTGTGCCCCATGCCACAAAAGCCCTGTGTGTGTGAATGACATGCATGCCAAGAAGCACAGGATGGACAGCTCAGGACTGATGGCAGGGGAGATATCTGGAGCCAGGGCACAGAGCTCTGCATTGTGAAATGTGATATAGAGACATAAGGGGTGGGTGATCATTGTGCCACAGCACCAGCAAGTGTACACAGTGTCACTGGCTTACTGAGGTGTAGGACAGCTGTGGTACAAGGAAAGACATCAAAGGGGTATCTTAGTGCTGGTGGATCATGGGCAAAGGCCACACAGGGCTCCACTGTCTGCACAGGGGGCACAGGGGTGTGGCCCACTACTGTTATCACCTGTGACAGGGTTGAAAAGGACCCTGTCCCAGTTGTTATGGAAAGAGTTTGAATGCAGGGATCTGTTCTGTTCTCTCCTTTTTAGTCTTTTGTTTGTATGGTTGTGCAACCAAATTTTCCTGTGAGACCTAGGATTTGATCACCCCGACAGTCTCACAATTATTTGCCTCTCACTGTCTCTTAGTCTTCCCTTGCTGTTCTGTCTTTTCCTCCCTTGCATATCTGCTGATATAAAAATATATGCTAATCATTATGTGGAAGTGTAATTGATATCGGGATCCCTTTGTTTAGAAAATATATAGTGTTACTATTGAAATGTATATAATTATAGTTTGAGATGACTGCAAAAACTCAAGAGGTTATCTTAGTGCAATTTTTAAGCCTTTTGCAAAAGCTGTGGAGATGGGGCCTCAGTTCTGGGACATTGTGTTCCTGCCAGCAACTGCCTGAAATATACTAGAACATATTAGAAAAAACATGATGTTTGTTAAGAAGGGGGTTGCAAGGACTTATAAGACAGAACTGCAATTGCTTGCAAAAGGGACACAGAGATTGAAGGAAAACTCAGATGCATATTCTGTTTATTCTGCCTTTGTAAATAGTTATTCTGAACATTTTTTTTTATTTACTGCTAGTACAAATAAATATTCTTGCTGTGAATTTTACAGCTGCTCCTGGTTTTTCCTATGCTTCCTGACCTGTGCCTCAACCACATCACCCTGGTGGGCTGATGGAAGGCACTGGGCACTGTAGCTGTGTCAGATTGCAGGGACAGGTCTCAGATACACAGCTTATGTCAGGAGATGCAGTGCACCTCTTTCGGGATGAAGAGAGGGTCCCACAACAGGGCCAAGGGCCTGTGAGAAGAGGGTTGTGGAAACAGAGTGGCATGTGAGCAGCAGTGTATAGCTGATGAGCAGAAGGGGTAACAGTGTCATAGCTGTATGCTATGTACAGCCTGCAACACAGTACGGTAGTGTATGGTATCCCACAAAGATGTGTGCAGCAGGGCAGAGACAATGCATGGTATAATAGAAAGGTATGTGCATGCTGGGTCCCCAAGGTGCTCATGTTGGTCCTGCAGGTTGCACCATCTGTACACACACCAGCCGCAGCTGTGATGAGGGCATGCTGCTCCACCCATTACATGGCAGGTGCAGATGTCACACACAGCATGGCCAACCATCGCTACACACATGGACGCCAGTCCAGTGGATCCCATTAACCATGAACATCATCAGTGGGTACACTATGATATAGAGACTAGCACAACATAAACAACCATTCAAAGTGACAGAGTAGCAGGGAATGGCATCAACACAGTGAGGCCCACAATAGGAAAGTGCAGGAAGTCAGAGGCAGTATGTGGCAGCTGGCCAGGTGCCAAACAACTGCAGAAGGTCTCTGCTAGGAGACTGCAAAGGAGGCAGGAGTAAGGGTGCTGTGCCAGACATGTGGGTGGGAGACCAACACATGGGGAGATGTGTAGCAGATGGACACAGGCCCTTGAGCATGTGGAAATACCACAGAGTTACCAGCTGGACACAGTTTACCTCAGGGGCCAAAAAACTGGCAAGACACACATGAGCCAGTGGTGTCCATGGAACCCTGATTGTGATGCAGCCCCAGGGCCATAGCAAAGTAGTAGCGCCCCAAGGGCCAGCACAAAGGGGCATGTCTATTCCACCGTGCAGTAGTTCTGCTGCTGGGCAAACAAGAAACATGATGTCCCTGTGGCAAAACCCATGTACGTGTGACAAGATGACCTACACAGCCTACCCATGTGTAGTTTGCAGATGAAACACACTGAACACCTCACACCACCTGGGGTGTCAGCAGCTGCCATGTACAGAGGTGGTAGGCAGGGGGTTGCATGTGTGTCTCACAGGGTTCTGGTCACCACAGGTGCAGTGTGCATGCATAAGTGCCAGCAGAAAGGACAATGATGTGCACAGTCACCCTTGGGCTGGAAGTCTGCCAAATGTTTCCACCATGACATCCACTGCAGCTGCGCAGGTCAGGCATGGCAGGGGCCACGTCTAATATGTGATACATATAGTCTGCCACCATACCAGTGGAGAACACTGTTATATGTTGGACGCAGCACAGTGCAAGGGTGCAACTGGTTATGACATGCAAGATGTATGTTCCAGGCATATTCACGTGACTGGCTGCGCTCCTCACATCTGCTGCCACTGCCATCCTGTTGTCCGACTGACCCCCTCCTCAGCCTCCTGCCTAGGCCTCCAGGAGGCATGGCCTCTGGCTCCTTGTTCTGCAACAGAAAATACAACAGATACATACTGTCAGTGTCATGCAGTAGTGAATACGTTCCCCAAAGTCCACCCAGGAACATGGCAACAAGGGAGCTGCCAGAAAGACACCGAACCACAGATGAAGACCTTGTCTCATATGTGCTAATGCATAGTACAGGTACTGACATATTTCCCACCCAACTCAAAAAAGATCCAAGGATGGTACCATGTGGATGGTGGAGGAAGAGAGGGGTGGAAGTGTACGTGAAAGCATGATATGGTCACATGGCTGTTAGAAAAGCCACCAAGATGTATTGGCACTGTCCTGAAGGTCATGACTTATGCTGTCTGATGACGCCTCCCAGTGTCTGACAGGTGATGCACCGGAGTGCTGTGACATGTGTACAGCACATGGAACACTGAAGAATCTGTGTGCCAATGTTCTGGTGTTTTCTTGGGGACACACTGGGCAGCAGATGGACTTCCCCCAGCCTATTTCACATGTGATATCCCATTTGTGCATTACAGTTTTGGCTGTACAGACATCGCAGGTGTGCAGCCACTGCCTGGGATCTCCACAGGATGACCACCCTCATCTGGACCATTTTCTTAGCTAGGCAGAGAATGGCGCATCCAGCACTGTGACATGGGCATACCTGTGGCCAAAATGCGAAGCAGGGGGTTGGTACACCCACAGCACAGAAACCATGGTGGTGATGTGCACACACAAAAGATGAGATATGCAGGGCCACATGTAAACCCTACAGCAGGCCAAGTAGAATGAAGTGTGAGGCTCTCGTCACTGCATCCACTGACCTCCCTGTGACCCTCCCATCCTGACAAAATGTTGTCATTGTTAACAATGCAAGCAAGGCGATGAGATGAACAATTACTGGAGTGTACACATGCACATGTCAGAAATGTTCACACGATGTCTGTATAAACCATCAAGGTGACCTGACACATACCTGGCTGTGGTAATTATCAGCTGAATACGTTGACGTGCAATGGTACAGTTGCTTATGGATGGGGCCTAGGATATGCAGCTGCATGTCGTAGTCCAATGCAGTGTCACCTTTGTCCCTGTGGGGGAGGGTGGGGGTCTCCACTCATTTTGCAGTTCCACACCTATGCCATGTGTACACTGTGGCCATTGTCCTGTGCCACACACTGGTACGGGATCGGCCACACTCTGCACACATTTGGAGCATGTGCCACTGACCTGTCACTTCCAC
This sequence comes from Neoceratodus forsteri, assembly GCA_016271365.2. NCBI lineage: Eukaryota > Metazoa > Chordata > Ceratodontiformes > Ceratodontidae > Neoceratodus > Neoceratodus forsteri. The sequence goes on from CM028130.1 coordinate 1,115,073,294, forward strand.
CTGTCTGCAGCAGGTGCTGTGACTGAGAAGGAGAGACTCTGGGCACATAATTTCAGTGGAGAAGAGCTGAATGCCCTTGCACAGGCAAACAAGCCTGTGTGTTGACCCTCATGCAGTACCACAGCAACAACACTGCTGTCTGCCAGGCTTTAAATTAAATGACAGAGGAGGTCAATGCAGTGGGTAGTTGGGGCATGAGAGCCAAGGTGGTGCAGAAACACTTTAGTGACCTCTGTCATTGGGTCAAAGAATCTGAGGCTGCACAATGAAAGGAAATGCACACCACTGGGGGTGGAAGCCCTGCGCCCACAATGACATGCCCCTTTGACCCAGCAGAGGAGACAGTGGCATCAGTGCTGCGAGCAGTGGAGGTGACCAGAGTGCTTGGGAGAAACTAAAAGTCACAGAAGACACCACCAGTCCCATGGAAGTACTATGTGGATGCCTCTGTTGTGCTAGCATGTGACACACCTCTGGGTGCACATATATAGGTACCACAAGGCCGGTTCCATGTAAAAATCGTGACTAAAAAATCGCGCTCGCCAAATCGGCGAGTATTTAATAGCGAGAGCTACAGTAGCTTATTGTCTTATTAGCTTCACACATATTAGCAGTGCTGTAATAATAGCAACTGCTATATTGTAGAAGGATGTGGAGCATACAACCTGACAAGGTAGACAGCTCCTGACCTAGCCTCCTACCTGCACCAGACTTATGAGAGGGGTCTCCATTCTTACCCACAGACCACTGATCATAGCAGGTGATTTCAACCATACCCTTGACCCCTCATTAAACAGATACACCTGCTCCCCTGAACCTCACCCGTGAGCAGCTGTGGCCCTTAAACTCCTTCTCCATGAACAGACTCGTACTAGGAGTCAAAGCCTTGGGGTAACGATTGTTAGCTTCACAGGACAACTGCCTAGGATCCTGTGCTTTAATTTGTATCTGCACAAATAAATTGCATTTGCTTGCTTGCACCAGTATCCCATGTGCTGCTATCTGCTTTTTGGGCTAAGTTGTTTGGGGCAGGCTGCCTCTTTTCAAGTGAGCACCAACTCTGTTTTGTTCCTTGCTCGTGCACACACCTGTTTTGGAGCCATTATGCATACAGCTGCATTTACTTTTTTCTTACCTCCTCCTACATCACTCAAATAAGAGTTGATGCCCACATATATCCCACAGTCATATGGGACTCATTAAAAGCTTTTATATGAATGCACATCATTAGTTAGACATAAACCTGGGGAACTAGAAGCCCAAATGCTTGAGGCTGTTGATTCTGTTATAAACTCCAGCTATGTGCGAGTCGTGATTATTGTACGCACGTTGGAAGGCAAAATCGCTATTTGTACATGTTAGCCATTATTGACCAGTCGCTGAAATCACAATAGGCTATTTTGGAGTCACTATTTATGCAGTCACGATTATAACGGGATACCCACAAGGCCACATGTAGTGTACCAATCCAACCCTACACAGCAGCTCCCTAGGGCAGACACATGGACTGCCACATGCACATTCCCCACAGTCAGCCCAGGGTTCACTTGTCCATGTGGTGGAGGGACCTTCTGCACACAAGTGTGTGTCCAGCTGCAGCAGTGCAGTGCATACTGTCACAACATTCTGTAGCTATGTTCTCCATCATTGTCACTCATTACTGTACTTGCTGTGCAACATGCTGTGTGTTGGCCTTGGCTGTTACACCTCTGTTGTACTCTATGGGCACGGTCAGTTTGCTTGTGCATGTCTGGGCATGCACATATCATGATCTGTGCTACACAATGGCAGTTTAGTCTTTCACCTGCACAAAAAGCATGCTAATGCAGAGCCCCTGTACACCTCGCTGTCAGGTTCACAGTACGTCATCATCCTGTCGCATGTCTGTGCCATGCATCATGGGCATACCCTCACCTACATGTTTCTCTCCCTGCAGCTCAGGTTCTGTTTCAGCCTACTATAGTGGGAGGATTACCAGGGCCATCTAGTGACGTGAGATATTCCCCCCATCGCATGTCCAGACCTGCTTGAGGACTGCAGTGGAGAATCCACTGGGGGTAGATATGGGTGGTGGACACATGATATGGTCTTCCTGAGGAGGTCATGGGGTCAAAAACAGTGAGGGAATTCAAGAATGCATGGAACAGACATAAGGCAATTATAGTGGGGCTAGGAGGAAGTAGGCTGTTGGTTAACTAGGATCTTCAGCTTATCCAATAGGTAGGGAAATGGGCAGACTGGGTGGGCCAAGTGGTCCTTATCTGCTGTCAAAGTCTATGAAGAGACATGGAGATCTTTGTAGCCAGCCAGGAGCTCTTTGCCTATGTCTCCCAACTGGAGCAGACCTATTTGTCCACCACCACCATGGATGGGGTGGCACAGACTAGGGCAGCAGCCAACACTACCACCATCTAACACACCCTCATACAGGACCAAACCTTTGCATCCCACACCTCCAAACCTATTATATTCTCCTCCACCACACAACCCTCCCTATCAACAGTTCTCCCCAGTTATGGTCCCCTACATTCAACAGAGGACAGGGTGTCAACCCAGCCAGGGGATGATGTGGTCCAGGTTACACAGGGTGGCACATATCCACCATCTCCCCTGCGACTGCCACTGACAGCTGTCAGTATTCTGGACACCTACGGGGGGGTTCACAGCCCTTACTTCCACCTACTCCTACTCCAGAATCTGTGCCCATTGTGCCACAGCAGGATGAGCAAGGTACCCATCAGATGATGCACATTGCTGTGGACAACCAGGCTGCCTCCCTCAGGGTCCTTGAATAGATCCAGGACATCCAGCACCAGGACCTCACCCTTCTTCAGCTACGGCAGTACCAAGACATGCAGCATGCCTAGGAGCATGAGGACTGCATCCTGCATGTCATTGGACAGATGTTTGGGAGCCTTTTGAGGGCAGTGGAGAATCTGAGTAAAGTGCTACTTGACAAATGGTGCCATGGTCAAAGCCCCACTGCACACAGTAGGCAGGGTCCCACGTCACAGAGTAGGCGGTGGCACACGTCCACACCACGGCGTATGAAATCAAACAGTGGCAGCACACGTGTTGCCCACATACCTTGGCAGACTGCACACCCCTGTCCAGGGCATGTCCATGTAGGCATCCAGGATTCTGCCTGGCCATGCGAGATCCTGGCTGACGCCTCCAGACCATGTGCCCGCACACTCGGTGACACCCTCTTCTGGAGCCGTTACACTCTCTCCCCATGGTGCATGTCATTCCACTGTTTGAACCCATGACAGCCATAGGTGGACATAGCTGGGTCACCCCTCAACTTGGGTCCTGTGCATGGGCGCCTCTATACATAGGTTTCGGGACTGCAAGGGTGTAGGTGGGCATTCTCACTGTACACATTTTTTTTTTCATTTATATTTTTACATGTCCCATGCCTTACGGTTTATTGTTACTATTCTAAGTCCTGTCTGCTGTATTTGTGTTGGTGTAGCCCATCAAATAGTTTTTCATTCTGTTTCACCATATATTGGTTTTGACTTTGATGTGTATCACACCTAGATTGAATGAGGCAGTTTTGTACATATTGTGTATATTTGCAAATGATTTGTACCTTACCAGTTCAGTTGCATGGTTTTCGTTTCCTTGTGTGTTTACTTGTAGCATCAATAAACTTTTAAGGGTTGATGACAGGATGTGTGTGATTGCTACTCACTGTCTGCTGACTTCTAGCTGTTGTAAGACTTTGCTTCTGTGCTCCTGTGCCCACCGTGCCATGCACAGGCCTCTGCTGTATCCTCTGTGCTATCTCCTGCTCCTTAGGCTCCTTGTCAGTTGTCTGTTCCTCTTGGACTGGTAGCCCTATTCCACAGTAGTGTGCCATGTTGTGTAGCATACAACAAGCAAGGAATATGCCACAGGCCTTCTGAGGTGTGTACTGTAGGGCACCACCAGAGAGGTCCAGGCAATGGAACCGCATTTAGAATATGCAAAGACATGCTCAATGATGTTACATGTTACGGTGTGTGCCACACTGTATCTCTCCTCCACCTCGGATGTGGGATGGAGGACAGAGGTGAGGATCCAAGGTTGAGGGGGATTTGCACTGTCACCTGTAAGAGACACATACTTACGTGAGCCATGCCATGACCTTGGTAGTTAACTTCAGCCCATGTTCCAGAAACCTGTTTGGTTTCCACCCTCCCACCCTGAAACCCATACCCGTGTACTCCACAGGAGGCTGCTGTACTGTCCCACAGAGCGTACTCAACCACCCACTGTCACATGTACCAGACACATACATATGTAAGCCTTGCCATGATCTTGGTACTTAATGTCTGCCCACATTCTGGAACCTTCTTGGGTTTCCAACCACTTCCACCCACTTTGGGATGCAACCCTGTGTACCCCACAGGGGCTTGCTGTACAGTCCCACAGAGTGTACTCACCCGTAAGGTGTTCACTGAGTATATCACCACCTTTAAATCTCTGGCATAGACTGAAATTGTGCCAGATGAAGGAGTCTAGGGCACTCCTGGGGTAACACACCAGCACATTAGTGATGCACCATGTGGCATCACACATCATCTGGCAGTTTATGGCGTGGTATCCTTTCCTATTCAGGTAGGCTTCTGACTCCAGGCCTGGTGATGTGCGGATGTCCAAATAGGTGCAGTCCATTGCACTAAGTACATGTTGCAGGCACAGTACCCAATAAAACTGTTGCATTGTTGCTGTTTGCTCTACTCCGGTGCTAGGGAGTACTATGAATTCACTAGCATGTGGCAGCAGAGCATCTACAAATTGGGCCAGCAGGTGAGAGGTGGATGGCTGCGACACTCCAGTGGTATCCCCCACAGGGTTCTGGAAGGTGCTTGTTGCCAGAAGGCACATAGCAGCTGTCAACTTCATCTCCACCATCAGGGCATGGCTGCACTGGGTGGTTCTGCTCAAGCCTATTTGCACAACTCCCTGAGCATGGCCCAGTTGAGGTGATATCAGCTGACCAGCTGATCATCTGTCAGTGTCTCAAAAGAGATTCATGGCCGGTGTTATCTGTGCGCAGTAGGGCACCTCCACCAGTGATGGATGGGCCCAGGATGTCTCTGTTGCTGCTGCTCCTCCTTCTGGAGGGCCTCATCCACTATGAATAGCAGCTGTGGTGTCATGTCCACCATTATGCTTCTGCCTGCACTACCTAGCTTTGCCACTGGGCTTTGTCTGGATTAAGAGGACATTTTTGTAGGTGGTATTTAGCGCCATGCTATGTGTCATGCAAGGCACTTTGCAAGGAGCTACCACTATGTGAATAGCATTGCGCCTGTATGCATGGCCCCTCCCCTCCCTTTGCATTGCACATAAATAATTTTTTTGCGATCATGCTAACCGCTTTTGCTCATGCTAACTAACCTTCTGTGAATCGCAGTCCTGTGCAAACTTTGAGCAATCGGCACACAAACACTTTGCGTGATTTGCAAAGTTTTGTGAATCTAGGCCCAGATGTTTAGTAGCTGAACCTTTTCTGCCTTTTTAAGGGCTTCTGGTTAGTGGGTTATAATGAGAGGAAAAATTTTAATTGGCATATGTGTTTTTATACAGTTTATAATGATGGATGTGATAAAGCAAGAACAAGAATGTATATGATTCCAATGGAAGGATAGGGATAGAAGGAAAAAATATTCCAGTTTTGATAAATAGTAGGAAAAAAGTGCAAGAGAATAAGGATTTTACAAATCCAGTAAATTTGTGGAAAATTAAAAGATAGCGTGAAAATGAATGAAATTAGTGTAATATTGTAGATAAGATCATGGAAAGAAAAGAGAATCAAAGAAGATCTAAAAACAGTGTAAATATGAAAAATATAACTGTATAAATTGATAAGAGGTGGGCCCCATTGTTTTTAAATACAAACACAAGGAGACTGATGACAGAAGTTGATGAGCTTGAAGTGGTAATGAAACAAAATGGGGTTCAGGTAGGGTTGATAACTGAGACATGGTGTAGCCCTCGTATCCCTACTCAGGTAATTGCAATTAAAGATTATCAGATAGAAAGGAAAGATAGGCAGTAACGTATTGGAGGAGGCACTGCAATGTATATCCATAACAGTGTTCCTTATAAAAGATTGTTGTGCCGGCCCACTGGCGCAGCAGTTGGATTTCTGCTAGCGATGCTGACCCAGGTGTGGGAACAGACCTGGGTGTCGGGTGGTCGGCTGGGTGGAGATGGCTTGAGCATCCCACGATGGCTTGCCATCTCCCAGGGAGAGGGGGGTGCATGGCCCAGTGTCTGCCGACCTCTGGTGGAGGCCAGAGGTATGGCAATACGTTGGGTCCCACTGTGTAGGGAGCGAGACAGACGTCGGCTCTTGCCTTGACGTCCCGGAAGTCGCGCTCCCCAGGACAAAACCAGGAAAAAATGGTTCCTTGGCTGAATGGATAAAGGTTGCCGGTCCCCTGCCAGCATGAAGTCCCAGGCCAGCCCAGTCCACTCCAGCAGCACCCCAGGCCAAGAAAGTTTGCAGTGGCCAGTCCCCACTGGCACCTTCCCCCTCGGAGGAGGGGGACCCATCCAACAAAGGGATACATCGGGTTACCCGGGGGGGGGCTGACATGTGGGGTGGTGGTTGGTGGAGTGGGAAGAGTGCCAGTGGGGGTCCAAGGTGGCCCAAAGGAGTGGCCAGACAGGGAGGAAGGGAGGATCAAAAAATAAAAGATAGTTGGAATTAGAGGTAGATAGTTTTGAAACGATGTGGGTGGAACTGGACATTTCTAATCTTCCTCGACAGTGCCAGCTATTGATTATGGGTGGATTTTATCATCCCCCAACAAATAATAAGCAACATGTGATTAATTCTATAAACTGGTGGCGGGATAGGACTATTGAACAATATGCTATGTGTGGAACTGTAATAATGGGAGATGCAAATAGATTGCCACTGCGAAAAATATCAGGAAGAAAGAAAAATTACTCACCGTAGTAATCTTCTTTCTTCCAAGGGATCCTTTAGCATCAGTAACTATAGCAGTTAGCTGGCTAAGTGCAACTGCCTCAGAGGTATGCCTTAAAGAAAATTATAATGAGCTAGGGCATCAGCCAATCAAAACACATGAGGGGGGTATGCTGAGTAACAGCAGCCTGAAGGGCTCCAGAATTTTTTTAGAAGAAATGGGCACATGCCCCGAAAAGTGAACCAACAGGATTTTAAAAACATGCAAATGTCCAAAGCCTGAAAACAGGTAACAACAACATGAGCATGAAACTCATTAATAAAAAATTCAAATTTGGTAATAACAACCGAGAACAGAGCCCTTCTCCTGACAGGTGAACCGGGGAGGAAGGGTGGCAGCTTATTGATGCTAAAGAACCCTTTGGGGAAAAGAAGATTAGTACAGTGAGTAATTTTTTCTTCTTACCCCAGGAGTCCTTTAGCATCAGTAACTACAACAGACTACCGAGCTGTACCAAGTGGGAGGTGGGCAGAGAACTTACTTAGGAAAGAGGCTCTGCAGAACAGCCCTGCCAAATTTGGCATCAGATCTGGACTGCACATACAGACTGTAGTTCTTCATGAAGGTGTACACAGATTTCCAGGTAGCTGCTTTGCAGATATCCAGAAGGAGTGACATACCATACAAGGTGTCCCTTATTGCTGCCACAGAGGTTACAGTGCCCCTGGTGGAGAGGGCCCTGAGCCCCACAGGAGATTGATGACCAGCCTTTTTGTAGCAGAACCTAATACAAAAGACCAACTAGCAGGAAATAGTTCTCTTGGTAGCTGATCTTCCTCTGCCTACATCCCCGTAGGTGAGGAATAACTGAGTGGAAGAGCCCCTGGACTGCCTAGTATGCTCAAGGTAGTAAAAGAGAACTCTTCAGACATTCAAACTATGGAACTTTTGTTCCCCAGGAGTGGATTTCTCAGTAAAGAAGACAGGTAGAGTAATGGACTGGTTTAGGTGGAACTCTGAAACCACCTTAGGCAGGAACTTGCTATTCGTCCTAAGGTCAATTTTATCGCTGTGAGGAATGACGTATTCAGGCTCAGTGCACAGTGTAACTCTGAAATCCTCCTGGCAGAGGTAATGGCCACCAGGAATACCGACCTCCAGGTCACAAACTTGATATGTGCAGTAGCTGTAGGCTCAAAGGGTGGTTGCATGAGCCTGGCAATGCAGAGGTTCAGGCTCCAAGGAGGAACCGTCTCCCTGACTGGAGGCTGGAGGTGCAAGAGGCCATTGAAAAACTGTTTGAATATGGTGTGGGAAAAAAATTACTTTTTCTTTCCCACTGAAAGACAGGCTGAAATTGCAGCCAGCTGTAGCTTGAGGGAAGAGGGTTTCAAGCCTGATTCCTGCAGATGTACCAGGTAATCCAGCAGCTGAGGGACTAAAGCTGTAAGAGGACTGACTTTTTCGCTCTTGTACCAGAGGAAGAATCTTTTCAATTTGGCTGCATAAGTCTTTTTTGTGTTAGGTTTTTTAGCCATTCTCAGGATCTTGAAGACCTGTTCCGAGTACAGAGAGGATGGAAACTCTAACTCTTCAAGAACCAGGCCTTGAGGTGAAGAGAGTGTATGTCTAAATAATGCACTCCTGTCTAAGGAAAGGTCAGCAGAGAGTGAGTTGGCGGCAGGTAAATGGGCCTGCTGTAGGATAGGGAAAGAAGGATCTGGTACCAGGCTTGCCTGGGCCAATCCATAGTCACCAGAATGATTTATGCAGGCTGTTGTCTGAGTTTCAGCAATACCCTGAGTATAGGTGGAAAAGGAGGGAATGCATATAGGAACCTCCCTGACCAGTCTAGGATCAAGGCATCCAGGGAAGCATTCCCAGGACTGGGGGCCTGCAACAGTACTGAGGGAGCTGGAAGTTGAGGGGAGAGGCAAACAGTTGCACTTCTGGTGTGCCCCACCGCATGAACACTGGCTACTGCTGGCTTGTTCAGAGTCCATTCACTCTGGCCTTGACTGCTGCAACTTATAGCATCTGCCAGGGTATTGTGCTTGCCTGGGAGGTGAATAGCTGAAAGGCTGACTCCCAGGGAAAAGACAAGGGACCAGATTTTCAGACCCTCCAAACAGAGTATTCCTGATCTGGTACCACCCTGCTTGTTTATGTAAAACATTGCAGTGGTGTTGTCTGTTCAGATTTGTGCAGTCTGTCCTTTTATGACAGGAGCAAATGCTTTGAGAGCTATAAAGATTGCTCTGAATTCCAAAAGGTTTATATGTAACTGTGACTTTTGGGGAGTCCCGGTGCCACTTACCAAGGCACTGTCCAGATGTGCTCCCCACCCCAAGAGGGAGGTATCTGAGGTGATCACTTTTGTGGGAAGGGTATCCCTGCTGCCAGATTTGCAGGGTTCTTCCACCAAAGCAGAGTCTGAAGGAACTGCTCCATCACAGGTATCAACTTTGAAAAATTGCTGCTTCTTTGAGACCAGCAAGCTCTGAGGTAGGTTTGCAGGTGTCACATTCTGTAACTGACTCCTGGGACCACTGCTGTCATTCAAGCCAGTGTTCCAAGAGCCTGAGGAAATGTCTGGCTGGTCCTGCCTGTCCCCGGATGAAAGAATCTGCCTCTGAGAGGAAACTTTGAATTCTCTCCTGTGGGAGGAAGGCATATCATTTCTGGGTGTCCAGCTGAGCTCCTATGAAGGTGAGCAGCTGGGTGGGTTCCAGGTGAGATTTCTTTAGATTTACCAGGAATCCCAGAGACTCTAATGTGTGCTCTGTAATGGAAAGGGACTCCTTGACCTGACAGGGAGACCTTGTTACTATGAGCCAATCATCTAAATAGGGGTAGATAGTGACACCCAGCTTCCTGAGGTGTGCTGCTACCACTGCCAGGCACTTGGTAAAGACTCTTGGGGCTGAGGACAGGCCGAAGGGCATAGCAGCGCCCTGATAGTGCCCAGAAGGGAATTTGAACCTGAGAAACTTTCTGTGAGACCTCCTTATGGGAATATGAAAGTAAGCATCCTTTAGGTCCAGAGGGGCTAGCCAGTCTCCCTGCTGGAAGGACGATATGACTAGTGGCAGAGTGACCGTCTTGAATTTGGGTTTTAGCAGATGTTTGTTTAAATATCTGAGATCCAAGAAAAGTTGACACTCCCCAATTTTCTTTTGTGTCAGAAAGTACCTGGAGTAGAGGCCCTTGCCCTTCTCGTGGGCCGGGACCATCTCCACTGCTCGTAGAGCTAGAAGGTTTTTTACCTCCAGTTCCAACAATAGTACCTGTGTTGGAGTTAGAGGTTTTGACACCTGGGTACGCTTGAGGTCTGATATCTGCTTGGACTGTAGTGGCAGACCTTTTTCTACTATTTCCAGAACCCACTTGTCCAAGGTAATGAGGGACCAGCTCTGAAGACAATGTGAGAGTCTGCCTCCTGTTGGCAGAGGGAAGGTGACCTGGACACTCACATCAGGGCTTAGACTGTGAGGCTGCTGGCTGGGTAAAGGTGCCCCTTCTTTGGCCCCTTCTACCCCTTCTTCAGAAAGCACCCATATACGGAGAGAAATCAGACTGGGGATAGGGAATGCAAGGCCTAGGAAAGTAAAATCTAACCCTATTTCCCCTCGGGTGAGATTTCTGCGGGGCAGGAATCTTAGGTTTAGAAGAGTGACTCTGCCAGGAGGCCTTGTACTCATCAACCTTTTTCATGTAGTCAGTTGTTCTAGACTCGAACAACATGGTTTGATCACAGGGAAAGTCCATGGCCTTAAACTGGTTGTCTGGAGTCAGACTGGTAGTTCTAAGCCAGGCAAAGCACCTCAGAGAGATGGCATAGGCCATTGCTCTGGCGGTGGCATCATTATTGTCATATGCCATGTGAAATTGGTATTTCATAGCTTCCAGGGCAGTTTTTGCCATATCCACAGCTCCTGTACCATTGTATCTTCCCCATTGTGGGTAATGGCCAGGACAGAATTCCATAGTGCTTTCTGATATTTGGCAGTGAAAAACATACGACGAAAGCCTGACCAACAAGGAAGCTGTGGTATACATTTTCTTTGCTATGAAATCTATTTTCCTGAAGTCCTTGTCTAGTGGTAAGGGGGACATGGAGACCCCAGCTTTCTCATAAGCTGACTGTTGTATTATGTTGTACTATGCTCTCATGGCTAGGATGTACAGACAGGAACTCAGTATCTGTTTTAGATCATTTGTATTTTTTCTCAGCCTGCTTGCCAACCCATGCCACAGATGTAGAGGTCTGAAGCAGTTTTGTGGTATTTTTTTCTGAAAGCATTATAGATAGACATGATTAGTCTCTTAGGGGGTGAGAGACCTTTCATCTTCCTGTAATCTTTATCCTCATCCTCATCCTGGATGCATTCCTGAGTAGGGAGGTCCAGATGTCTAACATATTTTGGATAAATGTAAGCGTAGAAAAGGGATCCTCCTGGTCAGCAAAGGAAGCTACAAAAGGAGGATTAGGGGACACATCAGGCTGTAGGCCCTCAAAATTAATGCCTGGGGCATCATAAAAATGTTCATCATCATCTGCATCATCCTCAGTCTCCAGATGAGAGAACTGTGGAAGAGTGCTTGCCAGACCCAGTAAATATAAACCCCATCTTTTGTAGGGCCTGAAAGACATGCCATGCTTTTTCCATGTCTTGCACAGATGGGAGTTCCTGCGCAGACTGTGGCTGTATATGCTTTGTTTTTTTTAGGCCATCTGTTGTCTCACTATTGACTTTTCCAGGAGAAACAGAAGTGTTTTTGTCTTTGCAGATCACCTTTTTAGCCACTTCATGAGCAACTTGATCATGCTCCCTTTTTTGTACAGACACTTTATTATTTTAAAATTTGTGAGGAACTTCATCAGCTCCTTTGAAAGCTTTATTTTTTGGCTGGGACTTTGAGGCTTCATCAGCACCTTGGTAACTTGGTAGGCGAGACAAAGTAGGCCAAGGCCCATTTAATTGTCTCCCACTCCTAGTGGGTTTATTTATTAATATAATGTTTACCATTTGAGGGCAATATTTCCGTCTAATGAGTTTTTGGGGCCAGATGGACTGATTGTGAAGCTGCTTTTCTTTAGATTGTATACCAATTTATATGCTCCTGTCCTTGCATGTATACAGATCGGCGAAACCCTATGTCCTACACGCAGTACTGGTGATGCAAGTTTGGGGCTCTGTGTTTTTCAGGAGCGCGAATGGCTCTGAGACCAGTGGCGTAACGCAGAAGTCTAACCCCATCTGAAAAGAACTATCCTGTGCATATATATAAGTTGAGTTCTAGCTTTAGAGTGGGTATTGTCGATAATTCCATGAGTACTATGGGGCCAGATACTGGTAAAAATTGATAATAATCTTTGACCTGTGCAGACTTTCAAGTTGATGCACTGGCCATGGTGGTTTTCGTGTAGCTACATATAATTATGCTGTTGAATACAGAGCAGGCCTGAACCACATAGATGCTGATGCTCTTTCTCAGAGGGCTGTTTCCCTAAATGGCTGGGTCAGGCTGTCAGAACCTGATATTTGAGCACTCTGTCAGAAGTTTGACAGGGAGGAACAAATGTCCCACGGACACTGATGGACTGTCTGAGTTAGATTGTTTGCGGCCCTCTGAGAAATGCATACCTGCTGCTTGTGCCACTTTTCTGCATTAGACATTGGGTACTGCCTCAGCTGGACAATGACAGTATTCAGCTAGCTCAATCCTAGAGATCCCATGATCAAATCAGCTCTAGAGCCCTCACGCGGGAGAGATGTAGTCCAAGTTACGCTCCACTGATTTGAGAACTGCATTGTTGTCTAAGGAAGGTCTTAATTTGAAACTGATTAATGGAGCTGTTATACGGGAACAGTAGACAGAGGGTGACAAATAGACAAACAGCTAGTTTGCCACCACTTTCAGAAACTTGGTAATGATAGGGTCCCTACCACAACACATGGGGCACCACTTAAACATAGATAGAACACTTGGACTTGGTGAAATCCAGATCTATTGGCCTAAAATGGGGGCTGATGTTGAGCAACACATTTAAACTTGTGGTCACTTGCTTACAGAGAAAGCCTTGCCACAGAGGGCTTCCCCTTGTTAACATCACCACCAAGCCCCCCATGGAGCTGGTTTGTGTTTACTTTCTGAGTTTGGAGCCAGATCAAAGAAATATTAGTAATGTGCTAGTGGTCACTGACCATTTTATGAGGTATGCCCAAGCTTTTCCCACCAAGGACCAGAAGGCTCCACTGCGGGCAAAGTAATTGACAGAAACTTTTTTGTTCACTCTGGTGAGGCCTCCACAAAGAATCCTATCTGATCAAGGGAGAGACTTTGAGAGTCGTTTGATTAAATAGATGCTTTCTCTGTGGGAGTACAAAAGTCCGAACACCCTTATCACCCCAGGGGACCCACAGCCTGAACGTCCTTAACCACACACTGTTGGACATGCTGGGCACCTCCACCGAAGGGACAAGCCCAGATGGAGCCAGCAAATTAGCACCTTGGTACATGCCTACAACTCCACCAAAAGTTGATGCCACTGGGTTCTCCCCTACTGTTTATGTTTGGAGAGAGTCCCAACTACCTGTAGATGTTTGTTTTGTAGTTTCTCCTGATGGGGTTCGAGCTGGTAATTATTTACAGTATGTGTGCAATGTTGAAAGGCTCAGCTGAATCATGGCATACCAACTGGCTCAAATCCATTGCTCCAAGAGAAATCTGGCTGACAAAGTGAGGTGTGATTAAAAGGTGAAGGCACAGGAACTCCTGGAGGGATCGGTATCTCAAGAAATCTGGACTGCATGGCAAACACAAGATTGCTGACAGGTGGCATCATCTCCTCACATTGTAGTGGGCAAACTGGATGATCTGCCTGTGTGTAAGTAAAGCCGGCTGAAAATAATTCAAGAGATGTTAAGACAATGCATCGGAATCATTTTCTGCCCATTGGCCAAATATTGATTGAGTCTGAGCCCCCAGAAAGTGCACCCCCTGGACAGGTGACCAGAGCTGCTGCTAAGCAAAGGCAGAGAAAGTCTGCACCTACAGATGCTGAGTTAAAGTTTTCTCCCCAGCCAATCCCAGTTGAAAATGACTGTCAGTCAACCTCAGAGGAATGTCAATGCAACTTTGGGTACTACCCTTCTTATGAACTGAGTCAATTGTTTCAAGGCAATCCCCTAGTCAATTATGGAGATGAAGCTGGGCCTTCTGAACTGCCTAAGCCCCCAGCTTTGTTCTTGGAGCCAATGCTCCCAGAAAGTGAAGTGCAGAGTATCAAGTCAGATGCCATGGAATCACTGTGCATGGTGGACTTGTATGAGCATTGAGGAGAGGAAATGATCGAACTAGGACAGGCTGGTGATGCTCTGGAGCAAGAAAAGTATTTTTAGGTGCCCTGATGGTTCACTGCCAGTGTGAGAACTCTCCATGTCGCCAAGTGTTGTGGGCTCAGATGTTGAAAATCCTGGAACTGAAAGTGCCCCAAGTTCTAGCCTCTCTACCCCCAATAAATACTCCTGACAAGTAGAGATAGTGTTTGACAGTGAGGTTCAAAGTGCAGAAACTGTAACAGTTCCCCTAGAAAGACTGGTTGGGTGAAGCCTGTAGTTATTGCTTAGCTCTGATTCCCCAGACGGTGGATTTGCCTCTCAATGTAGTCCATAAGGGAGTAGCATCCCCCGAGCTCATTGCCCAAACTGAGAATAGGTGCTAAGTCCAGATTACTTGTTTTGCCCTCTAGTATGGTGTCCCTGCTGCATCCAGCCCCAAGGTAACTGACAAGGAAGGACCCCCTCTCTCCAGGTTTCATGTGCAGGAAGTAATGACCTGATAGCAAGCTGTATTGTATGTATAATGTTGTGTAGCCTGTTGTAAGCTGTATAGTACAGAATAAGTGTATATAACAAAGGTTTAATATGTTGACTGTTGTTTAAAAAGATGCAAGTCTAAACTGTTGGTGATATAAATGTAGGTGATAATCTGCTTTAAAAAGTGTTATAAGAGTTCCTACTTGACATGGACACCAAGTTTTTCAGGCCAGGAAGGGTGTTAGCCCCTGCAAATTAGGGTTCCTAAAAGCCTTCTAAGGAGCTTCCTAAGTGCTCCCCTGCCTGCTGGCATTCAGCGACATGCCACTTAAGTGTGGGCACTGTGAGTGCTTCTTAGAGGCTCCATTTACTGTCTCTTTAAGAGCTGCCTGCTAGCAAGGCCCAATCAGTGGAATGGGGGACTGTGTGTTTCCCTGCTCGTGTCCCTCGAGGCTGTGGTCTAATCCTCCATTTCTGCATTCGCTAAGAGCACAGGAGCCCAATTGAAGCTACGATTGGTTCTGGGGGAAAATGTGGAGTGACAGTAAAAATGCAGTTTGCCTAACCTGCCTTTCTTGCAACTGGAACTCTGGTTGTTTTGCCCCTCCATTTTGGACCTGAACTGCCAAATTGGTCCAATCAGTGTGGGGGGACCTTTAAAATGGAGTCTGCTTGGGCCACCTAGAACTTGGACTCTCACCTGGAGCCTGCCAGAAAAGGGGATGTATGGCAGGTGCTTCTGGGAAGTGTAGTTTGGACCCTGGCGCTTCTTTGCACCAATAGAGGGAACCTGCTGTGTCTGACAGAAGGAATCAGGAAACTGGAACCATTTTGGATCAAGGGGAAATGTCCTGAACTGCTGCTGGCAAATAGATGTGAGGTGACTTCAAAATGAGAGAAGGAGCTCTGTGCTGTTGCAGAGCGTGGATTACGTGACGAGAGAACAGATGTGGGAGGCCTGAGTTGGCCTGCAGCTTCATTTAGAGAGTGTGTAAATTGGGCTGAACCCACGACCGGAAGAAGGAAGGAGGCGTTCAGAACCAGGCTTGCCCTATAGAAGACCCAGATTTGCTGAAGTCAGATCGGCCTGGTCGGACTCGCTGAAGCTGGTGTGCTCCGGGATTAATTTGCGGTGTTTGCGATCGGGATCAAGAAGCAGCTAGCCTGGTATAGTACTTTCCTTTATATCACTAATGTGTTAGTGCTTTTGGGGTTTAGCGATTCCTATTTCCCCTTTTACACGTGGTTGAAGCTGAGCTGCAAGCTGAACTCAATTTAATCGGACTGGATCTGCTATCTCAAAGCAGTTGTGCCCTGCCATAAGGGCCTTGACTCCATGCCCTGTTCTTCTGGCAATCCAGAACAACCACTTCCATCAGGTTCTCTGCTTGGGGTATTGTGAGTACAAATTGGGGTAGCTCCCTGCACCCTTCATTTAATCAAAGTGTGTCAACTGATTTCTTTGTGTTTTCTTTCTACAGACTGAGCCATCTGGCTCCAGATTACAAGTGTGTGTTGTACATATATTTTCTTCCTACAGGACCCCATCCATCTGCACTAGCCGGCCAACCCCGGGCAATGGACCTGGCTAGCCCCCCCCATCCTGGGTACCCAGAGAGTGACATTTTGGACCCTATATGTATGCACAGTACTGTGATTTGGATATTGCTAAACCGAATCAACCTGATTGCCCTCTCCCGTGTTACTGTCCCCTGACTAAATCAGGTTTGTTGTTATTGAACTATATGCTGTCTGTGGTGTCAGTACATGTAGACACAGCATTGCATTGTGTTTGTACGTTTTGCCTAACCTTGTTTTACAGGAGTTCCTCAGAGACGTGCTGCAAGAATCAGTCCTGAGGGTAAGTGGTTGCTGTATGTGTAATGAGTATGCATATGTGGGGTATTGGGAAGGTAACTCCTGTGTACTGTGTGGGCCATGAGTAGGAACAAAGGGGGTCACAGTGTCCCAGAGGGCTGTACTCGAGCTAGTTTAACTACTATCAACCCTGACTTCTGGGTGGAGCACCCATTGTGTTCTAAGCCCTTAACCTGTCACTAGTCACCCAGGCAGGGGTAGTAACCTTTGGGATGGCACCATCTAGAGGGTTACATCTTGGAGGCTTTCCCACTGGGATTAGCGTCCTCTAGTGGCCACGTGAGAGAATTACCCCAATAAGTTCAATTTAGGAGAGAAAATGGAGAGAGTGACTTACTCGTAGCTAAAAATTGCCCCATAAGCTAATCATGCACAAGTTGATGGGGTGGAGTGAAGCTGAAGAGAGATAGACCCCAAAGGCTATCCTGCTGTTCGATTCTCCTGGAGACTAACAATGCTGACATTGTGTCCACTTAGTAGAATATGTTAAGAATTACATAGGTATTGATATGAGGGGACAAGAATGCTGATTTATTTGAACAAACTGTGCTAGTGCTGCTCTCAAGTAGTTCCCCAGAGACCCTGAGAAGTACCACCTATGATTCTGCCTGAGGTGCCCAGAAGGGATGGAGGGTCATTCACTTACATAGTGGTCTGGCCACCCCAGGTAGGTCCCTTTGTACCAATGGGTTCAAAGAGAAGCTGCTCAAGCTGTTAGCATCAGAAGGGAAAACTGCCCAAGAGTTGGTAAAAGTGTTAGACCTGTCAGGGGACCACATGCCCTAGCATTCCCCAACCACCTCCCCTGTGTGCCCCAAGAGCTCCCTAATAGCTGCCTCCCCATCATAATTCCCCTGATACAGCTGGACTCCTATAGAAGGTTCAGACTTTTCTCCGGTAGTGTCCCAGTGCCTTCGGGGGAAGATGATTTAGAGACCTGTATAGACTGCTACCCCTTTAGTGCAGGAATGGCAATGCTCAGAGGGGAAAAAGAGGAAGCGCTTGATGGAGAGTTTTAGAGGCCCTGCCCTGGAAGCCATCCATTTTCTACATGCCACCAGTCCAGAGGCTACTGCAGTAGAATACCTCTCTGCCCTGGAGGGGGTGTTTGGCAGCACAGAATCAGGGATGATTTATTGTAGAAGTTAAGTCAGCTAAAATAGCAGAAATATGAAAAATTGTCTGCCTTTGTCACTAGGACAGAGAGGGCTCTGCAGAGGGCCCACAGAAAAGGAAGTGCCTGCCCAGAGAGAGTTGAACAGTCCGTTAGAGACACATCCTGAAATTGACTAGATTTTCAAATTATATGATAATGATCTTGAAGCTCAGGAAATTGCAAGACAGGATGGCAAGCCTCCTGATTGCAGTCATTTTAATAGAAAGAAATTCATTGAGATTGAAATCGATGAAGAGGGCTGGGAGCCCTGTGCTGGGGCTGAGAACATTTGTCATTCCCTGAAAGGTGATTCATATGAGGCTAACAGTTGAGAAGGTTGATTAAAAGGGCAGCTGAGATAGCCGAGAGAGCCAGATCTGTCAGGCTCCCCTGAGCCCAAAGGTGGAGTGGGGTGCATGCTGTTTCCCTGAGACTTGGATCGAGGTAACTGCTAGCAGAGATATGAGAATTGAGGCGTATGCTGGGGGCTGCAAGGGCACTAACCCCCACCATGGTGGAGATTCAAGTTCAAGGTGTAGGCCCCCAGTCCAAGAAGAGCCTCATCGAGCCTTCAGAGGTGCTCAACTGAGAAGGGTCTCCCCACCCTCCAAAAACCTACAGAAACTAAGTTCTGCAACCTTGTGGGAGGCGGGCATTTCCAGCCAGCCTGTCGCTTGCAGGGGGAACTTGAGAAAGGTTACTAATGGGTTGGTGCCTTGCATCACAGGGCTAATGCACCGCGACCACTGGGAGCTGCTGCAGAAAAGTTATACCTCCAGGCCAATGCCCAATCAACACCCAGGTCAGTGCCACCAGAATGGTCTGAAGTGGTGGGTCCTTCCAAGGAGACCACTGTAAAGGTGAATGGAGTGTCTACAAGAGCTGTATTAGACAGTGGCTCCCAAGTGACAATTATGTTCCAGGATTGGTATCAGAAGCATTTGTCTGATGTGCCCCTGCAACCATTGGAAGGACTGCATGTCTGGGGTTTAAGTGAGAAGGCCTACCCCCACTCTGGCTATATCCGAATTTGGTTGTCTTTCCCCACCTCTGTGGCTGGAGTGGCAGAGCAAGTGGAGACCCTGGCCCTAGTGTGTCCCCCTACTGGACTGTATGATGGGGTTCCTCTACTAATTGGAATGAATGCGCATATGTTTGGACTGTTGGCGCAGTTGTGTTATGAAAAACAGGGGTCACGGATGGGTAGAGCTTTTATGAATTCTGGCCTTGATCAAGAAGGCCTAAGAGCAGTAGAGAGATGCTAAGAAAGTGGACCCAGAGGAACCCGTTAGGAATTGTCTGGAAAAGGATCCTGAGTCTCTAATTGTGGTGCCAAATGCAGTGTACCCTTACAGGGGGGAGGTCCGTATCAGAAAGGATGTCAAGAATAAAATACTTATGCTGGATGCACCAGGCGATAGAAAATTTCCGGAAGGACTGCTGGTCAAGCCTACTATTTTGCCTGCCAGAGACCATGCTTATGCCAGAAGGGTAATGGTTCAAGTTCGTAATGTGTCTGATAGAGAGAGTGTCGACTAAATAGAGGTTGCACCCTGGCTAGTGTACATTGTGCAGATACTGCAGTGTTACCCAGTAACAAATGTTCGGGGAAGAATGACAGAGTGGCATCCGACTTGTTCGATTTCAGTGACTCCCGTTGTCAGCTGAATGGAAAGTGACAATCAGTGAGAGCTTGCCCAGAGACCAGGTGTTTTCTTTAAAGGAATGGGACATAGGATGTGTGCAAGGAGCTGAGCACCATATCCGGCTGCATGATGAAAGGCTATTTCGTGAGCGGTCTCGATGCCTTGCACCTGCTGACATAGATGATGTGAGATGGCATCTGTAAGAGATGCTTGCTGCTGGTGTAATACAAGAGTCCAAAGCCCATGTAGCTTCACCTATCGTGGTAGTGAGAAAAGAATGGGACAGTAAGGATGTGTGTGGATTAGCTGCCTTGAACTGTGCGACTATCCCTGATCAGCATACAATGCCCTGCATTCAGGATGCTTTAGACTGCCTGAACAGTAGCAAGTGGTTCTCAGTGTTGGATCTTTGCAGTGGGTACTACCAGATCCCGATGGCCCGAGAAGACTGAGAGGGCAGCTTTTATCTATCCGCTTGGTTTCTATCAGTTCCTTGAGGATGCCTCAAGGGTTTCAGGTGCCATCCACTTTTCAATGACGATGGGCGTGCAGTGGGGGACATGAACTTATTGGAGTGCCTGGTGTACCCAAATGATGTTATGTTTGTTGTAGCTCACTGCAGGAGCGTGAGAACAGATTGTTCAGGTGTTGGACGAACTGGAAAACTTTGGCCTTAAGCTATCCATCGATAAATGTCATTTCTTCAAACCTCTGCCAGTATATGGGACACATAATTGTCCACTGAGAGATAAACAGACCCAAGTAAAGTTGAGGCCTTGACCACCTGGCCACAGCCCTACAATCTAAAAGAACTGCAAAGATTCCTGGGATTCTGTGGCTACTATCGCCGGTTCATCATGGACTATTCCAGAGTAATTCGTCCTCTACTTAATCTTACTCAAGGTTACCCTTCTACCAACAAAAAATATAAGAGGTCGGTTTCTCCTGAGACTGAGAGAGTGTATTTCCATCCTAATGAAGTTTTTGGGGCAAGATGGACACCTGATTGTGAAGCTTCTTTTCATGAGATTATATACCAACTTACTCATGCTCCTGTCCTTGTATATGCAGATCCGGAAAAACCCTATGTCCTACACACTGATACTAGCTTGCAAGTTTTGGGGGCTGTGTTGTTCCAGGAGCACGAGAATGGCCTGAGACCAGTGGCCTTTGCCAGCAGAAGTCTGACCCCATCTGAAAAGAACTTTCCTGTGCATATATATAAGTTAGGTTTCTAGCTTTGAAGTGGGCCATTGTCGACCAATTCCACGGAAGTACTTATGGAGGCTAAGATACTGGTAAAATTGGTAATAATCCTTTGACCTATGCAGACTTCAGCCAACTTGGATGCTACTAGCCATAGGTGGCTTTCCGCATTAGCTACATATGATTACGCTGTTGAATACAGAGCAGGCCTGAACCACATAGATGCTGATGCTCTTTCTCGGAGGCCTGTTTCCCGAAATGACTGGGTCAGACTGTCAGAACCTGATATTTGAGCACTCTGTCAGAAGTTTGACAGGGAGGAACAAATGTCCACAGACACAGTGGACTGTCTGGTGGATTGTTTGCAGCCCTCTGAGAAATGCATACCTGCTGCTTATTGCCACTTTTCTGCATTAGACATTGGTGCACTGCCTCAGCTGGACAATGACAGTATTCAGCTGGCTCAATCCCAAGATCCCATGATCAAATCAGCTCTAGAAGCCCTCTACACAGGGAAAGATGTATCCAAGTTACGCTCCACTGATTTGAGAACTGCATTGTTGTACAAGGAAGGTCTTAATTTGAAACTGATTATCAACTGTTATACAGAGAAACAGTAGACAGAGGGGGACAAATAGACAAACAACAGCTAGTTTTGTCCACCACTTTCAGAGACTTAGTATTAAGGTCCCTACATAACCACATGGGGCACCTTGGTATAGACAGAACACTTGACTTGGTGAGATCCAGATCTATTGACCTAAAATGGGGGCTGATGTTGAGCAACACATTCAAACTTGTAGTCGCTGCTTACAGAGGAAAGCCTTGCAACAGAGGGCTTCCCCCCTTGTTAACATCACCACCAGCACCCCCATGGAGCTGGTTTGTATTGACTTTCTGAGTTTGGAGCCAGATCAAAGAAATATTAGTATTGTGCTAGTGGTCACTGACCATTTTATGAGGTATGCCCAAGCTTTTCCCACCAAGGACCAGAAGGCCTCCACCGTGGCAAAGGTACTAGTAGAAAACATTTTTGTTCACTATGGGGCTCCACAAAGAATCATATCTGATCAAGGGAGAGACTTTGAGAGTCGTTTGATTAAATAGATGCTTTCTCTGTGGGGAGTGCAAAAGTCCAGAACCACCCCTTACCACCCCAAGGGGGACCCACAGCCTGAACGTTTTAACCGCACACTGTTGGACATGCTGGGCACCCTCCACCCAAAGGACTAGCCCAGATGGAGCCAGCAAATTAGCACCTTGGTACGTGCCTACAACTGCACCAAAAGTGATGCCACTGGGTTCTCCGCCTACTGCTTTATGTTTGGAAGAGAGGCCCAACTACCGGTAGATGTTTGTTTCGTAGTTTCTCCTGATGGGGTTCGAGCTGTTAATTATTTACAGTATGTGCAAAAGTTAAAGGCTCAGCTGAATCATGCATACCAACTGGCTGAAACTATGGCTGCCAAAAGAAATCTGGCCGACAAAGTAAGGTATGATAAAAAGGTGAAGGCACAGGAACTCCAGGAGGGAGATCATGTATTGCTAAGAAATCTGGGACTGCATGGCAAACACAAGATTGCAGACAGGTGGCATCATCTCCCTCACCTTGTAGTGGGCAAACTGGACAATCTGCCTGTGTGCAAAGTAAGGCGTGAAAATAATTCAAGAGATGTTAAGACAATGCATCGGAATCATTTTCTGCCCATTGGCCAAATATTGATTGAGTCTGAGCCCCCAGAAAGTGCACCCCCTGGACAGGTGACCAGAGCTGCTGCTAAGCAAAGGCAGAGAAAGTCTGCACCTACAGATGCTGAGTTAAAGTTTTCTCCCCCGCCAATCCCAGTTGAAAATGACTGTCAGTTGAGCTCAGAGGAATGTCAATGCAACTTTGGGTACTACCCTTCTTATGAACTGAGTCAATTGTTTCAAGGCAATCCCCTAGTCAATTATGGAGATGAAGCTGGGCCTTCTGAACTGCCTAAGCCCCCAGCTTTGTTCTTGGAGCCAATGCTCCCAGAAAGTGAAGTGCAGAGTATCAAGTCAGATGACATGGAATCACTGTGCATGGTGGACTTGTATGAGCATTCAGAGAAGGAAAATGATGAACTGGGACAGACTGGTGATATACCAGAGCAAGAAGAGTATTTTGAGTGCCCTGATGGTTCACTGCCAGTGTCAGAAAACTCTCCATGCACTCAAGTAAGCTGTAGCTCAGAGATTGCAAATCCTGAACTGAAAGTACCCCAAGTTCTAGCCTCTGTACCCCAATAAACACTCCCCTGACAAGTAAAGACAGTGTTGACATTGTGGTTCAAAGTGCAGAAACTGTAACAGTTCCCCCTAGAAAGACTGGTTGAGCTGTGAAGCCTGTAGTGTGCTTAAGCTACGATTCCCCTCCCCGGAGGCTAGTGGATTTGCCTCTCAATGTGGTCCATAAGGGAGTGTATGTGTCCCCGAGCTCATTGCCCAAACTGAGAATAGGTGCTAACTCCAGATTGTTTTGCCCTCTAGTATGGTGTCCCTGCCGCATCCAGCCCCAAGGTAACTGACAGGGAAAGCCCCCTCTCTCCATGTTTCATGTGTAGGAAGTAATGACCTGATAGCAAGCTGTATTGTATGTATAATGTTGTGTAGCCTGTAGTAAGCTGTATAGTACAGAATAAGTGTATATAACAAAGCTTTAATATGTTGACTGTTGTTTAAAAGGATGCAAGTCTAAACTGTTGGTGATATAAATGTAGGTGATAATCTGCTTTAAAGTGTTATAAAGGTACCTACTTGACATGGACACCAAGTTTTTTCAGGCCAGGAAGGGTGTAACCCCCCCTGCAAATGGGGGTTCCTAAAAGCCTTCTAGGAGCTGCCTAAGTGCTTCCCTGCCTGCTGGCATTCAGCGACATGCCGCTTAAGTGTGGGCGCTGTGAGTGCTTGTAGAGGCTCCATTTACTGTCTCTTTAAGAGCTGCCTGCTAGCAGGCTTAATCAGTTGGAATGGGGGGACTGTGTGTTTCCCTGCTCGTGTCCCGCTTGAGCTGTGATCTAATCACTCCATTTCTGCATTCGCTAAGAGCACAGAGGGAGCCCAATTGAAAGCTACGATTAGTTCTGGGGGAAAATGTGGAGTGACAGTAAAAATGCAGTTTGCCTAACCTGCCTTTCTTGCAACTTGAACTTTGGTTGTTTTGCCCCTCCATTTTGGACCTGAACTGCCAAATTGGTCCAATCAGAGTGGGGGGACCTTTAAAATGGAGTCTGCTTGGGCCAACCAGAACTTGGACTCTCACCTGGAGCCTGCCAGAAAAGGGGATGTATGGCAGGTGCTTCTGGGAAGTGTAGTTTGGACCCTGGCACTTTTTTGCACCAATAGAGGGAATCTGCTGTGTCTGACAGAAGGAATCAGGCAACCAGAACCATTTTGGATCAAGGGGAAATGTCCTGAACTGTTGCTGGCAAGCCAGATGTGAGGTGACTGAGTAAGGAGAAGGAGCTCTGTACTGTTGCGGAGTGTAGTTCGCACGGGAAGCATGTGGGAGGCCCTGAAGTTGGCCTGCAGCTGTTAGAGTGTGTGAATCGGGCTGAACCCACATTCGGAAGAGAAGGAAGGAGTGTTCAGAACCAGGCTTGCCCTGTGAGAACCAGATTTGCTGAAGTCACGATCGGCTGTCCGGGACTGCTGATGCTGGTGTGCTCCCGGGTAATTTGCGGTGTTTGCGATCGGGATCAAGAAGCAGCTGCCTGGTATAGTAATTTCCTTTACATATGAATGTTTCTAGTGCTTTTGGGGGATCGCAATTCTATTTCCCCTTTTACCGTGAGTTGTGAGCTGAAGCTGGAAGCTGAACTCAATTTAATCGGACTGAATCCGCTTGCTATCCAAAGCAGTTGTGCCCTGTCACGAGGGCCTTGACTCCATGCCCTGTTCTTCTGGCAATCCAGAACAACCACTTCCATCAGGTTCTCTGCTTGGGGTATTGTGAATACAAATCGGGGTAGCTCCCTGCACCCTTCATCTAATCAAAGTGTGTCAACTGATTTCTTTGTGTTTTCTTTCTACGGAC
The DNA here is from genome assembly GCA_016271365.2 of Neoceratodus forsteri. Classification (NCBI taxonomy): domain Eukaryota; kingdom Metazoa; phylum Chordata; order Ceratodontiformes; family Ceratodontidae; genus Neoceratodus; species Neoceratodus forsteri. The sequence goes on from CM028130.1 coordinate 1,115,097,995, forward strand.
TGAGCCATCTGGCTCCAGATTACAAGTGTGTGTTGTGCATATATTTTATTCCTACAGGAACTCATCCATCTGCACCAGCTGTCCAACCCCAGGCAACAGACCTGGCTAGCCCCCCCCCCATCCTGGGTACCCAGAGAGTGACATTTTGAACCCTATATGTATGCACAATACTGTGATTTGGATATTGCTGAACCGAATCAACCTGATTGCCCTCTCCCATGTTACTGTCCCCTGAACAAATCAGATTTGTTGTTATTGAACTATATGCTGTCTGTGGTGTCAGTACATATAGAAACAGCATTGCATTGTGTTTGGGCATATTGCCTAACCTTGTTTTTCAGGAGTTCCTCAGATACATGCTGCAAGAATCAGTCCTGAGGGTAAGTGGTTGCTGTATGTGTAAGGAGTGTGCATATGTGTGGTATTGGGAAGGTAACTCCTGTGTACTGTGTGGGCCACTAGTAGGAACAAAGGGGGGGGTCACAGTGTCCCAGAGGGCTGTACCCGAGCTAGTTTAACCGCTATCAACCTTGACCTCTGGGTAGAGGCACCCGCCATTGGACCTATGCCCCTTAACCTGTCACTAGTCACCCAGGCAGGGTTAGTAGCCCTTGGGATAGTGCCACCTAGGGGTTACACATTTATTGCCCAATTGATTTATATTATATTGGTGAAACCACTAGAGCTTTAAAACAGTGAAATTCAGAAAATAAAAGCAATATTGAAGGGGTGATTTAAGATCCCCTTTAGCTAGACACTTTATGGAAAGACAGCATCAAATTTCTTCTTTAAAATTTTTTGACATTGAAAAAATACATGAATTCTTTAGAGGGGCAATAGGGAAACAACCTTATTAAGATGTAAAGCATGGTGGATTTTCACTTTAAAAACACATCAACGTAGGTATGGACTTAATGAAAATTTGAACTGGACCAGTTTTGACTAAGAGACTTCTATGTTAGCCATTTTTCTCTTTTGGACCATGATCTTGTCAAGTCTGATACCCTTCTCATATGCCACTTTTCCTACCTAATTCAGTTCGATTTATATTTATGATTTTTGTTTGCAACCAGTTTCTTGTGCAAGGACTGTTTTCTTTCAATTTCCTCCCCTTTTTTTTTTCTCCCCCCCCATCTTTCCCTTCCTTCTCTTTCCATTTTTTCCTCCTTCTTCCCCATCTTCCTTTTTACTTTTGTAAATGTATAAAACTTGTTCTCTCTAAATGTTTCCCTGCTCACTAGTCATCCTTTTTATTCCTGCACATCATTAGTGGTATAGTGCTGAGATTCATTGTGATTTTGATCCTAGAAATACGTACGACAACAATGCTCTCTAGTGCTTTGACTTATCCATGGTATCATATTATATGTATTATGGAGTAATTAACTGGAACCGCAAACCGAGACAGGTCCTTTGGAATATGGGGGACTTCCCATATTTGTTTTTCAGGGTAGTTTCATAATTGGCTGGGCCACAGGAGGTGGTGTTTCTTTAGTAACATCAGCATGCCTCAGTGTGCTCACCTGTGCAGTCAGACCCTATTCTTTAATACCTGGTAAGGTAACCAAGAAGTGAAAGCGGGTTTCAGTGTGTGTCTGCAATGGAGGTGAGCGAGTAAAGTAATTGTAGAGAAACGCTTATGAACTCCAGCCTCTGAAAAAAGAACGGAGCATTATTTTATGTTTTCCAGGGACTTACAGGTAGGAGTAGTATAAGGATATAACTTGTCAAATGTTAAATTTCAGCCAATCAGAGCACGCCACGTCATTTGACAGAGTGGTTACCATGGCAACGCCCACCTTTTCCTACCGGAAGTCCTTCTTCCCGCACCATGGCACCTCGCCCCCTAGTGCCACAGGAGTGCGTGCATTTTGGTCCTGAACCGGAAGTCCTCCTTTTCCTCGCCGTCGCGGCCTCCTTCTTCTCCCTCCTCCTCTGGATCCTGCCACAGACTCGCCTCGAGTCCCACCCACCTCCTCTCCCCTCCCTCACATCGGAGTGCTAGCAGCTCCTCGAACCCTCCCTCGGACCGGTTCAAGGCCCCTATTTGCACCCGGTCCTCCCTCACATCGCAACCCCGCCACCATCCTAATTCACACCAGAGTCTCCTCTCGATCCGGCCACCATTTGCACCCGAGTCCCTCTTCCTCCACACCACCTGCTCCCTCTCGCACCCTGCTGAAACATCCCAGCTCAAACTCACCCTCTCCTCACCACACACCCTGCTCCCTCCTCCTCCCCCACCCTTTTGCAGTCCTGCTCTCTCCCCTCTCCTCGATCCATCCACCTCTTGCACCCGAGTCCCTCTTCTCACCACACACCCTGCCTCCTCCTCCACCCCTACCACCGTGTCCTAGCTCAAACCTCGAGTTCCCCCTCCTCCATTCCCTTTCCCTCAGACTGCTGCTCCCCTCCTTCTCCTCCCCCTCCCCATCGCACCTGAGTCCTTGCACCTTCATACACCCTACTCCCTCGCTATTCATTCGCACCCCTGTCGGTCCGGGATATAAGGACAGGATGTGTAAATGCTTTGTGACTTGGAAATCTGTACAAGGAATGCTATCATCAGTCAGGGGCCATGACCACAGGGGCTATTTGGTGACAGTGGGTAAGCACACTTGTTTGAGACCAGGTACATATTTTTAAAGGTTTAGAAAAAGTATTCATGTAACCTATGAATGTCCTACCAAGAACACCGTGTAAATGTTCAACGTCATCTCAGACTGGCAAGGCAGCATTCATCATCAGTCTGCAAAGCAGTGTGTGTGTGTGTGTGTGTGTGTGTGTGGGCATCAACCAACTCTTAGGAAAAGGAAAAAATCTCTACAGGGCTTTAGATAGAAAAAAATCTTTACAAATCTTACCTTGTTTGCAGTAAAAAAATAGGATTCAGAACTGTGTACAATATCTACTAAGTAATTATGAATGTTACAGAATGAAGGCTGAAGTCTTTACAACTGTAAAATCTATTTTTGTAGTCTACTCAAATATGATTTAAGCAGAGGTTCCTGTGTGACAGTCACAGAAAGTTGTTTTGAATACTGATGAGTTAGCGGATGAGAGCATCTTGTAAGAATGGAACAAGAGACTGTTTTACATGTGAAAGGATACTTTGTGTGTTAGAAAGACTATAATCCTCTATTAAATGGTTGGCTATGTCTCACATAAACAGAAGGAATACATACTATGAATAACTATATTCTTTCAAACTATATTGAGCAGTAGGCTCCTGATAAGTAATCAGCTAGCGTTTTCTCAGAGATATAGCCTTTAATGGCAGACATTCTCAAGATTCTTTAGTGAAATTCTGTATAGTAAGTACCTTTCATTACAGAGCGAGGATGCCCCACTGATGAGGCTCAGCTTTATATAGAATGTCACACATTTGCATTTGAAAGGGCATGCTGTTTTAGTCTGGAAAAGTTTACATCTAAAGGAATCACATTAAAGCTTATCATGCATTCATGTATAGCTTAAAATAAATAGTTTAGAAAAGCCTGTAGTCTATTAATTGTCAGGTCATTTCTCACATATACCAAAGGAATACATACTGGGAATAACTTTTTCAATTTCTATTAAGCAGTAGGGTTCTGATAAGTAATAGCTTAGCGTTTTGTCAAAGAGACATAGCTCTTTAATGGCAGACATTCTCAAGATTCTTTAGTGAAATTCTGTATAGTAAGTACCTTTCATTACAGAGCGAGGGATGCACCACTGATGAGCTCAGCTTTATATAGAATGTCACACATTTGCATTTGAAAGGGCATGCTGCTTTAGTCTTGAAAAAGTTTACATCTAAAAGGAATCACATTAAAGCTTATCTTGCATTCATACATAGCTAAAAAATAAATAGTTTAGAAAAGCCTGTAGTCTATTAATTGTCAGGTAATTTCTCACATATACCAAAGGAATACATACTATGAATAACTATGTTCTTTCAAACTGTATTAAACAGTAGGGTCCTGAGAAGTAATTTGCTGAAGTTCTCTCAAAGATGCCTAGTTAAGTACCAGCAGACCTTCCCTGACCTCTGTAATGAGATTCTGCACGGTTCTGATGGTGAGCTCAGCATATTAATTAGCTTCTAGCCAGTGTCTTGAAGACTCATAATTTTATGTTATGCACTGTTTACCTGTTATTTATGTATGTATCTGAGAGAAATACTACTTTTCACAAACAGAACCTATCTGGAATATGTCAGATTATAATGTCTGCATAAATTATAACCATGCTAGTGTGCATTAATAGAACAGCCTATTTGGTTTGTGAAATCATATAAAAAGGGATCTTTTGTGAGCCATCTTGGAAAAAGAGTCACGTTAGTCACACCCAGTAGAAGGTTCTGTTAAGAGTGTGAGAGATTTGAGCAGGTGGTCTAAAAGCGGCATGAAATCATCGGATACACAATAGAAGGCACACATTTACATAGTAGGCGCCTGGGAACACATTTGTAAGATCTGGGAAATAATATTCACACACGGTTAGAAGGGTTCTGTTATGTGAGAGATTTAGGGCAGGTGGTCTCAAATCAGTATGAAATCATCGGATACACAATAGAAGGGGGGTTACATTTACATAGTAGGCATCTGGGAACACATTTGTAAGATCTGGGAAATAGTCTAAAAGAAAACCTTGCATAGTTTTCTATTTTATGCAAAGAAATGGGAGAGTTGCTATGTATTATTAGCTACAGTATATAAGTGTTAGACATTTCAGTGTGACACAGTTTTGGCTGAAAACCGAAGAGAAACTGCTAAAGTATGGAGCATTGCAAAATGGAATATATCTTAGGTGCTGAAATTGTTGATATCAGTGATGATGAAGAGCCTACTACTAGTGTTGAACAGATAGAGACCACCAAAAACACCCCACAAGGTATTTGTAGATATATTTGCTGCTTTACAATTGTATAATCAGTTAGGATGTGTTACTGCCTTTTTTTATCAGCTCAGAACTGTATCATTAGTGGATAAAAAATGCCATGTATTTGCATATCTACATTTGCTGCTTTAGAACTGTATAATCAGTTAGGGTGTGTTACTGCTTTTTTTTTGCTAGCTCAGAAATGTATCATTGGTGGATAGAAGATACTTTAATTAAAAATAGGGTTTGTTTTACTGTTTTGCTAACCTGGATTCTTAGTAACTGTAATGCATGAAATATGATTATTATAATTTAAACGTTTATTGTAAGTTTAAACATAAGTGAAAGCAATACACATTAAAAATCTTTGGTTCAAAATCAAACATACAGACTTCCTTGTGATCTATGACAGCTCATTAATTAAATGTATCTACCATTTTTAAAAGACCATGGTTGAAATATGTGACATCTGCTTTCTGTTGATAGCTACAAAAAGGTAAATCTTCTCAGAAAAAAGTAAAGAAGGAATCAGCACAGAACACACGAGAGACGGCTGCCAATATTGTGAATAATGTTGATTGTGGAGACATCAGGGTGATGTTTAGAATCCATAAATAACAGCATACGTTTACTCCAAGGGTCAGAAAACACCAACAGTTCCATCAATCATGATGCAGCTCCCAGGCACCCGTACATTTGGTGGTTAAACCCAATGGTGATTCTACAAGGCACCTTGTTTTATATCATGGGTCACAGCTATCTGCCAGTTTGGGGCTACAGACAACGAGAATCCTGTCTCACCTCCCAGGCCTCCACCAGTTTGAGGTTCACCAACAAAAGAAACCTATTTCACCTCCTCAGTTTGGGAAAAGGATTATGAGCCAACAAGGTTAATGATACAGCTTGCTGAAAAATTGTTTAAACTGCTTGACAACGTTGGAAAGATTAAGTGGTAAGGAGAAAGAAACTGTATGTGCTTTTACAAAAAACTACTAAGGTATCGTGATGTGAATGCTGTATTTTTGTTGGTATGTTTAGGGTAGGAAGGGGTCAGCTGCTAGAGCTGAGGCGGATATAGAGATGGTAGATCAGCTTAACTGTGTATCAGAAATGTTTGCATCTACAAAACAGTGACCGAATAGAATGAATAAAAAGGAGGGCAATGCAAAAAATAAGACCAAACACAACAGACTACGTGAAAAGAAAGATATGGGATAAAAATAAAAAATCAGAGAAAATTTGAAAAGGAAGTTAAAGCGTATAGGAAACTATTACAACACAGGTGATCACGGCATCTTTGTGGAGAATCATGATTCTACGTAAGATGCAGAGTTGGAAACCACCAGCCCTCCAGTAGTTTTTAGAAAGAATTCAAAGTTACACAAGGGTGAGAAATAATTTCAGAGTCGCGAGCTCTATGAACGGTTTCGCTTTGTCAATCTTCACAGACTTCAGTCTTTACAGACGCCTATTAGGTTGATACACCAAGCTATCCAAGAGTTGCTAGATAGGGTGATACCTGAACTGGGTCCCGATGATTTTCTGCAGTTGCATTTGATGCTGACTCTTTAAATCATCCACTATTCTCATGAGAAGGGCCCTGGAGAGCTTAACGCTGGGGTGTTTTTAGACCAGATAGCTGATATGCTTCAGGAGCAATTCGAGGTGATCGCGGCTGGGTCTCTGCACCTCGTGTTAACCACTATTAGAAACAGGAAGGGAGGGGAGAAGATGTACACAAGTTCTGTTTTATACAGCAGAATCATTGAGGAAAAAAAACGCTATCTGATTGATTTAAACAACAGAGATAATGCTCTCTGTTTTCAGCCATATAGTAGCGTATTAATAACCCCCACAGATATAATGACGACAATTGATTAATAAGGTAGAATTTTGCACTTAATGGGTTTGTTAGAACAGATGTTCTGTCACTTTTAGTGATGTGTCACGATTTGAGCAGTTTTTAGAGTCAGAATTAAAATTTGTACCACAATCAGGAGCTTGGCAGACATTTTCTACAGGACCAGAAAGTCTTCCTAAGACACTGTTTGTATTATTGCATGATGCCATTACTACGGTGTCACGGATGTAAAGAAATTTATAGGTGCCAAATACTTGTGTGAATACTCGTCATGCAACTTACAGTCACAAAATAATCATTCATGTATGGTTTTGTAATGCGTGCTGTGAGCCAAACTGCTCAGAACAGAAAAGCAGGCAACATCATGCCTAAAGTGTAAAAAGATTTGCAGGTCCTCAGCTTGCCTAGAAAGGCATTTGGACAGAGCGGCTTTGGGCAGGGTCTCTTTGAACCTGATGAAACTGTGGAAGAATGTTTTGTTTTTTACAAGAGGTCTCATGCATGCAAACACATTCAGTAGTGCTAGATGTGGCTCTCTGATGCCTGCAGACAAACATATCTCGTTACATGACCCCACTCACAGAAGTAAAAACTCTGACAGATACATAGTGTTTTGATTTTGAGGCTAGACAAGAAACAGGTGTACACACCTTTAATTTTATATTTACTAAGCAATTGGATGGGGAAAGATCCTGGGAATTTGAAGGGAGGAATGTAAAAGAGTTTGTCAGATATTTATAGATACACCGTTCAAACACTACATTTATAGCCCATAATGCCAAGAAGTTATGACAGCTATTTTATCGTTAGCCAGCTGGTCAAGGAAAAATAGCTATCCTGTTGCTCACCCAGGAGGAAAATTGTGAGGTAGACCGTATCTCGCCCTACAAATCAGATTTATTGATTCATTATCCTTTATGCCCATGAAATTAAGCAAAATTCCAGCCGTGATTCGGTTTTGAGAACTAGATGGCTAAAGGGTACTTCCCACATTTTTCAACACCAAGGCCAATGAAAATTATGTGTAGGTCCCCTGCCCGATGCAAAATTATGGGTGGACTACATGATGCCTAGTGAAAAATCAGAGTTCATGCAGTGTACACGGCAAACAGGCATACAGAATTTGACCTGAAAAGAACTTAGCTACTCACTGTCAGTTAGATGTTGAAATTTTCAAAAGCCTGTGACAGATTTAGGCAGGAAGTGATGAACATGACAACCAAATGTGTTTTACAACAGTCAGACTGTGACATCGGCAGAGTACAAACAGTCTCTTTAGATCCCTTCCAATACATGACCATAGCCTCTGTTTGTATGGCAACCTACAGATTTTGTTTTTGAGTGAGAACACACTGCGCTCCCCAGATAACTACCACGGTCAGCAAAAGAGGTACCCACCCAGCCATTCAGTGGTTAATGTACATAGCTGAGAAAGAAAAACATTTCTATTCAGCATGCTCTCAGGGGTGGAGAATTAAAAGTAGGTCCCCACTTTTTGGATGGGTATGCTATAATTGAAGGGGTCCCGACAGCCTTTGAATTCAATGGCTGCTTTTTTCACGGATGCAACATATGCTACTGTGAGAAAGACAGAAACCGCATGACAGGCACTAGTTTTGGACAGTTATACAAGCGGACCATGCATAAATACCATATTTTAAAAAGCAAGGGGTTTGTCTAGAGTACTGTGGGAACACTAATGGAAAGAAAGTTGGCACATGATGAGGGCTTGAATAATTTCTTGAGGAGCAGATAGCTACCACAACCCCTGGAGCCTAGGGAGTCTCTGTTTGGGAGGACAATGCCATCTGACTGTACTATAATGCACAGCCGGATGAAAAGATCTGCTATTATGATTTTACTAGCCTGTACCCATTTGTCAACAAAACAAAAGTTACCCTCGTGGGTCACCCTCTACCATCATCTATGAGAACTTTACAGATCTCAGTCATACTTTGGTTTGGCAAAGTCAAAGTTTTACCCCTCAAGAGGTCTTTTTTTCCAGTGCTGCCATCCAGGATTGGAAAAACTTGTGTTTGCATTATGTCGTATGGCGCTGAAGAGAGACTTCAGACAAAGTCATGCACGACAGTGATGAGGAGAGGGCTTTGGACTGGTACCTACTGTACTGTGGAGCTAAACCTGGCTGTAGTAAAGGCATCAATCATTGATGTTTTTGAAGTGTGGGATTTCAGGAGTCATCGACAGAGCTGTTTGCTGACTACATCAAACTGCACCTGAAGGGTAAGCAAGAAGCATCTGGTTTCCTTCATGGGTAAAGAAGCAGATAAAGCCAGGTACGTACAGCAGTATTTTAAAGAGAAAAATGTACATTTGAACCTCTGCCATCACTGCTAACCCCTGAAGGAGAATATATCTAAGTTGTTTTAATTCTCTTGGGGTAAATTTGGACAGAGACCCATTTACTCGACCACCTAGCATAGTTACAGACCCCGCTGAACTTTTTCGTATGTATTTGCCTCCCACTACTATGGACTTCATGCTGTTTCATCGACGATGAGACAGTGTGTTTGTTGGAAGTACACTAAAGACCATTACCCAAATTCTAACAACATCAACATATTCATAGCGAGTTTCACCACAGCATATGCCAGAGTAGAACTGTACAATTTGTTAGATAAGTTACAGGACAGGTGGTTTGTATCACGACACAGACCTGTCATTTTGTGTCTAGACCAGTGACTGGAACCCTCCTCTAGGTGACTATTTAGGGAGCTGACCAGCGAGCTTCCGCAGACCTACACATTACTGAGTTTGTGTCCAGAGGTCCCAAAACCCACGGCTATCGGTTGTCTGGAGGACAGACAGCCTCAAAGTGAAAGGATTTACCCTTAACGTAGGCAACAGTGAACACATTAATTTTGACAACTTAAAAGATCTGGTGTTTGATTACAATGGTTCACAGACGCTCTAAAGAAATCACGGTGAGGCAACCAGGCATAGTAAGAAATAAAAAGCAGTGGTCCTCGAACAAGAACACTGTCCAAAACACAGAGAGTAGTGTATGACAAACGAGTTTTACAAGACGACCTTAAAACCCTTTCCTTACGGGTACTGAATGAAAATAATGGATATTAGATTGCAACACCCTTTTCATGTCTGATAGCCGGACCGTCCAATTCCTGGTAAAAGCTTTTTCATAAAAATGTATTGGAACATTCTGACATTGCTTTATCGCACAAACCTGAAAAATATTGTCTGGTTTACAGCTGCTGCAACCTTTGTATAATGAGCTGATGTTGAAGTTTGCACAGATTAAATTTGTGAGGGGCTGCCTGCATCATTAGCCGTTGATGATCTGCTGCCTCCTGACAAGATTAATCTGATTGTCATTGATGATCTGATGGAATCGCCTGTCAAAATGGTGAGATAGAACGTATTTACCAAGTACAGCCATCATCGTAGTTCTGTCAGCCTTTACCTTGTACAGAATGTGTTTTGTCAAGGCAAGAAAAGCCGGACCATCACACTAAATGCCAAATACATGGTTTTGTTTAAAAATCCACGGGACAAACTGCAGATCATGACTCTGCAAGGCAGATGTATTCGCCAGGCAAAATTCTTTTTGAAGCTTTTGAAGATGCCACTAGACGACCCACGGTTATTTATTGGTTGATTAAGGGTCAGTACGCCAGATGAATATAGGCTGCGAGTGGATTGCTCCCCTGACTGGTCAAGGCATACGCCTTGAAAAAATCACATTCTGGTCCTAGAAATACATGATGCTGTATGGCCATTATGTCTAAAAGGCTGCAGAGAAACGTGTCTGTTCTAAAGTTACTAGTGAGAGGGACCTCCCGCTTAAGAAAAGCTATTTTGTGCTCAGCCTGATGACTTGATATCTGCCATAGCAGAGGTTGCTTTAAACACTCTGAAGGAAACATACCATTGTCAGCTAAACAACTAGCTTTTCTGGAAAAAAGGGAAGAGTCATAAAAAATTTAGCAACAGGAAGGTGTCTTTAAAACGAAAAAAGCTTGTAAACCAGACAGGAGGGTCTATAGGACGTTGTTGGGGATCGCTATCCATTGATTACAGGACTGCTGGCTAACAGATAATGGATTTTACTCAGAAAATGTATCTGGTACCACAACAGCAATTGACCGTATGAGAATGAACTATCCTGATGAGGACATGAGAAAAGTAGCAACTTACAGCTTGGATACTGAAATGAGATCTATACTTTCCCGGACTGATTTGTCAGATCACGAGAAAGCCAAGCTGTACTCCGCTGTGTTACAACGTTACCTCACTCTGGTACGTCAAGGGGAACAGGATAAAACCAGTTTGACTTTATCGATGCCCGACTCTGAGGCTGTTTCTGAGCAACCACCCGCTGCAACACTTTCTGTTACGAGTTCAATGGAAAAAGACATCTTAAACAGTGTTTCTCAAAGGTCTAAAAAAAATGCTGAACTTTTATTAAATCAAATGGCAAAGAACAAGGATATTATTTTTTGGAACGATAAGGGTGAACTGTTGTATAAAGGTAATGTTATTTCTGGGTCTCACATGGTCGATTTGGTAAGGGCAGCTACGGCAACACACACTATCCCTGACCACAAAAAACCAAAGGGTTGGAATGTTTTCCTGAGAGCCACCGCTGAGGCTAACATACCCACATCCATCTTTGGTCATTCGCAAATCGGATATGTTGAAAGTAGAAAGACAGTCGATGCAAAACACTGAGCTTCTCCAGTCAGCAGCTAGTCAGTGACACCCAAAAGACGAAAGACATTAAAAAAAACAGCCTGGCTCCTGTATAAATGTAAATATTATAGACCGCTGTTTCGATGTGTACAACCTATATTAGCATGTTTTTACAAGAAGTTGTATGTTAGTCTACCTCATATTGAATATGCTAGCATTTTTTTTACAAAAGGTGCTTATATTTCTGTATGTTAGCCTACCTCTGATGTATGACTCATTTATGGGCAAATTTCTAACAAGAGAAGTCTTTACTGTTTCTGTACATTACTAATAATCCTACCTTTGATGTGTATCACATTTTATGGTCTTTTTTACAATAAACACCTTTATATTTTACACATTGTGTCATGATTGAAGAAAGACGCAAATCAAAACATGGGTTCATATATGCTTTTATAGATGACCTTTTTGAGTTACAAGGAATTGCATATTTTAAACTCATTACAAGTCAAACAAGTCTGAACATGTTGAAAGATGGCAGGGGCATGCCCTGACATGCTTAAATGTCTGAAAAGGCGATGCACAAAACTAGTCACCACAGTATCATTTTTAAGTAAATCATTAGAGTACATTTTTAGAACTTGATCGTAAGAAAATCCTTTACATCTGTGGTGTAAGAAAAATATGCAGTGAAACCCACAGGCTGTAGAGAAGGTATCTTGCAACTGTGTGTTTTGGTACAGGATATGTTTTGCATTTCTGTTTAAAAAGCCCCCAATCATTCGTGCGTAATTATCTGGATGAAAACCGTAGCTGTCGAAAAACTCCCCAGAGCCATCTTCTGAGATGTATGCGGCTAACCAGTGCTGTCCAGGGAGGTCATGGGGGTCACTATTGATGACCAGTGCTGTGGGGAGATTTCTCAGTCTCTCCTTGGGTAGCATATCACAGGGAAACACACCCAGAAAACAGTCACGGACATGGGGGTCATGGGCTAAAACATTTTCCAGCTGCTTGGTGTTCATTTTTATGGTTTATCACATGTAATCAAAAATGACATTTCTCTCTGGTTTATCTCGATGACATTATCAAAACAGCGTGACTATGAGATTAACTGTATGAGGAAGGGCTTTGCAAATCTGATTTCTGCTCTGAGGTTCTCGGTTCTAATTAGAGTAATGGTCGGCACATTCTTGGTCCGGGGTCAGATCAAAGGCAAACAGCGTGGTACCCTTGGGTGAATTCATGGTGTTGACGATGAGGCGATCCTTCATGTGCTTTCTGGCTGCCTGCACTAGATTAAAATATTCTCTCACAGCATTTCCGTTTCTAAAATCGGCTGAGAGGTTTTAGCGATTTGTTCACCATCCAGGTACAGAGCCACAAAATTAATGTTGTAATGTTTAAAGTTGAAGGGGTTTTTAGTGTAGGAACCACTAAAAGCATCATTGTCAACAAACCCCATGACCATCATTTTTGGTAACTGCCCCAAAAACAGATTATCCTGGTTGCAGACCCTGCTCCCTGCAGGTATGCTGAACACTTTCATACCCACTCTATCTATGGGGTATTTAGCGTTGGAGGACAGCAGGGCTTCAGAGTGTCCCAGACGGACACCGGAGTCACTTTACCCTTTGACAAACAGAGAGGCGACATGATTTTAGCTTATAAAGATCGGCATCTCCGCCATCAAACAAAAGCTGTCCCTGTTATGCGTCAGTTTAATTTTAATATCCACGCCATTCAGCATCAGTTTCTCTTGAAAACAAGTCAGTGCAGCGGCCCAAAAGCTCCACTCCTGCTGAGATGTGTGAAAGAGCTTTTTACTGAACCCGCATTGTCACCGGCTCTGTCTGTGATTTCATGTTTCCCAGGGTGTCTTTGTAAAATAATCCTGCGGTGAATTGGGTGAGAAGGGTCTCTTCGCTGAAGTTCAGCACTGATTGGATAGCCCTGTAGGGTAACAGTTATTGCCCTGGCTGATGAGCCGATCCCGACGGTCACATCCAGCTGGCTGAAAATGGTGGCCACCGGGTAGTTGATGAGGCCCACCTTGGCTGCTACCGGTATGTCTGAGCCGTCCGTTTCAGTGATTTTACAAACCAAGTAAAGAAGCGTGTTGTTTAGATCTAAATAGTCTTCGCCATTCCCTGCTATATAAAACTCGATTGGTGAGGATTCTGAAAGGGCTGCCAGAGGGGGTATCTCTACATAAATGCTTTTTTCAATGCTCGTCTGTGTGGGAGCGACGGTAAACAAGTCCAGTTCTGATTTTGTGCATTCTTCCGACCCACAGTGCACGAAGGCCATGTTTTATTTTTAGAAGAGATCTCTGGATTTTTTTTTACGCCCCCTTGAATGTCCTTTGGACTTTGCCCTCTTTCTTTTATGTGCGGCTTTGCGCCTTGATGCACGCCTTTTAAAGTAGTGGGTGGTCCGATGAGAAGCGAGGAGTTACCTGCCATCTTTCTCCTCCTTGAACACCATCAGCCCCGAACCACCCTGAGTGGTCTTATCTCCTCGACATCCTTTGAGCGACAGCACTAGTCACATGCCCTACAACATCCTTTGCGACATTTTTAGTGGCGCTTGTAGATGCGGTTTGGCAATTTCAATCCCTCGCAAAAATGGTACTGCTTTTCTAAACAGACTACGGAATATCCCCCTACCAGACCCGCATATAGTAGGAAGTCCATGAAACTGGAAGACCGTATCCGCCTGTGCCTTTAATAACTTCTGTACAATACAGGGTCCCTCATAATGTCGAACAATCACCATCCTGCTTAAGTTTTAAAGTACTTCTGGGGCGAAGTGCAACTTCACGATCACCTTTCCAAACCAAAATGACACAGGTTCGCTTTTGATCATTCTTTATTTCAATAGTGATAGTGTTGATCTGATGCTTACTGACTGACTGGTAGTGGGGTTTATCATAGGTCACGGTCACTATCTCATTGTCTTGGCCTTCACGGTACGCATTCTCAGCAAAGGCACTAGACTGTCACCCACTATTTCATGTGAAATAATGTCGGTGTAGATATATAATTGTAAACCACCATTAATATCTGTAGGGTTCTTTGCTACATTCTTACCACGCCTACCTCGAGTCCGCTTAAAACCCAAAAGGTGCTGCAATTGCCCGTGACATGAATAGAATGCATTTGATGTCGCTGTCGATGCTTATTTCTCTTCCACGGCTTGTTGTTCCAAAACCACAGGCAGTTCATTTACTTCAAATATACTTTATTGACTTGACTGATAACACTCTATGTTATGATAATAGCCTCGATGGTATTTTAAATGCCGCTGACTCAGTAAAGGGTCCGACTGGCGGCGTTTACTGTGGCTACATTTAAAAGTTGATAGAGCATAGTGAACCTGTTTTTGTGTACAGGTACATTGTCCCAGGTATGGGATTGCTAATTTCTCTAGCCCACTTCCTATTCACCTTGTAGTTCAAGTGTTTGTGGTAACTTTACTGTAAATGCTGATATAGTATTGCGGGAAAATGTCGTTATGAGCGATCAGCAAGGTGATGTAAAGCCATTTTGAACATGTTGAATCTTACGGGCTTCTAATGTCCTGAACCTGTTTTGCCTCGACCCAACTATTGAATTTATCGGCCACCACCGCCACTTTACCAGATACCAGGTTTTCTTCCACGCTTTTTCCCTCAGGATTTTCTGCACCTGTATAACCGGTCCTCATTCGTTCAATTTTCTGCAATCCTCTGCATAGAAAGTACCTTTGATGTCTTCCCTGATAGTCTTTTAGCTTATAGGCGGCTCTCCGTCTTGTCAAGACCTCCGTCACAATAAATAGCTCATCTGTGTATGTCTGTTCATATCCCTTTTCAAATACCCTTTCAGCTTAGATATTCTCACGTGATCACCTTTCTGAAAGGTACCTTTTGTTTTCCCAAGAACAGTATTGTCGTAGAGGTTCTTCCATACCCCAGGGCATTGGAAGGTTGCACATCCACAGGCTCGTTTAATGCTTCGTGATGAGTATAATTATAGCTGTGCACCAGGTCGGCAACACATCTATATTTCTATGTGTTCTGGTCGAAAGTAACGCCAAATGCGTGACTTTAAACTCCTATTGAACGCTTATAATGCTGGCCTTAACTTCATTATTTGTCACAAAATGGTGTACTTTTTTGTTTTAATAATGTCTTTAGGAAGCATTCAGAAATTTCTTACCCTGATCAGTCTGCAGTTTCTGTGGTGTGGTCCGCTTTAAAAATAGTTTTGAAGGCTTGCATCACAGCCTTGCCTGATTTGTCTTTTAAAGTCACTACCCAGCATACTTGGACAGCACATCGATGCACGCAGTATGTATTTAAAACCTTTATTGTACTTTTGATTGACCCATATCCACTAAATCGGCCTGCCATTGTCTGTCTATGTCAGAAACAATGACAGGATTTCTTTTGAATCTGACTCTCGCTGGTTTGTGTAGAGTGTAAGGATCCTGCCTCGAAAGCCACTCTGAAACACCTTTCCTGCTGACACCTTTATCGATTTTCTTTGTCGCCTTATACAGCTGAGTCACACCGTTAAAACTGCCCACTTTTTTTGCATTAAAATATATACTCCGGAGCAGATGATCGGTCATCTTTCTTTCATCAGCACCCCTAATAATACCCTTTAGCTTGCGAGCCTCTCGTCACCAGAAAATGAGTGTGCCCTTAACCCCTGAATCATTTTATCACAGACGGTAATGTGTAACTATATTTTATTCATATCCTACAAAAGTCATATCAGTATTTTATATGCATTGTGATACACTGCAAACGTAGTTAATACAAAATGTAAAACATGCAATGATTACATTATCATGTTTCACGCTAGCTATCGATGCTTGACTGTTACTTGTACACGTATCCTACAAAGTCATATCAGCAGTATTTTATAGGCCCTGTAACATACAACAGAGATGTTACTACAGACTATCATCCGTATAAAAGAGTACAACATTAGCATTTTACAGTACATGCAACATGAGTCCTTATACATTCCACTTTAAAGATGCCCAAAGACAGTAGCAACTGGGCAGCGTGTTTCACACAGACATGGGCTTTGTCCACTTTCCCCCTGGTGATAAGGTGAGTACAAAGCATACACACATTGGCCATACACCACTCATGTTGAGGTTCATGCTCTTTAAGGCCTTTTTTTGTAGCAGCAAAGATGCAGTCCACAGTGGATACGGAATCTGTTTTTTTTGTGTCCATTGCATTTAGATACACATGCCAAAAATATGGCGACATACTTTTAATCAGAGACATTGTCCCTTCTGTCAACGGTTTCAATGCGGCTCCAGAGGATACATCGAATGCTGTTTTCTTTACAACATATACAGGGTCCTTTAGTATGTCCTTTATCACATGGTACATGGTACACTCCAAGACTGACAGGAATACTGGGATCATTTCTTTATCACGTATCATCTGAAAGTATATCATAATACATGTTATACAGATTAGTGTGTCACTTTTTTTATATTCAGGAAAAGCAAGTGCTAAATAAGTGACTGTATGCACTGGCGGGGGGTCCCATTTTAATACACTATGAAAAAACATACAGTGTGATGTTTAGTGACCTATCAGACCATGGAGCATTTTGACAAGCTGAGAAGCCACTTTTCACAATTTCAGGGATATCACATTGTTTTTTCTGTTTCAAATCATACACACACACATGACTATGATGATCATTAAACAAAGGTGACAAAGGCGGGTAAATGATTTTTAAAAAATTAACATGGTCCCTGATCTTCTTTTTAGAAATTTTTTAAAGGAGCCTTTGCTGACCAGACGACAGGCATCTTTTTTAATCTCACAATCTGTCTCCTGTAACATATGTATAACTAACCACATGGGGTCATCGGATTTTCTCACATCATTTAAAACGTGACTTATAGTTTCCAGCGTACAATTGGTCATATTTAACCCCTGATGCTTCATAGCGATTGCCAAGATCACCGGCATGAGCTGCCCTATATGTATGGCCTCAGAAACATTTCTGTATGCTTCTTTAGACATCAAGTCATCAAGGATACACGAATGGTTTTTCTGACCTGGATCATCTATCTCACAACCTGGACAGGAATCGACCAATTCACACTGTATCACCCTCTGTATCACTGAGGCATTTACGCCACGAATGGCATGGTACATAACATACTTATAATACATGTCATGGGCAGTTTTAGGGGGCTTAACACTGACATCTGTTTTTTCACTTGAGGGTCCCTGTCTAATCTCTGTTGAACAGGATGGCTCTGGTTGTGTAGTGATTACAGTATTTTCTGTCTTCTTGACACATTCTATCACTCTCTGTATTTCTAACATACTGTCCTCACACTGCTCATTAATGACTACATCTGTATCTTTAAAGCAGCACAAACAGTCACACAGTAGGTTTGTGGAGACTCGAGCATCCATGGTGTCCAAATATGACTGCTGCTCCATCGCAAATTCATCGCTCTATTAAAATAAAAAAAAACAGCGTTGGTTCTTGATCAACCTCTAACCCGTCTGTTCAGTTATACTATGCACGCACGTCTCTGTCACGACCTACACCTTTTCATTAATGTTTAAAAACATACAAGAATTTACCTCTGCTGGACAAGACTTTTCTGTTTCCTTTTCTTCTTCTTCTTCTTCCTTAGCCTGGGGCTTGCTGGTGGTAGGAATTTCACCATCATCCGACTCTTGTTCGGTTGCTGCTTCTGGCTGTGTATCAGTATCACTCTGCGGCTCTTCCTCCAGGTCACTTTCTCTTTCAGTATCCATTTTCATGGTATCAGATTCACTCTCTAGGTGCTCTTCAAGGGCAGGCAGTGGTGGTGGCTCTTGGTCAGTAGTATCTGATTTAAGTTTTTCAGACTCATACTGTGTAGCCAGCTTCCTTTTCACATCACAATCCTTCCACTCAGCAAGGTCTGAGGGCATTCCTTATCACACCTTGTAATACACAAATGCGGCTTGGGTGCCCGATAGACATCTTCTCTCTGTCTTCTTATTTGGTGGTGTGACAGTCTGGACTGTCTCTGGAGGTTACATTTAGAAGCGCTACGCTGTGCCATCTTCTTGAATGTTTTGAATAATCTGCACAAATTCTATAAAGAGATTCCTCGATTCTCGGAAAACTGTACTATCAAGCCCGAGCACAGGGTTTATATAAGACTGTGAGATCCACTTTCAAAGGCTGGCTCTCCTGTATCATTATGCTTTCATTTGTAGATACTGAATGCCTGTTCCCAGACGCCTACTATGTAAATGTATGGCCCCTTCTATTGTGTATCCGATGATTTCATGCCGATTTAGACCACCTGCCTAAATCTCTCACACTCTTAACAGAACCCTTCTACTGTGGGTGACTAACGTGACTCTTTTCCAAGATCGTCACAAAAGACCCCTGTGTATGTTTTCACAAAAGGCTCTTTCACATGTAAATCTGTGTCTATTCTTCAAAGATGAGCTCATCGCGCTCTCCCAGCACGCTAACAAAAGTTCTATTCTTCAGAGATGAGCTCATCGGCTTCTCCCAGCATGCTAACAAAACAAACCCTTGTACGATTTAACAATACTACCTTTTCACATGTAAATGTTTACCCATGATCTCACCGCTTTCCCAGAGTTAATTCATTAAGAATTCACGACAAGCTTATCAGTATTCAGAGCATTTCACATGAACACTAGCAATAGGATGAGAATCTATCTGTGTAAAGGCTTCTGACTCTAGTCACTTACTTCCAGTAAAGCAAGGACTACAGATGGATTTAACAATCGTTAGACATTTTATGTGGTCTTTGGGGAACTTTATATACTTTTTATTCTGTGTTAAAGGAAATTTGTTTTGCTGGCTCACCGGAGTAAATGGGAAATATACTTTGGCAACCCTTGACAAATGTTGGAAACTTTTCTGGATTATCATCTTTTCTTTCTGTGTTAAAATGTTATCAGCCTCAATAGGAATAATTTTTCTGTAACATTCCCAGAAAACTTGGAGGAAATATGTATTTTTTTACTGCAAACAAGGTAAGATTTGTAAAGATTTTTTCATCTAAAGCCCTGTAGAGATTTTTTCTTTCCTAAGAGTTGGTTGATGCCCACGCACACACACACACACACTGCTTTGCAGACTGATGATGAATGCTGTCTTGCCAGTCTGAGATGACGTTGAACATTTACAAGGTGTTCTTGGTAGGACATTCATAGGTTACATGAATACTTTTTCTAAACCTTTAAAAATATGTACCTGGTCTCAAAACAAGTGTGCTTACACCACTGTCACCAAATAGCCCCTGTGGTCATGGCCCCTGACTGATGATGCATTCCTTGTACAGATTTCCAAGTCACAGCATTTACACACATCCTGTCCTTATATCCCCGGACGACAGGGTGCGAATGAATAGTGAGGAGTAGGGTGTATGAAGGTGCATGGGACTCGGGTTGCGATGGGGAGGGGTAGGAGAAGGGAAGCAGCAGTCTGAGGAAAGGGAATGGAGGAGGGGGACTCGAGGTTTGAGCTAGGATGCGGTGGTAGGGGTGGAGGAGGGGCAGGGTGTGTGTGAGAAGAGGGACTCAGATGCAACAGGTGGATGGATCGAGGAGAGGGAGGAGAGAGCAGGACTGCAAAAGGGTGGGGGAGGAGGAGGGAGCAGGGTGTGTGTGAGGAGGGGTCGAGTTTGAGCTAGGATGTTTCAGCAGGGGTGCAAGAGGGAGCAGGGTGGTGGAGGAAGAGGGACTCGGGTGCAAGCGGTGGCGGATCGAGGAGGAGACTCTGGTGTGAATTAGGATGAAAGGGGTTACATAGTGAGGGAGGGACCTGGAGGCAAGCCAGGGACGCCCAACCGGGTCCATGAGGGGTTCAAGGAGCTAGCACTGGCTGTGAGGGAGGGAGAGGAGGTGGTGGGATTGAGCGCGAGTCTGTGGCAAGGATCCGAGGAGGAGGGGAGAAGAAGGAGGACCGCATTACAAGCGTAGAAAAGGAGGACTTCCGGGTTCGAGGACCAAATGCCGTACTTCCTGTGGCACTATAGGAAGGTGCCATGGCGTGGGAAGGCGGGACTTCCGGTTGAAAAGGGGCAGGTGTTGCTATGGTAACCACCTGTCAAAATGACGTGGCTCTGATTGGCTGAAATTTAACATTTGACAAGTTATATCCCTTATACTACTGGTAGAATTAGTCCCTCATTTGGAAGTAATAGTTGAACTGATATTTGAAAGTTTGCTTCTTTTTGCTTTGGTACTAAAAGGAATTATTTTTGGTCCACAGGTAATAGTGAAAATGTTAACATCCTGTGGATTAGAAGTCCCCTTGACATCTTATAAAGTAAATTTAATGCTACATTTTAGCATTGTTTGAAATAAAAAAATGCTCCATATTTATTTTCAATCCTAAAAATGGATTTTTTCTTTTACAGTATTAGAGAGATTGGCTTGAAACTCTAGAGGGAGTACCCCCGCCCCATAGCAGACACATTGTGGGTTAATAAATTTATTGTGAAGGATGTTATATATACACAGTTTTCAGTTCAGTTCCACCTGTTTATTCAAATTTGAAATACCTGTTTGTAGCTAATTTGAGCATCTTTTGCCTGAATATAAGATTAAATATATATTTATTTTTTTATGTTACACAGAAAAGCTCCACTGTCTGATGAATGAACAAGTGTTCTGAAACGTAAAAAAAAATATTCATTTAAGGAGCAGAAGTAAAGAAAAGTTACTATGGAAAATAAAACCAAGATTATTTATAATGGACTGGTGGTTGAGAAGGTGTTTTCCTTTTGACTTTGCTACTGTATCCATTTCATCACCTTCTCCCCGATAATTTTTCAGGCATTGCACAGGTTATATTGAAAGGAACCTTGGGAGAGCTTTTTGGTGACACACGGTGGTACAACTTCACGTGTGAACCATGTTGGCTTGTATTTGCCATCCTCATAGGTCCAGCCATTGTCTTCTGGGCCGGCTTCAGTAGTGTCATTTCTGGTTTGTCTGCATTTTTCCATAACAGTGAAATGTAATTTGCACAGCAGATATGTTGTGTCAGAGTTGATTTGCAAGGTGGCAATGAACTTGCGTCTGCTCCATTGATCTTTCTAAGGGTGCATCTTTGTCACTCGGTCGATACTTGATGTTGAACATACTGTAGCTGGCTGTGTTGACACTCTTTACTTTCTGTCATACAAGGTACACACAAAGCTCTCAATTATATCCTCAGATTCTTCAGACAAGTGTGGAAATCCCAGTTTTCCAAATGCCTGTGTACCCTGTATTCTTTCCATAATTGTTAGAGGTCACATCTTCCCTTGCCTTTGAATGCTGGTTAGTTGTAGCACCCTGTCAGTACATGGAGACCTAGTAGAGCTGCAAATACAGGTCTGCCTAACTCTGCTGTCAAGTGGGATACATCTTTGAATCTTCTTGTGTTATTCCATGAATGACCAACGTCCATGTGCAGTTTGAGATTATCATTTAGACTTGCATGATACAATAAAATGACCAGAATATCAGTATCATCTGCCCTGACCACTACATGCACATGTTCACCCTCACTTTGACTGCAAACGCAGTGTATGTGTTGCATGATTCTTGTGTCTACTTCTATGTACTTGCTTTTTAGAGCCTTGCACTCTAGTCTGAGCATATGTCCAGCTTCCACTTTGTATAACAAGTTTCTCCTACTGCATACATGAGCTTTTTATTACCCAGAACTTCACAGTACACATCAGAATAGAAACATAGAGGTTGACAGCAGATAAGGACCGCAAGGCCCATCCAGTCTGCCTATTTCTTTTTCTACCTTATAAATGTGCCAACTGCCTTTGCTCTGTTAGTGGCCTATCTATTCATACTCATCTGTATTGCTCCTTTATGCCTATCCCATGCCTGTTTGAGCCCTGCATGGTATTCATGCCACTACTTCCTGAGGTAGGCCATTCCATGCATCCACCACTCTTTCTGCGAAAAAGAATTTCCTCACATTCCCCCTTAATCGTCTTCCCTCTAATCTCATGCTGTGTCCTCTTGTCCTGCTATTTTTCTTATATTTAAACATGTTAGAATCTTTCACCTTGTTAATGCCCTTAAGGTGTTTGAATGTTTCGATATCATATCACCTCTCTCTCCTTTGCTCAAGGGTATACATATTGAGCTCCATTAATCTGTCCTTATATGTCTTCTGATGCAGTCCCTGTACCATTTTGGTTGCCCTTCTCTGGACTGCCTCAATTTGGTTAATGTCCTTGTGAAGGTGTGGCCTCCAGTACTGCACGCAGTACTCCAGATGGGACCTAACCAGTGTCTTGTAAAGAGGGATTATTACCTCCTTCTATGACTTGTGATACCCTACTAATACACTCTAACATCCCCTAGCCTTACCTACTGCTTTAGAGTCTGCTTGGATGATTTCAGGTCATCGGTGATGATGATGCCCAAGTCTCTTTCTTCCTTTGTGACTGCCAGCAACTCCCCTCCCAGCCTATAGGTGGCTTCAGGGTTTTTCTTCCCTATGTGCATGATCTTGCACTTCTTTGCATTGCATTAAATCCCAGTTGCCACTCTTCTGACCATTTTGCTAGTTTATCCAGATCTCTTCTCATTCTGCCCACCCCACCCCATCTGGATCATCTACTCTGTTGCAGATCTTGGAGTCTTCTGCAAACAGACAAGCCTTACCCTCTAGTCCATCTGCAACATCACTAATGAAGATACTGAAGAGGACTGGCCCCAGGACTGATCCCCGAGGTGCCCCACTTGTGACTTGCATCTCTTCTGACTGTATACCATTTACCACCACTCTCTGTTTTCTGCCGGTCAACCAGTTTGCCACCCAGTTGACCAACTTCTGACCCACCCAGAGCCTACCCAGCTTATTTATCAATCTTCTATGTGGAACAGTGTCGAAAGCTTTGCTGAAGTCAAGGTAGGCGACATCAACTGCTCCCCCTTAGTCCACCACTCTGGTTACCCAGTCAAAGAAATCTATGAGATTAGTTTGACAGGACCTTCCTTTTGTAAACCCATGCTGTCTTGGATCCTGTTCCCCTATGGATTCCACATGTTGCACTATCCTTTCCTTAAGGAGTGCCTCCATAATCTTGCCCACTACTGAGGTAAGACTGACTGGTCTGTAGTTCCCTGCCTCCTCCCTGCTACAACTCTTGTGGAGCGGGATCACATGAGCCCTTCTCCAGTCTTCTGGGACCTCTCCTGTGTTCAGAGACTAAACAGTTCTGCTAATGATTCTGCTAGTTCCACCCTCAGCTCCCTAAGTGCCTGGGATGTATGCCAGCAGGTCCCATTGCCTTGTCCACCCTGAGCTTAGTGAGCTCTTGTAGGACCCTTTCTTTTGTGAAGGAAGTAGTGCTCACCTCCTTCCCCCCTGTGTCCATGGTGCTGAGCTGTGGGCCCTGCCCTACCTTCTCTTCAGTAAATACTGAGCAAAAGTATCTCTTTAGGATAGATGCTTTTATGGGGTCCTCCTCCTCACATGCCTCCTTTTCCCCTTTGAGCTTAGCAATCCCCCCTCTGGACTTTCCTCTCACTAATGTATCTATAGAAAGTCTTGTCACCTTCTTTTACTGTTTGTGCTAGTGTTTCCTCAGTTTGGGACTTTGCCTGCCTTACTGCCTTCCCTGCTACCCTTAGGGCAGTTTGATATGCCTCTCTATTTTCATCCCGCTGTGTTCCCTTATACTTCCTGAAGGCCAGCCTTTTGGCTCTGACCTTTTCTGCTACTGTATTTGAGAACCAAATTGGTTTCCTTCTTCTTTTGCACTTCCTTTTCTGCCTAACACAACGGGATGTTGCTTCAAGCATTGCATCCTTAATGCTTGCCCACTTTGCCTGTACCGCCTCACCTGTGTTTCTTTTTGCCAGGGCTAGCTTAACTCTGTTGGCCATCTTATCAAAGTCAGCTCCTCTGAAGTCCCATATTTTTGCCTTGGAATGGGATGATTTAGATGTAGTGGCCAAATTGAACCATACCATGTGATGGTCACTGGCCCCAGGTGACCTTCTACCTGGAGATCTGTGATCCCTTCCCTGTTAGTCAGTACTAGATCTAGGATAGCCCTGTCTCTTGTGGGTTGTTGTACCAGTTGTTTGAGGCCCTCCTCCTGCAGGGAATTCACCATGTGTCTAGTTCTTGCAGATGTTCCTGCTGGTATTGACCAATCTGTATCCGGCTGTAGCTAGAAAACCTAGGAGTGCTGTCTTGAATGAAGATGAAGACAGGGATCCAGCAAAGTCTCTTGGTCGGCTTTGGTCAGGAACAGTTATGAGATAGGAGAGTGGAGTGATGCTATGCTTTCCTCTCTTCTCTTGTTCAAGACTTTTGATTGATGGGGACTTGTAACAGCCATTGACAAGGTGGACTTCATTTGCAGAAGTACAGCAAACAAGAGACAGGATGGTTTTTGCCACACCATGGAATATTGGTGGCAGGTTTGTAAGAATAAGAACATGGCATCAACCACAGTGGCATTTACAGCATCGGGGTGGCTACATAGGACTCTGTTCTTAAGTTTCTTCACCAGTGTTGACTTCATTGTTGTGTTTATTGATCTATCAACATTTCCTAAGGAGAGGGGTACTGGGCTTAGCGGGCAGGCAAACACCATCATAAGTTCAACTGTTGCAGTCGCAGATAGATGTAGCAAGTGTTCAAAGAGGTCTCGAATTCCTTTCAACACAACGATTTTCTTGTCCTTGTTCTTAATCTTCACCTTCATTGCATCATGTGCAAAGTTCTTAAACTTGTGTCTTTTGATGGGTTCCTTGAACCTACAGCCTTTGGTAATGCATTCATCTCTAAACACATGATACATCCAAGTACCTATTTCAGTAACCTGTAACACTTTGTTTGCTACGTCTTGTGATACTGCTTTTCCACTACCTATTGAGTAAAGACTGCTGTACTCAAACGCATCAGGAATGGATTCATGGAGGAGTCTACTGTGTTCAACAGCTTGTTTAGATCCTTCAATTGTTGTTTAACTCTAAAACTCTTCAGCTCTTGGCTGGCTTCTTCATGGCTGACAATACCAACTTTTTCCATAAGACTTCCAACAATTTTACTTCAAGGTGACCGCAGAATGTTCCACCTCTCTTTGCATTGATGATCTGTCAAAAGAAATCCCAGTTAGTCTTGATGCAGCAGCGGCATTAATCATCTGTTCCAAGGTCAAGTCTACATCATTTCTGCTAAACCCTCTCTTTGATTTTGCAATGGTTTATGCTCCATTCTCAAATTTGCTCCTATTCCAGGGTGAGTCTCATCCATGTTTAGCAAATTCATAAGGTACAGGGTCATCCACTTGGCAAAGTTGTGGTGCCCAGTTGCGAAGTAAAGAGGTATCATCTTCTCCAAGCTATATACAAAGAGAGGCAAGTCATTTGTCCTGATGGAACAGCAGAAGAGTTGGTACAACACTACCAAACTGCAACCAAAACTGGCCAGTTGTGCCATGCTCACCACGGTGTGTGGAATCTGAAAAGTATACATTCATTTGAAAATATGCCTGATGTAGATGTTGCAGATTCAGATAGAGCACTATGAACTTGGGAGTGAAGCAATTTTGCTGGATAATTCTTTACAATGTCTTATTTAGAGTTTCATCAGCTGCAAGTTTACCGAACTCTTATATGCAGTGAAGTTCTTGTAGCAGATATAATGATACCCATGGCTGCTGGAGTAATGTTCAAGCAATTCAAGACACATCATGTTGTACATTGACAGTATTTGACTAGAATGGCTTTCCTTTGCATCAGCTACTTTCTCTCAGTGAGCATCATCAAAAGGTAGCAGGTCTCCATGGTCTGTGCTAACTCCTGGATCAGTGTATAGGATGCATTACCTCTGCAGTTTGTGAGAAGTCTTGCTAGCCATATCTGAAACAATAAATTAATTACATTAATAACTACGTTACCCAAGTCTATTAAATAAATGAGATAAATTAAATAACTAAGTAAACCAGGTCTATTACATAAATGTAAAACTTTTAGTTACTCTTAAGAAAGGGCATTTTCCAAGAAAACGTACAACTATGGAAGAATAAGAGTTGTAAGTCTGAATTCTACACACTTTTTTGCATGAGAAACAGTCATCAAACTTTTGGACCCAGACACATAGATAAATGCACCTGGTTCTGCTCTAACAGGAAACAAGAAAATTACCCTTGTTTCCTGATCGTGTAACCTTTCCCCACCTCCCTCCCTCATTTTATTTTCATATTGGAAGACAATATAGGCACTTATCCCTGTTGCAGCATTTAACTTAGTTTCAACAGACAAGTAGTTGGGAACCTCCCTTTTTCCAGTGGCCCCCACACCCCCATAACCCCTTTTACATTACCAAAATAATTCCTTACAGTAGAGGAGGTGTGGAGTTTTATATTGACAAATATCAAGGAATAAGTTGAAAACATTTAAAACTTGTCTGCTGCACCAAGGACAATACAAAGAAAATGATTAATTTTGACAGGATGATGGAAGTTCTGTATACACAGGTTGGGATTCAGGCTGTAAGGGAAAGAAATGGGTTCCATTAGCCTATCACAACCTCTTAATGGTGCCAGCAGTTTGTCCTACATAACTCTTAAGATACACATAATGAAAGGTATAAGTTTTAACCTAACCTAAAGCCATTAGGAGCAGAATAAAATGTCTCCCTTTGTGGAACTCTCAGACACCACTGTGCCTTACACAGCACAATGTGGTGTCACCTCCTGGTGGGCTCTGCCAAGCACTTCTGTGTTTGACATGCATCACCAGCATGGTGACATCATGTGGTGTGTCACTGGGGGTTGCGCATGTACCCACAGCTAGCTCTGATTAGGAGCACTCAGTATACATAGTGTTCTTGCAGTAGCACACACTGCTCTATGGGCAGGATGTGCAGGGGGCCAAGCTGGGGGATCTATTGAAAAAGGTGAGCTTCTAACACAAACGCTATATCAAATAACTGACCAAGAAAGTGGTTTGGGTCTGTAAACTAAGACGTTTTGATTTCTCTTTATAGGCTCCCATAAACTAAACTATGTAAACTTGGAACAGAAAAGAAATATCACAATGTAAGCATGTATATAAAATTAAAATTGTACTATTCACTATTGGATTTTACAGCAAAATGATCTCTGAATGCAGTAACACAAGGAAAGTGTTTTTTTCATGGAACACATAAACAGAAAGTTTCGAATGTGTCATATGGAATTTTAAGGTAGCGGATTAAGGTGGACACAGGGTGAATAAGGAATGCTGCCACACAGTCCAAAAACCTTGCACTTAGGACCCGTGCAAAACAAATCACCAAAAAAGAGCTACAGTGATAAAAACATTGTATTCAGGTCAGATGGCTAAAAGTTAAAATATGACATAGCAGACATAACACAGGACGTAACAGTTTTGTTCCTGTGCTTGGTGCTTTCTCAAGAGCAAAGACATACAAAACTGTTTAGAGTTTTATCCTTTTAAAATCTCAAGACATACATGCAAATTTCTTCCCATTAAAATTCCACACACATGTAAAAACATCACATCAGTTACCTCTACTTGATGATTACTCATATTGGACCCCATAAATAATCCATTTAACTGAACTGAATTTGTCTTTGTATGATAAAGAACTTTCATTCATGCTTCACAGCTTTTATGATGTCATCAGAGCCAGCTGACAATTCATTACTCAGGACTCCTCTGGTTTCCATAACAACACACAACTCTTAAAGGGGCACTGTCAGTGTTGGCCCTCATTTTCTGGTAAAATCTCACCAGTGCGCCTTTATGCAGATCTGTGCCAGACATGTTCTCAGAATTGCCTCTAAATATAACAAAATTAATATTTCTTACCCCATTTTTGTTTTCCGGCATAGTTTACTGTTTGAGCAGTCGGACCATAACTCCAGCTGCCACGGAAGCATATTCATAACAAGAGCACACATCTGAAATGGCTAGCACGAACTGCTACTTTTAGTATACTCATTGTACAAATCAGCTTATGCTGTGCTTTACTATCTAAAACTGAGATTTCCATCTTTTAAACCAAACGAGCACTGATAATACTAATAATTATATTTTAAAGTTGAAGCCGAAATCGCATCAAGGCAACAGCGTAGCAGCATAAGATCCAGCACATGCAGGAGTATCCCACTTCATGCATGTGCGGATTTCGCCCAGCTTTAAAATATATTTATTAGTATTATCAGTGCTCGGTTTTGTTTAAAAGATGGAAATCTCAGTTTTACACAGCAAGGTGCACAGGATAAGCCAATTTGTACAATGGGCAAACTAAAAAGTAGCAGTTCATGCCAGCGCTCATTTCAGATGTGCGCTCTTGCTATGAATATGCTTCCTGTGGCAGCTGAGATACGGTCCGGACCGCTCAAATAGTAAACCATGCTGAAAAACAAAAATAGGGTAAAAAATATTAATTTTGTTATATTTAGAGGCAATTCTGAGAACGTTTCTGGCACAGATCTGCATAAAGGCACATTGGTGAGATTTTGCCAAAAAACGAGGGCCAAACCTGACAGTGCCCCTTTAATATGAAGATACAAGAAATCTTGAGAGATTAGTGATACATACATTATAACATCAAGCCATGTTATGCTCAAAACAGTTTTCAATGAAGTTCTTATACTGATGTTTTTAAAGGCTTAAGGTGGACACAGGGTGAATAAGGAATATCTAGATAACACTATTACTATATAATATTTGTATATCTGTTCTAAAACAATTTAATATATTTACAGAAACTATAAAGAATGAAGGACTAACAAATGAAGAAAAACAGGTGAACAGCATATTCTCATCATTTTATCCTAATAACAATGAAATATAATGGGCTCGCTGGCATAATGATAGTGCTACCACTTGTGATGCCTGTGATCCAGGGTCGGGAGCAATCTTGGGTTGCTGGGGGGCCAGCCAGGGGAGGAGGAGGACTGAGTACCATTGGGCTGCTCTCCTCCTCTGGGGAGGGTGGGTAGCACATGCTGCAGTACCAGTGGCTCCCAGTGGTTATTGAGAACAGCACATCCAGTGGAGCACTCGTACAGCAGATGGGGTTGTCGGTGGATGCCCTATACATGGGTGTGGGAGTGTGCCCATTGTGTGTCAAGTGTCATTGCATGGTCACAACCCGGAGCAACAAAAGGAAAAGGACCATGGTACCCAGATAGGTGAAGGTGGGTTCTGTGGATGGCCCCATGCCCTCAGCCAGGTCCATCCCTGCTGATCTCCATATCTCCTCCACTCCCCAGCCACCCTTCTAAAGTCTAGATAGAGCGCTGGAGGAGTTAGGGTGGTCCCACCCTGGGGGCCCAGAGCCAGAAGGTGGGTGGTTCGTGGACATGGAGAAGTGTTCTTGGTAATGGAGACCAGACTAGGAGGACCTCAGGCCAGGTGGAACAAGATCATAACAAGAGACCTCACTGGAGAGAGGTCTAAGGGCCAGCGAGGAGCATAAATAGAGTTAAAATAGACATTGCAATATATGTACATTATGGTACAAAATTCATTGTACATTTCTTTAGAAAAACTAATTAATTACCTAGGTAGAGAGGATAAGAAATGCAGGAATTATAGGCCACTAGAAAAGGTATGACTGCACATTTGTTTTATATATAGTTGTACTATGAAATGATAATAGAAATATGAATGAATACATATATATATATATATATATATATATTATATATTTTATTTTATGAAGTAATGGCAGTTTCCTTGAGGAAGGAGTAGTCCCCACAACACTGGAATTTATTTGACTAGTAGCTAATGTCTTAATAAAAATATCCTGTTTTAAATACCTTCCTGTGTGAATGAGCCTGATGATCCAATTTATTGCATATATTTTTGGACAACATACTGCGACAAATGCCTTACACACCCTATAATTGTCAATGTCACTCAATCATACACATCATGGAAGGCCTTATTCAGATTATAAAATGACTCCCCTAATTTGAAGTTTTAAAACTGAGCAATAAAATTCAGAATGTTACGTATGTCTGATCTGTGCTGGAATAATGCAGTCATATGCTCACATATGACCAATCACTTGCCTTTATCTCTCTTCGTCATTTTACAATGCTTAATTAGTACTCCACACACAGAAATGTAGACTATGGCAGCAGAAAAAGACCGATTGTCCATCCAGATCCCCCCTTACATAATGTATAATACCATGTATACAGGAAAATGTTTTACAACATAAAATTCGAACAGAATTCAGCTTTATTTTATTAATTTTCTGTATCTCATCATTTTTTATGACTGAGACATTTGGATGAAATTCAGGATCTTTGAGTCTCAGACACAATCTCATTCTTCTGTATTTTTTTCCCTTGAAATAATAACATTTATTACTGTAACCCCCAGGTGGCGCTATCCCAAGAGCTACTACCCCTGCCTGCTGGACTACCAACAGGTTGAGAGGCCAAGGTTCTATGGCAGGTGCCTCCACCCAGAGGTCAGGGTTTGTAATGGTTGTCGAGTTTGGTCACAGCCCTCTGGGACACTGAGACCCCTTCTAATCCCTCTAAGGATCCACACAATACACAGGAATTACAGTACCAATACCCCACATGTACACACGGTTCAATCATAAGGTACCACTTACCTCTAGATCGATTCTGAAGTTCGTCTTGGAGGACCTTCTGTAAAATAAGGTTGATCAACATACACAAACCAATGCAATGCCTGCTATATAGGTACTGACACTTCAGACAGTTTAAAGTCAATAACATCAAATCTGGTTTATTTAAGGGGAGTGGAACACAGGAGGGGGAGATCAAGCTAATTGGCAGAATTAAATCACAGTACTGTGCACTCATACAGGGTCTTAAAAGTCACACTCTGGATACCCAGCTTGGAGGGGGCTAGCCAGGTCCATTGCCCAGGGTTGGCCGGCAGGTGTAGATGAATAGGGCCCTGTAGGAAAAAAGATATGCACAACACCCAATTGTAATCCGGAGCTGGATGGCTCAGTCCTTGAGGAAATTAAATCAAGCAAATCTAATGAAACACTGGTGACTGTTAACAGGTCGCAGGGGATGCCCTGCTTTGTACTCACACCACCCCACACTGAGAACCTCATGAAGATGGCTGTTCTGGATCGCCAGACAAACAAGGCAGGGAGATTAGATTCTACTGGCTAGGCCCAACTGCTCGACTAGCAGATGGATTTAGTCCGATTACATTCAGTTCAGATTTCAGTTTACACTGCACAGTGACGAGAGAACCAGAATAGCTATTCTTCACAAGCATTCAACACATTTACATGTAAAGGAAATTACTATACCA
Organism: Neoceratodus forsteri; assembly: GCA_016271365.2. Classification (NCBI taxonomy): domain Eukaryota; kingdom Metazoa; phylum Chordata; order Ceratodontiformes; family Ceratodontidae; genus Neoceratodus; species Neoceratodus forsteri. Next base: position 1,115,129,713 of record CM028130.1, read on the forward strand.
GGCAGCTGCTCCTAGGTCCCGATAGTACTTACTACAAATACGCGGGGGTTCTCACTGCAGCTTCAGTGCCTGACAGACTGAGCGCGATTCAGCAATTTCTCCAGTCTTCTACAGGGTGAGCCTGGTTTCCACTTTTCAGCCTTCCTTCCTTTCAGTCACCTCGGATTCAGTCCGATTCGAGCTTGCAACAGCAACAGACCAACTTCAGGCCTATCGAGTGCTTCCTGCGTGAAACTATCAGCATAGAAACACAGAGCTCCTTCTCTCCTCACGGTCACAGCAGATCTGGCTTCCCAATCGCAGGGCAGAGCCATCTCTATGGGCGCTACCCGGTCCAGTTGGTGGACTCAGCTGTCAATCACTCCAAAGCTCTCTCAGTTGGTACATAAAGGCGCCAGAGTCCAAAACTTCACTTCTCAGAATTACTAGCTATACATTCCCATTGTAAGCCAGCTCCAAGAAGAGTCCGAATTCTGGTTGGTCCAAACAGTCTCCATTTTATAGCTCCCCTTACTCCACTGGCCCAGCACAGCAGTTTAGGTCCAAAATGGAGGGACAAAACACACAGAGTCCCAACTGTAACAAAAGCAGGTCAGACAAACTACAATATTACTAATGCCTCACATGTTTACAGGAAACAGAAATATCTGTCAGAGGGGCTACCTTTGGCGCTTTCAGTGACTACAAATGAAGCGATTACCCACAGTTCAGGCAGGATTCGAGCAGGGAAACACCAGCACCCCTGGAAAGCATCAATTATGTCTGTAAGCAGCCAGCTCTTAAAGAGACAGTAAGTGGAGGCTCTACCAGCACTCACAGTGCTCTTTAACGGCTTAAACGCCGAACGCCAGCAGGCAAGGGAAACACTTAAGCAAGCTCCTAGGAGGCTTTTTAGGAACCCCATTTGTAGGGGGTTACACCTTCCTGGCCTGAAAAGAACTTGGCGCCCGTACAAGTAGATACCCTATACATTTTAAAGTGGTCACTAAATATATGTACATCACTAACAGTTAGATTTGCATCCTTTAAATCACATCACATATTAACCCTTTGTCATATGCAGTTATTCTGTATTTCACAGCTTACCACAGGTTACCACATTACATATACAATAACACTTCAGCATCAGGTCACCCTTCCTGCACATGAAACTGGAAAAGAGGGGGCCCTTCCCTATCAGCTACCTTGGGGCTGTACGGGGCAGGGGCACCATACTCAGAGGGCAATACAAGTAATCTGGAATCATCTCCCAGGCTTAGTTTGGGCAATGAGCTCCGGGTCACATACACTCCCTTATGGACCATGTTAAGAGGCAGGTCCATGGGTCTTCCAAGGAACTCATAGCTTAAATGTACCACAGGCCTCACAGCTCGACCAGTCCTTCTAGGGGGACCCATGACAGTCTCTGTGTTTTGATCCCCACCTTCAACAGTGTCTGCATTCATTAGGGGAACTTCCAGTGGGGTAGAGGGGCTAGAACTTGGGGCACTTTCAGCTCCAGGAGTGGCAAGCTCAGAGTCCACAACACTAAGTTCACAGGGAGAGTTTTGTGACACTGACAGTGAGTCATCCGGACACTCAAAATACTCCTCTTGTTCTGGTATATCACCAGTCTATTCCAGTTCAGCAGTTCCCTCCTCGGGCAGCTCATACAATTCCACCATGCACAGTGATTCTAGGTCTTCTGACTCAATACTGGGCACTTCAGTTTTGGGGAGTAGTGGCTCCAGGGACAAAGCTGGGGGCTTAGACAGTCCAGAAGGCCCAGCTTCATCTCCAGAATTTACTAGGGGATTGCCACAAAACAACTGACTCAGTTCGTAAGAAGGGTAGTATTCAAGGCCGCACTCACTCTCCTCTGACATGGACTGACAGTCCTGTTCAACTGGGGTTATTGGTGGGGAACACTGAAACTCAACATTGGTAGGTGCAGACTTTCTTTGTTTTTGCTTTGCAGCAGCTCTAATCACTGGTCCAGAGGGAGCATTTTCTGGAGGCTCAGCCTCAATCAAGATTTGGCCAATGGGCAGTAAATGGTTTCTATGCATGGTTTTCACTTCTTTCAAATTATTTTCAGGTCTCATTTCGTATACAGGCAGATCATCTAGTTTGCCTACCATGATGTGGAGGAGATGGTGCCACCTATCAGCAATCTTATGTTTGCCATGCAGTCCCAGATTTCGTAGTAACACACGATCCCCCCTGCTGGACTTCCAGTGCTTTCACTTTTTTGTCATACCTTTTCTTGTTGGCCAGATTTCTATTGGCAGCCATGGTTTGAGCCAATTGATATGTATGATTTAATTGGGCCTTTAACTTTTGCACATACTGTAAATGGTTATCAGCTCAAACCCCATCGGGAGAAACTCCAAAACAAACATCTACTAGTAGTCCGGCTTCTCTTCCAAACGTCAGGCGATAGGGGGAGAACCCAGTGGCATCACTTTTGGTGCAGTTGTAGGCATGTACCAGGGTGCTAATTTGTTGGCTCCATCTAGGCTTGTCCTTTGGGTGGAGGGTGCCTAGCATATCTAGCAAAGTTTGGTTGAAACATTCAGGCTGTGGATCTCCTTGGGGGTGGTAAGGGGTAGTTATGGACTTTCGCACTCCCCACAGAGAAAGCATCTCTTTGATCAGATGACTCTCAAAGTCCCTCCCTTGATCAGAATGGATTCTTTGTGATGCCCCACAGCGAACAAAGAAGTTTTCTATAAACACTTTGGTCACAGTTGAGGCCTTCTGGTCCCTGGTGGGAAGAGCTTGGGCATATCTGGTGAAATGGTCGGTGACCACCAGCACATTACTAATATTTCTTTGATCTGGCTCCAAACTCAGAAAGTCAATACAGACAAGTTCCATGAGGGTGCTGGTGGTGATGTTAACAAGAGGGGCAGCCCTCTGTGGCAAAGCTTTCCTCTATAAGCAGCAACTACAAGTTCTAGTGTGTTGTTTGACATTGCCCCCATTTTAGGCCAATAAAATCTGGATCTTACCAAGTCAAGCGTTCTGTCTATGCCAAGGTGTCCCATGTGGTTATGTAGGGATCTCAGCACCAAGTCTCGAAAGGCAATGGGCAAAACTAGCTGTTGCTTGTCTATTTTTCCCCCTCTGTCTACTGTTTCTCTATATAACAGTCTATTGATCAGTTTCAACTTAGGACCTTCCTTGTATAACAGTGCAGTTCTCAAGTCAGTGGACCGTAATTTGGACACATCTTTCCCTGCATGGAGAGCTTCTAAAGCTGATTTGATCATGGTTATCTCAGGATTGAGCCCGCTTAATACCGTCATTGTCGAACTGAGGCAAAGCACCAATGTCTAAGGCAGAGAAGTGGCAATAAGCAGCAGGTATGCAATTCTCAGAGGGACCCAAAAAATCCACCAAACAGTTCACTGGGTCTGGGACCACTGGCTCCTCTCGGTCAAACTTCTGGTAGAGTGCTCGAATATCAGGTTCTGACAGTCAGACCCAGTCATTTCAAGGAACAGACCTCTGGGAGAGAGCATCAGCTTCTATGTGGTTCAGGCCTGCTCTGTATTCGACAGCATAGTTGTATGTCGATGATGCAGAGAGCTACCTGTGGCCAGTGGCATCCAGTTTAACTGAAGTTTGAACATAAGTCAAGGGATTGTTGTGAGTTTTTACCAGTATCTTAGCCCCATACAAATATTCGTGGAATTGGTCCACAATGGCCCACTTCAGAGCTAGGAATTCTAACTTGTGTACTGGATAGTTCTTTTCAGAAGGGGTCAGGCTTCTGCTGGCAAAAACCATGGGTCTCAGACCATTCTCATGTTCTGGGTACAACACAGCCCCAACCCTTGCAAGCTAGCATCAGTGTGCAGGACATAAGGTTTTGTTGGATCTGCATAGGCCCGTACAGGAGCATGGGTAAGTTGATATATAATCTCATGAAAAGCAGTCTCACAATCAGGTGTCCAGCAGGCCCCAAATATTTCATTTGGATGGAAATACACTCTCTCAGTCTCAGGGGAAGTTGACTTTTTGTATTTTTTGTGAGTTGGAGGGTACCCTTGAGTGAGATTGAGTAAAGGGCGGATCACCCGTGAATAGTCCTTGATGAAACGCCGATAGTAGCCACAAAAACCCAGGAATCTTTGCAGTTCTTTTAGATTATGGGGCTAGGGCCAGGTAGTCAGGGCATCAACTTTACTCGGGTCTGTGTCTATCCCTTCGGTGGAAACTATGTGTCCCACATACTTTACAGATGTTTGGAAGAATTGACATTTATCGATGGACAACTTCAGGCCAGTCTTCCAGTCAGTCCAACACCTGAATAATCAGCTCTCATGTTTCTCCAGTGAGCTACCTAACACAATAACATCATCTAGGTATAACAGGCACTCTAATAAGTTCATGTCCCTCACTGCACACTCCATCAGCCGTTGAAAGGTGGCTGGGGCACCTAAAATCCCTTGACGCATCCTCATGAACTCATAGAAACTAAGTGGGCAGATAAAGGCTGTCTTCTCACGGTCTTCCGTGGCCATCGGGATCTGGTAGTACCCACTGCAGAGATACAGCATGGAGAACTACTGGCTACCATTCAGGCAGTCTAAAGCATCCTGGATGCGGGGCATTGTATATTGATCAGGGATAGTCCGCCGGTTCAAGGTGTGATAATCTACGCACATCCTTACTGTCTCATTCTTTTTCCTCAATACCACAATGGGGGAAGCATATGGGCTTCTGGATTCTTGTATTACACCCACAGCTAGCATCTCTTGCAAATGTCGTCTCTCATCGTCTATGTCAGCAGGTGCTAGGCATCGAGACCTCTCACGGAATGGCCTATCATCATGTAGCTGGATATGGTGCTCAGCCTCCTGTATGCAGCCTACATCCCACTCCTTCAAAGAAAACACCTGGTCCCTCTGGGCAAGCTTCTCACTGACTCTTACTTTCCATTCAGCTGGCAACGGGGTGTCACCGAAATCAAACAAGTCAGGCATTACTCTATCACTTTTTCCCGAACTCTTGTTACTGGGCAGCACGGCAGTATCCACACAATGCACGTTAGCCAGAGTGCAATCTCTGTTTACTCAAATCTCCCTGTCAGACACGTTATGAACTTGAACCATTACTCTTCTGGCAAAAGCATGGGCTCTAGCAGGCAGAATACTTGGCTTGACCAGCAGCCCCTGGGGCAATTTTCCATCTCCTGGTGCATCCAGCATTAATATTTTATTCTTGATATCCTTTTTTATACAAACCTCTCCTGGTAGGATATATTGAGCATTTGGTGCCAAAATCAGAGACTCAGGATCCTTTTTCCAGACAACCTCAACCGGTTCCACGGGTTCCATTCTGTCAGCATCCTTCTGGGCATCATAGGCCCTGCGAATCAAGGCCAGAATTCTTAGAACTCTACCAGTCAGAGACCCCTGTTTTTCATAACACAACTGTGCCAACCATCCAAACATATGTGCATTAGTTCTAATCAGTAACGGAACCCCATCATGCAGTCCAGTAGGGGGACACACTAAGGCCAAGGTCTCCACTTGCTCTGCCACTCCAGCCACAGAAGTGGGAAAGGACAACCAAATTCTGATATAGCCAGAGTAGGGGTAGGCCTTTTCACACAAACCCCAAACATGTAGTCCTTCCAAGGGTTGCAGGGGTACATTAGACAAATGCTTCTGATACCAGTCCCGGAACATAATTGTCACTTGGGAGCCACTGTCTAACACAGCTCTTGTGGGTACTCCATTCACTTTCACAGCAGTCTTCATGGAGGGACCCACCACTTCGGACCATTCAGGTGGCATTGATTGGGATGTCAATCAGGCATTGGCCCTGGTGGCAAAACTTTTCCAGGTGGCTCCCTCTGGTGACCGGGCATAAGTTTTTCGATGCCAGGCCATTAACCTGTTGGTAACTTTTCTCAAGTTCTCTGGCAGGCGACAAGCAGACTGAAAATGTCCATCCTCCCAACAATGGTAGCAGAACTTAATGTCTCTACTGTTCTTGGAGGGAGGGGGGGTCTCTTTTCAGTTGGGGCACCTCTGGAGCCCTGAGGGGCTCTTCTTGAACTGGGGGCTTGTACCGTTGGGCTTCTGGATCTCCACTTCTATTGGGGGTGAAAGCAGCCCTTTGCAGCTCCCCCACCATCTCTCTTAAGTCCCTTATTTCTGCTCTCAGGTTATACCCTCAATCTGGGTCTCAGGGGAAACAACATGCACTCCCACTCCACTTTTAGGCTAAGGGGGAGCCTGATACAGATCTGGTTCTCTGTATGTCTCAGTCAATTCCTTAATCAAACCTCTCAACTGTTGAGCCTCATCTGGCTCACTCTTTTCAGGGGTCTAACAAGGGCTCACAGCCCCAGCATAGGGTTCCCAGCCCTCTTCATCAGTTTCAGTCTCACGGATCTCTCTCATCAAATGGCAGTGCTCTGGAGGGCTGGCCCTTCTATCTTGCAACTTGAGCTTCAATAGTATTATGCTCAAAAATCTTGCTGACTTCAATATGTGGTCTAATCTGATCTGGTTTAACTCTGTGGCAAGCACTCCCCTTTTCGGTGGGCCTTCTGCAAAGCCCTTTCTATCCTCGTGACAAAAGCAGACAATTTCTCATTTCTCCACTGTTTAGCCAACTTGAATTTCCATAATAAGTCATCTCCGGTTTCTGTGCTGCCAACTACTCGCTCTAAGGTGGAAAGATATTCTGCAGCAGTGGCCTCCGGACTAGTAGCCCGTAGAAATCGAATGGCTTCCAGGGCAGGGCCTCTCAAGCTTTCCATCAAGCACTTCCTCTTTTCCCCCTTGGAACAGTGCCATTCCTGTATTAAAGGGGTAGCATAGTGCATCCAGGTCTCCAAATCATCTTCCCCCGAAGGCACTGGGACAGTACCAGAGAAAAGCCTCAACCTCCGATAGGAATCCAGTTGAATGGGGGGAATTACCATAGGGGGTGTGGCTAGTATGGAGCTCTTGGGAGACCTAGGAGATGTACCTGGGGAAGGCAGGGGCGTGTGGTCACCTGAGAGATCTAACACCTTTACCAGTTCCTGAGCAGTTCTCCCTTCTGAAGCTAATAGTTTAAGCAGTTCTTCTTTAAAACTATTGGTACTAGGGGACCCCCCCCCCAGGGTGGCCAGACCACTACGTATGTGAATAACCCTCCATCCCTTCTGGGCACCTTCGGGCAAAATCACAGGGGGCACCTTTTCAGAGTCTATTGTGGAACTGCACGAAAGTAGCACTTGCGGTGTTTGTTCAAGTAACTCAGCATATCGCCCCTTTACCTCAACTTTGCCCATACACTTAACAAGTTCCACAGTGGATACAATGTCAGCATTTTTAATCCGCAATGGGACATCCAGCAATAGAACAGCCTTTTGGGAGTCCATTTCCTCAGCTTCACACCACCCCATTAACTTGTGCACCATCAACTTAAGGGGGTCAAGTTTTAACTTGGGTGTGGTACTCCCCTCAATTTTTTCTTTTAAATTAGACATATGGGGGTAATTCCTTCATGTAGCCACTAGAGGATACTAATCCCAGCGGTGCCTCCAAGATGTAACCCCCAGGTGGCGCTATCCCAAGGGCTACTACCCCTGCCTGCTGGACTACCAACAGGTTGAGGGGCCTAGGTTCTAAGGCAGGTGCCTCCACCCAGAGGTCAGGGTTTGTAATGGTTGGTCGGGTTTGGTCATAGCTCTCTGGGACACTGAGACCCCCTTCTAATCCCTCTAAGGATCCACACAATACACAGGAATTACAGTACCAATATCCCACATGTATACACAGTTCAATCATAAGGTACCACTTACCCTCAAGATTGATTCTGAAGTTCGTCTCGGAGGACCCCCTGTAAAATAAGATTGATCAACATACACAAACCAATGCAATGCCTACTATATAGGTACTGACACATCAGACAGTTTAAAGTCATTAACATCAAATCTGGTTTATTTAAGGGGAGTGGAACACAGAAGGGGGAGATCAAGCTGATAGGCAGAATTAAATCACGGTACTGTGCACTCATACAGGGTCTTAAAAGTCACACTCTGGGTACCCAGGTTGGAGGGTGCTAGCCAGGTCTGTTGCCCGGGGTTGGCCGGCAGATGCAGATGAATAGGGCCCTGTAGGAAAAAAGATATGCACAACACCCAATTGTAATCCGGAGCAGGATGGCTCAGTCCTTGAGGATATTAAATAAAGCAAATCTAACGAAACACTGGTGATTGTTAACAGGTCGAAGGGGGTGCCCTGATTTGTACTCACACTACCCCACACTGAGAACCCCATGCAGATAGCTGTTCTGGATCACCAGACAAACAAGGCAGGGAGATTAGATTCTACTGGCTAGGCCCAACTGCTCGACTAGCAGATGGATTTAGTACAATTACATTCAGTTCAGCTTTCAGCTTACACCACACAGTGACAAGAGAACTTGAATAGCTATTCTTCACAAGCATTCAACACATTTACATGTAAAGGAAATTACTATACCGGGCAGCTGCTCCTAGGTCCTGATCGCACTTACTACAAATACATGGGAGTTCACACGGCAGCTTCAGTTCCTGACAGACCGAGCACGATTCAGCAATTTCTCCAGTCTTCTACAGGGTGAGCCTGGTTTCCACTTTTCAGCCTTCCTTCCTTTCAGTCACCTCGGATTCAGTCCGATTCGAGCTTGCAACAGCAACAGACTGACTTCAGGCCTATCACGTGCTTCCAGCACGAAACTATCAGCGCAGAAGCAGAGAGCTCCTTTTCTCCTCACGGTCACAACTGATATGACCTCCCAGTCGCAGGGCAGAGCCTTCTCTACGGGCACCACCCGGTCTAGTTAGTGGACTCAGATGTCAATCACTCCAAAGCTCTCTCAGTTGGTACAAAAAGGTGCCAGAGTCCAAAACTTCACTTCTCAGAATTACTAGCTATACATTCCCATTGTAAGCCAGCTCCAAGAAGAGTCCGAATTCTGGTTGGTCTAAACAGTCTCCATTTTATAGCTCCCCTTACTTCATTGGCCCAGTACAGCAGTTTAGGTCCAAAATGGAGGGGCAACACACACAGAGTCCCAACTATAACAAAAGCAGGTTAGACAAACTACAATATTACTAATGCCTTACATGTTTACAAGGAAATAGATATATCTGTCAGAGGGTCTACCGTTGCACTTTCAGCGACCGCAAAATGAAGCGATTACCCCGCAGTTCAGGCAGGATTCGAGCAGGGAAACACCAGCACCCCTGGAAAAGCATCAATTATGTCTGCAAGCAGACAGCTCTTAAAGAGACAGTAAGTGGAGGCTCTACCAGAACTCACAGTGCCCTTATAACGGCTTAAATGTCAAACGCCAGCAGGCAAGGGAAACACTTAAGCAAGCTCCTTGGAGGCTTTTTAGGAACCCCCATTTGGGGTTACATTACTAACCAGTGGGGAAGCAGATCCTGCATCCACGCACTGTACAAAATTCTGAAAAGGTCATGGACCACAGCATAATGAAAATAATATAGAAACTGGAATAGGACTTGGAAAGTTGATTTTCAGTACCTTGCAGAATGTACTTTAATGATGACCATCACTAACCTTGATAAATTGGTACTAACCATGAAATTATGGTTTATGCTTTAATACTGGTGTCTGATTTACTTCATAATACATTGTGAAAAGATGCTTTCTGAAATTAGGAGTTGCATTTTTTTTCTTACTAGTTTGTCATAACCTGTCCGCACCCAGGACACAGTCTGCAACAGGTTGCCAACTTCTCAGCCCTCAACACCTGTAACAATACCTTAGTAGCTGCCACCACTCAGAAGTGATTATCTTACCTGGGGACTTTTTTTGGTCTGAATCCCATCACAGTCACTGTCCACACAATACAGTGCTCCTTTGGCTAAGGACAAATGGCCTTCCCTGTCATTTACTGTTGAGAAACACTTTACTTCTAGAATATGGTAAATGTTGCTGTCTTCTCCCTCTTCAGAGATGGATCGTGGAGTTGTCAATACCAACAGTTAATTATTCCCTCAAAAGATTCAGTCACAAGGGTATGATGTTTATGGAAATATTTACTATTTCACAATATTTACACAATCTACAGGATATCACAGTGCAGAAGACTGTAGGAATAAGAGGGTTACTACAGAAATTAAAAATAAATGGTTTGCACACAGCAGAAGAAACAAATAGGCAAATCATCCTACAGCTTCTTAAAACTAACAGAGTAGAAAGACTCTTACCACACAGGATAACTTTAGTAAGCAGTGGCAGACTCCACCTCTTAAATGGTGCACATATGAAGCACTAACACAGATTGACTTGCCAAAACCTGACATAGACCTCCGAAGCCTTCAACTTCCAATCCCCCATGATGCATCATCAAATCTGTCACTCTGACATCATGGATTTGACACTTTCTTTGTCTCCTGGTGGGGCCACCTCTCTGGAAAGCTGCCTAAACTGGAACCTTTGATTTGGTGGACTCAGGACACCTATCATTGTTCTGAGCCATGTCTACCTCTGCAGGGAGTGGCTACATGGCCAGGATTCTCTCCTGACATGAATGACCTTAGGCTCTTTGAAGCTCCCTTGTTAACTGACCAAGGAGTCCTGTTGTTACAGGCTAAAGGGATTGTAATTATCTACCAGGAACAGCTGGTCAGCCCCGGCAACAATTTTAATTTACTTTCCCCAGCCATCTCTGTCCCATTAGCTGATCAGATTCTACTGCTGTCAATGGAGACCAAGTTAAATAAAAAAAGTACAAAATTACATAGCGAGTTGTTTACATATGTCACTGTCATTTTTCACTATATGACATTTCTCCAAATAGATATTGAGCATTCATGTAAAGGATGAGTGCATCCAGAAATTCAACCCCCATTCTGCTTCACAAATCATTCCACACTCCCACCACTCTCTGTGTGTAGAAGTACTTCCTTTTCTGAGTCTGAAAGGATGAGCAATGCAATTGTTTATTATGCCCTCATTTACTAATCTGCTTTAAATTCAATATCCAGAGAATCACTAATGGATAAAGAGAATTGCTAGGGCAGCAACAGATAGGAGGGAGCTAGATGTCATTCTCCACCTGGGGACAAATGATCTGGCAAGGGATGGAGTAGAGGTAGTGCAGGGTAATTTCAGTGAGATTGGGTGGGGCCTTAAGCAGGTAGCACAATCAGTGATGTTCTGTGTGAAGCTGAGAAGAGGAAAGAAAACTCTGCAATAGGGTTTTTAACAACTAGTTGGAGGCACGATTCAAGGAGGAGGGCTTCGGCAACATTGGGAACTGGAGCCAGCCTAGGGGGATATGGGCCTCTATAAGGGAGATGGCTTGCATCCTTCCAGGTTGGGGGTCACAGTCCTTAGTGGGAGGTTTAAAAGTTACTTGAGGGAGCATTTAAACTACCCATGGGTAGAAGGCTGTAATAAAAAAAAGCAAAAATTGTCCCCCACGATGAAGCAATATGGAAGGAGGCCTGAGTGGAGGAGAAAACTCCCCCAGGGCAGGAACACAAGAAGAAATGGGTGGGGAAAAGACAAGGGATGAGCAGGGTATAAATCAAGAATGCAAGAAGAAAGGAGTAAAAAAGATAGGAAACGGAGAGGGTAACAAAGGGTAAGGGGGTCAAGGGGAACCTCAGGAAGCCACACAGGCAGGAGGGAGGAGAAAGGGAGGCAGATAGGGGGATTAAGGTATGGGAAGCCATGTGCACCAATGCACGGAGTCTGAGAAATAAAATTCCAGACCTGGAGGCCATTATGAAGGAGGGTAGCCTGGATTTGGTGGCCATTATGCGGTCATGGTGCACTGACAATCATGACTGGTATACAACCATACCGGGGCTACTCTCTGTTCAGGAGAGACAGGGAAGGGAAAGGGGATCAGGGAGGTACAGCACTATATGGGAGGAAGGGAATCATGGCTATGGAACTTCAGCAGCACCAGGAGGAACAGGAAGGGCTGGAGGCACTATGAACCGCTCTAGAGACAGAAGCTGGAGCTGCTATCCATACAGGGGTTGTATACAGATCTCCAGAACAGGGAGAGGAGATGGAGAAGGCACTTGTGTAAAACACCATCAGGATGGCTAATAAGGGGGAGATGCTGCTAGTTGGGGACCTCAATCTGCAAGATGTGGGTTGGAGCCTTCCAGTTGCAGCTTCAGCACAGAGCAGGGCCATCCCTGACTCCCTATAAGGGCTTTTCTCAGGCAGATAGACAATGAACCCACTGGGGATGGGGCAGTGCTGGAGCTGGTGCTTACAAACAGGGACAGTATTGCAGAGGTCACAGTCGGCAGTTCTCTAAGTACCAGTGATCATCGCACAGTGTGGTATAATATTAAGACAGAGCAGAGACAAACCACAAAAGGACATTGCTCCTGTACTTTAGGAGGGCAGATTTTTTTAAAATGGAAGACTGTCTCAGAAACTGCCTAGCAGAATGCAATTGCCAGGAAGGGGTAGAGGAACAGTTGGAAAAATAAGGGAGAGCATAATTAAGCCAACCAGCCTCTACACGAAGGAAGTGAGAAAAAGCAAAAGGAATAAGCGTCTGTCAATGCCAGATGTTCACTACTGGTATAGAAGCCCTGGGGTACTAAATACATTGTGGTGCACTGTGTGGCTTATGTATTACCAAAGGTAGGAGCCTGCATTTGTAAAGTTTAATGTAGGTTCATAACTTTGTTATGTTTTAATATTTTTGCCCAAAATTGTCAACACTGCATTTTTTATGACCCCACCTCATGAACGAGTACAGAGAACATTTTCAGCTCCTGTCTGAATGGTGATTTCACGAAGGGACTGTGAAATCACATTTCAGGACTCAAAAGCACATTGTGGGCAGAATTTGAAAAATGACAGCTGTAACATTTATGAGGTGTTGTAAAGAAATGGATATGTTGAAAATTTAGGTTAAAAATATTGAAAATGACCAACGTTATGAGCCTGCGTTCACAAAATTCAACGTAAGCTCATAACTTTGTTTTTTAATATTTGTACATCAAATTTTCAACATAACCTTCTTGAGACCAAGGCCAACAGGATGCTGGGATGTATCGCTAGGGGGATCACCTCCAGAAGGAGGGAAGTGATACTCCCTCTGTATAACTGCTTGGTGAGGCCGCACCTCGAGTACTGTGTGCAGTTTTGGAGGCCACACATAAAGAGGGACATTAAACTCCTGGAGAGGGTCCAGAGGAGGGCAACCAAAATGATTTGGGGCTTGGGGGACAGGACCTATGAGGAGAGGCTCGAAGAGCTAAATATGTACACATTGGAAGAGAGAAGGGACCAGGAGGACATGATAGAGGTCTTCAGGTACATGAAGGGGGTAAATAGGGGAGGAACAGTTGGGTGCTTCGAAGAAAGGAGGAGGGGGCCACTAGAGGGCATGGGTGGAAGCTGGAGGGGGGAAGATTCAGGGGAGAAAGGAGGAGATGCTACTTCACTGAGAGGGTGGTGGAGCCATGGAATGCACTGCCTAGGGGACTGGTAGAGGCAGAGACGGTGGAGGGGTTCAAGAGGGGATGGGACAGGTACAGGGGAAGGGTTCTGGAAGCAAAATCCAATGCAGTGAGAATATCCGAACTGGGAAGGGAGAAGCCAGAGAAGGCGAGGGGGGCAGCAAGGTCAGCTCCCAGGGTGGGGGCTGACCAAACAAGCAGATGCGAAAGACCGTTAGGCCTATTCTGCTGGCATTTTAGTATGTTAGCATGTTAGAGACCCTGCCTCATGAACAAGGGCACAGAAAATGTTTAACTCCTGCCCAAAAGGTGATTTTGTGCAGGAACCAAAAAATCACCTTTCGGGACAGATTTGCATAATGTCACTGTAATTGTTCATGAGATGGGGTCCCAAAAAAAGGCATGTTGAAAATTTGGGACAACAATATGCAAAAATGGCCTAGTTATGCCACAAAGCTCAAAACCCCACTGAAATACATTGAACTACATACCTGTTTCCTCCATCAGATCGTGGTCCGGCTTTGAAGAGTGAAGATGTGTCTGCAGTCCACAGAGGATTATGGTATTGGAACCCCGGGGGGTATGTAAGGGCTTGGGGGTGCGGGTAGGTGGATGCTGAGTGGGAGGTTGGGTGGGGGACAATAATGGCGCAGCAGACATCGATGGGCGGTTTTCTTTTCACAGGGTGTATAACAAAAAACAAACAAAAAAAACAGCCTAAGGATTTCTTTTTTTATTTTGATTGCGACAGGGATTGCACACCCTCAGTGTCAGTGTTATGTTTGTGGGAGGGGTGCTGAGGCGGGGTTGGGTGGGCAGGATTAAAAACAAGATGTGACTGCACATTGGGAGCAGTGCAATACTGGACGGGGGTTCACTTAAGAGGTGGTGACACTGGGGGAATTTGGTACCCCCAGTGTTAGTGTTAGGTTTGTGGGAGGGAGTTCCAAGAGGGAGAGTCGGTTGCAGGGGGAAAAGAAAAGCTAAGGAAATGTGACCATGCATTGGTAGCAGCACAGCAGTGAACTGGGGGGGGGTCACTTACAAGGTGGCAACACTGGTAGATTGGGCACCCCCAGTGTCAGTGTTATGTTTGGGGGGGTGGCTGAGAGGGAGGGTCAGGTGTGGAGAACTGTCATGGGGCCGCCAGTAACAGACATCAATGGGCAGTTTCTTCTTACAGCTGGCAGATATTCCAGGCTGACCATGACAGATTAGCTTTGCTTGCAGGGTGGCACAGATCAAAAGGAAGAGCTGACCCATACTTGGATTGGCTGTTTCTTTTCAAGTTCATGCCATCCTCACCCAGCAAGCCAAAACTCCATCATGATCAGCCTCCCTGATGATTAGTGTGCCACTGACTCACCCCTAAAACACTGTTCTGCATTGGACGGACGGTGTCACACCCATCAAAAAGTACTACTATGCCAATATGTTTGCTGTGCATACACACAAGTGGCAAACATAAAAAGGAACCATTGTGGTATTGTAGGGAACTGGCCACTGTGTTGAAGGAAAATAGGGTGTCATTCAGAAGGTATAAGGAAATGCAGAGGGAAGAAGACAGGGAGGTATACCAGGCAAAACAGAGGGAAGCAGGTAAGGCAGTGGGGGGGGAGGGGTGGGCTAAGGTGCAGACAGATGAAAGGATAGCCAAAGAGGTAGCAAATGTGGATGAGATTTTCCTCAGGTAAATAAGTGAGGGGGTCGGGGAGCTTTAGAAGGGGATGAGGGGGAGCTTCAGGAAGCCATACAGCAAGAAGGGGGGGAGAAAGCAGCTTGGGAGGGGATTACAGGGATGGGTAGAGGAACAGTGGAGAAAAATAAGGGATAGTATAATTAAGGCAACCTCCAGACTTTCTTCAGGTACATAAGTGAGAATGGGAAAGCAAGGGGAGGGATATTGAGAATAATGAGGATGGCTGAGAGAGACTGTGCAGAATGGGACCAAGAAAAAGCAGACATCTTAAATAGGTAATTCTATTCAGTCTTCATAATGGAGGGAGGGGGGATGGACTACTAGGACCAAGGGGTGGTAGTCTCAGGTCCATTTTCAGAGGAAAGTGTTCTGAGGGGACATGCAACAAGGTTATGGGACTGGATAAGATATATCCAAGAGCACCAAAACAAACCAGGAACATTCTGTTTTCCCTGCTGATGGCCTTATTCAACAGCACACTGGAATTGGGCATAGTTCCAGAGAACTGGAGGAGAGCAGACGTGGTTCCTCTACATAACAGAGGCAGGGAAGAGGCAAGCAACTCTAGGCTGGTGAGCCTCACCTCAGTGGTGGAGAAATTAATAGAAACACTGTTAAAGGAAAGGTTGGAGGAGTATCTTGAATCAAAATGGCTGCAAGACCACAGACGCATGGATTCACTAGGGGGAGGTCATGCCAGATTAACCTGATTGATTTATTTCACTGGGTGACCAGGATGGGTGTAGGTGTGTTACAAACCTACATATCTTTTATGAAACTGTAAGCAAGGGACTGGATGATAACATATCAGTGGATGTATTTGCGGAACATTTGCAAGCACGAAATCTACGCTGCCAAAAGTGTTTTTTGCCTTGAAACCCTGCTTGCATCTTCAAAAGATTCAATATCTTTCTAGGAAAAACATCAGGGGCCTGTTAGGAAGCTCATCTAAGCAGCATCCCAGTGACATTTTGGTATGAGGAGTACACTGCAGCAATGCAAGAACGATTGCTGATGCTTTCAGCCATTCATTTACAGATAGTACAGTCTTCATCTCTCAGTTCCTGTCCTCCACATGGAGAACACCACTGGCAGCTTGTGCCCCCCGATTCCTCCTCACACCTTCCATTTTACCTCAGGTGGTGACAACCAATGCCATCTTCAAGCTCCTAACTAGCCTTTCTCCATATATGAGCACTGGGTGTGATGGCCTTTAACCTAAACTGCTGAGAACTGGTGCCCTCCTCATTGCCCCTACAGTCCAGCACATCTTTAACCTCTCACTTATGTCTGGTTTTATCCTTGGCAGCTGGAAGCTTGCCAAAGTTGTTCCTGTGCCTAAGGCAAAGAACATGAGATGTCTTGAAAATTATCGCCCCATTGCGATACTACCCACCCTTCGTGAACTACTTGAGCTTGCTGTAGCTGATCAACTCATTGACACCGCTACACCCATGATGCCCTAACACCTGAGCAACATGGTTTCTGTAAGGACAATAGCACCTCAACAGTTCTCACTGGCATTAAATCTGCTGTGGATCAGGATCAGCTCAGTGGGGGCATTTTTGTTTATTTGTCCAAGGCCTTTGATTGCGGGGATCACAGTCTCATGTGGTCTAAACTGCAGGGCATGAAACTGTCCATTCAAGCTGTCACCTGTTTCAGGAACTGCCTGTCAAACTGATGACAAGTGACCAAATTCAACAGCTCCATCTCCGAGTCGGCTGCTGGTAAACTTGGGGCCCCCCAGGGCTCAATTCTCAGGCCTGTTCTCTTCTCACTATTAATAAACAGCATCCCTACCATTATTAATAACTGTTGCACCACATTGTCTCCTGATGACCTGGTGCTCCTCCACAGTTCTAAGAACCCACATCTCATCAACTTCCATCTTACAGAGGGCTTCCACAAACTGCAAGCCTGGTTCATTAAAATCAAGTAGTTAAGAACACTAAAAAGATTCAAATTATGCTTCTGGTGTTCCCTGCCAAACTAAGAAACTGCCCTGCCCCATCTATCAAGTGCACTGATGGAACCTCCTGAAAGTGGTACTAGCCTTTAAATACCTTGGGGTAACACCTAATCCCCACCTCAACTTCTCTTTCCACATCCACAATGTTTGTGGGACAGTAAAACGGTCTGGCATATCAGATTAAAAACTGCCTTACACCCAATGCCCGCCTAGCCCTTGCTAGGGGTGTCTACTCCCCTCCCTCCACGATGGGCTCGTATCTTTCTCTAGTACCTCCATGTCACTGTTTGCTAAGTGAGAGACCACTTATAACATTTGCATATTTGCTCTTTCGCTAAACAGAGCAACACTTCACTGAGACCTCTATAGCTGCCTAGGCTGGCTATCCCTTGTAAATAGTCATCACTTTGTTCTAGGCTGTTTCACATGCAAAATAATTGGGACTGGCACCCCCACCCCCATTGTGGCCCTGCTCAAGTCTCCCTACTTGTCCTACCCCTTAAGATTCAACAAAAAGTCTCTTCTCAGTGTCCCCAAAACATCCACCCACATAGGAGACCAGGCCTTGAGAACTACTGCACCCAAATCTCTGGAACTCCCTATGCTTGCAATCCATAGCCCCCAAATTTAAAAGATTCTGTGGGTTCACCTAAAGGCCAACTCGACTTGTACCTGTACTTGACCCTCCAGGACATCACCTGCCCTCAGCATGATTAGCCTTGCCATAAGTAGGTCTAACCTAAACCAGTCCATGTGCATTTTCCCATCACTAGACAGAATGTGCTAGAAGACTGCATTTCATTTGCTTTCTCATAAATTAGCCTGAAGCTCACTAGTTTTCTGGCCTACTCATGTATTTTTCATGAATTATCGTAACTTATATTTGTATTTTAATCTTTCTGCTCCACAGCACGCTTGTTGTATTTAACTGGTTGCATTGGTCCTTACTGTATTTTAATTATTGTATGCATGATCCTTAGTGTGATGTAATGTATTGTATTGTATCTTTATTTGTCGCTGTTGTATTGACTGTCTTGTAACCTCCCGGGTTGTACCTGAAAATAGGCACAGCTGTGTCTAATGTACTCACCTGGCAATATAAGGTAATAATAATCATTTTTTGGTATCTACTGTAAGCAAGTTGTTTGACATGGTGCTGCACAAGGCTATTATGAAATTAGAACTCCTTGGATTTAGTGTTGCGGAATGACTGCTGTATGTGTGAAAGGACACAAAGAGTGCATGATAACAGTTTTGTATCATGGAGGGTAAGGTGAGCAGTAGTCGATGTTGAGACCTGTACTTTTCAAGATGTTCATGGCAGACATGGGTAGGGGTCGCAAACTGGATCCAAAAGTATGCAGATGACACAAAGTTGGGGTTGGGGGGATTTCTGAAAGTAGGAAACAAAGCGTTTCAATACAAATAAGCTCTGTAAATGGTCAGAATTGTGGGGCAATGAAGTTCAATGCTGAAAAATGTTCTGTAATGCACTTAGGCAAAAATATATGGATGGGACTTATATCTAGGAGACTTGGGAAATAAAAAAGACTTTGACACCCTGGTGACTGGTTGTGGAGTCAAAAACAGTGGTGGAATTCAAGAATGCATGGGACAGTCATAAGGCAACTCTAGGGTGTGGGGGTAGGAAGAAGTAGGCTGCTGGTTAGCTTGGATCTGCAGCTTATCCATTATGTAGGGAAATGGGCAGACTGGGTGGGCCAAGCAGTCCTTATCTGCCGTCAAATTCTGTTTCTATGTTTCTATGTACACTGCAGGCACTGTGAGCAGTCAGTGGCTAAAGTAAACAGAATTTTGGGATGCAGTAAGCAACATCTTCCCAGCAGGAATAGGAAAGTTCTGTGGCTCTGGAACAGATCAGTGGTGAGGCCACAAGTAGACTGATGTATGCAGTTCTGGGCACCACACCTGAAGAATGATTTGGAGAGTGTGGAGGCTGACAGAAATGGAAGAACATGATGTTCTGGGATATGGATGGGATGTGCTATGAGATGAGCTTGGAGGAGCTCGGTATGATGAGCCTGGAGAGCAAGCACATAAGGGGTGAGGGGATCTGTTGATGTGTGATATCTCCAAGCACTAAAAGACCACCTAAATACTAGAAACACAGAATTTGTTGGCAGAAAAGGACCACTTAGCCAACCCAGTCTGCCTCAGAGCTTCCCTATCTAATCTGTCTCCGGTGACCCTCCCTATTTACTAATATACCCCCTATATCTGCCCTCCACATGCTTGAAGCCCCTTACTGTTTTTGCCTCCACCACTTCTGCTAGCAGTCTGTTCCAGGCATCCACCACTGTTTCAGTGAAGTAGTACTTCCTCACATTCCTCTTAAACTCTCCCTTCCCCTAGCATCATCATATGCCCTCTGGTTCTGGTGCACTTTCTCATTTGAATGAGACTCCCCTCTTGCACCTTGTTCAACCCCGTGAGGTACTTTTAGATCTCTATCCTGTCCCCTCTCACTCTCCTCTCTTCTCCTCCAAGGTGTACATGTTGGGATCACTCTGTCTTTCTTCGTAGGGCCTTCAATGCAAATTCTATACCATTTTAGGTGCCTTTCTTTAGACTATCTTCACCCTGTCCATTGAATCAGTTTAATAGAAGCACCATCTGGCTGCTCTGATTTCTGCCTGGCTTCCTCAGTTTGCCCAGTAGCTTGTCCCTTGTGACAGTTACAGTGACCTCTAGTTTTGGGGTTCTGTCACCACACACCTGTGTCGAAATTAGAGGTTCAAGTTCAATGGAAAAGGCTGAACAAAAGGATTTCTTAAATACACTGTCCATGTCTTGTTCTCCTGATATCCTCATCCCAGCCACGTCAGAGGTCCCCCAGTTCTACCTGTTTTGTGAAAATAGTAGGAGCATGGGGGAGGTTAAATGCAAGATCATGCACATAACGGTCTGTTTTGTGCCAGTGAAAGGAGCATGTGATATAAAGAGCAGCAACTGTTTTAAACTGCCCTTGATCACAGTTAAACTTATTTACTTATTTGTTATTGTTAACCAGTTAATTCTACTGGGAACAAGTTCCTTTAACAGGGGCAACCCGGAACTCTAACAAACTCTATTTCTTTGTCCTCTGCTTACAGTAGACTTACTTTTACTCTGGCTTTCCTTAAAGACTCTCCATGAGGAGCCTGCATTAGATCTTTGGGTCTTATGTTATGTCTTTCTATTCGCTTTATAGTCTGGTGATTTTATCTGTTAACCATGCCTTTTTTTTTCCCCTTTCTTACTATACAGTATGCTCCTTTCATGGGTACAAAAAGTTTAGTTCTTCCAGCCAGGATTCCGTTCCCTATCTACCCTTAGGCAGTTCCTACTAGGTATAGCCCAGTCACCAGATGTCTTCAAATTTGGTTCCTCATGCCACCCATGGTGTCGTCCTCTGACTCCACCCTTCGTGATGTTGGATCTTTTATTCTACTGGAAGTGACAGGTCTCCTTCATAGCTCCTGCTGGAGGAGAGGATTCTCAGTTTTCAAACACTTTATTTGGCAATTTTCTCGACTATCCTTCAGTCTTCAAGTGATTGTGTGCACCTCGTCTTCTGGCTGCTGTTCCATTGACAATACAAAGATGGAATGCAAAAAGCCAGATTCATGCATTGTGTTTGGTGCAGACAGAAAATGTTTTCCACAGATGGCCATGACACGTGTCTCTACTACCTGGGGGCTGAACAGGATGTTGAGCGGTATCCATGCTGTCAGGCTATGTAGTGCCCCCATCTGAGCAATTGACATCAGCTATGGTTAACAATCTGGTCAAGACAGTGCTCAACCCATTCCACTGGGAGTCAGAAGAGGAAGAGGCTTCATCACTCTCCAGGACCCTGCTGCTGCAGGGGCCTTCTCAGGCTGCAGAGCAAGGCCAGACTGTGACCTCAGTCAACTAGAACCCCATGCAACCTCTGCATGTGGGTATCTCCCAGGCCCAGGCAACAGTCCCTCCCCTGCTGCTTACTTTACCTACACAGGTGGTGCATTCAGCCCCACTGTTGGGCTGTCACTGATCTCACAATTGAGGTCTTAATCTCAGTCTTGCTCAGCCTTGCTCCACTCAATGCCACCGTCATAGGCATTCTTTGAGCTTGTCCTCTTCCTCAGATGGGTGTCTACAGCATCGACTGGGCAGGAAATACAAGGACATCTTGTGGTAACAGTGGGCCCCAATGAGCCTGGTTCAGGGTCGGCCGGTGCTTCTGGACAACTCACCTTCCTCTTGGATAACAATGCCATTATAACCTGTTGGGCAACATACAGTGCTTCAACTCTTGGTTCTACTATGGGTATTCAGTTCGCAATGACATGACCCACCAAACCTCCCCTGGAAAGTAGTGCATGGATCCCTGCTTCCAGCATGGGATATCTGACATTGAGAGGGGCAGAGCCAGAGTACAGCATCACAGGTGGTGGGGGAGCCAAGCTTGAAGACATCCAATGACTAAGCTATGCTCAGTTGAAACTGCCAACATGTGGATATAAACTGAATACCCATAGTAGAACTATGGTTACAGGTTAGAGACACCCATTCACTTACCTGTAACAGTAGATCTTAGAGAGAATCTCTTCCATAGAGCTACACATATTGAACTGAAAGCCATTGGTGTTAGGACCTCTTGGAAACTTTCACCTAACTGGGGCCACCTAGGAAGACATATGTTGGCAGCACCTATGTAATGTGGGCAGCCCAATACCACCTCAGTTTCCTGCCAGAGACTAACTCATAGTTGTACAATTCCAGCAGGAACAGGAGTCCAATACTCCTCCCAGACCAACAGGAAAGATGGGGACAAAGAAACCCCATCAAGAGGTATAGAAAGAATACCAAACATGCAGCAATCATCAGGTCTTCAACAATATTTCGCTTAAAAATACAGATGGAGTAGGTGGATGGGAGAGCTCTGGCTGTGAAGGACAATCTCTCTGCTGGTACTATTAAGCAGCTTAACTTTTTCAAGGACATTTCCCTACATAGAGTCACATATATTGAATGATTCCCAAACAGTTCAGAACTGCAGAGCGGGAGCAAGACCATGCAGGGAGGACACTTGGCTTCCTAAGATAGTAGGCCTTTGAGGATGACAAGATCAAAGCCAGCCCATCTATGAGAGATCAGATCCAAACAGTGACATTTAGTGAATGTATGGATCCTACTCCAAGTGATGGCAGAGAACATCAGCTCCTGAAATGGAATGGAAGCAATCTCCAGAAGTGGCCAAGATCAGGCAGCCCTTTTTCATGCTTCTAACAGCAGAAATACAGGATGCCAGCCACTTAGAAAGGCATTGCATAGAAACAGGGGTGCCCACTATCCTGAGGGTGAATGAAACAAAAAGCTATGAGGACTTCTTATAGTCACCCATCAATCCAAACAAAAGTGTAATGCTCTATGGACATCCAGAGAATGCAGGATAACTTCTCCAGAATTCACTGGGGAAGTTCTTGGAAAAGCACAGGAAGGTGAATAGTCTGATTTACGGTAAATGCAAACAACACTGTGGGAAAGAACAGAGGATGGAAGCAAAGTGAGAACTGATCCTGGAGAAAAGGAAGGTACAGAGAATCCATAATAAATACCTGCAGCTCAGAAACCCTCCAAAGTGAGAGCCGCCAGAAAAAGCAGTATCCACCAGAGAAAGCATGGCTCACAGGCGGCAGCAGGTTCAAATGGACTCCAGACCCAAGGCAAGGTCCCACATCAGTAATAGATGATGGACTGAGGATCGCAGACCAGGAGATCTTTAAGGAATCTGGGGGACACCATGACTGTGCTACAGTAATGTCCCTAAGAGAGCATGAAAGGCAGAAAAGGTTGCAAAATTTACTGTCAGCAAACAGTACTAGAGTCCAGACTCTGACAAGGACACAAATGAGTCCAAAATCCGCCAAACTGGCAGGAAAAGGGCCAGGGAGTGAGACATGCCAAATACTGCCAAGAGAATGTCTGAGACAGTGGGGGAAGCCTCAAAGCAAGACATATATCTACATATTCAGCAACCAGGTGAAAAGTTGCAGTGATTGAAGGACCAGTTCCAAGAGACTGTTTTAGCATCAAGAAAGGAGCCCCACCATAGATGGAGGAGAGATGGAGATTCAGCAGGAATGGGCCACCGTAGAGGCAACTAAAGTGGCGCTGATCAGAAGGGGGGCCACCAGAATCAAGGTAGCTGCCCCCCTCCTCGGCAGTAGCAGCAAGCTCTGCATAGTGTAACCAGAGGATGGCGGTTTGCAAAAAGTTCCATCCAGGACATGGATAACCCATCCATTCCATACAGAAACACCAGACTGAAGAACAAGCTGTGAGGAGCTCAGGGCCACAAAACAGGGAGTCTGGAACCACTGGGGAAGCCATAACATGAAGTCAGGCCTATGAGACAGGCACCACAGAAAAGGAACCCAAAGATCCCACAGGGCAAACTGTTGGTGAGACCAATGGCAAGTGTCAGCTGCAGTAGTGCCAGTGTCATGAGGCAGCCCTCAATGTGGTGCAGCACCTTGCAAGACCAGGTCAAAAGGACAATCCTACCCTTGACAACAAGGAAAGAAGCAATAGAGGAGTAGGCATGTGAAACTGTTAGGACACAATGGCAACAGACAGCCCTGAAAGCTGGAATATTGCATAGACTACCCAAACCATTATGAAGCCAGGTAACCCCTGGAGTGAAACCCCTGGCCTACACTGCGGATGGGGTTGGTATTAAACCCCATTAGTCCAACAGAAGGTACATGCCAGTGTGTAAAACCATAAATGTGTCAGATGATAGGGTAAGTAGAATGGGCAGGGAGAAAGTAGAAGGCATAGGACTGTCTCTTTTTGCGTAAAGCCAATCACAGATCACAAAGTAGGAGGCCAGAAAGGACACGGGCTGCACTGAAAGTCAAACAGTGGCATTAAAACCAGGAATGTGTAGTCAGGAGCAAGTATTAGTGAGCAGATCCCAGAAGTCACAGGATAAGCAGAAGCATCCAATGTGGCATGATGTAACTCGCTGTAATGCATGGCATTGTCCATGCCACAGGGAACCTAATGTTTCTGCATGTGTGGCAACAGTTGTGTGAAAAGCAGACTATCAGGTATACCCTCACAAAGATGGCGAGCATTAGAACACAGGGTCAATCAGGTTAGGTTCAATGCAATGGCCTGATAGGAACAGGAGCTACAAGCTGGTGATAGTACCAAATCAGGAACTGGCAACTAACCAGAGTCATGATGGTCAGAGCAAAAAAAGCAGTGGCTGACTATAGTTTGAAGCTGCCAAAGGACAGCACTGAATTCAGTGACAGCAGGGCAGAGATGATGTCGGAACTGACAATGGTGAGGCAGGTAGCTGGCTCTGTATAAACACAGAGGACCAGACCAAAAGTGTTTAGTAGTGACGACGATGCCAGCCAGCAACACTGACGGGAGACATGGAGGCATCAACAAGGCAGACAACAATGTAGGAGGCAGACAGCTGCTGGTCCTACAACAGAACTCATGCTGGAACCAAAAACTGACAAAGATGTCTCAACAATGATAGGAGTGACTGACAAAGCAGCTGCAAGCCATGAAGCCTAGGCTGTTGATAGTGATGACAGGCAGAGCCAATGAATAACCAACAGCAAGTAAGACAAGGCAATTTTATTAATTCAGTGCCATATCCAAAGGCTCAGCGTGCCTCACAGGAATAAAACAGCATATATTCACACAATAAGATACAGTTAAACAATAAATGGATAAAATCACTCAGAGAAGGCCAGTACAAATAAGTAAGTATTCAGCTGGTTCTTAAAGGCTCCTACTGTGCATGCAGATTTAATTGACTCCAAGGAGCTCCAAAATAATGGGGCAGCAACCCCAAAGGCGCTGTCACCTGATTGCTTTAGACGGGATCAGGGAACATGACATAAGCCCAAACCAGTAGATCAGAGAGAACGGGAGGGAGTGTAGGACATTATGAGGTCTTTCAGGTAGCTTGGGCCCAGATCATGTAGGGACTTAAATGTTAACAAGCCTATCTTGAAGGTGACACCACCACACAGGCAGCCAGTGAAAGCCACATAGCATCAGAGTTATGTGGTCCCTTCGAGAAGTTCCCATCACCAGTTGGGTCACAGCATTCTGGACCAGCTGCAGGCCTTGCAACAAACCTCCAGATAACCCTAAGTACAGAGCATTGCAATAATCCAGTATGGAGGTGACAAAAGTGTGGACTGTTATCTCCAGATCAGCTGGTGCCAGAAGTGCCTTGATTTGGGAGATATTACAAAGATGGTAAAAAATGTTCCTGACTACCACCACCAGTTGCTACAGTGTCAGCTTGCAGTCCAGAATGATGCCCAGATTCTTGACCACATCCACAGCTCAGAGTGATTGCCATTTACAGATGGTAATGATAGGCCACCATTCATCACTGCTGACCCATGCTGACCTGAATCGACAGTCATAACCTCTGTCTTGCCAGGGTTGAGACACAGGCTCACACAGCCAGTTGGAAGTCATCCAGTAGTTGATTTCTTATGGGATGCAAGACAGAGTTGAGTATCACCTCCATAACAGTGAAACTCTACCTCATGCTGTCTAATGATCTCACCCAAAGGCAACACATATACAACAAACAGCACAGGCTCCAAGACTGAGCCTTGTGGAACCTCACAGGACACTGCAGTCACCCCAGAGATGTAATTACCAAGGGCTACCTGCTATGATCTCCCAGTAATGTAGGACTCAAACTAGCACAAAACTGTGCCAGTGAGTCTCACGTAGTTCTCAAGGTGATCAATCAGTACACCATGGTCCACCATGTCAAATGATGACAAGAGATCCAAGAGAAACAAGAGGAAAGAAAGTCCCTGGTCACTTGCCATAAGGAGATGACACATCACTCAAATGAGGGAAGTCTCAGTACTATGATGAGACCCAAAACCCGAATGGAGAGACTCATAGATGTTGTACCTCTCCAGGTGAGCCTAAAGCTGCACAGCAATTACCTTCTTGATAACCATCCCCAGAAAGGGAAGGTTCAAAATAGGCCTGTTGTTAACCAGACTATCTGGATCCAGATATGGCTTTGTGAGGGGCTTCACCTCCACCGTTTTCAGAGCTGATAGAAAAACACCCTTCCTAAGGGAACACCCGATAATCTCAGTATACAGTAGACTGGCCCAAGGGATACAACACTCTCAATAAACAGCCAAGTAGGCGCAGGGTCCAGCAAGCAGTAAGTGGTGTGCAAGCCCGAGATCACCCAGAACACCTCCTCTTTAACAACTGTGTGTAAGTCAGCCCAGGAGGGCAGATCGTCAGTGCCTCTCCAAGCTTGGATAATGCCAGCCTTGACAGGCCACTTGATATTATTCCAGTCCAAATGGAGGACACCTTGTCAAGGAAGAATCAGTTAAACTCTTCACACTTCTCTGCAGAAAAGGCTTGCTCAGTCCACAGACAGAGTGGATTTATCAATCTGTCTACAGTACAAAAAAAGCTGAACTGGCCAGTTCTTGCTTGCAGCAATAGTTCTTGACAGGACAGGAACTCTGTCTTTTTCAAGGAAATTGCCCTCTGATATTCACTGTAGTGAGTTCTCAGCGCCAATTTGTCCCCCTCAGAGCAGGATTCCTTCAAAGAATGCTCCAGACTGCCTCAGCTCCACACAGTACCATGGTGAGCTGCAGTAGGAGGTTAAGGGATGGACATAGAAGGATGCTAAGGAATCCAAGGCGGCCAAGAGAACTGTGATATAGTGCTCCACAGCTTTCTTGGCTCTCTGAGTACAAGCAGTCATCATACCAGGGTTGTGCAGTGCTGCCTAGAGTTTGCAAAGCTCCAGATTAAGTTTCTGGTGGTACTGGATCATCTCCATGGGGTAGGGGGTATTAAAACAGGGGTCCCTGCCACAGAGGAATGACAAGACATGATGTTCCAACCAAATGACTGGATCAAACTTGACAGCACTTACACTGAGCCTTGACGAGAGAAGACCAGTTCAAGGGTGTGTATGTACAGATGGGTCACTGAGACATCTGTCTGTGTGAGGTCCAGTGATGACATCAACTAGAGAAGCTGCTGACCAAAAGGCAAGGTTTCATCACCCACCCAGATGCTAACAGCTTGGGAGCATCCAGCATCTGGTTAACCATGAAATCTGTCAAATCGTGAAGGAAATCACCCTCATACCCCAGAGGCCGCTGTGTGAGAATGATCCTATAGCCCACACCTGTGACATCCCTAACAAACATGGTCTCAAATGACTTGGAAGTTTCCCTGGGGCGCTGAGAATCACAAAGCAGATGTAACCCCCCCCCCCCCGTGATGTGCACCTCAGGCAATGCACCACAGAACACCCAGAAGGAATCGATGCTTCAAGCTCTGGGCCAGAGTCATCACACAGCTGGGTCCCTGTGACACAAACAAGACCAGCCGAGGAATCCAGGATGAAACCTATCACTGCTGTTTTATTCCTTAGTGATCTCACGTTGCAAAGAATGGCCCGAAAAGGAGGAGCAGAGTCGACTGGCCTGCTAACCTGTTGCCTGCTGAGAAGTAAGGCCGGAGATTCAAGATAAATGCAGAGATGAATGCAGAGAACTGAGCCAAGACAGCAGGAGCAGCATCAATGAGACAATGCTGACACCTACTGACACTAGGATAGAAAGCATTGGGTCTGTAATTAATGGGAAACAAGCAAGAGCCAGCGACCAACTATGTTATAATTACTGGTGACCCCATTTATCAAATGGATTTTGGTACCTTTCAAACGCCGTAATAACCCGAAATCGTGTTATTACATTGTTTCTTGAAACTTAATCTCACCATCACTGTCACTCATTTGTGGCGTGCCATGTTATTGGCCCTTACTGTCAGTGGGCGGGCCAAACAGCTCAAAAAACATGGCAGCTACTATGTCCCGCTAGCAACTACCAGATAACTCCTCCAAGGTGAGATACCCAGTGGCGGCTCTACACCAGGGCCCGCCAGGGCACGTGCCCTGGTAAAAAAATGCTGTGCCCCAGTTGGTGCCCCATGTGGTGCAGAGCTTTCCCCATAGCAACAATATATCAGTGCCCTGGCTGCCATCTGTTGTGCCCCAGCTGTGCCCTGGTAACCATTTGTGGCTAGAGCCGCTACTGGAAATACCCAGCTGCAGTAAACTATTGTTTTCTTTTGTAATTATCTGGTTAATCCTGCCTTTTTGAGGCAAACCATAAAAAAATGTATCCGGCTGATCCTGCCGTTGTCACGCTTCAGTCTGAGCTTCTGTTCGACCAAGCGCAATCTCAAAGGAGACCATTTCCTCATGGTCAGCAGCAGTAGCATTTTTTGTACTAAAAAAAAAAAAAAAACATCTTGCTGTTTCAGTGTGTGTGTGTGTGTCTGTGTGTGAGAGAGACAGAGTGTGTGTGTGTGTGTGTGTGTGTGTGTGTGTGTGTGTGTGTGTGTGTGTGTGTGTGTGTGTGTGTGTGTGAGACTGAGGAGCAGAAATGACACTGACTTTGTGAGGAAACAGTTCCCAGCACCAACTACTTGCACCAGCAATTATAAAAAATAAAGACTAGGCAGTGGTGTGTTCATGATTTTTTTTTTTTTTACACACCCTCGGTGGCTGATGAGCTCATAAACCTCTCGAACTTCGCTCTCGAGGTTTATGGCTTATCACTCACCTCAGGTGTGTAAAAAAACATCATAATACACCACTGCCTAGCCATTATTCTCTATGTCATAATGACTGTTGCACAGTGGAAGCAATGACAAGAACAGTGATGTCATGAATCGCAGGATGATGAACTCAGAGAACAGATGCCAAAACTTCAGAAGGAGCTTTGATAAGGCTGTGCCCGATGACCTGTGAGCAGAAAACCCCAAGCCTGCATGAGGGCAGAAACAGAGCAAATGATGAAAATGGTAAGGGCAAAAGATGGTGGCAGTACCCAGAGTAAAACACAAAACAGCCAAAACTGCAGCAGGAGTGTCAACGAGGCGCAGCCTGATGATGACCTGTGAGAAGGAAATTACAGGTCTGTATGAGTACCCAAGTCAGAGTCAGCAACCGACCTTGGTATCATAAAGACAGTTGGAGCATCAGGATCAGTGCTGATGAGGAAAACATCGATGGTCAAAGAAGGTAGAAGTCTCTGGAGGAAAACAGAGCCACAACCACAGCCAGAGCATTGATGAGGTGAAGATTGATAACAACCTGCAAGCAGGACTCTGTGGACCTGTACGATGACCTAAGCTAGAGCCTGCAACCAGTTTAAGCATCATAAAGATGGCTGAAGCAACATGAGTAGAGCAGCCGACAAGAACATTGATGGCAAAAGATGACAGCAATCTCTGGAGTGAAGCAGAGAACAGAGCCAAAGCTGCAGAAGGAGCATCAACAAGGCAAAGTCTAATGACGACCAGTAAGCAGGAGGCTGTGAGACCTTGATTAGGACACGAGCTAGTACCAGCAACTCACTCAGTCCTCAGGCTCTCATTCCTCTGGCTGTCATTCCTTATGAGGGTATGCTCTGGCCGCTTCATCAGACTCTGTTGCTGCCCCGACTGTCTTTATGACACCAAGGTCAAAGAAGAAAAAGAATACCAAAGGTGCGCAACTGAGGACAACAGCACAACCAGTGAAGAACAGCACTGCTCTGAGGTGGCATTCACCAGGAAGAGATTATAACAAGGTCCATTATACTGAAGCAGCATCTGGAAACAGGAGGAAGGTCATTACTGACTTCAACTCATCTCCCTGTGGGTGAAAAATAATGTCACTTTTAGACATTCTGTTACATGAATAAAAGAAAAAACCTCAGCCAGTGGCATTAAAGCAGAGACAAAAAGCGACAGCTTCTTCAACTGCTGTGGCGACAGCACAACATTTAATTGTAAAGAAAGTCTATAAGAAAAACCTTCAGCTATGGAGATCAACATAGGTGCTTCCACAGTCAGATGCGGAGTCAGTGTGAAAAAATAAAACTAAGAGGTATGGAGTCACCTGTGTTATATAGGCTCTGCCAATGTATGTCACTGTGGGTGGCCCCAGATATGCAACATTTTCTGAGTGGTCCTGACACTGAAGACTCACAGTTCAATATTTTCAGCTGCATGGAGGGAGATGCCTTTGAAGATCTGTCTCTCTATGTGCATGATCTTACCTTTAAAACAACCCCAGGCTTCATCCATGGTACAACTTTCAAAACCTACTTCCCAGTCCCATGCTGTTAAGCATTCCCTCATGCTATTCATATCCATGCGTTGCTAGTTATACCAAGCAGTCTTACCCTCCTCCATGTTTTTTGGTATATTTATTTTAAATTGCACCAAGCATTGTTCACTTGTTCCAAATAGCTCTCTCACTGATGGCTGAGAATATCATACAGAGGATGATGAACTAACTCCCAGGGCTTGAGTCACTGATAACTTAGCACGTCATGGAGGGGATGGTGGTCTATGACTGCCAGAACCTGGACCACTGATGGCTGGGTGCGTCATGAAGGGGATGGCAGACTAACTCTCAGTGCCAGGGTCAGCAACAGACTGGCTTGCAGTGGAGGGTATAGTGGACTGTAACTCCCCCAGGGCCAGGGTTTATTTTGTTAACCAAGTCCTCTAGAATACAAAGATTCCATTTTCAGTGAAGACCTGGGTTTCAAAAAGTACATGAATACATAGTGCAGAACACTGTAACATACATTATAAAAAGCACATGAAAAGATAGAAAAATGCAAAGTACAACTGATAAAGTCAGCATACAGGGTCAGTGATCGCTGGGCATGTAACACAGGGAGTGGTGGAATATGACTCACCAGGATGATCAGGCACATTGTGAACATGAAGTGACAGCCTTGGCTTCAAAGGGTCCAGGTCAGAAACAAGTGGGATACCAATGTGTTCACTCTGTCTATACGAATTCAACTCTCCCCTCCCCTCCCCCCAGCAAACCAGTCAAAGAGAGGTACCTATATCAGCATCAACTGTGGTGACAGTCATACCTCGGAAGGATGAAAGAAGTTGTGAGCCATAGGGTTGCCAAAGGTGGGTCGACGAGACTGCTGGGTTTCAACACAAAAAAGTGCAAAGTTAAGCACTGGGGTGTCAGGATCCATAAGTTTAGCTACAGAATGGGGGGAATACAGTTGGGCACTACAGAAGAGGAAAAGGATCTTGGGGTACTCGTAACTGGGCAAATCAACCATTCACAACAGTACAGGAAGGCAGCAGCTAAAGCTAACAAGATGCTGGGGTGTATTGCCAGGGGAATCACCTCAAGAAGGAGGGAGGTTATCCTGCCACTGTACAGGTTGCTGGTCAGACCGAACCTGGAATACTGCATGCAGTTCTGGTGTCCCTTCCTAAAAAAGGATATTAGGCTGCTAGAGGGAGTCCAACACAGAGTAACCAGGATGATGACAAGAATGGAGGATAAACCCTACGAGAAAAGACTGACAAAGCCCAATAGGTACTCCCTGGAGGACAGGAAGGATAGGGGGATATGATCGAGACCTTCAAATACATGAAGGGCATTAACAGGGTCAGCACAGAGGGGATGTTTAGACTAAAAGGAGGGAGGGCCACTAGGGGGAACAGTCAGAGACTGGAGGGGGGCGGCTTCAAGAAGTAGTCAAGAAGACACTACTTCACAGAGAGGGTGGTGGCAGGGTTGAACGCGCTTCCCAAAGAGGTGGTATCACTTAAATTGAACAGATTTAAGAGGGGATGGGATAGGATCATGGGGAGTGGAACTAGTGGAAGGGAAGGGGGGTAGCTATAGAGTAAACCTAGCTGCACACTCAAGCAGATTCGACAGTCCTCAGGGCCTGTATTTGCTGGCATTTTTCGTATGTTCGTAAAAAAACATGCTAGCCTAGTGATGTTGAACTGTTCAATAAAAGAGTTCTTATACACTTACTAGTACAATCCCATGTGTCTGACATTTGTGTAACCCCACTACAGATGGGGGTTCCCGAAAAGCCATCCTTGGGTGTGCCTAACTGCCCTCTGCCAGGCTGATGTCCTGTGTTTCTGCTGTTTAGAAAGAAATTGCCCGAGAGTGCCTCATCACCTCTGTGCCTGTCTCTTTAGAGGCTGCCTATTTTACAGAGTGTAACTGTTCTGGGTAGTGGCCGAGTGTGTCTAGGCTTGAGTCCCATCTGGGCTTCAGTGTTGTCACTCCGTTCTGCCATTGCTAATTGCGCAGAGGGAGCTTTATCGGAATCTGTAACTGTTTACTGTTTATCTGCTTTAATGGCAATAGTATTGTAGTTTGTTTAACCTGCCTTCTTTGCAGTGTGGACTTTGTGTGTTGCACCACCATTTTGGTTTAGGACTGCCAGTCAGCACCAACCTTTGGGGACTCTAAAATGGAGCCTGTCCCCAGGGGTCTTGTGGGAGCAATATTCTGTAGGAATTGTAGTTTTTGCATTTTGGCACCAAAACAGACCTGGAGGGAGAGCCCTTGCTTTGACAGACAGATGGATCAACCAATTGAACCTTGTGGATCGAAGAGAAATCCCCAAGCTGCCTGTAGCAGTGAGGCAGAAGTGAGTTGGAGCTGGAGGAGTGAGCAGCTTCCGCTCGAGGAGCTGCTGCCCTGCAGGGTAGTATGGGGACTTGGTGACAAGGCTGAGTCTGGCCTGCCTGCCTTCAGCTCTCCCGCATTGGAGAGATAAGAGAAACTTTATTTCAGACCACGTCTCAGAGCCATTTCGTTGTGCCCAATTAATGGGCCCGGCGAGCAGTCAGATCTGAGTTGGGAAGTGAAGGAGTAACAGCTTGAGATATTCGAGCAGCAATCCTGCGTGGGTTCGCGTGGGAGAACAGTGAAAGGGCTGAGTTTTGGCCTGCCTGCCTACTGTCCCTGAGAGGGAAATTGAAGTTTATTTTGACTGAGTCCAAACTGTGAGAGTGAGATAAGCCACCGAACTGTGACCAGGCTTTAATCTGAAGACCGAAGATTTGCTGAATGCGATCGGCCTGTCAGGATTTCTAGCCACCTTTGAACTCCCGGTTTGTGCAGAGACCCTGTAAGAGAGGATACTGTACTCAAGAAGATAGTATATGATTAGTTAGGTATGTACCTTGATAAGTAGAACCGTCAATGCCAGGAACAGCATGGCTTTCGGAAGGCACATAGTACTTCAATGGCATTGGTTGAGTTTACCGGTCATATCCATGAAGCACTTGACTGAGGGCTCTTGGTGGGGGCCACTTTCATCGACCTCACCAAGGCCTTTGACACAGTCAACCATGACTTGCTTCTCACACAGCTCTCTAACACTGGTACATCCTCAGTCTCTCTAGGCTGGTTCCAGAGTTACCTTTCTAACAGGACCCAGCAGGTCAAGATTTTTGATGTTCTATCCGACCATCGGCATGTCAACACAGGGGCGCCCCAAGGTTACATTTTGGGCCCCCTGCTGTTCAGCCTGTTTCTAAATGAACTCCCCAAAGTCTGCCAGAATAAGATCCTTCTATATGCAGATGATGCTGTTCTCTACGTGTCACTCTACTCCGGAAGAGCTGGAAAAAGGCATGCAAGATGACTTTACTGCTGTGTAAAAATGGTTCCTTCAGTCTAAGCTATTGAAACATAGAAACATAGAATTTGATGGCAGTTAAGGACCACTTGGCCCAGCCAGTCTGCCCATTTCCCTACCTAATGGATAAGCTGCAGATTCTAGTTAACCAGCAGCCTACTTCTTTCTACCCTCACCCCCTAGAATTGCCTTATGACTGTCCCATGTATGCTTGAATTCAACCACTGTTTTTGACTCCACAACCTCCTCCAGAAGGCCGTTCCATGCATCCACAACCCTCTCTGTGAAAAAATACTTCCTTACATTATCTCTGAGTTGCCCCCCGCATCTTCAAATTGTGGCCCCTTGTTCTTGCACATCTCTTTTTTTGAAAGATGCTACCCTCTTGGACTTTGTTGATTCCCTTGAGGTACTTGAAAGTGTCTGTCATGTCCCCCATCTCCCTCCTTTCCTCGAGGCTATACATATTAAGCTCCTTTAGTCTCTCATCATATGTCTTCCAGTGCAGATCCTGCACCATTTTAGTTGCCCTCCTCTGGACAGCTTCCATCCTGTTATGTCCTTGCAGAGATTGGGTCTAGAGGAACTGCACACAGTACTCCAGATGGGGTCTCACCAGTTGTCTGTACAGAGGGATAACAACTTCCTGTTTTCTACTGGTGATGCCTCTCCCTATGCATCCCAGTATCCCCCCAGCCCTCCTTACTGCCCTCTCACATTGCTTGCCCACCTTTAAGTCATCTGATATGACTACCCCCAGGTCCCTTTCCATTTTTCTTGTCGTTAGTATCTCACCCCCCATTGTGTACTCTTCCCCTGGGTTTTTGTTTCCCAGGTGCATTACCTTGCACTTCTTAGCATTGAATCTAAGCTGCCATACATTTGGCCATTCCTCTAACCTTGCCAAGTCCCTTCTCATCCTTTCCACCCCACCTTGTGCATCAACTCTGTTGCAGATCTTTGTGTCATCTGCAAAGAGACATACTTTTCCTTCCAGTCCCTCTGTAATGTCACTTACAAAAACATTGCTCAACTACACTAAGGCTAAAACAATTTTGTTTGCCTCCCATCAAAACAGTCATAAGTCCCATCACCTCAATATCTACAATAACAAGTTTGATACACTCAAAATGGTCACCACCTGTAAGTGCCTTGGTGTCGATCTTGACAGCTCTCTCTCCTACAGCCAGCACATAGACCATGTTGACAAGGCAGCGAGTGCCAGACTAGGTCAGCTCTACTGGCACAGACAGTGCCTCACCGAAAGTGCCATCAAGCTTGCAGTTAACAGCTCTGTGCTCTCTATCACAGATTATGGACTTGTAGTCTATGGAGCCGGTACTGATACAGCACTTAGCCTAATCAAGATCATCTTAAACAAAGCTGGCAGACTAGTCCTGGGTGTGGACCATTTAACTCACACTTGTGAACTATACTCAAGCACTGGTTGGTTAAACCTGAATAGCAGAATTCAGTACCAAGACTGTCTATTAGTGAAAAAATCCACCCTAGGTCTTGGTCCTCCTGGAGTGAAGCAACTAAGAACCTCCACTTCCTCCAGACTAAATAGGGGGTCGAGTAAAGCTGCTTCCATTATCACATTCTGCCGGACCTTACTAGGGCAACAGTCCTTCGAATATAAGGCCCTTGCTCACTAAATTCCCTTAATTCTGAGCTGATTGAGGAAACAAAACTATGCCCATTTAAGGTCAAGCTGTTGCAGTACCTGGCCACTCTTAGCAACTGCGACTGCGTCACCTGTGCATAATCCTACTGTTATTGATAGCTTATCAGTCCTGCATAACCCATCTCCCCCCCCCACTTCCTCCCCTGCCTGGTTGTGACTCCACAGCACTAACCCCCACATCCCCTCTTTATCCCCAGCCTTCCTGCTTCTCTTCACAAATATTAATCCCCTCTTTTCACCCCTTCCCCAGTTTCCCCCTCACCTCACCCCCACTTTAAAACCCTTTCCCTTATCCCTCTTCCCCACATCACCCAGCCCTTCCTATCACCTACTTACATAACCCTGGTAGATTCATATCCAATCCCACACCCCTCTGACTACTCAACCCCTTATTCTGTCACCCCTTTGTCTCTGCCCCACCCTTCCCCTGCTCTCATCTATTCTGTCCTCCCCTCCTTTGGTCACCACCACTTCTAAACCTCCATAACTCCACCTGCACGCTCAAAAGCTCAGCTACCACAATAAATTGCTTGTCCACCTTAGGTATGCTCTTAGTACTGTTGCAATAAAGTTGACCTGTCTTACCTGCTGTATTTTAACTGTACTTGCTTGAATCTGTATCTGTATGTACCATAATGTAATTGCCTGCTGTATATACCCGTTTTGTAATGTCTACGTACCTTGTCTATTGTCTTACGACGTGGAACCTTTGTAAATGAGCTTTTAGCTCAAAGGTGTTATCCGAGATTCCAATAAATTAATAAATAAGTGCGACCGGATAGCAGTCTGTCTGGTACAATAGAATTTCTTACATGTAAATGTGTTGTGTGCTGATAGTGGGTCACGATTTGGTTCCCCACTGTGTGTCTGAACTGTGCTCTGCTTGCTGGAGGCTGCATCCAGCTCCATGGACTGAATCCATATGCATCTCCATTCGGCCTGGGCCTTGCCACACTGGCCCAACCAAAATACCCGCTACACCGAGAAAGTCATCGACGAGAGACCTGCCTGGGGATAAGCCCCCTGCTCAACGCCTTGAACAGGAACGACGCCTTGGTGATTCATGTGGGCCCTGCTTCTCCTGTCATTCCAGCTCAACAACCTGCAGTCTCGATTTCATCCTGCCTGTGTCCTGTATTGGGTATCGTGAGTAAACATCAGGGTAGCTCCCTGCAACAACAGCTAAATCTAAAGTGCTGTCATCTGATTGCCTTGTTGTCTTTTCCTTCACGAACTGAGCCCTCCGACTCCAGATTACAAATAGTGTGTGTTGTGCATGTTGCTTTCTTCCATCACAGGGCTCCAACCAGCTGCGATGCCGGCCTGCCCCAGGCAACGTTCCTGGCTAGCCCACCTGTTTTCTACCTGGGTACCCAGAGTGTGTGACTGTGTAGGGACTCTGAAGTGCATGCATAACTGTCTGACTGATTTAGCCTTTAAGTCAATCAACCTGATTACGCCTCTCCCTTGTTCAAGTCCCCTGAATAAATCAGATCTCTTTTTTGCATTTAACCTGACTGTGGATCCAGTTTGTGCCAAGAGTACTGAACTGTTGCTATTTGTTGCGTATAACCTTGTTTTACAGGGGGTCCCCAGGGTTGAGTTAGAGGAACCAGCCCTGGTGGTAAGTGCAAACAGTGTGGGTAATTGCATGGTGAATAAGGGTCATTGTGAAAGTGATTATCGTATATTGTTCAGGCCACTAGAAGGGAAAGAGGGGGTTACAGTGTCACAGAGGGCTGTGCCCAGGTTAGCTTGACCACTAACAACCCTGCCCTCTGGGTGGAGGCACCCGTTTCAGTACCCAGTCACCTTAACCTGCAACTAGCCACGCAGGCAGGGGTAGTAGCCCTTGGGATTGCGTCACTTAGGGGTTACATTTGCACAGCTTTTGAAGCTGAGAGAAGTGCCAGTAAGAGTC
Source organism: Neoceratodus forsteri (assembly GCA_016271365.2). Classification (NCBI taxonomy): domain Eukaryota; kingdom Metazoa; phylum Chordata; order Ceratodontiformes; family Ceratodontidae; genus Neoceratodus; species Neoceratodus forsteri. Next base: position 1,115,166,971 of record CM028130.1, read on the forward strand.
TGGAAAAGTTAAGCACTTAATGTAAATGCCTCATTTGAGGAACACTAGCACCATCTAATGGCAACACATCTGCTGGCAGAAAACTTCTTCCTGGTTCCCTTTTATGCTACAGTATGACAGATTTCATCGCAGCTGAGAATAATCTGTTACCAGGGATACTCTCCATTTATTATTCAGAGCTGTTTCTCCTCTTGGGGTGGTCCACCCAGTCCTAAAGCTCTTGTCCTAAATATCTTCCATCCCTGACTGCAGCTACTTTTGTGAGACTGAGCCTGCAGTAGTTCACGCAATGCATGGCTGAGAGGACCTGTAACTATCATCTAGATGGTCCAGTGTCTTTTCTCTCTTGCCCTTTCACCCTCCCACATGCACATCAAACCTCTAAGAAGCAGCAGTCTCCTTGATGCACCCCAGGTGTTGCTGTGGTGGCAGAATCTGGCGCCAACTCTCCCTAGCCTTCACCTCCACACCATTCTTGGCACTTAGCAATAGTGTCAACCCTGGAATGGAGTCCCAGATCCCAACATCAGGCGCTGCTGCCACAAAACTGTACCAGCTGCCACACATTCTCTGTATTATATATTACAGTGACGTTTTTCTTTTTTTGGCCATAAAGCTGTTTATCTTCCAAACCAGACCAGGTGACTATTCAGCCATGTCCCCTGGCACCTCGACTGTTACTTTCCTCCCTCTGTGCTGGGGGGCTAGCTCCCCCACAGTCCCCCCCCCCATGGCGGGGCCAAAGAGGGGAGGGCCATTCCCCGCTCTGGAGCACTTACATCCAGAATGACCACCAGCTGGAGTGGAAGGGTGGGAGGGATCTATTCCATGCACTGTGTAGATACAACCCAGCTCAATGGCGAAATTACCTATTCACTGGTTCATTTGTTAAGAATTTATTTTACAATGTCGACATATTAACTGGTAAACCACCATCAATCAATATTTTGTGGTGAGAACCCACCACTTCATCAGGATATTAATATAGCTAAGAGTAAAATAAAGTAAAACACTCATATATGAAGATACGATACAATGTTATAAAATTAATCCCAATCTGGAGAACCATAACCAAACAAGAAATCAAATAGATCTGTTCTAAAATCACAACATATTACTGCTGTCATCGGCTATAAGCAATTTCACCACATTATGACCCCTTCACCACAAAATAAATTATATAAAAGTGTTTTAGACCTGATAATAACCTTAGACAAGGTGCTTTTAACTGAATTTCTTTCTTATACTCTCATTACCCCACAAGGCTGAAAATGGAAGGTATTTCCTAGTTCTCCTTTCCAAGTCAACAAAACAAGAAAACATAATAGTACTATTGAGTGACATACTAATAGATACCAAAATCAAACAGATGCTAAAGGAGAAGAACCTTCCTCTGATCTGTACACTGACAGCTGCCAAGTGTACTGTACGGAAAAAAAACTACCATCTTGAAGAAACAAAGAACAAACAGTAATTTATAGCAACACAGTAATTTAAGGTTGGAAGGAACTCTGGGTCCACCAGATCAGTGCCCCCCCACCCCACAAGCCCCACCGGGAGGCTGCCAGGGTAATGGGGGACGGAGCAGAGCATGGGGAGGTCTGGTGGGACACAGATGGGTGATGGGTGGGATGGCACTAGCACCCTGATGGGGCTTTGGAAGGGCCACTGCTGTGCCAGTGTGTTCGGGGGCACATGCATGCTGCACGCTATGGGAAGACCACTGCAGGCACCACACCACAAAGGGAGGGGGTCCAGAGTTATGTATTGTGTTAGTATTTGTTTAGCTGGTTGGTGCACAAGACAACTACGATGACAATGTACATACACTGATATCGTGGGGGCATGGGAGACCGTGGGTGGGCAGCGGCACATTTCCTCCTGCCAATGGAGGACTCTGGGTTGGCACACAGATTATTAGACCAGCCCTGGCTGATCTAACTGTCCAAAATGGTGTGCCCTCCAGGAGAGTCTCATGAATCCAAGTGTTGGGGATATGGCAGCTTGCATCTGCTGCAAGTTCCCTAGCGCACCCACCAGCTTGGTGCAGACCTGGCACAAGGCCAGTGTGGAGCACAGGGTCCTGATATGGCACAGGGAGCCTTACCGAATCTTGAACTCCGCTCAAGTTTTGACACAAGGTGCCCTTTATGTCACCTGTGTGTGATGCAGTCACCTTGTGCCAGCTTCAGAGTTTCGAGAACTGAGTCCATTGACTTTAGTTCCAGTTTCTGACTCAAAATCCACCTTGTTTCTGTTTTGTGTATATCAGTTTCAGTGGTGGAAGGGAGATTGTCAAAATAATACCTTGGTCTCAATTTTCTGAAAAAGCAGTTAAGGCCAAGTTTGATTTATTTTCTCATGTGGGCAAAATGATAAGCCCTTACTCAAAACACTTATTTTCTCTTCTGTTAATTCTCTATGTGAGAGATTAAATATTAAGTTTTGGCCTGTAATCTGATTGTTACAGTGGTTTGCTGTTACTCTTTTGATTTGCTTTTCTTTTTATGTTTGCTTGTGCACATGCACGCAGTGCATGAGCAAGAAACATCTTGCAACAGTACCACATTTCAGAGGTGTGTCAGTGTTGTGGCCAATGCAGAGGGCTCTTTACTGGGCATGTCCCTCAGCCACCAATCAAGGGGGAAGCTGCCAATGACAGCAGCTTCAAAGAGATCCAAGGAGTTGAAATGAATCTGTTGCTGCAATCACAAACAGTTTTGTCACTGCAGCGGCACCTCTCCCTCACTCCCTCGCAACCATGTCGGCTCCTGCTGCCCAGCACTCTGTCCCTGGCCCTTTCTCCACTGCCTTGTTCGTTCTGTGTACCTTTCCTGGGGAAACAAATAATGAGCTATGGCTCCTGCCACTTGCCACACACTCTCTAAGGAAAGCCAACATCAGAGTGCCCAATCCCTGTGTCGGCATGCATCCCCCCCTTCCTCCATTAATGTGGCACACTGGGAGCCCACCCCAGTGTGCCAAAATGTTCCCGACACCAGGATACCCACTACCAGTGTCGGATACTCCCCCCAAAACCCATCTGTAATCTGCAGACATCGGGGTGCCCAATCCTCGTGTCTGCATACCCTCCTCACCACCACCACTAGTACGACACACTGGGAGCCCACCCCAATGTGAAGAAATGTTTTTTTTTTTAAACCTGCAAAAGAAAGAAAACCATCCCCAGCCGGGGTATTTTGTATTTGTTTACCTGTAAAAAAAGAAAACAGTTCACCATCGTCTCCCCAGTCCCCCCCCCCTTCCGCTGAGCACCCACCTCTCCGCTCCCCCCCTCATCCATACTTACCCTCCAAGGTTGGAAGCAGCAATCTTCTCTGGACCAGGACATGTCTGCACTCTTCAAAGCCAAATTGCGAACTGAGGAATCGGATAAGCACTGTATAATGGGAATCAATGGGGGGTTTCAACTTAGGTTGATATCTCAGCCATTTTTAGGAATTGTGGCCCCAAATTTTCAACATGGGGTTTTTGGGACCCCACCTCATGAACATGTCACTGTCATTTCATTACTCAGTCCCGAAAGTTGATTTCATGGTCACTGCACAGAATCACCTTTCGGAACCAATTAACGAAACGACAGCGCCACTGTTCATGAGGTGGGGTCCCAAAAATAAACGTTGCAAATCTGGTGAAAAAATTCCAAGAAATGACTGTGGTATGAGTGTGAGTTGCGCAGTTTATACACACGCTCGTAACTTCACCAATTTTTTATATTTTCACTCCAGAGTTTCAACATTGCCATTTTTTCACAGCTGCTTATGAACAGTACAGATGTAATTTTTCACATCCTGCCCAAAACATGTCACACCTGTGGCAGAGAATGGAACGGTCACTGTGGGAAATCGACTTTCAGGACAGAGTAACAAAATCACAGTGCCACTGTTCATGAGGGAAGGTCCAAAAATGCTCATATTGGAAATTTGGTGAAAAATTCCAAAAAATGATTACGTTACGCAGTTTCTATGCATGCTCGTAACTTTACCAGTTTTTCATATTTTTACTCCAGATTTTCAACATTGGCATTTTTTCACACCTCCTCATGAACAGTACAGCTGTCATTTTTCACATACAGCCTGAATTGTGTTTTCCCACCCGTGGCGCAGAATGGTGTAGTCGCTTTGCAAAATCACCTTTCAGGACTGAGAAATGAAATGATAGTGCCATTGTTCATGATGTGGGGTCCCAAAAATCCCATGTTGAAATCAGGAGCGAAAATACCAAACAAACGCCCAGGGCATTAGGGTTTCCAACTGTAATGCCTCACCCTGTAGAGACTAACAGGCATCGGGGGTGTGACTGGGGGGAGTCAGCTGTAATGCTCACGCCTTTCCACCCCCACCCTGCAGCCAGTAACAGGCATTGATGTGTGCCTTGGGGTCTTTGGCCCTAATGTTCACCCCATTCTTTTATACTGCACCCATCTCAGCTTATTTCCTTATGGAATGGGGTGAGCATAAGGACTGAAGACCCCAAGGCACACCGTGACACCTGTTGGTGCCTGCAGGGTGGAGTGAGGTGGAATGGTATGAGTGTTATGGCTGATGACACAAAGGAACACCTCTCCCCTGCCTGTCAGTCTCTACAGGGTGGCGTGGGGGCTGGCATTAGTTCAATATTTCACTGCCATTCGTATTGTGCATTTCTCCAACTCCTGCGCTACCAGTGCCAATGCCAGCAAGCAAACATTCGGCATTGACAAATGCTTGTTTCTCTCCTTGCTGATCTATACCTCCTTCTGCTGTCCCTTGTCCTGAGCTTCTTTCCTCTAGCTCTTCTGTTTCTCTCTGATGGTATTCCTTTGTGTACTGATACCTTTGTCTGTTCCTGTGACCATAAGATCTCCTCCCGCTGTATGCACCTCTCTCTGAAAAGGTGCTCTTGTTCTCGTTGTCCCTGTCTGGTTTCTCACAACCTGGACTATACAGCGTAGAGTCAGAATCCAAGTTATATGTATAATTTGTGGGTTATGTTTGTTTTTTGTTCTTAAACCAGCAGTGTAATTTATTGTCCTTGTAATCATTAAGGTCCCATTTGAATTTATGAATGCTGGTAGTCATTTCATTTTCAAATTATTGTTTACTTTGCTTAGGAAATGTTCATATTCTGCTAATGAAAATTTTTTTTTCTTTTTTTTTTTTATATAGGTGTTTTTTTCTGCCGTGAACCCTGGCAGGGAGGTGTGGTCCTCCTCATGGGGGAACTCATTTCTCTGGTCCCATGTGTCGCCGCTCTTGCCAACTCTGGAAATTCCCCAAGGATTGTCCCCCATGGCAGGGCCAGGGAGGAGGGCACTGTTCCCCCCACCCACCCACTGAGACCCAATCCAGACACCAGGGTTGGCCCTCAGGGACACGGGGCCATCAAGGAATCCTGCCAGGCTCCTTTTCAGTTTTCCTCCCCACCGATGTAGTGACATTGGTACGTACCTCCCTGCCCGTACTGCCCTCCAGCTGCCACCAGAGAGCAATCAATATGTGGGACGACAGGTCTCCCTACCCCCGAGAGAAGAGAACAGTCCTCTGGATGCTCGATCCTTTCTCCCACCCTGCCAACCCCAGGCTGCCCAGGCTCATTCCCGAATCCGGGTCGCCAATGCGGTGCGAGGTGTAATGACCAGTGCCTCAACCTCCAGCGCCACCTGTCTGGCTATGAAAATTTGTTTTTAACCTCTTTTTGTATGTTTTCTATTTCTAGCTCAAGTTTTAGTAATTCATTTGGTATTGCTTCCACAGTGTTCAAAATAAAGTCCCTGGAGCACCCGTTATGTGCCCTATCCCACTTTCTGTCTAGATTATAGTTACTAAAACCTTCATATGGTTCAACGTTTATACGTTGTTGCACTCTCAAGGTTTATCTAAGTTGTAATGGCAGCCTCTCAAAGCGATAATAGCGTGGTTGTTCATTGATGCCCATACATTATCCTCTATGTTTTGGGGTACTAAAACCCCTTCTTCAGGAAGTCTGGTATTGCTCTAAAAAAATACAAAACTTTTTTACACTATTTAACCCCAATAAGGTCAGCATTAATTTGGTAAAACTGTGCATATATTATGGAGTGAAATAATGAAGACAGGCTGCAATTAAATTAACTTTCCAACAGTTTTAGCACCTTTAAACATGCCTCTTATTCACTGCTTGCAATATAATTCCTGTGAAAGCAAATATATCTCACCCATAGGCTGCTCAATTTCTTCATCAATCTTCTGTATGGCAGTGTCAAAGGCCTTGCTAAAAATCCAGATAGACCACGACCATTGCCCTCCCTTAATCTATTTCCTTGGTCACCCTGTCAAAGAACTCAATCAGATTAATCTGGCATGACCCCCCCTCTCCGCCATCACCGTGAATCCATGCTCCCTTTGGTCTTGCAGCTCATTACCAACCATTCCTTTAGCAGTGTTTTCATTAATTTCTCCACCACTGAGGTGAGGTTCACTGGCCTATAGTTACTAGCCTCTTCTCTGCTGCCACCACACCTGCTCGCCTCCGGTCCTCTGGAACCACACCTGATGCCACTCAGCTGTTCAGTAAAGCCGTCAGCGGGGCATCCAGCATCTCCCCAAAGTTATTTTAGAACCCATGGGTGTATCTGCCTATTCTCATAGCCTTGTTCACTTTCAGAGCTGCAGGTCCCTTTAGGACTCTTTCCTCTGAAAATAGACTTGACTTAACTCCCTTCCCCCTTTGTTCCTGCTGTTCACCGGTGGTCTGTCTCACCCTCCCTCCCTCCACTATGTAGACGTGCCTGTTCAGAATGTCTGGTTTTTTTTTTTTACTATCCTCTTTATCCTCCTACTACTGCCACAGATCCCTCTCAGAGCTCCCCTCATAGATCCCACTTAGCAGCCCCAAGGAGTCTACCCCTAGAGTACTAACGCTTCCCACGTACCTACAAGGCCTCGGATTACCCTCTGGGCAGGGCGGCGGAGATCCCCCTAATCTCCCTGAGCACTGTTTGGGAACGTGCAGAGCGGAGTCTGCTTTTTGGTTGCTGTCCTGGAACCAACACGGAGGCTCGTCACCTAGATCAGGTCAGGGGATTTTCTGCGTTCTGTTCCTCCCCTGCTGGTGTCCACACTCGGAGAGGGCCAATGAGACGGTGGCACGCAGAGACGCGCCACCGCTCAAGGCCCTCGGCAGACGCCGACCCCTCCCCTTTCGGCAGCTTCCCCGACTGCACTACCACTACTAGGTGCTCCAGGAGGTGGCAGTATCGCGGCAGGACCAGCTGAGAATCCTCCCCAGAGAGAGCAGCCGTCCGGTGCTCAATCTCTCTCTCTCCCCCCCCAGCCGACCCCCGACGACAAGGGTCTGTCACCGAACCCGGGTCGCCAGCATGGAGCGAGGTGTGGCATCCAGCACCTCAACCCTCAGCACCACCGGGCCGGCTAGTGTGTCTGCTTTTCTTGATCTTCTTCTGTGCGGTCTCCCCCTGCCTCCCTCCTTGTCCTTGCTATCCCTCTCCTTGCTTTCCTCTTCTCACTTATGTACCTGAAGGTCTTATACCCTTTAACTACCCCTTTGGTTATTCTTTCCACCCTCTGTGCCATTGCTCCCTTCACTTTCTTTCCTGCTTCCCTCTGTTTTACTTGGTATTCTTACCCATCTTCTTCCCTCTGTTTCCTTATACCTCCTGAATGCCACCCTTTTGTCCCTCATCACCCTGGCCACTTCCCTAGAGTATCATACCAATCTCTTTCTCCTACTTTTACTCACTTCCTCTACACAGAGATTGGTTTTCTTAATTATGCCCCCCTTCCCTCCACAGTGCCTCTACCCCTCCCTGACTATCTCCCTCCCCACAAGGCAGTTTCTGAGGCAAGCTCCTATTTCGTTGAAATCCATCCTCCTAAAGTCCAGGACCCTCACCCTTGTGTGGTTTGTCTCTATTCCCATCTTAATGTTAAACCATGCTGTACGGTGGTCACTGGTACCTATAGGATTGCCCACTTTGACATCTGCAATGTCATCCCTGTTTGTAAGCACCACGTCTAGCAGCAGGTTTCTTGACTAGCTACTTCAGAAAAGCTCCTTATAATAAGTAAAGAATGACCTGGCTCCTAGCCAAAGCTGCAGTTGAAAGGTTCCGATCCACACCTGGAAGACTGGGGTCACCAACTAGAAACACCTCCCCCCTTCCTGGCCATCCTATTGGTTGATTTCCCCAAGTGCATTATCCAACTCCTCTCCCTGTGCTGGAGGTCTGTATACCACCCCCTGAACAGACAGCAGCCCCAGTACCTGTCTTCAGGATGATCCAAAGAACCTCCAGCCCTTCTTTTTCTTATAGGTCCCCTTGTACTTCTGTGGCCTTGATTCCCTCCCTCACGTATAAAACAACCGCTCCCCTCCTCTTTTCACTGTCTCTCCTGAGCACAGAGTAGCCCAGTATGGCCATGTCAAAGTCGTGACTGTCAGTGTACCGACAACTCCATTATGGCCTCCAAATCCAGGCTAGCCTCCACCATGATGGCCTCCAGGTCTGAAATTTTATTTTTCAGACTCCTTGCATTGGCATACATGGCTCTCCGTACCTTACTCCCTCCCTGCCTGCTTCCCCACTCCTGCCTGTGCTGTTCCCAAAAATAACTGCGGTCCCCCTCCTGGAAAGATGCAGGTCATCTCTCCCACAGAGGCCCATGTCTTTCCAGGTTGTCCCCCTGTCCCCAAGGTAGCTGAAGCCCTTCTTCATACACCATGTCTTCAATCATTAAAAATAATGGTGCAGTGTCCTATCTTCTCCCGAGCTGTATATAGGTAGAACTTCGGCAAAAGCCACTGTACAAACTGTACTGGGCAAAGAGACGTGCAAGAACAAGGGGACACAATTTAAAGATTGGGGGGGGTTCCGGGGCAATGTGAGGAAGTATTTTTTCACAGAGAGGGTAGTGGATGCAAGGAACAGCCTTCCTGAGGAGGTTGTGGGGTCTAAAACTGTGGGAGAATTCAAGAATGCATGGGACAGACATAAGGCAATTCTTGTGGGAGGCAGGAAGAAATAGGCTGTTATTTAACTAGGATCTGCAGCCTATCCTGTAGGTAGGGAAATGGGCAGACTAGGTGGGCCAAGCGGTCCTTATCTGCCATCAAAGTCTATGTTTCTATGTACATGCATCCTGCTTGAGGCTCCTCCTCAGCTCCCTGAAATTTCCCTGCACTACTCCTGCCCTGTCCCTTGCCAGGTCATTTGTCCCCAGGTTGACAATGACATCTAGTTCCCCTCCCATCTCTTGCTACCCTAGTGATCCTCTGGATCCGCTCTCCAACCCTCCAAGCCAAAGCACCTCTCAAGCACTTCACCTCTCTCTTCCTTTCTCCCCTGCTCCCAAATCTATCCTCCTAACAATAGAATCCCCTTCTGAGGACCCCACCTCCCCCCTTTCCACTGCTACAGGTGCCTCATACTGGCTGCTCCATCCTGCCAGTAAACCAAGGAATTCTACAGGGGCACAGGCTGAGGAGTATGTCCCTTTCCCACCTTCCCCACCCTCCTGGAGGCCACCAAAGTTCAACTGCTCTGCCTACACATCCTCTGAGGGAGCAGTTGCAGACTTGGTGGCTCCTGGGTAGGGCAAAAGGTTATTTGCACCCTTGCCAGCTCGGCCTGGCATCCACCAACCTCTGCACTCAAACCAGAGAAGTACAAACAGGGCAGCATCTCAGTCTTCAGGTGTCCAGAAAGACTGTTACTCCACACCCATTACACTGCACCACTCCCATGCTCCTTCCTTCCTTTACCTTAGTCCCTGCTGAAACTTCCCTATACCTTACTGCCTCTTTTTTATGCCCACTGAATTCCTACCTCTCCCTCTGCTTGTCTGAAATGTATCTGGTACCCGACCCTAGATAGGGTGTCTCTTGTTTTCCCTTTTTAATCCATCTACCTGTGCCTAACTTGCTCTGGGTGTCTATTACTCCTTACCCACTTGCCCAAACTTGTCACCCTACCCTAGATAGGGTGTCTCCTAGTTTCTCTTTTAAATTCTCATACCTGTACCTACATTATGCTGGTTCCTACTATTTCTTATCCACTCGATGTTTACCCACTACCTGTAGCTACCTACCATGAAGCAGACTGCTTCAGTATGCCAGAATACAGTATTGTGTTACCTCATATCTTGGCTTGCTGTTCCTCTGGCTGAGTCTTCTGTGGATGCCTGCAGACGCTTAAGGCAGATGCTCCAATCCTGCACTGTTTCAGGCGATGGGACTCAAGCATGATGGGATATGCTGGGTAAGGGAGTCTTTTACAGTGCTCTTGTTAAAAAGCACTAAGCCTCTGGCAGCTCCCCCCCCCCCACACACACACAAATCATGCACCTGATTTACAAGGCTTTCTTAATCTACTCACCCCCAAGATTAATTTCCTGAGCTAGGTTCCCCATATTACCCATTACAAATATAAAGACAAGTCTCAAAGTGCTCAACACACTGACTAAAAATCTCTTTCCTCCACCTACCCACTTACACTGCTACTTTAAGTATGTGGGCAAAAAAGGGCTGCACCATAAACCACCTGACTCAGCTTATGGGGCCATATAGTAAACCAGCTTACTTAGGCATGACGTGGACTATAGTACTTAAAATGGTTTAAGGAGCATAAACCTTTTTAAGTCACTGTAGCGCGGTACACATGCGCACTACTAGTCTGATTTAGCATGGTTTCAAAAACCCTGATCAGACCTAGAATTGAACACAGTTTTTGAAACAGTTTAATAGTTAATTTAGATCACCTTGGTAGTGCGGATGCCAACTGCTTCTCTCACCCACTGCTGCAGTCGTCCCAATGCCCACAATCCACTGTAGAAATATACTATGAGCATAGTTACCAGTACAGTAATTGCAGTAGTATGGAGAGATGGAAGTGTGTTTTTTTTTTTTTTAACTTCCTCCTGGTCTCGGCCCAGAGGAATCCTTTCCTCTGGACTTTTCGGCTGAGCCCCAACGTACTGTGGACCACGCATCATTCTGCACAATACCGGAAGATTTTTTTGCCTTTGGTTTTCGTCCCGGTTTGTCCCCACTCCCTGAGGACACCGATGCAGAGGACTTACATCCAGATGGACGGCGTGATTGTGCATGCCACCGTCAAGCGTCCACAGTGCCCTCCCCACCCAGACTCCCTGTAAGGAACCCTTGTGCCTTTACTGCCTGTGCTTCCACAGGCGTCAATGCTTGTGGGCATTGCTGCCCTGTAACCTGCCCTCCCGGAACACAGCATCCATTGGGATGCTCAATCCTGCCTCCCCCGGCCGACCCCCGGTGACCCGAGTCCATTCCCAAACCTGGGTCGCCGGCGTAGCATGAGGTGTGACATCCACTGCCTCAACCCTCAGAGCCACAGGGCCGGCTGGAAATCATTTTAAAACCATTTTTAAACCTGGTATAGGAGGTGTGGATGCTACAGCACAGTAAGCTTTAAACCATTTAATGCTACTGTGTTGTAGTCTGTACAAGACCTTAGCGCACAGGGCCTCTCAGTAAACCAGTGGATTCATCTTACAGGGCCTCACATGGCAAGCTTGCTGATCCAGCATACAGGACCACAACCTAAACCAGCTAATGCAGCTCACAGGTCCTCAGCGTAAACTGCTGACTCGGCTTACAAGGCCTCATTGTAAACCAGATGACTCATCTTACTGGGCTTTTCTGCAAACCAGCCAACAGCTTAGAGCTTCACTAAGAACTGACTCGCCTTCCAGAACCTTGCTGTAAATCCTCCAGAACCCTGCTGTAAACTGCAGATAGTTTACAAAAACATCAATGTAAAGTAGCAGACTTAGCTTAGAGAGAGCCACAATGTACTGCAAGAAGTTTGAGTCAGTTTACTTGAGCTACCCGATACAAAGAATTATATAAAAAAGATAAACAGCTGCCGTACAGAAGTCAGTTAATATATTTATTGGATCAATCATTGCATATTATACAAACATAACCAAACAGAAAGAAAACAAATCATTCAAGAAAAGCCTTTAAAATCATTCAGTCTTTGACGATATTTATAAAACACTCCGAAACAAAAGATCTTTTTCCATCTTTAAATATGAAAAGGTTACGAAATGGAAAAGAAATGAGGAGTGAGGGTGTCAACTGGCCAGTGTGGGTCCTGAAACTGCAGCTACTCTGTCTAGGAAACTGTTTGCCTCAGGTATGCAGCAGTATTACTACTGTCTCCTTTTAGGTGAATGAGCTCTTACAGGTTTCACCTGATGTTTGAAATTTAGGTGACCCCCACAGAACCGTATAGTCATTCTGTAGAAACAAGTGCTAATCCATAACTTTGTGTAGCATGCCCCCTAACTCAGTAGCAGCAGGAGGTAGTGTTCAGCAGTGCTGCCCAGGGAGCCAAGTTTATTTAGAGGGTACAGAGGCTTTTGTTGTTCAGCCACCCAGTTAGCATAAGAATAAGCCAACAAGTTACTATCTCCTTTCCAAAGCACCCTTTACAGGATTTGACTTCTGCCCAGCGTGAGACAAACCAGTCAAGTGGTCAACAGCCATTAAAAATGTTTATTCTTTTTTTTTTTGTAACCAGGTAAAGCCAACTAGGCACGATTGCCTTTTTTCAGGGGTGACCCGGGAGCACTGGGGTGGTTAAGTGACTTGCTCAGAGTCACACAGTATGCAAGGGGAAGTGTTATGGGAATCAAACCCAGGTCTGCTGGACCTACCAAGCTCATTCACAGCTCATTACTCTAACCTCTAGGCTATACCGTTAGCCCAAATATTGGTTTGGCTACCAGAATTTGAAAGTTAGTAGCAAACTATCCATGAGCCCACAAAGAGATTTTTTCCTCCACAGGAGTAATGCTGTCTAAAATCTTAAAAATAGCTGACCTGCTGGCACAGGGGCATGGTGCCAACCTGAGGCGCCAATGACCTGGGGTCGAGAACGGATCCGGGTTGCCGGAGGGCTGGCCTGAAGGGAAGGATCAAATGTCCTGCAATTGCTCACTTTCTCCGGGGGGGGGCGGGTAGTGTGTCCGGTGCGCTATGGACACCTGGCGGAGACCAGGTGTACCGCAGCACTGACGCCAGCACGTCAGGGGATGGGGCAGATGCTGGTCGTCATTGTATGTCCCCGCCCATATAGGGGAGAAAACTCGCAGCTGGCCGCCTCTCTGAAGCCTGCCTCCAGCTTCAATTAGCCTCCAGGCCGGCTCTTCCCGGATAGTTACCAGGACTGTGGCACTAAAAGGGGCCTGGTGCCAAGACCCCACCCCCTGGGGGGGGTAAGCCAGGGGTGCCGGAAGAGCCAGGCAAAAATTGGAGGTGGAAGTGTGGGGGTCTCTAACCGGGGTGATGACTGGCGGCCAGAAGCGACAAAAACTGAAAAATATAAAAAAATAAATAAATAATGGACATTAACCAATTTGGTCTGGCTAATAGATTTGGAAAGCTAGCGGACACCTGATCACCAATTCACAAACTAATTTGTCCCACCCTGCTTCTACCTAACCTTCTGACATTCGAGAATCATACTTTATTCTCATTTTCCCCTGATGGTTCCTTGCCACACACTACTAGTGGCAGGGGCGCACCCTGCCAGTGGCAGGGAAAGCAGGAGAGTGGCAGCCTTCACAGCCAGCTTCACTCCGAGGATGTTCGGCAGGGGCTGCAGGAATGTCCCTCTCCTTGGCAGCAGAACTTCTCACCTCCACAATGTGCCCTACCCCCAGTCAGCCAGTGTGTGGGATTCTGGGACTTAAGCATGAATCTCGCTCTCTCAAGTGGCAGTCTGATGTGCTGCCACTGCACCACAGGTGAAGAGACTGTGGAACCACTTGGCATGCTGGTTACCTGGGTTTGGAATGCCATTATGGGGCTAGCAGGAGGAGGGGTAGCATCCCATGACACACACACACTGTCTCTGGGGAGGTGGGATCATCCATCTCCCTACCTGATCGCCCTGCTGGTGACCCAGGATGGCAGGAATAGGCCAGCAGTGGGGGGGGGGTGTAGGGAGATAACCACATCCTGCAGAGCAGCATAGACCCTTCCTGAGCCCTCTGACGGAGGGAAGAAAATGTGGGGCAGGGAGAAAGAGACTGGTACAGTCATGTCTCCCCAACATGTTTATACCAGGATAGAGGATGTGGCATCTCTGATTTCCTGTCCATTTGGATTTGGGCTCTCAACCCAGATGAGGAAGGTTAATGTTGTCTGGGCACCATGGGGAGGGTGACAGCTATGGCAGCACATGGGACAGGAGTTGTAGGAGACAGCTCCAGGACAGCATCCTCTAAAGGGCAAATTGGTCAGTCAACTAAAGGCAGCCAGTCAGTAGAGTAGTAAATAAAATAAAGAGGATTGCTGTGGCACTATAGTTAAACAGAGGAGGGAACTCCCTGTCTACTGCCACATTCAGAGCCGAACAGTGGGATTCTGGCACCCTATAGGGACCGAGAATCTCTAGGCACTATAAAGCTACTGTATGTAGCTGGGATAACGCCATCCCCTACTGGTTTATGGAAGCAGCAGCAGCAGAAGAATCCCAGCCATCCAGCTTCTTACTCCCAGAGAACATGCAAGTTGATTACAGTTCATAGTTCCGTGCACAAAAACATTAACTTATATCATGTTGACCTCAGTGACACATGCTGGCAGTTTGCAACACAGTACACTGCTCACAGAAAACCTAAAGTAAGCAACAAAAGGACACACAGATGTTCCACAAAAGGAGGAGAGACATCTGATATTTTTTTCTTTATAAAACAGTGTGCAAAACACACAACAAAAGAGGAAGGGGAAGTAGTATTAGTGTAAAACTGAGGTATGATCATAGGAGGTCAACCTTGAAAATAGCAGAGAAGAGAATACGCAGCTCTTTAACCAAGGCTAGCACAATTATCCTGTTAAAAATCTGACAGGTTACAGTTTTACCCAGAAACCCTTTATCTCTGTTCTTTAGGGGGAGGGAGCAATGCAGTAGAGTCAGTTAGCTTTTCTCAGAAATGTTCTTCAGTTATTTTGGAACTGTAGATTTTGCCATTTCTGATGGTTGGCAATGCTGTTTAGAAATAAGAACAGAACTGCCACATGAATAACCAACAATCTGCACATAGACTGAAAGCTGCCTTCCGTGGATGGCATTTTATTTTCGGTCTGTCCCCTTTGTTCTATTAGAAGGCAGCTAGATAACTGGCCCAGGAGCATGACTGAATTGTGATGAGGCCTGGAGACCACAACCAGGCTGGTGGCGGCACACCTGGACTCGGGGCATACACTGTCCTCTGCAACAGTTGTCCATCATGGAGGAAACTGAGGTATCAGTGTCACCCATATCTGTGTTCCAGGCCCATATTTGTGATATAAGGTCATCCACTGTACAGTTCAGCCTAATCTAGAGGGAAGTGAGAGGGACTTAAAATGGGGGAAAAGTCCCCGAGGTCATGAATGCCAGCTCTGGGCACAGCTCCCAACCCAGTGCTTTGGTGCTCAAAAGTTCATCATGAACCCGGAAGGTCACCCACAGTACTCAGGAGGTGAAAACAGTGGAAGTGGGGTGGGGGGCAAAGAGCAGAAAGAAGACAGACTGAGGCAGAAGCCTAAATAATGAAAAGGTAGACACTTAAAACTGCAAACCAGAATCAGAATTTTATGAAAGTGCAGAGCTCTGCTCCGTCCCCACACTTTTCGTTTGGTTTTGGTTTGGTTTGAAGAGAGGCATGTCATATGATAGATCACAATTTTCTGTAAAAGTTGTGGCCTATAAAATATTTTAAGATATGGGGACTTTGGATTTTTTTAATCACTTTCTGTAACTGTATATTGCGTATGTTAGCCTAAAGCTAAAAAAAACTTTTTTTTCATGTTACACTCACTTGGTAGCTTGCAGACCTATAGCAGATCACTACATCATCTTTGCATACTACTCCCACCTAGTTACTCTTAGTTAAGGCAAAACCCCTTTGCAAGCTGTAACTGTTAATTTGGATGAAGAAAGGCAAAAGTGAGGGCAGGAACGGCTCCTCAGTAATTCCATGAGAGCTGGCTTCATTTTCTTTGCCTTGATTCCCATGGTAGCATTATTTTGCTGTCCATTCCTGCTCAAATGGAAGAATAGCTATTTACAAGAGTGTCAGAGAAGCACTCAGAATGAAAGCGTACAGTTTTCCAGACAAGTGTTAGCGTGCTTTCTTTCTTTACGGGTGTATGATGCTCTTCATTTTAAAAGTTTCTTTAGAGAAATGGCCTATAATTATAACCCCAACAACCCAGGGAAGAGACTTATCAAAATAATCATCATGGTATAGTGCTTATGTTTTCTTCTTGAGTTCTTCGAATCTCCTGGAAAGGTCATCGAAGTCGATGTCTTCGGAGGTGCCACTATTGGAGTTTGGCCCAATGGAGGTGCTGGGAAGTGTGTTAGGTACTGATGGCAGCTCGGGTAGGGTGAAGTTGTCATAGTTGCTATCAAAAGATGGATTAGATGCTGCTGGTTTTCCTGACGGCACAGCAGGACCAGAGGGACCTGTCGAGAAGAAAACCAAAGTTGATGGTTAGCAAACTCCAAAGATTTGTACATACAGTTCAGAAAAGTCAACACAGAGTGACTTGTAAAAGTTGGAATGGGTCAAAGAGGGACCACCTACAGCAAAAACCAAGCAATCACAATTTGCATCAGCAGAATGTAATTATGCAAAGGTCATGAAGAAACTGAATTCAAAGCCATTCCAGAATATGGGGGGGGGGGGGGCTACACAGTAAAAATGAGGTAAGGAGGAAGACAGGGCAGATAATTGCTTTTATTTCTTCAAAAATATAGGTTGGTAAACAACAGAGGCTATGGCGCAACTGTGTTACAAGGTCTGCTCTGGGAACAAGGGGCTGTCTATTCTACAGGCTGTTCAGTGCATAAGCTGCCAAACTAGCTGCTGCAAGGTCTGAAATCCGACTTCTGAAGGGCAGGTGTGTGCATATAAAGGACTGGCCGCTTACTCCACTCCTACGGCGATCACATATGAGCCATAACGGGTGGGGGGGGGGTCAGGCAGGTAGTGGTGAGTGAGGAAGAAGAAACCCTAGGTTATGATCAGTAACCGCTTCAAGCCTCTCACTGAAGTGGTACAGACCAAACCACCATATGAAACTTTGACAGGTGACCCATATGAAGGGTTGAAGGTGTCAAAACAGGATGAGCTAGGAGGGGAAAAGTGGCAGATATGAACAGGGGTAACAGGAGTGATGTGAGAGGGGAATTTATTATGAGGGGGATGGAGAGAGTGGTGTGTGCTTCCTTACACAAGAAGAGAGTGGTATGCTGCTGCCCTAAAGCGACAGTGGTCAGGATCCTCTCTAAAGTTGGAAATACAGGGAAGGGAAGCCAAATATGACAGTCCACTTTGGACCAAACAATCCGACTTCAGGAGATTTAGGATCAGTAAAGACAGAATTACAGATTTTAAGCAGGATGCTCAAGACAGAAGCAGCTACATTATGGTAACCTTCTTAAAAGGTTGGTGTGTTGATGCCACATGATGGAGAGAGTAGGTAGTGAAAAATCACTTATTTAAACTGTGACAAAAGGGCCAGTACAGGGTAGACGGCTTCCATTTCCTCAGGGTCTCGGATGCTTGTTGGAGGGATGGTAGATGGCCTACACCATGGTGACAAAGGAGCTAGAGTACTGGGGCAGAGAATGGCAGCATCCACAGATATTAATTCAAACTAAGATGGGGAAGGCAGTTTTACTGTAAGGGAGCTGAAGGGATCAGCTGAACTTATGGAGGGGACCAGTGGTCCTTCCACAACACAAGCAAAGGGAGATAAGGAAGATTGGTTGAAACATGATAGGACAACAGAGCAGAGAAAGTACTGATGAGAGAAGATAATTCTATCAGACTTGCTGTACTTTTGTTTCTGTTAGCTCCAAGGCTGTCAATGAGAATTATTCACAATACTGTGCGTTTTTCACGTATAGTCTGCTATACCATCTTAAAAGTAATTCCCATCGACAACGTGCAGTGACACAGAAAGGCAAAGTGGATCTGAGGCAGAGAGAGGCAAGGAGAAGCACTGGAGGGAAATCAAAGGATGCAAGGAAGGTAGAGAGGATAGGAAAAGGGGGAAGAGGTACAGAAGTTGCACAGACAGCAGAAGGGGGACTGGAACATGTAATAAAACGAGATGGATGAACATCACGTCACAGTTTCAACATTCTGGACCTCACTGAAAACTGAGCCATGCAGAATTACAGCCCGGACATCTGGATCCGGGCTATGCCCAGTTTAGGAGGGATAGGGAAGATCCTGCAGGAGATCCCTGTTACCGGAGTGGAATGCATATCGGAGATTATTAAATAAAAAAAATAAATAAGAGACAGTAAGGCAAGCAAGGGAAAGCAGTAAGATACAGTATATCAAAAAGAGCAAAAAACAAACCCCAAAACACAGGAGACCTATCTGACAGCAATGTCAAAGAGGCTGTCAGGGCAAGGACTGCAGCATCCAGAAAATACAAAAGAAAGCAGACAGAAGGGATGAATATATGAAACTGCTTAAAATCCCCAAACAATTGATTAGGAAGGTTAAAGTGGACACTGAACTGAGGGTAGTGAAGAGAGCCAAGGAAAACAACAAAAACCTTCTACTACACAAATAAGAAAGGGACGTCTACGTGGTGGTCTAAAGAAAACAATGGGGGGAGGAGAATAATATGGGGTAACACAGATAAGGCAACTATCCCAAATTAATTTTTAAGCTCGGTCTTCATAGTTGAAGCAAGGGATCCACTACCTGATGGAGGGGTCAAGTTCAAGGGGGAAATGGAGCAAAAACTGGGGGTGAGGGAAGTCATCGAGGCCAGAATCCTAAAAGGGATCCAGGGCTTAAATGTAAAAACAGTATTGAAACTTTCCAGGGCCAGACAGTTTGCATCCCAGGGCACTAAAAGAGTCGTCACTGATTCTGCCAGGGCCACTGGCATATCTATTCAATTGCTCTCTGAAGATATAGGTATTGCTTGGGGATGTGAGACTGGCACATGTGGTGCCACTGCATAACAGCACAGCTAGATACGACCCCAGGAACTGCGTGGATTGAAGGACAAAAGGTAGCATGGTTTTGTTTTACTGGATGGTTGTGAAAAAAAAAATTACTCGCCATAGTAATGTTGTTTCTTCTAATGGAGTCTTGCTGTATTCAGACTTAATGCAGTTAGCCCCAGCACTTGAACTGCCCCGGAGAGGAAAGAGTTAACTCTATGCAAAAGCATAGAACACAGCTCGAGCTCGGTTTTCAAACCTCTGTCTGTCGTACTTCCCAGTGTAACCGTCAGATTCTTACGAGCTAACTAACTAGTAACTAAAGTATAGAAATTGTTCAAATACAGCCAAAGGGCAAAATATATCTTCTTGGGCCCCAAGACTCAAGTCGAGAACCCAAGAAGGAAAGGTAGTGACAATATTTAGTAAAACACCAGAAAAATAATAACAACATCTACCACACCCAAGAGGGAGGGTACAAGGTACACCCCTGAGGTGCAACACTGTACCTGCCAGCCCACTTCCCAAAACCAGGTTCTGAGAAGGGAGGCAGGGGGGAGGTCTGAATACAGCAAGACTCCATTAGAAGAAACAACATTACTATGGTGGGTAATTTTTTCCTTCAAACAAGAAGTCTTGCTGTATTCAGACATAATGCAGACTACCAAGCAGTTCAATAAGGAGGAGGGAATGCAGAACCTACTTTGGGAAGAGGCTCTGCAGTACTGCTGTACCAAACCTAGCATCACTCCTAGCCTGGATGTCAAGGGAGTAATGCTTGGTGAAAGTATGTACTGTTTTCCAGGTGGCTGCTTTACAGATCTCTAACAAAGGTATATCTCTGGCTGCAGCTAGAGAAGCAGCTGTACTCCTGGTCGAATGAGCCCTCAGGCCTAAAGGGGGCGTCCTACCAAATTTGTCATAACAAAATTGTATACAAGAAACAATCCACCTGCCAAAAGTTCTCTTAGCGGCAGGCTTACTCTTTCCCACTTCACCATAAGTGAGAAACAATTGAAGACAGTCATTTCTATGTGCCTTAGTATGCGCAATGTAGTAGCTAAGGGCCCTCTTACCATCCAGACTGTGTAACCTTCTTTCACCTGAAGAAGAATGGTCAGTGAAAAAAACAGGGAGAGATACACACTACTTCAGATGAAAATCTGAAACCACTTTGGGCAAGAACCTCCTATTGGTTCTGAGGACTACTCTGTCCCTATGGAAGGAGATGAAGTCAGGTTCCACTGACAGGACCTGTAGCTCAGTAATCCGCCTGGCAGAAGTAATAGCTACCAGGAACACAGTTTTCCAGGTCAAGTACTTCAATTCGGCCGAAGCCAGAGGTTCAAAAGGCAGCTGCATTAGCTGAGCTATGCAGACATTAAGATCCTAAGGAGTGGGCCCCTAAAGAGAGGGTTAATGTGAACCAGACCTTTGAAAAACTTTTGGAAAACAGAATGAGATGCCAGGGAAGAGCCCTTCCTGCTGGAGAGGAATCACGTGAGACAGCTGCCAGATGAACCTTCAGAGTGGCAGGCCTAAGGCCTAAATCACTGAGATGAACTAGATAGTCTAAGGTTGCGGAAATGTCTGCAGAATCGGGCAGGATGCCCTTCTGAGAGCACCAAATACTGAACCTTTTCCATTTGGAGTTGTAAGTTTTTCTAGTGGAAGGTTTCCTAGAGACCTTCAGAATATCCAGAACTCCCTGACTAAGATGTAGAGCTGTATATTCTAACTCTTCAAGAGCCAGGCCTTGAGATGGAGAGACTGGAGACTGGGGTACCAGATCCGCCCCTGGGAGGAGGACAGGAGATTGTATGTCCTGGGCAGAGACAGGGGACGTGACACTGACAAGGACAGCAGTAGAGGATACCTAGGCTGTCTGGCCCAGTCTGGAGCCACCAGTATCACTGTGCAGGGTTGAGTCCTGATCTTGATCAGAACTCTGAACAGCAGAGGGAAGGGGGAGGGGAGGAAGGCAGGAGAAATCTGCCCTTCCAGTCCAAAAGGAGAGCATCCTGGGGGACCGTGCCCAGGACTGGAGGTCTGTAACAAAACGGTGGAAGTTGATGATTGTCCAGTGCTGCAAAGAGATCCATCTCTGGAGTGCCCCACCTGGAGAAGATGACCTCCAGTATGTGAGGATCCAGGGACCATTCGTGGTGACCCTGAGAAATTCTGCTCAGAGAATCTGCTAGTAAGATGTCCTTCCCTGGAATGTGAACTGCTACCAGAGAAGTCTGAAGAGACTAGGCCAGAGACCACAGCTTCATGGCCTCTGTGCACAAGGCAGAGGACCGAGTGCCTCCCTGTTTGTTGATGTACCACATTGTGGTGGTGTTGTCCGTTCTGACTTGGACTACCTTGCCCTTGACTGAATCTGAGAAGTTCTGCAGGGCTAAAAAAACTGCCCTGAGTTCCAAGAGATTGATATGAAGGAGAGACTCCTGTGGAGACCAGAGCCCTTGAGCTGTCAGGGTTCCAAGGTGGGCTCCCCACCCTAGGAGAGAAGCAACCGTAGTTAAAAACTACTGATGGGACTTGAGGGAGAAATGGAACCCCTTGTCTGAGGTTGTCCTGGTCCAGCCATCACTGGAGAGCTTGCACCAGTGTCTGAGTCACTGGAATCAGTTTGGTAAGTGAATCCTTCTTCTGAGACCAAAAAGACCTCAGAAGAAACTGAATGTCCCTCATCTGGAACCTTGCTCCCTGCACCACTGCCGTGGAAGCTGCCATTTGGTCCAGGAGCTGGAGGAACTGTCTTGCTGGGTGGGAGACCTGAGGTCGAAAGGAGGAAGCGAGATCCACTAGGGCCTTTACCCTTGCCAGGGGAAGGAAGGCTTTTGCTTGTACAGTGTCCAACTCTATGCCTGTAAAGATGAGAAGTTGAACTGGTTTGAGCACAGACTTTGGAAGATTGAGAAGAAAGCTCAAGGAGCTGAGTAGGTCCTGGGGTAGTTTGAAGAGCTGACTTGACCTGTAAAGGAGACTGAACCACTAACAGCCAGTCGTCTAGATACGGAAAAATGGTGATACCCTGTCTTGTGAGGTAAGCCACCACTACTGCAAGGCACTTTGTGAACACCCTTGGAGCTGATGTTAGGCCGAATGGCATGGTTCTGAATTAGTAATGGCCTGAAGGCAGCTTGAACCTGAGGTATTTCCTGTGGGAGCACCTGATAGGAATATGGAAGTAGGCATCCTTGAAGTCCAGAGATGCTAGCCAGTCCCCTGGCCTTAGACAAGGAAGGATTATTCCCAGAGTTACCATTTTGAATTTTGGCTTTACAATGTGTTTGTTCAACTATCTTAGGTCTAGGATGGGTCGCCACTCCCCTGTTTTCTTTGGGGTAAGGAAGTACCTGGAGTACAGTCCTTTTCCCTTGTGCTGAGTAGGCACCGTCTCTACAGCTCTGAGAGCTGGAAGAAAGGAAACCTCTGCCTCTAGGGCAAGAGTTCTGAGATTGATGCAGGTGGACAAGAACTGGCCCTCTTTTTTGGAAATTTTTTGAAGATGCGGGCCAGTCCCTGGCTTACTACTTCTAGGTCCCACTTGTCTGAGGTCACAGACTTCCAGGCCTGGAAGTAGTAAGCCAGCCTGCCTCCTACTGGAAATGGGGAGTCGACCTGGGCTGACACATCAGGGTGTCTGCTTGGCAGGAGCCTTGGACTGAGAGGAGGAGGGAGCAGCCCTGCTCATCCCCCTCCTACCCCTCCCTCTGAAGAACCCCCTCTGTGGGAAGGGAGAGGAGGCCTGGGCTTGGTAAAAAGGCCTTTGAAACGGCCTGCCCCTGCCCCTAGACTGCTGCTTGTGAGTGGCTTGCCCTTCCTTGGCCTGTGCACTCCTGTATGTGGTTCTGTATTCATCCATTTTCTTCATGTAAGCCTCTGTCTGCTCCCCAAACAGAGAGTTACCTACTACAGGAAAATCCATAGCCTTAGTCTGGGTATCCTGCAAAAGGCTAGTACATCTGAGCCAAGCATGTCTCCTGAGAGACACACTATGACTCTAGATGCCACATCATTGGAGTCCACAGCAGCATGAAATTGCATTTTGGATGCCTCAATTTCATCAGCAGCCACCTCCTCCAGCTCCTTGGTTAGCTGGGGAGAAGCCTGTTTAGCCAGTTTCAGAACTTTGTCCCATCTGGATTTCTGGTACCTGGCTGTGTAGGCCATATAAGTAGCCTGCCTGAGTCCCAAAGAGGATGCCAAATACTGTTTTTTGGCCATGGCATCCACTTTCCTGGAGTCCTTATCCAGGGGGTGTGAAGCCAAAGGAATGTTAGCCCTGTCACAGGCTGCAGCCTGCACTACACCAACATGGCTGCAATGACTATTAAGGAACTCCGCAGCTGAGCCTGATATCGAATACCTCCTGTCCATTCTCTTGTCCACAGCAGGTATTGAATTAGGGTGTTTGTAAAATTTTGTGCGTCTGTTTCCCCAAAGATTTATGAAGAGGGATAGACAGTTTTTTGGACTCTGGGATGTCCAACATCTCCACAAAATCAGGTTCTTCCTCCTCCTCTGCTGCTGCTTCAACCAAGGGAAGCTGCAGGGTTTGTGCCACCTTTTTGTAGAACAAAAAGTGTGAAGGGGACTCAGAGAGCCTGGGAGGACAGACACCTGAGGGCCTGTCTGGGGAGATGTCCGGTTCAATGGGCACATTCAGACCCCCTTCATCGTCATCATCATCACCGGGATAGTCTTCGTCTCCCTCCCTCCCACTCCTCATAATAAACATCTGGGTCATAATCTGGAGGAGACAGATCCGACTGCCGAACCGGCCCGGTCTAAGCGATTGGACAATACTAATCGCTTTGGCTATTTCGTCCGCAGTTGGAGAGAGGGATACAGGATCCGAACCGGCAGACTTGCGCTTTTTCTTTGACGGAACCAACCCCTTGGGGTTGGCTCTCCTTTTGTCCGTGGAGGTATCGCCTAGGTCAGTAGGCACCTTTTCAGGTTCGGCCGCAACCGAACTGGGCTGGCCATCCGGATCTATGGACTTCTCGGCCTCCCTTTCCTTCAACCTACTCAGTCTTTTATCTAGAGTGGTTTTGGGAAAGTTCTTACAGATTTGGCAGTCTGACTTGAGGTGGTCAAACCCCAGACAATAAACACAGATGAGGTGGGGGTCGGCCTTGGCAAAGGCCTCCCCACACTCAGTACGGTGTTGAAACCCAGTGGGACCGATTTTCTTCTTGGGTTTCTCAGACATGGCCAACCTAACAATTACCCTATAGCGGCTTTCAAGCCAGGTAATGAGCAACCGATCGGTTACAAACCATGTCACATGCTTTTTAAAATAACCAGGAAAAGTCCAGTTCTTTTGAAAACGATCGGTACCGGAACACCACACTAATCTCAGAAAAAGAGAAAAAATTCAAAGAAGTCGGTTCCGGACCGACCGGAAAGAAACTGAAGAAAGACAATTTCCACTCTTTAGCAAAATAAAACATAGTTACTACCTATCTACATACTACCTGTACCGTAGACAGAGGCTGGAAATCCGAAAATAATAAACAAATGCAGTTAAAACCGAACGCTTTTATTTTTCTTTAACCGAACCGAGCAGAAAAAATCTTCGGAGCGACTTCACTGTTAGGCGGAGTAAAGAATCTGACGGTTACACTGGGAAGTAACACAGACAGAGGTTTGAAAACCGAGCTCGAGCTCAACGTTCTATGCTTTTGCATAGAATTAACTCTTTCCTCTTTGGGGCAGTTCAAGTGATGGGGCCAACTGCATTATGTCTGAATACATCAAGACTTCATGTTGTTTGAAAAACAAATTTGACAAACTTCTTTAATTTGGTAACATCAGGTGATGGACAAATGTCAGGCAGTGGACAAGAGGCAGGCAGTGGATGTCCCATATCTGAACTTCAGTAAGGCTCGACACCCATGCTGCATTGGAGACTGGTTAAAAAAGTCAGGGAACGTGGGATGGGGATAAACTGGGAGCTGGTTGAAGGGGTTCCCTATGGCTCTATCCCGGGCCTATGCTTTTCAACATGTACATCTCAGATATAGAGGAGAGGGTCACTGGTAACCAATGTCGGTTTGTGGACAACACCAAACTTCTGGAACGGTAGACATTGCACAGGGAGTCAGACATGTGGTAGGGGATGTGAACAGATCTGACGGCTGGTCAATCATATGGCGACTAAAATGTCATGCCAAGAAGTGTTAGGTCATGCACAAAGAGAGGAGGAACCTAAAAATGGAGTACTCAATGGACGGGGTAATGGTTGTACAGTGAACATAGGAGGAGGAAGACTTGAGGGTTATCAGTGACAACCCAAGACCAAACGCATAGTACAGTAAAGCATATGGGCAGGCCAACGGTAAACTGGGATACACAGGGAAAGGCATCTACAACTGAAAAAGGAGCTGATCCTGCCTCTGTACAGGTCACTGGTGAGACCACACCTGGGAGTACTGCATCCAGTTCTGGTCCCCTCATTTTGAAAAACAGACAGGGACACGTTGGAATCAGTCCAAAGGAGTACAGCAAAAATTATGTCATCTTCTGCACAGTGCATATGAGGAAAGATTAAGAAATTTAAACACGCGTTTTCTGGAGACGATTAAGAAGGGGGACATGACAGAAGCAAACACGTTTCTATATAGGCTTAACAAGGGGGGACAGCGGGGCTGTTCACAAGGAAAGGGACCACAGTCATGCTAAGGGAAACAACTATTTGTTAGTAAAGATTAAGTTAAAAAAAAAAAGACATGAGGAAGGTTTTCTTCACAGAGGTTTGTGGTTCAGGGCTGGAATGGTCTGCTCAGTGAGTGGCAAATACTGACAGTGTGACAGGGTTTAAGGCAAGATGGGACAGATACAAAGGGTGCTGGGTGGCTTGAGATGTCAAGGACTGGAATAGCTGGCTTGTATTTTAGGGATCAGCATGCACAAACAGGCTACAATGGATGGACCCTTGGGCCATTTTTACATTTTTTTTTTTTCCTTTTTCTGTTTTTCCTGTCTTTTTGGGAACAGCAAGCTGTATCCCCTGAGGCCTCAGCCATGTTGGGTAAGGGACTACCTCCACAGTTACGGAAGGTCTACACCTGCCGTGAGATTCACTTTCTGGATCCCCGGGATTGAAGATATCTATCCCCACATTTGGAAGTTCCAGAGTCTAAGAGATATAATTTGACGCATCCAGTTATAGCTGGATTTCGACTGTTTGATGCTATAAGGATGTATCTAAAACTAGAGTTTGTTTTTCATTTATGGTTTAAAATGTTACGCACTCAGTGGTTAAAGTGTAATTTAAAAGAAGTTCAGTTCTTTATGAGGTACAACTGGTTTAACGCTAGGAATAATAAAGTGACAGTTCTGATTTGGGACAGACTTCAATGGAAATCTAAAAATGGTTATGATGTGTATCTGCAAAATAGGAAAGGTATAGGATGGGATCACTCTAATGTTGTTTGGTTTCTCAAGCTTCGGCTGCTGTCTGGGTGGCGGGGGAAGGCAACTATTCACAATGCTTTAAATATTATTTTTTTGCAATGCGGACAGACCTAGCAAACATAGCGTCGATGAATATAAATGGCATAAATTATCCAATAAAGAGAGCCAGAATCCAGCAGTATTTATGTCGGCTAAAGACTGTGTATACTTGCAGGAGACTCATCTCAAACACTGAGCATGTTAAGTTAGCGATGGGAGGCAGATATGTAGTGTTCTCCTCCTCCAGTACCACGGGGAAACAGAGAGGAGTGGCTATCTTAATTCCCTCGTCTACCCCATTTACGGTAGAGAGAGAATACTCTGACTAGAATGGACATTTTGTAATAGTCCAGGGACGTATGTTCGAGACTGAAGTAACACTGGCAAGTGTATACCTCCCCCCAGGTGCCCCCTCTACTACTTAGACACTACCTTTTTTTTTTTTATTGCAAACAAAAACAAGTTTTATTTATTTATTTATGTATACATCAGTTTACAACCTTTGAGCCAAAGGCTCATTTCCAAAGGTACCTCATCACACTGAGGACATACAGAACAGACTTTTTTTGGTTACAGCATACGAGTCACGTAACTTAGCAAGCACAGGTGGTTACATATATTTATACAATTATACAGTTTAGTTACAATGATACAGTCTTGCAAAAAGGAAAAAAAAACAGCTGGATAATAACAGTGGCAATAGGCAATGGGGTGAGGTTGTGTGTGGTGAGGTGTGGTGCCACCCAATGAGCTTTGTCGGGTACGAAGCGAGCTACGCCTCATTTAGAGACAGGAGCAGCTGTGAGTATTAAATAGTTGGCTCCAAAGTGCGGTTTTGAAGTTGGAGATTGTGGGGGCATCAGAGATGGGGGCAGGGAGCGAGTTATACCAGGATGGAGCTCTGTAGCAGAAGGACCTCTGTCCATGGGTGGTCCTGGATCTTGGGACCAGTACACTGGTCTTGCAAGAGGTTCATGTAGTGACAGAGGGTTGGGTTTGGCGGATAGAGGCTGTCAACCCGGGAGTGGATAGTTACAGTGTAGTATTAAAATCAAGGGTCACAGGTCTTTACAAAAAACAGGAATCATGAAAAAGAGATAAGAATTCCACTTATTAGTCATCAACATTTCATGAAAGGGAAGCCAAATATCATTAATTTTTTTCATTTGCTTTATAGTGCAATAATGGATACATTCTAGTGTGTGAATCGTACTCATGGAATTCAACCATATGTTGAAGGATGGAGGTATGGGATCCTTCCACCTAAACAGAATTTGCTTAAAAGCCGTGGCCATGCTAATGTTAATAAAATATTGCTGCGTAGGCCGAAGACTACTAAATAGATTACATATCCTAATAAGCATCCAATTTGAATTCTTTTTTTTTTTTAAATCATCTTTTTATTATGACACATATTTTAACTTATATACATACAGGTCATCAATTGAGATTTTATACAATATAATAATATCTGGCCAGTTAATATATATAACTTATTGTGAAGATTTTGTACCATTCGACAACAGATTACACAATTGTTTCAGCAGATATGTTATTCCCTTAGGCCTAATAACACACTCTAAAGTATGACTTAATCAGTAGAACATCGAACTATTTACCCGCCAGCTTCTTCTTTTACCTTTTATTTCCCCCTTGTTGATTAATACTAACCTGATTTCTACAGGTCCATTATCTTAAGGGTTTCGGTTGGGGGAAAACCAGAACCCAGTGACCACAAAAGAAAGGGGGACAGTCTTTGGCCCCAAGGAGCCCAAGATCTTTCCGGGACAGCACTCCTCCAGGTACAAATAGAGGGTCTTTCAGCATATAATATAGCTGCCATCTCGTCCACCTTGAAGAGAAGAGTTCCTCCTGATCATTTAAGTTGTGAGTTATTTTTTCCAGATTATAAACTTGTCTGGTAATATCCCACCATTCCCGTATGATCGGTACTTCACTGGTCAGCCA
This sequence comes from Neoceratodus forsteri, assembly GCA_016271365.2. Lineage (NCBI taxonomy): Eukaryota > Metazoa > Chordata > Ceratodontiformes > Ceratodontidae > Neoceratodus > Neoceratodus forsteri. The sequence continues at coordinate 1,115,195,421 of CM028130.1, forward strand.
GTGTTTGGTAAGTAACTTCTTAGCCACTGTGAGAAGTAATGAGAGGAGGTATCTAGTGTTAGGCCCCCGATAGGGTTTAGGAATTATGAGGAACATATACATCTCTAAAGTCAGTCGAAATTTTGGGTCTATGAGCTCCTGCAGTTGCGCTTCAAGCTGTTGCATGTAATTGGTGAGAACTGGGCAGTCCCATAGAATATGAGCTAGGTTGGCTTCTTGCTCTCCGCATTGTCTCCAGCATTCCGCTGTTTTACTTGGCGATAGTGTTTAGTAATCGAGGAGATCTAAAGTAGTAGACATACCTTCCAGGCAAACTCTCCATTGGTGTGAGCTGGTAACTCTGGAAACCTGTCCGCAGGCAATTCTCCATTCTGCCATGCTAAGCAGGCGGCCAGAGTCCCTTTGCCATTGTATGATATTTTCGGTGTGGTCATGTCCCTGTGAATTCAGGGCTCGATGGTAGAGGAGATCAGATGATCCTGCCTCCCCGTCATTGAGCGAAATTTGACAGTGTATTAACTGGGTATGCTTCGGGGTCTGCAAGAGGGGCATCAGATCATCTACATAGTGTCGTAGTTGTAGATATCGGTAGAAGTCTTTATGCAGTAATTAAATTTACTCCTGATTTCATGAGGCCCATATTTTCTCCCATCATTATTTGTGGCAGAAATTTCAGCCCGCAGCTGTCCAGGAACCAAACCCCAAGTCTAGGTATTAGGGTAAAGTCAGGAAGATTCTGGATCTGGGTTATTAGAGGTAGATAGGCTGATAGCCCATACGATTTTCTCAAGGAGTTCCAGTTCCGCAATTGAGCTTCCAGCCAGGGGCTAGTGAATAGGTTGGCCAAATCTCCCGGTAATTGTTGATGAAGCATCCGAATATATTTAGCATCGCTGAGGAGCCATTTCTCCATCTCCAACCAGTGTGGGGTTGTAGCCTTATTCTGTCTAGCCATAACGTTAACCAAAGTAACCGCCTGTTGGTAACGCTTTAAATCTGGAAGGGCAAGTCCCCGTCCTCCGCGGTAGGGAAAGTACATTGTTAACTGTGCCTCCACCTCCTATATAAAATTGCAGATTGCACGGGTTGATTTCTTTAAAAGTTTTTAGGGGTGACGTTAGCTGAACATTTTGAAAGAGGTATAAAGCCCTGGGGAGGGTTATCATTCTTATAAATTCAATTCGTCGTGTGAGATTTAACGGTATTACAGACCACGCTCGTAGATCTTGCTTTAATTGTGTCATAAACGGTGAGTAGTTATACTTATAGTATTCAGTTTGTTCCTGGTGTATGTAAATGCCTAGGTATTTTAGTTTTGTCAGGTTCCATCTACCTGGAATACATTCTACCATTCTCTGAGTGGGGGTGTAGTTGAACGTGAGTATTTCTGTCTTAGTGAGATTAAGTTTATAACCCGATACTAAACCATAGGAGTCTAGTATTCGTCTCAGTTCTGGAATGGATTGCTCCGGGTTTTGGAGATATAGAAGAATATCATCTGCGTATAGAGCTACCTTGTGCTCACTGTCTCCAAAGGGGACACCTTGTAACTGTGGGAAATCTCGGATTTGTTGCGCTAAGGGCTCTATAACTGCTGCAAAAAGTAACGGGGACAGTGGGCATCCCTGTCGGGTACCCCTCCCAAGTTGAAAATATTCTGAATGATGTCCGTTAATTCTCACGCATGCCCGAGGAGAGGAGTATATGTTTTGCAGCGCTTGAGTAATTCCCAGAGGAAAACCAAATTTGTTCAGGATTGAGTACAGAAAGGGCCAGGCCACCCTGTCAAGGCCTTCTCAGCATCTAGACTAACCACTACCACTGGAGTGCCTGTTTGGCTCATATGATTTACAAGGTGCAGGGTGTGTTTAATATTGTCAGTGGTTGTGCGGGTCCTAACAAAGCCTGTTTGATCTTTATGTATTAAGGTAGGTAGGATTTGGTCTATTTGCTTGGCCAATATAGTCATAAACAGTTTGTAATCTTGGTTTAATACGGAAATTGGTCGATATGAGGCATTCCTGGGGATTCTTCCTGTTTTAGGATCACAGAGATGGTCTACAGGACCAAGAGTCTGGGGGTGGATCTCTTCTAATATCGAGTTGAATACCCCAACAAGGAGGGAAGAATTTTGGTTTTGTCTGCTTATAGAATTCAGCTCCATATCCATCGGGTCCCGGGGCTTTTTGTGATTTGGAGTTGGTGATAGATTGGACTTTTTCCGCGCTGTTATGGGTTTAATTAGGAGTTTCTATTTTCCTCCGTTAGAGACAGAAGAGTGAGCCATAAAGTACGATGCTAGTGTATTTGGGGGGATTGGATTCTGGAGTGTATAAGTTTCTATAATATGTTTGGAAAGCTCCGCAATGTCATGTGTTGTAAAGAGAGGCTGGCCTTGTACTGGGTGCTCGAATAGTGACTATTGTTGCTCTTTTCTTCTGTTTACGGGCTTGATATGCAAGCATCGCGATGCTCGTGGGCCTACCTCATAAAATTTCTGTTTCAGATATGCTAATGCTATTTCCGCCTGTTGTAATGCGATTTTGTCTAATTCTTGTTTGGTTTGTCGTATCAAAGGGAGGAGTGATTCATTCCCCCCTTGATGGGCCTGCTGTAGGAAATGAAGAGTTTCTTCGAGGTTAGCCCTCTGTTCCTCATGCTGCTTCCTCTTTTGTGATGCATATTTAATTATGTGCCCTCTCAGGACTGCCTTTATTGTGTCCCAGTGGACCGAGGGGGAGGTGTCAGAGGCCGGGTTATCAACCATAATCTCCGAAATCTTGTCCGATATGAATTCCTGGAATTCTTTGGACCGCAAATAACATGGATTAAGTCTCCATTGAGTGGTTCTGGGTTGGAGGCCTAGTTCCCAGTGTGTGATCACAGGGGCATGGTCTGAGATGGAAATATCCCCCAATTGCGCCTCGCTTACTCTGTGCAGGTTTTCAATTTGTGTATAGGCATAATCTATTCGTGAGTATGTGTTATGTACCGGAGAGTAGTAGAAATAGTTTCTGGCCCTTGGGTGAAACCTCCGCCAGATATTGCACCACCAATTTCTGAGATGAAATTATTGAAAAACTTTTGGGTTGCAGTTAGTTTCTGCGGCTTCGCTCTGGAAGAATCCAGATTTGGGTCGGCAGTTAAGTTGAAGTCCCCGGCCAGTAGCATGGTGCCTCTGGTAAACTCCACAACCCTATATAATAGGGGTTTCAGTTGTGAAGTAGTAAAACCCGGAGGTAGATACATATTGGCTAGGGTGACTTCTTCATTATTAAGTTTTCCCCTGGTTAAAATCAAACGGCCCTCTGGGTCTGACCAAGTCTGTTCTGGTTGGTATGTTATATGTGGCTAGATAATTATCGCCACTCCTCTGCTTCTCTACCTCCTTTATAGGATGAATAGAACCCTGCCCTCACTTAGTTTAGCTAGTTTAGCATGTTCCACTGAATTCATATGGGTTTCCTGTAGGTAAACAATTTGGATTTAGTTCTGCTAAGGTAGGCCAGTGTTTTCGATCTTTTAATAGGTGAGGCCAGGCCGTTTATATTTAAAGAAAGCAATTTTAATTTTGGAGATTGCATAATGGCCAAAATATGGGTCTCTGTGGTACTGAGTCCCCCATCCCCCCGTAGGGCAATTGGGAGAGTCGAATTTTGTGCAGTAATGACCAGATGAAGTTTGATGACCTTTTCACAAAACAATCAACAACAGCTACATAACAATTCACATCTACACACAACATACTACTAATTATATACCAGTTGACCAACATGGTCACTGGGGCAACTAGTGGTACTCCCACAGATCTGGGCAAGCCCTGATCCTTGATAGGACACAAGCGACCTATCCATGTGGTCCTTTTATGTTAAGGACCTTAGGTACCTAGAGGGGAAAGGGTAATGGAGATTGGTGACTAGAGCCGCGAGATAACCCGTCCCCTGAAGTCCCTATTATGAGAGGGGCATACATTATTACAGTGAGTCGTGGTTTACTGTTTTCAAATTTAGGTTGCAATGAATCTCTCATGGGTTGTCTACTGCCATGAGGAGGTCAGATGGAGGCATCTGATGGGGGGCGCCCACAGGGGCCATGGCCCCCTAATTCAGTCCGTCAGAGGTAGGAGAGGGAGCCAAGGTGCTTTAATTTACTAAGGGCCAGGCAATGAGGGCCTGGGCCGGAGTCAGCCATTGTCTCAGATGCAGATTGTACCCATATGGTCCAATTCTGAAACCGACGGGTTCTAAGTACCCCGAGCTTTAAGGTAACTATCGAATCGGACCAGCAAGATTGGTTAACAGGTGTAGTTCCTGGTCCAGGCCTGCACTCCGGGCGGCCCGGGGATTAGGTTTCAATACAACACTATTCCCCATACAGGTTTTCAAGACATATATTTAACATTATGTAAATATATTCAGTGAGTGAAAGAAAAAGAGAGAGAGAGAGAGAGAAAAAAGGGGGAATCCCCTCTCTTCACTCCATTCACCTTCGCTTCCCTCCCAACACTTCTGTCTCGCATCTCCCCCCCGTTCACTCCTCCATTTCATTTCAGCCGTGGTCCAGCTGCATTCTATAGAATATGCTGTCAAGCTCATTAAGGGCTGCTGTTCCAAAGTGGAGTCTACCACGCTAGCCCCGACCCCCACTGCCATCACCTTCCCACCCAGCCACCAGCTTCCTTCCCTCTCTGCAGCAGCAACCGCCTGACTCGAAAAACACCCGGAGGTGCCCTGCATTCCCAGCCGGGAACATCCCACATGCACGCTCCTGCAGGGCGACCCAAAAGCAACCCCTCCAGCCTCAGTAATCCACCTGAGCCCTGCCCTGGAAGCAGGCCGGTAGGAGACTCCTGTTGCACCGTCCCTAGGCGCAGTTACATTTAGGACGAGGCTATTATATAGGGTTGATTACCTGCCCCACTGAACCAGCACTTTTTCTGGGCCATTTTGGGATGCATTTCAGCTCGGGCTATAATTTCCTTCTTACCAGCAGCCGGGGAGGTGTCTTTAATTTCTCTGTTAGTCTGCGGAGAAACGCATGGAGGAGATGGTCTTGCCGTGCTGCACAGGGTTTTCATGGGGGGGCAGGAAGAAAGCGAGCCCCAGGTTCACGTAATCTCCCTGGACCAATGGGAACTTCCGGACTTCCAAAAATGTTAAAATTTTTTAGGGTTATGCCTCCCCTCGTAGCCACCGACCAGGGCCATCCTTCAGTACCAGCCGGTCTCTGCCAATCACGCATGAAGGCTCCGTCACGACCCCCCCACCCCCCAGTCAAATTTCGCTTATAAGTATCCGATAGTTCCTCCCTTAGATCTGGGACAGACAGAGGAGTGAACGGGTCATCCGGCCTCCATCGATTGTCCAGTCAATGTTCCGAATTAGACCGAGTATACCGACTGGTACCCGGAAGCCCTCCACCCAACCTCTCCTCCAGCTGCGAACAGCGCCGCACATTGCCCAGAGGCCCCCCACCAAGCTGACCGCCCTTTTCCCCCCAGGCCAGGCAATCCAACAACCGCCGTCTTGCCCTTAGCCCTCCCACCGCCTCTCCACCAATCTGCCGACTCTACATCTATTTTATTCACCTCCCTCCTTCAGCTGAAATAGCTGTCCCAGGCAGTTCCAGCGCCTCATCTCGCATCTTGTATGCAGCAAGTGCGCCATCCACATCTATCCCCTCCCCACAAGAGCCCCACATAGGAGGAGGGGGTCCGCCCGAGACGGAACGACCCAGTTGGGGGCTCGATTTCCAACTGCCAATACCTACACCTGGTCTCGACAATAACCCCACTCCCGCCTGAGACCTTCTGTCACTGATCAAAGCAGAACACGAGGGAGCATCAGCAGCAGTCACCCCATGCGTATCCGAACGGCTGGAACCACGAGGGCTCCCTCCAGCCAGACACAGAGAGAGAGACGCACTGGCAAATGTACTATGAATATAAAAAATCAACTTTCAAACGTACAGAATTCAATATCCAAACTCAGAGTCCTTGCCCCACATTGCAGTGAATCTTCCGATTTTAATTCGTTAATTCTTTAACAGTATACATTTCTTGTAACCAGATCCAGTTATACTCAGGCACAACCGTTAACTCCCAAATAATACTTAGGTATGTCCTCAGGTGTCAGAGGCCTGGGTACTCAAATTGGGTCCCGCCTTTGGATATCAGTTTTCAGGAGCTAACAATGTTTTGTAAGGCCTCAACTCCTGCCTTTGCCTGCTCCGCTGTCCCATGGACCAAGCCTTCTGAGCCAGTCTTGCTGCTATAGGGAGTTTATCTGAAGAGCGTTGTTGATTTACTTCTATTTTCCTGATCGTAGTTCCTTCACCGCAGCCGCTGATTCAAAGACCGTAGGACCGTCCGGAAAATAAGCAACCAGCTTTGTTGGGTACAAGGATCTGAACCAATTCCAGCAGTTCTGAGGGCCTTCATCACTGGGAAATAAAGCCTCCGACGGGCCATTACCTCTGGTGCAAAGTCGTTCTCAAAGTAGAGCCGGTGAGATTTGTAATAGACCTTGCCTTGTTTCCAGGCAGTATGTAACATGGTTTCTTTCTCCTGGTGTCTGAGGAACTTAAGGAGGATCGCTCTTGGGCGGGAGCCCGCAGGTCTGGGTCCCAACGTGCGGTGCACTCGCTCCATCTCCAGGGTAAGGTTGTCTGGCAGGGGAAGGATTTCTCTGAGTAGGCTTTGCATAAATTGGATGAAGTCGGTACTCTCCTCTCCCTCCGGCAGCCCCGATAGCCTAATGTTATTGTGCCGATTTCTGCACTCTGCATCTTCAGCGCGCTCCTGTAGGGCCTGGATGTGTGTTGCAGCTGAGCGATGGCCCTCTCCACAGTATCCACTCGCTTATCTGTCGCTGTAAGTTGTTCTTCGGTTCCTTCCTGCTTCTTCTCTAATTTACCCAGATCGGTTCTCAACGCAGTTACTGTAGATCTCATCTCTTTTCTGAACTCACGAATTTCTTCGAGCATTTGGGTCATTTGCCTTTGCAGAATTTCATGGGATCCGGTCGGCCTCATGCTGTACTCTGGCGGGAGGCCGACGAAACCTGTGAGTCTTCGCTATCCGACTCCTCCGGCTTGGATCTCTCGCCATCAGGTTGGTTGGATGGTCCAGTTTTGTCAGCCCCTCGTTTCTTAGGCATTTTAGTATCTGGTATTGTTTTTGTTTGAAGTCTTTAACAGGTTTTGCCACTATTAAAAAGGTAGTATTAATAGGACTGTAGGGGAGCCTCGCGTTTTCACTGCTCACCCGCTCATGACGTCACCGGAAGTCCCCAATTTGGATTCTTAATCAACTTAACTTTTACTATTTTGGACAATAATTCCAGAATCTGATCCCACCATAGAGTAAGCTGGGGGCATGTTATGTGCACATGCTCTAAAGTACCCATACTGCTATCATACCTCGGACACCCAGGAGATATAGAGAGATTCACGTTATGTAAATGAGCAGGAGTATAATATGTCCTATGCAGGACATTAAACATTATCTGCTGTAATCGAATAGATCTTAACCCCCATCTCTTCATGTTTACAGTGGTATTCCATCTCCCATTTGGAATAACACACTGCAAATTTTGTTCCCATTTAATTTTAAGTTGTGATGACAGATCTAATCTTGGGAAAAATGATCTGATTAATTTGTGAAATTAATTTCACCTTAGATCCCCTTACTAAAACATCCTCTATCCGATTCATTGTATGATGGGGGCCTTGTTTAAAAATACCATGAATATAATTTCTGACCTGAAGAAAACTAAAGAATGTACAGTTACATAAGAACTTGCCGGAACAGAAGATCTTCGAGAACAGCTCTTGCAGCAGGTTACACCAATAGGACTAAAGCTGGCAGGCGCCAGGACCCCATGGAAAAATTCTAGCTAGTAGTATCCAGTGGGGGACCGCCTCCGATGTCGGCCCCTCCCCGACGTCAGGCATCACATAAAAGGGGGCAGTCCCCCAGCATCCCCAGTTCTCCCTCCAGAGACTCCTGGCTCAAGCGTGACATCTGAAGGGGAGACCAAGGATCCGCTCCAAAGGAAGGTTCGTAGAAGGCGTCAAAAGACGCTGTAGCCATAGAATTAGGTCAGAAGACACAACCTCCAGAGGGGAAGGTGGGAGGAATACTATCTGCTGCAAGAGCTGTTCTCGAAGATCTAGTGTTACAGTAAGTTCTTACGTAACTGTACTATCTTACTTCGAGAGAAACAGCTCTTGCAGCAGGTTACACCATTAGGACCGATTCCCAAGCAGTAAGGGACCAAGTTGTTATCGGGAGGAGGATAGAAGGAATTCTCCAAGCTTCAGGACAAAAGTCTCTGCGCCTAGAGGCAATATCCAAACTGTACTGCCTGATGAATGTGTGTACAGTGCTCCAGGTCGCTGCTGCACAGACGGCTAAAGTGGAGACATTTTTAAGTGCAGCTAAGCAGGAGGTAGCCACCCCCCTAGTAGAATGACCCTTCACCAACCCAGGTAAGGGTTTATTACATTTCTGATAACATAACATGATGCACTTTACCAGCCATCTAGAAAGTGACTGTTTAGAAACAGAAGCACCGACCATCCTCTGAGCGCAAGAAACAAAGAGCTGGTCCGATTTACGATGGGCTTTGGTTCTGGTTAGATAATATCTGAGGCACCTATGCACATCCAAAGTGTGCAACAGGGCTTCCCCCCCTGTTACCGTGGTTCGGGTAATACACCGGTAGGCCTATATCCTGGTTGAGTGTGACAGCCGAGACCACATTGGGAAGAACTTAGGATCTGTTCTTAAAGACACCCTGTCCTTGTGAAAAACCAAATAAGGATCCTTGCACATGAGTGCACGAAGCTCAGAAACTCTTCTGGCAGAAGTAAAAGCAACTAAAAGGAGCGTCTTCCAAGCGAGGAGACGCAGCTCACAATCCGCGGCTGGTTCAAAAGGAGGCAGCGTAAGCTGCTCTAGAACAAAAGGAAGATCCCAAGGTGGAACTGGGTCTTTAATGGAAGGTGTCAAGTGCAGGATGCCACGCAAAATGGCGCAAGAAGCCTCTAGTTGAGCTAGAGACCTGTGACCTATCGAAGAATGGTACGCTGAAATAGCGCACAGATGGACCTTAATGGAGGAATAGGCAAGTCCTGCCTCATAGAGGGACAGGAGGTAGTCTAAAACAGACCTTACAGAACACTCCGATGGGGTTAATGCTCAAGCCTGAGCCCAAATACAAAATCTATGCCACTTCATGGCATAAGTAGCATGAGTAGAGGGTTTTCTGGCTACCACCAGAACGTCCGCAACTTCCTGAGAGACCCCGTATCTCAGGACTGCTATGTCCTTAGGAGCCAGCCATGCAGGTTCAGAGACCGAAGATCTGGATGGATCAAGGAGCCTGTCTCCTGGGATAGAAGGTGAGAGCAAAATGGAAGTAGCACCAGAGGTTTCTGGGCCAGCTGATGTAAGAGAGGGAACCAAATCTGCCTGGGCCAAAAGGGTGCTACTAGAGTAAGGCACGCTTGCTCTTGACGGAGCTTCAATAGAACCCTCTGGATCAAAGGAAAGGGCGAGAAAGTGCAGAGCAACCTGCCCGTCCAAGAGAGGGACAACACATCTCGCCAGAAAACACCAGGCCCTGGATCTAGCGGGCAGAAATTGGGCAGTTTTGTACTGAATGGGGACGCGAAAATGGTCTAATTCTGGTGTCCCCTATCTGTGGAACAGGTCCTCTGTGACTTCCTGAAGCAGTTCCCATTCATGGACCTGGCCTGTGATCGGCTTAGGCTGTCCGCGATAGTGTTGTCCACACAGGGAACATGTACTTCAATGATGTGTGCGCCGTGTTGCAATACCCACTTCCAAACCCTTTGAGCCTCCCTGCAAAGGGGGTAGGAATGAGTGCCTCCTTGTTTGTTGAGATAGTACATCACCGTGGTATTGTCTGTTTGTACCAGAAGAGTACCCTGTGGAATCTCCGTCTGGAATGCCTGTAGGGCATACAGGACGGCTCTCATCTCCAGAATGTTTATGTGAAGTTGGGACTCTAGAGACGACCAGGAGCCTTAAGTCCTGACCCCGCTTAGGTGAGCTCCCCATCCGGACCCCGAGGCATCCGTGGAGAGAGTCGCTGAAGGAGGTGGTGCAATGAAGGGGACTCCCGCCAAAAGGTGGTCTGGGACGAGCCACCAATTCCAGTCTCGGATGACAGCATTCGTGATCCGGACTGGATGCTGCAGATGATCTTGCTTCTAGTCCCACTGCACCAGCAACATCCACTGGGTGACCCGCATATGGAGTCGAGCTAGGGGAACCATTGCAATGGCAGCTGCCATGTGCTCGAGCAGGCAAAGAACGGTCCGGGCCGGTACCATCTTCTTTTCCTTTATGTCCCTTATGAGGGATCTGATGCATTCCGCCCTGTCCTGGGGAAGAAATGCCCTTCCCTGAATTGAGTCCAGAACCACTCCTATAAAGTGCAAATTCTGAGACAGAACAAGGTACGACTTCTTCTGATTGGTGCTGATGCTCAGCGACAGGAAGAGGGAACAGGTATCCTGTATTGCGGACATCAGGCCCTCCCGTGAGGGTGCCATGAGGAGCCAATCGTCTAGGTACGGAAACACATAGTGGCCCCCTCTCCTGAGAGCTGCTGCCATGACTGCCATACACTTCGTGAACACCCGAGGTGCCGAAGACAGTCCGAAGGGGAGGGCTTGGAACAGGTAGTGGCGTCCCAGAAACTCGACGTGCAGAAATCTGTGGTGCCCTCGAGCGATTGGGAGATGTAGGCAAGCGTACTGCATATCCAGCGATGCCAGCCATACACCATCTTTGAGCATGGGAATGAGACCAGGCAGGATCACTATCCAGAAATGCTTGTACAGCACAAAGTTGTTGAGATCGCTGAGATCCAAAATTGGGCGCAAATCCCCTGATTTCTTTGGAACCAGGAAGAAGTGGGAATAGTAACCGTTTCCTCTCTGGTTCAGTGGAACATGTTCTATGGCCTCCTTGTGTAGGAGGGCCAAGATCTCCTGCGGAATAAGCACAGCATGCTGACCCGAGTAACTGGAGAACAGGGGAGGTCTGGATGGCAGGTAATTGAGGAACTCTATACAGTGACCTTGTTCGACCAACTGCAACACCCACCAGTCGGAGATGATCCTCTACCATCCTGAAAGGTGATGAGAGATGCGACCCCCGACCTTCTCGACCCTTTGATCCAGAGGAGGGCCGGGGGCCGGGAAGGAGTCATGCTGTGGTGGTGCTGACCCCCACGGGCTGAGCTGCTTTTGAATGCTTTGGGCCCTGACCTGAGGGGAACATGGCTTGATTCTTACAACCCAAAGTTGCCCCTGGGTTGCTAGCCGGAACATGGCTGTTGCCTTTGTTGGCAGCCGCGAAAACTATTCTGGTTCCTATGAAAGGAACCAGATTTTGGTCTGTACATGGCTTGTACAGTTCTGACTGCCTTCCCAGCGTCCTGCAATTTGGTGATGACCTTCTTGGACTCCTCACCAAAGAGGACCGCCCATTATAAGGGACGCCCAGAGATTCTTCTGGACGCCCTGTAAACCGAGACCCTCAGCCACGAGTGTCTCCGGAGACAAACGCCTGTAGCTGTTCCCCTGACTACCGAGCCCGCTGAGTCGTAAGCGGCTCGGAGAACCTGAGTCCCCACGTCAGACCCAGTTTGGAGGAGGTTTAGCAGCTCCTCCTTCTTTTCGCCATCTGGTAAATCTTTAAGAAGGTCTTGGCCCTGATCTCAGAGGGCGTTCTGAAATTGCATCATGTGCGTCAGATAGTTCAAAGACCTAATAGAGCATGTAGCAGCCGCGATACACGCATCTTCCCATGGAATCTTATTGCTTAGATTCCTGGTCCGGAGGCTGGGTGCTCAAATGTTGAGGCCACTGGGACCTGTCATGAGATGCAGTAATGACCAGGGAGTCGGCCAGGAGTTGTTGCGCCAAATACTGGTCCTCCTTAGGAGCCCTGTAAAGGCAGTCAGCCTTCTTTGGAACAGCCGGTGTGGAATGTGGACGCTTCCAAGCTGCCTTGGTGACTTCCGTAAAGGTGTCCACCAAAGGTGAGACCACCACAGGCTTCGGGTCTTTCTGCCTGAGGTAACGGGCAAGGCATTGTCTCTCAGGGTCTAGTTCTTCAGTCTCCCATCCCATACTGTCCTGGATGTGCCTCATGAATTCTGAAAAGGAGGGATCATCCGGAGGTGGCCTTGGAAGGTCCCGTTTGTCTGGTGATGGGGGACTGAAAGGAGATGGAGACCTGGAGATGTCGGACATATTCGGTCTGGAGTCTTCTCCCAATGATCGACGTCTGCCCCTGAGGGAGAGTGTGATGGGCGTTTCTTGTCTCTCGATCGGCCCCAAGGAGGCAGAGTTGGCTCCTTGGGGGTCGGGGTCTGTCACCTTCGGCACCCCTAGGAGGAGGTGGTGGAGGAGGCTGAGGTTTAGGAGGAACCATGTCCTTCTTGATGGTTTCCCACCAGAAGACGAACAAATCCTTCACCTCCTGGATGTTCATACCTGACGACGGACCCGGTGTCGGTGTGGGCCTGTTGTCCAGGTCGGGCGTCGGATCCCGAGGAAGCACTGGATCTGGCTCCCTGGGCAAGCTGGCATCCTCCGTGTCTGGTCGCCTGGCGGTGCGATAGCCTCTTTGCCTGAAGACCCCTGACGTCCAGTGTCTACCGGCGTCGGTGTAGTAGTCAGACGCTTTTCGGGTGCTGGGTCGGACGCCTTCTTGGACTCCATCGTCCGCTTAAGGGACGTCAGCTCGGAAGTCTTGCTTTCAGGTGCGTTGGGAGATGGACCTGAAGTCGGTGTCCCAGCGTCGGTCAGACGCACCTCGCGATTTGGACGAAGACTTTTTGTGCCTGTCCAAAGGAACAGGCTTGGAGGCATCCGACACCCGAGAGGTCTTGAGCGGGTGCAGGGAGGCGGAGGAGCCCCCTGAAGACCTTACCTTTACCAGGGGAGGCTGGGAGTGAGCCCGGGTAGGAGATCTATCGGACCGGGTAGAGCTGGAGCTAGTCCTGGACTCTGAGGCCCTGCTTGGGGATTTTGCCCTGTCCGAGTCCCAATGCTTGTCCCGGTGCTTCTCAGATTTCTGAGAAGATTCCCCTTTAGAGGAAGGTCTATTCTCCATCTTTTTTCATTTCTCCTCGAGAAGGAATCCCTCAAGGGCCTTTTGGCGGTGGATCCGGGTCTTGCTATTAAATTGTTGGCAAACTGAGCAGGCCTAGATGTTGTGCTCCGGGCACAGACACCTGACACAGGCAGAATGATGGTCTGCAAAGGGGACCTGCTTGCCGCAGGCACACTTTAAGGGATTTCCTTCGGCAGAGGGAGCAGAAGAAGCAGACATGGATTAAAGTTTACTTAAAGATTTCACGCGTTGTAACAGTAGAGCAGGCTTCCGTGAGGCCGATGCTGGTGAGTCGACAGCGGTAAAGAACTGGAGATGCTGGGGGACCGCCCCCTTCTATGTGATGCCTTACGTTGGGGGCAGTCCCTTGCTGGATACTGCTAGCTAAAATTTTTCCGTGGGGTCCTGGTGCCTGCTGGCTTCAGTCCCAATGGTGTAACCTGCTGCAAGATCTGTTTCTCGCAGTAAGAGCTGTTCGTTCAGTAAATTATATCGACACTTTAATGAATTACAATCATATACTACCCCTTCATAACAAAATTGATTACATTCCTTGAGACCTTTATCATACCACTGTTTAAAAACATAATTAGATAAAGATACTTAGATGCTTTATTAATAGGCTTTTAGAGATACAGAAGAGTATCATGCTGATAGGAGGTTATTTTAATCAATCAATCAAATCTTTATTTATCCAGGCGAACATCGTTGAGCAGAGCTCATTTGCAAGATGGACCTAGTTAGGTCAAGGTCAGTTACATAATATAGTACAAGGCAAGGAACAAAAGAAAAAAATACTCACCTTAGTAATTGTGTTTCTTCTAATGGAGTCTTGCTGTATTCTGACTAACTGCAGTTAGCTCCAGCCTTTAAACTGCCCCAGAGGACAAAGGGTTAACTTTCTATGCAGTGCATAGAATGCTGAGCTCACGCTCGGTTGAAGTCTCTGTCTGCTGCCCTTTGAAATCCAACCGTCAGATTCTTACGAGCAAAAACTCACTAACTACCCTATGTGGAAATTGTAACATTTTTACTAGCCAACTGGCAACAAGAGTTTTGAATTCCCAAGGAAGACTCAAGTCAGGAAACCCAAAACCAAAAACCAATCCAAATAAGAATAACAATAAAACAAACACCCAAACAAAAAGAGGAGGGTGTACAAGAAGCACACCGAGGTGCAACACTGCACCTGCCCACCACTTCCCAAAAACCAGGTTCTGAGAGGGAAGGCAGGGAGGGAGGTCAGAATACAGCAAGACTCCATTAGAAGAAACACAATTACTAAGGTGAGTAATTTTTTCTTCAAACACCATGAAGTCTTGCTGCATTCTGACTAACTGCAGACTACCAAGCAGTACCTCCATGGAGGAAGGAGAGAATCTACTTTGGGAATAGGCTCTGAAGTACTGCTATGCCAAACCGAGCATCACTCCTAGCATGGATATCCAGAGAGAAATGCTTGGTAAAGGTATGGACTGTTTTCCAGGTGGCTGCTTGACAAATTTCTGAGAGGAATATCCCTGGCAGCAGCCAGGGAAGCAGCTGTACCTTTCGTTGAGTGAGCCCTCAGGCCTGAGGATGGAATCTTTCCTAGTTTCTCGTAGCAGAATTGTATACAAGACACAATCCACCGGGCAATAGTTCTCTTAGTGGCAGGTTTGCCCTTTCCCACTTCTCCATAAGTGAGGAACAACTGGAGGGAATCAAACCCGTGACCCTTCGTATGCTCTATGTAGTAGCAAAGGGCCCTTTTAACATCTGAACTGTGTAGCCTCCTCTCTCCTGAAGAAGAATGATCAGTGAAGAAGACAGGAAGAGACAGACTGATTCAAGGAAAAATCTGAAACCACTTTGGGCAAGAACCTTCTATAGGTTCTAAGGACACTTTATCCCTATGAAAGGAGATAAAAACAGGTTCCACTGACAGGGCTTGCAATTCACCGATACGTCTGGTGGAGGGAGTGCCTACTAAAAACACAGTTTTCCAAGTCAAGTACTTAAGCTCTGCTGAGGACATAGGTTCAAAAAGAGGTTGCATAAGTTGAGCAATGCAAACATTTAAGTCCCAGGCAGCGGCAGGATCTCTAAAGGGAGGACTGGTATGAAGTAATCCCTTAAAAAATTTACAGAACATAGGATGAGAGATGATGGTGAGGAACACTTCCCCACTGACAGAAAAGCAGAAACAGCTGACAAGTGCACCTTGAGGGTAGCTGGTCTGAGGCCTAAGCCATTCAAATGGACCATATAATCCAGAACTGTAGGCAATTCAGCAGTGTCTGGGGAAGTATGTTTCCTGGATCACCAAATGCTGAATCTTTTACATTTGGAGTTATAGTTTTTTTTTAGTGGCAGGCTTTCGAGAGGCTTTGAGGAAATCCAGAACCCCTTGAGACAGATGTAAATTTCTGACTCTAACTCTTCAAGAGCCATGCCTTGAGATTGAGAGACTGAAGACTGGGGTACCAAATCCTCCCCGGAGAGGCAGTTAACAGGTTATAATTCCTGGGAAGAGACAGGGGAAGATGGACTGCTAGAGACAGCAACAGGAGGTACCAAGGATGTCTGGCCCAGTCTGAAGCAATCAGAATCACTTGGCAAGGTTGTGACTTTATCTTGACTAGAACTCTGAACAGTAGAGGAAAGGGAGGGAAGGCATACAGAAATTTTCCTTCCCAGTTCAGAATAAGAGCATCCGGAGGGACTGAGCCCAAGACTGGGGATCTGAAACAAAAGAGAGGAAGTTGGTGATTGTCTGGGGCTGCAAAGAGATCTATCTCTGGAGTGCCCCACCTTGAAAAAATCACCTTCAACACCAGAGGGTCCAGGTACCACTCGTGATAGCCCTGTGAGATCCTGCTCAGTGCATCTGCTAGCACATTGTCCTTCCCTGGAAGGTGGACTGCTATCAGAGAGGTTTGCAGGGAATAAGCCAGGGACCACAACTTCATGGCTTCCGTGCACGAGGCCGTAGACTGCGTGCCTCCCTGCTTGTTGATGTACCACATGGTGGTGGTGGTGTCTGTTCTGACCTGAATTACCTTGTTCTGCACTGACTGAGAGAAAGCTTGCAGGGCCAGAAAAACTGCCCCGAGTTCTAGGAGATTGATACAGAGAAGGGATTCCTCAGGGGACCACAGTTCCTGGACAGTGAGGGCCCCCAGATGGGCTCCCAGCCCAGAAGGGAAGCATCAGTGGTAAGGACCACTGAATGAGACTGAGTGACAAATGGGACCCCTTGGCTTAAATTGTCCTGATCCTGACACCATTGAAGGGCTTGGATCAGAGTCCGAGTCACTGGAATCAGTTTGGTAAGGGAATCCTTCCTTTGAGACCAAAAGGCCCTCAGATGGAACTGAATGTCCCTCATCTGGAATCTTGTCCCTTGAACCACTGCTGTAGAAACTGCCATGTGGCCCAAGAGCTGAAGGAAATGCCCTACTGGTCAGGATACCTGAAGGCTGAAGGAAGAAGCCAGTTCTATAAGAACTCTTGCCCTTTCCAGGGGAAGAAAGGCTCTTGCTTTGACAGTATCCAGCTCTGAACCTATAAAGGTAAGGAGCTGCACTGGCTCAAGAACTGAGTTGGGGAGGTTGAGAAGAAAACCTAGAGAAGTGAGCACTTGCTGGGTCGCTTGCAGGTCTGACTTGACTTGATCTGGAGACTGACCCACTATGAGTCAGTCGTCTAGATGTGGAAAGATGGAAATCTTTTGCCTTCTTAGAAAGGCAATGACTACTGCCAGGCATTTTGTGAAAACCCTTGGGGCTGATGTTGGACCAAAGGGCACTGCTTTGAACTGATAGTGGCCTGAGGGCAACTTGAACCCGAGGTACTTTCTGTGGGAGCACCTGATGGGAATGTGAAAATAGGCATCTTTGAGGTCCAGGGAGGCTAGCCAGTCCCCTGGCCTTAGGGAGGGAAGAATTACTCCCAGAGTTACCATCATGAACTTTGGTTTTAAAAGCTGTTTGTTGAGGTATCTTAGATCTAGGATGGGTCACCACTCCCCTGTCTTTTTTGGGGTAAGGAAGTACCCGGAGTACAGACCTTTGCCCCAGTGTAGGGTAGGAACTCTCTCTCTATGGCTCTTAAGGCCAGAAGAGATGAAACCTCTGCCTCTAGGGCAAGGGTTTCTGAGAGACCTGCAGGTGGAGAAGATCTGGCTCTCATCTTCGCGGAAATTTTTTGAAGCTGAGAACCAGTACCTGGCTCACTACTTCCAGGACCCACTTGTCTGAGGTAATAGACTTCCAGTCCTGGACAAAGTAAGCCAGCCTGCCCCCTACTGGAATAGGAGAGTCGACCCGGGCAGACCCATCAGGGTGTCTGCTTGGCAGGGGCCTTAGGTTGAGGAGTGGATGCAGCCCTGCTCATCCCCCTTCTGCCTCTCCCTTTGAAGAACCCCCTCTGTGAAAAGGGAGAAGAGGCATGTGCTTGGTAAAAAGGTCTATGAAAAGGCCTGCCCCTGCCCCTAGACTGCTGCCTTTGAGGAGCTGCCTGCCTTTCCTTGGCCTGAGCACGCCTATAAGTGGTCCTGTGCTAGTCCATTTTTCTTCATGTAATTCTCTGTCTGCTCCCCAAACAGAGAATTACCCACTACAGGAAAATCCATGTCCTTAGCCTGGGTGTCCTGTGAGAGGCTAGTACATCTGAGCCAAGCCATTCTCCAAAGAGCCACAGATGCAGCCATGACTCTTGATGACACATCACTGGAGTCCACAGCAGCATGAAATTGTACTTTTGATGCCTCGATCCCATCAGCAGCCACCTCCTCCAACTCCTTGGCTAGCTGGGGAGAGGCCTGTTTAGCCAGTGGCAGTACAGTGTCCCACCTGGACTTCTGGTACCTGGCTGTGTAGGCCATATAGTTCACCTGCCTGAGTCCCAAGGAAGATGCCATGCGCTGCCTTTTTGCCATGGCATCAATCTTCCTGGAGTCTTTGCATTGTTGGTATAAGAACTCTGTATCTGAGCCTGATAGTGTGTACCTCTTGTCCATCCTTCTGTCAACAGGAGGTACAGTATTGGGAGACTAGGATTTTGAGTGTCTACGTCCCAAAGGATTTGTGGAGGGTAATAGACAGTCTCCTGGACTCTGGGATGTCCATCATTTCCACATAATCAGGCTCCTCTTGATCCTCCATGGCCTCCTCCACAGGAAGCTGGAGGGTTTCAGCCATCTTTCTGTAACACAGAAAGTGGGAAGGGGACTCAGAAAGCCTAGGAGGGGAAACACCAGAAGATCTGTCTGGGGAGATGTCCGGTTCCACAGGCACATCCAGACTTTCACCATCGTCACCATCATCTTCGAACTCCCCCTCCTCCTCAAACTCCGGTTCATAAAAATCTTCAGGGGTATAATCTTGAACCGGGGGAACCGACTGAACCGAACCCCTGCCAAATGGTGCCGGATCGGTCGGAACCGGCGAAGAGATTCCACAATCCGAATCGCTCTATTTCTTTGGCGGTCGGAACATGAACCTCTGGATCCAAACCGGTCGATTTCTCTTTGCGTTTCCTTTTTGTAGGAACTGACCCCTCAGATCGGCTCTCCTCTTGCCCGAAGAAGTATCGCCCTGGTCAGAGGGCACTCCTTCTGGTTCGGTCGGAACTGAACCAGGCTGGCCATCCGGGTCAGCGGACTTCTCTGCCTCCTTTTCCCTCAGTCTACCTAATCTCTTTTCAAGGGTAGATTTAGGAAAATGTTTACAAATTTGGCAGTCTATATCGAGGTGTTCAAACCCCAGACAATAAACACAGGTGGTGTGGGGGTCGGCCTTAGCAAAGACCTCCCCACACTCAAGGCAGTGTTGAAACCCAGTGGGCCCGGTTTTCTTATTGGGTTTCTCAGATATGGCCAACCTAACCAAACTTACCCTTTTTATGGCAACCGCCAGGCAAGACTCCCTTATCGGTTCTTAACCGTGTCACCGTGTTGGAAAAAACATTCGAAACCCTTTTTTTTTTTTTTAGAACTGATAAGGACCGGAAAATCACACTTTTAAGTAAAATAACAGGAATTAACTAAAAGTGATCGGTTCAGCTGAACCGATCAAACAAGTTTACAATTTCCACACAGAATATAGGAAAAACCTATCTAGTACTCACGGTACCGCAGACAGACTGAACCGACTAAGCGGATCAAATTTGGTTTAAAACCAACAACTTTTACCGACACTTTACCGACTTTTCGAACAGAGCTGAAGGAGAAATCTCTGGAGCGACTGTTTAGTGAGACGGAGTAAAGAATCTGATGGCTGGATTTCAAAAGGCTGCAGACAAGACCTCAACTGAGCTCGGGCTCAGCATTCTATGCACTGCATAGAAAGTTAACCCTTTGTTCTCTGGGGCAGTTTAAAGGCTGGAGCTAACTGCAGTTAGTCAGAATACAGCAAGACTTCATGTTGTTTGAACACAATGAAGGAACAGGTTATACAGGCATAAGGATACCAACACATGGATATGTGCAGTTAGGCAAGTTCCATTTACACAAATTCACATAATATATTACAATACAAGGAACAGACACAATGAAGGAACATGTTATACAGGCATAAAGGATACCAACTCATGGATATGTGCAAATAGGCATGATCCATTTACCCAAATTCACATATTTACATATAAATAAGGAAATTGGGGGAATATGAATTTGGACATGGAGCGAGATTAGGTGGTGACTAATTTATAAAGTATAGGGGGATTGTCTGAGGTGGAGGAAATAGGCAGTGATATCACCTTGTCCTCACGACTGGATTCTTCATCTCCAACAGCGCATAGGATTATCCCTACCCAGAAACTCCTTAAGGCATAAATTCCATGATTGGGCCTTGCAGACATATGGCGTCATTTATTTCCCTCATTAGAAGGCTACACTTATTTTTCCCCTAGGCAGCACTCCTTTTCCACAATCAATTATTATTTTTTTTTTTTTTTTTATCTCCACAGAGTATTTGGACGGAGTACAGGATCTCTCACTGGCAGCACGGCAGCTATCTGATCGTGCACTGCTTCTATTGCGGGAAGACATGGGTAAAATGCGCAAAACACCCTTATGGCAGCTGAATTTAGCCCTACTTAAGGATACAGAATTTAAAACTAAATTAGGGGATCGGATTATCCAGATCCTAAACGAAAATGCTGACCATGATACGTCTGCTACTATTATTTGGGATACCAGTAAAGCAGTGCTGTGAGGAGAAATTATATCATACTCCTATACTAACAAGCAGAGGGAGTCCAGATATAAACAACTACAGGTAACACTCAGGGATCTCCAAGAGAGACAGGCCTGAGTGGAGGGGGTGCCCAAAAGGAGGTTAGACGAGTTCACTCAGAAATTCAATGGATATTAGACTATAAGGTACAGATGTCTTTTCTGTATCTTAAAAAAGTTTATTATGAGAGCGGCTGAAAGGGCACCAGAAATCTGGCCAAAAGAACTACAGCTTACTGACAGCGACCACTGCAAGAATTAAAGACCCCCAATTGGGGATGCTTTTTTATAAGGGATCACAAATAATGAAAACGTTCCAAGATTTTCATGAAATGCTGCTATGCAGATCAAAGTCCACCATCAGAGAATCAGATCCGCCAGTTTCTGGCACCACTTACTTTCCCTAAATTGACAGAAGCACAACAGGCCTCTTTGCTAAGCCCCATTTCAACTATAGAAATTCAGTTAGCCATCGGCAAATCCAAGACTTTAAAATACCCTTGCCCGAATGGGTTCAGAGCTGAGTAGTACAAAACCTTTCAGGCTAAATTGTTTCAGTCAATGAAACAGGCCTTCGTAGAGGTACAGAAGGGAAAGTCCCCTCCACCCTCGTGGTCCTATGCAGCCATTTCAGCTGTACTAAAACCAGGAAAAGATCCACTTTAGCCGGAGTCATATAAACCCATCTCGGTCTTAAACAGTGACTATAAACTCTTTATGTTGATCTGGTCATGTCGATTGGAGACTATCCTACCTGGTCTGATTCATGCGCACCAGGCTGGATTTCTCCGGATGACACAAACTGCTGATAATGCCCAAAGAACAGTTCATATAATGGACTATCTGACTAGATCGACGTTGCCCTCGGCATTGGTGAGCCTGGACGCATACAAGGCCTTTGACAGGGTCTCTTGGAGATTCCTGTGGAGGGTCTTGGCGGCCTTTGACTTCCCGAAGGATTTTATAGCCTGGTTAGAGAAAATGTATTCATCCCCAAAACCCTATGTTAAGATCAATGGCATTATTTCTTCTCCTATCCCCCTCGAGAGGGGCACCCTGTCAGGGATGTCCCCTCTCCCCACTGCTTTTCGCTATGTATACTGAACCCCTTGCTATGACCATTAGAAATTCGGTAAGGATCTCATGAGTACATGGACAGAATCAAACTTGGAAACTAGCTTTATAAGCAGATGAGACCTTACTCTCGGTAACCCAACCAGAAACTACCCTTCTAGCTATTTAGAGCTCACTGGACCACTTTGCCAGAGTTTCTGGGTATCAGATAAACCTTATTAAAACAGAGGTACTTACTTTCCCCTTTCACCCCTTCACCAAATTTAAAAGCTCAGCTACCCCTTAGATGGAATAAGACCAAAATAAAGTACTTGGGTATACAACTACCACAACAGATTTCTAATCTTATTCTACTTAATTATGGGCCCTTACTCAGCAAATTGAACTGGATCTACACAGCTGATCCCAAATGTATCTACCACTATATTCTAAAGTTGATTTAATTCGTATGAATATTCTACCTCGTCTCTCATATTTATTACAGACAACTCCAAAATTCCCTTTCCAAGTATATTTTATTTCTTGGAATAGATCCCTTGCTAGGTTTGTCTAGGCTGGTAAAAGGCCAAGAGTAAACTGGTCAGTATTGCAGCTTCCTCGGGGTTGAATCTACCTGATCTCCACAAATATGCCCAAGCTACAGTCTTAGCTACAATATTTAACTGGAGCAATCTGAATTATGACCTTCCTTGGAAGGTTTTGGAATTAGCCCTTAATCAGCTTCAAGGGTTGATACACAAGGAGGCGTGGAAAGGATGAGAAGGGACTTGGCAAGGTTGGAGGAATGGTCAGAAGTATGGCAGCTTAGATTCAATGCAAATAAGTGCAAAATAATGCACCTGGGAAACAAAATTTTATTTTTATTTATTTAGTTTTTGTTGACCAGGTAAGTGCACTAGGCAGATTCTGCCTATTTTCAGGCACGACCCGGGGGAGGGGTGGATACAGATGAAATGCCAACTGACCTTGAACCAGAGTAAGCTGTTCGTGGTATTTTTTAGTGAATGAGGGAAATTTGGCCAGGGCACCGGGGAAATTCCCCTACTCTTTTCGAGAAGTGCAATGGGATCTTTAACATCCACCTGAACTACTACCAGAACAGGCAGATGGGACCTCAGTTTAACGTCTCATCCGAAAGACGGCACCTCAGGAGTGCAGCACCCCCCTCATGCTGCACCACAGTGTCAGCATTGGGATATTAACCCCAGTGCCTGGTGTGGGGCTAGAACCCACAGCCTTCTGATCTCCCGACCTCAGAGGCGAGTGTTCTACCTGCTGAGCCACTGACACTGCTACAAACCCAGAGGAAGATTACACAATGGGGGGAGAGGTAGTAACAACAATAAATGGAAAGGGACCTGGGGGTAATTATATCAGATGACCTTAAGGTTAGCAAGCAATGTGAGAAGGCAGTTGGGGGGGGGGATACTGGGATGTATAGGGAGAGGCATCATCAGAGGAAACCAAGAAGTTGTTATCCCTCTGTACAGACAGTTGGTGAGACCCCATCTGGAGTACTGCATCCAGTTCTGGAGATCTCATCTCCGCAAGAACATAGGATGGAGGCAGTCCACAGGAGGGCAACTAAAATGGTGCAGGGTCTGCAAGAGAAGCCATACGAGGAAAGATTAAAGGAGCTTAATATGTATACTCTTGGGGAAAGGAGGGAGAGTGGGGACATGATAGAAACTTTTAAGTACCTCAGTGGAATCAACAAAGTCTAAGAGGGTAGCATCTTTCACAAAAAGAGATGTGCAAGAACAAGGGGACACAATTTGAAGACGGGGGACGGGACGGCTAAGGGGCAATGTGAGGAAGTATTTTTTCACAGAGAGGGTGGTGGACGCATGAAACAGCTTTCCCGAGGAGGTTGTGGGGTCTAAAAGTGTAGGAGAATTCAAGAATGCATGGGACAGACAAGCAATTCTTGTGGGGGGTAGGAAGAAATAGGCTGTTGGTTAACTAGGATCTGCAGCTTATCCTGAAGGTAGGGAAATGGGCAGACTAGGTGAGCCAAGCGGTCTTTATCTGCCGTCAAAGTCTACGTTTCTATGTTTCTAAGATGTCCAAGATTTACAGTCCACCACTAGGTCTCCCTTTAAAAGGGAGCCGTCGTACTACATACGGGCACAAGTCTAACCTAATGGTATGGCGCAACCTTAAAAACTTCCCTGAACTGAAATCAGTTTTACCTTATTTGGACTCTCTCAGCTCGGTAGTTAAGCCCCTTTCTCTATAAGACAAACAGACCTTGAAATACTGGGCCAGTAGAGGTCTTTCTTCGATTTACAAATTTACGGACTCTGAGGGAGTTACTAACATACTAACGTACTATTTGCCAGCAGATTAGGCCTTACGGTCTATCGAGTCTGCGCGAACCTAGATCCTTAGTTGGGTGCCGAGACCCTCCCATCCCTTGATCTCCAGAAACCCCTATCATCCATCCCCACCCCCCCGGGACAGGCCATCATCTGATACATCCACTTTCTGTGTCTGTCCCACCCTCTCTTGAAGCCCTCCACTGTGGATCTCTGAACCAGCTCACCAGGCAGTGCATTCCAAGGGTCCACCACCCTCTCGGTGAAAATCCTCCTCCTCTTTTCCCCCCTCACCCTTCCACCTTCCAACTTCAAACCATGCCCTCTGGTGATACCTCCCTGCTTTAGTCTAAAGATCCCCTCCATGTTAACCCTATTTATTCCTTTATTCGTTTTGTGAAATTACATGACAGCTATAGACTCCCACCACAAGATCGTATGTTGTATACACGTCTCAAGGAATCTATAGGGCAGAGGGCTGGGGGCCAGGGCTTCTTACCTAAGCCACTCCCCTTACTTCTGCATCTTGCAATAACCACTAGAGGGGGCAAATCTGGCCCCATTTTATTGGGTTACTTTATAAAGGTCTTCAGGAATTGTCTAGAGTTTCAACTAAAGCGATATTAGAGTCCTGGACTAGAGCTCTCCCCCTGCCAGTACACGTAGATGATTGGGGAAAATATACTAAACAATCTCTAGGTCTCGAGTGCCCCCTAATGACGTGAATTTGCATGGAAGACTAGGAACAGGTTTTTCCATATCCCAGCAAAACTCTCTAAATTTGCTGCTGCAGTAACTGGCAATTGCTGGAGGAGATGCGGGGAACAGTATGCAGGCCATACTCATATTTTTTGGTCTTATCCAGGATTGAGAGGTTTTTGGCATATCTCAATAGCCCTGGCAGAGTTGGTGGGGGAGGAAGCGGTTCTGACCCCAGAATTGGTGCTCCTGTCTATCTCACCAGAGAACCTCTGTATTCCGAAGGGCTCCTTGTTGTTCACCTACATTCTGGCGGCCAAAAATGTTATCACTAAATCTTGGGGCCAAGAGACTCTCCCTACGCATCAGGACTGGCATGGGGTGCTCAGGGAGATATATATATTAGAGAGACTGATTGCTAGATCGGCAGATAGGACGGAACCATTTGAATCAAGATGGAGAAAATGGTTGTTTTGTATTTCACCTTTGGATCCCACTTTTGTCCCTTGAATATCAATGTTTTTATGTGCCAGATGGAAAACACGAAAAGTTATGTTGCTTGTATGGATCCCACATTCAATACATATATATTGTGCCCAAACCATGGACATTTTATATACTTTTTAATTTGACCTAATGCTCTGTCTCTGGTACTGATCACTAACTATATACATTACCATTCTAATTGTATCAGTTTTTATCCTGGGAAAATGTACAGAGAAGATGATTTATTTCTGTACTGGACATGTTACAAGCATCAACTGTTGTACCTCAGTACTGTTTTTTGCTTGAAAACTTCAATAAATAATTAAAAAAAAAAGAAACATTTTGTTACAAAGAGCAGCATTTCAGAGGTGTTTCACTGCTGAGCCCATTGTAGTTTAAGCTGGAAGAGACCCAGCAGTCCAGACCAATGACCACCCACAGTGGTCATGATGCTTTTCACTGGAAGGAAACTTCATGTAGTTGAAAGCACTGAAACCACGCTTATCAGAGGGTGCTTCGGTCCTTTCATCTGCACGAAGCTGGTCAGGAACAAACACCATGCAGGCTTGCTGGAGGCTCTGCTTGGAGACATACAAAGAACCCAGCAGAAGAAGGCCATTTGGTCTATACAGTCTGCTCATACTGCAGGTTCCACAGCTTGAGCTACTGTCCCTGCCCCTCCTCCCTACCCATGATCCTTACCTTCCCCCATGCCTGTTCCACCCTCTCTTGAAGCTGCCCACTGCCTTTAATGAGACCACCTCTTCTGGTAGTGCATTCCAAGTGTTCACCACCCTCTCTGTGAAGAAGTGTTTCCTGATCTCCCTCCTAAATCTCCCCCCCGCCTTCCAGCTTAAGACTGTGCCCAGTGTTCTGGTTGTCACTCAGCTTTACAGAGTCTCTCCTTATCCACATTATTTATTCCTTTAAGTACATGAAGGTCCCGATCATGTCCCCTCTCTCTCTCTCCTGTCCTCCAGAGAGTACATGTTCAGTGCCCTCAACCTCTCCTCGTATACCTTACTCTGCTGACCCACTATCATTTTTGTAGCCCTCCTCTGGACCTTCTCCAGCAGGTTAATGTCCTTTTTGAGGTGTGGGCACCAGTATTTAACTCCATACTCTAGATGTGGCTTCACCAGTGACCTGTACAACAGTATTACAACCTCTTCTTTCCTACTACTGATCCCCCTAGTTATACATCCCAGCATCTTGTTTGCCCTTGCTGCTGCTTTCTTGTACTGCATGGAGTGCTTCAGGTCACTAGTGACCATCACTCCCAGGTCCTTCTCCTCCTCTGATGCAGATACCTGGACTCCACCCTGGTAGTACTCAGTCTTGAGATTCTTGGCTCCAGTGTGCATAACTTTGCATTTCTTGGCATTGAAGCCAAGCTGCAAGATTCCAGACCACTTTCCCCACTTTGCCAGATCATCCTGTAGGTCCTGTATATCTTCAGCTGTCTCCACTCACCAGCAGAGCTTGGTGCCATCTGCGAATAGGCACAGTTTGCCCTTAATGCCATCCCCGATGTCACTGATGAAGACACTGAACAAAACTGGCCCCAGCACTGAGCCCTGCAGGACCCCAATGGTGACCTCTTTGGTGCCAGATGTCTCCCCCTACAACCACCCTCTGGGTTCTGTCCCTCAGCCAGTTTTCCATCACATCTTCTGGTTCTGCCTGAAACAAGCCATTATATCTTCATTTCACTAATGTTAGATCTGCAAACACAGGCTAAAGGAAACTAAAGTCTATTAATTTAATACATCTGGTTTTCGGACTGTTTCTCCCAAACCTTTGTGTAAACCAAGAGACCCCTAACAGATTGTGTGATCACTGTCAATCTTTTTCATTAAACCTTCCCCATGTTTATTTGCCATCAATATCCATCTGTCTGTCACATCTATCTGTCTATGTATTAAGCGGACCAGGGTGCCCAACCCCAGTACTGTTTCTTTATCTCCCTCCCCAATCTATATATATTTTTTTAATATGCAAGCAGACTGGATGCTCACCCCTTGTACCGCTTTCTCTTGACCCCCCTCCCCTCCAGGTCACATGCCCCATTCCCTTTGTGTAGGGGGCAGCACCAGGATGCCCACCCCAGGTGCCACTGAAAACAAGCCCGTCACTGGGGTGCCCAATCTCAGTGTTGGAATATCCCTGAAACAAAGAAAATTGTCTCGCGATGTTTTAAGTTTTTTAACCTTTAATTAACTCATTCTATCTGATGCCACAATTTTGGGTCAGGTTAAGCAATGGATGGTTCTGACGCCATATGGCGCTAATGGGTATAATGGGTTAAAACAGCAAATAGTCCTTTGACGATCTGCCTCCCCACACCCCCACCACCCTGACCTCCCACTCAGAGCCCCACCCTCCCACCCCCACACCCTCATTTACCTGAACAGGTCCCAGGCAAAGATGCACTCTCCGATCGAAAAACACGCCTTGCTGCTGGAACCGCCAACTGCAATATGGCAAACAGGTAAGTGCAGGTCAATGTATTTCAATGGGATTTTGAACTCTGATGCATAACTTCGTAATTTTTGTGTATTTTGGCCCCAAATTTACAACATGGCCTTTTTAGGACCCCACCTGATGACCAGTGGTGGTGGAATTATGCAAATCAGGCCTGAAAGGTGACTGAGGTTGAGTTTAGAAATCACCTTTCAGGAGGGATTCAAACATTTTCACCACCCTTATTTATGAGGTAGGGTAATAAGAAGGCCATTTTGAAAATTTTGGATCAAAATATGTAAAAATGGCAAAGTTAGGCACATATGTTGAAACTTCTCTTTGCTCGTTCATAACTTTGATAATTTCAAATATTCTAACCCCAAATTTTCAACATAGCCATTTTTCCACACCACCTCATGAACGTAACAGATGTCACTTTTCAAATCCTGGCCAAAATGTGTTTTCACACCTGTGGTGCAGAATGACGTTTTACTGGCAGGGAATGACGTTTTGGCATGGCTTTGAAAAATTTCACCTACTGAGTTCATGAGGTGAGATAATAAGAAGACTATGTTGAAAATCTGGTGTACAAATACAGTATAATGCTCAGGTTATGACTGAACATTACAGTATTTCAATGTTCACTCATAACTTTGCCAAGTTTCAATATTTTGACTCCAAACTTTCAACATAGCCATTTTTCCACAGCTCCTTATAAACATGATACATGTTATTTTTTAAATCCTGTCGAGACGTGTTTATACACCTCTGGTGTGAAATGACATTTTGTGTCCATATATTATAAACAGTACATGTCATGTTTATAAGGCAAATCATAAAAACAAGTATCCTGAAATGTTAAGGTCAAAATAAAAAAAAAATTTAATTATATAACAACCTTTGTGTATAGTGTCGCTCTTTGCTCCAGCAGCCATGCTTTGTGATCCTGTGCTGGTGAGCAGAGTTTGGGCATGAGCTCAGCGACCCAGCTAGATGGGGTAAGGGTGGAGAAACTGCACTGTTATGCGACACCCCCCCCCCCCAAGCCAGGGAATGAAAGATGCAGGATTGTCTGCATGGGTCCGGGTACCATATAGTGAACACCACTGTCTTCTTGGCACACAGCCTTGCACCTCTACACCCGTGGGTGGCAGAGTGCCTTGTGCATTGGCTGACAGATGCACTCTTTACCCTGCACATTTGTA
This sequence comes from Neoceratodus forsteri, assembly GCA_016271365.2. NCBI lineage: Eukaryota > Metazoa > Chordata > Ceratodontiformes > Ceratodontidae > Neoceratodus > Neoceratodus forsteri. The sequence goes on from CM028130.1 coordinate 1,115,224,044, forward strand.
TCTGTGGCCACATGGAAGCACAGGGACAAACGTTTGCTTACATGTATGCACTTTGCAGGTGTTTGGTATTCATAGTGCAGAGACACAGATACCCTGCGCCAAGAGAAGACTCCATCCAAAGGCCCTGCGCGTCCACAGCCCACTAGACAGCCCCATGAATTCTTTAACATCCGTCCCTGTATGGAAGTGCAGGGCCCTTGGATGGAGCTTTCTCTTGGTGCAGGGCATCTGCATCTCTGCACTATGAATAACAAACACCTGCAAAGTGCATACATGTAAGCAAACGCCTGACAATGACAAATACTTGTCTGTCTTTAGCATTCTACGGTTCTAAGAAAAACAAAATGACACATCCTCCAATAATGCAAAGCATCGTGGGAAGTAAATACAAATCACCTTGAAAGAATTGACTGGTTCTGCTACACACTCCTGCTTAAAGCAGACTCAGTCTAAGTCTTTGTAATTCTGTATATCTTTGAAACCTGGTTTTATTGCCATGGCCCTTCCCAGGTAACCCTTGCCTACGAGCTTTTGTGCTAAGGTTCTTTGTCTTTTAGACTATGTTTCTAGATCTCATTTTATTCTTTATTAGTAAGGGAATCTTCAATAAGGCCGGATCATTGCCTCTTTCAGTTCATCTGCTCTTGAAAATTATTCCCCGTGGCTATAATCCTCTGCTTGTGATCCTCAATTCCACAGCAATAGTGTGTGATGTCACAAGCAGGGGATTATGACCTCGGTGAAAGACTATTTAAGAGGAGCAGCCTGCTTTCATGCCAGTAAAAAGAATTACTGTAATGGCTTGAAATTCAATTTTGTTTTGGAGCTCTTGCTGTGTAATGGAGTTCTGATGAGTACTACCGTGATTAAAAAACATTTTTTTTTTTTTTGCTGGAGACAGGTTCCCTTATTAGAGATTCCAGGAAATGATTTAATGTACATTAAATCACACCCTTTCTTATATCACATTTTTTCGCCCAGCTGCCAGCCCGGGCTCAGTCTGAAGAGCTCATCCCTCCTGTTACAGGGATCACACTGCTTGGCAGTGGGGTAGGGGTTTTTACATGGTTACGTTAGTGACTACGTAGTCCCTAAACCCACCCCTAGAGGATGCCGGCATGAGCGACAGGAGTCCAGCAGGGAGCCGTGCGGAGACACGGCTTCCGCCAAGTGCCTGGGTGCCCTCCTGACACCATCCACTAGTCGGATCAGTACCTAGCCCTCCTCAAGAGTGGAGAGCTGCCTGGAGGTGGCTCAATCCAATCTCCCCCCCCCCGGCTGACGACCCAGGCCTGTTCCTGAACCCGGGTCGCCAGTGCAGTGCAAGATACAGGGTCCAGCACCTCAACCCTCAGCGACACTGGGCTGGCTACATCCTTTAATTTCTGCTTTATTTACGTTTCTCCCTCACCCCCACCTCCTGGCTGGCTGCTTCTCCCTCCGATCTCTCAGCCCCATCACCCAGCATTTTTGGGACTTACCAGCTCTAGATTCCTCTGTTGGTTACTCCCCCGTGGTAGGGTGGTGGACAACTGCACTCAACCAGATTGACAGGATTTGGCTGAAGTTGCCCCAGGTCACCAGTGTGGGGTTTGGGAGAGGTCAGAAAATCATGCTGCCAGCCAGGGTAATTTTCCATTTTTTCTCTTTCCCACGTGGTGAAGAGGAGCTGGTATGCAAGGACGTCAATGTCAATGGTGCACACACTTCTGTACATAGCATGCCAGAAACCTACCATGTCTCTGTCCCCTACGTTGCTGTCCCAATGGTCTGTCCCCCAGCTGCTGCTAGGGGCCATGTACCACTCCCAACCCACCCCAGAGAAGGACAGCAGTATATTGGACATTTGTTCCTTCTGCCCACCCCAGCCGACCCTCTGATGACCCAGGCTTGGGAAGCAAACCAGAGTCACTGGTGTTGTGAGCGGTAGCTCTACTGCTGCACCAACAGGCTGGTGCCTTTTAATGGCGATTACCGTTCTGTAGCCTCCCCAGTTGGGAAATAGGCTGCAGATTCCTAATGGAAGGGAACAACTGGCCAAGCTGCCCCAGGCCACCACACTTATGGAATAATTTACACATCTCAAAATAGAACTGTATCCCCTAATCTTCAGTCCACTAAACACAGACTTAAGCAGCACTATAGTACTTCCTGTGTTCCTGTCCTTTTTTGACCCTACTTTACCTCAGAACTTAATGCCAGTCTCTCCTTGTAATTCATGTGGCTTTATCGTGTGGTTCTGTAATTTCTATAATACATTTTAGCTTGGTGTTCATTGTATCGTAATGGGCTTCTAGTTTATGGGTGCAATACGTTTACCTTGTTTCAAGTTGTCATTGTCCAAGCCAACAATTTAAGTGTGACCTTCTTAAAGCAGCAGTATTCGTTAGTCTGCAAAACATTACATCCTGTATTTTTTTTTTTTTTTAGCAAAAATAATTTTTTTTTTTTAACTTGAATATTTAATTAGAGGCATAAATTACACATATAGACAACAGCTACAGTTTAAGATTGGTTACAATCCATAAGAGTACCTTTTTTGTGATTATATAATCCATAAACCAATCTCTACATTTTCCTTGTTACAGGTGTCCTGGAGGTGCGACAGTTTAGTCAAAATCAATATTGTAATGACATCAATTTTATTGTCAGATAATTATGCCTTGCAACAACTGATTTCCACATTCTACTGTATCCAGTATCCATTATTGCCTCTATTTTTTTAAAAATGTAACAAATAAAACTTATTAAAAAATAATAAAAGTTGTACAAATCATTAAACTTTGTGTCTGTCTGTGTTGCCTTATAACTTAATTGTATATACCATTTGCTTACAATTAGATTAGGTTCTATCCCTTCCCATTCTGTGCCTCAACTCACTTTTTGGTTTAACACTGATAGTCCCTCAGTTTCTTCTAAATAAGTAAAGAAAGGGTGCCACCACAAATTGTGCCTTTCCACAGCCTGCCGCAGTTTGGCTGTGATGGCTTCCATATCTCTAATTTGTTTAATATTGGTGAGCCACTGGGCTACCGTCGGCTGATTTTGTGAGAGCCAGTTTTGTGTAATCACTTTACTGGCTGCTACTGTTAGTATTAGGAATAAATATTCCCTCCCCTTAGATTTAATTTCTTGGGGTGCAGGCAAGAACCTGGTGGTGAAATTCTAGGGTTTGAACCAGTTCCAACATTCTCTGTGTTTTCCTACCAACTTGAAACCAAAAAGGTTGAATCTTGGGGCATGCCCAGAAGGTATGGAAGTGAGTACCGTTTTGCCCACAGCTCCTCCAGCATCTATCTGTGGGATATTTTGAATAGTGCTGTGAAATGGTTGGTGTGATGAAAAACCTCACTGACACCTTCCATCGAAATTCTCGCCAAACTATCGAGTTTGTTTTAGAATGATTAGCCCAGATCTTTATCCATTCCTCACCTGGTATGTTTTGCCCACACTCCTCTCTCCAACTATTTTGTATCCGCTAGCTAGATAATTCAGATAAATCATCATCCAGTTTTGAATAAAATAAAGATACTTAATGTTTCAGGTCTCCTATCTGAGCCTTATTCCAAACCATGGATATTCCCTCCTCCACCTGTTCTCCCAGGGAAGGGACACCCACTGCTTGACTAATATAATGTCGAAATTGTAAATATTTATAAAAATCTGTGTGTGGGAGGTTAAACTCCTACTGTAAGATGTTAAAGGCTTTGATCTGCCCGTCCCTTAGAAATTGTGGCAAAAACTGTAAACCCCGTTTTCCTCCATCAAAATAAGACTGGGTCTTTATGGGCCGCTGGAAAGTTGGGCACATATTGTAATGGGATCTATGACCATACATAGTTTGGTTTTTCCCTTACCTCTCTTATTTTCAACCAAACTGATATTGTATGCCTGGTACATCTATTGTTAATGGTATTAAGTTGGCCTGGTAAAACTGTCCAGGGTACCAACTTCAGGGGAATACCCATATTTCCATATTCTTCTAGCATGCACCATTGTGTATGCTGTGGGCCTGCTACTGTTTTAACCAGAGAGACTATCTGTGCCGCCAAGTAGTACCTTTGTATATCCGGAACACTTAGACCACCTCTATTTTTCTTTCTCTTTAGTATCAAGTTACATATTCTGGGCTTCCGTTTTGCCCAGATGAAATTTGTAATCTTTTGCTGTATTTGGTTTAAATCCAACTTGGGAATGTGGATTGGTAATGATGAAAAGAGGAAAAGTAACCCAGGCAGTACGTTCATTTTTATAATTTGGATTCTATTAAGGAGTGATAATGATAAGTTGTCCCATCTACCCATTTTTGTATATATATTTGTTGAAGAAGACGGCCATAGTTCTATTTGTATAAATTGCTCAGATGTCTAGGAATCCATATACCTCAGTAGCAGACTTTGTCTTTAACCCACTTAAAGGGGAAGTTGGTCTTAATTGCTGGGTCTAAACTTCCTTTTATCAACAATGCTTTCAATTTTTCTAGGTTGATTTTAAATCCAGAAATAGACCCATACATCTTTAACTTCTGAAGTATGTTAGAGATGGTTATAATGGGATTCTCCACAAAAAGTAGGGTATCGTCTGCATACACTGAAATTTTGCAGCAATTGGGACCCATCTGTATGCCCTGTATGTCTGGGGACTCGCAAAGAGCAATAGCCAAAGGCTCTAAACGTAGTGCAAAAAGCAGGGGTGACAAAGGGAAGCCTTGTTGTGTTCCTCTTTCAGGCTTTATTTCTTTGGAGGTGGTGCCATTCACCTTTACCTTAGCTGTGGGATCACTAACAACATTAAAAATCCACTATATAAATGTTTCCCCAATCCCATTTTTTCTAGGACTACCCAGCGGTAGTCCTAGTTTAATCGATTGAATGCTTTTTTTTGCATCCAGGAAAAGGGCAAGCTGTGCCGTCTTTGTGGTGGGACTGTAACCAGAATATTCAGCAATTTATGGATATTATCCGCAAGGTCTCTGTTCGGAATAAAACCCGTTTGGTCTGGACCTACCAAATGCTCTAAGAATTTTTGTAATCTATTGGATAAAATCTTGGATAGAATTTTTAAATCTTGATTTAGTAATGAAATGGGCCTATAAGCTTCACATTTATCTAGAGGTGGTGCCATTCACCTTTACCTTACCTGTGGGATCACTAACAACATTAAAAATCCACTATATAAATGTTTCCCCTAATCCCATTTTTTCTAGGACTACCCGGCGGTAGTCCCAGTTTAATCGATTGAATGCTTTTTTTTGCATCCAGGAAAAGGGCAAGCTGTGCCGTCTTTGTGGTGGGACTGTAACCAGAATATTCAGCAATTTACGGATATTATCCGCAAGGTCTCTGTTCGGAATAAAACCCGTTTGGTCTGGACCTACCAAATGCTCTAAGAATTTCTGTAATCTATTGGATAAAATCTTGGATAGAATTTTTAAATCTTGATTTAGTAATGAAATGGGCCTATAAGCTTCACATTTATCTAGAGGTTTACCTGGTTTAGGAATGACACTGATTAGGGCAGTTTTCCATGAGTCTGGAATACGCTTCTCAGCTAAACAAGTGTTGAATACAGTCGCTAGGATGGGGGTTACGGTGTTTTTAAATTGTTTAAAAAATTAAGGGGGAAAGCCATCTGGGCCCGGGGATTTACCAGTGGGAAGGGACGTGATTACTTCCTTGATTTCCCTGGGGGTGATGGGAGCATTCAGGACCTCTCTTGCTGAGTCTGTTAGTTTAGGTATTGGCAGATATTGTAAGAACTGTTCAGTTTTGATTTTAAACATCAGAGGTACCCTTCTCCTCCCGATATATCTGCTGATAAAATTGTTGGAACTGAGCTGCTATATCTGCAGGGTTGCACCATGGCTTATCAGGGTCTGAGGGGTTGTGAATCACTGTAACCAAGCGATTGGCCTGGTTTTTCCGCAGTCTCAATGCCAGCAACTTAGCTGTCCAAGCTCCTGTGTCATGATATTTTTGGTTTAAAAATCTGAGTTGCCCTTCAATTTTGTAGCAGTTTAACTTTTGCAGTTTTTCTCTTTCTTGTCTCAGCTGTGACATTATTTGTTTATTTGTGGGTTTTTGTTTATGTTGGGTCTCTAGTTCCTGTATTGTGTTAAAAAGTTTATCCTTAGCCATTCGTGCTAATTTTTTTTTTGATGAGGCCATCCCTATGAACTCCCCCTACACACAGCCTTCAAAGCTTCCCAGAGGGATATTGGCGAACACTGTTGTCCCAGATTAATATCATAAATTTCTTTAAAGGAAAACTACACCCAAAACTTGAAAAAATATATGTTGTGCAGAGTGTTTTAATTTGTATGTGAAGTTCTAGTGTTTCCTTCCAACTAACTGGTATTAGGAGTTTTTCTTAAATTAGCCTGCTAGCTTAAGGGTAGTTTTACGACCCCTGGAGATCACCATATCAAATAGGTTTATTGCATTTCTTTGTCCTAGAATGCACCTTGTTTCATGTGATGGTGATGTAGCAGAGCCCATAAATCCAGCAGAAAGCATTGCATTACAATCAGTTCACAACAACAGAGATGGCTATATTTTAAAATCTGTAGAATTCAGCTTGGTGACCACCCTCATCCTAAAGGTTTTACTGTCCTGAAAAACTTGCTGCTGGTAATTTTGTGCAGCTTGTAAAGTTTCAAGATATTTAGTTTGTTTGGCATGCGTGTGCTGAATGTTGGGTTTCTCTTACATCACAGTCACATGAGACAAAATGCACTGTGGGAACCAGAAATACAATTACACTATCAGGTATGGAGATCCCCAGGGGTCATAAAACTAGCATAAAGCTAGCAGGCTAATTTGTGAAAAACTCCTAATACCAGTCAGAGGGAAGGAAACACTAGAACTTCACATACAAATTAAAACACTCTGCACAACATATATTTTTTCAGGTTTTGGGTGTAGTTTTTCTTTAATGGACTTCAACATCTTTTCCATGAAAGTTTTGTCATTTAAAAGGGAGACATTTAATCTCCATAATTTAACTGTACTTGCTATTGAGCTTCCCCATTTGATGGACACAGGAGCATGGTCTGAAATTGTGATGATATGAATTCTAGAAAACAGCATTCTATGCATATGGGCTTTTGTAGGCAGGAAGAGGTTAATCCTTGAATATGAATGTTTAGCTGGGGAAAAGAAGGTGTAATCTCTCTCGCCTTTATGATGTCGTCTCCAAATCTCCACCATGCCCATCTCTTCTATTATGGAGTTAAGAACTCTGGCCGCTGTTTTATCATGTGCCACCGATTGAGATGATCTGTCTATGGTCGCTGAGGGAGCCACATTAAAGTCCACACCAATTATCAGTTGTCCTGGTGGCAACTTAACTACTGTTGGAATACCTCTTTTAAGAGTTCACTTAATATTGTAGATCACTTAACAGGTGAATGGATTCCCTTAACATTGGAAGTTACTATACTAATGTCACCCATTGTGGCTAAAGATAAGTATGATCCGGCTACCCCACCATCTTTCTCCATTATTTGAAGTGATATAAGATTTCAGAAGTATTACGTTTAAAAGCTTATAGGTTCTGACAACTGACAGACTGATATTTAATTAAAGTATTTAACTAACAAATCTCTCCATGCAACTGTTACGGAGAAGGTAACTTTTAAGCTACAAAAACTACCTTGAATTAACAACAGAGATAACTTGTATAATAAGAAAAAGTTTTGTTGCTTCTTACATAAGCAACCTCCCAGACTATTATTAGTAGACAATATGTGACTTCTCTGGTGTATAATTACCCAAATATGGTACACCAGTGATGGTAGTTCATGGTGTTGCGTGAGATACCAGAGTGACCATAGTAGCCTAAGTATTAGTATCAACACGCATAGCTCATAACGTGCTGTGCACATGTGACAGGGTCCAGTGTCTGGATTTTGCCCCCTCACTCTCCCAGCCTCCACAGTGGGTGTATGCACCCTGTTAACCTAAAAAAAAAAGGTTATTTTTAATCATGCTCATGTTCCCACCTATTTGTTGAGAGACCCAACACACTGTAATCATGAAAAGGTTAACTACCTATTAACTTCTGTGTACCTCTGACCCTTCCCCCCCTTCTGCTTCGGGTACAGATATTCCCAGACGCACCGTGTAGATTGATATAGTCCAGTTCTGAAAAATGTGGTACATCATAAAAACAAAGTTCCTCTGCATGTGGGGTCACTGGAGGTTTTTAAACAGGTCCAAACTAGGATTAATCAAACTCAGATTTTTAACAAAAACTACGACGCGCAGGCTTCTCTTACCCAGCACGTGTGCTGGTATATACCTCTATTTAATTGTCAGCTATAAAGTAATTCAGTATAAGTAGTAAAAACCGAGTGTTCGTCCACTTTAGAGTCACCTGGGTTTAGCAGCCTTTGGTCTATTGGTGCTAGAAGAAGGACCATTTTTCGTAGGATCTTCTGCACCTTGGGTGCCATTCCCTGTGGTAGCAGCCATGGAAGTGGTCTCTTGCGCCCTTTGTTTGGGGTCCCCCACACTGAAGACTGCAACTGCTGTTCCAGTGTTTCCAGTTCATTATTAGGTACAGGAATATTAAGTTCCGTCAGTTATGGTGCCGCTTCTGCCAGTGAATTGAAAATCTTGTTCCCAGAGTCCAGAAGAATTTTGATTTTGGCTGGAAAGTTCAATTGTGCTCGAATATTGTGTTTTTCCTTAAGCTCCTTCACTATTCCCCTGATTTGTGTTCTTTTGACCTGGAGCTCCGATGAGAAATCGTGGTCAAAACAAATGTTCTGGCTATCAAATTGTAAATCTCTGTGCATCAACGCTTCAGTAAGGATATATTCTTTTGTTTGGTAATGTAGCATTCGCACTATCCATGACCGTGGTCTGGCTTTGGGGTCTGTGGGTTTCGGGCCAAGGGACGGATGAGCCCTCTCGATAGTTAAAGGCAGATCCAATGGCAAGGAAAGTTTTTTTTTTTTTCAACATGTCAGTTATAAAATCTGCCGTTGTTGGATATCCTTCTTCAGCACCCTCCCTTATTCCATGGATATGGAAATTATTCAGTCTAGCCCAATTCTCTGCATCCTCTAATCGGTTATGCGTTTAGCGGTCTCTTTGCAAGAGGTACAGCAGTATCTTACTGTGGCTGTCTTGAGTATCAGTAAGTTCCGAGATTTTGTCCTCATTCTGATGGATTTTAGAATTGACTGCCTTGAAGTCCATTCTCATGTCTGCGATGGATGTTTCTATTTTGTTGACCGCTTTGAGTATTTTGTTGAGGGCTTTGTCGGTTTTGCTTTGTTGTTCATCTTCAAGATTATTATTGGGTTCCCATGAGGACTCTGAGAAAGAATGAGGCCTGGTCGTGGCAGCATACCCTATGATTTCCATCTGTTTCATCGTCGATTTTTGGCTGTTTTTTTTTTTTTTTCCTTTTGGGCGCTGTGGCTTCCCTGGTATAGACTGCACAATAAGGGAATGTTTTTAGGTGCTGAAGTGCCCGAGGTAAGGGAGGATTGGGTTCGATTGCTGTTTTGATGCTGGGAGCTAGTAGGTTAGCCTGCCACCATTACAGCTACGTCACCGGAAGACTCCAGCAAAAATAAATTTCTGACAATCTAAGATTCACGTTCACTGTGATTTTAGTTTTCTCATGTACTTTTAAAACAGCTTTTACAGCTAATTTTATAATTAATGACCCATCATTAAAGATGGCCACCACTCGCAATTTTTAAAAATGTCTTCCTCAGATGTTACCTGTTGAATGTACATGCTAGAGTCATACTGTGGATATAACAGTATTACAATTAATGGCTGCCTCTTTTTCCCATAGGGAAACCATGGCATAATTTGCCGTTATAAAGGAGCGTTTATAACGGCAAATACTCGCACGGTTTCCCCCACTCTGTGCATGCACCTGCTTGAGCTCCTCAATTTTCGATCGCTGTCTCCTTCCCGAACTGCAAACCCAACGTGGACAGAAACTGACATGGACATTCGGCGGTAAGTAACATTTCAAATAAACTTAAATGTTCCACATGGCTACTGAATCGACCACCCTCACAATATTCGGAAAAAAACCCTTTAAAATAAAAGTGAAAGCCAACTGCGCACCATGATGTAATTGGACTGCGGCGGCACAGCAGTCTTTTTTTTATTTTATATATATTGCTTGAGATGAAAAGAGAAATCCAACAATTATATAAAATAAAATATGAGTCTGGGGTGTGTAAATCACACTTACCCTCGGGTTTGATGTCGAATGACAAGCCTTGAGCTTTGCTTTGGGGTTTATGTAGCATCAAACCCCTCGGCGAGTGTAAATCCTCGGTACACACCCAGACCCATACTTTATTCTATTTGTGTTCCCACATGTTTCTGATGGTAAACAGCACAACACTATACCAAGAGAGTTAATTATTTATGGTGAGTATGGCACGGGAATGGGAACATTTAAAAACTTCAGAATCCTGCATCTTGGTTCAGGAATGAAAGAAAATGAAAAGAAACGTGTGCAACTTGATATTTTTGCGACAAACATTACTGCTGAAAAAACTATACAGTTACTAAAAAATACTGCTGCTTTAAATATCTGGGTAATGTTTAACTGTACATAATGCATACTGTATAATCTGTCGATATAGCGATTCTGTTATTTTGTACACTGTGACTACAAGTTATCTTTGTAATAAAGCTCTGCTACTTTGTACACCAAGCATGCCAATTTCCATGTATTCCCCCAGATATGGCTGAAACTGGGCTGAATGACCCAGTCAATTTCCTAGTAAAACAATAAAATAACAATTTAAAGTAAGTTGCAGCTTATTTGTTTTCCTTGTGTTTTTGGTGATGAAACAGAACCACACACAATAATGGCAGAAAAAGACCTATGGTCTATCCAGTCTGCCCGTAACATTCCATCATACTCGGAGATCTTTGTCAATATGGAGTTTTCACATACACTACCTATCCCCTTGCTCCCTGCCCTACAATTACCCCCACCAAGTAACTATTTTTTTTCCAATCATGCTTGAGCCCTTTAATGGTTTTGGCACCCATCACCTCCGCTAGCAGACTGCTTCATGGCTCAGCCATTCTTTCTGTAAAATAAAACTTTCTCACGTCCCTCTTGAACCTCCCTTCCCCTCAAAGCTTCCACTCAGGTTCTCGTATTGATCTGCTACTCCTGTTGAACAGTTCCTCATAGTTCACCTTGTTGATTCCCTTCAAGAACTTGAAGGACTCTTCTTTCACCCCTCTCTCATCTGGTCTTAAGTAAGTATATAGAGCAGTTACTTATCATAAAGGCAGATCTATGGGAGACCCTCCATTAAGCCTCACATTTACAACTGTAAGCCGCTGGCATCAGGACTACCTGGAAACTTTGGTAGCTGGGGCCTCCCATGCTACTGTATATCGGTGCCCCCTATACGATGTGGGTGACCCCAACACTCTTCAGCTCCCCACTGGAAACAAGATCAGAGAATTATCAGACCAACAGGGACCAAGCAAACTAGTACTATAACCAGGCACATGGGAGAGGACATGGTACCCGAGACAGAAACACCCTAATAGGGTTGAGGAAGAATACAGAGCAAGCAGTAGCAGGCAGGACTGCAGGTAAAAACCAAAACTGAGAAAAAAAGGCTAAAGATGGGAGGGTGAGTCGTGCCTCAGTGGAGCAGATACTCTCAAAGATCTACTCTTACGGTAAGCAAATGCTATCTTCTTCAAGAAATCTCCCTCCATTGAGCCACACCACTGGGATGATTCCCAGGCAGTGATATAAGCACAGAGGAAAGCAGGTAGTATTAAATGATCAGTGGCCTTGCAGAACAGTAACACCAAAGACGGCATTTTTAAGAGAGAAGATATCCAGATTTTAATGTTTAGTAAATATGTGAACAGTACTCCAAGCAGCTGCTGCACAGATGTCAACAGCAAACACATAAGAACAAGCCATGGAAACAGCCATGCCACAAACAAGAGTAGGAAGGGACAGGACCAGGAAGCTCCTTACCATGCTTCCTGTAACAAAAAGTAATGTAGAATGCCAACCATGTGAAAAGGCACTGCTCAGCAGCAAGGGAGCTCACCATCCTAGTGGCGAAGAAAAAATTAGTCATAATAGTAATTAAGCAATAAGGCATGACCAAGGGTTCTTACGAGCAAACTAACTAGTACTAAACATGGAAATTGTTTACTTAAGCCAAAGGCAATAATTTGGGTCCCAAAAAGACTCAAGTCGAGAAACCAAGAAAAAGGTAGTGACAATATAATAACATATAAACAGAACAACAACAACCAGAACAATTACCCCACCCTTAAGAGGAGGGGGGGTGCAAGGTTTACCCCTGAGGTGCAACACTGTACCTGCCAGCCCACTTCCCAAAAACTAGGTTCTGAGAGAGGAGGCAGGGAGGAAGAGAGGTCTGAATACAGCAAGACTCTATTAGAAGAAACAACATTACTATGATGAGTAACTGTTTCTTCAAACATGAAGTCTTGCTGTATTCTGACAATATGCAGACTACCAAGCAGTTCCCTCAGGTGGAGGGAATGCAGAACCTACTTTGGGAACAGGCTCTGCAGTACTGCTGTACCAAACCTAGCATCACTCCTAGCCTGGATGTCCAGAAAGTAATGCGTGGTGAATGTATGGACTGTTTTCCAGGTGGCTGCTTTATAGCTCTCTAGCAAGGGTATATCTCTGGCCGCAGCCAGAGTAGCAGCTGTACCCCTAGTTGAGTGAGCCCTCAGGCCAGGAGGAGGTGTTTTGCCCAATTTGTCATAGCAGAATTGTATACAAGAGACAATCCACCTGGCAACAGTCCTTTTAGTAGCAGGCTTACCTTTCCCCACTTCACCGTAAGTGAGAAAAAATTGAAGACAGTCATGCCTGTATGCTTTAGTATGCTTGCTCTATGTAACAGCTAAGAGCCTTTTTAACATCCAAACTGTGTCACGTTCTTTCCCCTGAAGAAGAGTGATCAGTGAAAAACACAGGAAGAGACAGACTGGTTCAGATGAAAATCTGACAAATCTGAAAATCTTTGGGTAAGAACCTCCTACTGGTTCTTAGGACCACCTTATCCCTATGGAAAGAGATGAAGTCAGGTTCAACTGACAGGGCTTGTAATTCACTAATCCGCCTGGCAGAAATAATAGCTACCAGGAACACAGTTTTCCAGGTCAAGTACTTAAGCTCGGCTGAAGCCAGAAGTTCAAAGAGGGGCTGTGTAACCTGAGCAATGCAGACATTAAGATCCCAAACCGGAGTAGGCTCTCGAAAGGGAGGCTTACTATGAACCAGACCTTTGAAGAACTTACTGAAAACAGGATGAGATGCCAGGGAAGAGACCATCCCTGCTGAAAGGCATGCAGACACAGCTGCTAGGTGAACCTTCAGAGTTGCAGATCTAAGGCCTAGACCATTAAGGTGAACCAGATAATCTAAAGCTGTAGAAACGTCTGCAGAATCAGGCAAAATGCCCTTCTGAGAACACCAAATGCTGAATCTTTTCCATTTGGAATTATAAGTTTTTCTAGTGGAAGGTTTCCTGGAAACCTTCAAAATATCCTGAACTTCCTGAGAAAGATGCAGGCCTGCATATTCTAAATGTTCAAGAGCCAGGCCTTGAGGTTGAGAGACTGGAGACTGGGGTACCAGATCCTCCCCTGAGAGGAGGTTAGGAGATTGTATCTCTTGGGAAGAGACAGGGGATGTGACACTGCCAGAAACAGCAGCAGAGGATACCAAGTCTGTCTGACCCAATCTGGAGCCACTAGTATCACTGTGCAGGGCTGAGCTCCGATTTTGATCAGGACTCTGAACAACAGAGGGAAGGGAGGGAGGGAGGGAGGGACGGCATAGAGAAACCTGCCCTTCCAATCCAGGATGACAGCATCCAGAGGAACAGTCCCTAGGACTGGAGGTCTGCAGCAGAACAGGGGAAGTTGATGATTGTCCAGGGCTGCAAAGAGATCTATCTCTGGAGTGCCCCATCTGGTAAAGATTACTTTCAGGATGAGAGGGTCCAGGGACCATTCGTGATGGCCCTGGGAGATTCTGCTCAGAGCATCTGCCAGTACATTGTCTTTTCCTAGGAGATGAATTACTGTCAGGGAAGTCTGAAGGGAATAGGCTAGAGACCACAGTTTCATGGCCTCTGTGCACAAGGCCATGGACAGAGTGCATCCCTGCTTGTTGATGTACAACACTGAGGTGGTGTTGTCTGTCCTGACCTGCACCACCTTGCCCCTGACTGACTCCAAGAAAACATGAAGGGCCAGAAAAACTGCCCTAAGTTCCAGCAGATTGATATGAAGGAGAGACTCTTGGGGAGACCAAACCCCCTGAGCCATGAGGGCTCCCAAATGGGCTCCTAAGCTTAGAAGAGAAGCATCTGTAGTTAGGACTACTGAGGGGACTTGAGAGAGAAATGGAACACCTTGTCTGATGTTGTCCTGCTCCAGCCACCACTGGAGAGCTTGGACCAGTGTCTGAGTCAGTAGAATCAATTTGGTGAGAGTGTCTTTTCTCTGGGACCAAAAGGACCTTAGGTGGAACTGAATATTAATTATCTGAAATCTGGCTCCTTGCACCACTGCAGTGGAAGCTGCCATGTGGTCCAGGAGTTGAAGAAACTGCCTTGCTGGGTGACAGACCAGAGGTCGAAAAGAGGAAGCAAGATCTGTGAGGGTCTTTACCCTTGCCAATGGGAGGAAGGCCTTTGCTTGGACAGTATCCAACTATATTCCTATGAAAGTAAGAAATTGTACTGGCTTGAGAAGACTTTGGAAGGTTGAGGAGAAACCCCAGAGAAGTAAGCAAATCTCAAGTGATTTGTAGAGCTGACTTGACCTGGTTGGAGGACTGACCTACAATTAGCCAGTCGTCCAGATGCAAATACCCTGCCTTCTGAGAAAGGCAACTACTACTGCAAGGCACTTTGTAAACACCCTTGGAGCTGATGTTAGGCCGAAGGGCAAGGCTCTGAACTGATAACGGCCTGAAGGCAACTCGAACCTGAGGTACTTTCTGTGGGAGCACCTGTTAGGAATATGGAAATAGGCATCCTTGAGGTCCAGGGATGCTAGCCAATCCCCTGGCCTAAGAGAGGGAAGAATTATTCCCAGAGTCAGCATTCTGAATTTTGGTTTTGTGATGTGTTTGTTCAAATACCTTAAGTCTAGGATGGGTCGCCACTCTCCTGTCTTTTTCGAGGTAAGGAAGTACCTGAAGTACAGACCTTTGCCCCTGTGCTGAGTAGGAACTTTCTCTACAGCTCTGAGAGCCAGTAGAGAAGAAACCTCTGCCTCTGGAGCAAGGGTTTCTGAGATGGATGTAGGTGGAAAAGACCTGACCCTTAGTTTTGGGAACCTTTTGAAGCTGAGGGCCAGTCCCTGCCCTACTACCTCCAGGACCCACTTGTCTGAGGTAACAGACTTCCAGGCCTGGAAGTAGTAAGCCAGTCTGCCTCCTACTGGAAAGGGGGAGTTGAACCGGACTGACACATCAGGGTGTCTGCTTGGCAGGAGCCTTGGACTGGGAAGAGGATGCAACCCTGCTCATCCCCCTCCTGCCTCTCCCTCAAAAGAACTCACTCTGTGGGAAGGAAGAGGAAGCCTGAGCTTGGCAGAAAGGCCTGCCCCTAGACTGCTGCTTCTGAGGAGTGGCTTGCCTCTCTTTGGCCTGTGCACTCCCGTAGATGGTCCTGTACTCATCCATTTTCTTCATGTAAGCATCTGTCTGCTCCCCAAACAGAGAGTTACCCACTACAGGGAAATCCATAGCCTTATCCTGGGTATCCTGCGAAAGGCTAGTACATCTGAGCCAAGCATGTCTCCTGAGGGACACAGATGTAGCCATGACTCCTGATGCCACATCACTGGAGTCCACAGCAGCATGGAATTGTATTTTGAACGCCTCAATTCCATTAGCAGCCACCTCCTCCAGCTCTTTGGCTAGCTGGGAGGAAGCCTGTTTAGCCAGTTCCAGAACCATATCCCACTTGGACTTCTGGTATCTGGCTGTGTAGGCCATATAGTTAGCCTGCCTGAGTCCCAAAGAAGATGTCAAATACTGTTTTTTGGCCATGGCATCGACCTTCCTGGAGTCTTTGTCTGGGGGGGTATGAGGCCAAAGAAATGTTAGCCCTGTCACAGGCTGCAACCTGCACTACCCCAACATGGCTGCAATGACTATACAAAAACTCCATACCTGAGCCAGATAATATGTACCTCCTGTCCATTCTCTTATCTACAGGAGGTAAGGAGTTAGGTGTCTGTAAAATCTTTTTTGTCCATTTCCCCAAGGACTTGTGAAGAGGGATAGACAATCTTTTGGACTCTGGGATGACCATCATCTCAACAAAATAAGGCTCTCCCTCTTCCTCAGCAGCTTCAACCACTGGAAGCTGGAGGGTTTCAGCCACCTTCTTGTAAAACAAGAAGTGTGAAGGGGACTCAGAAAGCCTGGGAGGGGAGACACTGGAGGGCCTGTCTGGGGAGATGTCCGGTTCAATGGGCACATCCAGACCTTCAAAGTTGTTATCTTCATCCTCATCCTTGGGATACACTTCATCTCCTTCCCACTCCACATCATAATAAGCATCTGGATCATAATCTGATGGAGTCAGATCCGACCGAACCGACCACCTAACCGGTGGCATCAGTTTGGACGGAACCGGGCGGAGCGACTGAACTATGCTAATCGCTTTGGCTGTCTTGTCAGTGGTTCGAGTATGCGGTGCTGGATCCGAACCGGCTGACTTACGTTTCCTCTTCAACGGAATCGACCCCTCACCAAGTCAGACCTCCTTTTGCCCGAGGAGGTATCGCCAAGGTCAGCAGGCACCTCCTCAGGTTCGACTGCAACCAAACCAGGCTGGCCATCAGAATCTACGGACTTCTCGGTCTCCCTTTCCTTCAGCATACTCAACCTTTTTTCCAGAGTGGCTTTAGGAACATTTCTGCAAATCTGGCAGTCTGTTTAGAGGTGATCAAACCCCAGACAATAAAAACAATTGAGGTGGGGGCCAGCCTTAGCAAAGGCCTCCCCACACTCAGTACAGTGTTGAAATCCAGTGGGAACTGTTTTTTTCTTGGATGTCTTAGACATGGCCAACCTAAACAATTATCCTTGAAAGCTTTTAAGCCAGATAATAAATCCCCGATCGGTTACAAACCATGTTACAGGTTTTGTAAAAGAATCAGAAAAGGTCTGGTTCTTTTGAAACCGATCGGAACCGGAACACCACAATAAATCCCAGATAAATCAGAAATAATCAAAAACAAGCAAAAAGGTCGGTTCCTAACCGGACCGGACGATGAGAAACCAAGACAAAACAATTTCCACAGAAATTAAGTAAAACACAAGTCACCACCTATCTACCACACTACCTGTACCGTACACAGAGGCTGGAAATCCGAAAAATAATAAATCGGTTTAAAAACCGAATGCTTATTCAAACTCTACCGAACCGAGCAGAGGAGAAATCTCCAGAGCGCTTCACTGTTAGGCGGAGTAAAGAATCTGACGGTTACACTGGTAAGTACCAGAGACAGAGGTTTGAAAACCGAGCTCGAGCTCAACATTTTATGCTTCTGCACGGAGTTAACGCTTTCCTTTCCTGGGTAGTTCAAGTGCTGGGACTAACTGCATATTGTCAGAATATAGCAAGACTTCATGTTTAATAGACAAGTAGTTGAGAGGATTTTATATAATCCTTGTACAATCCAGCTACCCATGCAGAGTCCTCTGGACATCAGGTGTATGGAGCCTATGTTTCCCATTATTCTTGGGGAAGGCTAACAGACTGATTTAATGTGAAATTAGAAACAGTCTTAACAAGAACTGGTCCTTAAAGCAACCTGATCCTTGTGGAAAATAAGGAGAGGGGGCTCCACAACCAGAACCTGCAATTCAAAGGTTCTTCTTGCAAGGTTCAATCCTGGGCCTGCTTCTCTTCAGTCAGTTCCTAAATTCCCTCCCCAGGGCCTGCCCTGATAACATCCTGCTATATGCAGACAATGCAGCTATATTCTCCAATAGCCCCCTCCCACAACTGCTAGAATCCAAACGTCAAAATAATTTCACAGTAATTGAGGACTGGTTTACTCAAAACAAGCTTCTCCTAAATTACAAAAAAACTAAGGTTATGTTGTTTGCTAACAACCAGAGCAAATACAGAGCCAGTCAGCTGACCATCCGTAACAACAAACAGGAGCCACTCGATCAGGTCAATACCTTTAAATATTTAGGCGTGGTGCTGGATAGCTCCCTCTCCTTTACCCACTATATAGACAATGTTATAAAAATAACCAACACCAAAATTGGTCTGCTTTACAGGGATGGACACAATTTGACCCCAGCAGCACCGTCTCTGGACATCAATAGTTCTATTATCTCTGTGATAGACTATGGGCTAGTTGTCTATAGTGATGCAACAGACACAGTCCCAAGAAGGATCAGAACCACACTACAGAAGTCCTGCAGTCTTGTCCTAGGCGCACCCAAGCTCACTCATATCTGCAAAATTTCACCCAAACTAAGTGGCTTAATCTCCAGGGAAGGATTAAATATCAGACATGCCTGTTCGGGAAGAAATATCTTCTTGGCCCAACTCCTCCACTCATTGCAAACCTTATTAAACCAGTGTCCAACTTACACCAGACTACGTGTAAAACGTGAAATGACCTACACATCCCTTTCTGACACACTGCACTTGCAGAGAGATCCCATGCATATAAGGCGCCCCTCTGGATCAATGAACTCCCACCTGAAGTGGTAAATGTTCCTAAGCTCGGACCCTTCAATAAACTACTGCTCAAACACCTTAAAGCATTCAGCACGTCACCATAGGCTCTAACCTGCAACCTCACAGCCAGTCTCCCCCTTGCTGTCTCTCCACTCCTGACCACCCTGGCCCCCTCCCAGCCCCCCTTCTCTATTCGCCTGTCCAGCTTCTAAGCCCTCCCAAACCCTCCTCCCCATATCCCCCTACACTAGCATGCTCCCTCACACTTCAAACTGTCCCCTCTCATATCCACCTACACACTCCATCACTCTCCAACCCACCCACCCTAATGTCCTCTTTCACCTTCACACTCCCCCACTCTCCAACATAGAAACATAGAATTTGACGGCAGATAAGGACCGCTTGGCCCATCTAGTTTGCCCATTTTTCCTACCTAACAGATAAGCTGCAGATCCTAGTTAAGCAACAGCTTACTTCCTCCTACCCCACTAGGACTGCCTTATGTCTGTCCCATGCATTCTTAAATTCCTCCACTGTTCTTGACTCCACGACCTCCTCAGGGAGGCTGTTCCATGCATCCACAGCCCTCTCTGTGAAAAAATACTTCCTCACATTACCTCTGAGCCGTCCACCCTCTATCTTCAAATTGTGCCCCCTTGTTCTTGCACATCTCTTTTTCTGAAAGATGCTACTCTCTTGGACTTTGTTGATTCCCTTGAGGTACTTGAAAGTTTCTATCATATCCCCTCTCTCCCTTCTTTCCTCAAGGGTATACATATTAAGCTCCTTTAGTCTTTCTTCGTATGTCTTCTGGTGCAGACCCTGCACCATTTTGGTTGCCCTCCTCTGGACAGCCTCCACTCAGTCTGTGTCTTTGCGGAGATGGGGTCTCCAGAACTGCACACAGTACTCCAGATGGGGTCTCACCAACTGTCTGTACAGAGGGATAACAACTTCCTGTTTTCTACTGTTGATGCCTCTTCCTATGCATCCCAGTATCCCCTCAGCCTTCCTTACTGCTTTCTCACATTGCTTGCCCACCTTTAGGTCATCTGATATAATTACCCCCAGGTCCCTTTCCATTTTTACTGTTGTCAGTATCTCACCCCCCATTGTGTACTTCCCCTGGGTTTTTGTTTCCCATGTGCATTACCTTGCACTTCTTTGCACTGAATCTGAGCTGCCATACATTTGACCATTCCTCCAACCTTGCCAAGTCCCTTCTCATCCTTTCCACTCCATCTTGTGCATCAACCCTGTTGCAGATCTTTGTGTCATCTGCAAAGAGACATACTTTTCCTTCCAGTTCCTCTGCAATGTCACTTATAAAGACATTAAAAAGGACCGGTCCCAGTACTGAACCCTGTGGTACCTCGCTAGTAACCCTCCTTTCTTCACTGTGTACTCCATTTACTACTACCCTTTGTGTCCTGTTGTCCAGCCAATTTTTTATCCAGGTTACCACCTTGGGACCCACTCCAGGCTGGCTAACTTGTGTATTAATCTTTGTGTGGGACTGTATCAAATGCCTTGCTAAAATCTAGGTAGGCCATGTCCACAGCCCCTCCTGGTCTACTAGTTTGGTCACCCAGTCAAAGAAATCTATTAGATTTGTCTGACACGACCTTCCCATCGGTGGATCCATGCTGCCTTGGGTCCTGTGCCCCACTGGCCTCTAGGTACTCAACAATTCTTTCCCTCAAGTGATTTCATCATTTTCCTACCACTGAGGTCAATCTAACTGGTCTGTAGTTTCCTGCCTCTGTCCTGCTCCCACTTTTGTGAAGAGGAATCACATCTGCCCCTCCTCCAGTCCTTGGGTACTACCCCATCCTCCCATGATTTGTTAAAGAGAGTAGTCAGCGGTGTCACTAGTTCTACCTTAGTTCTTTTAGAATTCTTGGGTGAATCCCATCAGGCCCCATTGCTTTGTCCACCTTCAATTTTATTAGTTCTTTCAGAACCCTTTCTTCTGTGAAAGGACTGGTATCGACCCCCGTCTTCAAGTGTTTCTCTTGTTTGGTTTAGGTACCTCCCCTCCTCTTGCTTTGTGAATACTGAGCAGAAATATTACGTTCGGTATCCCTGCTTTTTCACTGTCACCCTCTAGCCACATTCCCTCCCCTTTATTAAGCCTCAGTATCCCTCCTTTGGTCTTTCTTCGCTCCCTAATGTACCTATAAAATGTCTTATCCCCCTTCTCAACAGAACTGGCTATCCTTTCCTCGGTTTGGGCCTTTGCTATTCTGACTGCCTTCCCAGCCTCTTTCTGCTTTAACTGATAAAGATCTCTGTCCTGCTCCTTCTGTGTTTCCTTATATTTCCTGACTGCTATCCTTTTCTCCTTAACCTTCCCTGCCATCTCTTTTGAGTTTTTTTTCCTTCGTTGTGTTTTACTGATTTGCTTTACACAAAGGCTTGTTGCCTCTGTGATGGCTGTTTTGATTACTCCCCATTGTTCCTCCACTCCTCCTCCTTCTTGCCTGTTTGCTAGTGTTTTTCTGAGGCACACTCTCATTTTCCCAAAGTCAGCTCTCCTAAAGTCCAATACTCTTGCTTTTGTATAGCATGATTGTATGGCTGTGTTTATCGTGAACCACACTGTTTGGTGGTCGCTTGTTCCCAGATGGCTACCCACTTCTAAATCTGAGATTCTTTCTCCGTCCCCATTTGAGAGTACCAGGTCTAAGATTGCTCCTCCCAGTGGGTTCTAATACTAGGTGTCTGAGGCATGCCCCTGTAGGGCATCAAGAATGACCTGCTCTTGGATGTGCCTGTGCAAAGGTGCTCTAGTTAACATCTGGCATATTCAGGTCCCCATCAACAATATCTCCCCTTTTTCTGCCATTCTAAGGAAGCCTGCTATCATTTACTTGTCCATTCCTTCCCCCTGAGATGGGGGTCTGTATACAACCCCCATGCGGATAGTGGTGCCATTTCTTGTCTCCAGGGTGACCCAGAGTGCCTCATCTGCTCCCTGTTTACTCTTTAGTTCTGTTCCTTTGATCCCTTCCTTTACATAGAGAGCTACTCCTCCTCCTCTTTTACCCTCCCTGCCCCTCCTGTAGATTGTGTATCCTGGTATGTTGACATCCCAGTCATGGTTCTCTGTGTGCACATGTTCTGGGTCTGCCACAATATCCGGGCAACCCTCTTCATCAAGGCCACTAGTTCAGGGGCTTGTTGCAGACTACGGGCATTGGTACTCATCACCCTCCACTTTTTGATAGCCTTACCCCTTTTAGCCCCATTTCTGTCCTTACTGCCTTTGCCTTTTTTTACATTTACCTCTGTTCTGCTCCCTAATAACTTCTCAACCTTGGTGTTTACCTCACTAATTACCATGTTTTGTGGGGGGAGGCTGGGATTTCCCTGATCCTTTTCAGTGCCTCCTTCCTTGGCTAGTTTAAATGCTTGCCAATGAAACATTTAAACCTCTCACCTAGGATCCTGGTCCCCCACCCGGACAGATGCAGACCATCGCACCAGTATAGGTCTGCATCCCTCCAGGTGGCTCCCCAGTCCCCAATGAAGCCAAAACCCTGAGCTCCACACCAGTTTTGAAACCACTCATAGAATTCCCTGGTAAGGAGTGCCCTGGCATCACCCTTGCCATAGACAGGCAGCACCTCCGAGAAGGTTACCGTATGCGCTACTTGTCTAAGGCCCCTCCCCAACTCTACAAACTCCTCTTGCACTGCTTTGATCCCATTCCTAGCCAGGTCATTTGTCCCTAGGTGGACAATGATATCCAGCTCCCTCCCTCATGCAGCTCTTCCCACGATCCTGAGGATTCGCTTCCTGTCCCTCCAAGCCGTGGCACCAGGAAGGCACCTTACCTCCTCTCCCTTCCTCCCCATTTCTACCCCCTAATGATTGGAGTCCCACCAGGAGTTGTTTCCTTCCCTGTAGGGTCGCCTGCCACCCTCCTGTGGGTCTCCTTGGAGGTTCCCAGCATCCTCCTTGGTCTCCACTGCAGGTGCCTCCATAGAGGAACCACTATCCACCAGAAGAGTGAATGAATTGTGGAGAGGTACAGCTGGAGGGATGCAACTCTGTTCCACCACCCTCTCCCTCCCTCCCTGAGCCCACCCTGGTCCAGCCTCTCCTCTTTCTTGGCAACCTCTGAGGTAGTAGCACTGGCACTGGTGGTCCCTGGGTGGGGAAGGAGGTTTCACGAATCCTAGCCAGGTCAGCCTGGAGACAGGCGACCTCCTCTCTCAGACCAGAGAGGTGCCTGCAAATAGGGCAGCATCGCAGCCTCCAGAATGTCTCCCGGAACACTGCCGCCCCACAGCCATTGCACTGCACCACTCCTATCATGTCTTATTTTGTGTCCCCTCTACAGTTTCTCTGTATTCTTTCTCTCTCCTCTCCTTACAACTCTCACCCTTCCTGTTCTGGGACAGTAACTTCCTATCTTCTTCAGTAGCCTCCTTCATCCTTGCTCAATGTCAGACCACCAGCAGCAAGGGGGGGGGGGAGAGTGAGCTACTTTTTTCCTTTAGGGTTGACAAAACCAACGTTTCTCTATGATCCTTCCCTTCCTACTGCCAAACAGGAAGTTCCTGTTGACAGTCAAAGCCAGTGGCTATAAAAGTAGAACTGGCTTAGGGTGGGATGGAGGGCAATTAGTAAGAAAAAAAACTAGCAACAGGAAGTTGTAATTTGAGTCACCTGCTTTTATAGTGTCTAAGCCACACCCCCAACTAAGCTCTCTTTCCTCCTACTGGTTTAGCAAAGTCAGCTGATTCAGTACCCTTCCCAGCACAGAACACACACTGACTTTCTTTCTTTTCTTTCTTTTTTTTTTAACCCTAAATAAGACCCCTTCTACTTCTAATAAAGTATCTGTCCAACCCACTCCTTTCTCCCCACCCTACAACTACTGTGTCCTTGTTGCCCCAAGATTACCAAACCTGTTTTAAATCTGACTTGTCAGTTATAATATTACATCAATCACACTTTTTTATTGTAAACAGTATATTTTTTTCTGTATTAGTTCTGTCCTCCTTTTACCATATTAATTCACAAACTGTTTTAATTCTATTTCGCATTTGCCTATATCTGTAATTTATGTTTTTGTACTCTACTGTACTAATCTGTGCAAACCTTACCCAACGTGGAACCTTTGTAAAACAGCTTTTAGCACAAAGGTATAAATCCAAGATGATGATAATACATAAACAAATAAAGTAATGGTATTTGGAGACTCCATCATCAAGGGGATACGCTGGATCAGGAGGGGTCCTACATACAGGTAGAGGTTGGTCTTTTGTGAATCAGGGATGGAGACGGGGAGGACAATGCAGATGATCAGGGAGCTGGCTCGGCTGGTGGGCAAACCACACCTTATCATTCATTTGGGAACAAATGATCTGGCAAGCAATGAAGTGGAGGAGGTCCAGAGGAGGTTCAAGGCACTGGCACAGGGATGCCTGAATGAGGTTAAATCCTTGGCATTTTCGGAGGTCTTGTCAGTCCCCTGTGTCAGCACTGCTAGGCAGAGAAGAATCAGGGAGTTCGACGAATGGCTCTGAGAGTGGTGCAGACAGGATGGTTCGCCTGTATAGGAGAGTGGGGGGACACAAGGAAGGACATGGACTTGTACTGGAAAGACAGGCTGCATTTGAGTGAGAGGGTGGCAAGGGTACTGATGGGGGGACTACAAGGGTACACTGATAAAGTAATAGGGAGAGGTTTAAACTGGTAAGGGGGAGTACAGGGCTAGGCCAGGTGAGTGCTCAACAGGAGGAAAAAGCGTACACACTAGCACTCCCCCACACAAGGGAGCAGGATATAGAACAGACATGGAAGGGAGGGAGGAAGAGATGGTAGGGAGAAGGGAGGCATATGGTGGCGAGGACTTTGCGTGAACGCAAGAAGCCTAGAGAACAAGATGGTGGATGTAGAAGCAACGATGGTGGAGGAGGGCCTGGACATTGTAGCCATAATGGAGACCTGGTGGTCAGAGCACCATACCTGGGATGTAGGGGCCCAGGAGTACAGGTTATTCAGGAGAGACAGGGCTGGCAGGAAGGGGGGGGGACTGCGCTGTACATCAGGGAGGACATTAAAACTACAGAAGAGCAGGGGGAAGCAGAAATCTTGTGAGTGACAACAGAGAGGTGGGCTGGGGCATCAATAAGGCTGGGAGTGGTCTATAGACCTCCAATTCAGAGCGAGGAAGTGGACATACAGATGCTGCAGGCAGTTCAAAGGATGGCGCTTAAGGGGAGAGCCTGCTAGTGGGCGTCCATAACCTCCCAGATACAGACTGGGACATCCCATCAGCTGGGTCGTCCAGGAGATGGAAATTATGTACCTACCGTAATTCTTTATCTTCTTGGACGAAGTCTCCACTACTCATTCACACTGATGGGATCTATGCTAGAGGCGCTAGGACCCAGCGGGAGCAAACTTTGCAGGAGGTCGGGCGCCAGAGACTGTTGCGAAGAGCGGTGCCGTAGCCTCCGCCGTGCGGCACGACTATCTCTATGCTGGACCCTCCAACCTCCCTCAGTACTTTTTTTTTTTTTCCTAGCAGGTGCAGCATAACTAACCTAGAAGGATAGCCTATCAAAAACCGTACAGAAGATAGTCCAGAAGACCCATATAAGAAGGGTCAAGAATGAAGTCTTCACAGCCTAAAGATTGAGGGAGTGAAGACCAACAAAAGAGGTGAGCTCAGGGGATGGTGGGTGGGCGTGTGAATGAGTGGTGGAGACTTCATCCAAGAAGATCAAGAATTACAGTAGGTACGTAATTTATCTTCCTGGACATAAGGTCTCCACCACTCATTCACACTGATGGGAGAGTACCGAGCTAATAATCCCCTGAGAGGGCAGCAGGAGAGACCAAGAGCTCACAAATTTAGGACAGAAGTCCATTAAGGATGGTTCTGCCAAACTAAATATGTCGCCTGGCATGGATATCCAGGGCATAGCACTTGACGAGTATGCACTGCAGCTCCAGGAGCCGTCATAGCAAATATTCGTAATGGGCACGCTGGTGAGTCTCGCCAGGATGCCGCTAACCACTCTAGTAGAGTGAGCATACACTGCCCTCCAGCTTAACCTGTGCCATGGAATAACAGTGGTGAAGGCATGCTACCAGCCATGCTGAAATGCATCTGATAGCGAGAGGTTGACCCAACCGGGTCTCGCTGAAGGAAACAAACAGTTGTTGAGCTTTGCGAATTTCTTTTGTTCTATCTAAATAGAGATGCAGAGCTATTCTGACGTCCAAAGAATGAAAGGTACGCTCTCCTTCATTTTGGAAGTTTGCAGAGTAAGTAGGGAGGACCAAAAGTTGGTTTAGATGGAATTCTGAAACAACCTTAGGGAGAAACTTAGGATGGGTCCTAAGAACTACTCTGTCTTTATGAAACACAGTATACGGAGGGTCTGTGACCAGGGCATGTATCTCAGAGACCCTGCAGGCCGAGGTAATGGCCACCAGGAAGGCTGTTTTCCAAGTGAGAAATTTCAGCTCAAAGGTAGCTAGAGGCTCAAAAGACTTTCGAGTGAGCATGTCTAATACAAGATTAATGTCCCAGGCTGCGACTGGACGTCCGATAGGAGGTCTGGTATGCAGAATTCTCTTAAGAAACCTCTTAACCACAGGTAACCGAGCCAGTGACAAGGAAAGTACTTGCTCATGATAATCGGAAATGGCACAAAGGTGAACTTTGACTGTAGAGTATTGCAGACCTGAATTTGAGAGGTCTAAAAGGTACCCTAGAACTTTATTGGGTGGGCAGGAAAAAGGATTCAAAGAGGATTTTGCACACCAGAGAGAAAAACGCTTCCATTTGGCTGTGTAAGTTTTTCTAGTGGCTGGCTTGCACGCAGCCAGAAGAATATCTGAAACTCTGCAAGAGACATTGAACCTGTTCACCTCTATCTCTTCAGGAGCCAAGCGTGAAGGTGAAGCGATCTCAGATTGGAATGGACCACAGGCCCCTGAGTCAGAAGGCTCGTCTGAAGGGGAAGCACTTTCGGAGGGGCTTTCGACATACTGTTGAGTAAGGAAAACCATATTTGTCGAGGCCAGAAGGGAGCAATGAGGATCATTTTCCTCCTGGGCCTGATCTGGAGAGGTAACCTCTGAATTAGTGGAAGAGGAGGAAGGCAGAGGAGCATTTTGTCCACTGCAGCCTGAACGATCCTGACAGAAAATGCCAGGCCCTGGATTTCTGGAGCAGAAGAGGTGGTTTGTGTTGAGTGGGGATGCAAAAAGGTCCAGATCTAGAGTTCCACACTGCTAATAGTGACTGAACTACTGTTAAGTCGAGACCATTCTGTAGGATCTGCCTCTGTTCTGCTGGGACGGTCTGCCAGTTCGTTCTGCACCCCCGGCAGGCATACCGCTTGAATTAGAGCCTTGTGCTCCAAGCACCATTCCCACACTCTCATCGCATCCCTGCATAAAGGGTAAGAGTGAGCACCGCCCTGCTTGTTGATGTAATACATCACTGCTTTGTTGTCCGTTTGAAGGAGAATGTTCTTGTGACAGAGAATGTCCTTCAAAGCCCGGACTGCATAAAGGACAGCTCTCATTTCTAAGACATTTATGTGAAGCTGGGACTCGTCCTGAGTCCGCGTACCTTGGGTGTAGAGATTCTGACAGTGAGCTCCCCACCCCATCAGGGACACGTCCATGGTAATGGAAATCTGATGATCCAGGGGAGCAAAGGGCTACCCTTCCAGAAGATTGTCCTCTTGTGCACACCAGGTGAGTGACCTCTTCAGAGGTTCTGTCACCTTGATGAGAAAGGACTGAGGGTGAGATGTTGGGGACCACTGAGTACTGAGCATCCATTGAGAGGTTCTCATGAGGAGGCGTGCAAGGGTCACAGTGAACACCGAGGATGCCATGATACCCAGCATCTGTTGCATCGAGATAGTTCGAACCGAGCTGTTCCCTCTCTTGTATTGGGCCATCTGTAGGATGTCGCTCCTTCTGTCCTCTGGTAGAAAAGCTTTCGCAGAGGAGGTGTCCAGAAGAGTTCCTATGAAAAGGAGCTTCTGGGAGGGCTGCAACTGCGATTTCTTGAGATTTAGTAGGACTCCCATGGACGTGAGAAAGTCTGAGGCTGTGGCTATGGTGTCAAGAGTTGCTTGCCTGGAAGGGCTTGCTAGAAGCCAGTCATCCAGATATGGGAACACTTGTATTCCGATCTTTCTGACGTGCACTGCGAGAATTGCACAACACTTTGTAAAAACTCGCAGCTCTGAGGATAGCTTAAAAGGCATGACTCTGAACTGATAATGCTGGCCCAAAGCAACACACCTTAGGTATTTGTGATGTCTTGGGTGAATAGGAATACGTTGGTAAGCATCCTGCATGTCCATGGAGGCTAACCAGTCGTGTTGATGAAGCAAAGGTTAACAGGGTTTCTAGCGATATAATTTTGAATTATTCCTTGGGAAGAAATTTGTTCAATTTTCTGAGGTCCAAAATGGGGCGCATGCCCCCGGTTTTCTCTGGAACTAGAAAGTAATGGAAGTAGAACCCTGTGTTCCGTTGATCCAGCAGAACTACTTCTACTGCCCTGTTGTTCAGAAGGCCTTGTATCTCGGAGGCAAGAAGTTCTGACTGAAGTATTGACAGTTTTGGCTGCCGTTTGGGGGGACAATCTGGAGGGTTCTCTGAAAGATTGAGAGAATATCCCTCGCGTATTATCCGAAGGACCCATTTGTCCGATGTTATGGACTTCCACTGGATGTAGAATTGAGTCAGACAACCTCCCACCCTTAAGGAGGAGTCCCCCTCAGGCAGCTGAGGTGAGACTTGGGCCAGGAACTCAAAAGGCGGCACTGGGCGGGCCCTTGTGCTTGTTGCGCTTTTGAGGCTGAGGGGCTTGGTTTTTATTAAAACCGCCTTTGCCTCGAAAGGACTGACGGTTGTGAAAGTGGCGTTTGTTAACACCCTCAGAGAAGGGCCGGGATCAGGTCGAGCCAATTTAATGGCTGACCTAGTCTTTTGTGTGGCCTCTAGAGCTTGTTCTACTTGAGGACCGAAGAAATACACACCATCGAAGGGCAACGCCATGACCTGTTGCTGGGAATCATTTTTGAAACCTGAACTGCGCAGCCAGGAATGACGGCGGGTACAAATGCCTGCTGCTGCTCGGGAGGCAGTATCGAAGGCATCCATAGCTGCTTTAACCTGTTGGTTGTTGGACTCGATACCCCTTGTTATGGTTTGAAAAAGCTCTGAATTAGTGTACATCTCCGGTAGAGCTTCAACCATTTGTTTGAGTGAACGCCAAAGAATATACAGTACTCATATTGAGAGAAATAGCCCTGGTAGCTGGCGATACGCATACCCAGGGTGGATGCAGCAAAGACTCTCTTACCTAAAGTATCTATCTTACAAGAGTCTTTGTTTATAGGTCGAGCTGTAGTAGTCTGAGGAAGGACAACTTTATCATTCTCTGCCAAGACTACAATAGGGTCCGCAAAGGCTTGCGAGGCCAAAATAGGTCGATCCTTGGGGGCAGCATACTTCCTATCTATGGACTTAGCCACAGAAGGAATAAGAGCAGGATTATTCCATACCATTTGAGAAAGCGTCTCAAAGGAGGGCTGTACCGGGGGAGTTAAATCCATAGGGATGTCCAGAACATGAAGGTATTGGAGTCTTAAAAGCTTCCCAGGATCGATATCCACAGTCTGGAGAGAAAGAGTGGAATTCAAATTTTTCAGCAGAGACTTAAATGACAGGTCCTCGACCACAGGCTCTGCAGCAGGATTAGATCCTGTCCCTTCCACATCATCACCTAGCCTAAGGTCTGGATCAGGCTCAATATCATCTCCTGACAGTCCAGGAGGGACTGTATAGACAGGAAAGGAGTGAAAATCAGAAGGAAAATAGGACAGAAAAGGGTTCAGAGTCGAGGAGCCCTGAAGACTGGAAGACGTCCCACCAAGTCTTGGCACTGAAGAGCACGGCGCCGCTTGGTTCAGCACAGCGAATGGCACTGACAGAGCCCTTGGCACCGAGGGCGGTGCCGACAAGCCCAACGGCACCAAGAACAGCGCCGAAAAGCCACACAGTGCCGAGGGTGGCGCTGACAAGCCCAACAGCACCGAGGGCGGTGCCGAAAGGCTGCACGGCACCGAGGGCAGCACCGACAATCCCAACGGCGCAGAGGACAATGCCAACAGACGCATCAACACCGAGGACGGCGCCGAGCGACCCATCGACACTGATACCAATGCAGGGCCCCAAAAACTTAGATTTGAGGAAAAAGAAGGAAAAGTAGCAGGAGATAGAGGCATCGGTGCGACCCCCTGCGCGGCAGCCATGTGAGGGGGGAGAACACCTGAGTGCGAAGTCGACGGCACAGAAGAAGGCGCCGCACGACTAGGGAGGCCCAACTGCCCTACCCGATCTCCCGAAGGGTCCGAGAGATCTTGAGTGACCAGGCCAGGTAGCTGGACCAACCTCCGAGCCCATTGCTCCATCACAGCAGCCCACTGATGAAACTGCTCATCTGAAGCCCTACCAGAAGGTGGGGAAGGGCCCGGATGTCGAAGAGGTCGGAGACCGGAGACAGAAACCAGCGACTCCGGAGGAGACCGGCAACTGACCCCCAATGACCGACCGTCAACGCGCAGACATACCAGAAGGCAACCTCGAGTAATGCCTTCTTCTGGACCTACTGGTCAAGAAAGCCCGAGGTCAAGGGTGTCGAGAGTGCGACTGCTTTTATGCCTCTGGGGACCCCCCCCCCCGGGCACTGGACTGTCTGTTGTCAGATTCCCCCCCTCCAAAGAGGGTGGCGGATCAGACCCAGCCCGGCTGACTGAACAACTTTCATATGAAGTCTGCCTACCATCACCTGACCCGCTCATGGTCGACTCCGTCAATGTAGGCTGAGACTTCTTTCATATAATAAATTATAGTAAGCGGTACTTTATTCAAGAAATACTACAAAATAAAAAAAGAACTGAAAACTGTGCTGCTAGTTTGAAGTTTAACTTGCAGCGGGCGGGCGAGCAACGTCGTCACTGTAGCACACTCTACGGCGGCAGAAAAAAAGGAACTGAGGCAGTTGGAGGGTCGACGCTGAGAGAGTCATTGCTGTATGAGCCGAGGCTCTCGGCGCCGCTCCTCACAGCTCCATCTCTGGCACCGACCCTCCTGCAAAAAGTTTAATCCCGCTGGGTCCTAGTGCCTCCAGCGTAGATCCCATCAGTGTGAATGAGTGGTGGAGACTTTATGTCCAGGAAGATCAGGGAGTTCCTAGAGTCCCTACAGGGAGCCTTCCTGCAGCAGCTGGTCAGAGAGCACACCAGGGGGTATAACATACTTCATGTGGTCCTCACCAATGGGGATAATGTGGAGGGAGTGGGGGTGGGGGTCAGCCTGGGAGGAAGTGACCATAATACAGTGGGCTTCAGGGTTAGAGCGGGGTATGAAGCGAGTTGAACCATAACAGAGGTCTTGGACTTCACGCGGGCAGATTTTCCCAGAATGAGAGAGATATTCTGGAATGAAATGGAGGGGATGGAGACGATGGGGGGGGGTGGAGGACCTATGGAACGAGATCAAGGGGGACACCAAAAGCCACAGAGAGCTGTATTAGGAAGATGAGGAACAGCAGAAGATGAAGGAGCTCACTTTGGTTCAACAGGGAAGTGAGGGAGGCAATAAGGGAGAAAAAAAGGGTGTTCAGAGAATATAGTTGGACACAAGGAAATGAAGACAGGGAAACTTACAGGGAGAAGCTGAGGGTGGCAGGGCAGAGGATTAGAAAGGCGAAAGCAGCAACAGAGGAGAAAATTGCCCAGCGGGCCAAAAGGGTTGATAAGGCTTTTTTTTTTGGTATATAGGGGAGAAGAGGAGATCAAGGTAGGGGATAGTAAGGGTAAGGGAGAGGGGGGGAGTAACAGTGAAAGGGGAACTTCAAGAAAGCAGAGGTACTAAATAGGTACGTTAGCTTGGTTTTCACGTTAGAGGGAGAAAGAAGGGGACCAGTGTTAGGGGGAAGGGTAGATGTAGAGGTGGATCCTAGCCCAATCAGTGAGGACTGGGTCAGGGAAGAATTAGGTAAGCTAACGGAAGACAAGGCCACAGGTCCACACGACCTGCATCCTAGGGTGCTCCAGGAGCTAAGGAAGGAGCTGGTGGCACCACAAGCGAGGTTGTTCAACTTGTCCCTAGATACAGGGTGGGTACCGGAGGACTGGAAGAGGGCAGACGTGGTGTCACTTCACAAAAGTGGCAGCAGGGAGGAGGTGGGCAATTATCGCCCAGTCAGCCTCACATCAGCAGTGGGTAAGGTGATGGAGGAGATATTGAAGGAAAGGGTGGTTAGATACCTGGAGGAAAGTGGCCTGCAGGATGTCCATCAGCAGGGCTTCACATGGGGGAGGTCATGTCAGATGAATCTGATCGAGTTCTCTGATTGGGTGATGAGGGTATTTGATCGGGTGGGGTAGGGCAGTGGACGTGGCCTATCTGGACTTCGGGAAGGCCTCCTTCGACAAAGTGCCCCACAGAAGATTGGTTAATAAACTGGAAAGTTTGGGGACGAGGCAAAAAATAACAAGGTGGGTGGGGAACTGGCTGAACGGTAGAAGTCAGAGGGTGGTGGTAAATGGGGTGCATTCCAGGGAGGTAGGGGTGACAAGTGGGATACCTCAGGAGTCGGTGTTGGGGTCCATCCTGTTTAACATATACATCAGTGACATAGTAGAGGGGCTGCAGGGGAAGGTCTGCCTTTTTACAGATGATACGAAGATCTGTAATAGGATGGATACCCCCAAGGGAGTGGATGCTATGAGGGAGGATCTAAGGTCGCTGGAGGGTGGTCGGAAACATGGCAGCTGAAATTCAACACTAAAAATGCAGTGATGCACATAGGGTGGAATAACCACAAGCAGATTACACAATATGGGGGGAGAGGGTCAGAAGTGAAAGCAACCAAGCTGAAGATCTAGGATTCATAATCACAGACAACCTTAAAGCACTGACCCAATGCAGCAAGGCAGTGAGCAAAGTGAACAGAATGCTGGTGTACAGAGGTAGAGTGATAACTAGCAGGAGGAAGGAGGGAGGTGCTGATGCCACTTTACATGGTGAGGTCTCATCTGGAGTATGGGATGCAGTTCTGGAGACCTCACCTTCGCAAGGACATAGATGGCATAGAGAGAGTTCAGAGGTGGGCCACTAAGACAGTGGATGATTTAAGTGGGAAGCCATAAGAAAAGAGGTTGAGGGTGTTGGATTTGTACCCGCTGGAGACCCAAGGGAAAGGGGGACATGATAGAAACGTTCAAGTACACGAAGGAGATTAATAAAGTGGAGGGGGGGGGGCTTATTTAAAGGGAAGGTAGGCACCAAAACTAGGGGGGATGGACTGAGGGTGTAGGTTTAAGGGAAACGGGAGGGAACATTACTTCACGGAGAGGGAGGTGGAGCCCTGGAACGGTCTGCCGGAGGAGGTGGTGGGGGCCGGAACAGTGAAGGGATTCAAAAGGGCATGGGACAAACAAGGGGTTGGTTAGGGAGAGGAGCGGGGATCTCTGGGGGGGCAAGTAAGGAGGTGGGGAATGGGCAGACTCGATGGGCCAAGATGGTCCTTTTCTGACAACAAATATCTACGAATCTATGAAAATGGCTATCAGAAAGTGAATCTTCATGAGAGGTAGGACATGCTGAGGGTAGTGACCAGTTCAAAAGGGTCTCCAGAACCAAGTTAAGATCCCACACCTGTACTAGCTCACAGACTGGTGGGCGAATATGCATGATCCCTTTAAGGAATCTGCAGGATACCTCATGTTGGACAATCAACTTACCATCAGTAAGGCATGAAAAGCAGAAACCACATGCAAATACACCTTCACATGGAAGTACTGGAGGCTGGCGCCCAAAAGAGACAAGAGGTAATCCAGAAAACATCTCACTGGACAAGTAACAGCGTCCAGGCAATGGGAGGAACACCAGACCGTGAAACATTTCCATTTCTGGACACAGGCATACCTAGTGCAGGGCCTGTAAGCCACCAGAAGAAAGATGGAGACTGCAGTGGAAACTCAAAGCAAGAAGTTCAATGTCCTCAGGAGTCAGGCATGGAGGTGAAGGGACTAGAGATTTGAGCGCACCAAAGAGCCCTGCTCCTGTGTCAGGAGTACTGCTTGAAGATGGAGTCGGACAGGAAGTGCCACTGTCAGTTACTGTAGTAGAGGGAACCAAATTTTTGAGTGAGCCAGACCGATGCCAGTAGAATCAGGGTGGTCATCTCTGTCCACAATTTGATTAGACCCCTCTTTATTACATGGAACAGAGGAACCGTGCATAGGAACCTCCCCTTCCATGAAAGGGACAATGTGCCTTGTCAAAAAACTCCAGGCCCTGGAGCAGGTGAGAAAAAATGCCACAGTTCTGCACTGTATGGGGATGCAAAAAGACTGCTCTCTGGATAACCCCAATGATCGAAATGACTGGCCAAAATGGAGTCCAGAGCCCCTCACTCATCGGATAGCACCTGGGACCAGCTGAAGGGATCCGTAAGGGCACTGAGGGTGCCTGTCAGAAAGACAGCCTTGAGGAACACATGCACTATGACCTGATGCAAAAGACTTATTGCTTCCCTGCAGAAGGGATAGGAGTGAACTCCTCCTTGTCTGTTGATGTAACATATCACTGAAATATTGTCCATCCTGACTAACAGGGGCTGACCCCAGAGAAGGACAGCAAAGCCTGTAGGCCAATAACAGTCCTTATCTCCAGAGTGTTGATGTGAAGACAGTAATTCAGGGAGGACCAAAGGCCCTGTGTCCAGAAGGGCCCAAGATGGGCATCCCAAATGGAGCCAGAGATATCCGTCATCATCACTATCAGGGGTGAGGGACATAGAAAAGTGGAGCATAAGACTAGGTAGGAGGGTCCAACCACCACAGAAGGGCACAACAAAGGAGTTGTCACCTGTATGAGACACTCCCAAGTCATCGCAGTGCTAAGCCCACTGAATGCTAAGGAAACACTGAGGAATCCTGTTGTGAAGGCACGTTAGCAGTACTGTAAGGATAGCTGCAGCTATCAGACCAAATAGTCCGAGAAGGAATCTGGGTAAACCTCAATGGCTGGTTGACACAATTTTTACTTTAGTTTTAGTTTTTATGTATAGAAGATCCTTTAGGCAACTAGGATCCAGAGTCATAAAAGTTATATATATATATATATATATATATATATATATATATATATATATATATATATATATATACATATACACACATACATACATACACACATATATATATATATATACAGTATATATATATATATATATACACAGTATATATATATATATACACACACACACACATGTATATATATATATATACACATACACACATACGCATATATATACACACACACACACACACACACATATATATATATATATATATATATATATATATATATATATATATATATATATATACACACACACACACACACACACACACACATATACTTTATTTAACTTTACAAAAGCAGAGCTCAAGAACAAACAGAGGTTACAAATGAAAACTTTCCTTACCATAGTAATCTTGTTTCTTCTAAGGGAATCTTACTGTATTTTGACAAATGCAGTGTGGTCTCACCATAGGACTGCCCCAGAGCCGAAATGGTTGATAGAATATATGCTAATAGTGGAATGTTAGGCTTGAGCTCGGTTTCAAATCACTGTCCCTGGTTGCACTTCCTGCAAACTTCAGATTCTTACAAAGTATGCAGAAGCTAAATAGTACTAGCTAACTAACCTAAACTTAACTAACAATCAATACCTCTTCTAAGGGTAACATATCTTAAACAACAGAGGGTGCCGGCCCGGTGCTGCCGAAGGCTGAGGCACTGGATGCCTTACCTTGCGCTACGCCAGCAACTCGGGTTCGGGAACGACCTTGGGTCACTGGGGAGCCGGCTTGGGGAGTAGGGGTCGCAGCTCTCCCCTCCCAGGGTGGCAGCCTGCTCCTTTGTAGTTCCACTCTCACCGGGTGGAGGTCCGGTGGGAGCGCAGGCAAGAGGGAACGGCGAAGAAAGTCTGTGGTGGGGAGGAAGGGGCCACCGGATCCTGGCATGCCACAGTCCTGGGGGTGTAAAACCACAAAAATAACAAAATAGAAGGAAAAAAAAATAAATAAAAAAATAACAGAGGGCATCTCTAAGACTCAAGTCAACAGATGTCCAAGAAACTAATAGGTACTCACGGGTTTCCAACATCAGTTGTACAGACAGTGTGCAGTGCCTTGTAGGTCCTAGCAGGGGAAGAAGGGTGAGAGCTCAGCATACAGTAAGATTCACTTAGAAGAAACAAGATTACTATGGTAAGTAATGTTTTCTTCAAACCCCAGGAAATCTTACTGTAGTCTGACAAATGCAGACTACCCAAGCAGTGCCTTTGGAGGCAGGCAGAGGACCTATTTAGCAAACAAGCTCTGCAGAACCGCTGTGCTACACCTGGCATCACTCCAAGCCTGAGTATCCAGGCAGTAATGTTTAGTAAATATGTGAACTGTTTTCCAGGTAGCTGCTTTACAGATTTCCAACAAAAGGATATCCCTTGAAGCAGCTAAGCTGCTACAGATGCAGCTGTCCCTCTAGTGGAGTGGGCCCTGAGCCCTTGTGGGGGCTGCTTGCCATCTTGCCATAACAGAATTGGATTCACACCACAATCCACCTTGCTATGGATCTCTTCATGGCAGGTTTACCTTTTCCCATTTCTCCGTAGGTCAGAAAGAGTTGGGTCCTGTCCCCTCTGTGACCCTTTGTATGCTCCAGGTAGTAGCTGATAGCTCTCTTTAACATCCAGGCTATGCAGTCTACATCCCCCCCACCACCCGAGGAGGAATGATCGGTGAAAGAGACTGGTAGTGTTATGGACTAATTGATGTGGAAGTCAGACACCACCTTAGGTAGGAACCTACTGTTGGTCCTAAGGACCACCTTCTCCATGTGACATGCCACATAGTCTGCCTCCAAGGACAAGGCTTGGATCTCACTGATCCTCCTGGCTGAGGTGATGGCCACTAAGAACACAGTTTTCCAAGTGACATACTTGAGATCAGCTGATGACATGGGCTAAAAGTTCGCTGCATGAGCTGTGCGATACATATGCTCAAATCCCACACTGGAGGGGTAGTTCTATGTGGAGGGTACAGATGTAGCAACCCCTTAAAAAACTTTCTGAACACTGAATTAGAGGCCAGAGATGATGCCTTGCCTGCTGATAAGTAAGCTGAAACCACAACCAGATGTACTTTCAGTGTGGATGGCCTAAGGCCTAGGGAATGAAGACTGGTTAGGTAATCCAGGACTAGTGGTAACCCCGCCTGAATGGTCCAGATTCCTATTCTGGCACCAGATGGAAAATCTTTTCCATCTGGATGTGTAACTCGTCCTGGTAGAGGGTTTCCTAGAGATCCTAAGGACCTCCATGACCCCTTCTGAGAGATGCAGGTTGGTATACTCTAGGTCCTCAAGAGCCAGGCCCTGAGCCTGAGGGATCGAAGGCTGGGGTACAGGATCCTGCCCTGGTAAGAAGTCAGCAAGTTGAGCCTCCTGGGGAGGCTGACTGGCTTGGCTACTGATAGTGCCATGGAATACCATAGCTGCCTGGACCAGTCTGGAGCAATGAGGATCACTGTGGCTGGCTGGGATACGAGCTTGTTCAGGACTCTCAACAGCAAGGGAAAAGGAGGGAAGGCATACAAGAACCATCCTGTCCAGTCCAGAATCAGTGCATCCAGTGGTACTGAACCCTTCACTGGGGGCCTGCAGCAAACTTTGGGGAGCTGGTAGGTGTCTGGGGCAGCAAAGAGATCGAACTCTGGAGTGTCCCACCTTTTGAACACTACCTGCAGTACCTGCTTGTTCAGGAACCATTCGTAATGGTTCTGAATTTAGTCTGTTCTGTGCGTCTGCCAGCACGTTGTCTGTTCCTGTTAAGTGAACTGCTGACAGAAGAATTCCCGTAGAATAAGTCAGACTCCATATTTTCACGGCTTCTGTGCACAGGGGTGTGGACCTTGTGCCTCCCTGTTTGTTGATGTAGTACATTGTGATGGTGTTGTCTGTTCTGACTTGCACCACCTTTCCCTGTAGCATGCTG
The DNA here is from genome assembly GCA_016271365.2 of Neoceratodus forsteri. Classification (NCBI taxonomy): domain Eukaryota; kingdom Metazoa; phylum Chordata; order Ceratodontiformes; family Ceratodontidae; genus Neoceratodus; species Neoceratodus forsteri. The sequence goes on from CM028130.1 coordinate 1,115,261,924, forward strand.
GCAAATGCCTGAAGTGCCAGAAAAACTGCTCTGAGCTCTAGCAGGTTGATGTGAAGCAGTGACTCCTGTCTGAGCTGTGTACCGTGAACAGTGTTCTCCCCACCCAAGTAGGGAGGCATCTGTGGTTAGCACCAAGGAAGGTTGCTCTTGAAGGAATGGAAATCACTGCCTGAGGTTTTCCATGTCCAACCGCCACTGAAGGACTTGCAGATGAGTTTGTGTAACTGGGACCAGTTTTGACAATGAATCTGTTTTCTGGTGCCAGTAGTGTCTGAGATGATATTGAACATCTTTCATCTGAAATCTTGCTCCTGACACTGTAGCAGCTGAAGCTGCCATGTGGCCCAACAATAGGGGTACCAGATTTTGGGATGCCAAAAAGAGAACACTTAGCCCCTCCCCCAATGAGCCCTTGTGCTAGACCCCAAGTAAATAGGTTTAAAGTCCCCGTGACCTTCACAGCTCATTTACAAGGAGGTCCTGGGTAGGAGAGAGTAAAAAAATGATAAAAAAATAATAACATAACAGGATAGAGACGGTACATGAAGAATATTTGGCAGCTGGAAAAGAGGATTTGTCCTCGTAAAAGAGGACATCTGGTAACCCTACCCAACAACTGCAGAAAATGCCTGGCTAGCCTGAGACTTTGAGGCTTGAAGGGGCCTGCCAGCTGTACCACAGTGTCTGCCCTTGCCTGTGGAAGAAAGGCCTTTCCTCTCACTGAGTCCAGTTCGGCCCCTATTAACTCCAGAAGCTGTACTGATTATAGTACTGACTTTTTTAGGTTGACCAAGAACCCTAAGGACTGTAGGAGTTCCTGTGTGAGTACCAGAGACTGCTTTACCTGTTGAGAGGACTGCCATACGAGTAGCCAGTCACACAGACAGGGAAAAACTGCCACTCCTTGCCTCCTGAGGTGTGCCACAACCACAGCCAAGCATTTTGTGAACACCCTTGGAGCAGAGGCAAGTCCGAAAGGCATTGTCTTGAACTGGTAGGTGGCCTGATGGCAGTCTGAATCTGAGGAACTTTCTGTGAGACTTTCTTATTGGGATGTGACAATATGCATCCTTTAGATCCAGGGATGCCAGCCAAACCCCGTACCTTAAGGTTGGCAGAACTGCAGTCAGGGTAACTATCTTGAATTTTGGTTTCAGCAGACGCCTGTTTAGGTGTCTGAGATCCAATAAGGGTCGACAATCCCGTTTTCTTGATTGTGAGAAAGTATCTTGAATAGAGACCCTTTCCCCCTCTGTGACAGAGGAACTGGTTCTACTGCTCTTAAGGATAGGAGGTTTAATACTTCCCCTTCCAGTAACAGTGTTTCTGATGGTGAGGAGGGTCGGAAGACCTTTGCCCTCAGCTTTGGTCTAAGCCTGAAGCCGAGTGCCAGGCCTCGGCCCACTACCTCCAGGACCCACCTGTCTGTGGTGATGGATTGCCATTCCTGAAGTCAGTGGGCCAGCCTTCCCCCTACCTGGATTGGGAAGGCGACCCAAGCAGACATCTCAGGGTGTCTGCTTGGGTTGAGGTGCTGGCTGAGTGCTGGGGCTACTACGGTTGCCACCTCTCCTGCCCCTGCTCTGAAGTAGCCTCTCTGCTGCTGGTACTATGGGTAAGCCTGAGGCTGAAAGAATGGTCTGTAGCCTCTGCCCCTAGGTCCTCTAGCGTGTTGCCTTTGGGGGGGTAGGAGACATCTCCTTGGCAGCAGCACTTCTATATGCTGCCTTGTACTTGTCCATTTTCTTCATGTAAGCTTCTGTCTGTTCTCCAAACAAAGACAGAGGCTCACATGGAAAGTCCATGGCCTTGGACTGGGTGTCTTGGGTCAAGTTAGTAGTCCTGAGCCAAGCTAACCTCCTGAGAGACACAGAAGAAGCCATTTGCCTGGCTGCAGTGTCATTACTACCCACAGCCATTCTAAATTGGGCTTTAGCAGTTTCTATGCCCCTTTTTGCAGCTCCTCCAGGTCAGCTGCCATAGAAGCTGGGACAGATTTTGTGATTTCCATCACAGTATTCCACAGGGTTCCTGGTACTTGGCAACATTGCCATGTACGAAGCCTTTCTGATGGCCAGAGAGGATCCCAAATACCTCTTTTTTGCAATGGAATCCATCTTTCTGGAATCCTTATCTGGAGGGTGGGATGCCAAAAGTATGCCCACCTTGTCACAGGCTACAGCCTGCACCACTCTGTCACGGCTGAGGTGTCCAAAAAGGAACTCTGCTCCATCCCTAGCCACTCAGTACTTTTAACCACCTTTCTATCGACTGGTGGTGTAGAAGCTGGTGTCTGCAGGACCTTGCTGACCTGCTTTTTCAGAGATTTATGGACGGGCAGTAAAACTCTTTTAGAAACTGACACATCCATCATCTCCATGTATTCCTATTCCTCCTCATCGGTGGATTCCCGAGTAGACAGGTCCAGGGATTGGGCTACTTGCTTTATAAATGCAAACATGTGAGGTGTAGTCCTCAGTTCCCTTATAAGGGGAATTAGGATGGTGAGGATCCGGGGAAATATCCAGTTCGACCGGTTTCCCATAGTCCTCATCAGCATCCTCATCATACTCCTCAGCAAAAATCTCTCCCTCAGGTTCCAAGGAACCGGGGTAGAGCAAGAGGTACTCAAGCACGTCTGCTTCTCAACTGGCACCAGTGTACTCGTCTGGAGCACCTGAATCATCCAAATAGTGTTAGCTATTTCCTCAGCAGTCAGAACCGATGCTGCCTTCGGTTGCGGTTCAACCGCTGCATGTTTTTCCTTCTTTTAGCTCTTGCCTGCGGTTGCTGGGTTAGTGGCAGAGTCAGCAGGTCATTTTTTGGATGAGGAACCGTCACCCTTGTCAGAAAGCTGTTCCCCCAGTTCTTTTATGCCAGTAGCCGGTTCAGCAGCTCTCTCAGACATCTTCTCCTGCAGTCATTTAAGTCACCTCTCAAGTGTCGCCTAAGGGAAGTTTTTGCAGATTTCAGTCCTCTTTGAGGTGGTCAAACCCCAAACAAAAAACACAAATTAAATGAGTATCTGCTTTAGCAAACAGTTCCCCACACTCAGTACAATGTTGGAAACCTGTGGGGCCTGTTCGTTTCTTGGTCTGTGACATTTATTGGTCAGTTAAAACCAAAAGAACCAAGAAATAACCCGATAAAAAAGTCTAAATATTAAAATTAAATGTAAACCGCATTACCGGACAGTAGAAGATTGAATTAAATTTAAAGTTTTAAATACTAAAAGTGAATAATAGTGGTTTCTTCTCAGTTGAAAGAACTGAGGAGGAACTAAAGAAATTCACCAAAATTCGCTCTAATCTAGACTAACTCTACCTGAGAACCAAGGACAGTGCTTCAAAAATCAAAATAATAAATAGACTTCGATAAACCGAGATAAAATAAATTCTTTAAGAAGTGAAAGAGACCTCTCCGGAGACGTCTTACTGAGGCAAGCGGAGTAAAGAATCTGCCGGCTGCAGGAAGTGCAACCAGGGGCAGTGATTTGAAAACCGAGCTCAAGCCTAACATTCCACTATTAGCATAGGTTCTATTAACCATTTCAGCTCCGGGGCAGTCCTATAGTGAGACCATACTGCATTTGTCAGAATATGGTAAGATTTCCTGGGGTTTAAAATACATAGAACATGATTATACCAAACAGCATACAATGACATATTAACAGTAGGAGGACATATTTTTAAAAAGCCAGCAGATTTAAAAACAATTAAATGAGACTGAGGAATTGTCAGCCCATTGGCGCAGAAGTAATGCCACCGCTCTGATGATGGCAAAGTGAGTTTGGGAACAAGCTTGGATCACTGATGGCTGGATGGGGAGGAGGACTGAGCATCTCAGGGGACACTTTCCTCCTCCAGGGAGGGAGGATTGCTGTCCTCACTGCGATACTGCCACCTGGGTGACCCCAGGTGGCAGTACAGTCGGGGGCGCCAAGGGAGAGGAAGACACAAGCCAAGATCGGAAGCGGCAGTATGCCTAGGCATGCACATACTTCTTGGATCTATGTGCATGCCTGCATCCTGAGGGATGGGAGGAAATGGAAAATGGACCCCGTAACCAGCTAGATGACAGCCTCCGGTGAACCAAAGAAGACTCAACCTGGGACCCTAAGGAGCCAGCCTGACAAAGACATGCTAGTAGGAGTGGGGGGTTCTGTGTCCAAGGCAGTATGTAGGCAAGGCACTTGTAAGGGGACTGAAAGTAGGCTTTGCTATGGTACTGTGAAGGACCCTGAGAGATAGGTCTGGTAGAAGCATAGAAGGGGACTTAACTAGAGAATAAAAACAAAAACAGAGATTGACGCATTTAGAACATTCAATAGCTGATCTCTGAAGTAGGACTAGATGAGCCTGGGCTATCAATAAATGTGACATGGTCATCCAGGAGGAATGCCCTTCCAACCGATGTGTTCAGGACATTGCCAATATACTTCAGGCACTGGAAGGGAATCGGAACCAACTGCGGTTTGTTCACTAGAATACCCAACTGCCTGAAGAACTGCCATGTCCACAACAGGATATAAGTGACTGGCTGCTGCTTTGAACAGGGCTTTAGTATCTGATCGTCCAGTTACAAGAACACATGCAACCCTTCTCTTTTGAGTGCTGCCACTACTACTACTGCTGCAAGGCAAATGATGAAGACATAGTCCCAAAAGATAAGAGAAATGGTAGTGATAGCCTTGCAGCATAAAGCAAAGGTACTGTCTGTGGTAGCAGAGCACCTTGATATGAAGGTAAGCATCCTTCATGTCCAAGGTACAGAGCCAGTTCCCTTTCGGCAGTAGGAGATGTAATAACTGTAGAGACTGAATCCAAAACCTTTTGTACTCTATATACAAGTTCAGGTCCCAGAAATCTAGAATGGGATGTACAGTAAATCGTCCGTCCACTTTGGAACTAGGAAGTATCGGGAATAGTAACCTTGATTCAGCTCCACTACAGGGATGAATACCTTCACCTCTTTTGTGGAGAAGCATCTGGACTTCATCCAACAGGACAAAAAAATGCCCTGGAGGGTACTGATTCAGAAGAGGATGCATTGGAGTAACAGACAGCAATTCCCGGGCACAACACAGCTGAACTGAAATACTTATGGAGATCGCCCTCCACTTTAGTAATAAGAGGTAGATGTGGCTCCCACCAGGATAACATGGCTTTCTGAAGGGATCAGGGGAGACAGAATTAAGTCAAAAGCCTCTGGAGGAAGTAAGGATGCTGCAAACACCTGCACTTTTAGTGCCCCTGGCAAGGGCACCAGGAGGCAGACAGGTCTGAAGGACAGGGTTCTGCTGGGAGCGAGGTCCAGGACCTAAGGAATAACCATGGCCAGGACAGGAGAAGGGCCTACAAAAGCATTCATGGCTTAGGGCCCTAGGCATATGGTTTAGAGCATATCGGGAACACAGTGTCATATTAGATGACTGAAGTTGCCATAAGGCACTTTCTACATCTGGGTCAAACAACTGTTTGCTACAAAAAAGGTGCATTAAGCACAGACTTCTGGAAATCTGAGGCAAAGCAGGAAATTTGAAGGTATGAGTAGCATCAAAGACAAATACCTGAAGCAGCAGAAGCACAAGACAAACCATCTGATGCATCATAAGCAGATGTCTGCTGGATCTCACGTTTCATGAGTCCATCTGGCAGCTTGTCGGTCACAGCCAAGATGGACTTCCTCACATTATTTTGATATTTAATCATATATGCCTGATTGTTGGCAATACGGAGGCTAAGGAATGCAGAAGCATACTGTATATCTTCTTGCCCATAACAACATTCAGCCTCCTAGACTCTGTCTTCAGCTTTAGACCTGTCATGGGCAGCCATAATGACCATGGAATCTGTCTCAGGTCAAAAGGCATAGAAAGATATGACAGAAGAGGGTAGGATATTGTTTATCTGTCTTACAAGGCACAGCTGGTAAAGTACCTGTCCTGTACTAAGCAGTTATGCTGGCATCCTCCACTGCTGAATACATGGGGGAAATAATCACTGAAGGCAGGGATGGAACCTCCACAGACTCATACAGTTGTGTCTAGGAAGATTCCTCTTCTTCAAAAGTAAATACAAGTGTGTCCTGCATCTGTCTGAGGAAAAAGACTGAAATGAGGCATCCTCGAGAGAATAGTGCAGATTATATTTGATACTTTCCTCACTACAGCAAGAAAGGGCAGAGTTAAAACCTACTACATCAAGTGGAGGTAAATCATCCCCTTTCTCTTCATAATTCTTATCCACACTGACCTCAGGATTACATTCTATTTCCTCCTCTCTATCATCTGGGATCGGAACAGGAGGAGAAGAATCACTGTTGGGAAATGGCACTGAAAAGGCACTGATGAAAGAGGCTGAGAGCAGATGACTGAGGTTGACACAGCAGGCCCAAAGGCCGGTGTGGAGAAACTGCTAGGCAGCGGCGGCTGGATAAGCGTCAACAGCAGAGCCTGGGGAAGTAGCTGTGAAAACAGAGCTCACATGGTCTGTAACAGCATTTGTGCATTGATGACCCCTGAAGCAGATGCCAATGGTGGAGCTGTCAATGGGACAGTACCAGATGGCAGTATCAGCTGAGGATCCTCCTGAGAGGGAACCAAGCCCTTGCCAGACACCGACTTTAGTGACTCAATGATGGTTGGTGGGGGGGGGGGGCGCAGCAAAGCCCAAGGTGTGAGAGGCCTGGGATGTGTCCTTTGACTTACACTGGTAAACCTTTTCTTTCAAGAGACTAAAAAGCGGTAGGAGAAGCCTCTGACCAGGAGTCTATCTGCTTTCCTGAGTGACAATGTTTGTCTGTCACCTTAGAGGCCTTCTCCTTAGGTTTTTCTTTTGAAAGCCACATACTGAAGAGGAGAGGAGGGATGATGGCGACCTTGAGCTGACAAAACAAGCAGGCGATGCCAGCATTGCAGCCCACGACAAACACTGAGCAGTCTTGTCCTTCATTGCTTTAACCTTCAAAAAGATTTAACACCTTCCAACAATGTCTCCGTGTTGCTTGGTTAAAATCTTGGCAAACATTGCAGGCCTTAACATTGTGCCCGAGGTCTGGACGACAGATATAAATGGATGATGCTCACTACTTGTGTACCTTCACATTACCATGACAGAAAATTGGCTCCTTCTCTTTTGTTTGCAGATAAACAATTTTCTCAAAAATAATAAAATTACAACAAACACCTAGCAAAATGAAGGAAAGTTTTCTCACTGTTCCTCTTGCAATCTAACAAGCGGTTGATGGGGCCACCCATGTTATATAGGCAGCATCAACATACGCTGACATGGGAGTCAACAGCTACAAAAAGTTTCTTGGTGGTCCTGATGCTGACGGCTCACAGTTCCAGTGGTGTGGCTCAATAGAGGGAGATGTCCTCAGATAAGATCTAGCTGTTACTTGGTACATATTGATGCTACTTATTTTTCATGCTGTAACTCCACACCTGCCTTATACTGTACCTCCTCCTCACTCCCCCACCATCAGATTGCAACTTAAAACGAGACTAACCAAATCTCTGCATTTCTTACCTTGCAAAATAAACTTCATACAGTGCCCTCACTTTTAATATTCTTTGGTTGATTTATCTTTGAAAACATTATTATGGCAGGCTCTGGGGCACTAAGCTGTAAGGAACTGTTCTGGCATGCTTGCAATCCTGGTTCACGCCCCAAGCCCAGGGACAGCACGAGCTGACAACAGAAAGGGCAACTTCTACTAAGCAGAAGGGAGACAATGTGCTGCCCTGGTGGAGGTGTTGTGTGTGTGTGGGGGCAGTCCTGGCAGTGTGGGTGACAACACGTGCAGAGGTACCCACTGGTTCACCGCTGATGTGCACACACTCAGGGAGGTGGGCAGGTGAGGGGGGAAAACCAGAAAAACGGAAGGCTGTCTACACATGTTGGATTACAATAACATCCTAGCTCCCTCAGCCACATGCACTGTGAATGGTTTCATCAGTTTTTAAAAATCAGACCAGCACCTTTCCTATACCCTACTTTGAATAATTATTTGAATGAAAACATGATTAAAATAAAAAGAACAATAGCTCATGGCATCTGAGGAGCTGAGGACTGTCTTGGCTCCTAGGGAGGGAAAAGGGGAGGGGGAGAGAGAGAGAGAGAGAGAGAGAGAGAGGGAGGGAGGACGGAGACCGTCCAGTATTCAACCCCCCCCAAAACTGGCTAACAAAGGGTTTGACACAGACTATAATGGCAAATGATATCCACCATCCTTGGCAGGAGGAATGATGTGGGGCTGGGGTAAAAATAGGTGGGGGGGGGGGTTTAAAAATAAATAAAATTAAATGACTAATGAAAGGGGTCTGCCAAAGATCCAGTGGGTAATGCAATGTGCTCCCATTCTGGTGACCAGAGATTGGAAGCGGACTTGGGAGCCAGCCAGGCAACCACCGGGGAAGGGGGGGAGACAGCAGGGAAGGCTGTAATGTGGCAGCGCTGCCGATTGGGGAGGAAGAGAGACACCAGATTTCACCACCACTAACAAGCCCTGCAGTGAGCCAGGGAGCTTGCTCCTGTGCAGGGACACGCTAGATGCATGCCAGGGGTATCAGGACTGTACCTGGAATCAGGGACTGGGAACTGGCAGAGGCAAAGTGGGAAAAAAATATTTTATTTATTTAGGAAATCAGAATTACAACCATTTGAGTCATAGACTTGTTTCCAAAGGCTCCATGTCAGAATAAAACACAGACATTCATACAGTACATACATAGAATAAATGTGGGTGAGCAATCATACAGAGTATAAGTACAATGAGAACTGGTTAATGCCTATACATTTGGTAGCTAAAACAGGCCAGAGCTATCAACATAGTTACCTAATGAGAGATTAAGACCTATACAATTGATAGCTAAAGCAATGCATGATATGAGCTGGCAGTAAGCCACCTCAGGGAGGCCTTGTCTTATACATAATACAATGTATCTTAGTCCAGTGCAACTATATAGTAATCGAGGGAAGTGAAGAGCCCGTAGACTAGAAATAGTGAGGGCACTCCACCGCCAGGCCAAGGGCAGGTGCGTGACCTGGCGGCATGGTGCAGGATCCACAGGTTACCGGTAACACTGGCATTGACGTGAGGAGAGGATACGGGCCCTTAAGGCAGCTTTAAAAGGATCTAGATTGGTGATTGATGTGACAGCCGGTGGGAGGGCATTGTACCAGGATGGAGCTCTAAGGGGAAAGGATCGCTGGACCAGGGTGGTCCTGACCCTAGGCACCTTCCAGATGGTTTTAGGGGCGGCCCGTGTGGACACTGAGATGGTGACTGCTTGAAGAGAAGCCACAACACCTATTGGGGTTAAACCCAGGTGGATTTTTTTGGTGAAGAGACAGGTCTGGTACAATAGTCTTTCCTCAAGGGACAGGATATTGGTGAGCGCATATAGGATGCAGGTATGTGTATTTCTGTCGGCACCAGAGAGGAGCCGGCAGGCCTTACTGATGACTACTTGTATTTGATGAAGTGCCATAGGGTTGGCGGCAGCAGAGATTGTGAGGCCATAGTCTACCAGCGATAAGACTGAGGAGGTAATGGCTAGGTGAAGTGCTTCAGGTGGCAGACAGTCCTTATGTCTGTACAGGAGACCAATGCAGGTGTTGGTGGCGGAGGTGAGTTTTTTTTTTTTATGTTTGTGGAATGATAGAGAAGAGTCAAATGCAATACCTAGATACTTATACTTTTGGACCTGTTCCAGTGGGATGAGAGAGGCGGAGAGTATTTCAGGGGGAAATCCTTTGATCTGTTTTGGTGGTGGGCATAGAGCATCATCATAGTTTTTCCTAATGTTGACCACCAATCTGTGTTCAGCAAACCAGTGTTCAAGTCTGAGAGGTGTTTTGTAAGGTAGAGAGGATCAGGATGTGCGGCATAAGGAACAGTGGCGTCTGCGTAGAGGAGAAGGTTGCCGGGGCAGGATTTAGGTAGGGCATTGAGGTAGATGCTGAATAGCAGGGGACCCAGGATAGATCCCTGGGTAACTCCTGAGCACACAGGCAGCATAGTAGATATGGTATTATTAATTTTGATACATTGGGTTCTAGATGAAAGATAGCTGGAGAACCATGAGAGTGGACAATGAGACCCCAATTTGTTGTAATGTGTTAAGAAGGAGGGGGTAAGAAACTGTATTGAAAGCCTTTCAGAGGTCTATAAACACAGCCCCTGTGAGGTGCCCCTTCTCAAGTGTGGAGTGCAGGGAGTTAGAGAATTCTGTGAGGGCGGTCGTAGTGTTATGACCAGCTCTGAAAGCATGCTGCTCCCTACATAAGAGGTTGTGTGAGAGGAGGTAGTCAGTGAGCTGACTGGCCATGATCTTTTCAAAGGCTTTAGAGAGAGGAGGAGAATTGAGATGGGCCGGTAGTCGTTTGGGAGAGAGCTGTCACCACATTTTAATGCTGGTGTTTTCACTGCCATTTTCCATGAGTTTGGGAACTGGCCCAGGTGCAGGGACAGATTTAGAAGGTCCGTGAGTGGAGAGATAACCGAGTCCAGTGCAAGGTATAGAATACGCATATCGAAGGCGTCTTTGCAGTAAATGAAGCTCTGGAGGGTTTTCAACAGGTAGGCTTTCACTTCTGTAGGGGTAATGACTCTGAGTTTGAAGAGGAGGTGGAGGAGCTCAGGTGGTGGGTAGGCTGAATTGGATCAAAAAAGTTGCTAGGGAGGACAGAGTGGAGGTCTGAGAAGGTGGAGTTGAGGCAGTTAGTTATGTGAAGTGTGTCTGTGGTGGTAGTACCGTTAACACTAAGTTGTTGGGGGGGGGGGTAGCAGGATTTACCATTAAGTTCCCTGATGTTATCCCAGAACTTTCTTGTGCTACCCCAGGAGGTGGCTAGGGCAGTTCTGCAGTGCTCCGCCTTGGCCTTGCGGATTGCCCAGGTACACTTACTGCAGGCAGCATTATAGGCCTGCCTATCGCTTAGCAAACTGGAGGCAGTGGCACGATGCCAGAGGTTTGAACTGTTGTAGGAGTTCTGGGGTATTCCAGGGGGCACTACGTTTCTTAGTGGTCACTTTGATGGTCGGTGCAAAAGCATCACAGGTGGTATTAAAGGTGGTGGTGAAGTAGTGCAATGCATCATCCATGTGCTGGGCTTGGGAAATAGGGGAACAGTCCCAGTTAATTAGACATTGTTTGAGTTTGGCTATGCCTCCTGGGCATAGTCGACGACAAAAGGTGATATTTGGTGGTGGTTTAGGTAGCTTATAGTACCAGCTGAAGATGATTGGGGAGTGGTCACTTAAGGCATTGGGTAGGTCACCCAGGTCGGTAATATGGTGGGGATGATTAGTGAGCAGGATATCTAGTAGGGTGTGGGTTCCATTAGTGGGGTTGGCCCTGGTAGGCTGGGATACCAGCTGGGTCATATCTAACGCAGCAACGGTATCTTTGGTGTGCGTTGTTGAGCTTGCCAGCCAGTTTATGTTGAGATCCCCAACTAGGATTTGTTCCATTTTGTGGGGGGTGGCTGGCTAGGGAGTCAGAGAGCGCTTTATAGGCAGGAGATTGGCTGCGGGGAGGGATGTAGGCGACGGTGAGAGTAAGAGGAGCACAGTTTGGGTCAGGGGAGAGTTTTATTGAGAGGGCTTGGGCACCATGGTCTAGGGAGGGCACAGGCAGGGCTTGGTAATGCAGTGAATCATTTACATAGAAGGTGCAGCCACCATCTCTCTTGCTGTTATGATCAAGCCTAATGAAAGAGTAGCCAGGAATAGAGACAAATAACTCTGGGGTCTTGGCTGACAGCCAGGTTTCTGTTAAAGCCAGAATGTCTGGTTGGTGCTGTGCCGTACAGCATTGCAAGGGTGCTATGTTTTAGGCAGGATGCAGATATTCATAGTGGCTATTCGAAGCCCCTTGGGTGACCGCAGTTTGGTGGGGGGTTGCTGCTGGGCCAGGACTGGAGTGAACATTGCCAGATAGTAGAAAAAGCAAGTGGAAGATCCTGACAAGGGCCATGAATTGGTGGCGCTTTGCTGGGTAGCGGCGGCTGGCAAGCTTAGAAGGTGATGAGCAGGGAATGAGCAGCTGCGTGAGGGCTGGGATGGCCAGGTGGAAGAACAGACATGGAGGGTTCAAGGCACAGAGAGATAGGGGAAGGGGTGTGAGGGTGCTATGGGGAGAGACAGGGTGATGGAGAGGCTATGAGGGGTGAGGTGCTCCCCCAGCAGCAAAGGTGTATACATACCAGAGGCAACTGGGGGGTTGTTGCTGAGCAGGGTAAACGTGGCTAGCAACAGAAGTATGGTTAGTTTGTGTGGGTGGGTGTTGTGAGGGAGTACAGTGGTGGTAGATGTGACCATGGGCACGAAGGAGTGGGTACTGCTGACACCTAACATTGTGGCAGACACAGTGGCACAGTGGTAGGCTTGCTGCCTATGGAGCGAAAGGTACCTGGTTTGAACCCCGGTTTGGATGCCACGTTGTATGCCTAGTGATAGTCTGGGAGCCTGTGCAAGGGACACTACAGAGAAGGGCGAAAGGCAGAGAATTTAGGTATGAACGACGCAGGACAGAGGTGTTAGTGTGAAGAGGATTGCAGCCTACACGTCTTGTTGCCCTCTAGTGGCTTTACAGTATAATCTGCAAATGGAAAAGTAGACACAAAAAAAATAAAGTTAAAATGCACTTTAAACTGAAGAAATTCAGCACTGAGTATTAAAACAGACAAGATATCAGAGGCAATACTGGATTGGGGGGAAAAAAAGGTTAAATAAACTGGCCGATGGTAGTGACACAGTCCAGTCGGGAGGAATTTGGAAATGCCTGGTAGGATGAGGAACCAAACAAGGAGTTTGTGTTCCACGGACAGCCAATAAGAGCTGTCCTAAGATAAAAGCAATTGTCCTTAGAAAATTTACAGAGACAGCCACGCAGCCTTGAGTTCTCGTAACTCTGTCAGGGCCGTACCTGCTAGCAAGGGCTCGGGGAGTGTGGCAGCAGGCTCTTCACGCCGTGGAGGCGTGCAGACCCCCGTCTGAGGCGTTGTTAGCCCAAAGGGCTATGAGGACGTATGTGCACCGGTTGGCATCAATTATGGCATGGGTACCACCAGAACTCACCCCATGTGGATCCCTGGTGGTGTGATAGCGGGGGGAGTGGCAGGTGGGATTCAGGCCAGGGATAACAGCCTGATGCAGGTGTGGCACTGACCAGAGCCAAATCGCTTTATGGCAAACAAAAAACAGAAAGACTACTGGAAACAAACTAAACACAACCAAAACACATGCCAGGGTGAAAAGCTTGTGTGAGTGAGTGAGTGTGTGTGTGTGTGTGTGTGGCAGTAGAAGGCAAAATCAGATCTTTGAAACAAGCTGCATCCAATCACCCTATTACTCTGTAATATAAGCCAGTGATGAATCATAACAGAGAAAGTAAATACCAGTACTCACCAGAGACCTGTGAAGAAGGATTGTTCTGATCAATCATATCATCGAGCTGAGAAACAGAAACAAAAATCAGTCTGCGCACCTTATATATACCAAGTTACAGAGCACTGCAATAGTAGGCTAGCACTTTCATGACAAAGCATAGGCAAGCAATCTGCTCAAGGTCACACAGTGGGTAAGTGGCTCTCTGGTGCTTTTTAAACTCGAGATCTCCTGCTTCACAGTTAGAAATGACAGTTTAGTAGTTATACATTTTAAATCTGCTGTTGGTAAGATACAATAAAGTACAGTTACGTAAGAACTTATCGTAACAGTAGATCTTCGAGAACAGCTCTTGCAGCAGGTTACACCATTAGGACTGAAGCCGACAGGCGCCAGGACCCCACGGAAATTTTCTAGCTAGCAGTATTCAGCGGGGACCGCCCCCAACGTCGGTCCTGCCCCCGACGTCAGGCATCCTACAAAAGGGGGCGGTCCCCCAGAAGAAAAAATTACTCACCTTAGTAATTATGTTTCTTCTAGTGGAGTCTTGCTGTATTTGGACAAGTGCAGTTAGCCTCAGCCTTTAAACTGCCCCGGAGAACAATGGGTTAACTTTTCTATGCAAGGCATAGAATGTTCATCTCGAGCTCGGTTGATGTCTCTGCCTGTTGTTATTCGAACTGCAACCGTCAGATCTTTACGAGCAAAACTCACTAGGTGTTGTGTGTGGAAACTGTAAAATTTTTACTAGCCAACTGGCAGAAAAATAATGTTTTGGGTTCTCAAAGGAAGACTCAAGTCAGGAAACCCAAACACAAAAACCAATCAAATGAAAATAACATCTCACCCCATGAGAACAGAGGGTGTAAAGGGGGCACCCCTAGGGTGCCAACACTGCACCTGCCCACCCACATCTCAAAAAACTAGGTTCTGAGAGGGGAGGTAGAGGGGAGGTCAGAATACAGCAAGACTCCATTAGAAGAAACATAATTACTAAGGTGAGTAATTTTTTCTTCAAACAACATGAAGTCTTGCTGTATTCTGACAAGTGCAGACTACCAAGCAGTGCCTCCATGGAGGAGGGACAGAACCTACTTTGGGAATAGGCTCTGAAGTACTGCTGTGCCAAACCGAGCATCACTCCTAGCCTGGGTATCCAGAGAGTAATGCCTGAAGTATGGACTGTTATCCAGGTGGCTGCTTGACAAATTTCTAACAGCGGGATATCCCTGGCAGCAGCCAGGGAAGCAGCTGTACCTCTTGTGGAATGAGCCCTCAGGTCTGAGGGTGGAGTTTTACCCAGTTCTTCATAGCAGAATTGTATACAAAACACAATCCACCGGGCAATAGATCTCTTGGTGGCAAGTTTGCCCTTCCCAACTTCTCCATAAGTGAGGAACAACTGGAGGGAGTCAAACCTGTGAGCCTTGGTACGCTTTATGTAGTAGCTAAGGGCTCTTTTAACATCCAAACTGTGTAGCCTCCTCTCTCCCGAGGAAGAATGATCAGTGAAGAAAACAGGGAGAGATATAGACTGATTCCGGTGGAAATCTGAAACCACTTTAGGCAAGAACTTTCTGTTAGTTCTAAGGAACACTTTATCTCTGTGAAAAGAGATGAAATCAGGTTCCACTGATAGGGCTTGCAATTCACTGATACGTCTAGCAGAAGTAATGGCTACTAAAAACACAGTTTTCCAAGTCAAGTACTTAAGCTCTGCTGAGGACAAGGGTCTGGTGGGGCACATAGTCTGAGCAATGCAAACATTAAGATCCCAAGCAGGAGCAGGATCCCTAAAGGGGAGATTGGTGTGAAGCAATCCCTTGAAAAACTTACAGAATACAGGGTGGGATGACAGTTAGGAAGACTTGCCTACTGACAGGAAAGCAGAAACAGCTGACAAGTGTACCTTGAGAGTAGCTGGTCTGAGGCCTAGGCCATTGAGATGGACCATATAATCCAAAACCGTAGGCAATGCAGCAGTATCTGGAGAAATATTCTTCTTAGAACACCAAATGCTGAATCTTTTCCATTTGGAGTTGTAAGTCTTTCTGGCGGAGAGCTTTCGAGAAGCCTTGAGGATGTCCAGAACTCCTTGGGACAGATGCAGATCTGCAAACTCTAACACTTCAAGAGCCATGCTTTGAGATTGAGAGACTGAAGATTGGGGTACCAAATCCTCCCCTGAGAGGAGGTTAACAGGTTGTAATTCCTGGGAATAAACAGGGGAAGATGGACTGCTAGGGACAGCAACAAGGGGTACCATGGCTGCCTGGCCCAGTCTGGAGCAATCAGAATCACTTTGCAAGGTTGTGACCTTATCTTGACTAGAACTTTGAACAGGAGAGGGAAGGGGGGAAGCATACAGAAATTTCCCTTCCCAGTTCAGAATCAGAGCATCCAGGGGGACTGAGCGCAAGACTGGGGGTCTGCAACAAAAGAGAGGAAGTTGGTAATTGTCCGGGGCGGCAAAAAGACCTATCTCTGGAGTGCCCCATCTTGAGAAAATCATCTTCAACACCAGAGAGTCAGGGCCCATTCGTGATGGCCCTGAGATATTCTGCTCTGTACATCTGCTAGGACATTGTCCTTCCCTGGAAGGTGAATTGCTATCAGAGAGGTTTGCAGGGAATAAGCCAGGGACCACAACTTCATTGCTTCTGTGCACAAGGCCGTAGACCAAGTGCCTCCTTGCTTGTTGATGTACCACATGGTGGTGGTGTTGTCTGTTCTGTCCTGAGCCACCTTGTTCTGTACTGATTTGGAAAAAGCCTGCAGTGCCAGAAACACTGCCCTGAGTTCCAAGAGACTGATGTGTAGAAGAGATTCCTGACGCGACCACAGTCCCTGGGTGGTGAGTTCCCCCAAATGGGCTCCCCAGCCAAACAGGGAAGCATTTGTGGTAAGGACCACTGAATGAGACTGAGTGGCAAATGGAACCCCTTGCCTCAAATTGTCCTGATCCGGCCACCATTGCAGGGCTTGGATCAGAGTTAGAGTCACTCGGATTAGTTTGGTAAGGGAATCCTTTCTTTGGGACCAAAAAGCTCTTAAGTGGAACTGAATGTCCCTCATTTGGAATCTTGCGCCGTGGACCACTGCTGTAGAAGCTGCCATGTGGCCCAATAGCTGAAGGAAATGCCTTGCTGGTCGAGACACCTGAAGGCTGAATGAAGAGGCCAGCTCCATGAGAGCTCTTTCCCTTCCAGGGGAAGGAAGGCTCTTGTTTTTACTGTATCCAGCTCTGCCCCTATGAAGGTGAGGAGCTGCACTGGTTCGAGAACTGACTTTGGTAGGCTGAGAACAAATCCTAAAGAAGTGAGCACTTGCTGGGTCACTAGCAGGTGTGACTTGACTTGGTCTGGGGGCTGGCCCACTAT
The DNA here is from genome assembly GCA_016271365.2 of Neoceratodus forsteri. Taxonomy (NCBI): domain Eukaryota; kingdom Metazoa; phylum Chordata; order Ceratodontiformes; family Ceratodontidae; genus Neoceratodus; species Neoceratodus forsteri. The sequence continues at coordinate 1,115,278,702 of CM028130.1, forward strand.
GAGCCAGTCGTCCATCCAAAATATGGAAAAATGGAAATCTTTTGTCTTCTTAGGAAGGCAATAACTACTGCCAGGCACTTTGTGAAGACCCTTGGGGCTGAGGTTAGGCCAAAGAGCATTGCTTTGAACTGATAGTGGCCCGAGGGCAACTTGAACCTGAGGTACTTTCTGTGGGAGCACCTGATGGGAATGTGAAAGTAGGCACCTTTGAGGTCCAGGGAGGCTAGCCAGTCCCCTGGCCTTAGAGAGGGAAGGATAATTCCCAGAGTTATCATCTTGAACTTTGGCTTTAAAAGATATTTGTTCAGGTATCTTAAGTCCAGGATGGGTCGCCACTCTCCTGTCTTTTTGGGGGTTAGGAAGTACCTGCAGTACAGTCCTTTGCCCCAGTGTAGGGTACATAGATACATAGACAGTGTTGGCAGATAAGGGCCTATGGCCCACCCAGTCTGCCCATTTGAGCTTGTAAGTTCAGTTTATGTTTTCCTAGAAGTCTGTTGCCCCTTACCCCTGACCTCCAGAATTCCTTTATGTCTATCCCATGCATTCTTAAATCCCGTGATTGTTTCAGCCCCCACCACTTCCTCTGGCAGGGTGTTCCACTTGTCCACCATCCGTTCTGCGAAGAAATTCTTCTTCACGTTTCCTCTGAATCGTCCTCCCTCCAACTTCATCCCATGCCCTCTAGTCCCGGAACATCTTTTTCGCTTAACAATAGTGTATTCCTGCACCCTGTTCCTCCCTGTAAGATACTTGTATGTCTCCATCATATCCCCTCTCTCCCTCCTCTCCTCCAGGGAGTACATGTTCAGTTCCTTCAACCTGTCTTCATAGGACTTGTGATGCAATCCATGCACCATCTTTGTTGCCCTCCTCTGAACCTTCTCTACCCTGTTTATGTCCTTATGTAGGTATGGTCTCCAGAACTGTACACTGTACTCCAGGTGGGGCCTCACTAGTGTCTTGTACAGTGGAATTATGACCTCCCTTTTCCTGCTGGTGATGCCCCTGCCTATACATCCCAGCATCCTACTTGCTTTACCTGCTACCTTGTCACACTGTTTTCCTAACTTGAGGTCATCAGAGATGATAACCCCAAGATCCCTTTCCTGCTTGGTGCATGCTATATCCTCATCCCCAACTGATATATTGTGCCAGGGTTTTTGTGCCCCATATGCATTATCTTGCACTTCTTTGCATTGAATTTCAACTGCCAAACCCCTGACCATTCTTCAAGTTTCTGCAGGTCCCTTCTCATTCTGTCTACACCCTCTGGTGTGTCTACTCTGTTACAGAGCTTTGTGTCATCAGCGAACAGTGAAATTCTGCCTTCTAGGTCCTGCACAATGTCACTGATGAAGATGTTGAATAGGACCGGTCCCAGCATTGATCCCTGTGGTACCCCGCTGGTCACTCTTCCCTTTATGGAGTGACAGCCATTTACCACCACCCTCTGTGTCCTGCCGCCCAGCCAGTTACCTACCCACCACACTACTGTCCTGCCCACACCCATATTCCCCAGTTGTGTAATAGTCTTCTATGTGGCACAGTGTCAAAGGCCTTGCTGATCCAGATAGGCCATGTCCACTGCCCTCCCCTGATCCACCTCCCTAGTCACCCAGTCATAAAATTCAAAGAGGTTGGTCTGACATGACCTCCTCCTGGTGAAACCATGCTGCTTTGGGTCCTGTAGTCCATTGACAACCAGATGTTCCACCAATCTCTCCTTCAGTAGTGCTTCCATGATCTTCCCCACTACCGAGGTGAGGCTGACTGGTCTGTAGTTCCCTGTTTCCTCTTTGTTCCTCTCTCTATAGCTCTTAGAGCTAGGAGAGAAGAAACCTCTGCCTCTAGGGCAAGGGTCTCAGAGATCTGCAGGTGGAAAAGATCTGGCTCTCATCTTGGGAAATTTTTTGAAGCTGAGAACCAGTCCCTGGCTTACTACTTCCAGGACCCACTTGTCTGATGTAACAGACATCCAGTCCTGAACAAAGTAAGCCAGCCTGCCCCAGTACTGGGATAGGAGAATCGACCCGGGCAGACCCGTCAGGGTGTCTGCTTGGCAGGGGCTTTAGGCTGAGGGGTGGATGCAGGCCTACTCTTCCCCCTTCTGCCTCTCCCTCTGAAGAACCCCCTCTGTGAAAAGGAAGAAGAGGCCTGCGCTTGGTAAAAAGGCCTTTGGAAAGGCCTGCCCCTGCCCCTGGACTGCTGCCTTTGAGGAGTTGCCTGCCTTTCCTTGGCCTGGGCACTCCTGTAAGTGGTCCTGTATTCGTCCATTTTCTTCATGTAATTCTCTGTCTGCTCCCCAAACAGAGAATTACCCACTACAGGAAAATCCATGGCCTTAGCCTGGGTATCCTGCGAGAGGATAGTACATCTGAGCCAAGCCATTCTCTGAAGAGCCACAGATGTAGCCATGACTCTTGATGATACATCATTGGAGTCCACAGCAGCATGAAACAGAACTTTAGATGCCTCAATCCCATCTGCAGCCACCTCCTCCAGCTCCTTGGCAAGCTGGGGGGAAGCCTGTTTAGCCAGTGCCAGTACAGTGTCCCAAATGGACTTCTGGTACCTGGCTGCATAGGCCATATAATTCGCCTGCCTGAGTCCCAAGGAAGACGCCATGTACTGCTTCTTTGCCATGGCATCAATCTTCCTGGAGTCCTTGTCTGGGGGGTGTGATGCCAAGGGAATGCTTGCCTTATCACAGGCAGCAGCCTGTACAACCCCAACATGGCTGCACTGCTGATAAAGGAACTCCGTATCTGAGTCTGAAACAGTATACCTCTTGTTCATTCTTCTATCCACAGGAGGTATGGCATTGGGAGACTTAAGAATTCTTTGTGTCTATTTCCCAAAAGATTTGTAGAGGGGAACAGACAGTCTCCTGGTCTCTGGGATGTCCATCATCTCTACATAATCAGGCTCCTCCTGATCCTCCACTGCCTCCTCCACAGGAAGCTGGAGAGTATCAGCCACCTTTCTGTAAAACATGAAGTGCGAAGGGGACTCAGAAAGCCTAGGAGGAGAAACACCTGAAGGTGTGTCTGGGGAGATGTCCGGGTCAATAGGCACATCCAGACTTTCACCATCACCATAATCATCTTCCAACTCTCCTTCCTCCTCAAACTCCGGTTCATAAAATTCTTCCAGGGTATAATCTTGAACCGGGGGAACCGACTGAACCGAGCCCCTGCCAAAAGGTGCCGGATCAGTCGGAACCGTGCAAGCGATCCACAATATGAATCGCTTTGGCTATTTCTTCGACGGTCGGAGTATGAGATTCTGGATCCGAACCGGTCGATTTGTCTTTGTGTTTTCTTTTTGTCGAAGCCGATTCCTCGGAATTGGCTCTCCGTTTGCCCGAAGAAGTATCGCCCTGGTCAAAGGGCACTCCTTCGAGTTCGGTCGGAACTGAGCCGGGCTGGCCATCCGGGTCAGCGGACTTCTCGGCCTCCCTTTCCCTCAGTCTACCTAATCTCTTTTCAAGAGTAGATTTGGGGACATTTTTACAAATTTGGCAGTCTGAATCGAGGTGGTCAAACCCCAGACAATAAACACAGGTGGTGTGGGGATCAGCCTTAGCAAAAACCTCCCCACACACACTGCAGTGTTGAAACCCAGTGGGCCCAGTTTTTTTCTTGGGTTTCTCAGACATGGCCAACCTAACACTTTTTCCGGCAACCGCCAGGCAAGACTCCCCTATCGGTTCCAGATTGTGTCACGGGTCTTGGAAAAAACTGTACTAAAACCTGTTTTTTTTTAGAACCGATACGGACCGGTAACCACACACTAAAGTAAAATACAAAATTTACCTGAATGATCGGTTCAGCCGAACCGATCCACATTTCTTACAAGTTCCACACAGAAAACAGAACAAAACCTATCTAGTACTCACGGTACCACAGACAGAGACTTGAACCAACTATGCGGAAACAACAATTTTGGTAGAAAACTGACTGAAAACTGACACTTCAACCGACTTTGAACCGAGCAGCAGGAGAAATCTCCGGACCAACTGTTCAGTAAGGCGGAGTAAAGAATCTGATGGTTGCAGTTCGAATAACAACAGGCAGAGACATCAACCGAGCTCGAGATGAACATTCTATGCCTTGCATAGAAAAGTTAACCCACTGTTCTCCAGGGCAGTTTAAAGGCTGGTGCTAACTGCACTTGTCAGAATACAGCAAGACTTCATGTTGTTTGAATCCCCAGTTCTCCCGCCGGAGACTCCCAGCCGCTAAATGACATCAGAAGTGGAGACTGAGGATCCGCCATCAAAAGGTATTCGGAGCGGTGTTGGAAACACCTAATCCTAGAAAAGAGATATCGGAACAACTCTACTTCCAGAGGGGATGGTGGGAAGGAAACTACCTGCTGCAAGAGCCGTACTCGAAGATCCACTGTTACGGTAAGTTCTTACATAACTGTACTATCTTACTTCAAGAAACAGCTCTTGCAGCAGGTTACACCATTAGGACTGATTCCCAAGCAATACTGGAAATCCCTCGCAGGTGGGAGGAGGCTAGGTAGAGATCGTGACTTGGACCGAAGCCTAGGACAGAAGTCCCTGAAGGACTGCTATACCAAAACCGGCTCTTCGCCTTGATGCAATGTCCAGGCTATAATGCCTGATAAAGGTGTGCATGGTGCTCCAAGTAGCTGCTGCGCAGAAGGCTGAAGTGGACACGTTCTTCATGGCCTCAAAGGAGGTAGCCACCCCCCTTGTGGAATGACCCTTACCCGAGCCCGGTAAAGGTTTGTTACGCTTCTGGCAACAGAACGTGATACAATGGATACGCCACCTGGACAGCGACTGTTTAGAAACGGGAGCTCCCATCATCCTGTGGGTGAAGGAGACGAAAAGCTGGTCAGATTTACGGTGGTGTCTAGTTCTGGTCAGGTAGTATCTTAGACACCTATGCACATCTAAAGTGTGCAACAGGGCTTCTCCTCTATTAGAGTATTTAGGAAAGTACACTGGTAAGTCTATGTCCTGATTAAGGGCGAGAGTTAAGACCACCTTAGGTAGAAATTTCGGATTTGTCCTTGGGGACACCCTGTCCTGGTGAAAAATCAAATAAGGTTCTTTGCACATCAGTGCATGAAGTTCAGAAATTCTTCTGGCCGAAGTAACGGCAACTAAAAATAACGTCTTCCATGTAAGGAGACGTAGCTCGCAATCCATGGCAGGTTCAAAGGGCAGCAGCGTAAGCTGCTCCAGGACAAGGGGTAAATCCCATGGCGGAATAGGATCCTTAATCGGAGGTCTAAGGTGGAGAACACCTCTCAGGAAGGCTCGTGCTGTGTCCAACTGAGTTATGGGACGTCGGCCTATAGGTGCATGATAGGCTGAGATGGCACAAAGGTGTACTTTAATAGAGGAGCAGGCCAAGCCTGCCTGGAAGAGAGACAGAAGGTAGTCCAGGACCGACCTTTCTGGACAATCCATCGGGAAAAATCCTCGTGTTTGAGCCCAGAGGCAAAATCTGCGCCATTTCACGGCGTATGTAGTGTGAGTGGCCGGTTTTCTAGCTGCTGCTAGAATATCTGCTACCTCTTGCGAGACCCCGTACCGCATGATAGTTACGTCTCTAGGAGTCAGGCATGCAGGTCCAGAGAGTGAAGGTCCGGATGGATCAAAGCACCTGCTTCCTGGGACAATAAGTGAGAGCTGATTGGCAGAGGCACCAGAGGTTCCCGGGACAGCTAGTGTAGTAGAGGGAACCAAATCTGTCTGGGCCAAAAAGGCGCGATAAATATCAGCATCACCTGCTCTCTGCGGAGTTTCAAAAGGACCCTCTGGATCAACGGGAAGGGAGGAAACGCGTAGAGGAATCTGCCCATCCAGGACAGGGACAACGCGTCGCACCAGAAAACACCAGGCCCTGGATCTAGCGAGCAGAAATTGGGCAGTACTGCACTGTACGGGGACGCGAAAAGGTCTAACTCTGGTGTGCCCCATCTGTGAAACAGATCCTCTACTACCTCCTGGAGTAGTTCCCACTCATGGACTCTGGCCTAAGAGTGGCTCAGGCCATCTGCGATGACGTTGTCCACTCCTGGGACATGAACAGCAATGAGGTTTGCGCCGTGCTGTAGGACCCAATCCCACACCCTCATGGCCTCCCTGCAAAGCGGGTAGGAATGGGTGCCTCCTTGTTTGCTGAGGTAATACATCACCGCGGTATTGTTTGTTTGTAACAGAAGAGTACCCGGTGGGATCTCCAACTGGAAGGCCTGCAGGGTGTAAAGAATTGCTCTAATTTCCAAGATATTTATGTGGAGAGGAGTTTCCTGGGGTGTCCACGAGCCCTAAGACCTGACCCCTTCGAGGTGTGCTCCCCAACCAAACCCTGAGGCGTCCATGGAGAGTGTCACAATCAGAGACGGCGCAATGAAGGGAACCCCCCGCCAATAGGTTCTTTGAATCTAGCCACTATTGCCAATCCCAGATTACGGCATTCGTGATCCAAATTGGGAGCTGCAAATGGTCTTGCTTCTGATCCTATTGAACCTGTAACATCCACTGGGTCACCCGTATGTGGAGACGGGCTAGTGGGACTGTTGCAATGGCCGCAGTAATGTGTCCGAGCAGACAAAGAACCGGTCTGGCTGGAGCATTCTTTTTTGCCAATATGTCCCTGATGAGGGATCCGATGTGTTCCACTCGGTCCTGGGGGAGAAAAGCTTTCCCTTGGACGGTGTCCAGAACTGCACCTATGAACTGCAGATTCTATGACGGAACCAGGCGTGACTTCTGATTGATAATGATGCACAACCTCCTGAACACAGACTGAGTACTGTGAATTGCGGACATCAGGGCCTCCCAAGAGGGTGCCATGAGGAGCCAGTTGTCCAGGTAGGGGAACACGTAGTGGCCTTGTCTCCTTAGAGCCGCCGCTACGACTGCCATGCACTTCGTAAACACCCGAGGTGCCGGTGACAGTCCGAAAGGGAGGGCTCAGAACTGATAATAGTGACCTAGAAATTCGAAGTGCAAGAATCTCCTGTGCGCTCAAGCAATGGGTTATGTGCAGGTAGGCATTCTGTATGTCCAAGGACGTTAGGAAGGCGCCCTGCTTGAGCATGGGTATCAGACCGGGAAGGGTCACCAGGCGGAAGCGTTTGTAAAGGACCGAAGCGTTGAGATCGCTGAGATCCAATACTGGACGGAGGTCCCGTCTTTTTGGGAACCAGAAAGAAGTGGGAATAGTAACTTGCACCTCTCTGGTTTCTCGGTACATGCTCTATAGCTTCTTTTCCCAGAAGCGCAAGCACCTCCTGCTGTATGAGCAGTGTGTGCTGACCCGAATAACGGGAAAGCAGGGGAGGTCTTGACGGTGGGTGGTCGAGGAATTCTATAAAGTGACCTCTCTTGACCATTTGAAGTACCCACCGGTCGGCAGTAATCGACTGCCACCCTGAAAAGTGGTGAGCGATGTGACCCCTGACCATTTCTGCCCGTTGATCCAGAGGAGGGCCGGGGGCTGGGAAGGAGTCATGCTGTGGCAGCATTGGTTCCCGCAGGCTGGGCCGGTTTGGTATACCGCTGACCTTTGCCTGGGGAAGATTTGGACTGGGCTTTGCGGTGGAAAGTGCCCCTTTGTTGCTGGCCAGAACGTGGCTGCTGTCATTGTTGCCAGCCGCGAAAACGGTTCTGGTTCCTACGAAGGGAACTAGATTTGGATCCGTACATGGCCTGCACAGACCTTACTAACTTCCTGGCGTCCTGAAGCTTGATGATAACCTTTTCAGAGTGTTCACCGAACAGGACTTCTCCACTGTACGGGACGCCAAGAATACTTTTCTGTACATCCGGGGTAAAACCAGAGACATGGAGCCAGGAGTGTCTCCGGAGACAGACGCCCGAAGCTGCGCCTCTGGTGGACGAGTCCATAGAATCATATGTGGCTCGTAACACTTGGGTCCCCACATCTGACCCTGTGCGGAGGAGGTTCAAGAGCTCCACCTTCTGCTCGCCATCTGGTAGTTTGTCAACTACAGTAGGTCCTGACCCTGTTCCCACTGGGCATTCTGAAACTGAACCATATGAGACAGATAGTTCGGGGACCTGATGGAGCATGTAGCAGCCACATACATGCGCCTCCCCAGGGCATCCAACTGCTTGGATTCCTGGGCCGGTGGCTGTGTGCTCAGATACTGTGGTCATTGGGACCTGTCATGAGAGGCCGTAATGACCAGGGAGTCAGCCAGAGGTTGTTGCGCCAAGTACTGGTCTTCTTTTGGGGCCCTGTACAGGCGGTCAGTTTTCTTCGGCACAGCGGGGGTGGAGTGCGAACGCTTCCACGGAGCCTTGGTGATGTCCATGAAAGTGTCCACCAAGGGTGGCACCGCCACAGGCTTAGGAGCCTTCTGCTGAAGGTAACTAGCAAGGCGCTGTCTCTCAGGGTCGAGATCTTCAGAATCCCATCCCATGTTCTCCTGGATGTGCCTCATAATCTTGGAAAAGGAGGGATCATCCGGAGGTGACCTGGGCAGGTCTTGTGGTTCAGGTGATGGGATGCTGAGTGGAGAAGGAGACCTGGAGGTGTCTGAAGTGTCAGGTCTAGAATCCTCCCCTGGTGGAGTGGACCGTTGGCGTCTGGGTCACTTAGGACTGGGAGACCCTGAGGAAGATCTTGAAGGAGGCCTTCTCCGTTCCTTGGATCTTCCCCTAGGAGGTGGAGTGTGCTCCTTGGGGGGGGTTGGTGGTCTTCCGGCCGGCCCCTGCGGTGGAGGAGGGGGAGTAGGAGGAGAAGGAGTAGTAGGAGGAGGTTTAACTGGGATCACATCTTTCTTTATTGTGTCCCACCAGAAAGTGAAGAGATCTTTGACCTCTTGGATATTCATACCAGCCGACGGACCTGGCGTTGGTGGTCTGTCGCCGGTGTCGGGCGTCGGGTCCGAAGGCATCTCTGGGATCAATGAAGGCTCCCGCAGAAGCCCAGCGTCCTCATTGTCGCCTGCCTGGTCCTCAGGCAACGTCAGGTCCTCCTCTGTGGAGTCCCGGTGACCAGTGTCCACCGGTGACGGGGGGGGGCAGTCTTCGGCTCCGGCGAATGTGTCACTGACGTCGGGTGCTTGGCCGACGTCTTCAGCTCTGGCGAACGCCTGACCGCCGTCTGGTTTTTGGACGATGTCTTCGGCTCCGGCGAACGTCTCACCGACTTCAGGTGTTTGGCAGACGTCAGGAGCTTGGCCGACGTCGGGTCCATCATCCATTTCAGGGACGTCAGGTCCTTAGTCTTCCTAGGTGTGGGATCCGGACCCCTGGGAGGCTGGGAGACCGATCTGGAGTCGGGGTCCCGGTGTCGGTCTGAGGAAGAAGACTTGGACTGGTGATGATCTGAAGACTTCGAAGAGGCCCGGGAGGGAGGGAGTGGAGGAAGCCGAAGGCCTGGAAGTCTTGATAGGGTGCAGAGAAACCGAAGAGCTGCCTGAAGCCTTGATCTTTACCGGAGGGGGCTGAGAGTGAGCCCTGGAGGAAGAGTGGTCTCAGCTCATGGAGCCTGAGCTGGTGTGCGAGTCCGAGGCCCGGTTAGGGGATCTAGACCTGGCCTTCTCTTGATGCTAGACTCACCTCTGAAGGTAGGTTCCTTGTCCATACTGTGTAATTTTTCTTCCAAGAGGAACCCCTGAAGTGCCTTCTGGCGGCGAATCCTGGTGCGACTACTGAACCCCTGACAGAAGGAGCAGGCCTTGGTGTCGCGGTCCGGGCCTAAGCACCGCAGGCAGGACAAATGAGGATCCTTGAAAGGGATCTGCTTGCCGCAGGCACACTTGGAAGGATGTCCTTCTGAAGAAGGAGTTGGAGATGCCAACATTTAGTGTTGTGAAAAAAAATGTAAAGTTCTGTAGTCGTCGTATGCTAGAGTGGGACCGTCAGGCCGATGCTGGCGAGTTGACGGCGGGAAAAGAACTGGGGATTCTGGGGGACCGCCCCTTTTTGTAGGATGCCTGACGTCGGGGGGACCAATGTCGGGGGCCCCGCTGAATACTGCTAGCTAGAAAATTTCTGTGGGGTCCTGGCGCCTGCCGGCTTCAGTCCTAATGGTGTAACCTGCTGCAAGAGCCGTTTCTCGAAGTAAGATTTGGCCATCATTTTTTTCAATGGAGATGGCCAGTTATTTGCTGTAATAACCGGACAGTTATTATGGCAAACACGTGCCTTTCAATACATCAGCTGTGCTGCAGACATTTCTTGTGCATAATACTGACTCCTACATTTCCTATGACGTTCACTAACCCTGCACACACACACACACACACACACACACACACACACATATATATGCAGCTCGGACCTCAAAGGCAGATGGAAATGTGATGTATTGTATGGAAACACAACTATCAGAAAATAGCAACATCATTTCTGACAGTTGATTTCCATACATGTCTTCAGCCCTCACTGTGCTGGTGTCCTTGCTTTTACAAAACCTTGTTCACTGTGTAGCTTGTTGGGCTGCTCCCCGACCGCTCTCTCATATCCTCGCACTCTCCCCTTCCCCCCCAACCACTCCCAAGCACCTTTTGCAGTATCTGCTTGTCTGTCATGGAAAAGCAAGACACACAGAGACAGAGAGGACACTGCAAGAAGTCTTTATTGCATGTCCCATTCTCTTGCTCCTGTCCTGTCACTATGTCTCTCTCGCACGCTGACCTCTCTCTCTCTCTCGGCAGGATTACAAGTGACTGAAAATACAATAATTTGCTCTCACTATTGTACTGTACATGGTTGGTCCCGCCGTACCCAGTCCCCAATCTGACATGTTATAAGAACTCTTACTTACTGCAACTAATTTAAACTCCGACAAACCTCACAGACAGAGACAGACAATGGGGACTGCAGTACCTACTCTGCTTGATGCTCTTTACACCGCTGCCTGTCTGCTTTTGTTCGCTGCAGGACAAATATGTCCTGATGCCACTTTACTAAGTCGCTCGGTGCAACTGTGGATTAAATAGGGGATTTAATCCACGGCCATGCTGAGCGACTCCACCAACTGGGTTGCACATTCTTGCCAACCCAGGTTACAAATCTGTTTATCAGACCAACTATATGAACACATCGGAGACCACAAATTTATTCATACAATAAGTTCGTCTTCACCGATTTCTTCATACAGTTACTACGTTACAACCCCCCCTCCTGCCAGCACTTCTTACAACTACATTGCTTTCACCTTCCGAACTTTACAACCTACACTATCCTCACAGGCACAGCAGCACTACCATCACCCTTGTTGTCTCGTACTATAAATAAAAACAGGCACATTCTTATACTTTGATAAAGTGTACCTTCGTTTTTCAGCAGCTTTGTTTCCCAGATCTCTCCTTCTCTGCACAGTTGTACTATCCGCTCCGAACTTCAGTTTCTCAGGTAACCAGCTCTCCATCTCTACAAAGTTCTACAACCAGCCCTGAACTGCCATCCCCCTGGTAATCAGCATGGTTCCCAAACAACAATTAAAAAAAAAAAAAAAAACAGTAAACAGACCTGCTATCCTCCAATATTTGCAATGACCGTCCACCTTTCACTGGCACTCACCATTACACAAAGTGAGAAACGCTATATACTTTACTTCCCTCTCCCAGATAACACTGAACTTCACTATTTTTCTTCTTTTCTCTGACTCAGATATACAAAATTTGTTTGAACAGTCATCACCGACCTCTTCTGCAAAACATTCAAAATTTAAATGGCCACAAAAGGACAACATAGGGATTCATCCTGCCCACTTGCTAAGATGTGCCACCATATTTTTGCTTCAATTATTCATAACAGAACCTGCCCACTGATAAACACACACATCGGGGGCATCAGCAATATCAAGATGCTGCAGTGTCCGTAGTACTCGCCTAACAACCTGTCCATAAAGTGGAACTATACAGGGAAAACCACAACATAGTCCCTTTCAATTTCTAAAAATAAAAAAATTTAAAACAACAAGTAAATGAACTATTGCTAACAAGTCTACCTCCAATATCCAAACTGGTACCTACTGCAAAAAACAAATTCTCAACGGAGGACTGTTAGAAACATGATTTATCTATACGAGTACAGTTTTCCCTTGGCCATCTCACTAGTAGCTTACGCCACTCATGAGGTTACCAGAGATCAAACGATACTCAAATAGATAAATCATGTATCTAACTGTCCTCCACTGCAAATCCCTTATTTATACAACAGGCGTAGAGAGAGAAATGCCACAGAAAAAATTTATATTTTTGGACACACTTTGCAAGATATCATGATATCTTGCATTTAGGGTATGTCACAATTAATGTGAGTACATCACAATGGAACAAAAACAGCCAGCAGTGTTCACCAAACTGTTTCTCTGCCACTCATGAGTTATGGTCTTGCCCCCACACACCTAAAAATAAATTGCATATTTTCAGTCAACCTATTGTATGTCCCCTGTATAGAGGAGGCACCACTAGTTAGGGCTGCATGGTATTTCCATGTTAATCCCCTATTTTCAGTCAATTATAACTTGGTCATCTTTAGATCTAGGGGTCTAAAACGTGGCAAGCACACCGTCTGTGGCAGGTTTTCTAAGCCCACCAAGTTTCCTAAAAATCAGTTTAGAAGTTTCATGAGCAGAATGATGCACCGGATAAAGATTACCAACTGGCATGGGTTTTAGGTACAGGTGTACTCATACATACAAAGCAGATAATCCATGAACTTAAAAGACTAAACAGCGAGTGAACATGGTTTACGATTCCAACTGGAGAGCCTTCCAGAAGTGAAGGGCAAGGCAACAGGAGGCTGCTGCCCCAAGTTATTAAAAGAGTTCGGGATCACAAAGAAAAAACATATCCAATGACCCAAGGAGGTAAACACTACAGAAGCAATGAAGCAATATATTCAGCAAATGGCACCTGGTACCACAGTGTTAATGATCTATGAAGCAGCCAAACACAAATGAGTGGTAATTAGCAGAAGTTAGTGATCGCAGACCAGTAAATGAATAAGGGTGAGGCAATTAACCACATGGGAAAAATGACACACCTTAGTATATGCCACATCCAATTTACACAAGTTTCCTTTTAGGCATTAAAACAGGCCAATAAACAGTCTGAAAGCAAGGTAGAACGATATCTTGGGGAATCACTAGATAAGCTTTAGGAGAAAGATTATGCCAGGCTCTATAGGCGAGGCCCAGCCAAGAGTTGACCTATTTACAGATGGAGTTTTATATGTCAAGTGAGAAGTACAGGGTGACACACAGATACTTAAGGAGAGTGACAGTTTCAAGTAAGGATCCATCAGTGCAGGACACTGTTGGCATACAACACGTACAACGTATCTGGCTTAAGCCAAACAGCATATATTTGTTTTTACTGGAGTTGAGGACTAGTTTATTAAGGCATACCATGCCTCAACCTTAAGAAATCCAAATCTAATTGACAGTTTAAGTCAGATATTTTTGAGGTCTGTCTGTCTCTCTATCTACCTTTCTACAGTCTATCTATTGTACCAGGTCGTCAGCATACAAAAGAAAGGAATAAGAAGCAGAGACATAAGGGAGGTTTCAATACACAGTAGAGCAGGGAACAGAGAAATAAGACTTAAGGGACACAAATCTGGATAGCAGAGATTGGAGAGGGAGCAGTCAATTTTCACATTCTGGGTCCTTACTAGACTATAGAACTGGGAAAAAACTATGGGAGATACCCTAATGGTTTGGAGCTTAAAAAGTAGCCCAATATGATCAAGCCAACTGCCTTAAACAGATCTACAAATACCGTTCCAGAAAACATGACTTTGTCCGTGGCAACATTAAAATCACTGGTCAGTTTGACCAAAGCAGTATCAATACCATGACTTTTTCTAAAACTATATTCAGCTGGGAACAGAATATTATACGTGTAAAGTTTGTAAGTTGGATGGAGACCGGCTTTCCAAAAAGTTGTCTACCTCAATGGGCCGATAGTTATCCACAGCCTTTGGCTTTCCCTTTTTAATTACAAGGGCTACTTTGTCAACTTTCCAGATGTCATGGACAGAGCCCATCATAAAGAAAGTTGAAGATGTAAGCAACGGGCAGAGCCTGAACGGGGTAGCAAGCTTATGCAGCCTTGGCTCCAGACCATTAAAATCAGGGCTGTTAATTAATCAATGTATTTATTTTAAAAGTTTTACCAGGAAAGAAAAAAACTGAGCTGGTAGCAGCTAGTTTCCGGATATGTCCTGGGGGAAGGGGGAGGGAGGAACAGGGATACACTAAGAACAATAAATACAAATACAATTAACATAATTAGGTAAGTGAGCATGTTAAATACAATGTCTGCAATGTGTAGAGGGGCAATATTGAGTTAGGGAGGGAGCCAATGGTTGCAGTAATGGGTGGGTGGACAAGAGGACTGCATTAGTTAAGTACAGGGCGAAGGGGGCACAGGGGTAGGAGGGTGGTGAGCAGCAGCTCAGGGTCCAATATCAGAGGCACCTTTAGGAGACAGCATAAGAGACTAAGGAAAACAGAGTGGCTCACAGTTTTCAGGTGAAACGGGTGCTGATCAAGTATGGCAGTAGGAGGGTTTGACAGATCAGGTACATCCATAGCACTGGGGAAAAGCCTGAAACAGGATAGGTCAGAAAAGTGATTGTAGAAAAAAGTGGCAATGGTAACCGGATTAGTGCAATTCCCACATCTACAGTACAGTACATACAGTATAAATCAAATACAGAAGGATTACAGTTAGAACCCAGAAATCCTTTGAGATGATTCCAAAAGTGATGGCAGTCACCAGCACAGCACAGCACAGATGTACAATGTAGATTTCACTTGAAGATCCATTGAAATACTAGAGTGAAAACAGCATTTTTTTCTGTTGTAACCCACTGTGTAAATTCAAATCACAAAAGTGATTAGTTACAATAATTTTTCATATATATATATATATATATATATATATATATATATATATATATATGCAGTCTAAACTGTTGTTAGCAGATACAGAAAATATATTTGCAGCAGCTTACTTAGTAAATGGTGACCATGAACGCATTGTCACTTGCAGATATTTTTCTTAACATATGTGTAAATGAAAATCTTTTAGTTTGCATATTAATTTCCTAGAACTATTTGTCATTAAAAGTACTGACAATTAATCACACTTTCAATACAGGGACTGTTTTTCATGAAAAATATTGACAATGCTGGCTATTTGGCCAGCACTGTCAGTACAAAGTTCAGTATATGTGTTCTTATGCATCTTTTTTTTTTCTTTTTTTAAAGGCTAGAACATTTATTGCAAAAAATTGTCTCCACTCACCTCAAAGGATGCCAAGAATGAGAAGCACTTGGATGACAGTGGGCTCAGGGAAGGTTAGGGCGGTCAGGCAGAGGCACATCCCAGATCCTATTCCACTCCAGAACTCATATGTCGCACTGGCAAATGGGGACAACCAAACAGAGGTACCCAGAGAAGTGGAAGGGAAGTATGTGGAGGTCAACCAAGGAGGTGACCTCAGTGGGGAGAGCAGTGGACTCTGGAGGAGGAAAAAGCGAATCCTGGTGGGGGACTCTATCATAAGAGGGATCCAGCTAAGAACATAGGAGGGGGAGGACAGGGAGGTGAGGTGCCTACCAGGTGCCACGGCATGGAGAGATGGGAGGAAAATCCAAAGGATCACCGAGAAGGCAAGACGGGAGGGTGAACTGGATGTCATTATCCACCTAGGTACTAATGACCTGGCAAATGGGGAGCCTAAGGAAGTTCAGGAAGTTTATCAAATTGGGGATGGGTCTCAAGCAAGTAGCTACTTCTGTCACCTTCTCAGAAGTACTACCTGTAAAAGGCATGGGAGAGTGTAAGGGCACATGCACCAGGAACTTTAACTCATGGTTGAAGAACTGGTGCTGTGAGGAAGGGTTTGGATTCATTGGTGACTGGGGACCCACCTAGACGGATGGAGGCTTGTTCAAGCCTGACGGTCTGCATCTGTCCTCAAGGGGAATCATAGCATGCAATGATAAGTTTAAATGCTACATAGACAAGCATTTAAACTAGCTATGGGAAGGGTGGCACAACAGCAAGGAGGGTACCTAGTTGCCCACCCCCACAGCTAGCAGTGGACCCAGTGAATAAGAGGAGTGGACATTTATACAAAGCAGTGTGTAAAAGATGGAGATGACCACCCAAGAGGTGGATAGGCAGAAAGGGGGCAAAATTCAACAGAAGGGCAGACAGCAGGGAGAATTATGGGATAAAGGACAACCAGGAAAGGGGCTGGAGTAGAACAGCTAAACAGTCCAGGGAGTTCAAATCACGAAAAGCCATGTGTGCCAATACCAGGAGTCTCAGCAACAAGATGGAGGATCTGGAGGCTGTCATGGTGCAGCCGGACCTGGACATTGTGGCCATCACAGAGACCTGGTGTAATGATAACCACGACTGGGAGATGGCGATACCTGGCTACAACATATTCAGAAGAGATAGGGCAGGTAGAAAGGGAGGACGAGTGGCACTTTATGTGAAAGATGGCATAAAGGCCACAAAGATCCAGGAGGAACAAAATGGGGAGACATACTGTGGGTTAAGCTGGAAAGGAAAATGGGGCCAGCCATCTGCACAGGGGTGGTCTACAGATGACCAGACCAGGAGAAAGAAACAAATAGGGAGCTGATACTAGCCATCCAAAGGATGGCAGACAAGGGTGAGGTGGTGCTGGTTGGAAACCTCAATATTCCAGACGTGGACTGGAGCCTCCCAGCAGCAGCATCAATCAGGAGCAGATTTATCCTGGACTCCCTTCAAGGTGCCTTCCTCAAGCAACTGGTCATGGAACCAACTCAGCAGAAGGCAATACTGGACCTTGTGCTCACAAACGGGGACAGTGTGATGGGGGTAACTGTAGGGGAGCACCTGGGGAACAGTGACCACCAGTCACTGTGGTTTGAAATCACAGAAGGAACAGAACCAAACCGCACAAAAACACATATCCTGGATTTCAGGGGGGCAGACTTTGGGAAAATAGGGAGAGGCTTGAAAGAGAGATTAATGGGAATGGGGTGGGAATCCGGGGTTGAGCAACAGTGGGCAAAATTTAAACCGGGGATTACAAGAGCAACAGAATTATGCATTAAGTAGGTTAGCAAGGGGAAAAGGAAGAGGAGGCCATTATGGTTTTCTAAGGAGGCAGCAGAGAAGAAATAATTACTCACCATAGCAATGTTGTTTCTTCTAATGGAGTCTTGTTGTATTCTGACAATATGCAGTTAGTCCCAGCACTTGAACTGCCCTGGAGAGGAAAGTGTTAACTCAATGCAGCAGCACAGGACGTTGAGCTTGAGCTCGGTTTTCAAATCTCTGTTTCTGGTACTTACCAGTGTAACCGTCAGATTCTTACGAGCAAACTAACTAACCAGTAGTAAATATGCACATTGTTTTATATATATATATATATATATATATATATATATATATATATATATCCAAGGGGCAACAATTTGGGTCAAAAAGACAAGTCGAGAATCCAAGAAAAAAGGTAGTGACAATGTTTGAGATATATATATATACATATATATATATATATATATATATAAAGTATAACAAAAGAAACAAAGAAGAATCACCCCATCCTTAAGAGGGAGGGTACAAGGTACACCCCTGAGGTGCAACACTGTACCTGCCAGCCCACTTCCCAAAACTAGGTTCTGAGAGGGGAGGCAGGGAGGGAGGTCAGAATACAGCAAGACTCCATGAGAAGAAACATTACTATGGAGAGTAAATTTTCTTTAAACATGAAGTCTTGCTGTATTCTGACAATATGCAGACTACCAAGCAGTTCCCCCAGGAGGAGGGAATGCAGAGCCTACTTAAGGAACAAGATCTGCAGTACTGCTGTACCAAACCTAGCATCACTCCTAGCCTGGATGTCCAGAGAGTAATGCTTGGTGAATGTATAGACTGTTTTCCAGATGGCTGCTTTGCAGATTTCTAGCAAGAGCATATCTCTGGCAGCAGCCAGAGTAGCAGCTGTACCCCTGGTTGAGTGAGCCCTCAGGCCTGGAGGGGGTGTTTTGCCCAATTTGTAATAGCTGAATTGTATACAAGAGACAATCCACCTGGGAATAGTCCTTTTAGTACCAGGCTTACCTTTCCCAACTTCCCCATAAGTGAGAAACAGTTGAAGACAGTCCTCCCTGTGTGCCTTAGTATGCTCTAAGTAGTAGCTAAGGGATCTTTTAACATCCAAACTGTGTAATCTTCTTTTTCCTGAAGAACAGTGGTCAGTGAAAAACACAGCAAGAGAGATGGACTGGTTCAGATGAAAGCCTGATATCACTTTAGGCAAGAACCTCCGACTGGTTCTTAGGACCACCTTATCCCTATCAAAGGAGATAAAGTCAGGTTCGACTGACAGGGCCTGTAATTCACTAATCCGCCCGGCAGAAGTAATAGCTACCAGAAACACAGTTTTCCAGGTCAAGTACTTCAGCTCAGCCGGAGCCAGAGGTTCAAAGGGTAGCTGCATAAGCTGGGCAATGCAGACATTAAGATCCCAAGCTGGACTAGGCTCTCGAAAAGGAGGGTTAATATGAACCAGACCTTTGAAAAACTTACTGAAAACAGGATGAGATGCCAGGGAAGAACCCTTCCCTGCTGAAAGGAATGCAGGAACAGCTGCTAAGTGAACCTTCAGAGTTGCAGGCTTAAGGCCTAGACCATTAAGGTGAACCAGATAATCTAAGGCTGTGGCAATGTCTGCAGAATCAAGCACAATGCCCTTCTGAGAAAACCAAATGCTGAACTTCTTCCATTTGGAATGACATGTTTTTCTAGTGCAAGGTTTCCTGGAGACCTTCAAAATATCCAGAACTCCCTGAGAAAGGTGCAGGCCTGTATATTCTAACTCTTTAAGAGTCAGGCCTTGAGGTGGAGAGACTGGAGACTGGGGTACCAGATCCTCCCCTGGGAGGAGGATAGGAGAGTGTATCTCTTAGGAAGAGACAGGGGATGTGGCACTACCAGCGACAGCTGCAGAGGATACCAAGGCTGTCTGGCCCAGTCAGGAGCCACTAGTATCAATGTGCAGGGTTGAGATCTGATTTTAATCAGGACTCTGAACAACAGACGGAAGGGAGGAAGGGAAGGCATAGAGAAACCTGCCCTTCCAATCCAGAATGAGAGCATCCAGAGGCACAGTCCCCCAGACTGGAGGTCTGCAACAAAACAGAGGAAGTTGGTGACTGTCCGGGACTGCAAAGAGATCTATCTCTGGAGTGCCCCACCTGGAGAACATGACCTAAGAATGTGAGGGTCCAGGGACCATTCGTGATGCCCCTGGGGAATTCTGCTCAGATGATCTGCTAGTTCTTTTCCTGGAAGGTGAACTGCTATGAGGGAAGTCTTAAGAGAATAGGCTAGAGACCACAGTTTCATGGCTTCTGTGCACAAGGCCGTGGACCGAGTGCCCCCCTGCTTGCTGATGTACCACATTGTGGTGGTGTTGTCTGTTCTGACTTGGACCACCTTGCCCCTGACTGACTCTGAGAAGACCTGAAGGGCCAGGAAAACTGCCCAGAGTTCCAGGAGATTGATATGAAGGAAAGACTCCTGTGGAGACCAGACCCCTTGAGCTGTAAGAGCTCCCAAATGGGCTCCCCAACCTAGGGGAGAAGCATCTGTAGTCAGGACTACTGAGGGGACCTGGAGAGAGAAATGGAACTCCTTGTCTGAGGTTGTTCTGGTCCAGCCACCACTGGAGAGCTTGGACCAGAGTCTGAGTCACTGGAATCAATTTGGTGAAAGGGTCTCTTTTCTGACATCAAAAGGACCTTAGATGGAACTGAATGTCCCTCATCTGAAATCTGGCTTCCTGTACCACTGCCGTGGAAGCTGTCATGTGGCCCAGGAGTTGAAGAAACTGTCTTGCTGGACGAGAGACCAGAGGTTGAAAAGAGGAAGCAAGATCTATTAAGGCCTTTACCCTTGCCAGGGGGCAGAAAGCCTTTGCTTGGCTAGTATCCAATTCTATTCCTATGAAAGTAAGAAGTTGTACTGGTTCGAGGACAGACTTTGGGAGACTGAGAAGAAACCCCAGAGAACTGAGCAAGTCTTAAGTGGTTTGTAGAGCTGACTTGACCTGGTCTGATGACTGACCGACAATTATCCAGATATGGGAAAATGGAAATACCTTGTCTTCTGAGGTAAGCCACTACTACTGCTTCACTGAAAATGTATTTATTTGAGTTAGCTTTTTGAAGATAGCATTTAGTTTATTCAGCTGCCTTTTAAATGTTTTATATTTGTGTTTATTATGGATGTCTGTTATATTTATTATGTATCTGCACTTTGGCATTCTGGAAAGCGCATTAGAAATAAATGCTGATTTGATTTGATTTACTACAAGGCACTTTGTGAACACCCTTGGAGCTGATGTTAGGCCGAATGGCATGGCTCTGAACTGGTAGTGGCCTGAAGGTAACTCGAACCTGAGGTGCTTTCTGTGGGAGCACCTGATAGGAATATGGAAGTAGGCATCTTTGAGGTCCAGGGATGCGAGCCAATCCCCTGGCCTTATAGAGAGAAGAAATTATTCCCAGAGTCACCATTTTGAATTTGGGTTTTGAGATGTATTTGTTCAAATACCTTAGGTCTAGGATGGGTCACCACTACCCTGTCTTTTTTGGGGTAAGGAAGTACCTGGAGTACAGGTCTCTGCCCCTGTGCTGAGTAGGAACCTTCTCTACAGCTCTGAGAGCCAGAAGAGAGGAAACCTCTGCCTCTAGGGTGAGGGTCTCTGAGATGGATGCAGGTGGAAAAGACTTGGCCCTCATTTTTGGAAACTTTTTGCAGCTGAGGGCCAGTCCCTGGCTTTCTACTTCCAGGACCCACTTGTCTGAGGTAACGGACTTCCAGGCCTTAAAGTAGTAAGCCAGCCTGCCTCCTACTGGGACTGGGGAGTCGACTCGGACTGACACATCAGGGTGTCTGCTTGGCAGGAGGCTTACACTGGGAGGAGGATGCAGCCCTGCTCATCCCCCTCCTGCCTGTCCCTCGAAAGAACCACCTCTGTGGGAAAGGGGAGGAGGCCTGGGCTTGGTAAAAAGGCCTGTGAAAGGGCATGCCCCTACCCCTAACACTGCTGCTTTTGTGGAGTGGCTTGCCCTTCTTTGGCCTGCGCACTCCTGTAAGTGGTCCTGTATTCATCCATTTTTTTCATGTAAGCCTCTGTCTGCTCCCCAAACAGAGAGTTACCCACTACATTAAAATCCATAGCCTTGGCCTGGGTATCCTGTGAAAGGCTAGTACATCTGAGTCAAGCATGTCTTCTGAGACACACAGATGTAGCCATGACGCTCGATGCCACATCACTGGATTCCACAGTAGCATGAAATTGCACTTTGGATGCCTCAATTCCATCAGCAGCCACCTCCTCCAGCTCTCTGGCTAGCTGGGTGGAGGCCTGTTTAGCCAGTTCCAGAACAGTATCTCACCTGGACTTCTGGTACCTGGCTGTGTAGGTCATATAGTTTGCCAGCCTGCGTCTCAAAGAGGATGCCAAATATTGTTTCTTGGCCATGGCATCAACTTTCCTGGAGTCCTTGTCCGGGGGGTGTGAAGCCAGAGGAATGTTAGCCCTGTCACAGGCTGCAGTACCCCAACATGGCTGCAATAAGTGTATAAGAACTCCGTACCTGAGCCTGATAACATATACCTCCTGTCTATTCTCTTATCCACAGGAGGTAAGGAGTTAGGTGTTTGTAAAATTTGTGTGTCTGTTTCCCCAAGGACTTATGAAGAGGGATAGACAATCTCTTGGACTCTGGGATGTCCATCATTTCTACAAAATCAGGCTCTTCCTCCTCCTCAGCAGCTTCAACCTTGGGGAGCTGGAGGGTTTCAGCCACCTTCTTGTAAAACAAGAAGTGTGAAGGGGACTCAGAAAGCCTGGGAGGGGAGACATTAGAGGGCCTGTCTGGGGATATGTCCGGTTCAGTGGGCACATCCAGACCCTCAAGGTTGTCACCTCATCATTGGGAAAGTGTTCGTCTCCTTCCCACTCCTCATAGAAAGCATCTGGATCATAATCTGAAGGAGAATGATCCGACCGAACTGATCGCCTAACCGGCGGTACCAGTTTGGACGGAACTGGGCGAAGCAACTGAACAATGCTAATCGCTTTGGCAATCTTGTCCGCGGTTGGAGTATGCGGTACTGGATCTGAACCAGCAGACTTACGCTTTCTCTTTGACGGAAATGGCCCCCATAGAGTCGGATCTCCTTTTTCCCGAGGAGGTATCGCCTAGGTCAGTAGGCACCTCCTCAGGTTCAGCCGTAACTGAACTGGGCTGGCCATCCGGATCTACGGACTTCTCGACCTCCCTTTCCTTCAGCCTACTCAACCTTTTTTCTACAGTGGCTTTAAGGAAGTTTTTACAAATCTGGCAGTCTGATTCGAGGTGGTCAAACCTCAGACAATAAACACAGATGAGGTGGGGGTCGGCCTTGGCAAAGGCCTCCCCACACTCAGTACAGTGTTGAAACCCAGTGGGACCAGTTTTTTTCTTGGGTTTCTCAGACACGACCAACCTAACCAATTACCGTTAAAAGCTTTCAAGCCAGGTAATAATCAACCGATCAGTTACAAACTGTGTCATGGGTTCTGAAAAAGAACCAGAAAAAGTCCAGTTCTTTTGAAACCGATCGGCACCGGAACACCACACTAATCCCAGAAAATACAAAAACAATCAGAAAAAGGTCAGTTCCTAATCGGACCGACCAATGAGGAACCGAAGCAAAAAAAACAATTTCCACAATTTCTAACAATAAACACAAGTCACCATCTATCAACCACACTACCTGTACCGTAGGCAGAGGCTGGAAATCCGAAAAAATAAACACAACGGTTTAAACTAAACGCTTTTTTTAAACTTTACCGAACCGAGCAGAGGAAATCTCCTGAGCGACTTCACTGTTAGGCAGAGTAAAGAATCTGACGGTTACACTGGTAAGTACCAGAGACAGAGGTTTGAAAACTGAGCTCGAGCTCAAAGTTCTATGCTGCTGCATAGAGTTAACGCTTTCCTCTCTGGGACAGTTCAAGTGCTGGGGCCAACCGCATATTGTCAGAATACAGCAAGACTTCATGTTGTTTGAAAGTGAAAGCCAGAAAGACTGCATTCAGGCAATACAAAAAGACACAGGCAGAAGGGGATACGGAGAAGTACCAGGAGAAGCGAAGGGAGGCAGGGAGGTCAGTAAGGGAAGCCAAAGCTCAGACAGAAGAGCGCATTGCAAAATCAGTGGGTAGAGGGGACAAAACTTTTTACAGGTACATGGATGAAAAAAGAAAGGCAAAGGGAGGGATAGTGAGACTGAAGGGGGAGGATGGGGGCCACGTGGAGGAAAACAATAGTAAAGCTGACGTACTGAACAGGTATTTCTGCTCAATCTTTACTGAGGAAGATGGGGGTAATGGGCCTGAAGGGAGTACAAGGGGTGGGAATGGCGCAGAAATGGACACAAGTCCCTTTATATGAGAAAGGGTCCTGAAGGAACTGGAAGGAATGAGCTGATAAAGCAATGGGGCCAGATGGGGTGCACCCCAGGGTCCCAAAAGAACTAAGAGAGGTGGTGGCTGAACCTCTGGCAATCCTGTTTAGTCGATCACTGTAAACAGAGGAGGTACCCAAAGACTGGAGGACAGCAAATGTAGTCCTTTATACAAAAGCAGGAAGCACTGCTATGCTGTTGATACCCAGCAGTATCTTTACTTTGCCCCTGGAACTTCTTGCGCAGTGGAAGTGCTTAACAGCTGCCTCGCTGAGATCAAAGACTGGAAGGCCTCTAGCTGGTTGTGGCTGAACACCGATAAGACTGAGCTACTGGTGGTGGAGTCGAACAGATGGTGTGATAAGTTGTCCTCTGGCACAGAGACAGGACTTTTTTTTTGGCTCGGTTCCATTGAAGGCCTCCTCTAGGGGCATGATCTGGGCGTTATAATTGACAGTAGATTGACACGAGTTTCAGGTGTCGTCCATTGTCAGTACCAGTTTTTATCATCTGAGGACTATCGCCAGGATAAAGCCACTAGTTCCGCCTCTGGACCTCCCCACTTTGGTGCATGCCTTCCTGACATTCAGGCTCGACTATTGTAATGTGCTCTATCTTGGGGTCTCTGGGGGTACCCTTTGCTGACTGCAGCTGGTGCAGAATGCGGTGGCTAGGCTGTTGACAGGACAGCCTAAGTATTGTCACATTACTCCAGTGCTGCGTCAACTGCACTGGCTGCCAGTCAGGTGGATGGTCCTCTTTAAGGTGGGATTGCTCACCTTTAAGGACCTACTCGGCCTGGGCCCTGGTTACCTGAAGGTCCTTCTTACACCTGCTGTCCCGGTCCACTCCCTCCATTCCTCCTCGCGATTCCCAGGATGAGGCTAAAAACAGCAGGTGACAGAGCTTTTAGTGACCCCGCCTCTGTCATGTGGAATTTGCTTTCTCCAGCTGTTAGAGAGGCCCCTTCTGTTGAGGTGTTCAAAGCCCGCCTCGAGGCCTTCTTGTATAATCTGGCTTTCCCGGACTATGCTTTATAGCCTTACCCAGAGTCCTGAATTTTATGCTGTAAATTGGCCCTTGGCTATCTCTGAGTTAGCAGCTGTTGCCGAGGGTAGTATTTATACATTTTATAATAATTGTTGTAATTCTTATTTTTAATAGTGTGCTGTTTGTGTGTATGTATATAATTGTTATTGAGTTTTGTATAAAATTGTTATATGTTTGGTCCCAGAGCCTCTGGGATGGGTGTCTTTTTAAATAAAATTTGCCTTGCCAAAGAGGAAGTTGGGAACTACAGACCAGTCAGCCTCACCTCGGTAGTGGGGAAGATCATGGAAACACTACTGAATGAGAGATTGGTGGAACATCTGGTTGCCAACGGACTACAGGACCCAAGGCAGCATGATTTCACCAAGGGGAGGTCATGTCAGACCAACCTCATTGAATTTTTTGAGTGGGTGACAAGGGAGGTGGATCGGGGAGGGCAGTGGATGTGGTCTGTCTGGACTCCAGCAAGGCCTTTGACACTGTGTCACATAGAAGGCTATTAAACAAACTGGGGAATATGAAAGTGGGCAGGACAGTAGTGCAGTGGATAGGTAACTGGCTGGGTGGCAGGACACAGAGGGTGGTGGTAAATGGCTGTCGCTCCACCGAGGGAAGAGTGACCAGTAGGGTACCACAGGGATCAGCGCTGCGACCAGTCCTATTAAACGTCTTTATCGGTGACATTGCGCAGGACCTAGAAGGCAGAAGTTCCCTGTTCGCTGATGACAGAAAGCTCTTTAACAGAGTGGACACACCAGAGGGTGTAGACAGAATGAGGAGGGACCTGCAAAAACCTGAAGAATGGTCAGGGGTTTGGCAGTTGAAATTCAATGCAAAGAAGTGCAGATAATGCATATGGGGCACAAAAACCCTGGAACAACATATTAGTTGGGGGGTGAGGATACAGCAAGCACCAAGTAGGAAATGGATCTTGGGGTTACCATCTCTGATGACCTCAAGGTAGAGAAACTGTGCGACAAGGCAGCAGGTAAAGCAAATGGGATGCTGGGATGCATAGGCAGGGGCATCACCAGCAGGAAAAGGGAGGTCATAATTCCACTATACAAGACACTAGTGAGGCCCTACCTGGAGAACAGTGTACAGTTCTGGAGACCTTGCCTACGTAAGGACATAGACAGGGTAGAGAAGGTTCAGAGGATGACAACAAAGACGGTACATGGATTGCATCAAAAGTCCTATGAGAACAGGTTGAAGGACTTGAATATGTACTCCCTGGAGAAGAAGAGGGAGAGAGGGGATATGAAAGAGACATACAAGTATCTTAAAGGAAGGAACAGGGTGCAGGAATAAACTATTTTTCAGCAAAAAAGATGTTCCAGGACTAGAGGGCATGGGATGACATTGGAGGGAGGGTGATTCAGAGGAAACGTGAGGAAGAATTTCTTCACAGAACGGGTGGTGGACAAGTGGAACACCCTGCCAGAGGAAGCAGTGGGGGCTGAAACAATCACAGGATTTAAGAATGCATGGGATAGACATAAGGGAATTATGGAGGGCAGAGGTAAGGGGTAATAGACTTCTAGGAAAACACAAAGTGAACTTACATGCTCAAATGGGCAGACTGGGTGGGCCATAGGCCTTTATCTGCCGACAGTATCCATGTATCTATGTACCTATTACTATACATTTTAATTCAAGCTGCGATTTATAATGTTAAACCAAAATTTCATGACTAATATAATGTCAGTTCATCAGAGTGTACAGCACTGATAAAACACAATTTCAAAACTATCTAGTTAATCTTCAAATAAATCATCACAGTTTAATATACATTAGATCAGTCTCCACTTCTTTCACTGGCAGAGACTGATGTATTCTATATTAAATTGTGTTGAAATTTAATACGGTCTAAACCCGCTTTAGCTGGTCAGTAACTCCACGCTATAATACGGGGATATGTGAAGGACAGCTACGTGATAACTAAAATATCAGCATGAGTGGTAAGTGAGCACAGGTTTTTTTTATTTATTCTATCTCAGATTACAATGCCTTTGAGCACAAGGCACTCATTTATAAAGGTTTCACATCAGTGGGGAGGAGTGAACAAACATACAGAGGCGGTAATACAATGACTAGGTTTAAAAAACAGTAAAGTATATGCTTTATTTATCTAGAATTAATAACTTTAGCAGTGGAGAAGAAAGGAGCGGGGGTAATAAGAGAAGAAGAGCGGTAAGCAGCCAGAGGCCTTGTCAGTAGGTGTAGAAAGAGTGGCACGTGTAGGTAGGAGGGAAGGTGGTGGGGGTGGGAAACTGGGGGGAGGGTAGGAGGATATAGCAAGGGTTGGAAAGCTAAAGCTTTGAGGTGGAGAAGAGGGAACTGGAGTGCGCACAGGTGGTAATATCATTCGGTGAAATAGTCGCAAGAACTATTTGTCGTAAGATGCTGATGGAGCCTGTGCTTGAAAGGTCATAATCTTGGTATGGATAGGATTTCATTGGGGAGCGCACTGAACCCAAGTGGGCTCTGTAAGCAAATGAACACTGCCCTTGAAATGTCCTGCACTTAGGAATCTTCAGAGATAGATGGGCTGAGCTTCGAGTGTGCTGGGAGCTGGAATGAGGGCTAAGGAGGTTCGCAGTTCCGGAAGGCAAAAGGCCGAGAAGTGCTTTTTTAGCTAACAGGTATGTCTGGTACTGTATCTTTCCACTTAGTTGAAGTCACCCAGATTGGACGTATAGGTCACATGTATGGGTAAGGCATGCAGCACCAGTGAGGAGGCTGCATGCCTTATTTAGTGTAATGGATATTCTATGGAGTGAAGAAGTAGTAGTAGCAGCACCATAGATGACCAAGTCATAGTCAGTAGGTAATACAGAGCTAATAATTGCAGTTTTGAGGGCTTCGGGTGTCAAGCAGTGTTTATGTCTATAGAGCAGACCAATCTTGATGCTGACAGCCCGGGCAACATCATCAATGTGCTGAGCTTAAGAAAGCGTGCTGTCCAGGGTTACTCCCAGATACTTTAAGTGTAGGACTTGTTCCAGAGGTACTCCCGTGCAAATTTCAGATTGTAAGTGGTTGAGATCTGTGCTTGCTATGGGTGTCACTGAACAGCATAACTTTAGTTTTTTCGTAGTTCAGGATCAATTTGTGAGCACTGAACCAGTCCTCAGCTTCTACAAAACTATGCTGTAGTTAACGTTCCAGTTGCTGTGGGTCAGGGTTACTAGTAAAGATGACAGCATCATCCGCATACAGTAGCATCTTTTGGTGGCAGGCCTGCGGTATGTTGTTCAGGAAGATGCTGAAAAGTAAAGGCCCTAAAATAGAGCCCTGTGGTACACCTGAGTACACGGGCAGTTTGACCGAGGTAACATTTGCAATTTTCACCTGTTGGGATCGACCATCCACGTAACTCTTGAACCAATCTAATGTGTCAGAGATGAGATCTATGGAGGCTAGTTGCTGAAGAAGAAGAGTGTGGTGAACAGTGTCAAAGGCCTTTGTAAGGTCTATGAAGGCTGCTCCCACTAAATTGCCTTTGTCGAGAGATTGATGGATGTAGCCAGTGAATCCTAATAGTGCTGTTGTGGTGTTATGACCTTTGAATTAAGTATTTTTCAAGATAATCCATTAATTGGTCTAACTATACGCTCAAGTGCCATGGATAATGGTGGGAGTATAGATATGGGCTTATAATTTGCACGTAGGGCCCGGTCTCCGCTCTTGTGTATGAGTGTCACTAGGGCAGACTTCCATATTTTTGGGAGTTGAGCCAGCTTCAGCGAGAGGTTAAGAATCTTAGTTAAGGGATTCAGTAGCTCATCTAGTGTGAGGGCAAGGATTTTAAGATCCAGCGAGCCTCCACTAAATCTAGACTTCCCAAGCACTTTGCATTGGTATTTCTTGGCTGTTAATAAAGAGACCTTCCTAACGTAAAAGGGGGATAAATTATTGTCCTCTCCTTAGTACTGTGTGTAGGGGGATGGGTGGAATCTTCAAAACAATCCAGGGGAGGACGCAACTCAGGTCCGTGAAAATGTTGTTGAAAGTATTTGCTATGGTAAGAGGATCCAAAGTAGGAGTACCATCAATGTTTAGCATTGAGGGTGAGATTTTTGATACTTTACCAGTGACATCTTTAATGTTGTTCAAGAAATTCTTACTGTCCCCCCAGGAATTTGTAAGCGCTTCCCGGTGGAATTTGGCTTTCACGTGGTGGATTGCCCTTGTGCATTCATTTCTGACTTTTTTGTATATTCCTGCATGTCTGCCTGTCTGCCATTTCTCTTGCACAGTGCCAGAGATGATCCCTGTGTTTCATCCTGGAGATGAGCTCAGGGGTCATCCATTCATCTTTTTGTGGGGAGCACGTATGTCACAGGCAGTAGTGAATTGCTTAATGAGATGGTCCAAGGCTAGGTTGATATTTTAAGTAGTGTCCAGTAATGACCAGTCTATATCACTCAGGTGCAGTTTGAGGGGATCAAGGTGCCCATGTTTCAGCACCCTCCAATATACTGTAAGATGGGGTGGCTTTCGGAATTTGTTTGTCCAGCTGCAGGTAATGGGGGAGTGATCGCTTAGTGTATCTGGGTGCACTGTCATGTCTGAAATATGGTCCGGTCGGTTAGAGAGGATCCAGTCAAGGAGGGTACTTGTTCCCATTCTGTAATTTATCCTGGTGGGTGAGGGAACGAGCTGCGAGAAATGAAGTGCAGAAATAGAGTCTTTGAAAGTGCTGATGTCAGGGGAGAGCCAATTGACGCTGAGATCACAAAAACTGTGATTTCAGAGTGTGGTTTCACACGAGTTGCTCCGCATAGCCGGTGATTTAACCCTGACCTAAGTTGCCACGAGTGCTGATATTTCAGCTATCAAAAAGCTGCCCAGCACGTATCCGTTTTATACAATAGGAGTGTGTTTTGTGCCGCTTTTTTTTGATTGATGGAGTTATCACATTGTGATGATGTAATCACAGTATGACAAGTGGAGTTGTCAGTCTGCAGTGAGAATACCTGTTTTTATCTAACGAGTTATCTATCTCCAACTGTATAATAGCTCCAACCATGTGACAAGGATCACTAAACCATGAAAAGTCAATAAACAGCCATTAAACATAGAATTTGACGGCAGATAAGGACCACTTGGCCCACCCAGTCTGCCCATTTTAGCTCAAAACACGAATATTCACCTGAATTACAACCACATGACAACCCTTCCCCCACAGAGCATTTCAAGAAATAAAAATGGAAAATTAAAACCTAAAATCAACCACAAAATAACAAAGAACTAAAATGCTGTTAAAAATCTGCCAACCAGTCACCCCTGCCCTCGAAAGGCTGCTTATTCCTTACCTTCATTACCGCACTATGACTTGCAACATGAAAAGCATTTCAAAACTGAAAACAATCAAACTAAACTTTCTCAAATGAAAATAAAATAAATTTAGTAAAGCAAACAAACTTGGATAACAATATGGTTTCCTTCCTTCAATACCTTGAAGTGCATACACCCCCTTCTCAGACAACACTGTATTAAAGCCACAGTACAAAGCAACACCCAACTGAAACCAACTTTAAAACATGCTGTATTATTTTAAAAGTAAAATAATACATTCAAGACAGGGAAAATTATAGGTCATTACAGATTGAGGGATTGCTCCAGGCCAATCGAAGCACTCCTTTCCTGTTGTGTATGAGGCACGCTTATTCTGTGAAGAGTGTCTCATGCACCCTGAAGCAGCACGTTTGGGCCAGGTTTTTTCAAATATGACTACATTACCAATCAACCTCAATTAATAATATATTAATACTGCTGCTGAGACCACTCTTAAAGTTGTAACAGCGGAA
Source organism: Neoceratodus forsteri (assembly GCA_016271365.2). Lineage (NCBI taxonomy): Eukaryota > Metazoa > Chordata > Ceratodontiformes > Ceratodontidae > Neoceratodus > Neoceratodus forsteri. The sequence goes on from CM028130.1 coordinate 1,115,309,091, forward strand.
TCTCTTCTATCCTTAGGGCATCAGATCTGCTCACCTTCAATTTATAATCTCGGCAGCAGTACTACATAGAAACACAGAATTTGATGGCAGATAAGGACCGATAAGCTCATCCAGTCTGCCCTTCTTCCCTACCTACTAAAAACAAAAGCCACAGATACTACTTTTTCTCCAGCTTTACTTCCTGTTTTGAATCAATAGGGTTCCCCTATGTCTATCCCATGCAGTTTTGAATTCCCCACCAAAACCTCTGCTGGGAGGCTGGTCAGTGCCTCCACTACCCTTTTCATGAAGAAGTACTTTCTCACGTTGCCCCTTAATCTACCCCATTCCAGTCTCATGTCATGTCCCCTTGTTCTAGAGCACCATCTTTTCTGAAAGATGCCACCCTCCTGTACTTTATTTATTCCCTTTAGGTACTTGAAGGTCTCCATCATGTCTCCCCTCTCGCTCCTCTCCTAAGGGTATACATATTGAGCGCCTCCAGTCTCTCCTCGTAAAACCTGTGGTGCAGGCCCTGTACTGTTTTTGTTGCCATCCTTTGAATTGCCTCAGCCCTGTCTATGTCCTTTCAGAGATACAGCACTGGGAGTACAGTAATTAATTTTTGTGCACCATAGCCCAAATACCGCGCACGTGCTAACGGCAGCTCATGCGCATGCCACGAGATCTTTGGTTATGCCTCTGTGTGCATGCCGGATTTGGGATGCGATATACAAAACTAACTACTGTACTCCCAGTGCTCATTCTGCAGTCATTCATAGAGGGAGCATTTTAGAACAGGGTAGCGGACCCACATAATGTGAGTTGCAAGCCAAGTCTGAAAAATCGTGATTGGCCGCGCTGTGGCAGACGCCGTAGGCTCCCCGCCTGATGTGCTTCTGGTAATGTGGAGAAAGGAAAATTACGTACTTACCGTGAATTTTGATCTTCTTGGACGAGTCTCCACCACTCATTCACACTAGTGGGATTAGCGCCGAGGCACTAAGACCCATCGAGAGCAAACTTTTGCTGGAGGGTCGGCAAGGAGACGGCGCGAGCAGCAGTTCGAAGCGGTAATGACTATCTTAAGGATTACCTTCCAACCGCTAACAGTATTTTTACCAAGGAGGTGCAGCGCAACTAACGTAAAGAGTAAACCCAACATTAAAAAACGGACATAAGATAGTCCGTATGACCCGTGTAAGAAGGGTCAGCAAAGAAGTCCTCACGGCCTAAAGATTTGAGGGAGTGAAGACCAATACAGCGATGAGCTCGGGGGATGGAGGTTGGGCGTGTGAATGAGTGGTGGAGACTGGTCAAGAAGATCAAAATTACAGGCGGTCACGTAATTTCCTATCTTCCTGGACATAAGTCTCCACCACTCATTCACACTAGTGGGAGAGTACTAAGCTGATAATCCCCACAAGAGGCGGCAGGAGACCAGAGCTCACGCAGCTAAAAGATGAAACCCATTAAGGATAGTTCTGCGAATGCGAGATGTCGTAGCCTAGAACATCAATACTGTCTATAACCGGTATGCACTGAGCTCAGGTGGCGGCGTTGCATATATCTGCAATTGGAACATTGCGAATTTCCGCTAGGGATGTCATGACGCCCTAGTAGAGTGGCGTACCCTCTACCTTCTAATTTAACTTCGAGCCATGGAATAGCAATGGCGAAGGCATGCCACTAACCATGAAGAGATGCATCTAATAGCGACAGGTTGACCCAGCGGGTGTCACTGAAAAAGCGAACAGTTGCTGAGTCTTGCGAACATCCTTGGTTCTATCTAAATAGAACCGCAAGGCTCTCTTAACATCCAAGGAATGAAGAGCTCGTTCCCTTCATTTGGAAATTAAGCATAGCGGGAAGTACCAGAGGTTGGTTTAGATGGAATTCTGACACAACCTTGGGAAGAAATTTAACAGAGCACGGAGAACTACCTTGTCTTTATATGGAATACAGTATCAGAGGTCCGTAACCAGGGCATGTATCTCAAGACCCTGCAGGCTGAGTAATGGCCACCAGGAAAGGCAGTCTTCCAGGTAAGAAATTTTAGCTCACAGGTAGCTAAGGGTCTCGAAAGGCTTCCGAGTGAGCATGTCCAGCACCAGGTTAATGTCCCAGGCTGCAACTGGACGCTTGAACAGGGGTCTGGTATGGAGAATCCTTAAGAAATCTCTTCACCATAGGTAACTGAGCCAGAGTTAAGGAAGAAACCGGCTCATGGAGCAGCTGAGATGGCACTAAGGTGAACTTTAACTGTGGAGTACTGAAGACCTAAGTTTGACAGGTCCAAAGATACTCCAGAACCTTGCCAGGAGGACAGGAAAAGGAGTTCAAGAGGATTTTGCACACCAGAGAAACGTTTCCATTTGGAGCGTACGTTTTAGGTGGCTGGCTTCGAGCAGCCAGAAGGATGTCTGAGACTCTACGAGAGCGTTGAACCGATTCACTTCTATCTCTTCAGGAGCCAAGCATGAAGGTGAAGTGATTTCAGGTTGGGATGGACCATACGAACCCTGAGTCAAGACTGATTCGCAAAGGAAGTGGTCTTGGAGGCTGCCAACATACTGTTGAGTAGAGGAAACCATAGTTGCCGAGGCCAGGAAGGAGCAATGAGAATCATCTTGGTCCCCTGAGACTCGAACTTGAGAGTACTCTCTGGATTAAAGGAAGGTGGAAAGGCGAAAGAAAGCGTTTGTCCACCGCAGCCTGAACGCATCCTGACAGAAAATGCCAGGCCCTGGATTTCTGGAGCAGAAGAGAGAGCAGTTTTCGTTGAGTGGGGATGCAAAGGTCCAGGTCTGGAGTCACCCACTCTTTGAACAGGGACCGAGCTACGGCTGGATCGAGACCACTCGTGAGGTCTGCCTCCGTTCTGCTGAGGTGATCTGCTAGAGTCGTTTTGTATACCTGGCAGATAAACCGCTTGAATCGAAGACTTGTGCTCAAGCACCACTCCACACCTCATTGCTTCCCTGCAAGAGATAGAAATAAACACCGCCTTGTTGATGTAATACATCACTGCTTTGTTGTCCGTTTGAAGGAGAATGTTCTTGTGACAAAGGACATCCTTTAGAGCTGGATTGCATAGAGGACAGCTCTCATCTCCAGGACATTTATGTGGAGATGAGTTTGAACTGAGTCCATACACCTTGAGTGTGGAGGAGACAGTGACTCCCCATCCCGCGCATGATCGTCTGTGGTGATGGAGATCTGATGATCCGGAGACAAGGGAATCCTTCAGGAGGTTGCTCTCTTGAGACCACCAGGTGAGACCTTGAAGGGCTCCGTCACCTTGATGGGATAAGACTGGGGTGAGAGGTCGGGGACCACTGGTGGAGAGCATCCATTGGGTGGTTCTCATGTGCAGTCGGGCCAGAGGGACAGTGAAGACCGAGGATGCCATGAGACCCAACATCGTTATGCATCGAGAGCTGTAACCGATTGGTTCTCCTGATGTAACGGGCCATTCGAAAGGATGTGGTCTTCTATCCTCTGGAAGGAAAGCCTTAGCTGAAGAGGTGTCTAGAAGCGTCCCTATGAAAGGGAGCCTCTGGGAGGGTTGCAGTTGAGATTTTTCAAATTCAGCAGAACTCCCATGGGCGTCAGAAGAGGCAGTCGTTTGCCGCGACTTCAAGTCCTTAGCCGGAAGGAGCTTGCTAAAAGCCAATCGTCCAGGTAAGGGAAACACTCAGTCGACTTTCCTGAGATGCAGCGAGAACACCACAACACCTTGTAAAAGCTTCATGGTAGCGAGTAGCCCAAAGGGCAGGACTCTGAACTGATAAGGCTGACCCAAAGCTACAAACCTGAGGAACTTCGGTGGGGTCGGGTGGACTGAGGATATGCTGGTAAGCATCCTGCGCATATCAGAGGGCCAGCCAGTCGTGCTGATGCAACAAGGGTAACAGGGTACCTAGAAATCATCTTGAATTTCTCCCTGGGGAGGAATTTGTTAACTTTTCTGAGGTCTAGAATGGGGCGCATCCCCCAGATTTCTTTGGAACCAAAGTAATGGGAATAGAACCCTGTGTTTACATGAATCTTGAGGGCACCAGTTCTATTGCCCTGTTGTTCAGAGGCCCCTGGATCTCCGCGGTGAGGAGGTCTGACTGAGAGACGACAACCTGGGTTGTCGTCTGGGAGGATTTCAGTCGGGGGTTTCAAGAAATTGAGAGAATAACCTCGCGAATTATCCGAAGACCCATTTGTCCAGTTATGGACTTCCACTGGTTGTGAGAAGTACATCAGATGACCTCCCACCCGGAGAAAGTTCCACCTCGGGCAGAGTGGATGGAACTTGGGCCAACGACTCATAAGGTAGCGCTGGGAGCTTTAGGCCCCTGCGCTTTCTGCCTAAGTCTTCTTTTGAGGTTGGGCAGGTTGGCTTTGTAGAACCCTGCCTCTGCCTGGAGGCTAGCGACTATGAGGCAGCGTCTGTTCACATGCCCGAGAGGGGGCAGGCGGAAAGTCTGGCCAACAATAGCGATCTAGTCTTCTGAGTGGCCTCTAAAACACTCCACCTGAGGGGCCAAAAGAAAGGCCATCAAAGGCAGCGCCATCACCTGCTGCTGAGCATCATTCGTGAGCCAGAAATGCAGCCAGGAATGGCGCCCAGTACAAATCAGCGGCTGCTGAGCGAGCAGTGTCGGCGTCCATGGCGGCTTTGACCTGTTGGTTATTGGACTCAATACCTCTAATAGGTCAGAAGAAGCTCTGACTTGGAATCCGAATCTGGAAGAACTTCAACCATTCTTTTCATAGGTGCCACAGGATATACTCATACTGAGAAAAATAGCCTTGATAACTGGCAATGCGCATACTTAAGAGTGGAGGCAGCAAGACTCTCTTACCTAATGTATCAATCTTCACGAGACTCTTTGTTAATAGGTCGAGCTGTAGTAGCTTGAGGAAAACGTGTATCGTTCCTCTGCCAGGACTACAATAGGATCATAAAACTTGGGATGCCAAAATGGACGATCATCAGGAGCTGAATACTTCTTATCAATGGATTTAGCCACTGAGAATAAAAGCAGGATTATTCCATACCATTTGAGACTAGCGTCTCGAAGGAAGGCTGGATGGGAGGAGTCAAATCTGTAGGGATCTCGAGAAGCATGAAGATACTGGAGTCTTAATATCTTCCAGGATCGATGTCTGTAGTCTGAGAGAAAGAGTGGATCCCAGGTTCTTCAACAGAGACTTAAGGACAGGTCCTCGACCACAGGCTCTGTAGCAAGAAAGATCCTGTTTCCTCACTTCATCACTAACCGAAGGTCTGGGTCAAATCCTTATCATCTCCTGATGGTCCAGAAAGGACTGTTTGGACAGGAAAGGGTGAAAATTGGGAGAGGAGGAAATAGCAGAAAAACAAGGAGAGTCCCAAGGGCTGCGGGCGCCGAGGCGGCAAAGCGAGCTGAAAGCAGCGCAAGGAGGCGCCTTGGCGCCGAGAACCTGACCCCTGGCGCCTAATAGCAGCGCCCGCGACGACGACAACGCCGCGACCATGGCGGCGCTGAGGGCGGCGCGCGATCGGGCGCCCATGACCAGCGCCGCCCTATCAACGGCACCACCGGCGGCACCACAAGACCAGCGGCCGGCAACAGCGCCGACAAGCTAACAGACCCTGCGGAAGGCGCGGAAAAGCCCAGGAACCTGGAAAGCTAGAGAAGGAAAAAAAACAGGAGATAAGGGCATCGGTGAGGCCCCCTGCGCCGCAGCCATGTGAGGGGGGGAAACACCTAAGCACGGAGTCGCTGGCACCGAAGAAGGCGCCACGCGATTAGGAAGGTCCAACCGCCCTACCTGATCGCCGGAGGGGCCCGAGGGCTCCGAGGCAACCGAGCCAGGCAGAAGAACCAACCTCCGAGCCCATTGCTCCATAAGAGCGGCCCACTGATGAAACTGCTCATCTGAGTCCTACCTATGGCGAGGGAGGGACTCGATGTCGGGAGCCGACGATTACCAGGTGGCGACTCCGAAGAAGGAGACCGGCAACTAACGCGATAACCGGAGCGCCGACGCGCAGACATAAGAGGGCGACCACGGTGATGCCTTCTCTTTTGACCTGTGGGTCAAGAAGAGCTCGAGGCCGAACGGTGCCAAGAATGCGACCGCTTATTTTATGCCGGCGGGACTGCTATCCCCCGGCATCGGACTGACCGTTGTCGGAACCCCGCTGAGGAGAAGGAGGCTGACCGACCCAGCCCGCTGACTGAACAGCTTATATGAAGTCTCCCTACCGTCACCTGACCTGCTCATGGTCGACTCCAGTCCAGCAGGCCGAGACTTCTTCAAGTAAAATTTAAATATTAGAAAAATTTAAAAATAGAATAAAATTAAGCGATACTACTTATCGTGATAAAGTTACAAAAAACAAACTGAAAACTATCGCTAGTTTGAAGTTTGACTCCCATTTCAAATGACGGCGTCGTCACTGAAGCGCACTCGGCAGCGGAAAAAGGAACTGAAGGCGGTTGGAGGTGGTCGCGAGATGGTCATTACCGCTCGAGCTGCTGCTCGCGGCATGCACTGTCTCGCGGCGCCGTCTCTTGCGCCGACCCTCCAGCAAAAAGTTTGCTCCCGATGGGTCTTAGTGCCTCCGGCGCTAATCCCACTAGTGTGAATGAGTGGTGGAGACTTCTGTCCAGGAAGATCTTAACGTGGACCCGACTGGGAAGTTACTTCGTTAAAATGTATAAAAACGGTAACAAATCATTACATTTGGCATGTATAGTGATGTTCTGCAGCATGTACGTGATGGATGAGTGCCTAGAGGCACACTGTTTACATTTGGCCAAAAACGAAGGGGCAAAGCTGACAGTGTCCCTTTAATCAATTTCCAACCCAGTTCACCACTTTGTGACCCAATCTCAGGCTGCCCAGCTTGTTCACAAGCCTCCTATGTGGAACGTTGTTGAATGCCTTGCTGAGGTCCAGGTAGGCCACATCCACTGCTCCCCCAATCCACTACCCTAGTAACCCAGTCAAAGAAATCTATCAGATTTGTTTGATGTGATTTTCCTGATGTGAATTTGTGCTGCCTCAGATCTTGTGCACTGCTGGATTCAAGGTGTTCCACTATTCTTTCTTTTAGCAGTGATTCCATAATCTTTCCCACCACGGAGGTCAGGCTGACAGGTCTATAGTTTCCAGCCTCCTACCTGCTCCAACTTTTATGGAGAGGGACTACATCTGCCCTTCCCCAGTCCTCTGGGACCACTTCCGCATCCAGTGACTTACTGAACAGGGCTACCAGCTCGTTTAATATTCTAGGGTGTATCCCATCTGGTCCCATTGCCTTGTCCACCTTCAGTTTTGTGAGTTTCTTTAGGACTCTCTCTGCTGTAAATGGAGTGCTGTCCACCTCCCTTCCAATCCTGATTCGTAGCTGTGGTCCCTCCTCTTCGCCTCCTACTGTAAATACCGAACAGAAATATTTATTCCGGTTGATGTTTTTTCCTGGTCTCCTTACAGCCTTCCTCCCCTTTTAGCCTTTCAATATTACAGGGACACATCCATGCCCAGTGGTGATCATAGTGTTAAAGCATGTGAAAAGCTCTTTTTAACTATATACTGGGCTCATCTGTAGCTGGAAGCACGTCAGAGATGAAGACGACTGCATCTGTTCAACATTAATATTACATTGCAGCCATTTTTTACACTATGATGTCATCGAGAAAACAAGCTGTGCACAGTTCAATGTAGATTGGCACAGTTTCTTGATGACATCACAATGTTCTACAGATGGCTGCAATGCAATATTAATATTGAACAGATTCAGTCATCAACATCTCTGGAGCACTTCCACCTACAGGTGAACCCAATACCTTGTTTGAAAGAGCTTTTCATGGGCTTTCAATCTACGTCAGCTACTGTACATAAATGTTTTCCTTTAATATACATTATAACATCCCGCCTGGTACTGATATCCCTTGACTGATGGCCTTGAGATATAAATCACCTGTCAGGCCATTCACAAGTGGCAAAGCACGAATGAGTTAGGGAAATCCTGCTACCTCAAAAGTGATAGCAAAAGGCATATACTGAGCTAGGTCACTGCATGTTCAACTTACACCACAGTTTTCAAATCTAAAACATTCAAATGAGATATTTTTCTTTTCTTTAACAGCTTTATCCATTTATTTCAATTCACTGCGCTGATTAGAATTCCCAGTAAGAATGCAGCTCAGCTCTACATGACATAATTGAACACTGTTAAACTGCTCTGCCATAGTTATAATAATGGTGAACACTATATTCTAAAATTCTGCAATATTATTTTTCAATATTTGTAGCTTGAAGCGGTTTTCTGGTTTTCAGCATAAAATGCACTGCTGTTATCAGCAAACCTCGCTTACATAAAACTTCCCAAAATTTGAATTTCAAGGCCTTTCATTTGTAGAGTCATGCACACTATTAATGCAGGTTAAAAGAGTACCTGGTGGTATATACAGCTTTTCAATCATGCAGCAAAATACTGCTCCCATCACGCCTACAGTTCATGGCCTGGTTTGATACTGGCTATTATACTGTAGATCAAATGAGCACTCCCAACCAATCAGAGCGCTCCTTTCCCCTGTGCGTGAGACACTCTCGTTCTGTGAAGAGCACCTCATGCGCAGATGCTCTGGAAATGGGCACGTTCCAGAAACAGTTTTTTTCTTAAATATATTATTGATCACACTTTCTCAATAATATATTAATACATCCCCAGTCGCCACTCGTGCCTGTACTGGAGTGATTTCACTTGTCTTCAGCTTGAGCCAGAACAGCTCAGCTTCACTTCACTGTTCTCACTACAGCTGAACGTGCGTGAAACCACTCTAATACAGCAACGAGTGGCTCCAGGGGACATATTAACTTATAGTAAATCCCATTTGGACTGTATACACAGATTTTCATTACTAGCTCCAACATGTGCCTTTCATGAACATAGTAAAAACTAAGGCAAAAGAACCAAAGAACAAACAAATACTGCCACTATCACTCCTCCCGTGCACTTGGCAGGACGGGATTGGACTGAGCAGGGTGCTTCACTCTACCAGAAGCCACCCTTCCTCAAAGATTAGAAGTCCCCTCAAACCAGGACATCGTGATGCATTTTCCTAACACTCCATGCAGCTCACTCTTTCAAACCCTTTTACCAGAGTTACTCAATTTGCCCACACACTAGAGTGGACATCTCTGATGTTTGCCACCTGTATAACACCATTCTGTTGGCTTCCACCCACCCTATCATGAGTAATTTCTGCAGGGGTGTGGAAACATCTCCAAGGCAGGTAAAATCTCACAGAAAAAGTATCCTCCCCAGTTCAGATGGGTGTTCCCATCACCTCTTTGTACAATGCAAATGTCTCCCACCACCAATTTAATATATTGGGGCAGGACCACAGTATGTGAAGCAGGTGTCCCTTGCATCCCCACATCCCCAGCAGCTATCAATGGGAACAAGGTGCATCTTGACCAACATTGCCGGTGTCCGGTGCCAAAGGTGCAGAACTGTAAACTGTAATAACCTGCCCCTGACATCTCTACACACCCTGTACGCACTGTTGTAGCAAGTCTGCTAGGCCTCATTTAACTGTTTAGATCACAATGCCTCCCATCTCTTCTTCACCCCACTGTGTGTACTCTTCCCAAAAATATGCACTGTATATATCATCCCAATGTTTGGAGTTTTTCCTGCTCCCACCCACTTGCTGCATTAGATCTTCCCAGGTACTGTTGCTTTATAGTTGCAGATGAGGGCCTTTCATCACTGTTAACCAATTTTATGCAGCCTTTCCTGCAGGTATCACTGCATAAGATGAGTGGGTAGCCTGGCTTTATGTTTTAATGACTGGAAAGCTCATGAAGAAGCCCAGACTTTTCAATGACCATCTCCCCACTCTCCCGAAGCCACTTCCCTGCAACAATCTCCACACAGGCGGTGTCCCCTCAATCAGAAGCCTTGGACTGTTCCATAACAGGAGAAACTGCACCAGAATGGTCAGCCTCAGTTTCAGAATTTTCTGAGCTTCTCCCCAAACCTCCATGGCGTTAAGCAGGCAGGGGGGAACTTTCACCAGTTCTGGTAATTTCCCTGAAAGCCTAACTAAAACTGAATGTGGTCTAAGCCGGTTCCTCTATAGGCTGACCACACCTTACCCCTTCCACTAACTACTGCCCTGCCGTGATCATCCTCATCTTCTTAAGCCTGTCACTATATAGAATCCCTTTCAGCAGAGTGCCTAGGCCCCCCCCCCCCCGGGTGACAACAGCCTCAATGTAACAAATCCTGGTTGCATATTTATCACACCACACATTTTTAAACACATCCTCTAGCCTCTTAAATATCTTTTGTGTTACAGGCACCAGTGGTTACCTCCATAAGTGCATCAATTTTGGTGCCACAATTATCTTAACTGACTGCATTTTCCCCCATAATGAAAATCCTAAGTATTTCCAGTAGTTAAGGTCCTCTTGTATGCAGGTCATCAGAGGGTTTAAACTGGTTGTCACCAACCATCTCCACTCAGGGCTAACTTGGATACCTAGATAACCAAGGCCCACTGGAGACCCACCCCATTAATTTGCTCTACAGTGCACCTTCATTTCTGAGCCATCACTTCTGATTTACTCCAGTTGGTGCAAAGGCCTGTATACTAAGCAAACGTAATGAGTACTTCAACTACCCTGGTGAATAACCGACTCTGGGTTTATTATTTATTATAAGCAAGATTTCATCAGCGAATACCATAATTTTATATGACTGACTGCCAACCATCACCTAATGGATTCTCTTTCCCTCCTTCATCTGCTGTGCCAATGATTCAACAGCCCAAATAAACAATCTGGGGACAAGGGACACATCTGCCTTGTGCCCCATCCCAATGAAAACTGTCCAGAGGTTAGGCTACCGGTACTCACCCGTTCACAGGGAAGGGGTATAACTTTTACCCATTCCTTAAAACCCTTCAAAGACCCACATTTTTCTAGGACCACATGCAGGTACAGCTACTCCACTGAATCAAAGGCTTTTTATGTATCTAGTGCCACAGATGTTGCAGGCTCTGAGGCAAGAGCCCACCATCCAGCTCAGGTTGACCAGTCTCCTAAAGTGGTCTGCCCCATCTCTGCCTGCTACAAAATCCACCTGGTCCAGGTATATCAATTTCTACAGTACTCTATTCAGTCATCCCACCAATACATTCACTAGAATTTTATAATCCATATTTAGCCTTTTCACAAATAAGAGTGCGATGAGCTCGCTCGATACTTTGCAACTAAGGTGGCTGACATCAGGGCGGACTTGTGTCCGGCAACCTGTAAGGGTGATGTGGTAGGAGTGTGTGAGAGCACAGGGCCTCGATTCTCCTGGAGTTCCTTTTGTTGACCTGAGTTCGTGGATATTATGAGGATCATCCATAGTGTGCGGCAGCCTACAAGCTGCGACTTGGATCCCAGACCGACTACCCTAATTTTGGGTTGTGTAGATATCATTGGTCCAGTTTTGGCGCAAATAGTCTGGTGCTCCTTGGAGTCAGGTGAGTTTCCTAGCTCCCTGAAAGAGGCAGTGGTGACACCTCTCTTGAAGAAACCTTCCTTGGACCCAGACTGTTTTTCTAACTACAGACCCATCTCTAACCTTCCCTTTATTGGGAAGGTTATTGAAAAGGTCGTAGCTGCCCAACTGGATGACCATTTAACCATCCATAGTATCTATGAATCCTTCCAGTCTGGTTTCCGTAAAAGACACAGCACCGAGACTGCGCTGGTTCGGGTGCTAAATGATCTTCTAAGGGCGAGGGATCAAAGAAGACATTCCATCCTGGTTCTCCTTGATCTCTCTTCAGCTTTTGACACTGTGGATCACATGGTGTTGCTAGCACGCCTGAGGCAAATCTGTGGAATGTCTGGAACCGTTCTTAAATAGTTCACTTCATTCCTTACTGGGAGATCACAAAGAGTTGTGTCGGGGATTTTTTTCTCCGTCCCAGTCTCTTTGTTGTGTGGAGTGCCTCAGGGTTCTGTGCTGTCACCCATGTTATTTGCAGTGTATATGCTGCCCCTCGGAAACATTATAAGACGGTATGGGCTGAGGTTTCACTGCTATGGAGATGATACCCAACTATACCTGTCTTTTGCACCCGACCAGGATGGAGCTCTCTCGGTGTTTAATAACTGTCTGGGGGAAATCCAAGATTGGATGGATTCTAGTTGGTTAAAGTTGAACTCGGAGAAAACTGAGGTTTTGGTTGTGGACCTGGGTGGCCAGATTGAGAGGTCGTGCACTGGCGCACCTTCTGGAATTCTTCTTGGTGGCGTGTCACTACCGGCCTCTGAACGGGTGCGCAACCTTGGGGTGATCCTTGATGATAGGCTGACTTTTCAATCTCAGGTGTCGGCCATCGTCAGGACTTCCTTTTACCATTTTAGGAATATTGCCAGGGTTAAGCACCTTGTTCCGTCTGACTCCTTGTCAACGTTGGTCCACGCCTTTGTGTCCTTGCACCTAGACTACTGCAACGCCCTTTACTTTGGGCTTTCTGGGGCTGAAATCCGCCGCCTACAGCTTAATGCGAAACGCGGCAGCCGGGTTTTGACTGGGACAAGTAGGTCCTGTCATATTACAACCGGTGCTGCGAACTGCACTAGCTTCCAGTACAGTGGCGGATCACCTTTAAAGTCATTTTATTGACTTTTAAAGCCCTTCGCGATCAGGGTCCGTCCTATCTGAAAGACCTACTGGTTCCTTACTGCCCTGGCCTATCACTCCGCTCGGCTGACATGGGGTTGTTAGAGATTCCAAGAGTGAGTTTAAAATCTTCTGGCAGCAGAGCATTTTCTCATGCTGCACCCACTCTTTGGAATTCTCTACCATGCCGGTTACGGGAATGCACCTCCGTGGAGATATTTAAGAAAGAACTGAAAACATATTTATGGAGAATGGCCTTCTTAGATAGTTAATGTGAACTGTAATATGTTTGGAATTTTATTGTAATTTATTATGTTTTATGATGCAGTTTTATAATGTTTGTAGTGTTTGATGGTTTTGTATTAAAATTTGAAGTTTTGATTAATTTGTTCAGCGCCTTGACATATCGAAAGGCGCTATATAAATAAAATTATTATTAGGAAGGATGGTGTGTTAACTGGGAACTGGAATGGATCCTTCCCTGATTTTATTTTTTTGCTCCTCCCTTGCTCCCCAGCTGGCCACTCCTTCAGGTCACCTAGGACGCCCGTCAGCACTCTACCCCCTCCACCAGCCACCATCCCACATGTCAGCCCCTGGGTAACCTGACATAACCATTTGTCGGATGGGGCTCGGGAAGGGTGCTGGAGGGGACGACCAGTGCAACTTGTTAGGCCCAGGTGCTGCTGGGGTGGACCGGACTGGTCTGGGGCTTCATGGTGGCGGGGGACTGGCAACCATCATCTGGTCGGCCAGGGAGCCATTTCCTGGTTTCTCCCCTAGGAGCATGATGTCCAGGACGTCAAGGCAAGGACTGACATCCACTGCATTCCCTATGTAGTGGGACCTGATGAACTACCATGCCCCTGGCCTCCGCCAGAGGTCAGCAGACACAGGGCCGTGGACCCTCCTTCCCCCTAGGAGATGGAGAGCCATCGTGGGACACTCAAGCCATCTCCCCCTGGCCAGCCCTCTGACACCTGGGTCCATTTCTGAACTCGGGTCATCGGCATGGCAAGTAGAAATCCAACTGCTGCACTGGCAGGCCGGCCTCTTCTCTGACTAACAAAACTGTGACATAAACCTCCCTCATTGTGACTGGCAGAAACCCTATCTTCCTTGCATCACTTAAGCCTGCCAAAAAATTCTGACTGACTACTGAGTCCACCTCCTCAGAGAACTTCACTAAGAAATCATCCTCAACTGGTCCCAGTATCTTACCTGTTTGCATTACTCTTATTGCCTCTCATAGCTCTTGGGGTCTCCAGCTCTTCCCTTACTACTTCTGACAGTGTTGGCAGTCTCACTTGTTCTAAAAAAATCATCTGCTCTCTCCATTTTCAAGAAGTATGAAAATTAACAATGACACCTCACCCTGCTTTAACTTCCTCTGGGGCCGTAACCACTTGCTCTCCCTGACCTATAATTCCCAAGATCTTAACTGCCACTTCCATTTCTTCATAAATCTATAGACAAGGAGATGGCTTGCCCTCTCCCCAGCCTCCCAATAACTCCGTTTTTGTGCAGTAAAGAGCAAATTCCACACCTCGAGGTAAGACTTTGTTTAGCTCCACCCCATACGTTCAATAATTTATAGAATACCCATTGCCCCTCTGTCCTGCCTTGTGTATCCTTCCAAGTCTCTTCGTTTGTCCTCAAATTTGTTTCCTTTCCAGCTTTTTCCTTTTCTTGGTGTCCCATACTCCCCAAAGTGGTCACTAATAACTGCTTTGGCCCTTTCAACCACACCAAAATTTATCTTTACCAGGGCTTTATCCAAATAACTACTGAGATAATCCTCTGCCTCCATGATCTGAAGGTTATAATGGGAGGCCAACACCACATCCAGTTTACTGTTGGAATCATGGAGTACCGAACACTACACATAATCCCTGGCTGTGGGGCGGGTCATCCTTCATGCATCATATAGTATCACCTCCTCCATAAGCCTCTACATGACAAAGAGCCCTTGTTTCTTTCCCCACAGGGAGCCCCCTCCGGTCAATCATTCTATCCCGACTCCCACCTCACTCAGGTCTCCTTTAAAACCACTACCGAGTATCCCACATCCACTGTTTGTTGCGCTACCACATAAAGAAAATGAGGTTACCATCACTGGTACCATACAGACTCCCAAGCAGAATGGAACAGCCATCCAGAGGACCCCCCAATCCATCTCTCCTCCTTGTCTTTCTGCTGGGGTTCCATCGCAAAGTTGAAATTATTCTTACATAAGATGACCACTCCTTCCCTTACCGATCCCACCATAGCCCAGAATACCTGCCCCTTACCTCCCCATGTCCCAAATTTTTCCATCTCTTTTCTTTCCAGGTGCATTTTTTTGGGAGGAACAGTAATATGCCTTTAATGTTCACACTGGAGAGCTACCTCTTCCTTTTAACAGAATTATTAAGGCCCCTTACATTCCATGTAATTACCCTGTAACCCATTACAACAGTGTAACTCTCTTCCCCTACTCTTGCATGATATATTTGGTTCTTCGAGAATGACCTCAGACTGCTCAGCAAAACAAACAAACAAAAAATTAAAAACATGACAACTGTAAACATCATAAATATGTACAGGAAATGTGGTGCTCTGGTCATGACTAGAGTCCCACACCACTCAGATGACAATGAAGCTGAACTGGAGCCAACATCCCTTAGGCTCACCACCAGCCAGTCACAGAGGACAACCAAGCCTTGCCTCAGGACCCCACATATCACCTTTCTGTACCCTTACCTCTCCCCCATAATGTCCCAAGACAAGGGGATCCTATTCGTCTCCCAGATCACCGACCTGCCCCCCCCATGCACTCTGTGCTGAAGTGCACTCAACCTACTCCATATTTGAAAATTTATAAAGGAATATCACCCCTTAACGTACCAAAATGCTTGAAATAGGGACAAAACAAGATCAATTATACCAAAACCTGCGTTTTAGTCCCCTCAGCATGTAGGGCTCATGTCCTTCTACCCTACAGTGTGCTAGACTCTTCTCTGCCTTGATGCACTGCTCATCTACTAGTGCCTGCTCTCAAGGGCCTTCCCAGCCTGGGTCTCACATGGCATAAAAGTCCCGAGTTGCCTCCGGATCCTCAGAGTCACAGTCTCTTCTATTTCTATAGAGTCTAGGTGTGGCATGAAATCCAAATGAACATCATGGCGCTTTTTCCTCTCTCATTAAGTCCCTGTCAGTGTCAAATACCTTCTGCATGGACATCACAGCTTTCAAGAAGTCCAGCAGTAGTGAGATCCTCTGACCATCCCATTTCAGCTATTTGGTCTCCTGAGCCTTATGAAGGACCACCATTCAATCCTGGTGCCCTAAGAACCAGGCTACCAATCTTGAGTCTGTTTCTTGGTGGAGGTGCTTTTCCTGATAGGTGGTGGGCCTTATCACTTTCTAACAGGCCATCCCATGTGTGGCTTAGTATTACCTGTAGCATATGCTGCATAAATTCCAGTGTGCCTGATCCTACAGCACCCTCAGGGGTCCTGAATATCCAGATACTGTTCTTCCCCCATTATTCCACATTCTTGATTCTCCTGATCATCTGTCTTCTGTCAAGGGTAGATATGGACTTCTGTATTTCTATTTTGTAAATAACTGTATTTGTATGTATGATACAAGATTCATCTGAAAATAGGCTTCAGCCCCAATATGTAAATCCTGTATAAAAATAAAATTTTACTTACTTCTCCCAAGTCATTTTCATTTCTGCCTCCAAGCCCATAAGATGTGCTTCCAGGTCACTGGTGCCAACTTCAAGCAGCCAACATGGATTTTCATCTCTTCCATCCTGCCTCTCAACCTCTTCACTGAGTTACTGACATCATCCAGGGATGTCCACAATGGGAACAGTTCACCCACAACTATAGCCATAAAAATATTTACTTCTACCAGCTCTTTTGCGATTGAGCCAGTCAGTGCACTCACAGCCAACATCATCTCATCTTCATTGGCCTTGCAGCCTGATATAGCATGACTGTCCTTGGGCTTTTTGGGGGAGATTCTACACTTCAGCAGAGCTCACTGGGAACTGCTACATGCTTGTGGTTGGTGGTCCTAACAAACTGGGTCAAGTCTGGTTCTGATCGAGTGCCGATTGGCTCCAATTCTCTGTCCTTCAGCACAACTGCAAATCCAGGTGGCCTATTCAGTCAGTAAGTAAGTCACATCACAGTCAGCCATATCACGTGACCCACATTGGGCCCATCACACCTATGGTGGAGGCCATGAAGCACAGAAGCCAGAGGAAATTCTAGGCTGGGCACAACTGCTCAGCGCAAAATGACCAGGCAAAGGAAGACAGGTGCTACACCCTCTGTAGAGGTAGACGTGCTATGGCTTGAAGAAGTCCAGGTTCACTCAAACAGGATCACCAGCATAGAAATCAGCCAGACTTGGCCAGACTGACCAACAGGCCAAGGTCCTGGAAGATTCGGATGGCCAGGTCCCTCCACATCACAAGGGAATAGGCTAACTAGACAAGGAAATAATAGAAGGCATCCTTAGGATGGCAGAAAAAGAGGAGATATGGTTGATGGGGGACCTGAATAAGCCAGATGTTAACTGGAGAATCTTTGCTGCAGCCACATCCAAGAGCAGGGTCATTCGTGATGCCCTACAGGTATGCCTCAGACAGTTAGTGTTGGAACCCACTCGGGAGAGAGCAATCTTAGATCTGGTACTCTCAAACAGGCACGGAGAGAGGATCTCAGATCTAGAAGTGGGTAGCCATCTGGGAACAAGCAATTACCAAACATTGTGGTTCACGACAAACACAGCCGCAGAGTCAAGCCATACAAAAGTGAAGGTACTGGAATTTAGGAGGACTGACTTTCTCAAAATGGGAGAGTGCCTCAGAAAAGCACTAGCAAACAGGCAAGAAGGAGGGGTGGAGGAACAATGGAGAAACATTAAATCTGCCATCACAGAGGCAACAAGCCTTTGTGTAAAGCAAATAAACAAATCAAAATGAAAGACAAAACCACTATGGTTCTCAAAAGAAGTGGCCTGGAATGTTAGGGAGAAAGAGCATTCAGGAAGTATAAATAAACACAGAAGGAGCAGGACAGAGAACTGTACCAGTTAAAGCAGAAGGAAGCAGGGAAGGCAGTCAGAATAGCAAAGGCCCAAACTGAGGAAAACATAGCTAATTCGGTTAAGAAGGGGGATAAAGCCTTTTATAGGTACATTAGGGAGTGAAGAAAGACAAAGAGAGGGATAGTGAGGCTGAGTAAAGGGGACAGTGGGTGGGCAGAGAGGGACAGTGAAAAAGTAGGGATACTGAACGAACACTTCTGCTCAGTATTCACAAAACAGGAGGAGGGGGGAGTACCTAATACAAACAATAGAAGCACTCTGAACAGGGGGGGTCAATACGAGTCCTTTCATAGAAAAAAGGGTTCTGAAAGAACTCCTAAAACTGAAGGTGGACAAAGCAATGGGGCCTGATGGGATTCACCCCAGAATTCTAAAAGAACTTACGGGGAGAACTAGCGACACCACTGACTACCCTTTTTAACAAATCATGGGAGGATGGTGTGGTACCTGAGGACTGGAGGAGGGTGGATGTGATTCCCCTTCACAAAAGTGGGAGCAAAGCAAAAGCAGGAAACTACAGACCTGTTAGCATGACCTCAGTGGTAGGGAAAATGATGGAATCACTTCTGAAAGAAAGAACTGTAGAGTACCTAGAGGCCAGTGGGGCACAGGACCCAAGGCAGCATGGATTCACAGCAGGAAGGTCATGTCAGACAAATCTAATAGATTTCTTTGACTGGGTGACCAAAGTAGTAGACCAGGGAGGGGCTGTGGACATGGCCTACCTAGACTTTAGCATGGCATCTGACACAGTCCCACTCAAAAGATTAATAAACAAATTAGCCAGCCTGAGAGTGGGTCCCAGGGTGGTAGCCTGGGTAAAAATTGGTTGGACAACAGGACACAGATGGCAACAGTAAACCGAGTCTATCCCAAAGAAAGGGGGATTACTAGTGGGGTATCACAGGGTTCAGTCCTGGGTCCGGTCCTTTTTAATGTCTTTATAAATGACATTGCAAAGGGACTGGAAGGAAAAGTATGCCTCTTTGCAGACAACACAAAGATCTGCAACAGGGTTGATACACAAGGAAGAGTGGAAAGAATGAGAAGTGACTTGGCAAGGCTGGAAGAATGGTCAAAGTATGGCAGCTTAGATTTAATGCAAAGTAATGCACCTGGGAAACAAAAACCCAGGGAAAGAGTACACAATGGGTGGGGAGGTAGTAACAATAACAAAAATGGAAAGGGACCTGGGTGTAGTCATATCAGAGGCATCACCAGTAGAAAACAGGAAGTTGTTATCCCTCTGTACAGACAGTTGGTGAGACCCTATCTGGAGTACTGCACACAGTTCTGGAGACCCCATCTCTGCAAGGACATAGACAGGATGGAGGCAGTCCAGAGGAGGGCAACCAAAATGGTGCAGGGTCTGCAACAGAAGCCATATGAAGAGAGACTAAAGGAGCTTAATATGTATACCCTTGAGAAAAGTAGGAAAAGGGGGGGACATGATAGAAACTTTCAAGTGCCTCAAGGGAATCAACAAAGTCCAAGAGGGCAGCATCTTTCAGAAAAAGAGATGTGCAAGAACAGGGGACACAATCTGAAGACTGGGGGGGGGGACGGCTCAGAGGCAATGTGAAGAAGTATTTTTTTTCCACAGAGAGGGTGGACAACGCATGGAACGGCCTTCCTGAGGAGGTCGTGGGGTCAAAAACAGTGGGGGAATTCAAGAATACATGGGACAGACATAAGGCAATTCTGGTGGGGGGGCAGGAAGGAGTAGGCTGTTGGTTAACTAGGATCTGCAGCTTATCCAACAGGTAGGGGAAATGGGCAGACTAGGTGAGCCAAGTGGTCCTTTATCTGCCATCAAAGTCTATGTTTCTATGTTTCAAAGGCCATCCCTCTAGTCAGATGACAGTGGCCTTGCCCACCCTATAACAATGCTTAGTAGGACCCTTCCCCTCTGATGTCCCAAGGCAGCCTATGAAACTTGCATTTTCTTTCACCTCTGTTAGGGACCCTGCAGGTGAGGGGGGGGGGCTCTGTTAGCATTAGAAACCAACAATGGTATTGTGTGGATCTCTTGGAGCTTCAGTGGAACATAGCCTGAGATGCTGAACCACAGGCAGCAGTCTAGAGATTGGCTAGATTTAAAAAGACCAGGTAGGTGAAAAAAAAAATTCCTTGGCCATCTCAGAGGTGCCTTGAGGTTGGCAGTGCCCCAAAAAATGTAGTAACCCACCTCAGCACGCCTGTTCGCACATAACAAGTCATCAATTACAACTTTCTAAACAGCTCATGTCAGTGGTCTTACCTGTGTTTTCATGAAGCCAATATTAAAGTTTCACTTGGGGGAGGGAGGGCAGAGTCTGTAGTCGACCAGGCAAGATGTGAGGGCAGAGCTTCTCACCATGCAGCACCTGAATGCACGACTGTGACAGGGTGGCCCCTGTCATGGATGGGTGCCCTGGTCTACCCTCAACCTCCCCCCACCATACGTGTTTGGGCAGCTTTAAAAATAAATAAAATGTGCTTGATAAAATACCTTGCTATACCTTTAGGAAAAGACACTAACGTGTTCAGCCTGCAGGCAAAGGTAATAGGTATGGTTCAAGTACTTGATTTGAAGTTGTTATATACATATCTGTCTAAAATGCTGGCAACCTATGACTAAAGTGCAGCAGCTTTATAGTGTTGGTATTGCTGACTGGTAAAGTGCACCAGGTGCTTTATAAAGAGTTCTATGTTGTACTAAAACCAGTGTTAGAAAATCCAGCCATAATTAAGGTGCTTACAGGACAGGTTGAATTATGTAAAGTGCAGTGTGCACATAAGCATATATACCTGAGGAACCAGGCTGAATATATATGATCTAGGTGTACATTTAGATATGCATTTCATAAGAACCGACAATACAAAAATATGAAGAATGAGACAGCTGCATCATAAAAGCATGCAGATGTAAAATACAGAGATCCAGACAAGAAGGAGCTTTAGCTTTTAACCTGGAGGGACTCAGACTTTTCATTCTGAGAAATTGCTCAGTGGGTAAAAAGTTTTTATTTATTTATTTAGTTTTTGTTGACTGGGTAGGGTGCACTAGCCATGGCAATGACTATTTTCAGACACAACCCCGTGTGCCTCTGTATTTAAAATTTATTATGGAATAGATACTTATTCTATAAAGGGGAAAGTTGTACTTTTATTAGAGGGTCGTTTAGTTGTTAAACCTTTCGGAATAGCAGCAGCACAGATATTAAAACAGAATACTGACAGGCAAGGAATGAAACTGTGCTGCTTGCTGCCGAAAAGCAATATCCTGTAATTAATCCCCTCCATATGTTTCCCGTTTGTAAAAGATATTTCTCCAGTGACAGAGAAAGAACGGAACCGTTTTACTTTCACATGCATTACACAAGTTGTATGATTTATAAGGGAGGCTCTTTATAAACAAAGATGTTCTGAAGAAAGCCGAGTGACCTGGAGAAATAAAAACTAATTAGGACCCGGCAGCTCTGTACTGAATCCTAAAGAGTGGAAAAGTTTGCTGCTCTTAGAAACGGAGAGAGCCTTGTGTGTTAAATAAATAAACCAAGCGCTTGCTCTCCTCGCTCTGCTCTCTCTCTCAGCTAGCATACTTTGGAGTCTGATGCAGCAAACAGAACAGAGAGGGTGGCTACAGTTGTTCTCATAAATTTCAGCCGCCGCTAGGATATTAAACTCTCCGGGCCAGTCTGGGGAAACCAAAGTCAGTGCATTTTACCCACAGACACTGTTAGGGTAGCCAACGCTAAAGAAACATGAAAAGGGAATCTATAAAGGAGATAAATAATACAAAAAGGGTTAAATCAGGGGAAACATAACTCTACGAAGAGAATAATATATGCTTCTTAAACCGTAGTTGGAGCCCCTTATTTCTGTTAAGAGAATTCTTAATGTTGTAGGTTTCCACAGTATAAATTAATTTTAAGAATAAGTATAAGCTATACCAGAGAGTACAAATGCTGTGTATATCTTACCTGACTCCTAGGCTGCAAGTAATTGATTACTATAGGGGAGCAGCGCCCTCTGTAGTCTCCTTATAAACAAAATAACCTGTCACTCACTGAAATAAAGGAGGGACTAAAGACTTGATTACAATGCAATTAGGCATCAAGAGAGTTCTGTTAGCCCACAATAAACATTATGCTTGGCTATTTGATTTATATGTATGCTGGTTACTAATTGTTATATTCTGGTGGGTCTTCCTGTGTTAATGCCTTTAGGGAAAGATAAGATAACTATTGTATTATGTAAGGGGCAATTATAGGCAGATCACGATTCGTGATGTCACCCCTAGAATGTTATAAAAGCCTTTCACTAGGGAAGATTTTTGGAGAGACGAGGCAGTCTTGCACTGACTGTGAGAGAGGACAGTCAGTGTCGAACTGACTGAGTGAAAAGTACTAATCAAAAGAGTGCCATTGCTGGGCATAATATTGACCTTTCTAAGCCAATTGAATTTTGTTATTCATCTGAAAAAAAGTATGAATTAATACCTGACTTTTTATTTCTGTACAAATCACCTTCTTGAAGAAAATAAAATGATAAGTGCCATAACAGCGTTTTTTATGCACTAGAACTACGAGTCTGCCTGGTAACTGTATCCTGGTATCCGAGCCCGGTTACAACAATGTTATCCATTTTAGGTTGTTTTTTTCTATGGATAAAGATTAATTTTCTTGACAATATACTTGCAAACTGTTTATTTTTGGTTGAAAATACAACCAGCAGAAATGGTCAGGAAAGACAATGTTAAAGGGAAAGTAGCTACGTCTTAGAGAAGGGGGCAATATAGCAGCACATTAGCTCCTTCTAATTTTACCTCCCCACTGCTTAATGAAGGGGAAGCCTCCATTAAAATGGTCTTGCAAGCAGTGCAAAACTTGGATCAAAAAGTTCACAGCTTTAACCAAAGACTTACACTGGCAAAAACTGAACTAGATCTTGTGGCAACTGAGAGTATGGATTCTGTGACTACAGCCTCCTTAGTGGCGATTACGACCATGGAAATCATCAAAGAATAAAGGAATAATGCCTGACGAGTGGTGTTATATGGCATACCGTCTGCACAAGTCTGAGGCCAGCCCGAGGGCGCCCAACACTCGAGAAGGATGTTATCCCAGCATAACACCCATCATGGAGTGCATTATTCTTATTATACAATGGCTCGTTTACATTTAGATAAAAAAAACTGTTAAAGAAATAGTGTGTGAATTTTATTTTTTGCAGGTTTTTTTTTTTTATTGTGGAAGGATATTGGTTTAAAAAACAGTTCATTCCAGTGTTTGTGTCTGGCTGTCTAGTGACTATCTAATGGCTGCCCCCGTCTGTATTCATGTTTGGTTCAAGTTTTCACAGGAAAAGTCTTACAAGTGCTGCCTGCTGCCCACTGCTCAGGATAGGAAAGAGGAAGAGCTGAGCGAGCATGATTACAATGGTCACGTGGTGACTGTTGAAACAAGCCGTAGCTTATTCACTCACTCGGCTTGGTTTTCAGTCACAGGGATTACAGTACTTTTACTCTCTATTTTTTTGTGAAAGTAGGAACAGACTTAAATTGCTTCTTGTGGAATTAAGGAGGAAGTGAAAGTGAAGTGAAACCGCTAGTGGTGTCACCGAGGAAGGCAGCGGGGAAGAAGTGGGGGGGCTGCTATGGAGCCGATTGCAAAGATGGCTTTCTGTTGGCTATGTTTTTGCTGTGTTTTTTTTTCTCCACTAACAGAAGGCATTTTTGTTTACGGGAATGAGTGCGAAGCTAATCGGAAATGCTGCTTTCACTTCGGCTCTGGGATTGGGTGAGCCCTAAAGCAGATGGCGGGGACAGCTGTGGAGTGATAAATATATATTTACATTTAATGCGGTCACCATTGTGCTGGGACTAGAGCCGGGATGTTATTCCAACATAACATCCCAGGTCTAGCCCCAGACTGACCAATCAGGGATCAGCATTCTTTGCCACTGTATAAGTTTATGCATATCCATTTAGAGACACTAGAAAATGCAGCCTGTCCCATGAATATCAGGCTGCTTGGGGTTCCAGAAGAAATCAAAAAGGATTCCACCAATGATTATGTGGTAAGCCTGCTCTCAAACAAATTAAACGTAGCAGACATTGTAAGATTGTACTGGATACCCTCAAGATGTAGTTCAGAAGACGTGAATTCACCTTGGACTTTGCTGTTGGTGATATCAGAGCAGCATGGGCATAACAGGATTCTACAAGCAGCCAAAGCATTGGAGGCTTAATGGTGGAAGATAGACCTTCGCAAATCTAAGCTTTTTTATAAAGCTGCAGCCCAAAGCAATTGTAGCAGCTTGCAAAACACTGCAAGAGTTGAGAACCAGACATTTACTCTAGATGCTCGCAAAACAGAGTAGACTTTGCTGGTAAGTTGCATTTGTTCAGTGATCTAGCAGAAGCAGGAAAGCTTGTAGCCCAGCTAAGTCCTCTTCCCCTGTCCTCAAGGTGGGTAACACCCTCATTTCCCACCCCCTTTCTGTTGCTTCAGAGTTCAACTCCTTCTTCACCTCCTGCACCTCCTCCTTTCCCTCTCCCTCAGCCCCACTCTTCCCACCACTCCATTCCTACCCCTTTGTGTTCTCTCCTGTTGCTCCCACTACTTCTCTCAAGACTCTCTTGTTGCTCAATCCACTCAAGGGAAGCAGCCCCGATGTGCTCAACTTTAAACTCCTGTATCTCAACCCCTGCTATTGCTCTCCCAATCACCTCCCTTCTAAACCTATTTTTGTCTCTTACTTCATTTTGTCCCCGACTTCTGAAACATGCCACTGTCATACCCCTTCCTAAAAGAGGTGACTCCTCCAGCCCTGGTAACTACCACCCTATCTTCCTGCTCCCCACCCTTAGCTAAACTGCACAAACACATCATATTGTCTCAAATCTCCCCCCTTCTTTGATTCTTCCTCCTTCTTCACCCCCTTCCAATCTGTCTTCTGTAAGCACCACTCCACCTCCTCCTCTCTCCTCCAGCTTACTGACTCCACTCTCTCAGGCATGTATCAGGGCCTCCTCACCTCCACCATCTTTGTCGACCTGGCCAAAGCCTTAGACACTGTTGCATATCCTTCTTGACAAACTTGAGGCAGCGGAGTATACAAGCTGTGCAGCTAACTGGTTTTTGCTCCTACCTTGAGGGAAGATCTCAATCTGTTTGAATTGGTGACTCCATAACCCCCCAAACACACATCTGCAATGGTGTCCCCCACGGCTCCGTCGTAGGCCCATTACTCTTCTCGGTCTTCCTAAATTACCTCCCCTCTGCTTACTCATCTGAGTCCATCTATATGTAGATGACACAGTCCTATTTGTCTCTAGTTCCTGCCCCACCGAGCTGATGGCCACGTTACAACTAGATTTCCATAATGTTTAGCTCTCGTTTCGTTCTAATCAGTTATCCTCAAATGCTCAGAATGGTCTCCATGACCTTTGGTACCAAGCAGAAGATCTCCAGGCCTAACTCCCTCCCCTCCTCCCACACCTTAGATGGGACCTCTACAAATAATGCTCCCTTATTTAAGCACCCGGGGGTCTGGCTAGACTGGCATCTCAACTTTTCAGGGCATGAGGATGCCATGCACAAAAAAACTCCACCCTAAACTTGCCACATTATACAGAAATAAAGGTTGCAGCCCTCATACTGCTCACCGAGCTATCATCCGAAAAATTATTCTACCCATTTTTGATTATGGTGACATTGTCTAAAGTACTGCACCAAAGACCACCCTTGCCAGACTGGATCCCCTCTTTCACTCCTTCTGCTGCTTTGCTTCGGACTGTCGACCTCACACATACCACTGCTCCTTATACTCCTCCTCCCTCTCCTCCTTTGAAGCAAGACACCTCACTCATTGTGCCTCCTTTATTTCAAAATTCTGGCTTGCCTCCCTCCTCTCTTACCTTGACTATCTCCTCTCCTCTCCCTCCCACCACCTTCCTCCTACTCCCCACCTAACTCTATCATTCCTTCTCTCTCCTTTCAAGAAAATCACTCACTGGCCAGGCTGCTTTCTCCTACTGTTTCCCCAAACTTTGGAATTCTCTATCCCTAACCATTCGCTCCTCCCCATTCCCAATGCTCTCTCTCCTCCCTCCTTCATGACGTTTCCTCTCGCTCCTGCAACTGCACCTCATACCTGTCCCTCCTCCTTTTATTCAGTTTTATTTATTAACTTCCCCCATCTTTCCTCCACCCCTGTCCTCCACCTGTCTTACCCCATCCTTTCGTTTCCTTCCCCTGCCTACATCCGCACCTGTAATGCACCTCTTTCTAACTCACTAGGCAAGCACCCAGTCCTCTTCCTTCCATGAAACTGCCTATTGATAATGCTCAGTTCAACGTACAGTACAATTTATTTTTTTCTGTTTTCTATTGTTAATGCCTAATCTTATGTACTGTATAATACATTGTCATGATTTTTTTTTCTTGAAAGTAGCTTTGGTTTAGGTCAGTATGTTTTTCCTGGTGAAACTTTTTGAAATAAATAAATTATAAATAAAGAGGACGTTGCTTCCAAGTCAAAAGACATTTTATGTAGAATTCCCTACAGTTGTACCTAGTTAGATGGGCTATTGCCTTGCTGCCAGGACATTGTTTGTGCTATTTATATTATAGGAGAACGGGTTCAAAATACAGGTTACTCACCTGTAACAGGAGTTCTAGGAATGGTATATGTTGTTCATCCACACTGTCTGGCAGGTATCCTTGCCGCTTTAAATCTTGCCGGAAGGTCTTCATGCTGACTCCTCCCACCCACCCGGGTGGTAAAACTCTCGGCTCCGCCCCATGACGCCAGATCTGGCCCGCTGGAAGCTCAGGTTGTGCGTCAAGCCGGGAGGTCGGGTGGGATTGCAGGGATGAACATATACCATTCCTAGAACTCCTGTTACAGGTGAGTAACCTGTATTTAGGACATGGATATGTTGTTCATCCACACTGTCTGGCAGACTCCTAGCAGTTCTCCGGGAGGAGGAGGCAAGGC
Organism: Neoceratodus forsteri; assembly: GCA_016271365.2. NCBI lineage: Eukaryota > Metazoa > Chordata > Ceratodontiformes > Ceratodontidae > Neoceratodus > Neoceratodus forsteri. The sequence continues at coordinate 1,115,335,852 of CM028130.1, forward strand.
ATACCTCGAGCACTTACTTGGGAAAAAGAGACTGGAGAACTGAGGCCCCAAAACCAGCATCCCGCGTGACTCAAAGGTCGATGTGGTAGTGGGTAATAAAGATATGTGCCGACTTCCAGGTAGCAGCCCTGCAGATTTCCTGGATAGGGACGCCCTGGAAGCAGCCACCGATGCAGCAGTATGGGCGGGTAGAATGAGCTCTTATCCTCTGGGAGGCTCCATGCCCGCCAACTTATAGCAGAGATCTATGCAGGAGGTGACCCACCTGCTTATCGTCCACTTGGCTGCAGGTCTGCCAGGTGCAGCTTCAGCGTAGGTGACAAACAGCTGGCGAACCTCTCCTCAATTTCAGCAAATGCGCTCCTTATAGTAAGCGGCGCCCTTCTAGGGTCAGAGTATGGAGCCTATATTCGACCTCCAGGTGTGATTGGGGTAGAACACCGCAGAGTCAACACCTGGTTAAGGTGAAACTCAAACCACCTTGGAAGGAATTTCGGTGGGGGCGAGGGAAAACCTTGTCCCTGTGGAAGACCAGGTAAGGAGACTCGATGGAAAGCGCCTGGAGCTCTCCCATCCTTCTGGCTGACGTGATAGCCACCAAGAAGGCGGTCTTCCACGACAGGTGAGAGAGATCACACCTGTGCATTGGTTCGAATGGCTTGCCCATGAGCTTTGCCAGTACCAGCAGTAGATCCCACGGAGGTGGAGGTTCTCGCACCGGAGGGGAAATGTGGTCAAGGCCTTTGAAAAAGTGCCAGACCACCTTCTCCTGCGCCACCGACTGCTCCCCAGCCCGCACCCGGTAAGCAGAGATGGCTGCCAGGTGCACCTTAAGGGTCGTTGACCTAAGCCCTTGCCGAGAAAGGGACCACAGGTAGTCCAATATGCTCGCCAGGGAACAGGAGGAAGGGTCAAGGCCCTTACCCTGACACCAAATGGAAAATCTCTTCCATTTGAAGGCGTAGCATTTCCTGGTCGACTCCTTACGGGACGCCTCAACTACATTGAAGACCTCGTCGGAAAGACCCAAGGCCTGGAACTCTAGCCGCTCAGGAACCAGGCCGTCAGGTGCAGGGATTGAAGGTCCAGATGGAACACCTTCCCCTGATTGACAGAGCAGGTCCGGGCGAGCTGGAAACTGCCTCGGGAGCCTGGAGCTGAGGCTGAGGAGATCTGGGTACCAGTACTGGCGGCGCCAGTCTGCGGCTGTCAGAATCACCTGCGCCTTGTCCCTCCTTGCTTTGAGAAGCACCTTGTGCATCAAGGGGAACGGGGGAAAGGCGTAGAAGAGGCCCGGGGTCCACAGCCTCGAGAAGGCATCCCCCTGCAGAGAGCCCTGCTGAGGGGGCCGGGCATGGAACAGCATCAGCTGCGCATTCTCCCTGGAGGCAAACAGGTCCACCTGAGGTGTGCCCCAATGGGAGAATAGATCTTGTACTACCTCCGGCAGGAGAGACCACTCATGGGATGCAGCCCCTATCCAGCTTAGGGCATCAGCCAGGGTGTTGGAGGCTCCTGCCACATGAATGGCTAGGAGATCCACCTCCAGGCTGCGCATGAGTGACCAGATGCGGAGAGTTTCCTTGCATAGAAGCATGGAGCGTGTCCTGCCCTGGCGGTTTAGATAGTACATGGTCGTGGTGTTGTCCGTCTGGACCCGGACCACTTGACCCCGAAGAAACGGAGCAAAGGCGGTGAGAGCTAGGCGGACTGCTCGGAGCTCCAGCAGGTTGATGTGGCATCGGGACTCCCTCGGGGACCAGAGGCCGTGCGCTCGGTGTTCCCCCAGATGGGCACCCCAACCCATCAGAGAGGCATCAGTCGATAGAGAGACTGTCGGCTCGGGGCGAACAAACGGGATGCCCTCCTGCAGATGAACTGGAACGGTCCACCACTGGAGATCGTTCCACATCCCCTGGGTCACCATCACTAGCTGGTCCAATGGATCACAGCGTTGGGACCACTGGCTGGCCAGCCCCCACTGAAGGGGGCACATGTTCCAGCAGGCCCAATGGACCATGCTGGTACAGGCCGCCATGAGACCCAGGAGGCGCAGGAAGTCCCGGGCAGGGTGCAATTGCCCAACCAGAAATGACTGGGCAAAGGAGGAAAGAACCTCGACCCTGTCCGCGGGCCGTGCCCTGGCTCGAGAGAGTCGAGCTCTGCCCCGATGAAAGAATCACCTGCTCGCGCTCGAGCTCGACTTGGCCTCATGATGAGGAGGCCGACCTGAGAGCAAACCTGGAGGCCAGATCTCTGGACCGCCCACCTCCTGTCTGGAGGGGCTGCTATCAGCCAATCGTCCAGGTAAGGGTAAATCCAGACCCGTCGGCACCGCAGGAATGCTGTCACCACTGCCATGCATTTGGTGAAGACCCTGGGAGCTGGAGATAAGCCGAAGAGCACGGCTTGGAACTCGAAAAGGGATCCCTCCACTCGAAAGCGAAGGAACCTCTGATGTGACGGACGGATAGGGACATGAAAGAACGCGTCCTGCAGGTCCAGAGAGCAGAACCACACGCCGTGTTCCAAGGATGGTATTATCTGAGTCAGAGTGACCAGCCTGAAGGTTTGAGACCTTAGGAACTTGTTTAGGTCGTGTAGGTCGAGAATGGGGCGCCAGCCCCCCGTCCGTTTCGGAACCAGGAAGTACCTGGACACGAATCCCGGGTTTGAGGGGGGGTCCGCCACCTCTCTTACCACCTCCTTCTCGAGGAGGAGAGCGATGTCGGCTCGGCGAGCTGACAGCGAGGCTTCGGACCCCGAGGCCCCCCGAGGTGTGACGGTTCTGAAGGGTGGGGCCTGTTCAACTCCAGAGGCAGGCCCTTTCCCACCACCTCCAACACCCCACCGGTCTGTGGTGATAATGGGACCAGCGGAAAGAAGTGAGCGGAGCCGCCCACGGGGCACTCTTGGTGAGGCGACGGGGTTGGGGCGCACACCCTCAACCCTCACTGGGCAGGCTTGGAGGAAGGATCACGAGGGACCCAGGGCCTTTACCTCCCCTGCTTCCTGGAGGAGGAAACTGCTGGCTTGGGTTTGGGACGCCAAGCACGAGCCTGCTGGCCCTGATGCTGCTGGTCGGACGTGGCATGCAAGGACGGACGAAAAGGCCTGGGTTGTGGTCTGCGCCCTTGTCCCTCTGAGTGGATGAGACAGAGTCCAAAGTGGCACTGGACTTTTCGATCCTCTGGAGGTGGCCTTCCACTCCAGGGCCGAAGAGGTCAGTCCCCAGGAAGGGGACATCCGCCAATTTGTGCTGGGTATCCGCTGTGAAGGTGGATATCCTCAGCCATGCCCGGCGGCGCATAACCACTGCGGCCGTGACTGACCTGGCGCATGAGTCTCCAATGTCCACAGCAGTCTGAAGTTGCTGCTTGGCCACCGCCCTGCCCTGGTCCCGCACCTGCCTAACCGTGGTCTGCAGGTCAGCCGGGAGATGAGGGACTACCTCGTCCAGGGAGCCCAACAGAGCATGGGAGAAATGTGCCATAAGCACAACCGAGCTGGCCTGATGAAGGCCAAGGGAGGACACAGCGTAGACTTTTCGCCCGGCATAGTCCAATTTCTTGGACTCCTTGTCGGGAGGTTTGTCCACATCCCTAGCGTTTCCGGCACGCCAGAAAACGCTGTCGGTAACTAACCCCTCAGCTGAGGGATGTTCCGAGAAACCGGACAGGGAACCGTAGGGACCAGACACTGCCTGGCCAGTCCTGGCCGGGCGCAGGGCAGGACTAGGGCGCTGCTAGAGCTCCAAGCAGGCCTACAATGCCTCGGCCAAGAAAATCCTCCGCAGACCCTCGTCCAATATCTCCGTGAGGACAGCGGCCCACGGATACGGGTTTCGAGCTGCATCCCGTGGACTCCGAGATGAGCCTGAGCAAACCCCAGGAAGGACGAAGGGCTGTCGCCCAGCGACTGACCTCCAGAGGACTCCAAGTCCACTCGCCTGGAGAAAGGGAGGAATCGCTGCGGACTCAGAAGAGTCCACAAAAAGCTGCCTCGGGCCTGAGCCACCCTCCACCTGCCGAGGGTGACCGACAGCCTATGGGGCAGACCCTGAGCCGACCGCGAGTTCTTGGTCGGAGCCCCAAACAGCGGCTGTGGAGGCGGAGGTTCCACCGGAATCGGTGGAGCAGCTGGTTTTGGCCGAACAACCGGCCTGGGAACAGGCTCCTCGGGTAAGACGAGGGGTTGTTTCGGCCGCTCCGGTGACGGCCACTTAATGGCCGGGAAGCGGCGCGTCAGCTTGTTCCCGGTCAGAAGGAGCTGTTGCCACATGAGGTCCTCGTATAGTCGACGTAACTTACGTCGAAGCCTCCCCTCATCCGAGGAGGAGGACGAGGATGAGCGGCGGCGCCGCTTACCGCAGTGCCAAGACCGAGACCCCCTATGATGGTGGGATCGGCTGGACCGCGAAGAAGTCTGAGACCGAGACTGAGAACCTCGGCCTTTCCAAGGACGGTGCGGGAAGGGGACGGGTGGAACCGGTCCCTCCCTCGGCTCGGAGGGTTCACCCGAAGGCTCCGGAACCGGAGGCACTGGCAAGCCAGCTGGATCCTCCAGCTCCACGGGGAACCAGTGAGAAGTTTTCGGCCACGGCGGTTGGCTTAACCCGTCCAACGGGTCGAGAAAGATCTCGACTGCGTCGACGGGAGTCTCGGTCAACTGACCTGACGGGGACACCGTGAGACCAGTGGCCGAAGCCGAACGATCGACCGAAGTCGATGGCCGACAACTCGGGGAGAGGGACCTTTCCCGCTCCCAAGAGCGTCGATGGAGGTACTTACCCTTGTCTTTCTTCTTGGACCTAGAAGAAGGTCCAGCAGACATTGGTCCCTCTCCTCTAGAGGAGGGACAGACAAAAGCTCATTAAAGGAAGCTGTTAAGAGGAACCCAGGGAGAGCGGATAAATGCAGCGTCGAGGAAGATGTGGCTCCGCGCCTCCCTCTTCGAGGGCGATCATCTGCTCTAGCTGGATCCGGCCGAGCCCGCCGCCGCGGAAACCGCCGACCGGGCCTCTTTTGACTTCACCGGAGGAAAACGTTTCTCAGGGCGCCCCAGTTGTAAACGGGCAGCACGGTCTTCGAGGACATAGGCTGAGAAGGAAGAGCACAGGTCGCAAGCCTGAGGGTTGTGCTCAAGGCCTAAACAGTAGACACATGTGGAGTACGGATCCATCCGAGACATCTTCTGCCCGCAAGGGCACCTCCGAAAACTGGGAGTCGATGTGTCCATCGCAGCTGCGAGGGATAGAAGACCGAAGTCTATAATGCAAAAAACTTTTAAATTCGGAAAACTGAAGAATTAGGAACCAGTCTTATACGCAGAGCGTTAAGGAGGGAACCTGATCTTCCAAGCGGTAAGGAAGATCTGGCGTCATGCGGCGGAGCCGAGAGTTTTACCACCCGGGTGGGTGGGAGGAGCCAGCTTGAAGACCTTCCGGCAAGATTTAAAGCGGCAAGGATACCTGCCAGACAGTGTGGATGAACAACATATCCATGTCCGTAGAAATAATCTCTCTCAATATTATGGAGCACTAACATGGTGCAAACCACATATTGAGCTGTGGCATAGAACCTACTGTGTGTTTAGTCTCTGCACTGTCTTTTTGTATAGGACCAAATTCCTGGGCAGAGTAAGTTTCCTTCCATTGATGTCCTTATACAGCCATAAATAAGATGCCTTTATTGTAGGAGAATGTTCTCCCTCCGTACTCAGTGGAAAGTTGCAATTAAAAAACAGTAACAACGGCCAGCCTGGTGGCGCTGAGTGTTGAGTTGCTGGCGACCCGGAGTCAGGAGTGACCTCAGGTTGCTGGGAGTCAGCAAGGGAGGGAGAGGATGAGTGTCCAATAGACTGCTCTCCTCTCCCAGGGAAGGGAGGGTTGCTGTCCTGCTCCTTGGCTGCCCCCTAGTGGAGGCCGGAGGACACTGTAGGCAGGGCTCCAGATAAGGCGTGTACCGGCCTATTTTATTCACCTCATTTTAGGAAATACTCCTTAAAAATTTATTTAATGAGTACCAGTACTCACCCAACATTTGTAAATGTTCACACGCCAAAGAATAGTGCTTCATAACATAACTGGTGATTGGAAAGGAACCATTTTTGCCAGATTTGCAGCACTTGCATGCATCCCACTTTTGTTTTACTCGCTATGTTTTAAAACTGGTGAGTAAATTCCTACCTGCCAACATTATTTGGAGCATTGTTGGCACTTGAAATTCTTATCTAGAAAAAAAATATTTTTTTTTTTTTTAAATAAATGTACTCCTCAGTCCACTCTAGCAGGACATTTGTACACATCTGAATTTCGTTTACTCTCCTCACTTTCAAAATGAGGAGTACAGGTACTCATCCCAAAAAATCTTATATAAAGCCCTGACTGTAGGAGTCTGGGAGACACAGGAGCACAGAGGGAGGATGCGTAAGGGAGGAAAAACAAGGGGAAAGGGAAAGGCAGGCTCCTTGAATTTGCGGCACTGTGCCTGGCCTCGGGTGACCCCGGATCTGGATTGGGCTGGGGGAGACAGCCTCCCCTCTGGCCCTACCATGGGGGAATTCATGGGAATGCCAGGAAGCAGAGCCACAAAGGAGTTCCAAGTCCCCTGATGAGGGGGCGGCCCTAGCCGCCTGCAGGACCGCCGGGGAGGGGGGGAACCAGCAACAACAAAGGGTTGTTATTTTATACAATAGTAACTGTTCATTTTTTTCTGTTGTTCACAGCCAGTGTTGTTACGATGGAACCCCCTCTTTCAAACAAAGGGGCTATTGCTGATAGGGGTGGTTTGTGTTCTGTGTTCCTTTATGAGTTAAGATTTACGGACTTATTAAGCCAAGATGATGGCTTAAAGATTCATATTAAGCTTTTTTCTGTTTGCGGGATCCATTTTCATGTTGTATCTCAGAGTATTTTATACTTTTATGCAGTATACTTTACTAATAATATGTATTATTTCTCGTTGTACCTACAGAATGGGGCTTTGCTGCATTCTACCATGAGAATGTGACAGACTATTTTACAGTTCTGTGTTTGCTGTAATATAGTCTCATTGAGGGACAGTTTTACAATGCTCAAAAAGAAAATTAATAAAATGTAAGTAAAAAAAAAAGCTTTGCTTGTATGATATCATGAATCACTAATTTATGCCATCACCTTCCCGTCTATAATAGCAGGCTATCATGGACAATCAGATGTTTTTGAAACAAAGCATAAAATAAGAAACACAATAGATGTAATCCTATTAATTTAATAGACATGATATCTTTCACTGTATCTGGCTGGTGAAAACCATTCTACATACCCAGTACAAATGGCTGAGGCTCTGGCAAATTCATCCCAAAGGCTAAAAGCAATGGCTACCAGAATTATCCCACCACACTGAGCCAGAGGAGATTTGGGAACACAGTGGATGCAATGCTCTCAGGCTCCGAGAGGAAGACTATGGCATCCTCACTACTTTAATGTCCCCTTCAGCAGGATTTGGAGTGACATCAAAGTGATCAGGACGGGTGTGCACCAGGATACCACAGTGATGTGGGAGAGAGGTGGGTACCTAAAAAGAATAAATAATGCTGCTGCACCAATATCATCAGTGCATCCCCATGCCATCCACACCAAGACATCCCCCAGCACACAATGAACGCTTGGCTACGTCCATGGATCAGTTAAATCCTTGGGGAACACTATGGAGGAAGAGCAGGAGGATTTCCCCATGTGATGACTCATCTCTGGAACAACCTACCTCTCGTGATCACCAAACAGATCTGAAAGCTGCACATTACATCCGTTTGTGCCTGTGCCTGAAATTATTGCTTGGTTACCACTTGCTCCCTGCTGACATGTAAATGTCTGCGTATTTATTGGTGTGTGTGTTTTTCTTTATTATTTCTCTTTCTGTCCTGGCATCTCCTGGTCACAGCTGCATCACTCCATCCCATCACAGACCCATCTCGTGAACTTACAGGCTAACCACCACTTATACAGAGCCATGTTTGGCAGGTGGGCTGCCACATAAGGTCATGTGGGGTCTGCAGGGCAAATCGAGCGAATGGGGATGGTTTCCTCCATTTTTCACCCACTGGGAACTGCACATGACAAAGCCACATGAGTGTTTTTGCACATACAGGTTGCATCATCACACCTCCCGCCCATATTTGCTGGTCCCTCTGCACTGCTGCCCCGCCTCTGCTGGGAGGTGGGTAAGTAGCGGAATTCAGTAGCCCTCCTCCCTGAGGGAGGAGAGCTGTCCTTAGGACGCTCAATCCTCCCACTCCCAGCTGGCCCCTTATTGACCCTGGTCCATTCTCAAACCTGGGCTGCCGGTGTGGGTGGAGCCAAGGCATCCTGCGCCTCAGCCCTCCATGCTACTTTTCCTAATTTGTATACTTAACACCTTGCCTATTTATTATTAAATGTTTCCTGAACCTCAGCCTTGTAGATTTATAGTCTCTCCCTCCCAGGCTGCACCTGTAAACAAGATCACAGATTATTTTAGTATGATTTTCTCCTAAAACAATTTCAAAGCAATAATAAAATAAATGTCTATGAGAGGACAACTCTGCACTGGAGCTTAGCACAAGTCATATGAGACAGACGACAGAGTCATCTCAAGGCCAAAAGAGCTGGTGAAGCCAGGTAAGCAGGGGGTAAAAATAAAAAAACAAACAGAATAGCACAATAGAATTATAAAAGAAACCTCCCCTTTCTTTTGCTCTATTTGCTTCGCCTTTCACTTTCTTCCTTAACTCTGTGCCCTTTTAACAGAGGCTTGGAGACTTACAGACTCGTACGTAGGAGGAGATATCGGAAGTTGTGGAGGAGGGCCTCTCTGCTGAGGAGGCTGGAAATTGTTGAAGGCCTGGTACGTGTCCACTGGCACTCCATTGAAATTCTCCTAAGAAGAGAAGAGTCACACAGTCAGATGTAAAAAGGCAGCCAAGAACTCACAAAGGCCTCAGAAACACCACACAGCTCCCCAAGAAATCCAGGCCATGTGCACACATTGTCCACAGGAAAAGCCCTATTGTTTTTTTTTCCAATTACACTTTACTGTCTTTATTGATAATATAACACATTACAGACAATTACAAACAGACTACACAGGATCCCAGAAACACAGCCCAAGAAGTGTCCATTGCAAATCAGTATACCCTTTGATCATGCCTAACTGCAATACCATACGAGTTATTAAAACACGTAAGTTGCCGCTATCTAAAACCATTTAGATTGCATTCCACAATATACTGTATAGGAATACCCACTGGGAGTTTCACAACCTCAAGTATTTTGCTGACCTGCCGCTAACCACCCCGTTGCTATCCCAGGGTCATGAGCACGTGTAACTCCTCCCATCTGTTCTGATAGCTTTTAAGCCTATTAGTCATACTGGCTGTGGATCTTTCTGCTTTCAATGTAAACATAAGCTCTGCATGCCACTCTTGGTATCTGGGCATGTCCTAGTCTAGCCAGTTTCTAAACAACACCACTATGAGTGCTATATGATATTTCTGAGCCCCTGTGAAGTGTCGTTTGTAGTCCCCTAATAGGCATACAGATGGCACAAAGGCTTCCCCCAGACCTAACAGGGGATCCAGCTTTTCTTTAATTTTTAGCCAGAGGGGTTAGAAAAACTCTCTTTAATGCGAAGTTATGTCAAGACAAAGACCCCAAACACTCTCCTCAGTGAATCTTCTAACTCACTGTGACAGCCAAGGCAGGCAGATTTGCGCAATGTCAGTGAATTCTCAAACTCGCTGAGGTATCTATGAAAGGGCCCCACACACTATCCTCAGGGAATACTCTTTCTAACTTGCTGGGGTATCCAGGACAGGGGAACTATTCACATACTGTACCAGTCTCTCTAGATCACTGGGGTATCCACGCTAGTGGGGCTCACACACTGTTCACAGGGAATCCTCTCTCTGACCTGTCGAGACATCCAGACAAAAAGACACACACACACCATATGAAGGGAATTCACTCTCTAACTCACTGGAGAATTCAGGCCAGGGTCTCAGACTTGCATGCTGTCCATAGGGAATCCACTCTCTAACTCTTTACCTCCTGTAGCTCTCACAGGCAACTGTGCATAGGTGCGGGAATCAAAGGTGGGGGTAGGGGTGGGGCACATCACCAACTCGTACCTTTGCTCATGAGCATTTAGAGTGCCCTTTTCATGCATGCAAGGTCAGGTGGGACTCAACCATGGTCTCTTTTCTAATTTTGTTGTGTGCAGCCCACTTCACAATTAATATGGGTGGTCCTGAAAGTACCAACCCCCCCAATTAAACAACATCTTCACCTACAGCCGGTCGCTTCTCTATGAAAAGAATTTCCAGAATAAGGAATGAAGTCCACTTCAGACCTGATTCTTCTATACTCTGCAAGATCGCACAACCATCAATGTCTGTGTTCAGCTCAGGCACAGAGTTACTTTTTCAATGGTACGGGATTTGGCTAGGCCATTGTCTTCAAAATCAATTCAGCAAACTCAGAATATTGGTGCTTTGTTACCCTTTTTATTTATTTATTTTTATTTAAACATTTGGTAACCGGGAAATGAGCACTGAGCTGGGGCTTGTTTCCAGGTGCAACCCAGGGAAGGGGGTACAGGTATTTTACATAAGGAAAATTGTACAGACAGCGTGAATACATAAGCAGATACATTGTAGTATAGCAACTACAATAATAAAGCAATAATGCAGACACATATACATATATATTAATTAGTACATCTCGACTAGTTATTTACAAAGTAAAGTATTTATACATTTGTTACATACAAGACAGTATGTATAGTCAAAATATGCATGGATTTGTTATAGCGAGACACAAAATATTTGACACAGAGTTAGATGTTGTGGTGACAGGAGCAGGTGAGGGGCAGCAGCAAACGAAGTTACTGTTTGATACAGTAGAGTGAGGGGGAGTTTCTTAGGAAGGGGAGAGTTTGTTCCACAAGACGGGGAGCCTATAAGAGAAAGCGGATTTGCCAGTAGATGAGGATGGTTGGGGAAGCGAGAAAGACCTGGAGTTCCTGGACCGTAAGCTATACGGGGATTGTTTTGCTCTGGAAAGACTCTCTGAGAGGTAGGGGGGAGCAAGCTGAACCAGTATTTGGGTATATAAATGGGATAGCGCGGGTGTAACAGTGGTGGGATAAGAATGCAATTCCGAGGGAGGTGTACATGGAGCAGTAGTGTGTTCTGAGGGGGGTGTTAGTGGTGAGGTGGCAGAATGCATTTAGAAGAGTGTCAAGTCTGGACAGGGACGTGGCAGGAGCAGTGCTGTAAACCACATCTGCGCAGTTGATTATAGGTGTGATCATCTTTGTTAGGATTTCATGTCTGACTGGCAGTGTGAGGGAGTCTATTGTGGAAGAGCATACCAAGCTTCAGGCATAATTTAGAGAAGATGGCATCTATGTGGTTCGCAAAAGTTAACTGGGGGTCCAGACACATGACTAGGTTATTTGTATGTCGTAACAGCGTCCAGTGGTGTCCCATCCAAGGAGGTGACAGCAGGACGGGAAGGAACTCTGACGAGCTTCTGCGCAGTCCTGAATGCTATAAACACTGTTTTCGAGGTATTTATTTTCAGTTGACTGATCTGGAAGCAGGTCTGCATATTATGGAAATCCCTTTGAAGATTAGATTGGACATCATCTAAGACTGGTCCAGAGGTGAAAAGTATGGTACCATCCGCATCAACTGGATGGTGGCACAGCTGAAGGCACTGTTACTGCACTGTAACGTATTTGTAACGGACGCTCTGTTGTTTGGTGGTGATGTGAGCCTCTTTGTTTGGGCAACTGTAGGTCATCAGACATGATGACCCCCAGATCTTTTTCCTACTGTGTGTCCCCCAATATCCACCCCCTCATATAGTCCTCCCCAGTGTTGTTGCACCCAAAGTGCATGGTTTTTCAGTAATTTGTAAGGAATCCCATTTGCTGCAGTCTCGGACACTTTTATATGTTAGGGTGTTCACCTCTCATTCTATGCCACAATGGTGGACGGTCCACCCTAATTCAGGCCCATGAGACAGCTACAAAGAGCACCCCTTCCACATTGAAGTGTCCGTGCAGTGTCACTGATATAGATATTAAACAGCAGTGGTCCAACAACTGAGTCACACGACACCATGACATGATAGACTTATTTGACTGTGTCACTAAGACAGCAGACATCCTCTGTCTTGATTTCAGCCATGCCTTTGACTCTGTGCCCCACAAAAGGTTGATCAGGAAGTGTGTGTATCTTGGGATTGGTGAAAACACAGCTAGATGGGTGGAAAACTGGCTGGGAAACAGAACCCAGAGGGTGGTTATGGGTGTAGAGTTATCTGGCACCACACAGGTAATTAGTGTGATCTCACAGGGCACCTGAAGCAACTCACAAGAGATCTGTAATCCGGTCTGCATCAGTGGATATGGGAGGATCTGGGGGCTGTGGCAACCGTAGTTCTGTCCGGAGGCCACATTGGTGGCAGGGAGCTGCACCGCAGTCCAGGAGGTGGCGAGGCAGAGCACTGAACCAATCGGTGCACAGGGTGCCAATTTCATACAGACCAGCCGGGCTATTTAAATAGCAGTGCAATGAAAAAAGTTATTCCAAAAAGTAAATTTTCTGCTACTGGTATGAAAAATATTGGCAGAACTGTTGATCTGGGTTGTCTGGATGCCTCATGTTGTGCACTGTACATCTGCATTTTTGTCTGGATTCTTGCACTCTTCAGGTTTTCAGTATTATTTCTATGCAAAAATGAGGCGACCATCTTTATTTTTTAATAATTATGTAAAATCTTTCATAAAATTCTGAAATGATAATGGAAACTGACAATTTCACCACCAAAATAAACTGGAAGACATCTGGCATTGATTAGGAAGAAAAAAAGATGGGGCCAAATTTTAGCCCATTTTCTTTGCACTGCTGCTTTAAGTCTGTGAGCCCAGCCGCTGAACTAAGTCACAGGAGAGCTGCAATTGTTTCCCATCCCCCCACCGCATTCCAGACCTCTATTAAATAGCTGATGTGGGTGGAGCCTTGGAGTAGGGCACATCAGGATTTGGTGAACTGGATCACTACGGGTCTTGGACTTCATGCTGGCTGTGGAAGGGGGGACAAAGGGGTTATGAGTGTACTGATCACCTGGGTGTGCAGACTACTGCTGTCTTGATTAAGTGGGTGGATGCTGAGTCTTGATTAACAGTGTGTGCAGACTAATGTTGGGGTGGGCAAGTTAGGTACAAATTGTCTTGATTGCTTGGGTATTGCTGACTATTGCTGGGGAAAGGGGCAAACTGATTGTATACCAATTGTGTGGTAACTATTATTGCTGGTGGGTGCCCATATTGCTCACACCCAAATTGAGGATGGTTTCGAAAGACGCAAGAGCAAGCATCTTTGGTAGGATGACTGGGTGTGGGGGGGGGGCATAATATTGGATTGGTCTGGGAGCAGTGCTCCACATCACTTTTTAGGCCAGGAAGTAAAAACTTCTTAGTTTTCCAAGCTGGTAGTACTTCAGTATGCCAGGTAGTATTCTGCGATGCGGTCACACTGTTCTAGTGAACTGAAGTGCGAATGCGCGAAGTCCATGGAAACACCTGGTAGTAATGGTACTACCCAGGACTCTACACAGGGTGTAAAAGGGGCAAAACTGGGCATAAAATACTCAGATACACCCCTTAACTGGACCACTGTCTGGGAGGTTTGTGGACTGCTCAGTGTGTTACCAACTGGCAGGTCTCAGGGAGGAGTTTGAGGGGATTACGAGGCAGTTGGAGGGCGGTAGGGGGAAGGGTTGGACAGGGAGGGGAGGCAGGAACCATATAATGCTAGACGTGGACAAAACTGGGATAAGGGAACTTGGCAGGGAAGTGAGACAGGGGTCTGCGATGAGATGGGAAGACTGGGGAGGGGAGAGGGGATGGGGTGGAGGACGGTCCTGATCAATGCCAGGAACATGGGCAATAAAATGCCATACCTCCAGGCTATGTTAGTTGAGGGAGCAGCAGATGTGGTGGCAATTACTGTGATATGGTCCACCCAGAGGCACGACTGGGACCTAAACTTGGAGGGCTACACAATGTTTAGGAAAGATAGGGGAGTGGGAAGGGGAGGGGGGTGGCGCTGATGGTCAAAAAATGACATAGTATTTAGTGGAGTCGAGGAGGCTGTGGGAGGTGTGCAGGTGATTTGGGTAACCCTGCAAATGGGGGGGTAAAGACAGAAATGGGGTGTACAGACCCCCACAATGGAGGCGGACCTGAAGGATGAACTGGTGAACATCGGGGGTCACTGTGGCCTAGGAAAAGGCAGGGTGGTGGTCATGGGTGACCTTCACATGCCGGGGGCTCACTGGGGTACTATGACATCCTCTGTGGCCAGGGAGCAGAGGTTGATGGATGTCTTCCAAGATGCCTTCCTAGTCCAGCAGGTGGGGAAGCCTACTATGGAGGGCCCGATAATGGACGCTGCCTAGCAGACAGTGACTAGATTAGGGGCTTTGAGGTGAACAGCCTGCTGGCAGCTAGAAGCTTGTTGGAGACCATTAAGAAGGGGATGCAGGAGGCTACTAGGTCCTGTGCAAAGGTAAGGCACAAGTAATGTAGGGACAGTAAGCCATGTTGGTGGACCCGGGAGGTGAAGGAGGTGGTGAGGGGAAAAAAGGCTGCCTACACGTGCTTAAAGCATCCGGGGGGGGGGAAGGGAGCAGGACAGTATGAGTTACTGGCCAGGAGGGTCACCAGGATGGCAAGGGGTACCAAGGCGAGGATTATAAAAAACCAGGCCAGGGATATCTGGAGGGGGGAAGGGGTTCTATAGCTACATGGGGAGAAAAGAAAAGCAAGGGCACACATCAGCAGGATTAGGACTGGGGAGGGATGGGCTCAGGAAGCAGGGGAACAAGCAGAGGTGCTAAATGAGTACTTTGCCTCGGTCTTTACCAGGGGAGGCAGGGGTCCCTCCATCCCGATGGGTGGGAAGGGGAGCCCACAGAATTGGGAGGGCAGTTGGAGTCTGAAGGACTGAAATAGGCTAGGAGAGGGGATCGGCCGAATCTAGAGGGGGTGGGGTGAGTGCATGAGGAGCTGGGCTGGCAGGGCGAAATCACAGTGGATAGGGTGAGGGAGGCCCTCCGGTCGATAAAGACGGAGAAGGCGCCGGGGCAGGATGGGCTGCATCCCAGGGTTCTGAAGGAACATACGGATGTGCTGGCAGCTGCACTGGCTGCACTCTTCAACATTTCTCTGCAGATAGGATAGGTGCCTCAAGATTGGAGGGTGGCCCATGTGGTGCTATCCATAAAGGGGGGTCAAGAGAGGAGATGGGCAATTACAGTCCAGTTAGCCTAATGTCTGTGGTGGGCAAGGTGATGGAGGTCATTATCAAGGAGAGACCTGGGAGGCAGCTGGAAGGGTTGGGCCACCTGGATGACAGTATGGTTTTGTTCCAGGGAGATCGTGACAGACCAACCTTGCTGAGTTTTAAGACTGAGTGATGGCAGCCCCAAACCGACCTAAGCCGTGGACGTCCTCTATCTCGACTTCAGCAAGGCGTTTGATTCGGTACCCCAAAATGGCCCGCTAACAAAGCTGTGGGGGATGGAGGTTGGTGGGGGGGGGCAGTTGCTCAGGTTGGTGGTAAATTGGCTTAGTGGGCCAATACAAAGAGTGGTGGTTGACAGGACAGTCTCCTCCCCCAGAAGGGTCATCAGCGGGTTCCCCCAGGGTTTGGTCCTGGGGCCACTCATGTTCAATGCCTATGTCTCGCACATAGGAGGGGGTGTTAGGAGTAGGATGAGTCTCTTTGCGGATGACTCAAAACTGTGAGCAGTGACACACGGGGATGAGGGGAGAGAGGCCCTACAGGGGGGACCTGGATATCCTGGTGGGGTGGTCTAGAAAGCAGGGATTGAAGTTCAATGTAGGGAAATGTAATGTGCTGCATCTGGGTGTCAGAAACCTGGGCCATGCATACACCCAGGGTTGGGGTCACAGTGAAAGCACCATCAGGTGAGAGGGACCTGGGGTGGTGGTGGACGTCAAAATGAATAACACTGAGAATTGTCAAAGACTCGCAGCAAAATCAAACAAAATACTGTGTTGCATAGCCTGGGAGAATACCTCCAGGAGGTGGGAGATAGGTGATCCTCCCTCTTTATAATGGCCTGGTCAGGCCGCATCTTAAGTATTGTGTGCAGATCTGAGGACCTCACCTTAAGAAAGACATATCACTGCTGGAGAGTGTCCAGAGGAGGGAGACCAGTATGACTGAAGGCATGGAGGGTAGGCCCTATGATGAAAGACTGGAGTAGCTCAAGCTACATTCATTGGAAGAGAGGAGGTACAGGGTGGACATGACAGAGGTCTTCAAATATGTAAAGGGATAAATAAGGGTGTAACCAAGGAGGTGTTTATGCTTAAGAAGGGGGAACAATGGGGGTCACATGTGGAAGCTGGAGGGGGATTACAGGGGAGTGCAGGAGACAGTACTTCAGGAGGGTGGTGGAACCATGGAATGCACTGCCCAGTGTTCTGGTGGAGGAGAGCACAGTGGAGCGATTCAAGAAGGGCTGGCACATGTACATGGTGAAACTGAAGCCGGGGAAGACCATCTCTGGGATTGGGGGGGGGTAGAGTAGCGAGCACCCAGTATGAGGATGGCTACAGAGCAGACACGATACATCATGAGGCCTATTCTGCTGGCTTTTAGTAGGTTAGTATGTTAGTATTAAGTGCAAAATGTGCCTATTCACAGATGACACCAAGCTCTGTGGGAGATTGGACACAGACGAAGGGATACAGGACCTGCAGGAAGATCTGGAAAAGGTGGGGAGGTGGTCAAGGATCTGGCAGCTTGGCTTCAATGCCAAGAAATGCAAAGTTATGCATATTGGAGACAAGAGTCACAGGACAGAGTACTACC
Source organism: Neoceratodus forsteri (assembly GCA_016271365.2). Classification (NCBI taxonomy): domain Eukaryota; kingdom Metazoa; phylum Chordata; order Ceratodontiformes; family Ceratodontidae; genus Neoceratodus; species Neoceratodus forsteri. Next base: position 1,115,352,787 of record CM028130.1, read on the forward strand.
TGGGCGGAGTCCTAGTATCTGCAGCAGAGGAGTATAATGACCTGAGACTGATGATCAATAGTGACCGGAAGCACTCCACGCAGTGCAAGAAACCAGCAGCAAAGGTAAACAAGATGCTGGGATGCATATCTATGGGGATCAGTAGTAGCACAGAGTAGCTTATACTGCCTTTGTACTGGCACTGGTAATGCCGCATCTAGAGTATTGAGTTCAGCGTTGGTGCTCACACCTCATTAAGTACATTTGCCTGCTGGAGAAGGTCCAAAAGAGGGCTACAAAGATGACAGACAGTCAGCAGGGTACTGACCATGTACTCCCTTGAAGACAGTAGAGAGAGAGGAGACATGATTGGGACATTCAAGTACTTGAAAGAGATAAGGTTGATAAGGAGAGTCTCCTTAAATTGAGAGGCAACCATAACATGACAGGGGCACAGTCTTAAGCTGCAGGGTGGGAGGTTTAGAAGGGAAGTCAGGAAACACTTCTTCACATAGAGGGTGGTAGACACATGCATTGCACTGCAAGAAGAGGTCATCTAATTGAAGACAGTGGGCAGCTTTAAGAGAGGCTGGGATAGGCATGGGAAAAGTAAGGATCATGGGTAGGGAGGATTGGAGAAGTGTGCAGGGAGTGCAGGGACATTGGCTCAAGCTGTGAACCCCGCAATAAGAGCGTACCTGGTACACGAAATGGCCTTCTTCTGCTGGCTTCTTCGTATGTATGTTGGTATGACACACTGCTGCTAACCCTCCATACCTCTGATCTAGGGGCATAGCCAGAATGGTGGATGAAGGGGACCGGGCTATAGTGTTGAGGGTAATGATGGTAAGATAGGTGCCAGAGACACAGCCGAAGGGGGCACAGGGTGTAGGGTACAGTTGTGAAAGACAGTGAGAGACAGCATCTTTGTGGAAGGGGTGCAGGATAGTGGTGGAGGGAGGGTGAGGCACGGGGGAATAGATGGAGTTATTCACTGGCATGGTAAGGTGCAGCCTACTAACATGAATTGAGGAAAAGGGATGGGTGGATGTCTGAGACATGGGGGATGGTTTCACTGCTTTATACTCTAGACTGATAGGGATCAGATGACGTAGTAAGGGGGAAAGGCATAGTCAAATCTGGCTCGAGTCCATACCTGTGCTGACTGCGGACAGGGCTGTGCAGTGTCTTCCTAAATGCGCAGGGAGGGGTAGAAGGTACTTTCATGTCGTGGGCACATGTCAGCATCGAACGACCTTGCGGGGGCAATGTTCAAGTGGTAAGGGACAAGTTCGAGGAACTGGGAAGGGTGTATGAGGAGATGGAGGGAGAAATCGGTGGCCTACTCTGAAGTACTCCCAGTATCCTGCATGAGTACAGCAATGAAAGGAAGGATAGGAGACTTTAATACTTGGCTGGGTGAATGCTGTCACTCAGGAGGATACAGGTTGGTGGGTGTCTGGAATATAACTTCGGGGAGGAATGACCTGTACGTCGAGGACACGTTACAGGACAGCAAGGATGGGAAGGGGTACTAAAGCAGAAGATAGAGGAGTACTTAGGAACAAACGTGGATTTAAATGGGGGGGGGGTCAATTAGCCAGTTGGTAGGCAGGGGTCATGGAGAGGGGGCCAGACAAGCTCACACCCCTTTTTTTTTTTTGCTTTATTTTTAACCTCCTACCTGCTGCTCTGGATCCCTCAATCGGAATTTCCACACTGCACCTTCATTCATCATTGTCAGGACCAGGTAGTCTGCTCCTAGAGTACTGCACTCTTTGCAGTCACACATCAGGGCATCTGGATTACCCTCTGGGCAGGGTGAAGAAGGCTCACCCCTACACTTCCCCGTTAGTACTCAAGGGGAGTGCGCGCACAACGCAGTCTGCCCTCAGTTCCTACCTGAGATGTGGTGCCGGGTGTTCATCACCTAGATCCAGGGCAGAGTATGTCCTCTGTTCTGTGCCCTCCTCTGCTTGTGTCAGCAGTCGAGGAGGACCAATGAGGTGAAGGCGCGCAGAGACGCGTCTTCACTCGGGGCTCCTGGCCGATGCAAGCTCCCCTCTCCCTTACCAATGGCTTATCAAACAACACTGCCAACACCAAGTTTCTGCCAGGAGATGGCAGTAACGCAGCGGGGTTATCTTGCAACCCTCCCTGGAGAAGGAGAGCAGCCGTCGGACGCTGGATCCTTCTACCCCCCCCCCGTCCGACTCCCAGCATCCTGAGTCCGCTCACTAACCGGGTCGCCAGCGCCAGTGATGTGTGGAGTCCAGCTCAACCTCAGCGCCACTGGGTCGGCTTACCCCACTTCTTAATGGGGAAGGCATACGGGAGGGGTAGATGGGAGGGAGGCTGGGCTGGGGAAAGGAGGAGGTTGGAGCATGGTATCACTGAACAGGAGAAGCCTGGGAAACAAGTCAGCCGAGTTACAGGTCCCTATTGGCAGAGGGGAGTGTGGACATTGAGGCCATGATATAAATGTGGGCCACCCAGTACCAGCAAGTGCTAAGTTTAAGTCAACACTTAGACACACCTTATCCTCTGCTGCAATCACATGCATGGCTTCAACTTCATCTTGGTCCATCTCCTCCATCTGTGCATATGGCCTGTGTATATTACTCCCATGTGAATTGCTATGTCATTGTCTGCTTACACGTTTTAGTATTCTGGATCTTTATCCAACTGCATTCATGAAACGTTATGCCACCTTTGCACTTTCGTGGATGTATAAAGCCAGAATCTATCCCACTTTTCACCTCCCTGGACCTCCATAACAAGGTGTACCATGGCACTTCTGTTGTCGCCATCATGGTTCATGGCCTGCAGCTCTGTTGCCAGAAATGGACACTGAATACTCAATCCAGACAGCTGCAAGAAGTGTCATTTCAAGTGCCAAACAATGTAAGTGTATGAATTTTTCCAGCCTGCTTGCTCAAGTATCTGTTTTGTCAAACACGGTCTTCATGTGTAGTGAATAACAACTGTACGTAGCAGTCCTCGCTTGAGTCTCCTGTCCACTGCCTATGTAACAAACTGACAGTGTATGTCATTCAAAGGGAATGTGTGACACCTGGAAATATTTTACAAGGAGAGGTGTGAGCATGCACCACTATAATTCCTATTAAAACATTTGCTGACACACGTGAAAGAGACGTGTGTCAGCAAACAACACTGCATGGTTTTCATATCATGCTCATAATCCCTGCACGCACAAGTCAACATCACAGTTAGGCAGTTTCTTCATTTCATTCTGTCACTATTATGATATGTGTATGTCTTGTAACAGTGTCCCTCCTTCACACGCAGATCAAGAGAACCCCATGAGATGTCTAAATGAGGATGCAGTACCATCAATACAGTGCGTCTCAAATTGGATTGAAGGTCAGTTGGCATTTGCCGAGTACAAGGTATGTAAAGTTCATGTCATTATTATACTGTTTGCTGACATAGGCAGTTTCCTTGGCAGCGGACCTGTAAAGTAACAAATGTTTTTTTACTTTTTCACAGCGTAAGAAGACTGCTGATTCAACCACCTCAGCAGAGTGTTATCCAGTTGCATCTTTGGTGGCACTGTCTTCACAAGTTCCAGAAGTAGTTTCGCTGTCAACGCAGTATGAACCCTTCATGCAGGACTTTGCATGCCAGTGGCCAGAATCTCCAGAGTATGTATGCAAGAACCATGGCTACTCTAGGCCTTACTCTGCATCACACTGCCCAGAGTATGGGGAGAGTGCCAGCAACCCATGCACCACTGATGCTCAGTCTTGTCAAGCAGCCATGAGTTCGATGCAATGCCCCGCATTCACCTCAACACCAATGAAAAAGAAGCATACAGTGACTGTGCAGGAGGAACAATCCTAGTCATTCGTGTCCATCGAAACAACCACAGTTGATGGCACTGAAGTGTCCATGTTTTCACCAGGTTCAGTTGATGAATATGAAGATGACAGCAAGGCATCTATGTCTGAGGATGAAGTAGTTACATAAGATCTTACCGTAACAGTTGATCTTTGAGAGAAGCTCTTGCAACAGGTACCACAATTAGGACCGACACCACCTTGCAGTAGTTCTCGACATCTTTTTCCATCCAGCAGTACCGCTGTGGGAACCCCCCCCCAACTGACATCGGCTCCACCCCTAGCGTCACCCTATATAAGGGAGGAGTTGCACACGTGCTCCAAATCTTGCACGCCCCCCGTCAGGCAGAGAGATGGTAACAGGCAATGGTCAGAAGTATGAAACTATTCCCTCACAAGTAGGGAAGGCCAACCTGAAAGGGTCTGATCCCTGGGGGAAGGAGGGCAAGAAATATACCTGCTGCAAGAGCTTCTCTCGAAGATCTACTGTTACAGTAAGATCTTACGTAACTGTACTATGTTACTTCAAGAGGAAGTTCTTGCAGCAGGTACCACAATTAGGACTGATTTCCAAGCAGTATAAACTTAAAACAACCCCTGGAAGGGGGAACAATAAGGAAGGAACAGCAGGAAGAGGAAGGGTCCCTCAGGAAACCAGGCCTTGCAGAACTGCGAGGCCAAATCCTTCTCTGCATCTGGAAACGATGTCAAGGCTGTAATGCCTGACAAAAGTATGACCAGAACTCCAGGTAGGGGCAGCACAAATATCGTCTGCTGGTACCCTCTTCAGAGCCGTGAAAGAAGCCGTGACAGCTCTGGCAGAGTGAGCTCTAACCAGCCTTAGGGTAGACCTGTTGTGCTTCTCATAGCAAAAAGTAATACAATGAACTAACCAGCGCGAAAACATCTGTTTGGTGACCAGGCGACCTAAGGGCCATTGAGCAAAGGATACAAAAAGTTGATCAGATTTCCTGTCCCCTTTGTCCTGGCTAGGTAACATTGGAGAGCCCTGTGGACATTCAAGGAATGCAGCAGGGCCTCCCACTGTTAGAATGCTCCGTATAATATACCGGGAGCTGAACGGATTGATTCAGAGTGAGCTTGGAAACTACCTTCCGTAGAAACTTCGGGTTAGTGCGAAGGTCAACCCTATCCTTATGAAAAACAAGGTAAGGTTCTTTACACATGAGGGCTTGTAGTTCTGAAATTTGCCTTGCCGAAGTAATAGCTACCAAAAGCAAAGTCTTCCAGGATAGAAAACGTAGCTCAGCCTCCATAGCCGGAACAAAGGGAGGAAGTGTAAGCTTCTCCAGGACAAAAAGGAGATCCCAAGGGGGAACAGGATCCCTGATGGGAAGTCCGATATGAAGAATACCACGCAAAAAGGCTTTGGAAACCTCCATTTGAGCCATCATCTTATCCGATACAGGCAAGTGATAAGCGGAGATGACAGCCAGGTGTACTTTGATGGAGGAGTAACTGAGACCTGTCTCTGAAAGAGAGTAGGTATTCTAGGACTGAATTAACTGGACAGACCAGTGGTTCCATCCTTTTGGCTGTGGCCCACATACAGAAATGTTTCCACTTTACAGCATAAGTGGCCCTGGTGGCAGGCTTGCGAGCCTCGACCAGAACTTGTGCCATCTGATCGGACACAGCAAATCTGGCTTTAGCTAGGTCCTGAGGAGCCAGGCTTGTAGGCGAAGAAAGCGTAGATTCGGATGGATCAGGGACCCACTGTCCTGTGACATGAGGTGAGAGGATAGTGGAAGAGGCAGCGGAGGCTCTACCACTACACGCTGAAGCAAAGGAAACCAAATCTGACAAGGCCAAAGCGGCGCGATCAGAATGAGGATGGAGGGTTCTCACTGCACTTTGAGCATAACCTTCTGTAACAGTGGGAAAGGAAGAAATGCATAGAGAAACCTCCCTTTCCAGCAGAGGGACAACACATCTTGCCAAGAAGCTCCAGGCTCTGGACCTAGCGAGCAGAAATTAGGCAGTTCTGCGTTGGACCGTGACGCGAAGAGATCCAGGTCTGGTGTCCCTCACTGACAAATGATGTGATCTGCGACTTCTTGAAGCAGCTCCCATTCATGAGCCTGCGACTTTGTCCTGCTGAGCGTATCGGCCAGTACATTTTGTTCCCCTCGGAATGTGTACCGCCGTCAACAAGAGCTGGTTCTCCACAGCCCAATCCCACACTCACATTGCTTCCCAACAAAGGGGGTAAGAGTGTGTGCCACCCTGCTTGTTGATGTAGAACATCACGGAAGTGTTGTCCATCTGCACCAAGAGGTGGCCCGGCACTAAGACCGAGACATGGACTTGGAAGGCATAAAGGACCACTCTCAGCTCTAGAACACTGATATGCAGAGCTTCCCCTATTGCGGACCAACAGCCTTGAGTGCGATGTGTCCCCAAATGAGCGCCTCATCCCGTGGACGACGTGTCCGTGGTCAGAATCTGGGACGGTGCCCCCACGTGGAAGGGGATGCCCACCAGCAAATTTCTGGACGACATCCACCAGCGTAATTCCTGGTGGACTGGCTCCAAGATCCGGATTGAGGCATCCAAACTGTCTGATATTTGATCCCACTGTACCCTTAAGTACCACTGGATGGTTCTCATGCACGGGCACACTAGAGGAACCAAAACTATGGCAGCAGCCATAAGCCCCAACAGCCTGAGAAGGAGTCTTGCAGGAACCCTTGAGGCTGAAGAGATCTGAAACGCCAAGACCTGAATGCGACCCACTCTGTCGGGGGGAAGAAACACCTTCCTGAGAGTGGTATCCAGAAGAGCTCAAATGAATTGGAGATTCTGGGCTGGGAGCAGGTGAGATTTGTCCCTGTTGATGGTGATTCCCAGATGCTGAAAAAGTGAGATGGAATCCCCGATAGTTTCCAACAGGTGGGAACTGGAGGGAGCCAGGAGGAGCCAATCGTCCAGGTCCCGTCTCCATAGCGCCATGGTGACTACCGCTAGGCACTCGGTGAAGACTCTGGCGGTTGAAGAGAGACCGAAGGGAAGGGCTCGAAACTGATAGTCCTTATCCTTGAACCTGAACCTGAGAAATCTTCGATAGTTCCTGGCAATAGGGATATGCAGGTAACCAACCAGTCCCCCGCCAAAATCGGCGGCAGGAGAGTGGGAAGGGAAACCATCCTGAATCTCCTGTAGGAGACCCATTGATTTAGACTGCTGAGGTCCAGAATGGATCTGAGGTCTCCCGACATCTTCGGAACTAGGAAGAAGTAGGAGAAAAACCCTCTCTCTCTTTCGGCTGGAGAAACCAACTCGATGGCCTTTTTGTCCAAAAGGAAAAGGATCTCCCTTCTGACCAGTGCTCTGTGTTTCCTTGGATAACAGGATGGAGGCGGTAGTCTGTCCGGCGGAATAGAGCCGAACTCTATGGAGTGCCCAAACTCCACGAGCTCGAGTACCCACTTGTCAGAGGTCACTTGACCCCATGCATCCACATAGAGGGAAAAGCGGCCTTCAACCGGCTCCCCTGACTGGGCGTCTAGGGGAGGAGGGTAGCCTGGATAGTCAGGTGGTTGGGGGGGGGAGGGCGGCGGTGACTGCCTTGGCATATTGAGAGGAGGAGGCAGAGGATCCTCTGGCTCCGCCTCTACGACTGAAGCCGCCTCATTGAGATTGTTGCTGAAAACAAGGCTGCTGAGGTTGATGTCCCCCACGGCCACGAAAACAGGGGTAACAAGCTCACTCCCATTTCGGGCGGTGCATGGTTCAGACTGCCTTGCCGGAGTCCTGCAGCCTGGTGAGGATTCTCTCCACGTCTTCGCCAAACAGCATGGAGCCCTTGAAGGGAGCATCCAGTATGTTGGTCTGTACATCTGGATCGAACCCAGAAACCCGAATCCAAGCATGGCGATGGAGGCAAATGCCAGTGGTGGCCACCCATGAACAGGCGTCCGCAGAGTCGTAGGCCGACCTCAGAACATGGAGTACCCACATCTGAGCCGGTCTTTAGTAATTTGGCAAGCTCTGCCCATTGAGGGCAATTGGGCATGCTCTGCACTATGTCCAACACCTATTCCCAAAGGGTGTTCTGGAATTGGACCATGTGTGCCAGGAAGTTTAGACTCCTGATACTGCAAGTGGCAGCAGAGTATACCTTGTGGCCCATGGAATCCAGCTGCTTTGATTCTCTGTCAGGCGGCTGGGTGCTCAGGTGTTTAGGCCTCTGCGAATGGTCATGAGCTGCCGAAATCACCACTGAGTCTGCTGCGAGTGGTTCAGCTAGAAAGGGGTGGTCCGTAGGTGCCTGGTAAAGCCGATGAGCCTTTTTAGGCATGGCAGAGGAGGAGTGAGAGTGCTTCCAAGCCACGCGCGTGACATCCTCGAAGGTGTCAACCATGGGAGGGATGACCACCGGCTCAGGGTCTTTTTGGTGGAGGTATTTAGCCAACCGCAGTTGCTCAGGGTCCAGGGCCTCATCAGTGTCCTAGCCCATGTTGGCCTGGATGTGCCTTATCACCTCCATGAAGCTCAGGTCATCTGGAGGGAATTTGGGATTTCCATCTATGTCGCCTACGTCTGGTTCTACGTCGGAGTCTGGACGTGAGGTGTCCGAATCCACATAGGAATCTGGTGTGGAAGAGAAAGGGGATCTGTGCCTCTTCCTCTTGCACCTCCCGTCTGGAGAAGAGTGGGAGGAACTACTGGATCTGGTCCTCCTTGTTTTCTTGTGTTTTTAGGAGGTAGTTCCTCGTCCACCCCACTGTCCAATGGTTCTAAAGTATTAGGAACCGGAACTAGAATGGCCGTGGGGGGGGGGCGCATCCGCTGGTAGATCCTTTTTTACTGTGTCCCACCAGTGGGAAAATAGTTCCTTAACTTGTGATAGATTCAGCCTGGGTGAACCAGGTGCAGGGGGTGAGGAGCACCCGAGCCCAAGCCGTCAGGGGTACCGTCGTCGGGTCCACACCCTTATCTACTGGTGTAGGCCTAAGGGGCGACGTTGGAGTAGTGTCAGCACCTCCATCATCGGGCTCCGACGTCAGACGGGCCAGTGAAGGGGTGCCAGAACTGACACTGTGAGGCACCGGGATAGCCGGCGTCAGCTGGATGGTGACCGGTGGTATGACCTTCGCCGGGTCAGTGGCTGGTGGGGCTGCGGGCAGACATCGGTCCGGCATCCGCTTATCTTTTGAGGCCGACAGGCATCCTTCTGAGGCGTGAGCCTTGGGGCGATCGGCCCTTATGACCAGCGGACTTGCCTGAATGCCAGTCCATCGCCGGAGGCGGGCGTCGGTCGGAGTCGCGCAATTTTGGTGGCAAGGAGGAGGCCCTGCTGCCAGAAGACCCAGAGGTCTTGCTTGACTCCCGGAAGTAGGCCTTCGAGGAAGAAGCCGAGCGGGAGGGGGTCTTACCTGTGCCCAGCGAGAAAGCCTTCTCAGAGGGCTGATGCACCCTCAGGGGTTGAAGGGTGGCTCCAGGAGACTTAGTCTCAGAAGACCCAGAAGATGGTTTGAGGGCCGTGGGGTGGGAGTCATGCCCCGACGACCCGGACTTTGAGCCCGAAGACCTGAGCCTAGAGTGAGACCTTCCTCTGTCCTTGTACTCCCAGTGTTTGTGTGGTTTGTGGGCGGGTGGGTGGTGGGATTCCGCCAAGGAAGAGGCCCGTTCCATGGCAGCCAGTTTGTATTCTGCAAGGTAGGCCAAAAGGGACATCTGACACCTGATCCTAGTGTGGAAGTTGAAGGCCTGACAATGGGGACAGGCACTGGTGTCGTGGTTGGGCCCATGGCAGAAGAGGCATGCCAAATGGCCGTCTTTGGCAGCTGTCACCCACAAGTGCACTTGTTAATGTGAGAAAAGGACATAAAGGCAAACAAAAAAAAACTCTATAAGCGGTGGAGAATAAAGCGATCAGTACTACAGAACGGTAGCTGAGGAGAACTATCCCGGACGGTGTGGCAGGAAAGAACTGGAGCACGTGGGAAATTCCTCCCTTATACAGTGACGCGCCTGGGGTGGAGCCGACGTCAGCGGGGGCATTGCCACATCAGTACTGCTGGATGGAAAAAGATGCCAAGAACTGCCACCTGGTGGCGTCAGTCCTAATTGTGGTACCTGCTGCAAGAGCTTCTTCTCGAAGTAAGATCTCATTTTACAGGCCTGAAACAACATTGGTAACTGAACAAAAGTACTTGGTGTTCCACTCATACCTATTCCAACTTTTCCAGATGCTGCTGTGTCAAATTTGCAAAGTTCCACTACTGATCAACAAGATGTACACCCATGGCACAATGATTGTATTTGATTTCTGTTGCGCCAACATGCACAGCTTCACTTGGAGGTCACAGCCCATGGTTGGCAAAATAAGTGCAGGAAATTTGTTGTCGAGTGGGTACATCCTCTTCAGTGGAAACAAATATACCAGAATTTCTCAACTTCTGAAGTTCCTTCGGGTGCCCTTGATGTCTGAGTCACAGTTCGGCGAGGTGCAGAAAAAATATCTGTTTCCTGTGGTTAATCACATCTGGCAGTCACACAAGGCAGCTAACTGGTCCTGTTTGGCAGACAAGGAACTGTCATGGGTGATGGCAGGTGTGATTCACCAGGACATTCCGCAAAGTACTGCACATATACAATTATGGAATGCGACTCCCGGAAGGTTCCTGAATCGCACTTAATACACGTGTCCGAGGTCTCAAGCTCTAATGTGATGGAGAAGGAGGGTTTTATAAGAGCCATGACAAGTCTTTTAGATAGTGATCTGAAAACTAAGGTCATTGCCACAGACAGACATCCGCAAATTTCATGTCTAATGTCGCAAGGTAAAACGTTTCCGGCTGTCGAACATCAATATGATGTGTGGCACATCGCGAAGTCGATTATAAAAAAGCTTTGTGCTAAGTCAAGACAGAAACATTGTGAGGCACTGACACCGTGTTTAAGATCCATAATGAACAATCTTTGGTGATGTGGCGCAACTTGTGGTGGTAACGGAGTAGTACTCCATGAAAAGTGGATATCAGTCCTTAAGCATATGGTTAACAACCATTCATGGACAGTCGGGCTAGAGTTTTGTGCATGAGCACATCAACCATTGTCCAGAGAGCATGTGGAAACTACAGCATGGCTCGTGAAGGGGGAACCTGCATATGATGCTCTGCGTGCAGTAGTTATTGACTCACGGCTCCTGAAGGACATGCAAAAGACAACAAAATTCTGTCACACTGGAAGCCTCGAAGTGTTCCACTCGCTAATTAACAAATACTGCCCCAAAAGGCAGCACTTTTCATAAATGGACATGCAGTGACGCACTCAGATAGCCTTGCTTGATTACAGTTTGAACAGCAACTTGAAGCAGGCAGTTATCAAGAGTGGAGAACTGCAAGGCCAGCCGCAGCATAGTTTTTCTTTTTCAAAAACAGCAAGCAGTGGGTTGCGAAACCAGTTCCAGAACACAAAACATATCACTTTGTCGATGATTTGTTGCAGCAGGTGTTAGACTTGAAACAGGGACGACTGCAGAACATGTTTCCTCTCCCCGTACCAAACATACCAAGGAACATCACACCTGTGGAGCAACCCCCCCCAAGGAAGAACTGATCGAGAAGCACTACTCCCACTTCAAACCTCAAGTGGACACTGAACATGTGATTTAACAGCAGTTAAAGGTCAGGTAAATGACATCAAAATAATTCCAGGGACTGTTTGCTGTTATTGTTACAGCTGAAATGATATTGTGCCAGCACTGTCAGTGACAAATGTATCCCTGATTCATACTTCATGGTACTAATGATTCTGAAATCATGTTTTGCCATCACAGCACCATATGTGATATGATCAGTTGTTTGATGACATGTTTATACAGTGCACTGTGTTATCAGCATGGCCGCCATATGGCTGACACCGTTGTCTTCATAGACACGCTTTCTTTGCCCCATTTATACAGCGTGTAGACTAGTAACACACACACACACACACACGTGCCATAACCTGAAGTCCACGTAAAAACACGTTGGGTTCCACTGCATGTAAAGCCTTGCACATAATGAACGAACTGATGCACACAGAGATCAACATTACCATGCACAGCTTTTCTGTAGTGGTGCTTCAAGAACCGGATTCCGTACAACAGTCCAAGTGATGGTAACTAAGTGGACTGCACACTGAATGATGCGCATTTCTAAATATGAGCAATGATTTGGTGGCTCAGGTCTGATAACATGATGTACGGATTGATTTTGTTGCTGAGGTCTCAACCAACAAGTGTTCACAGTGAAATACCATGTGTGCCCAAGGTGCACAGCAAGGGTGATGGATACTGACAATTGTCATCGATGTCACAGTCCCATAAACTCATGATGGCACATCAACAGAGTGACTGAAGCAATCAGTGGTCCGGTTAACCGGTGTATCAGCATATTTAATGCCCATTTTTGATCTTTTTACACCCTGTGTAGAATCCTGCGTAGTATCATCACGACCTTGCGTTTCCACTGACTTCACGCATTCGCACTTCAGTCCACCAGAACAGTGTGACCGCATCGCAAAATACTACCTGGCATACCGAAATACTACCAGCTTCAAAAACTAGGAAGTGTTTACTTCCTGGCCTAAAAAGTTATCTGGAGCACTGGAAGCAATCAAAGAACACTGTTGTCCTGCTGTGAAATGCCACATTAGCAGTGGGAGTTCATGTTACTGAAAAGGAATTGACAGTCCATAGTAAGAACGTATCAATAGTAGTGCCAGTTACTACCCCATGACACACCCATCATCGATCCAAGACAGTTTTCATCTTCCTTCCAATAGTATTAAAGCAATCAAAGTCATCCCCCTTGTAACACAACCATCAAAATATGACATAAAGTACTGTGCCAAACTACCATCAATGCCCTCATCCACATTGTACTTGCCCCTTGAAATGTAATGCAAACAGTATGTACTTGTGCTTTTGATCCTAAAAAGACAGACGCAGTTGTACCACTGGCGCCTCTTATTTGAGAGTACACGGTTAATAATAAATGAAATGTGCTGTGTCTTCTGGCCACGTTTTCTGTCAATCATGAAGCACAGTCCAAGGTTCGCAGTCCATGTGTATTGTCACATTTTGATGCAGCACAGCAGGTGGGAAACCAACCAATTACTCATAAAAACAGCAACCATGGGCACATATGGTGTGGCGATATCACACTCCACATAAGTAGGTGTATGCATGACAACATAACGTCTGCCTTCACAGCACCATATTTACACTCCTTCCCCTTAATAAGGTTATGCGTAACCTTTACCTCTTGATCAAGCCTTGGCACAGCTACAAAGTGATCCAGTACTACAGATGTGTAGGGTGCCTTTCAGTCTTCCCTACCCATGAGCATTATACAGCACTTCTTGGGATCAAACTACAGTTACTGGTCTCTGGTAAGTAGTGTTGTGGAAACAGGTTGTCAGTACTGCGGTACAACAGGCCCCCCAGGTATAGACCATGGCAAGTATTTGCTTAGTTTGAAAACAGGTACACTTTGATGTTTACTCCCCTCTTCAGTATCCTATGTATGTAAATGCTAAACAGTCTTGGCCATGGTAATTACTCCTGTTTAAACTCAGCTGTCACTTTTTCCTTCCTGGAGTGAACCCCAATAACAACCACCTACTGACAAATTTCGTAAAGAAATTTTTTTAGGCTGGTTGTTCATGATTAATCTATCCCTAAAGTGAACAACTTGCACACCACTGTCCTATTATGGATGTCATCAGACACGCTACACCTCACATACCCTCCCTCCCCTTCTGCCCGCATGGCATGCTCGCTCTCCCCCCTGCACGTGTACATATAGCTATATCATGTCACTATATTTGCCCTCACTGTCCAGTAGCACTGTGAACAGGCACCGTTACTGAGTCGCCCTTTCTGAAAGCGCTCAATAACAGACACCTGGATCACAGGATAACCTAAGGTTCAGATAGGCAATGTCCACTTTGCATCCAACATCATGCATCTTTGACACCCTCTGTAACAAGGGGGCATGCCACTTACCTTGGGAACCACGGTCTCTCATACTGTGGCCATTAAGTGAAAGGTACTTTACTATCACATTTTTCTGGATGGAAAGCGCAACACCACCCACCATCGTCTGCCAACAATCATGAACACAGCCTCATCCCCCCACCAATTTCCTTCTGCATTGCTAACCCCTGACTTTGAACACAGGGAAGAACACTGATGCTGGCAGGATCCACAGACACCGTAATTGTTCAGTGGAGGAAACCCAGAGAAACCGATAAAATCCATGAGAGTGCAGCATTGCACAAGGCTGCAATTTCTGTATGTTGTTTATTTCCCTTTGGGCAGGACGTTTATTGATGTCCATCGTCCACCCAGCCACCAAAAACTGATGTTGCTAGCATGGAGGTACACCATCCACCAGCAGGTATTCGCGTTGGGCCATACAAGGTAACACCATCCACATCGGACAAGTTGAGAAGTCCCTCGGACACTCAATCCTTGTCCATCGGACTGCCATCCCACGTCATGAGTGCATGCCAGAGTAGTAGTACCCTATTTAAGTATTGGTCCTGATTTATGTTTCTTCTTGTGTTTCTCCTGAAGTCATTGTTTTTAGCCCCTATTGCCCTTTCCTCCACAATACACAGCAATTTACAGTGATGGGTCACGGGTGTTGCTGTGTTGCTGTTCTTAAGAAAAGAGCACATGGTAGCACAATGTGAGAATAGGTACACATCTTGCTGCTTGAGATCATCAGTGTCTGTAACAAAGAAGTAATTTAGTTAGTGTCTCAAAAGTGTTGCAGAATCGACATTCATTTTGTAACTGGTTTTGAATAAAGTGACAGGTCTGCCATTGCACAGCTTTGTTATTCCCCTGTGGCATTAACACTGACAGTTAGTTCTACAAAATTTTTCATGTATAGCCTGTGTTGACGTTCTTCATTCCCACGGCTGCTTCTTGGTTTATGAAATGATTATATGAAGTGGCCGCACATAATTGTTAACATTTCATTTTCTTGAAGAGAGACGAAGTTGACAGTAGTCTTTTGCAGTAACGTTCATTTTTGGATGGATCATTGCTTCATGTTGTGTTTACTGTTCATTAAGTAAATATTTGTACATGTGCCATATGTTGCTGTAATTATTTCAAGTCCTTGAAGGTGAATAAGTTTTCCTACTGATGTAACCACTGACACATTCCTGCTTACACTGCAGGTATCTGTGCTGTCCTCCACCCGTGGTCAAGTGACAACATAGACAAACAGTGATAACAGGCCTGTATGAGTATGGAGACATACAGTGACACAAGCAAGATCAGCTTCACACACCATCAGCTTCACTGTCATGTGCCACCTTCACTGGTAGTGTCATTAGCAATGTTATCTATTTTGAGAGACACCTCAGTCATCCGGCAGTACTGTGCCCTTGCAAACAATTGACATTTATCTGCATGTCCGGAATGAAGACTGGGTTGTCTTTCAAAATGGACAACATGGCCACTGTGGTAAAAAGAGGGTGGTGGTGTTCCTTGCATTAAATGAGTGGTAGAGGTATTTCAACATCAAAGTGCTGTATCAGTCTTCGGCAGGGAGATCCAGTACTCATTGCAATGATCAGTCCTCAGACTGCTACTGCTTATGCCCATAATGGAGAATGACATCTTGGACATGGTGCTCACTGATGTGGGTATAAATTACTAAGTAAGGGTGGTCAAACACCTGAATTACAGTGATCTTCGCACAGTGTGGGTCTAGTTCCATACAGGTGTCACGTAGCCATATGTAGTGCACACACACCTCAGGCAACTCCATAATGACACAGTCTCTGCATCTGTGGTCACGTTTGTTGTTCATCCTTCCTTTAGCCCTGCAATGCTAAACAAAAATGCACACCTTTTGTCTACTGGGTTGTCCTTAAATTCACACACAGTCCACTGTCAAAGGCAGCTGTACATACACTGAACATTCAGGGTATTGTCCACGGGCTGCAGTGAAAGTTATGGACATAAGAACATATGAAGTGGCAGAGAGAAAAAGGCCATAGATCCATCAACACCTTGCCGAAGTCCAGATACGGGCAATCCACAGCATGGCCATCATCAACCGCCACAGTGACACAGTTAAAGAAGTCAATCAGGTAGGTTTGCCACAATCTACCCAGGACAAAGCCATGCTGTAGCTCATCCTGTGTAACATTACTACCAAGACAGGTTATCAACCTCAACTTCAGAATGGTCTCCATCAACTTCAACACTATGGAATCCAAGCTCAATGGTCCATACTTGCACGGTTGGTCCTTATGCACAGTCTTGTGATGGTGCATCATCTCAGCCATACTCCAGTCACTGTGTACATTCCCTGTGTCCAAGGAGGTGTTGAGCTTGTCTGTCAGAGGTCTTGACAACACCTCTGCCAGTTCCTTCTGGAGATGCTGGTGTACAGCATCCAGTCCTGGTGCCTTGTCCTCACGCCCTTCAAAGCTGTGTGCTCCTGAATGATACCATCTGATATGTCTGGCACCCTCCACCTCTCCCAACATTCCCTTGTGGTATGGGGCCATCCATTTCTCTCGTGAACACAGAGCACAAGTCTTTGGTTGATTCTACCCACAGTTCAACACATCCCCCCCTGTCTTGCTGCAAACAATATCATATTTTCACCTCCTCTTCTCCAATGTGTAAAGAACCCCTTTCCCTGTGCCTGATTGTCTGAAGCAAGTCCTGCTCCTTTCCTGCCTCAACCTTGCGGACTGCCCTGGTCAAATCCCCGGATACTTTTGTTAAGAACTCTATCCTACCCGGTACATATTTTGTGATGTTAATGAAGGCCAACCACCCACCCCCCCCCCACCTTGACCTCTGCCAGTTTGGTGAGACAGCAACTTCTTTTTTAACAGGACTGATCACTCTTAGATTTTGCACACACATGCTTGTCCTCATTCAGCAATTCCATAATGATTGTCCAGTTCTGTTGGCATCCTTCCCATGTAAAATTTCAGTCAAGTGCACCACTTGATGCTGCAGATTTCAGTAAAATCAGCATTCCAAAAGTATAATACTGTAGTCCTGGTCCTAGCCGTCTACATCCCTGTGCTGTGAAGGAACCACACTGAGCGGTGATTGACTGATTACTACTGCAGGGTACTGCACTAACACATCCAGTACTTGGTCCGCATTTGTTATCACCAGCTCCACTATGTTACCCTCCCTAGTAGGATCAATCACTCAGAACACTAGATGGCTGTGTTGGACAGCCTCCAGCACTGACTATTCCATGGCACTTGCTTTAGATATTGTCCGCTAATCAACCACAGGTAGGTTGAAGCCTCCAACCACAACTGTATTACCTTTGCCACTGACCTTCCATGTTTGGTCCCACGGCTCCTTATCCCCATCCTCAGTCTGGGCGTGTGGCATAAACACCACCATCATCCACAGCTTCTTACTTTTAGGACTTAGGATCAATACCCATAAGGCTTCTGTCATCCCCCTCCTCCCTGGTACACAGTATCTCCTCCTTAACATAATATCTGCCACTCCCCTTTCTTTCTACCTCCCTGT
Organism: Neoceratodus forsteri; assembly: GCA_016271365.2. Lineage (NCBI taxonomy): Eukaryota > Metazoa > Chordata > Ceratodontiformes > Ceratodontidae > Neoceratodus > Neoceratodus forsteri. Next base: position 1,115,370,178 of record CM028130.1, read on the forward strand.
CCCTGTGAAAAACCTTCTATCCTTGAATCGTGACATACTGTACCAATAATCGTATTTGGTGCCCAAATTCTCTGAGATGGAGGCAATGTCTTCCTGTCCCTCCGCCACCAATGTCTGGAACTTTGACACCTTCTTTGTTAATATCCTTGCATTCAAGATTACTAAAGTATACCTTCTATCTTCCCATCACCTTCATGTCCACCCTCCCACACCCCACAGTACTGGCTGTGTAAAATTCCCGCTGTCTCTTTCCCTCTCTAGGGGGTGAGTACTCCCGGGCTCCCCTGAGAGGTGCTCCATCAATGCTGTCCGACTCCCTCATCCCTCCTCAGTTTAAATGTGTGTATTTTTGCATGCATTTCTCCAGCCACTGTCTCAAGTGCCTTGTACCCTCGATGTTCAGGTGCTGCCAATCCTTGGCATAAAGCCCTTACTGTTCAATGTCTCAGCACAGTCCCCTATTACCTTGTAACCGAAGTCTGTATCCAACCACTTCATCCACACATTAGAATACTGTATTCCTAGCTTCATTTCTGTGCTTGACCTGTGCACTGGGATTACCCCGTAAAAAGTCACGAGCTTCACAGCTGATTGCAGATTACCACCACCTCCCTGAACCCCTCATGCACTTACTACACTATACTGACCTGTAGGTCATTTGTTACTAGATGCACAATGATATAAGGTTCCCTTGAACATTCGGGCCCCATTTCTGTACACACTGCCCTTCCCTCACCGCTGCAATAACTGGCATACACTACACCCAGGATCTGCTCTACTTTGCTCCCTTACCTCCCCAGGTCAACCCCCTGTTCATAGAATGATGTAATACCCCCATCCTTGCACTTCCCCTTTGTTTGTCCTCCCACATGCCCATGTTCGTCGGATTACTCCACTACAATACACTGCCCTTTAACCCCCTCCCTTAGCTCCACTTCATCCTCAACCTGCTGTCTGCCTCATTCGTATTTTCTGTGTTTTTAATCCTTCCACAAATACCACCCATGCACTACTTGTATGTCCCAACACTGCCCCTTTCTTTGTGACTCCCTCTCCCCTCCCCTTACCAACATAGTTTGGCCTTCCTCCACTTTTATTTACTGAGATTGTGCCATGTAAACCTACTTCCATGCCCCCCCAACCACTGATGCCCAACAGTCCTCCACCACACATTATACCCTGTATTTCCTCCTTCCATCCTGGTCCCATAACTACAGAGCTATGGTGCCTTCCCAAACCTCCAGTTCTGTGTCTTGAACCAGTACTGTGTACTGGTTTGTTCACTCAAGCCTAATGCCACTTTACTCCCCCTAAATCCCTCCTTGTTTCTAATTACCCTGACCCTCTTTTCTACTTCACCTCTGTCTGCCCTTGTTCCCTAACTATTGACAACACCCCCGCTTCGGTGCTCCGAGGACCCCGTTGACATGGCCACCGTGTATGAGCGTCCCCTACAAGCCCATGGCAGCATGGTTTATCTGACAATGCAGCCATTCCTGCCCCTCTGCCACAGCTCGACCACACCTTCTCATACCCGTGCACTCCACCCAGTTACCATGTGAAGCTCTCTATGTCCAGCATTAGCTATCTGAACATCCGACGCACTGGACACCCATCCACCTTCCACCAGGTTACCAGAAACAGTGCCAGCTCACACCCATTGAAGTCCACAATAACTCTGCATTTCTGTACACTTCTGTTTGTCAATACCACCACAATACAAAGAGTTATGCATTATTTTCATAAAACAAGAATGGAAGGGACCAGAGGTAGGAAACTTGTAGAAATAGTGGATGAACTGCAACAATAGACTATTAACGGAATACAGACTCCACAAATAACTCTGAAAACAGAATGTGGAAGGCAATGGGACATAGTGTGGGATTGTAAGGGGAATAAGTGTGATTCTTGTGGCACCACTGTCAGCCCTGTTGACCGAGTCAATTCATGTGTGGCATGTTTCAACATCAGTGCACGATGGCACACTTACAGTACTCCATGTTCAGAAAAGTGGGAGTCAGTGGATGCAGTAAATAGTACAGCAGTGTGCCACAACACAATACTGGGCAAAACCATCGACTCTCTACTTAAACAAAGGCACCTGGGACACATTACATATAGTGGAGCACATTATCACAAACATGGATTAGCAGCGGGTACATCATGTAAAGAAAGTCTACCTCATTTATTTGATGGTGTAAGTAATGTCGTGGATTGACCTGGGGAGTAGCGGTGAATGTTGCCTAATGGGATTTCAGTAATGCCTTTGGTAGCATTCAAAATAGAATACATGTGAAAAGGCTGGAAAGCACAGTGACAGGAAGCAATGGAAGTAAACTGTGTTAAGAACTCGTTAACTGATAAAACACTGAGTGTCATGGTACATATGCTGAAATCGAGGAAGGGAGGGTAACCAGCAGGGTTCCACAGAGATCAGCCCTGTGCATAGTACAGCTGCAAGAAAAAATTACTCACCTTAGTAATTGTGTTTCTTCTTATGGAGTCTTGCTGTATTGTGACATATGCAGTTAGCCCCAGCACTTGAACTGCCCTGGAGAGGAAAGAGTTAATTTCTATTGCAGGCATAGAATGTTGAGCTCAAGCTCGGTTTTCAAACCTCTGTCTGTGGTGCCTCAGAGTGTAACCATCAGATTCTTATGAGCAACTAACCAACTACACTTCCATTGTGGAAATTGTAAAACATATAAGCCAACAGGCAACAACTTGGGTCCAAAAGATTCAAGTTGAGAACCCAAGAGAAAAAACAGGTAGTAAACCTAAGTTAAAACATAACAACACTACCCCACCCTGAAGAGGAGGGGTGCAAGGTACACCCCTGAGGTGCAACATTGTACCTGCCAGCCCACATCCCAAAACTAGGTTCTGAGAGGGGAGGCAGGGGGGAGGTCAGAATACAGCAAGACTCCATTAGAAGAAACACAGTTACTAAGGTGAGTAATTTTTTCTTCAAACATGAAGTCTTGTTGTATTCTGACATATGCAGACTACCAAGCAGCACCTCCATGGAGGAGGGTACCGAACCTATTTTAGGAATAGACTCTGCAGTACTGCTGTACCAAACCTAGCATCACTCCTAGCCTGGATATCCAGAGAGTAATGCTTGGTGAAAGTATGGACCATTTTCCAGGTGGCTGCTTTGCAGATCTCTAACAAGGGCATATCTCTTGCAGCAGCCAGAGAAGCAGCTGTACCCCTAGTCGAGTGAGCCCTCAGGCCTGGGGGAAGTGTTTTACCTAGCTTGGCATAGCAGAATTGTATACAAGAGACAATCCACCTGGCAATAGTTCTCTTAGTAGCAGGCCTACCTTTTCCCACTTCACCACAAGTGAGAAACAATTGAAGACAGTGATTCCTGTGTGCCTTAGTATGCTCAATGTAGTAGCTAAGTGCCCTTTTAACATCCAAACTGTGTATCCTTCTTTCTCCTGAAGAAGAGTTATCAGTGAAAAACACAGGAAGAGACAGGGACTGGTTCAGATGAAAATCTGAGACCACTCTGGGTAAGAACCTCTTATTGGTTCTGAGGACCACCTTATCCCTATGGAATGAGATAAAATCAGGTTCAACTGACAGGGCCTGTAATTCACTAATTCACCTGGCAGAAGTGTTAGCTACTAGAAACAGTTTTCCAGGTCAGGTACTTAAGCTTGGCCAACCCTAGAGGTTCAAAGGCTGGCTGCATAAGCTAGGCAATGCAGATACTGAGATCCCAAGCAGATCTCGAAAAGGAGGGTTGATATGAACCAGACCTTTAAAGAACTTAGCAAAGACAGGATGAGATGCTAGGGAAGAGCCCTTCCCTGCTGAGAGGCATGCAGACACAGCTGCTAAATGAACTTTTAGAGTGGCTGGCCTAAGACCTAAGCCATTGAAGTAAACCAGGTAATCCAAAAGCGTAGCAATGCCAGCAGCATCTGGTAGAATATCCTTATGGGCACTCCAAATGCTGAATCTTTTCCATTTGGACTTATAAGTTTTCCTGGTAGAGGGTTTCTGAGAAACCTTAAGGATGTCCAAAACTCCCTGAGAAAGATGCAGGCCTGCATATTCTAACTCTTCAAGAGCCAGGCCTTGAGATTGAGGGACTGGAGGCTGGGGTAGCAGATCCTACCCTGAGAGGAGGTTAGGAGATTGTGTCTTTTGGGAACAGACAGGGGAAGTGAGACTGCTACGGACAATAACAGAGGATACCAAAGCTGTCTGGCCCAGTCTGGAGCCAGTAGAATCACTGTGCAGGGTTGTGACCTGACCTTGACTAGAACTCTGAACAACAAGGGGAATGGAGGAAAGGCATAAATAAACTTGCCTTCCCAGTTTAAAATATCAGGGCATCCAGGGGAACAGTCCCCAGGACTGGGGGTCTGTAGTAGAAGAGGGGAAGTTGGTGCTTGTCTGGGGCTGCGAAGAGATCTCTCTCTGGAGTGCTCCACCTGGTGAAAATTACTTTCAGTATGAGAGGATCCAAGATCCATTCGTGATGGCCCTGGAAGATTCTGCTCAGAGCATCTGCTAACACACTGTCCTTCCCTGGGAGGTGGACTGCTATTAGGGAAGTTTGCAGGGAGTAGGCCAGAAACCACACTTTCATGGACTCTGTACACAAGGCCGTAGAACGAGTGCCCCCTTGCTGGCTGATGTACCACATGGTGGTGGTGTTGTCTGTCCTGACCTGAACCACCTTGTCCCTTACAGAGTCCGAGAAAGCTTGAAGGGATAGGAATACTGCCCTGAGTTCCAGAAGACTGATATGAAGGAGAGACCAAACCCCTTGTGCTGTGAGGGCTCCTAAGTGGGCTCCCCAGCCCAGGAGAGAAGCATCTGTGGTTAGTACCACTGAATGAGATTGGTTGAGGAATGGAACACCCTGTCTGAGATTATCCTGATCCAGCCACCACTGGAGAGCTTGCACCAGAGTCTGAGTCACTGGAACCAATTTGGTGAGAGAATCTTTTTTCTGAGACCAAAAATAACTTAGGTGGAACTGAATGTCCCTCATTTGGAACCTGGCTCCTTGTACTACTGCAGTGGAAACTGCCATGTGGCCTAGGAGCTGAAGAAAATGTCTTGCTGGATGAGAAACCAAAGGGTGAAAAGAGGAAGCAAGATCTGTAATGGCCTTTACCCTTGCTAATGGGAGGAAGGCCTTTGCTTGAACAATATCTAACTCTATCCCTATGAAAGTGAGGAGTTGTACTGGTTTGAGAACTGACTTTGGCAGATTGAGAAGGAATCCCAGAGAATTGAGCAGATCTTGAGTGATCTGAAGAGCTGACCTGACCTGGTCAGGAGACTGTCCTACAGTGAGCCAGTCATCCAGGTATGGGAATAGAGAGAGATCCCCTGTCTTCTGAGGGGAGGCCACTACTACTGCAAGGCACTTTGTAAACACTCTTGGAGCAGATGTTAGGCCGAAAGGCATGGCTCTGAACTGATAATGATCTGAAGGCAACTCGAACCTCAGGTACTTTTTGTGGGAGCACCTGATAGGAATGTGGAAACAGGCATCCTTGAGGTCCAGAGATGCTAACCAATCGCCTGGCCTCAATGAGGGAAGAATTACTCCCAGAGTCACCATTTTGAAGTTGCCTTTTTTTTTTTGTCAACATAGTTTTTTATTGAGACATAGGATAAGTGGTACAGAATGTATGATAGTACAGAATATCAGAATAACAATTTTAAATACATCATAATACAGTGTGGATATGGTATACATTATTGCAGCAGTCAATTTGATTCAAAATAAGATTAGCACCTAATAGGATTAGAACATCAGTGGAGAATTATACCAGATCGGGTCAGAGTGGAATAGTACAAAAGACCAACAAGACTACGATCAGTGCTTAGGTAGGAGAAAAAATTGTCTTACTATACTATAGGGGTATACTTAATTAGTCATACCCAAGCAAGAATAATTCCTCAGAGAGGAAAAAGGTCAGCTTCAACAGCAGCCACAAGGGGGCCCCAGAGCTTCAAAAAGGACTCACATTTTCCCCAAGGCCGTAAGCTGTGCCCTTTCAATTGACATACATTGTCTTAAGTTATCAGCCCAATGTTGAATGCTGGGGGGGGGGGCCGCCATCCAACACTGTGCAGCCATCTTTCTGGTGTTAACTAAAGCCAAAGACCAGAGTGCCCCAAGGCCTGCCTCTCCAGGGTGATCAAGATCAGCCCCCAGAAGAAATTCAGCAGGAGTAGAAGGAGGAGTTAAGACCAAGACACGAGTCATTATATCATGCATTCCACGCCAAAAGGGAGCCACCCTGGGACACAATAAGGCCAAATGCAAAAAATCAGCCTGAGCAGCACTACATTTAGAACACATATCAGGTTTTAAGGGATCCATTTGATGCAGTGTAACGGGGCTAAAGTAGGCCTGGTGTAAAAAATTAAATTGCACTTGCCATAGCTTATTACTCCTAGAACAAACTACTAGATGTTTACACACACGTTTCAAAAAGTGCTCATCCACCACATCCTCAAGATCTGCTCCCCACTTATCAATAATTTTGGAGAGGGCTGCCCACTCTACTACCGACGGAGCGATAGAAAGTGGACATCAACCTAGTACAAGGCTGACGGAAGAAAAGACCTTCGTCGAAAGGGGTAAGTGGAGCCCATCCATCTTCTAGGCCCAAGGTAGAGCCAAATAAATTCCTAAGCCAGAGAAAATTAAAAAAATCCTCCTTAGGTATGTTCCATTTTATATTGAAGTAGGCAATGCTTACTAGTTGTTCCCTCTCATACATTTGACTCACCCACTTGAGACCTTTATGCTCCCAGTCTTTTAATCTCTGAATCACAGCGACGGTGAGGGACGACTTAAGTTTAACCGCATCCAGTATAAGAGTAATTTTAGTGGGGGCATCCTTTCTTCCAATAGAATGGTGAACATTATACCATGCATCAATGGTCGATATCACAAAAGGATTAGGGTGTTCAGGTACTACTCCTAACCATAGCACATCTGCTAGCAATCCCCCCTTGATACACCGATCACAACTCGATTCCTCAATTTCAAACCATTCCGTATCCTCATTTTGCTACCCAGTGGGGAGAGCAGCAAGCTGAGCTGCAAGGTAATATAACTTAAAATTTGGGAGACCTAAACCCCCACATTTCTGTGGCAGCTGAAGAATTGTTTTTTGGACCCTGGCTGACTTACCCTGCCAAATTAATTTATGTATAATAACGTCAATCTTTCTAAAATGATTTTTTGGAAGTTTAATCAGAAGGGACTGATACAAATATAGTAGTTTTGGCAAGATCATCATATTAACTACCCCCACTCTTCCCATTAATGACAATGGCAGAGCAGTCCATCTCTCACAATCAGCAGTTATTGCCCCCAGTAGTGGTCTAAAATTCAGACCATAAATGGCATGGGTCCTACCAGAGAGATAGACCCCAAGATATTTAATTTTGGGGACCAACTGTAAACCATTCAGATGGTGGATCAGAGGCTGCCTACCCAGTGTACCAACTGGCAAGACCTCACTTTTTGACCAATTGATCTTGTGGCCTGATATAGACCCATATTCCTGCAGGATACCGTGGACCCTTGGACGGTCTTCAGCGGGATTCTGGAGGTACAGAAGGAGGTCGTCAGCATACATAGCTAATTTATGCTCACTGTCATTAATTCGAAATCCCCTAATATCGGCACTCTCTCGGATGACCCCTGCAAGCGGCTCTAAAAACAGAATATACAGCAAAGGGGAAAGGGGACAGCCCTGTCTCGTGCCTCTACTTAAAACAAATTTAGGAGTTAAACATCCATTGACTATTACCTGTGCTGTGGGTTCCGTATAAAGGGTCCTAATCCAGGATATTAAATGTGGGCCAAAACCCAGACTGCCTAGAGTAGTAAACAGAAACCCCCACTCCACCCAATCGAATGCTTTCTCAGTGACTAATGCTAAAATAGCTGCCCCATGCTTATTTTTAGATTTCTCCCAGTGGTGAACAATGTTTAAAGTTCTCCGAATATTGTATTTCCCCTGCTGACCTTTCACAAACCCAGACTGGTCTTGGTGTATTATCTCAGGTAACAGGGGGTCCAACCTGGATGCCAAGGCCTTAGCCAACACCTTATAGTCCGCCGTTAACAGTGAAATAGGCCTATAAGAGGCACACCAGGACAGATCTTTACCGAGTTTTGGGAGAACTGTTATGGTTGCAGATCGGGTGGAGAGGGGCAGCTCCCCTAAGGTCAGACTCTCGAACAACATATCACTTAGAGTTTCTAACAGTAAATCATGGCAACATTTAAAAAGGTCGATTGGTATACCATTGGGCCCGGGTGCTTTCCCACCCCTATGGTTTTTAATAGTTAGGCTGATCTCTGTCTGAGATACTGGAGACTCCAGGGCAGCAGACTGTTGCTCCGGGGGGGATCTCAAGGCGGCCCTATCCAAAAAGGCACGTATTTGCTCAGGGTATGAGGAAAGCTTGCAAGTATATAAAGCTACCTATAATAGTCTCCAAAGGCCTGTCCCACCTCATCAGGACTATCCACAAATACTCCAGCCGAGTCATGTATTTGATTTACTGCCCTTTCCCCATCCTTCCTACAAAGTTGCCAAGCCAACAGCTTCCCTGCACAATCCCCATCAAAATAATGACCTGCCTGGGAGAGTAAGATAGCCCTTTCTAAGCAGGCACCACATATAGCATTATATTGCCATTTCAACTTCTGCAGTGTGTAATACAACACCTGAGTGAGGCTCGCCCTATGCGCCTGCTCATTAATCTCAATCTGTGATCTTAATATTTCCACCTCTCTGGCAGTGATCCAGGCCTTATGCGCTGTATACGAGTAGGCTGGCCTCGTATATAGCCCTTCAGTGCCTCCCATCTAATTATATGGGAAGTATCCCCTTTCTTATTAAAGGTGAGGAACTCAGTAATACAGGTATTTATGTGTTTCACATATGCCTGATCTTTTAGCAACAACAGGTCCAACCTCCATGGTCTATTCCCAGTAGCAGTTCTCCCCAAAGACAAATCCACTGTTAGTGGCACATGGTCTGAAACCAAGATGGGTAACTTGCCCCCTTAAGAGTTGGTAAAAGAACTGGACTAACCAAAATTCGGTCTATCCGGGCATAAGACCTGTAGGCATTGGAATAAAAACTATAATCTCTGCCAGAGGGAAATAGATGACGCCATGCATCGATTAAACCCACCTCCTGCTCAAGAACCCCCATGGCCCTAGCATTTTTAGAGATCACTGTAGGAGTGGTACTGGATCTATCCAAAATAACATCCTGCACACAGTTAAAGTCTCCCCCTAAGACCCACGGACCCGGCCAAGCAACTAATTCCAAGGAGAACCTCTAAAAGAATTGGGGGTCTTCGACATTAGGGGCATACACCGAGACCAAACTAAAGGTGCCAATTCCTGGAGACATCACTCTGGCTAGGGCATATCTATCAAGTGGGCCCACCCGACTGACAACCACTGTAACTTGTGATCCCCGAGGTAACCATATTGCAGCACCTCGAGCCTTAGTTGAAAAATTAGCAGAAATCCATTTCCCACCCATAAAAGCCTCTGTTTTAGGGGCATCTGCCCTGGACATACGCGTCTCTTGCAGTAAAACCACTTGCCATTTAGCACTTTTTACTTTGGTCAGGATTTTTTTTCCTTTTTATAACAGACTTCAATCCACTGACATTCCAAGTTGATACTTTTAATGTACTAGCCATGACCTGGTGTTAAAAAGCTGCTTCATGACTCGTTTAGTCCACCAGTGTATATTCTTCATTCCAACCACACAATCAACTAATAAATCTCTCATTCCGCTCCTATTTTCCTGTCTCATTTTTGGTATTATATGTCCCACCTCCCCTCCCTTTTAACCATGAGTATTCCCACTTGAGGAGAATCCATGTAGATCCCAGCAGGAAACCGACCCACACAGCAAAACAGGTCATCCCCCGCCAGACTACTACTTCGTGGATCATCCACAGCTTCCATCCCACCCTCCATTCAACCCTCTTTACCAGTAAACCACACAGTAACAATATTAGAACCCCCCCCCCCAATTAGGCCAATATCAGCTCATCCCAAGAACCCTTGCAAACATGTGGCGAACATTTTAAGAAAAAAATCTAAATTGTACTGCACACCATTAAACATACAATTAACTTAGCAGTACCAAAGTTAGGGACTGCCCCCCCGTCCAGGTGACGGTCTGGCGATGGAGCCTGTAGTGAGTCCCAGGCATCGCCTTCCAGTTCTTTCCATACAGGCCGGAAGGCCCGGACGAGAGAGAAGCAGATATTTCCCTCAATGGAAAAGGAGCTGAAAAAGCCTAGGGGGATGGAGGGAGGGAAGGTATTACCTACTGCAAGAGCCTCTCTCGAAGATCTACTGTTACGGTAAGTTCTTACGTAACTGTACTATCTTACTTCGAGAGGGCTCTTGCAGTCGGTAATTGCATATAGGACAGAATCCCAAGCAGTCTGGAACAAATGAAAAGGCACCGGGAGGAGGAACTACTCTAAAAAGTAGCAAATAATCTAGCAGGTCTCAAGAAAGGAGGCCTTGCAAGACAGCTAACCCGAAGCCTGCTCTACGGCGAGAGGCAATGTCCAAACTGTAGTGTTTAGTGAAGGTATGGACGGAAGTCCAAGTGGCGGCAACACAGATGTCTGCCGCAGACACATTCTTGAAACAAGCAGCAGAGGCGGCAACTCCGTGAGTGGAGTGGCCTCTGACTTGACCCGGGAGGGTCTTGTTGTACTTGTCATAACAGAAAGTGATGCAATGGGCCAACCATTTTGATAGGCATTGCTTAGAAACAGCAATGCCTTCTCTTTTGTGAGCAAAGGAGACGAACAACTGATCAGTCTTTCTGAGAGCCTTTGTCCTATCGGTGTAGTATCTCAGAATCCTGTGAACATCCATGGTATGGAGCAGGTATTCTCCTTGATTGGAGTACTGAGTGAAGAAAGCAGGTAATTCAATAGACTGATTCAAGGTAGATTCCGCTACCACCTTCAGAAGGAACTTAGGATTCGTGCAAAGAGCTACTCGTTCTTTGTGAAAAATCAAATAAGGGATTTTGCACATCAGGGCCTGGAGCTCGGAAATTCTGTGAGCAGAAGTAATGGCCACCAAGAAGAGCGTCTTCCATGATAAAAACTTCAAGTCTCTGGAAGCCGCAGGCTCAAAGGGAGGAAGGGTAAGTTTCTCGAGGACAAAGTTTAAGTCCCATGGCAGAGCTGGGGTCCGATGAAGGACCCTCTAAGGAAAGTTTTGAGACCTCCAGCTGGGCAAATGCCTTATCAGCTAAAGGGACATGGTAGGCTGAGATAGCGCATATGGACTTTCAAAGAGGAGTGACTGAGACCCAGGTCGAAAAGATGACGCATGTACTCAAGCAGAATGGACGCAGGACAGGAAAAGGGCTCCACGTTCCTGGACGCAGCCCAGATAGAAAATCTCTTCCATTTCATGGGGTAGGTGGACCTAGTAGAGGGTTTTCTAGCCTCCACCAGTATCTCGGCCACCTTAGGAGAGACGCCAAAACGAGATTGAGCTAGGTCTGCAGGAGCCATGCATGAAGTTGAAGGGACTTGAGTCCCGGATGGACCAGGGTCCCCTGATCCTGGGTCAGCAATCCTGGAGATAAAGGAAGAGGAAGAGGAGGAACCTCTGAGAATTGTTGTAGAAGAGAGAACTAGATTTGCCTGGGCCAAAAAGGAGCGATCAGAATCATTCTTGCTCCTTCCAAAGCAAGCTTCTGCAGCAAATGAGGTACCAGAGGAATTGGGGGAAAAGCACAGATGAATCTGTCCTTCCAGCTTAGAGATACAGCGTCACTCCAGACAGCGTCTCACTCTGGAGCGAGCGAGCAAAAGATTGGAAGCTTTGCGTTTTGGGAGGAGGCGAACAGGTCTATCTGAGGAGTCCCCCAAATCTGGAAGATGCTTTTTAGAACTTTTTCGTCCAACTCCCACTCGTGTGGTAGAGCCGACGAGCGACTTAGTCTGTCTGCCAGGACATTGTCGACTCCTGGAACGTGGATCGCCGTGAGGTGAAGGTTGTGAAGCGTTGCCCAATCCCAAACCCTCATCGCGTCCCTGCACAGCGGGTAGGACTGAGTTACTCCCTGATTGTTGATGTACCACACCACGCACATGTTGTCCGTTTGGACAGCTAGGTGACCGGGAAGGATGTATTGGTGAAGGGCCTGGAGAGCACACAACACTGCTCGAAGCTCAAGCACGTTGATGTGGAGGACTATCTCCAGCTTTGACCATAGGCCCTGGGTTCGGTGAGGCCCCAGATGGGCCCCCCAACCTTCGCCTGAAGCGTCCGTGGTCAGAGTCTGATCGGGGGGAGGATGAAAAAAGGGGCCCCCGAATAGGTTCTCTCAAACCATCCACCATTGTAAGTCTCTTGCCATCGGCAAGGAGATCAGGACCAGATGATCTAGGTCGTCTACCCGTTGATCACACTGAGATCGGAGAGTCCACTGAGAGATTCTCATGTAGAGGCGTGTGCGCGGAACCGTCGGGATGGCCGCCGCCATAAGCCCCAGTAGACGGAGCACCGACCTCGCCGGAACCCTCCTGTGTTCCGATAGGAAGGAAATCTGGGACTGGAGGGAGGCCCCCCTGTCCGGAGGAAGGAAGGCCTTGCACAATGTCGTGTCGAGGATTGCCCCGATGAACTGGAGCCTCTGTGAAGGATCCAGGTGAGACTTGGAATGGTTGATGGTAATACCCAGGCCAGTGAAAACCTGCTGGGTGAGGGAGAGAAAATGCAGGAGTTCCTCCCTGGACGGGGCCGCCAGGAGCCAGTCGTCCAGGTAGGGAAAAACCTGAGCTCCAAAGAACGCAGGTGGGCCGCTACCACCGCCAGGCATTTGGTAAAGACTCGGGGAGCCGAGGAAAGACCAAATGGGAGCACCTGAATTGGTAGTGGTCCCCTGGAATCGCAAACCTGAGGTACTTTCTGTGCGAAGGGCAAATGGGGATGTGCAGGTACGCATCCTGCATATCCAGTGCAAAAAGCCATTGGCCCGGCCGAAGCAGGGGCAAGAGGGTTTGAGGGGAGAGCATCCTGAACCTCTTGTATTCCACATATAGGTTCAGGGAGCTGAGATCGAGAATGGGTCTGAGATCTCCCGTCTTCTTTGGTACGAGGAAGAAATGGGAATAGTGACCCATCCCATGGAGTTGAGGGGGGACGGGCTCTATAGCCTGTTTCGCAAGGAGAGCAGAGATTTCTTCCCTGACCAAAGGAAGATGGTCCCTTGAGTAAGAGGAGTTCAGAGGGGGGTGACGTGGAGGTTTCTGTAGAAACCCTATGGAGTGCCCCTCTGCTATGATCTGAAGCACCCATGAATCCGTAGTTATCCTCTCCCAACCCGGAAGGTGGAGGGAGAACCTCCCTCCTACCGGTTCCTCCGGGGTGTCCGGAGGTGGTGGGAGAGGGAAGGAGTCAGGTGGTGTGAGGCAGCGCCACAGCTGGGGCACCCATTGCTTTTTTGGGCGGTGGGGGCCTGGCAGCTCTGGGGGCCCGACGTTTAGTGGCCCGCCTTCCCTGAGGTTTCGCTTGAGGCCGGCTGCGTCTGCGTCTGCGAAAGGGACGGTGCTGTGGGGGATGGGGACGGTACATTGAATCAACAGATTTAAGGGCCGTCTCCTTCTCCTGCAAATCATTGATGATGTCCTTGACATCACCACCGAAAAGCACAGAACCCCTGACAGGTGCTTCTTGGATCGCTGACTGCACCTCCGGGACCAGACCTGACACACAGAGCCATGCATGACGCCGAAGACTTATGGCGAACGCAGAGCTCCGTCCTGCAGTGTCCACTGCATCATAGGTCATCCTCAAAATAGGACGACTGGCCGAATGAGCAGAACGGACCAGGTCGGCTAACTCCTGCTTGACTTGGGAGTCAGGCAAAGAGTCAATCTTAGATTCCGCCTGGGTAAGGACAGCCTTCTGGTAATTCCCCATATGTGCTACCTAATTCAGGGCCCTAATCTCCAGTGTGGAAGAAGCGTAGATCTTCCTTCCATACTGATCCAGAAGGCGGGATTCCTTATCCGGGGGAGACGAGCTTAAGTGTTTTGGTGTGCTGACCGGCCGTGAGCAGCCTAATCACAACCGAGTCTGCACGGGGTGAGAGTCAAAGAGTCTACACCTCCGGAGCCTGGTATAGCCTGTTCGACTTCCTGGGAAGTGGGGCTAAGGCCGACGGTTGCTTCCAAATAGTGGAAACAAGGTGGGCGTGAGGCTCGATCCAGGGTGGCACAAGAGTAGGAGCCGTAAGGGGCAAGTCCAGATGTTCGGTGAGTTTAACCCGTTGAGGATCTGGCTCTAAGGAATGCCACTGATGGACTTCCTGAATCTTCCTGAGCAACTCCGTGAAGGAAGGATCCTCCGGAGGAGTCCTCGGCCGGGGCTTGGACGGAGAGCGCGGCTCGTCGTCTTTCTCGGAACAGCCATCGTAAGCTTCCGAGGAGTCTGAGAGAGAAGAGGAAGAAGAATCTGAAGCAGAGTAAGACTCCCTAGCTCATCTAGGGGGAGGAACGGGTTCCTTAGGAGTAATCCCAGAATGCGTGTCCTGCCCCTCTCTGGATCCCGAGGGCAAAGCCCGGGAATCCGGAGGTGGAGAGGGAGTGTGCCGTCTGGGGCGTACGGGAGCCGGGGGTGGCACTGTCGCCGTAAGACGGCTCTCGACTTCCTTGGTGAGCTGAGCCTTGGCCTCAGCCCACCAGGAGGCAAGAGTCTCCTGAAGATCCACCGGCGGCCTAGGGGGCGGTGGAGGAAGAGGAGGGGGGGGATAGTTGTACGGAAGAAATCCATAGGGAGAGTATCCATAACCCGGCTGTGGATATACCGGAGCCGGGTACTGCGGCGTCGGGTACTGCAGCGTCGAAGGAGTCGGCGCCGGGTACTGCGGCGCAGGATACTGCGGACCAGGGAAAACCAGCGTCGGATAGGACGGCAGATACCCAGGCACTGGAGGAGCTGCCGGAGCAGACGGCCCAGCCGGGTACTCCACGGGCGGATCAGCCGGGATAGGCCCGTGGCGTGGAGGGCCCAATGGAAGAGGAATATCCCCGGCCGGCATCAGAGGGGCCGCTGTCAGAACCGGCGTCGGCGGGGCTGGTGTTGGGGCCGGCATCGGAGGAGCCGATGTCAGATCCGGCTCTTCAGGAAGAGGATCGGATGGTAGCCCAGGATCCCGAGTCTCTTCCAGGGACGGAGGGGAAAAATCCCCGGGGTCGGGCAGGGGGGACTGGGGCTCCCCTGACGGCAGTGAAGGCTGCGGGGAGCCTGGTACGACAGACGAAGCAGGGTCTGCCGTAGGCTCCGAGGCCTGGTGCACATCGGAGGAGCCGACGTGTGGCTTAGGGGCCGAATTTCGGCGGACGCCAGAGGAGCCGGCGTCTGACTTCGGGGGTCCCTCGTCGGAGACGGGCCGAGGATGAGAGGAGGCCTGGTCCGAGGGAGACACTGCCGTGCGCCGCCCCGAAGGGTCGAGCGTCTTAGCGGCCTTCTCCCGGCGTACATCGGAGAAGCCAGACGTCTGGCTTAAGGGAGATGCCCGCACCAGTAGGCCGCAAGCCTGCGGCTGTACTGGGGGCTGGAGCCTCCTTTTGCCCGGAGGCACCCAGCGGGCTCGAACGCGAACCCGAAGGGCGGGCCGCGCCTCCTCCAAAGCCTTGAGGCTGCCGTCCAGGCGATCCCCTGAAGGGGATGTTACCTTGCACGCGACTCCATCCGGAGTCGCGGAGGAGGAGGCCTTCTCCCGGTGCCTTTCCTTGACCCGCTTCTTGTGCCCTTCAGGGGAGGTCGACGCCTGCCAAAGTTTCTTCAACTCCTTCTCCATCGCGGACATCTTCTTTTTGAGGAGATGGGCTTCGAGGGACTGCTGGCGTCGTCTGCGGGTGGCCGCATTGAAACGAAGGCAGTGTGGACACTTGTCGACCGCGTGGTCGGGGCCTAAGCAGAAAAGGCAGAGGGAGTGACTGTCTTTGTGGAGCAGTTAGGCGCCGCACGAGTCACATTTATTCTTTGAAGGAGACGACATATACCGACGTTCACCTGACGATAGAAGTATAAAATACAATACTGAAAACTTTTTCGGAAAACCCGACGAAGTAACAGGACTGAGCAATATGAACTTAACCGCGAGGTGCTGCACGAGCTGACGCCGGGAAAGAACTGGAAGGCGGACGTCTGGGACCGCCCCTTTATACCGACGTCGTGTGACGCCGGTCACCTGATGTGGGGGAGGTCCCCGCCAGGGACTGCTAGCTAGAAATTTTCCTGGGGTCCTGCCGCTGGCCGGCGTCAGTCCTATATGTAATTACCTACTGCAAGAGCCCTCTCGAAGTAATATCTTTGGTTTTAAGATGTGCTTGTTCAAATACCTTAAGTCTAGGATGGGTCGCCACTCCCCTGTCTTCTTTGGGGTAAGGAAATATCTGGAGTACAGACCCTTGCCCACGTATAGAGTAAGAACTCTCTCCACGGCTCTCAGAGCCAGCAGAGAGGAAACCTCTGTTTCTAGAGCAATGGTTTCGGAGATGTTTGCAGGTGGAAAAGACCTGACCCTCAATTTTGGAAACTTCCTGAAACTGAGGGCCAGTCCCTGGCTTACTACCTCCAGGACCCACTTGTCTGAGGTAACAGACTTCCAGGCCTGGAAGCAGTAGGCCAGCCTGCCTCCTACTGGAATTGGGGAGTCGACCCGGGCTGATACATCAGGGTGTCTGCTTGGCAGGAGCCTTGAACTGGGAAGAGGATGCAGTCCTGCTCATTCCATTCCTGCCTCTCCCTTGAAAGAACCCCCTCTGTGGGAAGGGAGAGGAGGCCTGGGCTTGGTAGAAAGACCTGTGAAAGGGCCTGCCCCTGCACCCAGACTGCTGCTTTTGAGGAATGGCTTGCCGTTCTTTGGCCTGTGCACTCCTGTAGGTGGTCCTGTACTCATCCATTTTCTTCATGAAGGCCTCTGTCTGCTCCCCAAACAGAGAGTTACCCACCACAGAAAAATCCATGGCCTTAGCCTGGGTGTCCTGAGAAAGACTAGTGCGTCTGAGCAGAGCAAATCTCCTGAGAGACACAGATGTAGCCATGACTCTCGATACCACATCATTAGAGTCTATAGCAGCATGGAATTGCACTTTAGATGCCTCGGTTCCATCAGCAGCCACCTCCTCCAGCTCTTTGGCTAGCTGGGGGAAAGCCTGTTTAGCCACTTCCAGAACAGTTTCCCACCTGGACTTCTGGTATCCGGTTGTGTAGGCCATATAATTAGCCTGCCTGAATCCCAAGGAGGATGCCAAACATTGTTTATTGGTCATGGCATCCACCTTCCTGGAGTCTTTATCTTGGGGGGGTCGGGGGTGAAGCCAAAGGTATATTAACCCTGTCACAGGTTGCAGACTGCACTACCCCAACATGGGTGCAATGATTGAACAAAAACTCCATACCTGAGCCTGATAGCATATACGGAATATACGGTTGCGGAATTTGCTGCAGAATTTGCATCATGCTGCAGAATTCATTGTTTTTGGTGAATTTTCATATAAATATACTGTTTTTCCATAGTGTCAGGCTTTCTTTCCCACCTCGTTTATCCTGAAGCCCCTCCTCTATGCTCAGCAATATGATGTCATCGATGACATCACATCATATTTAGCCAATGACAGGACTGCATTCTGCCAGAGAAATGAATAAATCATGCCGCAGAAATCAGAAAATGCTGCCGCAGAAGTCAAGGAGCCCTGCCGCAAAAATCAGAAAATTCTGCCGCAGAACACCAGGGGCCCTGCATATACATCCTATCCATTCTCTTGTCCACAGGAGGTAAAGAATTTGGTGTTTGTAAACTCTTTTGTGTCCATTTCCCCAGGGATTTATGGAAGGGAATAGACAACCTTTTGGACTCTGGGATGTCCATCATCTCCACAAAATCAGGCTCTTCCTACTCGACAGCTTCAACTTTAGGGAGCTGGAGGGTCTCAGCCACCTTTTTGTAAAACAAAAAGTGAGATGTGAACTCAGAAAGCCTTGGAGGGGGGACACTGGAAGGTCTGTCTGGGGAGGTGTCCGGTTCAATGGGCACATCCAGAACTTCATAATCATTGTCATCATCGTAATCATCATCCGCTAACTCTTCGTCCCCCTCCCACTCCAATTCATAATAAGCATCTAGATCATAATCCGATAGAGTTGGATCCGACCAAACCGAGCACCTAACCGTCGGCGCCGGTTCGGACAGGAACAGATGAAGCGATTGCACAATACTGATCGCTTTGGCTATTTCTTCAGTGTCTGAAGTAAGGGGTGCTGGATCCGAACTGGCTGACTTTTTTCGTTTTTTTGACCGAACCGACCCCTCAGGGTCAGCTCTCCTTTTGCCCGAGGACATCTTGCCCAGGTCAGTGGGCACCTCCTCAGGTTCAGTCAGAACCGAACCGGGATGGCTATCTTGGTAAGCGGACTTATCGGCCTCCTTTTCCTTTCGCCTACCCAATCTTTTCTCCAGGGTGGCCTTAGGAAAATGTCTGCAGATTTGGCAGTCTGTTTTGAGGTGGTCAAACCCCAAACAATAAACACAGACAGGTGGGGGTCGGCCTTAGCAAAGGCCTCCCCACACTCTGTACAGTGTTGAAATCCAGTAGGACCATTTTTTTCCCTTGGGTTTCTCAGACATGGCCAGACTAGAAAAATTACCCTTACAGGTTTTAGCCAGGTAATACACCCCTATCGGCTACCAACCATATCATGGATTGTGTAAAGAAACCGAAAAAAGATAGTTTTTTTTTTTTAAACCGATAGGAACCAGAACACCACTAGTAAAATCCCAGAAAATAAATTTAAACACAGAAGGTCGGTTCCCAACCGGACCGACTGAGAAGGGACTGAAATTAATAATTTCCACAGAAGAAAAACACAAAATCAGAATTCACTACCTATCTACACAACTTACTGCACTATAGACAGAGGCTGAAAAATGAAAATAAACATCGGTTGGAAAAACAACGCTTTTTGAGACTTTACCAAACCAAAGCGAAGGAGCAATCTCCGGAGCAACTTCACAGTTAGGCGGAGTAAAGAATCTGACGGTTACACTCTGAGGCACCACAGACAGAGGTTTGAAAACCGAGCTCGAGCTCAACATTCTACGCCTGGCATAGAAATTAACTCTTTCCTCTCCAGGGCAGTTCAAGTGCTAGGGCTAACTGCATATGTCAGAATATAGCAAGACTTCATGTTGTTTAAATGTATTCTTCAGTGACGTTGCAGAGGCGATGGTGGGTAATGTGTGCCTCATAGTGTGCGCCAGAAAGATCTGTAACAGTGTGCACACGATGGGTCAAAGTGAGGACAGACATATGTACAGTGTTGTAATGGTATTCCGTATGGCACCTGAGATTTCACACACAAAAGTGCCAAATCATCGTACTGAACCAAAAAAACACAAGGGAGTATTATATGACATTGTGGGTAATGTGATGGTCAAACTGCAGGACAGGGAATTGGGGCTAATCACATCTGATGACCCATGGGTCAGCAAATAATGTACCAGTACTGTGGGTAGAGGCAATGAGATGATGAAGTGCATATATGGGAAGTGTGAACAGCAGAAAGTAGCAGGTGGTGAAGTCACCTCACATGTCATTACTACGGCATTATCTGAAACACATTGTGCAAGTCTGGATGTAGCATTTCCAGAATGACCTACAGAGGGTGAAGGCAGACTGAACAAAAGGGACAAGGAAGAGGGTACAGGACAAACACCAAATCTCATATGGTGAGATGCTGACAGACATCAATGTGTATACCCTGGAGGATAGGAGACACAGGTAAAGTATAATGGGAAAATAATAAAATCAAAAACTCGCACTGAGGCGCTACAAACTGGCATCTTTCATAAAAGGAGATGTAGGTACCATGACATGAAGTTGGAAGGGGGTAGACTAAGGAGTGGCGTGAGGAAGACTGTTACCACACAAAGGGCGGTGGATGCATGAAGTACACTTCTATCAGAAGCGGTGATGCAAAAACAGTTGAGGGTTTCATAACATGCATGGGATAGCATGGGAGAACCCAAAACACAGGAACAAGGGCGGTGGGCGGGGGGCAGGACATGAACTAGGGTATCAGACTTTCACAGCAGCAAGTGAAAAAGGCAGACTACGTGAACCTAGTTATTCTGTGTTGCAGGAAGTCATGAGCTCAGGATGCATGTACCCTAACCCTTCATGCCCCACTGAGATATTCTGTGTTTTATTCAATGAAAGTGTTAGCTGTGGCAAGCTGTATGTACTTCACATTAGCTTATGCCCACTAAGTGAAGACGGTCCCTTTTTTTATGTGGGTATCACCCAAAAAAGGGACCGTCATGACTCAGTGGGCACAACTGTTTAGCCAAATTCATTAAAGAAATGTTAAATCATGATTGTGATACCATTTCAGTGCATAGTGAAAAGGTTGCAGTGACCGGTCAGGCACGAGGGACATAAGCTAATGTGAAGTACATACAGCTTATCACAGCTAACTAACATTTGCATGGAATAAAACACACAGGATATATTAGTGGGGTAAGAAGGATTAGGGTAGATGCATGCTGAGCTCATGACTTCCTGCAACACAGAATAACTTGACCACCTGCATGACTATGGCCACTGAATAATGCGACAAGTAATAAAACAAGAAATAAACAGTGGCCAATGACTCAGCTATCACACTACAATGTGGTAATTGGAATTTTTTTTTTACTTTGGGGAAGCATTAACACTGTGTAGTGACAGTAATGAGGCACAAACAAAGCACTTCAATATGTCATGCAGAAATTCTTTATTACTGTCATGCTCATGCTAATGGACTGCATATGGTGTGCACCGAACAACACTGCCCATCATAAGCATACACCATTATTGAAGTCTTAGCTGTGCACACGAGGGACCGACCATGTCAGCGAGCTTCCCGCTGGCATGAGAGGTCAACACAAGAGGCATTCAGTCTGCGTAATGGCATCGCACGTTAAAGCCGCTTCAAGATACACTGAGCAGACAGCAATGCTAGCGACTCGAAAAAAGAAGAAAGAACAGGACTACTTTTCAAGCGACTTGAAAGGGCACTTCATGGGCAAGGTAACTCTGTGCACAGTGAGGCTCAAAAATGTATATCTGGACGCTGTGAGAAATGTTTGAATTTTGCTACAGACACGCCTTCCCTGGCAGTGGAACAAAAACGTCTCTCACAGCGTTCATCTCATTAGCATATCCTGAGCTCAGAGAGCGGCACTGTAGCTCCATATGGCACGGTCCAGTACGAAAATGAAACAAGACAAAAACAAGATTATGGGACAACTGGGGACAGCTTAAAACATACAGCCACAATAAAAATACCCTTAGCAAACTGGGCTGCAGCACAAATAAGTTATCCAAGGTTTTCCTTTAATTAATTACTAAGAGTGTGTGTGTGTGTGTGTGTGTGTGTGTGTGCGCGCGCGCTGCGTGTGTGTGTTTTTTTACTTGTGCCCTCACAAAAACAGCAGCTTCAAGTTTGAGAACAGGAGCCACAAACCGTTTGTTATAACTGGGAATTCACTATAACGGGGTTCATTATAGCGAGGGACCACTGTATTTCAGCTTTTCCTTGGTGTCCCAAATGCCAGGCAGAGGAAGGCTCCATACTGCAACTGGCCCTCCTCAGTCCTAACGCAGATCCTTTTGGGCACCACGCAGGGAACATTACAAGTGGTGTCATCAAACATCAGGTAAATATCTTACCTGCCAATCTTCTTTGGAGCACTGATCCTCACTTTAAGAACTCCACTCTAAAAGATACAGCACTTTGGACCACTGCTGTGATCACTGCAAAGCAGACTGTGGCACAGCACAGGCTGTGACAAGATGCCGCAACAATAATCCTGGGTAGTAATGTCTAAATTTCGGCTAACAGTTACAATATACCATGCAATCCAGACATGCCAAATTCCAGGCCTTGTAGGGCCCACTAGAAATAGCCATGTAGAAGGGGATATTTTCCAGTTAGAACTCAGATCTGCAGTTATGCTGGTCTCCTAAGATGCACTGTATACTCTCAAAACAGTGGGCAACACAGTAAATTGTAATACTCTGGAGACAGTGCGACACTAGCTGGTTATGAACCCGAGGGGCACAGTGATTGGTCCCTCTTGTTAGCAGTGTTATGTCTTTTTTGAAAACTATATCAAGAGTTAGCGACGAACACTCCTGGTCTAATAGATATTTGCAACATGGCAAGAAATGGAAAACAAAAATGCAGCAAACACATTGGTGGAAACAGCACACATGGTACAAAATGAAGTGGACATTAATTCCCTAGTAATGCCTGCTTCATCATGTAGTACTGTTTCCAACCACATCCAAATCGCCAGCACACAACTATAAAATGGTACATGTAACTTCCCACCCACCCGCCTCGTGGTACTCATACACTCGCACCAAATGCACTACAGAGTGGAGAAACTGAAAATACGAGTGCTTCCACTAAATGTGACGTAGCCTTTTATATTCGCGGTGTGATGGGCATGACTGTAGTTTCTGGCAGCTCTTTTAACTTCAGCCACTTAACGATTCATAGGCCGGTCAATTTCAATGATTATTCTGACAAGGAACAATTCGGTGCAGGTGCCCAAAAGAATCTTAGCACTGTAACTCCCCAGAAGTACAAGTTTTATTGCAATGCTTGAAAGATTTACCTTCTTATTGCTAAAATACACTATCCTAGTAGACTAGTTTTGTGTAGTGTCCTTAGATGCACTGTTTAATGTGTTATTTCTGCTGAATTTAATCTGTTTGCGGGCGGAAATATGTTAATCAGCAATCCCATAATGCTCTTCACCCGTGTACCAAATGTGCCAGAAATGTTTTTCGAGTAGCACAGTAACGTTTTAGCTAAATATAAGAAACAGTTGATATTGTTGATTATAGTAAAATACAGTAACTGAAGAAATACTATGTACAAATATTGAAACCGGGTGACAGTCACAATATAAATAAATGTTACAGTGGAGAAAACCAGTAAACTTATTGATCACGTCCAATCTGTCTTATTTTTTGCAAACAACATTACTGTCTATTAATTTTTATAAGTGCTTGCCATGTTACAAGCACACTAATCCACACCAAAGTCGGGCACTACTAGGGAATTAATGCCTGGTTGGTGGCTGAAGGCGCTCTTCCCTAATACAGCCCTCCTTTGTCGTGGATTAATGCTTACGTATCTCACCATGCATCACTTTCATAAACATTGTGTATGGAAATTATCTGCCAAGTTAGCATTGCCTTGATACAGGGCGTGTTGGAAGGGCAAGAAGAAAAAAATACTCACCTTAGTATCTTGTTTCTTCCAATGTATTCTTCTATAATCATAACTCTCTGCAGTCTGCCTCCTAAGTAGAACTGCCCGGAGCAAATAGAACTTTATGCAAATGAAAGAACTATCATTGGCTCGTGCCACTTATTCAAACTGCTGCCCTTATCTGTTGCAACATTCCATCAACGTCTCCGATTTCTAAGGAGCCTACAAGGCAACTCATACTATGCTACCTAACTACACCTAATAGTGTAACTACTAAAACTGTCTAAGACAGCATAAATCTATATAACAGTAACAATAATAATAATAATTATATTAACAGGATCCCTTTCTGAAGTGCCAGAGTCACCTGGAAAAAGAAAGGAAGAATAAATTCCCACTAAGATTGAAAACACATATGCCTGTGTTTGGGACTAGTAAACCAAAAAGACTTGCGTATGAATGCAAAGGCTCTGGTTCTGGAAGAGAAGGCATGGAGGAAGAGTTATGAATATAGAAGCATACACTGGAAGAAAAAAGATTACAAGGTGAGTATTTTTTTCTTCTAACCCAATGTATTCTTCTACATTCCTAACTCTCTGCAGACTTCAAAGCAGTACCTTTTGAGGTGGACAGAGAACCTATTTAGGAAAGACGGTCTGCAGGACTGCTGTGCCAAACCTGGCATCACTTCTGGACTATATGTCCAAACTGTAATGTTTAGTAAAAGTGTGTACTGTTCTCCAAGTAGCTGCTTTACAGATCTCCACTAAAGGAATATCTATTGAAGCTGCTAAAGAAGCAGCTGTGCCCCTAGTTGAGTGGGCCCTCAGGCATGCTGGAGCTTGTTTTCCAGAATCTGAATAGCAAAACTGAATGCATTGGACTATCCAGTGAGAGACTGATTTCTTGGACGCTGGGGTGCCTTTCCCCACATCCCTATAAGTGAGAAAAGGCTGCTGCTTATCACCTCTATGATCCCTGGTGTGGCTCACATAGTAACTTAATGCCCTTTTTACATCCCGACTACGGAGTCTACGCTCACCTGAGTTGGCATCTTCAGTAAAGAAAATTGGCAGTGTTATGGACTGATTTAAGTGGAAATCAGAAACCACCTTAGGAAGAAACCTCCTGTTTGTTCAAAGCCTACTTTGTCATTACGAAAGCAGATGTAGTCCTTCTCTACACAGTGCCTGCAGTTCACTTATCCTTCTGGCAGAAGTGATTGCAGCCAGAAATATAGTTTTCCATGTGACATACTGTATAAGAGCAGAATACATAGGCTCAAAAGGAGGTTTCATGAGCTTAGAAATGCATATGTTCAGGTCCACACACAGGGACTGGTTCCTTAATAGGAGGGTGCATATGACACAAACCTTTGAAGAACTCTCTGAAAATGGGATTAGCTGCTATGGAAACATTTTTTCCAGCAGAGATGTAAGCTGAAACTGATGCCAGATGAACTTTTAGGGATGTGTATTTTAACCCTTGGGAATGCAGATATGCGAGATATTGCAGTAACACTGGGATTTCTACCAGGGAAGGTGAACTCTCCTTGGCATCACACCAAATAGAGAACCTTTTCCATCTTGCAGAATAGGTTTTCTTCGTGGAAGGCTTTCTGTCTCCTTTCAGAATACACAGGACAGCTTGAGAGAGATTTAGATTTGAAAATTCTAAGTCCTCAGGAACCAGGCCTTGAGCCTGAGAGACTTGAGGTTCGGGTACAACATTTTCCCCTGGTGGGAGGTCAAAAGATTGTGCCTCCTGGGAAGATGTATCAGTTTGGACACCGACATGGACAGAAGTAAAGGGTACCATGACTGTCTGGCCCAGTCTGGTGCTACCAGAATCATGGATGCAGGTTGTGACCTGAGCTTGATCAGAACTCTGAAGATGAGTGGAAAAGGAGGGATGGCGTACAGGTGTCTTCCTGACCAGTCTACAGCCAGGGCATCCAGAGGAATTGTGTCCTTGGCTGGTAGTCTGCAACAGAATAGGGGCAGTAAGTGGTTCTCTTGGGAAGCAAATAGATCCACTTCTGGAGTGCCCCATCTTCTGAACACTTACAGTACTTGTTTATAGACCATTTGTGATGTGACTGGTTGATTCTGCTTAGAGCATCTGCCAGGTCATTGTCTTTGCCTGGTACATGAATGGCCTACAGAGAGGCCTTTAGTGAGTAGACCAATACCCATATGTTCATGGCCTCTGAGCACAGAGGGTCTGACCTTGTTCATTTATGTAGTACA
Source organism: Neoceratodus forsteri (assembly GCA_016271365.2). Taxonomy (NCBI): domain Eukaryota; kingdom Metazoa; phylum Chordata; order Ceratodontiformes; family Ceratodontidae; genus Neoceratodus; species Neoceratodus forsteri. The sequence goes on from CM028130.1 coordinate 1,115,395,783, forward strand.
TTGTTGTGCTGGTGTCTGTTCTGACCTGCACCACTTTGCCCTGTACCAGATGAGAAAAAACTTAAAGCCAGAAATACTGCTCAGAGCGCCAACAAGTTTATGTGGAGCAGTGACTCTGCAATTGAACAAGTGCCAAGAGTAGTGTGCTCTCCCAGGTGAGCACCCTATCCTAACAGAGAGGCGTCTGTTGTAAGGATGACTGATGGGTTTTCCCTCTGAAACAGGACCCCTTCTTTAAGATTGGGTGCTTCCTTCCACCACTGTAGGGACTGAAGCAGTTTTTTTTTGTTACTGGAATTGATTTTGACATTCTGGGCCAGATATTCAAAAGGGTTGTGCCATGCACAATAGGGTTGCGCATGTGCAAGTCCGAAATTGCTCCATTCTGCGATATTCAGCAGGAGGCAGTTGCGCCACTGAAAACAGGCTGAGCAACAGCGCAATGCAAATGAATGCATGCTGAACTGGAGGGGGAGGAACCATGCATAAACTGCACAGCCCGATATTCAGCCGGGCTGTGCAGAGTTGTGCAGGCACAATCCACAACCTGCGCCTGCACAACTCTGAGCCAAAAAAAAAACAGGCCTAAGTCGAGGGCCACCCACAGGTGAGCTGCTGCATTGCAGGGCGCAACACAGCAGCTGCCACCTGTGGCTGGCCCTCAACCCACACCCTGTGCCCCCCCGCAGCCCGATCGCGGGCAAAAGAGAGTAATATCCCCACCACCACCCCCACTGGCTCGGTCCCGGGCATAGCGTAAATCCCCACCAGCCCGATTGCGGGCAGCAAAGTGTCTCCCCAACATATCCCTGGTGGTCAGTGGACCATAAGAAAAATTACTCACCTTAGTAATGTTGTTTCTTCTAATGGAGTCTTGCTATATTATAGACATTAGCAGTTTGTTCCAGCTCTAGAACTGCCCGGAGTGAAATGGTTAAAACCATTCCAAAATAGAATTTTGGCACGAGAGCAGCTCTATCTGTGTCATTTCAAACTTGAACTGTCAGATCTTCTGAGCCAAACTCACTAAGGTCTGTGTGGAAGCTGTAACCTACACTCAGCCAAATGACTACCTAAATAATAACAACCATTGATGGTCCCAACACCCAAGACTCAAGTCAGGGGACCAGAAATACTAACACCATTCTAATAATATGAAAATGGAACATAAGTATAATAAAACACACACACGCGTACACATATACACCCCCAAAGTCCCAAAGGGGACAAAATGCTAACAGGACATAAGTAGTGCCCCCACTAAGTTGCCCGCACCCCACCAAGTAGAGGTCTCACCTGTATATATGCTACTTATGGTCTCAAAGCACTGCTGAGGAATTTTGGAAATGGAGTTTATTCAAAGTCAGAAAGGAAAGCCAAAGCTTGCTCTTGATAATTTCTTGTATACAAAGGAGAAGGATGGATCAGAAGAAAAAATTACTCACCTTAGTAATGTTGTTTCTTCTAATGGAGTCTTGCTATATTATGACAGTAGCAGTTTGTCCCACCACTAGAACTGCTCCGGAGGTGAAATGGTTAATACCATTCCAAAATAGAACTTAGAGCACGAGCTCTAAGAAGCAGCTCTATCTGTGTAATTTCAAACCTGAACTGTCAGATCTTTACGAGCAAAAACTCACTAAGGTCTGTGTGGAAGCTGTAACCTACACTAGCCAAATGGCTACCTAAATATTAACAACCATTGCTGGTCCCAACACCCAAGACTCAAGTCAGGGTCCAGAACTACTAACACAATTCTAACAACATGAGAATAAAACAACAGTATAATAAAACACACACACCCAAACTCCCAAAAGGGAGAAACGCTAAAAGGCATAAAATAGTGCCTACACTAAATTGCCGCACCCCACCAAGTAGAAGTTCTGAGAGAGGCAGGCTGGGGAGGTCATAATATAGCAAGACTCCATTAGAAGAAACAACATTACTAAGGTGAGTAATTTTTCTTCAAACAACATGAAGTCTTGCTATATTATAGACATTAACAGAATACACAGCAGTACCTCCATGGAGGAGGGGCAGAACCTACTTAGGGAATAGGCTCTGAAGAACAGCTGTGCCAAACGAGCATCTCCTGGCCTGGACATCCAGGGAGTAATGCTTGGTAAAGTGTGTACCGTTTTCCAAGTAGCAGCCTGGCAAATCTCTAATAAAGGGATATCTCTGGCAGCAGCTAGAGACGCAGCTGTACCCCTGGTAGAATGAGCCTCAAACCGGGGGCTCTGCCACTTCTGATAACAAAATTGGATACAAGAGACAATCCACCTGGCTATTGATCTCTTAGTGGCAGGTTTGCCTTTCCCAACTTCACCATAGGTAAGGAAAAGTTGGAGGGATTCGAACCTGTGACCTTTGGTACGCTCTATATAATAACTAACAGCTCTCTTAACATCCAGGCTGTGCAACCTCCTCTCACCCGAAGAGGAGTGATCAGTGAAAAATACTGGAAGGGAGATAGATTGATTAAGATGGAAATCTGAAACCACCTTAGGCAAAAACTTCCTATTAGTCCTAAGGACTACCTTATCCCTGTGGAAAGAAATAAAGTCAGTCTCCACTGACAAGGCTTGCAATTCACTTATGCGTCTGGCAGAAGTGATAGCCACTAGAAAAACAGTTTTCCAAGTTAGGTACTTAAGCTCTGCAGAAGACAGAGGTTCAAAAGGGGGTTGCATTAACTGGGCAATGCAAACATTAAGGTCCCAAGCAGGGGCCGGTTCCCGAAAGGGAGGATTAGTATGGAGTACTCCCTTAAAAAACTTGGAAAACACAGGATGAGAGGAAAGAGGGGATGACTTTCCTGCTGACACAAAAGCAGACACAGCTGCCAAATGAACTCTCAGGGTAGCTGGTCTGAGACCCAAGGAATTAAGATGTACCATGTAATCTAACAAAATGGGCAATTCAGCAGATTCTGGGGAAATATTTTTCCCAGCACACCAAACGGAAAACCTTTTCCATTTAGAACTATAAGTAGCCCTAGTGGAAGGCTTTCTGGAAGCCTTTAGGATCTCAAGAACACCCTGAGAGAGGTGTAAATCAGCAAACTCTAACTCCTGAAGAGCCAGGCCTTGAGGTTGAGGGATTTGAGGTCCGGATACCAAACCCTTCCCTGGGCACAGGTCAACAGATTGTGATTCCTGGGGAGGCACAGGGGAAGATGGACTGTCAGAGACAGAAGGAGTGGGTACCAGGGCTGCCTGGCCCAATCCGGGGCAATCAGAATCACCCTGCAAGGCTGAGATCTGATTTTGACTAGTACTTTGAATAGGAGAGGAAAGGGGGGGAAAGCATAGAGGAACTTCCCCTCCCAATCCAGAAGAAGGGCATCCAGGGGAACTGAGCCCAGCACTGGAGGCTGCAACAGAACAGAGGAAGTTTGTGATTGTCTGGGGCTGCAAAAAGATCTATCTGAGGGATGCCCCATCTGGCAAAAACTATTCCCAGCACTTGAGGATCCAGGGACCATTCGTGATGGCCCTGGGAAATCCTGCTGAGGGCATCCGCTAGGACATTGTCCTTCCCTGGAAGATGAACTGCTATGAGGGAAGTGTTCAGGGAATAGGCCAGAGACCACAACTTCATTGCCTCGGTGCACAAGGCCGAAGACCGAGTGCCCCCCTGTTTGTTGATGTACCACATTGTTGTGGTGTTGTCTGTTCTGACTTGTATCACCTTGTCGTGGACAGATGCAGAAAAAGCTTGAAGAGCTAAAAAGACAGCTCTGAGTTCCAGCAAATTGATGTGGAGCAGAGATTCCTGGGGGGACCAAACTCCCTGAGTGGAAAGGTCGCCCATGTGGGCTCCCCAACCCAGAAGGGAAGCATCTGTAGTGAGAGTCAAGTCGTGAGAAGGGGAAATGAAGGGGACCCCCGCTCTTAAATTGCTCTGATCCTGCCACCACTGGAGAGCTAGGATCAAGGTTAGAGTCACTGGGACCAACTTGGAAAGGGGGTCTCTTCTCTGAGACCAAAAGGTTCTCAAGTGAAACTGAATGTCTCTCATCTGAAATCTGGCTCCCTGCACAACAGCTGTGGATGCAGCCATGTGCCCCAGGAGCTGCAGAAAGTGTCTTGCTGGTAGAGAGACCTGCAGAGTGAAGGAAGAGGCCAGAGCCACTAAATTCCTTACCCTTTCTGGGGAAAAAAGGCTCTGGCTAGCTTTATGTCCAATTCTGCCCCTATAAAGGTGAGTACCTGGACTGGTTCCAGAACCGACTTTGGTAGGTTTAGCAGAAAACCCAGGGAGGTGAGAAGCTGCTGGGTGACCTGCAGGTGAGATTTTACCTGTTCTGGGAACTGGCCTACAATGAGCCAGTCATCTAGATAGGGAAAACAGCAATCCTCTGCCTCCTTAAGTGGGCCACTGCCACTGCTAGACACTTTGTGAATACCCTTGGAGCAGAGGTAGGCCAGAGGGCATTGCTCTGAACTGGTAATGACCTGAGGGCAGTTCGAATCTGAGGTACTTTCAATGGGATCTTCTGATTAGGACATGGAAATAGGCATCCTTGAGGTCCAGGGAGGCTAGCCAGTCCCCTGGCCTTGGGAAAATAAAATCATTGCCAGAGTTACCATTTTGAACTTTGGTTTCAAAAGATGCTTGTTCAGATATCTGAGATCTAAAATGGGCCGCCATTCTCCTGTCTTTTTAGGGTAAGAAGTATCTGAATACAGACCCCTGCCCTGATGCAGGAGGAACCCTTTCTACTGCTCTGAGAGCTAACAGGGATGAGACCTCTGTTTCCAGGCGGGTCTCTGAAGCACTTGCAGGTAGAAAAGTCTGCTTCTCAACTTGGGAAACTTTTGAAGCTGAGAACCAGACCCTGGCTTACTACTTCCAGAACCCACTTGTCTGAGGTTAAAGAAGCCCAATTCTGACTGAAGTAAGCCAGCCTGCCCCCACTGGTACAGGAGAATCGGCCCTGGGCACCCCATCAGGGTGCCTGTTTCGCAGGAGCTTTAGGCTGGGGGGTGGGAGCAGGTCTGCCCACCCCTCGTCTGCCCCTGCCTCTGAAGAAGCCCCTCTGAGCATAGGCAGAGGAGGCCTGAGTCTGGTAGAAAGGCCTGTGAAAAGGCCTACCCCTACCCTGGGGGCATGCCTTTGAGGAGTGGCTTGCCGCTCCTTAGCTTGGGCACTCTTGTAAGTAGTCCTATATTCATCCATCTTCTTCATGTAATTCTCTGTCTGCTCTCACACAGAGAATTTCCCACCACAGGAAAATCCATAGCCTTAGTCTGGGTATCCTGTGACAAACTAGTACACCTGAGCCAGGCCAACCTCAAAAGCTACAGATGTGGCCATGACCCTAGAAGAACATCATTAACATCCACAGCAGCATGAAACTAAACCTTAGAAGCTTCAATGCCATCAGCAGCCACCTGTTCTAGTTCACTAGCCAGCTGGCCATGGGCCTGCTTAGCCAATTGCATAACAGTATCCCATCTAGATTTCTGATACCTAGATACATAAGCCATATAATTTGCTTGCCTGAGTCCCAGAGAGCTGCCATATACTGTTTTTTGCCATGGCATCAATTTTCCTGGAATCCTTGTCAGGAGGATGTGAAGCCAAGGAATATTAGCTTTATCACAGGCAGCAGCCTGAACTACTAACATGACTGCATTGCTGAGAAAGGAATTCTGTATCAGGCCTGACAATGTATACCTTCTGTACATCTTTTTATCTACAGGAGGCACAGAATTAGGAGCTTTTAAAATTTTAATTGTTTCCTAAAAGACTTATGTAAAGGAATAGACAATCTCCTAGACTCTGGAATATCCATCATTTCTACAAAATCAGGCTCCTCTTGCTCATCCACAGCCTCTTCTAAAGGAAGCTGGAGGGTTTCAGCAACTTTTTTATAAAACATAAAATGAGATGGGGACTCAGACAGCATAGGAGGAGATTCTAAAGGTCTGTCTGGGGAGATGTCCGGTTCAATGGGCACACCCAGACCTTCCCAGCCACATTCATACTATTCATAATCCTCCTCCCCCTCCTCTGGTTCATAAAATTCCTCAATATCATAATCCTGAACCACTGGGACCGGACGAACCGACCTTTTATCAGATAGTGGTGGTTGGACGGACCCTGAGACAGTGACTGGACAATTTGTATGGCTTTTGCTATCTCTGCAGCAGTTGGAGAAGGAATTTTGGACTCCAGACCTGCTGATTTTCTTGTTTTCTTTACTGGAATTGGTTCCTCAGAACCAGCTTTTCTTTGGCCCGAGGAAGTCTGGCCCTGGTCAGAGGGCACTCCCTCTGGTTCGGTTGGCACCAAACCGGGCTGGCCATCCGGGTCAGCGGACTTTTAGGCCTCTCGTTCCCTGAGCCTGCCCAATCTTTTTTCCAGGGTGGCTGCAGGGAAATTCTTACATACCTGGCAGTCTGACTGGAGGTGGTCAAACCCCAGACAATAAACACATGTGGTGTGTGGGTCAGCCTTGGCAAAGACTTCCCCACAAACATCACAGTGTTAAACAATCATGGCCCAGTTTTCTTTTGGGTTTCTCAGACATAATGCCAGCTAACCAAAACTTGCCCTTTTAACAGCAGTGCCAGGCAAGACACCCTTATCGGTTCCTAACCGTGTCACGGGTATTGGAAAAAACCGTAATAAATCCGTTTTTTTTAGAACCGATAAGAACCGGGAAACGCACTCTAAAATAGTAACTTTTAGTTTTAAATGAGTTTTAAACCCACTGATCAGTTCAAAACCCGAACCGATAACTTACAAGTTCACACAGACAAAACCTTCATTTACTTACGGTTACCACAGATAGGCTTGAACCGAGCGGTTTTGCGGTTAAAATAAAACTATTCTCAGTTAAATCCAACCAGAAAACACTTTTAAACCGAGAAATGAACCGAGCAGAAGGAGAAATCTCCGGAGCGACTGTTCACTGAGGCGGAGTAAAGAATCTGACAGTTCAAGTTTGAAATGACACAGATAGAGCTGCTCTCGTGCCAAAATTCTATTTTGGAATGGTTTTAACCATTTCACTCCGGGGCAGTTCTAGAGCTGGAACAAACTGCTAATGTCTATAATATAGCAAGACTTCATGTTGTTTGAAATCCCGATCGCAGGATTGTGTATTAACAACCCCCACCACCTCCCGATTATAACCCTGGTGGTCCAGTGGACGAACATCGATCGCGGGATTGTGTGTTAACACCCCCACCTCCCGATTATATCCCTGGTGATCAGTGGACCGAACATCCGATTGCGGGATGGGTGTGCAAACAACCCCCAAAACATCCCTGGTACCTAGTGTCCCCACCCCACCCACCAGCAAGCCTCCCACCCCGCTCCCTCCCCGCAGCGGTGAGGCGGCAGCATCCACCCGCCTGCCACCCGCCGCCCACCGACTGACTGCCGGTAGGGACTGCACTCCCATTGGTGCAGAGCAAGAGCCAATGGGCGTGCAGCCATACCGTACAAGACAGTCAGATGGCGGCAGGCGGGTAGGATGCTGCCGCCCGCCGGCTGCGGGGGCGGGAATGGGAGGCTTCGCGGTGGGTGGGGTGGGGGACACTAGGCACCAGGGATGTTTTGGGGGGTTGTTCACACTCCATCCCGCTGATCGGGATGTTCAGTCCACTGGACCACCAGGGATATAATCGGAGGTGTGGGGGTACACAATCCCGCCGATCAGGATTTACGGTCCACTGCACCACCAGGGATACGCTCGGGGAGCTACATTGCTGCCCGCGATCGGGCTGGTGAGGGAGGGATTAAACTATGCCCGACATCGGGCCAGTGGGGGTGGTGGTGGGGATTATACACTGTTTCGCCGCGATCGGACTGCGAGGCGTCGGTCCCGGCGGCTGCTGCCTGGCAGAGGTGCCAGGCGCAAGTCCTCGGGATCAGGCGCACCTGCATGCCCTAATGGCATGCAAATGGGGCCATAATCAGATGCAAATGGCCCCCTGCCCTTGCATGAATTATGGCCCCATTGCATGTCACCTTTTGAATATGAGGGATTTTGCGCATGGCGCATGGTACTGCACCACCGCCAAGTTGAATGCTCCCACTCTGACCGCTTGGCGCAAGTTCCACTGCGCCATGCACAGTGGCTGTGGCCAGGGGGTGATATTCAAAGGAGTTGCTCAAGGGCGCAACTTCTTTTAATATCGCTCTGGACACACCCCTGCGCAACTATTTTGTGCAGCGCAAGGGCTTGCACCACAAAATAGCACAGTTTGAATATCCAGCCCTCTGTCTTTCCTTTGGCACCAGTGTGCTCTGAGATAAAACTGAATATCCCTCATTCAGTATCTTGCTCCCAAGACAACTCCTATTGCTGCAGCCATATATCCCAAGATCTGTAAGCACTGCCTTACTGGACATGGCTTGCCTAACCTGAATGAGGTAACCAGCTGCAGGATGGTCCCTATCCTTGGGAAGGAATACTCTTCCTTGCAAAGTGTCCAGTTCTGCTCCAATGAAGTGCAGGACCTGTACTGGATTGAGAATGGATTTTTCCTGATTTATCATCAGGAAACCCAGAGACTGTAACATACTTTGTATTGTTATCAGGTGATCTTTCACCTGTTGTGATGACTTTCCCATGACTAGCCAGTCATGTAGGTAGGGGAAAACTAAGACTCCCAGTCTTCTGAGATATGCCACTACCACTGCCAGACATTTTGTGAACACCCTGAGTGCTGAGGTGAGGCTGAAGGGAAGGGCTGAGAATTGGTAGTGACCTGAAGGAAGTATGAACCTGAGATACTTCCTGTGAGACTATCTTATTGGGATGTGGAAATAGGCATCCTTCAAATCCAGAGATGCCAGCCAATCTCCTTTTTGAATAACTGGCAATATCAGGGACAAAGTGACCATTCTGAACCTTGGTCTTACTAGATACTTGTTCAGAAGTATGAGGTCTAGAATAGGCCGTCACTCCCCATATTTCTTTTTGGTGAGGAAATACAGAGAATAAAAACCTCTTCCTCTCTGGGACCTTGGCACAGGCTCCACTATTTTTACGTGGAGTAAGGTTCTAACCTCTTTTTCCAAAAGCTTTCTTGAACAGCTTTGATTTAAGAGGAGGGAGAAATTTGAAACTCAGGGACAGACCCTGACTCACTAATTCTAAAACCCACTTGTCTGTGGTGATGACCTGCCAGGCCTTGAAAAAGTGAGTCAGTCTGCCCCCTACTGGTGCTAGGGAGGCAGCCTTGACAACTGAGTCAGGGATTTTGTTTTGGCTGTGACTGAACCTGGGTAGAGTGGGAGCCTCTTCTGGAGCCCCTCCTACCTCTGGCACTATAGTACCCAGTCTGCTGTGGGTAAGGTTGCAGCTGAGAAACAGCTTGTGCCTGATAGAAGGGCCTACTGTAGGGTGTCCTTCCTCTGCTTCCCCTACCATAAGGCCTATATGAAGGAGAAGGCCTTTCCTTGGAGGAGTTACTTTTGTAAGTGGCCTTGTACTCGTCCACCTTTATAATGTAATCTTCAATGTGTTTACGGAAGAGAGTGTGATCCTCAACAGGAAAATCCATTGCCTTAGCCTGGGTATCTTGTGTCAAATTAGTAGCCCTCAGCCATGCCACTGTTCTCAGGGCTACAGTCAGAGCCATCCACCTAGCAGCATTATCACTGGCATCTGCTGCCATTTGGAACTGGTACTTATGATGCTTCCAGTCCAAACCTTGTTGTTTCTGCTAGGTCTTCAGAGAGAGGGAAGGGAGCCTTCTCTGACATTGCCAAAACTGACTGCCACAGTGTTTTTTGGTACTGTGCAGCACAGGCCTGGTAACTAGCCTGTCTTACACCCAGAGAGGCGGCTAAATACCCTTTTTTAGACATGCTGTCTATCTTCCTGGAATCCTTCTCAGGTGGATGAGAGGATAGAGGAACCCTCGCTTTCTCACATGCTGCCTGCTGGACTATATCCTGATGATCAGGGTGAGAATAAAGAAATTCAGCCCGTCTGTCTAGCTGGGATTTCTTATCTGCCTTTCTATCCAGAGGCAGAACAGAATTTGAGTTCTGCAAGATTTTAAATAAACCTGTTTTAAAGAATTTCTTTATTGGCAGGATAATCTTCTTTGCGGGTGTTAGCACCACCATCTCCAGATATTCAGCTTCCTCCTCATCTTCTACGACCTCTGTAGTAGCTAGGTCAAGAGCATCCACTATTTTCCTTACAAAGGAAAAATAAGAAGAAACATTTTCTGGTCTAGGAGGAGAGCCAAATTCTTGCTCTGGTGAGATCTCCGGTTCAACAGGCTCACCATCATCATCCTCTGGTTCATCATAATCCCCATACTCCATCTCCTTGGAAGGGAGTTCAGAGGAAGCAATTGGTACTTGAACCCTTGGAGAAGGGAGCGTAGGGGTAGGTACAAAGCCCTGTATAGCCTGAATGACCTCCATGGCCTGTGCAATCTCCTCTGCAGTTGGCAGGCTGTGAGGCACAGAAGAAACCCCTTTAGGTTTTTCTTGGGGTTTGACATGCTTTGTCTTTCTGGTTTTGTTGGAGGGGGCGGGAGAGTCAGCCGGACCACCAGTCTTTTTTAAGGTGCCAGTACCGCCCTTTTCAGGGGTGTGTTAAGAAGAGACAGCAGTTTCACTCGCAGATTTGAAGGGTGTTGGCTGGTCAGAGCCCGAAGCACCCTTGTCAAGTCTCTTTTGAAACCTTTCTAATCTTTTTTCCACTGTTTTTTGGGGAAAAGATTTACAAACTTCACAGTCAGTAGAAAGATGTGAGGTTCCCAGGCAGACTACACAGCATTCGTGCTTGTCTGTGCTGGCAATAACGTCCCCACACTTCAGACGCTTTTTAAAACCTGGAGGACCAGTCTTTTTCTTTGGTTTTTCAGACAGCTCCATTTCCAGGAGAAAAAACGCAACTGCAGAAAGAGAAAACCTAATGTTTTATTTTTTTTTTTTTTGCAGTCGGTTCAGGAACCAATCAGGTTCTGAAAATGAACCAAGAGTTTTAAACTTGGAACCAGGCTAACGGTTCACAGCAACCGGGTTAGCGGTTGAAAGAAACCAGGTCAGTGGATGCAAAACAATTATTTAAACAAGTTTTAACCACAAAATAATCATCTAAATAGCGGAAAAAATTCCACAAAAACTAAGAACTATCCTGGTTCCTCAGCGGTTATTCCAAACCATGAGGAACCGAGAAAATAATGCGATTAACTCTAAAAACTAAATGTCTGAAAGAATTTAACAAAAAACAAAGGCAGCAGTAAGCATAAATAAAGTATAGAATACTTATACTTCGCAATAAGCCACAAAAAGACTCAAGAGAAGTCTCCTGGACGTCTTGACTTGTCAGGTGGAATAAGAAATCTGAGCCGTTGATGGAACATTGCAGCAGATAAGGGCAACAGTCTGAATAAGTGGCACGAGCCAATGATAGTGCTATCATTTGCATAAAGGTCCATTTGCTCCGGGCAGTTCTACTTAGGAGGCAGAGTGCAGAGAGCTAGGAATATAGAAGAATACATGGGGTTAGAAACAGGCTATTTATGGTAATCTACAACCTCTGTGTGAAGCAGGTACAGTACCAGTATGTAATTCAAAAGTGTCTTGACCACCCATGCATATTTTTGTATCTCTAATACAGATATTGTACAGAAACATAAAAAAAATTCACTTGCGATGGTGGTGGCTACACCTGTGCACCACTCATACAAGAGTAGCCCAATAATATTCTCTGGGGATGCTGGTGTGCAAGTCACATGTAAGAGTCGCCAAGCAGGGATCCAAGTTGTTGCCCACAGAATGGACAATTAAAGACAGACTGTGCCCAAGGTCACTGATTTGGGAACCGTTTGCTGGGGGAATACTTAAATACTAGAGTTATTCTTTCCTAAACCCAAGATCCTTTAGTGTAGACAACTACAGGCTGCCATGGTGCACCACTGCGGTTCAACATGAGGGGAAGGTACCATTATAAAATGATTGCAGTTTTAGTGGGATTCAAACCCAGATCTCTTGGTTCATAGCCATGTGCTCTAACCAAAAAGCTACACTGGCTGCCGGTTTACAAGCTTGAGGTTAGACACATTTCCGACACAAACTGGTCTAGTTCAGTTCAGCTGGTAAACTGATCCTGAATCAACTGTTTTGGGCACAATCTGCCTAATTCAAATTACCATGACCGCTGAAGAATAGAATGCAGTTGCTTTTTTGAATGGCACCATCTGCATTTAGCAAGAGGTCATATTCCTGGGAAGGTTTCTAAGAAATAAGAGAGGACACCTGGGGCCAAGAGGTGGGACAGTACCGTTCCTCATTAAGATGAGTGAAGCCCAAATGCACACTTACAGCTCCTTTAGGTTGTGGGTATGAAAATGGGATGTGTGGTATAGGCATAGGTATAGGCATGGGCACCACGCCTGCAGGTCCAACAGAAGGTGCTGTAAAACCTCCACCACCACCACCTCCGCCACGGCCACCTTTCTTATCATCGGGGAATCCAATGTCAATCAGTTCCGCCTCCACTCCTGTCGGGGCTTCGGCCTGCAGGAAGAAGACAGGGGAATCAAGTCAGAGACACACGATGGCATATCTCTATGTACATGTATACAGCATGTATATGTATATAGATATAGCTATATCGCTGCTCCCCTGCCCCCAAACCAAAATAAGAGCTACAATTTTCCTGGTTGCAGCAGACACTGGGCACCCTTGCACTACTTTTGTAAACTCTCATAATAGACAACCCTTAACAGCTTACTTTTAGTCATTTTCTCCAGCTCCAGCACTGCCTGCGGGTCTTATTCATGAAGAGCATACAGTACAACTAAAGCACTAAGCGCCTGAGTTTTGCACTGCATCAGATGAGGGAACTTCAGCCATATTGGATTACGACAATTCCCTTAGGTCTGTTCTGCACCCCCCCCAGGCAAAATGCCTAAGGAAATACTCATTCATTACCCTAAACATGATGGCCACGATTCCTACACTGAACTGCCATAGTCAGCACTCTAGCCTTTCCTGTATGGTCTTATCCCCAGGGTCAATCATGGAGAGTGAGGATTCCTGAGATCGTCAGCAGGTCATTTGAGCATGGAGAAGGAGGCAATGGCATTCTCCTTACAGGCCCAAACTGCCTCCTCCCCTGTAGAGATTTAAGGATGTCCCTGCTTATAGTTTAAGCTGCTGCTGGGAGGCGCCAGTCTAAATCTGGCAGGTTGAAGTCCCCCACCAGCATCATCTCCCCTTTTTCTACCATCTTGCCAATGGCTTCCACCAGTGTCTTATCTAATTCCGCCCCCTGTGCTGGAGGTCTGTGAATCACTACACTGAGAACAGTGGCTACATTCCTCATCTCCTGGATGACCCCCAGTACCTCTACCTCCCTGAATTCCTGCATCTCCGTCACTAACATGCTTTCCCTCACCCTCACATAAAGCACCATCCCCCAGTCCTTCCTGAATGCAGTATAGCCTAGCATGGTCATATCCCATACACGGTTTCAGTGCTCCATGATTCAGTACTAGCCACAATATCCAGGCTGGCCTCTGCCACGACAGCCTCTAGGTCCAGCATCTTATTTCCTAGACTTCTGGCATTAACATCCCTTTCCCTCCTTTTCTCCAAGATGTATGTGTTTAAGTTCTACAGGCTCTGCTCGTCCATCAAATTCCCATGGCCATGCACCATTTTAGTCACTGTGCACTATACTACCTCCACCTTGCTGCAGTCTTTCCTCAGGTGTGGGCTCCCGTACCTTGCACAGTATTCCAGGTGCAGTCACACTAATGACCTGTACAGAGAGAGGATCACTTCCTGCCTTCTACTTCTTATCCCCTTCCCTAGATATCCCAGCATTCTGTTTGTTTTGCTCTCTGCTCTGCTGCAGTGTACAGATGTTTATAGGGTCTCAAATATTATCTCCCTTAAATTATATTCTTCCTAAGTACTATTCAGCACCATCTCTCCCATTTCATACTGCACTGTTGGGTTCCTTTTCCCAATATGCATTGCTTTATATTTTTTAGCATTAAAGTTCAGCTGGCAAATCTTGGACCAGCTCTCCAACCAGCTCTGATCCTCCCTTAGTTCTCTTCTCCCTTCCTCTGCATCTACCCTCGCACAGATCATTGTGCCATCTACAAAGAGGCAGAGCTTACCATTGATACCTTCACCTATGTCACAGATGAAAGTATTGAAGAGGACTGGTCCTAGTATCGACCCTGGAGGTACCTCCCCGGTCACTTCATTTACATCTGAAAACTCCCCATTGACTACCGTCCTCTGTGCTCTACCCCCTAAGTCAGCTCTCTACCCAAATCATCATCTTTTCCTCTACCCCAAGGTCCCTAATGCTTCTGACCAGCCTCCTGCGGGGGAAGAGAGTCAAAGAAGAAATTTGTTCATACTTTCCATAATTTCCTTTTCTGTTCACTCCAACACTGTCAATGGATAATCATAATAACTGGGTATTGTGCACTCCTACCATGGGAAATGGCACAGTCCAAGCTTTAGACTGTTGTACACATGAGGATTCTAAGCAGCATCAACTCCCCAGTCACTACTGACCTCGCAGTGCCATAATGAGCTGCAAATATTCATATAATATAACCAATTACCTGTATGCAACATTCCTTAATTCTGTAAATAAATGTTGCCTTACCTTCCTGACAGACATCTGAGGAAGAAAATGCTTTCCACTGGACTCGAGGTTTGGACGATTCATTCCTCCCCACGGGAAAGAACAATCAAGGCAACAAGAAAAACTCCACTTTAGTCGCTGAGGCTGATCACACAATAAGGTATAACTTTCAGGCAACTAAATGCAATGAGACTACCTGCAACAAGGAAAAAACCCTTAAGAGTGATCAGTAAAGCTATTAACCTGCAGTCGCAGACTGATGGAAACATTTTTGTTTTTATTATATAGTTTATTTATGAGTACAGTGCAGCAGAACAAAAGGGGGATGTCCAAAAACATAGTAGGGAATTTTACCAAACAGAACATCCTTCCTAGCATACTGGATATGATTCAACTACAAGAGTCAGGCTCCTGTGTAGGCTCCATTGACAATGCTGGCGCTAACAGAAAAGGAAATTACGGTAAGTATGAAGACATTTCTTCTTTCTGTAGCACTCCACATTGTCAATGGGTAATCAGAACAACTGGGTTCTAAGAAGCAGTACCCAAAAAAAAAAGGGGGGGGGGAATATTATCCCATATGCCAGAGGCAAGCATGAAGAAATTACTTGCAAATTGCTGTTTGTAGCAGTCTGCAATCACAAACTGCGCCAGCAAATCTCTGAACACCCAATTTGGATGTTTGTGAAGGTGTGGATGGAAAATCATGTAGCTACCTTGCATAACCCTAAAAACCAATGATTCACCAGTCTTTGCCCAGGGCGTCGCCCCAGCCCTGAAGGAGTGAGCCTAGATGAAAGCTGGATGCCTCCTCTTTTCCGCAACATTGGCCTTAGCTAGAGTGGCCTAAAAAAACCTCTTGACCTTGCTAGTCTGTTCCAAAAGAACAAACAGACTATCTGACTTCTGGAACACAGCCGTCCATTGAAGATAAATCCTAACAATGTGAGATAAATCCAACCTGAGCAGTTCCTTCTCTTTGGAGTGAGAAGGTTGCAGACAGCAGGATGAAAGGCCCATTTCCTGGAACTCCTGGAAGGTTGTGAGCACTTAGAGATGAAAAACCGGAACCGATTTGAGTAGTACCTGTCCTTGCGCCAAATAAGGTATGGCTTCTTATGAAGAAAATTTGTAAAAACAACACATCCAGTGATATGGATGACAGCAGTTAGAATAACTCCTTGCAGAGAGCATTCAAAACCCAATTCAGATCCCATGGAAGAAATGGAGATCAGGACATTAGACGACTCCTACTAAACACATACCTATTAGTTCCTAGGTTAAAAAAAAACAAAAAAACAGGATGCTCTGAGAGCAGGAACCTGGCCTTTCAGTGTACTCAATGTCAACCCCCTGACATGCCTTCCTGTAGAAATCTAAAAACTGTGGAACAGACGCAGTTGAAGGCATAAAATCCTTCCTTTCCCTTCTGGCCCAAGATAAAAAGAGATGGCCCCTACCGGAGCATAGGCTGTGGACAGAGAGGTTTTTCTGGCAGTCATCAAGGTGTCAACTAGTTTCTCGAAGAAACCGAAGTTTTTTTTTTTGTTTTTTTTTAATAGGAGGGCCTCCTCCTCTCAGAAGCCATGCAGCAAGTTGCATCATTCCTGGATTTTGGTGGAGAATGAGACACTGACAGCAGGTCTCTCTGCACCAGAAGGTGGAAGGGTGCTTGGTGAGCTAGATTTACTAAGTCAGAGAACCACGGTCTTCTCAGCCACTCTGCAGCTAATAAGAGGCAGCTTCCTCTAGAGTGTTTTTTATAATGATTTATCCCTTTTTGTTTCATTTTAACATGACTTCAGAAGAAAAGTTCATGGAGGAAGCATACACTCTGCTGAAGGTCCACTCCTGAGAAGGAGGAGGAGCAATGTGGTGAAAGAGGAACATGTCTGCCCCCATCCATGCAAATTGACATCTATTGTGAGAATCAACTCTAGGGAAGTTCCATTGGAACCCTTGCTCAGATCCTGCACATCCACTCACCAACTCAGGGAGTGACAAAGCTGAGGGGCGAAGGGAACTAGGTAAGATAATCTTCCGATGAGGGATACCAGACCGTCAGCAACCCATTTGAATAGGCCGCACATGGAAGCGACCCCACTGGATTAAATCTATCGCTGCCTGTCATGAGGCCAAGAAACCGCAGCAGACCGAGGACAAATGCCAATGACTGCGTCCTGAACCACTGAACTTCTGTTAATAAGGTCTTCTTCCGGGAAGGTAAGAAAAAAAAACTCCCCTGGTTTTGGTTGAAAAATTTTTTTATCACCAGGTATTCCAAGGTCTCAGAAGGCTCGAGAGAGCTCTTTTCCTGGTTCACCATCTAGCCGTGCGACTCGAGCATCTCTAGAGTTCCGAGTACTGACCTCTTGACAGGGACAAAGTCGGTGCATGAATAAGCAGGTTGTTCAATAATGACAGACATGATGCCCTTCCTGTCAAAACTGAGCCACCAGGACTATCAACACCTTCAAAGAACTGGGGAGGGGCTGATGCACGGGTGAATAGAAGCACCCTGTACTGGAAAAGCTGGCCCAGTATCAAGAACCTGAGATATTCCAGGTAGGTCTGATGGATGGGAATGTGGAGGTAGGCATCTGTCAGATGTATGGAGGCTTAAGGAGACCCCCTGGCTGAGCAGCCCAGATGACTGCGCTCCGGGACTCCATCTTGAAAGGTTTGTGGTGCACAAACTTGTTCCAGTGCTTCCAATCCAAAATGGGCCTGAACCCCCCCCCCCAACTTATTGGGAACTATGGAAAGATCCAATAGGACCCTAGCCATGTTCAATTAGTGGGACCTGTAAGTTGGCCCTGAATGATTGAGAGGGTTCAGGGTCTCTGACAACACCTGGCCTTTGCGACGTCCTTGGAAAACAGGGTGTAGAAAGCATCCCCTAATAAAGCATCCGACATTGTTTTTCACCCATCTTGAGAAAAAACTGTAGTCTTCCACTAAAGAAAAGGAATCAGGGATGGGCCTGCATGTCTTCTGTGAGGAACCAGGCTTTTAGTGCTGGGAGTTCTGCTCAGCGACTGGCCAGAGCTCCTCTGATACTGTAATCTTTGTTACCTAAGTAGGCTCCCTATTCTCTGGAGCCAAAATTCCAAAGGAACTAAACCCCTCTCAGAACGGTCTCCACCAGTTGTTACATTGACCCCTTTGGGTTACGGTAGTCTTGCGCTGTTGTTTGACACCAATGATAGCCCTTTTAACCGCATATCCCTTAAAATAGTATCCAGGTCAGAATCAAACCATAAGCCTCCCTTAAGAAGAGATTCAACAGCTTGGCTTATGAAGTTTGATCAGTGACCCAATGACTAAGCCACACGGCACTCATGGCAGAAAACAATGAAGATGGCTGAGTGAGCTGATATGCACAATTCTCCAGTGTATAACCACCTAGAAGGTGGAGGCCATGGCCACCAATTGCAAAAGGCTTGCACCTTCAGTCAGGCGGACCGAAACTGGCCAGAGTAGTGACCCATGTTTAAGGCTCTGGCCACAATAAAAGAATCATATGACATACAATGTTTGTGCTGATAGAAGCGGAACCCATCCTGCACGTGGTGTCCACCCACTTGACATGAGAATCTGCTACGGCCAGAGAGCCTTCGATAGGCAGGGCGGTGTTTTGGTTTTTTTGTTTTTTTACACAGAAATACAAACGGCCTTGTCTTTCAGCACAGGAGCTTCCCACCTGCAAGATCTTTCCCTTAAAATATGGAAGATCTGCGACTTTGGTTGGGAAGATACTTTCTTTGATCCACATCTGCCCATTGTTGCTCAATAATTTTGGTCACATACTAGCCGAAAAAGGATGCAGACAGAGCCGGATTGACATCCACCGTCACCACAGCCTGTACCTCCTGAGCTGGAAGGAACTACATACCTCAGCTATCCAAAAAAAGACAAGGACTTATCCAACATGGGAGGAAGAATCCTGACTTGGACTCCGTCCACTCCCTTTTCTCTTCCTCCTTCACAGTGGGAAGGGAAAGTACAGTTATGTAAGAACTAACCGTAACAGTAGATCTTCGAGAGAGGTTCCTTCAGTAGGTCATAACATGTAGGACTAGCGCCATCTGGCATCAGGACCCACTGGCAGACTTTCCCAGCAATACCAGACGGAGGACTGCCCACCGACATCACATGACCAACGTCAGCGTGAGTCTATATAGTGGGCGGTCCCTAGGCCCACCCTCCAGTTCTCTCCCGCCAGAGCCCTGGAAGGAGAGGTAACAGGTCTGGAGACCGAAACAAAAATTTTCTGAGGGGAAGGAGGGCGGGAAAAATATGACCTACTGAAGGAACCTCTCTCGAAGATCTACTGTTACGGTAAGTTCTTATGTAACTGTACTATCTTACTTCGAGAGAGTTCCTTCAGGTCACAACATGTAGGACAGAATCCCAAGCAGTCCCTCGAAAGAGAGACCGAGAGAAACATGGAAGGAGGAAAAACAAACACAGAAAGGAGCATGCCTAAGACAAAAGGCCCTGCAGGACAGTTAGGCTAAAACCGGCCCTTCACCTAGAAGCAATGTTCAGACTGTAATGCTTGGTAAAGGTATGGACTAAACTCCAGGCTGCTGCCGCATAGATCTCAGCTGCAGAAACATGATGGAGGAAAGCTGCAGAAGCAGCCACATCCCTAGTGGAATGAGCCTTGACAGGTCCCGGCAAAGGCTTCTCATACTTCTGGTAACAGAAGCGAATGCAGTTTCCTAACCATTTTGAAAGGCATTGTTTGGAAACCACCTTACCCAACGTCCTCGATCCAAACGAAACAAACAGCTGATCCGCTTTTCATGATTCCTTTGTGTGAGAGGTGTAACAGCTAAGGATCCAGTGTACATCCAGGGTATGAAGTAAGGCTTCACCTCTTGTTTGCTGGGGCCTGACAAGTACACCGGGAGCTCCACCGACTGGTTGAGGGTAAGCTGCGATACCACCTTGGGAAGAAACCTAGGATGAGTATGGAAGACAGCCCTGTCCTTGTGGAAAATAAGATAAGGCTCCTTACAAACTAAAGCTTGAAGCCCGGAAACCCTTCGAGCAGAAGTAATAGCGACTAAAAAGAGTGTTTTCCAGGAAAGGTAAGGCATATCACAGCTCATCGCTGGTTCAAAAGGAGGGAAAGTAAGTTTCTCCAACACAAAATTAAGATCCCAAGGTGGAGTAGGGCCAATGGCCAATAAGTGGACTTTCAGCGAAGAACAAGAAACGCCAGAGTCAGACAAAAAGAGCATGTATTCTATTAGATGCGGGGCCAAACATGTAAAGGGGTCCCAACCCTTGGAGGTTGCCCAAATGGAAAAACATTTCCACTTCATAGCATAAGTGGACCTCGTGGAAGGTTTTCGGGCCTCCATGATGATTTGAGCAACTCTCAAAGAGACTCCAAAGCATGAAATCGCTATGTCTGTAGGAGCCAAGCATGAAGATGCAAGATCCTGAGCCCCGTGTGCCCCGGCCGACCCTTGTCCCGGTCTAACAGGCTGTGCTGTAATGGAAGTGGAACTGGGGGTTCCCTCAACAACTGCAGTAGAAGTGGGAACCAAATTTGTCTGGGCCAGAGAGGAGCAATAAGGATCATTTTTGCTCCTTACAATTGGAGTTTGAGGAGCACCCTATGGAGAATGGGAAATAGAGGGAAGGCATACAATAATCTCCCTGTCCAGGAGAGAGACAACGCATCATGCCGAAAAGCACCATGCTCTGGAACGAGTGAGCAAAAGCTGGGAAGCTTTGCGTTGAATGGGGAGGCGAATAGGGCAAGTTCCAGTCGTCCCCATTTCTGAAACAGAGATTCTGCCACCGCCTGGTTTAGTTCCCATTCGTGATCAAGGGTGAACGATCTGCTGAGGTCATCTGCTAGAACGTTTTCCACTCCTAGAACATGTACAGCTGTGAGGGACAGACCATACAGAAGTGCCCAGTCCCACACTCTCATCACTTCCCTGCAAAGGGGATAGGAGCATGTGTTGCCCTGCTTGTTGACATACCAGACAACGGAGGTGTTGTCCGACTGTATAAGTACTAGTCCCTTGGGTAGAATGGTCTGAAATGCCTGAAGAGCATACAGTACCGCTTTCATCTCCAAGACATTGATGTGTAAGGACATCTCTTGCCGGGGCCAAAGTTTCCGAATCTGATGGTCCCCCCAAATAAGCGTCCCAACCCCTGCTGGAGGCATCTGTCGTAAGGACTGCCATGGGAGCAGGGCCCTGAAAGGGGTCGCCTAAGGATAGGTTTGAGGGATCTCTCCACCATAGAAGATCCTTCTGCATAGCGGTGGAGATAAGAATTGGTTGATCCAGCTAATCCTGAAGCTGATCCCACTGAACTCTGAGGGACCACTAAGGAATTTTCATGTGGAGCCTCACCATGGGACTGTGGCGACAGAGGCTGCCATCAGGCCGAGAAGGCATAGTACTTCTCAGGCTGGGAGGTAACTGGAAGAGGCCACCATGGTGGCCTGTTCCATCAGAGTATCCCTCCGATCTGGAGGGAGGAAGGCTCTGCCCTGAACTGTGTCCAGAATGACTCCAAATAAACTGAAGGCATTGGGAGGGAGTCAGGGAGGATTTCGAGAAATTGACCGTAATCCCCAATCTGGAAAACAGGTCCAAGGTAATGCGAAGCGCCTCCGTAAGGGACTCCCTGGAAGGGGCAGAGATCAGCCAGTCGTCCAGGTATGGGAAAGCCGCAATACTCTGGTGTCTCAAGGGCGCAGCCACCACCGCTAGGCACTTGGTGAAAACCCTGGGTGCCGAAGAAAGCCCAATGGGGAGAGCTTTGAATTGAAAGTGATCCTCCTGAAAGACAAACCGCAGGAAGCGCCGGTGATTCTTCAATATCGGGATGTGCAGGTAAGCATCCTGCATGTCCAGAATGCACAACCAGCGGCTGTCCTGCAACAGGGGTAGCAGACTCTGGAGCAAGAGCATCCTGAATTTTTTGTACTCGACGAAAAGGTTTAGCCTGCTGATGTTGAGTATGGGTCTTTGGTCGCCTGTCTTTTTTGGAACCAGGAAAAAATGGGAGTAGAATCCCCGTCCCCTCTGATGAAGAGGGACTGGGTCTATTGCCTGTTTTTGCAAGAGAGCCTCTACTTCCTCCTTTACTAGAAGCACTTGGTCTCTGGAATAGGCGGACCTTCGAGGAGGAGATTCAGGAGAAACATAGAAACATAAACATAGAAACATAGAATTTGACGGCAGATAAGGACCGCATGGCCCACCCAGTCTGCCCATTTCCCTACCTAATGGATAAGTTGCAGATCCTAGTTAACCAGCAGCCTACTTCTTCATACCCCCACCCCACAGAATTGCCTTATGACTGTCCCATGCATGCTTGACTTCCACCACTGTTTTTGACTCCACAACCTCCTCCGGAAGGCCGTTCCATGCATCCACAACCCTCTCTGTGAAAAAATACTTCCTTAAATTACCTCTGTGCCACCCTCTATCTTCAAATTGTGCCCCCTTGTTCTTGCACACCTCTTTTTGAAAGATGCTACCCTCTTGGACTTTGTTGATTCCCTTGAGGTACTTGAAAGTTTCTATCATGTCCCCCTCTCCTCCTTTCCTCGAGGCTATACATATTAAGCTCCTTAAGTCTTTCTTCATATGTCTTCTGGTGCAGACCCTGCACCATTTGATTACCCTCCTCTAGACAGCTTCCATCCTGTCTATGTCTTTCTGGATTGGGTCTCAGAACTGCCAGTACTCAGATGGGTCTCACCAGCTGTCTGTACAGAGGATAATAACTTCCTGTTTTCTACTGGTGATGCCTCTCCCTATTCATCCCAGCATCCCCCCAGCCCTCCTTGCTGCCCTCTCACATTGCTTGCCCACCTTTAGATCATCTGATATGACTACCCCCAGGTCCCTTTCCATTTTTGTTGTTGTTAGTATCTCACCCCCATTGTGTACGCTTCCCTGGGTTTTGTTTCCCAGGTGCATTACCTGCACTTCTTAGCACTGAATCTAAGCTGCCATACATTTGACCATTCCTCTAACCTTGCCAAGTCCTTCTCATCCTTTCCACCCCACCTTGTGCATCAACTCTGTTGCAGATCTTGTGTCATCTGCAAAGAGACATACTTTTCCTTCCAGTCCCTCTGCAATGTAAGCATATAAAGACATTGAAGAGGACCGGTCCTAATACTGAACCCTGCGGTACCCCACTAGTAACCCCCCTTTCTTCAGAGTGGACTCCATTTACTATTACTCTCTGTGTCCTATTCTCCAGCCAATTCTTTACCCAGGCTGCCATCTTAGGACCCACTACCAGGCTGGCTAACTTGTATATTAATCTTTTGTGTGGGCCTGTGTCAAATGCCTTGCTAAAGTCTAGGTAGGCCATGTCCACAGCCCCTCCCTGATCTACTACTTTGGTCACCCAGTCAAAGAAATCTATCAGATTCGTCTGGAATGACCTTCCCGCTGTGAATCCATGCTGCCTTGGGTCCTGTGCCCCTCTGGCCTCTAGATACTCGATAATTCTTTCCTTCAGAAGGGATTCCATCATTTTCCCTATCACTAAGGTTAAACTAACAGGTCTGTAGTTTCCTGCTTCTGCCTTGCTCCCACTTTTGTGAGGGAATCACATCTGCCCTCCTCCAGTCCTCGGGTACCACCCCATCCTCCCATGATTTGTTAAAGAGGGTAGTCAGTGGTGTCACTAGTTCTACCCTTAGTTCTTTTAGAATTCTGGGATGAATCCCATCAGGCCCCATTGCTTTGTCCACCTTCAGTTTTAAGAGTTCTTTCAGAACCCTTTCTTCTGTAAATGGGCTGGTATCAACTTCTGTATCCAGAGTGTTTCTATTGTTTGTTTTAGGTACCTCCCCCTCTTCATTTGTAAATACTGAGCAAAAATATTTGTTTAGTATCTCTGCCTTTTCACAGTCACCCTCTGCCCACCCCCCCTCCCCTTTATTAAGCCTCACTATCCCTCCCTTGGTCTTCCTTCACTCCCTGATGTACCTATAAAAGGTTTTATCCTCCTTCTTAACTGAGTTGGCTATCTTTTCCTCGGTTTGGGCCTTTGCTGTTCTGACTGCCTTCCCAGCTTCCTTTTGCTTTAACTGATACAGTTCTCTGTCCTGCTCCTTCTGTGATTCCTTGTACTTCCTGAATGCTTTCTTTTTCTCTTGAACCTTCACTGCCACTTCCTTTGAGAACCATAGTGGTTTCTTACATCGTTTTGTTTTGTTTATTTGCTTCACACAAAGGCTTGTTACCTCTGTGATGGCAGTTTTTATTATTCCCCATTGTTCTTCCACCCTCCTTCCTGCCCATTTGCTAGTGCATTCCTTAGGCACTCACCCATTTTGGCAAAGTCAGCCCTCCTAAAGTCCAGTACTTTTGCCTAGAATTCTATGCTGTGTCCAACGGACACTAACTGCAGGACCCATTTGTCGGAGTTGATGTGCTGACACTCCTGCAAGTGGCGAGCGAACCTCTACCCCCCCCCCACATGCTCCTTTTCCAGAAATGGAGGAGGGGTGGGGCCAAGAAGTCAGGAAGTGGGAGATCGGGCTGGAGGAGGTCTTCCAGAACTACGCTGGGTTTTGGAGGCGGGGGGGTGGAAACATTACCCCATGGCCTTGCGCTTTCCCTGCCTAGACTGAGGGTGTCTACGTCTCTGCCTCCAGGTCCATCTCCAAAAGGGCTGCTGCGCTTGACCTTCCTGGCTGCCCTGACGGTACATGGACCTCACAGACCTAAGAGCCTGACCTCGTTCTTGAAGGTCTGTGATAATGTCCTTGGCATCCCCACCAAAGAGCACCGAGCCCCAGAAGGGGGCATCCAGTATGGCCGACTGGACCTTGTTAGCAAGGCCTGCGATGTGGAGCCAGGCATGCCGCCTAAGGGAGACGGCGGTCGCCAAGGTTCGAGCCACCGAGTCAACAGAGTCGTAGGTGTCCCGGAGAGCATGCCAACAAGAAATTTTTAAGAGTCGGATATCTCAGGTGAGTTACTCTTTGAGGTCCGAATTCGGCATATCTTGAATTCGGTCCTCCAGGCTGGCAAGGGTAGCTTTATGGTGGAACACCATGTGGGCTACATAGTTCAGGGACCTCAAGGCACATATAGGCTAGGAATAAACTTTTTTCCCTAAACTGGTCAAACTGCTTGGACACTTTGTTGGAAGCAACCAAACTCAGGTGCTTGGGAGCAGACGATCGATCCTGAGCAGCTGAAATGACCACAGAGTCCGCCTTAGGATTGGCAGTCAGAAACTGGGCATCCTTAGGTGCCCAGTATGTCATGTCAGCTCTCTTTGGGACAGTCAGGATGGAATTAGGCAGTTGCCAGACAGTCGACGGGAGGTCTAGATGAGATGCTATCCAAGGGGGAACAGGGACCGTAGCTTGGGTCTCGAGATCCAGATGCTCCGCAACCCTCTGTCACATTGGGTCTTGTTCCTCCATCTCCCACTCATAGAAGGTTTGGATAGACCTCAGAAGATCCGCGACGGAAGGGTCTTCTGGAGGAGATTTCGGAGATACCATCTCCGAGGTTGGAGAATCAGGAAACAACGATTCCCCCGAAGAGTCCCCCCCAGAGCCTGGATCGTCTCCCATTTGGAAATCCGGTAGAGAAATGTCTGCCCTGGTAGCTCCCCGGACATGGACAGTGTCAGAGTCAGAGTCCACCTGGAAAAGGGAGGAGGATGTGGGAGCCTACTCTCCAGATCCGTGACTAGCTCAGCTCTTGTGTCCTTCCACCAGGATGTAATGACCTCCCTAACATCCAGCCAAGAGACCAGAGGGGGTGGAAGAGGAGGAGGAGAAGTTATAGGCGGAGGGGGAAGTGGGAGAGGGTAACCATGAGGAGGATAAGAATATTTTGGGTACCCTGGAGAATAACCCGTGAAATGTGAATAACCTGGGTAGACATGTTCCTGGGAGAGCCATTCATGCGACACACCAGCCGGGGTATGGCCTGTGAAATATCCTGAGGGGTACTGAGGGACAAAGTGGGGTCAGCCAAAGAGACCCGACATTGGGGGACCGACATCGAGGGCATCCACTTTGGGCTCGGCGTAGTGTAGATACTCGTAGGGTCCAGCATAGGATAGGCCGGCATCGGGACTCCTGTAGACGGAACGCCGAGGGGTCCGCATTGGGTAGGCCGGCATCGCAACCACTGACGACGGGATCAGCAGCGCCGACGTCAGGACCACGTCTAGCGTCAGGTATGCAGGCATCAGGACTCATCGCAAGGGATCAGACGAGGGACCCACTCCCGCAGAAAGGTCCAACAGTGGCAAGGGAATGGGCTCCGGCCGGGAGACTGGTGTCAGAGAAGCCGAAGTCACCAGGGGCTACTCCGGCAAGTGAAGGGGGGGACAGGTCGATCGACCGGCCATGGAATGCTTCGTAAGTCAAGTATAGGGGGAACCTCCAAGGGTGGCTTCGTAGGCGGAGGAGGATCCTCTTGGCCTGAGACCCTAGTAGAGGAAAGTGGGTGCAACCCTGGAGAGACTGCCTCTAGATGACCGGCGCTATCTCCAGCTGGAGAGGCATGGTTGGAAGAAGCCTCAGCCAGCAGAGAAGGAAGAGGAAGAAGGGTAGTCTTCCCTGGGCTACTCCAGACGTCAGGTGGGCTGACGTTAGTCCCCGATGGGAGAGCCACACCCGAGCGGTCCCCAGAAGGGAGCGCCTGACCGGGTGAAGGTGTGGCAGGAGTCGAGGAGGAGCCGCCCCGACTCGACGACAACAGCTGTGCAGGACCCGTGGGCGGGGAACCTGACTGTTGGCAGCCGCCAAGGACCCCAGGGGAGCTGGGGAGCAGCTTAGCAGCAGTCACGGCTTACCTTGCACTGTAACCAGGAGAAGAGTCTTGGGGAAGAGACCCAGATGCACTCTGTGTCCTACCGCAGGGCAGCGGGGTGGCCCAGCCATGGGCCTCGAAGTCTCAGGCCTGCTGTCCATGATGTGCTCCTTCTCACGGTGTTTCTCCTTCTTTTTATGTTTTGAAGAGAAAGAAGTGGAGGCCGAATCCTGGATTTTCTCCATTTGTTTCTCTAACGATGTTAATCGAGATTTGAGGAGATGAGCTTCTAAGGCCTGCTGCCTTTGCTTCCGCGTGGTCTGACTGACAGGCTGGCAGTCAACACAGGAGGCAGCCAGATGGTCTGGGCCTAGGCAAATCACACACTATTTGGTGACCGTCCTTGTGCGGGATCTGCGTGTCACAATCCTTTCACTTCTTTTTTGGAGATGACATAGATCATTTGAAAATCAGAACACCACCCGAGATTGGATCGCGGTGGGGGGGGGGGGTGCAGTCTGTTTTAAGAATGAATTGGGCCTCACGAATGTAGTAGTTGGGGAGACTGAGTCCTTCGAGTGTACAGTAGTAACAGGTGTAGGTGTTCACATCGTTCTCATCTACCGTCAACCCGGAGATGGGAAGCGATTCTTACAGAAAGTAGCGGACTTCATCATCGACATGACATTTGAGTCACCCAGACTGATGGTTCTAGGCGACTTTAATGACTGGGTCGATGATGAATTCTCACAATTTGGTAACCACTTCCTCCAATTAATGACTTCTTTGGGCCTTACACAGCTGGTTTCCACTGCTACTCATAAATCTGGACACTCTTTGGACTTAGTCTTCCTACTAGGGATTGAAACATTCGATTTGGGGGTGGAACCAGTCGTCTGGTCAGATCACTACACCGTGAGGTTCGGTTTTTGCACCCCCCTGAGAAGGCCTAACCCTGTGGAGATGGTTAAGTACCGCCCTTTACGGGAGATTACTCCCCAAGGCCTAGCGACGGCCTTGACCTCTCGTCCCCCACGCTGGCGAGCAATAGTCCAGAGGCCCTCGTGTCGGCCTATAATACGACTGTTAGGGTGGCTCTGGACTCTACTGCTCCTGTTCATGTGTGCCCCCTATCCCTTCATCCCAAGTCCCCTTGGTTTGATGGGACTTTGAGGGAGATGTGGAGACAGGGGCGAAGGTTAGAACGGTGCTGCCGCAGGTCCACCCTTGAGACTGACCACCTTAGATTGATGGACCATTATTCAGTCTATCAATCTGCAATCACCTGTAAGAAGGCAGAATTCCTGTCCAGGGAGATTGCGGTTGCACGGAATCGACCAGCTCAGCTGTTCTGAACTGTGGACAGACTGTGCAACCCAGCCTGTCTTCAAGTTCGGAAAGCCTTTTTGCAATTAGAGTGTGAGGAGCTTGCTTGATTCTTTGCAGCTAAGGTGGCCGATATCACGGTGGATCTGCAACCAGCACCCTCTGGGGGGATGCTGTTTAACAATGCGAGTTCATGGTATCTCAACTTTCTTGGAGTTCCTTCAGTTGACCTGATTTCATCGATGTCATGAGGATTATCCATAGTGTACGCCATATGTGCTGTAGTTTGGACCCTGGACCGACCTCCCTAATTTTGGGTTGTAGTGATATCATCGGTCCAGTCCTTGTGCGAATAGTCTGGTGCTCCTTGGAGTAGGGTGAGTTCCCTAGCTCCCTGAAAGAGGCGGTGGTGACACCACTCTTGAAGAAAGCTACCTTAGAACCAGACTGTTTCACAAACTACAGACCTATCTCTAACCTACCCTTATTTGGGAAGGTGATTGAGAAGGTAGTGGCGGCCCAATTAGAGGACCATTTAACCATCCATGACATCTGCAAACCCCTCCAGTCCGGTTTTCGTAAAAGACATAGCACTGAGACAGCACTAGTTCGGGTACTCAATGATCTTCTGAGGGCGAGGGATCAGAAGAAATGTTTCATCCTGGTTCTTCTTGATCTCTCCTCAACTTTTGACACCGTGGATCATATGGTGTTGATAGCACGCCCGAGTCACATTTGTGGGATATCGGGAACTGTTCTTCAATGGTTCACCTCTTTCCTCACTGGGACATCACAAAGAGTTGTGTCTGGGGTTTTTTCCTCGGGCCCAACATCTCTGTCGTGTGGGGTGCCTCAGGGTTCAGTGCTGTCTCCCATGTTATTCACAGTGTATATGCTGCCCCTCAGAGACACTGTAAGACGGTATGGGCTAAGGTTTCACTGCTATGCTGATGATACCCAGCTATACCTGTCTTTTATAACTGACCAGGATGGAGCTCTCTCGGTGTTTAACAACTGAAAGAAATCCAGGAATGGATGGATTCTAGTTGGCTGAAGTTGAACTCAGAAAAGACAGAGGTATTGGTTGTGGACCCGGGTCGCCGGATAGAGGGGTCGTATGTTGGGACGCCCTCAGGAATTTTCCTTGGTGGCGTCTCTCTCCCGACTTCTGAACGGGTGTGTAACCTGAGGGTTGTCTTGGATGACAGGCTGTCACTGCAGTCACAAGTGTCAGCAGTCGTCAAGGCTTCCTTTTATCATCTTAGGAATATCGCCAGAGTTTGGCACCTAGTTCCGTCTGACGACCTACCAACATTGGTCCACGCCTTCATGTCCTCGCGTTTGGACTACTGCAACTCCCTTTACTTTGGGCTTTCAGGGCTTGAAATCCACCACCTGCAGCTAGTGCAGAACACAGCGGCCCGGGTTCTGACTGGTTCCAGTATGTCCTGTCATATTACCCCGGTGCTGTGCGAACTGCACTGGCTGCCTATACTGGGGCGGATCATCATTAAAGTCAATTTACTGACTTTTAAAGCCGTCCACGATCAAGGTCTGGTCTATCTGAAAGAACTTCTGGTTCCTTACTGCCCTGGTCGACTGCTCCGCTCAGCCGATGAGGGGTTGTTAGAGATTCCAAGAGTGAATCTTAAATCATCTGGTTGTAGGGCTTTTTCTTTTGCTTCACCCACTCTTTGGAATTCTCTACCTCGCCGGTTATGGGAGTGCACCTCTGTGGAGAAATTTAAGCGGGGTTTGAAAACCCACTTATGGCAAAAGGCCTTTTGGAAAACTGATTGTTTTTGTAATTGATTATTTTTTATTGGTCTTATTTGTGTCGACATCTGATTTTAATGTCTAATTTGTAATGTTTTAAACTGTACAGCGCCTTGGAAATTGAAAGGCGCTATATAAATAAAATTATTATTTTAAGAAAAAGCAGTGATTTTTTGAGGAAAAAACAGACAGAAAAATGGACCGTTCAACCTACGATCACCGAGGTGAGTCTACCAAAAGGCACTGCATGAGGCCACGGCGGGAAAGAACTGGAGGGTCAGCCTGGGAACTGCCCACTATATAGACAATGCTGACATTGGTCACGTGACGTCAGTGGGCGGTTCCCCGTCGGGTATTGCTGGAAAAGTCTGCCGTTGGGTACTGATGCCAGATGGTGCTAGTCATACATGTTATGACCTTCTGAAGGAACCCTCTCGAAGTAAGATCGTCCTCCTCATCTGAGAGCCATTTTTCAATTTAATTTAATTTAATTTAAGGTCAGGAACTTCCCCAAGATCCCTGTAATCCTCATCCTGGCCTTCTAAGAAGGCAAGGGCAGGGTCTGTCTGTACATCTATTATCACAGCCTAAGCTCGCTGTGCCGCACCCTGGACGTGCCTGTGGGCCCCCCCCCCAACCTGAGGGGCCCAACTGAGGTCAGGTGTGACTGATGGGATGCCTCGTGGGACATCAAAGCTCAAGCTGACTCAGAAGCCACAAAAGTGATTTTTCTTCCCACATTTCTGATTGCCTCTGCAGGCTGGAGAACCGATTGGGGGGCTCAGCAACCCAATGAGGGCAAAAGGAACCCATGGGGAAGGGCCTCATCACCCTTTTGCAGATCTCACATAATTTCATGATTAATGATCTCTGATAAGTCATGGTGCCAGAGAGAGATAGAATTGTGCCAAGTAACAATTGTGAGGTAAAATATAATAATTAGCCTTAATATCTGGATATAGCTTTGCTGGGCTAAACAAACTCTCCACTGAGCTGTATGCAGTAATTAGGGCGCCAAACAATGCTAAATAGACATGTGCACTCCCTAGTGGGTGTGCACGCAGGAGGTTAGTTTGCTTGCACGGGCATGCATGCACCAGTAGGTGTGCAAGGGCACTAACAGGCTGCACAATGTGTGCACCATGGGTGTGCATGAAAACAAAGGTGGGAAAAATGCCTGAAGAAGGAGTGTGCACCCAGCCGTGTGCAAAGGGGAAAAAAAGACAGGGCTGTGGAGAAAAATCCACAAAATCCTCTGAGGAACACCAAAACTTTAAAATAACCGAGGAAACAAATAAGAAACACAAAACCTGAGGCGGGGGACTGACGCCAAAACCTAAGAAGCTCAACAGAGACCCTACAATCCCAGAAATAAATAAAATTGTACCTACCTGCAGCACTTTTATTTATTTTTTTTTTAATTGGAGACCATTAAACACCTTAACAAGGTGGAAAAGGCTCCCAATCCGCACAGGGAATCGGGAAAGGCAAGTTATTCAATTTGAAAGCCACAGCTCAACAGGCACAATTTTAATTTAGGGGTGCTCCCTGAAAATAGGAAGCCCCTACCTGCTATGCAGAATTGCAGCCCCAAAGAAGTCTTGAAAATCTTGAATCTTGAAAATCCTGAGCGAAGATAAAAGTAGCTCTGTCCCCTCCAAATTGCACAACTTAACTGGGGAGCTGACGCTGCTTGGAATCCTCATGTACCCAACATTATAAAGCTTGGGCTGTGCCATTTCCCCTGGTAGGGGTGCACAATACCCAGTTGTTATGATTACCTATTGACAATGTCGAGCGCTACAGAAAGACCTTGCTGAAGTCGAGGTATACTATATCAACCACCGGCCCCTCGTCTACTGCTGTACTAACCAAGTTGAAAAACATGACCCAATTTGTCTGGCAAGAGGTTTCCCTCATGAAACCATGCTGTCTGGAGTCCTGCAACCCATTTCCGTCTAAGAAGCCCACCAGGTCGTCCCTCAGTAGAGACTCCATGATCTTCCCTACTATGGATAGCAAGCTGATTGGCCTATGGTTCCTGGCTCATCCCTCTTACCACTCTTGAATAGCGGAATCACATTCGCCCCTAGGGACCACCCCAAGAGTAGTGATCTACTGAAAATGTCTGCTAGGCACAGCTATAACCCCTGCTTCCTCCCTTAGCATCCTCAGGTGTAAACTGTGATGTCCCTTAGATTTATCTACTTTCAACTCTGCTAGCTTTTCTGACACCCTTTTCTCAATTATCTGGACCTTTGCCTCAGCATCTTTTCTCTCTCCCTTCCTAACCACACAGTCTGGCAGTGGCCATCCTTCTCCTTAGTAAATACCAAACAAAAATAATTGCTCAGTAACTCAGCCTTCCCCTCTTACAGCCTCCTCCCACACCTCTTTGCTCTCGAGTCTCACTATACTCCCTCTGACCTTGCGTTTCTCCTGGATATACTAGAAGAATGTCTTATCCCCTTTCTTCACCCCCTGATATGATATGGACCTGATTCACCCCAACAGCATTACCCCATCACTGCTTTTTTGACATACATACCATAACAACAGCATCTGGTTCATATGGTACGTTGTAGTTTTTTGCAATCTCTATGAGGTACCGCTCCACCAGAACTTTGGGGGGTGATTCCACGCTCAGCTTGTGCATCAGCTAGGAAAGATACAAAAAGCATTAGGACTACCCCAGAAGTAGATATTCTGATACTGTGCCAAGTCCAGAGGGTTACACAGTGTGGCTGTTGTGGTACTGAAGATGGGAGCAGAACAGAATGAATATTCTGATGAGACTGGTCCTGCCCATGTGTAGATACTCTGATCATACGGTGCCAAGCCCAGAGGGTTGTGCCAAAAGAGATGCAGTACTGAAGGTGAAGTGGGACATTAGGACCACCCCAAAGGGACTGGCCTTGCTCATGCATGGACAATCTGATTTGGTGTCAAGCCCAGAGGGTTCCACAGAATGTATCATATTAAGTAACTCAGCATACTGTTGTGGTACTGGCAGGAACTTAGGGTCCCATCTTGTCTGTCACTCCTGATGTAAGACAGGTTCTATCTTGCCCACCAACACTCCAACTGCAAGGCAATGATTACACCTACTTCGAGTATTGACACACACTCAAGCTTGTAAGCTGGAATGCCATCCCTATTCATGCTGTGCAATTCTCAATGCAATTCTCTCTTACGGATCTGTGTAGTTCTATGTTATATGTTTATATGTACAGTTACTGTGTCCATTATGGTTATGAGAGTCTATTCTTAAATTATTTTGGTAAAAACTGTGAGGTGAAGCTCAGCAGTTCTGGCATACAAAGGACTTGAGAAGAAACTCTGATGTAAACACTACTGCGGAGACGACTCTTACAGTTGTAAGTACAGTCTCACGTGCATTCTTACGGTATGAAAAGTGCAAACTGATGGTGAGTGATTCTGGTAACCGAAGAATGTAAGTAAGCAAACTCTTGCAACCATAAAAGTAGTCTATGCGGAGGTATTATATTATTGATCAAGCTTGATAAATAATATATATATATATATATTTTTTTTTTTTAAATGTCCCTGAATGTGCCCGCTTCCAGGGCATTTGCACATGAGACACTCATCTCAGAATAACAGTGTCTTACATGCAGGGGAAAGGAGCGCTCCGATTGATCAGGAGTGCTCCCTTGATCTATAATTAGCATAAGAGACACAGGAACTTTACATATAAACATATCATTGATATACACATTTTGCCAACAAGTTATGAAAGTCCCATTGTAGTTTCCAGCTGAAACTCAGTTTTTACTACTGACCCAACTCCAAGACTTACTTTTTATACCTATTCCTGAAAAGCTTAAAGATTATCCTGTTATTTCTGGATCTATCAGAGTCCCCATCATGGAACAATCCTTCTGTTAAATACAATAATGCCCCACGAAGTGACCCTGGTTGGAGTAAAGTGGGATCAGAAGGTTAGGGAATGTAGTGGATGAAGTCTCCAGCATTCTTTTTATCCTTTGAGGAACCTGAGAACAAATTTAAGCTGCATAGACTCAATTTCACTCATTTCTGCAACTCAGAGCAGCATTAGTAAATCTTCTTGGTCCTGACTTAATACTCCCAGATTCTCTGAATGGATACAACTGATTCAAATCTCAACCCTTAACAAAGGGGCCAGTCTAATACATAAGCTAATCTCGCAACCTGAACCTAACCGAACTGCTAACACTAAAGAAAAATGGGAAGATTATTATACCTGATGAATGGAAACAAGCCTGGAGCAATGCAAAACCTTCTCATCAGAAGTCCAGGGTTAAGCAGTACAATATAAAATACTGCACTATTATTATACCTTTCTTTTTACAGTGTCAGTGGCTCAGTAGGTAGCACACTCGCCTCTGAGGCCAGGAGATCAGAGGGCTGTGGGTTCAGTTCCCACATCTGGCACTTGGGTTAATATCCCAGTACTGATACTGTAGTGCAGCATGAGAGGGGTGCTGCACTTCTGAGGTGCCGTCTTTCGGATGACACGTTAAACCGAGGTCCCATCTGCCTGGATTGGTGGTAGTTCCGGTGGATGTTAAAGACCCCATGGCACTTATCGAAAAGTGTAGGGGAATTTCCCCAGTGTCCTGGTCAAATTTCCCTCATTCACTAAAAATACCACCAACAGTTTCATCTGGTTCAAGGTCAGTTGGCATTCATCTGTATCCCCCTCCCCTGGGTCTTGTCTGAAAATAGGCAGGATTTGTCTAGTGCACTTACCCGGTCAACAAAAACTAAATAAAAAAATAAAATAAACTGGAAAACATAGGACGCATTCCTACTGGTAGCTGCTGGAGGTGCTCACATCACCATGAAGATCTAGCTCAGATGTTGTGGAAGTGCTCAAACATTAAGCATTTCTGGGAACAAGTTCATTTAGCTTGCACTGAAGTAACTAAGGCAAAGTTGCCATTTATTCCTTCACTGTTCTTACTAGGCATCTTTCCATCAAATATTAAACTGAATAAAGAGCTAGAACGTTGGCTATTAGCAATCCCCCTAGGAGCGAAGAGATTATTTTTAACTAAATGGAAAACCCAAATCACCCCATCAGTGGAAGAATGGTCTAAATGCATGGGGTAACTGAGAACAATGAAAGAGTAAGAGTCAAGCAGCTAGATAAAATGGATGCCTTTAACAGAATTTGGAATGCTTTTTTTGCAACTGCAAAAATAACTTATTGGTAAACCATACTCATATGCTGATACTTTTTGTGTTATATTGGTTAACCATACTGATATGTTGATACTTTTTGTGTTATTGGTGAACAATTCAGGAACTGTAATATGTACTTAGACCGCAGGAGAATAACCTTTTTGTATTCATGATATTTGAATAATATGTTTTTGTCTATTCTTAGTTGTTGAAATTGTATTATTTCTTTATTTGTTCCACATTAAACCCTTTAGGCAGGGCCTGTTTACAATGGGTTTAGAGTCAGTGTCAATAGGGGAAATAACAAGCAAATACAGCACAACTTAATGCAATACTCACCTGCTCTTCTCTACTCTATGCTGATGATCATGTTCTCTATCACTGCTCCAAAGATATCACTGACCACAACACTACTCTCTCTTCTGACTTTCACCGCATCCAAGGCTGGCTTTCAAATAACAAACTAGTTCTCAACTCCAAAACTCAAGCTATGCTATTTGGATCTGCTCCACAATTGAAGAAATGCTTAGGGCAGCTATTGGTATCCTGCTGTGATGGTTCCCTTCTTGAAAATGTCAGCTCCTTCAAATACATGGGCATTACCCATGACCCCATCACTTGACTCCCCACATCAGCAACACTTGAAGGGCCATCAACTCCAGAACTGGGCTGGCCTATAGAACTATCCATGTACTAACACCTTCTGCTAGAATTCCCAAAGCACTGGGCATACTACTGCCTGCTCTCACTTATGGTTCCGTCATTTACACATGTGCTTCAAAAGCTAGTCTTCACAAGTGGGACACTACCTCTAACAGCATTTTTCACTTTGCTCTGGCCTCATATCACCTTACCCATCACTGCCAACTATATAGTAGGCTTCACTGGCTCTCTCCAATGCCAACCATCGCTTTTCTCTTGGATCACTTATTGACAATATCTCTCGCTCTGGTGTTCCCTTCACACTAGCACCAATGTTGATACAACCTATCTTTCACTACTCCCTCCGCTCTGGGGATCAGATCCTTCTCCAAGTCCCCAGAAGTAAAACTGTTATGGGTGCCCAGGTCTTTTCACACTTTGCTTCTCTCTCTACTGGAACTCTATTCCTGCTGCTATCTGCCTTGCCCCTACTCACTCTAGCTTCAAACAGATGCTATGTAGTCGAATCTTACCAACTGACCCCTGTAATTGCTTCCTCCCTCCCTGAACTCCCTCGGCCCTACTCTAGCATTACTAGGACACTCTATATCCCCTATAACCACCTCCACTTGCACTTACTGTCTACTGCCCTAAGTCTGTCCTCTCCCAAACTCCTCTATTCAGTGGGAGTCTTGTGTTCTATTCACGCTTCCTTCCTCTTTGGTGTATAACTTATTTGCTCCTACAATGCTGCTACTGCAAACTGTGCTGCACTTGTCTCTTAATTAGAACAGTAATCTTAAGTTATTTCTGCTGTTGTTCATCTATGATTGGATATTTAGGTTCTTCCTCAATTGTCTTCATTTTTATGATGCTGTGTTCCTGATGTAGGTACCTACCTTTTTTTTCTTTTTATGCTGCTGTGTAATTTGCATATCTATCTGCTGCTGTATATCCCTGCTATGTAATTTTATCACCATGTTGTTGATAGTTGTGTATCTATGTGCTGCTGTATATCGCTGCTATGTAATTGTATCACCATGTTGTTGTTTTCCCTGATCCTTGGTCACGTCTCAGTTGTAATCCTATGTACTTTTACTGTCTGCAATACTATACGATTGTCTGCCATGTAACCACCCCGTCATGCCTGAAAATAGGCATTTTCTATGTCTAACACACTTACCCGGTAATCAAAAACAAATAAATACTTGCAGCACTTCAGACAAAAACGTGATACACTTAAAAATTCACAAACTAGTTACATTAACTGTAAAAAAACTGTTAAAAGTATAAACTGTTTTATTATTTAAATAAATGGTCAATATTTACAATAAAAGAATAAACAGTTCTAGCTTCCACTATCTCACCAGAGAGAGAATTCCATATATTAACCCCATGTGTGAAGTAAATGCTTTCTAATGCCTCCTTTATCCTAATCACCACTCTGAGTTCATGTCTTCCAGTTCTGCATGCACTCACCAGCTCAAACAACAGTATACTTCACCTAGTCTTGACGCTTTAGAGTTCTGCGTAACATGATCAAGTCTCCTGTCAGTCTTTTCATCTCTGAGCCAAGTAATTTGAGTATATATGAGTAAACCCCCTGTTTAAGCCATTTTGCATTTCTTTTTAGCTCCACGAGCAGCCCCACCCTCCCCATCTCTCTTATTTAATTTCCCCCTGTCCTTCTCTTTTCAGGTAGTCTGAGAGCCACAGATCTGGATCTCTGTCGAACCCGACCTGCCAGACTGCCATCTGCGGACCAGGTCTGAAGCTACCAGTCCCTCACAGAAGCCCAGGTACGGACTCGCCCTCGGGGACTGATTACCTCCAGGAAGGGAGCCCTAGGGGCCTGATTTTTCAGCACCCCCCCCCCATCCCTGGTCCTGTTTAAATACACTTAAACCCTGCGGCTGCTTACTAGCTCACTCCTACAGGCTACTGCCAGCTAGCTGCTCAAGCTTAAAGCGACAGCAACACTGTCTCTTGCGACGCACGTTCCCTATCTAGTGTAACTCCTCCTTCTAGCTCTCTCTAAAAAACACCAAGTATAGTGGTTAACTGTACAGCCTCTCTCTGGCACCAGTGTGTCAGAATTGACGACTGAATCAAGCTGCCATGTCCCCTATCAAGGGGTGCTATCTCCTTTTGCTTCATGCTGCCTGGCTTGGTACAGCCAGCACCAAATGCCTAGCTGGGTCGCTGCTACCTACCTCTGAACCACTACTGGGTAATGCATGGCTGTCAAATGCACCTTCAGAAACTGCTTCACTTGGCTGTGGGCAGCGACTCACTCGGCCTTACCCTACAAACACAAGTGGTCATATGCCCTCCCCTAGCATATGGGGTAGTAACAGTTAGCTATAGCCTAATAATTAAACCACTGTCCAACCACCTGAATCACCTGAAGCCTCGGCGGCAGAAGGTATGAGCCGAATTTAGCATAAACCTTTCTGCCAGAAAGGTCATCTTTATGCTCCTGCTCCTCTCTGGCAACATTCGCTCAAACCCAGGCCCACTCACTTCAACAGGCTCTGGTGTTCAAAAGGTTAAAGGCCTAAAAATAGCCTCACTGAACATCTGCAGTTTAACTGCAAAATTTGACCAACTACAGGCATGGATGGCCCTCCACACCCCCGACATTCTCTGCCTAACGGAGACCTGGTTGACCAGTAGGATTAAAAACAGCGAAGTTGCCTTCAAAGGCTTCCAAGCATACAGGATTGACAGAATAGGCAAAAGAGGTGGGGGAAGCCTCATCTATGCCAGGGACTCTCTGCAGTGCTCTTTCCTCCCTGGAACCAGGGTGGCTGAGGACCATGAGATAACGGTGATAAAGGCACAGGTCAGTCAGAACGGCAAAACTCTAATCCTTGCCACAATCTACCTACCCCAAAAGCCACAGCAGGCCTTCCCACAATTATGGACGTTATCAGCATCCTTCCAAAGGGGATGGAGCTTGTCATTATCAGGGACTTTAACATAAACTGGGATAGAAAGGAGGCTACCCTTTTCAGGGATCTGATAGACACCTCCAACCTGACACAACTTGTCACCTGCCCCACCAGGCAGAACTATAAGACAGGAAATAGTACCCTCCTTGACTGGGTCCTAGAAAGCTCACCATCCCAGATGTCTGAGATCAAAGTTCTCCCAGACACACTAAGTGACCACTCCCCAATCACCTTCATGTGGTCTAATAAATTTACCAAAAGCCCACCCATCCTCACTGAAAACAGGGTCTTCAGGAAGGGTAAACTTGGAGCCCTCAAATCAGCCCTTGCGCTGCATGACTGGACTCCTATCATCCTGGTGTCTACCCTTGATCAGGCCTTCAATTACTTCGTTAAGGGTTTTATCTCCATCTGTGACATCTATGCCCCGCTCACGAAAAGAAAAATCTGGGGGCAGGCAAATGGCTGGATTGATGGGGAGCTCCTTGCCCACCTGAAAGAAAGGGACATACTCTGGGAGAAGGCCCGAAACACAGGTAGCAAGCATGACCACCAGTGTTACAGAACAGCCAGGAACAGCTGCACCAAGCTAATCCGGTTTGCCAAAGCAAACTATCATAAGGCCCAGCTTTGCAATTCTTGGGGTGATGGGAAAAGATTCTGGGATAACATCAAAAGCATCCTTGGAAAGGAGGACAAACACCTTCAGCTGCTCAGTATCAGTAACACCCCCACTACAGACACACTAGCTATTACAGAAGCCTTCAATAAGGACTTCACCAATCTTACCCCAGTGCTACCACCTGCCTATTTTCAACCTGGTTTGAACCATTCTAACAATGTATCTACTGAGTAGTCTCACCAGACCTTCTACTTTAAAAGGGTGATGGTGAAGGAGGCCCTAACTAAGGTCAAGAAAGTACTAGCTAAGACCAGACTGGGCAATGACGGGATAGACATGAAATTTCTATCCCTCACCCTGGACATTCCTATTTATAGGCCCATTACCACGCTGTGCAATAAGTCCCTGGCCCTTGCCCAATTCCCGGCAGTTTGGAAGCAAGCCCTAGTTATGCCAGTGCATAAAGGAGGCGACAAGTCTCTGGCAGCCAACTACAGACCCATCTCGAGCCTCTCCCCCCTGCCCAAGGCACTGGAAAATATTGTGGCAGGTCAACTCATCGACTACCTCAATAAATATAATCTACTATGCCCCAACCAGCATGGTTTCAGACAAAATCACAGTACGACCACTGCCCTGCTGGACTACACGAACTATGCATATAAGGCCATGGATGAAGGCAAATTGGTGAGGTTTGTCTTTCTTGACCTCACCAAAGCCTTCAATACAGTCAACCACCCCCTGTTACTGACCAAACTGCAAAACATGGGTGTGGCGCCCAATGCCCTTTGCTGGTTCCAAGACTACCTATATGGAGAAATCAATGTGTCAAAATTGGGCAAACAGTATCCAGCACAAGACAGGTATCATTAGGGGAACCCCAGGGATCAATACTGGGGCCCCTATTCTTCAGCCTCTTCTTAAATGACCTTCCCACAGCTTGCGACACCAAACTCATACTATATGCAGACGATGCTGTGCTCCTGAGCAGCACCACGTCTCAGGCTGCCCTACAATCTGAGCTGCAGAACTCCTTCTCCAAACTCGAGGACTGGTTCTGTGGTCATAAGTTGCTACTGAACTACAAGAAGACCAAGGACATGCTTATATCCAGCCCCCACAACAAAAATAAGCACCACCCCCTCATCATCTCCAACTCATGCAGTGAGCCACTGGAACAAGTCCACTTGTTCAAGTATCTGGTGGTCATAATAGATGATACCCTCACGTTTGCACACCATATGGTCTCTCTGGTCAAAACATTCAATATCAAGACTGGTGTCCTGTACAGGCACAGGCAATATCTCTCTCTGGGGGCCCTCCACCTCTCAGTACACAGTTCCATTATATCAACTATTGACTATGGACTAGTGGTCTATGGGGTGGCAACAGATACAGCGCTCAAGAGGATTCAGACTGCGCTCAACAAAGATTGCAGACTCACCCTGGATGCTAAGCGTGGCACTCAAACCTGTACTCATGAGCAAACTGAGAAACAGGGTCAAATTCCAGACTTGCATCCTAGGGAAGAAGGCTCTATTGGGTAAAGCACCACCTTGTGTAGGCAATTTGATCAAGTTGGCCAACTCGTTACAGGTCACCACGGGGAGGACTAGAGGGGCCTTGGCTATCCCCTTCCGTTGCACCTCGCTTGGGCAACATGCATTTGCCTACTGGGCCCCCCTGTGGATGAATGAACTCCCCGGGCAACTCTTGGCCACCAATTGTCTGGCCCAATTCAAAACTGACCTCAAACAGCACCCAATAACACTCTCTAAGTGCACCTGCCCCCAAGTCCAGCCACACCTGCCGTCTCTGCCCCCCAGCAAGCACTAGGCAGGCCTCAGGTACACTCTGTCTCTTCTCATGACTTGCCTCAGCAATCAGTTTGCATCATGCTCCTTTGGCACACGTCATCCCACCTTCCCCCTTCCCCCAACTCCCAGTCCCGTGAGTTTCCGTAACAGTCGCTACTAATGCAAGCTGCCTGACCATACCCCCACACACCCCACCATTTACTCTTGCATGTCTTCTCCCCTCAGCCTCCCCTCACCTCCCACTTCTCCCTACACCTTATCGCCCTTCTTCCCCCACCCTTCACCTCCACTGCAGTACCTACCTATCTCTCTCGTACCTCCTTTCTTCACCCCACTGCAAGCTATCCCCGTCCCTCTGAACTACTGACAAGGCACTTTGTGCCTGCTTATCCCCCCCCCCCATAAAGTCTTTTTCTTGTTATTTTAACCTGTATCTATGTTTTGAGTTATTCTGTAAGTTCTGGATGCAAGCTGTTTTGTTCACTGTGATGTACCTTTGCTTTCTCCTATTGTACTTTGTTTTGGAATCTATGACATGGAACCCTTGTAAAAGAGCTTACGCGCAAAAGTCTTTTCCGAATCACTAAATAAATAAAATAAATAAATATATCCAATCTTTCCTTGTAGCTATTTTGTAATTACCTAGATGGTTCTGTGCAGGACTCTAGATATCTTTCAATGTCTTTTTTTTTTTTTTTTTTTTTGGTAGTGCTGTGACCAGAACCGGATGTAGTACCCCAGATACAGTCTAACCAAGACATTGCAAGAAAACATCAAACATATTACTAGTAAGTCCAGGTGCTCTCTGACACAGCTCTAAACAAAACAAAAAGGAGGAGGTACCCAGCTAAGGAGAGCACTGCAGAATTGCTGTTAAAAATGAGGTCTCAAAGTACCAAATACAGTTCACACAGGCAATCTAAAGCACTAGCATACTAAACCCCAGTGGGGAAGAAGCAGAATCCTGCAGTGTTAATTAGATTTTGTTTCTCAGCTGCGCTTTCCTTGGTAGAAGAAGCAGGACTCTCCCCCCACTGTAAATAAGATGATCTATCCTTGCAGGCCTACCTTGGGGTAGAAGCAGGACCCCAGTTTAAATGAGATACTGTATCTCAAGTGGGCTATCCCGAGACAGAATCAGGGCCCCACTGTAAATAAGATGGTGCATCTCTGCTGGGCTGCCATGGGATAGTAGCAGGACCCTCCACTGGGCTGGATACCAGTCATCAGGAATCAATGTCATGGAATACAGAGGATGCAAAACGTCCACAGATGTGGAGAAAAAACATTAATAAGAACAATATTCAGAAACAATTTAACCCTATCATAGGAAGTACTCCCCCCCCTTTGTGTTTTACACAGAATTCCCTCCACCCCACCCCACCAATTCAGAGAGTAGCATAATTTCCATGAAGATGGGTCAGCGCAGTGCCCATACCCGGTCATTGACTGTTCCGATCTGGTTTGTCCTGCACAGCTTGCCATACTCCTTGCTGAACTTTGCACAAAGCTGGTCAGCAACCTGCAGAAAAGCAAAAAAGAAAAGGCTAAACACACAAAATACACATAGGCAGTGTTATACAGGACAGCCTGAAGCAACTTATTCACATTATAACCCGGAGCAAATTGCTTTCTCTCAGTGTTTTAATCTACACAGCAGTAAGGATGGGCAGAAGCATGACCCCACCGAAAATAAGATACTGAATCTCAGCTGGGCTACCCTGTGAAAATAAATTATACACCAGAAAAAATGTGACCCAAGGTTGATTACAGTGTTCTCTGGGAATTCCTTCAGCCCATACACAAGGCTCTAGAAAGGATGCCGGTGGGCTACCCTACTGCGATGTGGATGGCCTAGTACTGAAACCAAGCTTGCAGCCCCCACCTGTTGGTGGCTCAAGGGTCAGGAATGCTGGTGACAGCAGCAATTCCTCACCTAGCGAGGGAAAGTGGCACCTTTCCAGTCCTGCAGCAATCTCTGTGGTGAACAAGAAGGTCAGTGGAAGAGTATATCCATGATACCTCCAATAAGGCACTGCTGAACAAGAGCAGGCTGCAACATCAGCATGCAAAAGGAGGGAAAGGAGAAAAGAAAAAATTACTCACCTAAGTAATTGTGTTTCTTCTCTTGCTGTATTCTGACATATGCAGTTAGCCCCAGCACTTGAACTGCTCCGGAGAGGAAAGAGTTAAATTCTATGCAGGGCATAGAACATTGCGCTCGACCTCGGTTCAAACCTCTGTCTGCTGCACTTTGAAGTGTAACAGTCAGATTTTTACGAGCTAATACTAGCTAACTACCCCCACTATGTGGAAATTGTAAAATGTTTTACTAGCCAAATGGCCACCAAATATTTTGGGTCCCCAAAAGACTAGTCGAGAAATCCAAAACAAAAACTAGGTAGTGAACAACTTATGATCATCAAAACAATAAAACATAACCCACTCCCCCTCTCTGAAAAGAAGGAGTGCCCAGTGCACCCCCCTGAGGTGCAACACTGCACCTGCCAGCCCACTTCCCAAAAACCAGGTTCTGAGAGGGGAGGCAGGGAGGGAGGTCAGAATACAGCAAGACTCCATTAGAAGAAACACAATTACTAAGGTGAGTAATTTTTTCTTCAAACAACATTAAGTCTTGCTGTATTCTGATATATGCAGACTACCAAGCTGTACCTCCATGGAGGAGGGAATCTAATCAATTTTGGGAATAGGCTCTGCAGTACTGCTGTACCAAACCTAGCATCACTCCTAGCCTGGATATCCAGAGAATAATGCTTGGTGAATGTATAGACTGTTTTCCAGGTGGCTGCTTTGCATATCTTTAGTAAGGGAATATCCCTGGCAGCAGCCAGGGAAGCAGCTGTACCTCTAGTCGAATGAGCCCTCAGGCCTGAGGGTGGTATTTTGCCTAGCTTTTCATAGCAGAATTATTTACAAGAGACAATCCACCTGGCAATAGTTCTCTTAGTGGCAGGTTTGCCCTTCCCCACTTCCCCATAAGTGAGGAACAACTGGAGGGAATCAAACCTGAGTGCCTTAGTATGCTCAATGTAGTAGCCAAGGGCCCTTTTAACATCTAAACTGTGTAATCTTCTCTCTGCTGAAGAAGAATGATCAGTGAAGAAAACCAGAAGAGACATGGACTGGTTCAAATGAAAATCTGAAACCACTTTAGGTAAGAACCTCCTATTGGTTCCAAGGACCACCTTATCGCTATAGAATGAGATAAAATCAGGCTCCACTGACAGAGCTTGCAATTCACTGATACGTCTGACAGAGGTAATAGCTACCAGGAACACATTTTTCCAAGTCAAGTACTTAAGCTCTGCTGAGGACAAAGGCTCAAAAGGGGGTTGCATAAGCTGAGCAATGCAAATATTAAGGTCCCAAGCAGGAGTAGGATCCCTAAAGGGGGATTGGTATGAAGCAATCCCTTGAAAAATTTACAGAAAACAGGATGAGATGCCAGTGAGGAGGGCTTTCCCACTGACAAAACAGCTGACAAGTATACATTGAGGGTAGCTGGTCTGAGGCCTAGGCCATTAAGATAAAACATGTAATCCAGAACTGTAGACAAGTCAGCAGTATCTGGGGGTACATGCTTCTTGGAACACCAAATGCTGAATCTTTTCCATTTGGAATTATAAGTTTTTCTCGTGGAGGGTTTTCGAGAGGCTTTGAGAATGTCCAGAACCCCTTGAGAGAGATGCAAACCTGCATACTCTAATTCTTCAAAAGCCATGCCTTGAGATTGAGAGACTGCAGGTTGGGATACCAGATTCTCCCCTGAGAGGAGGCTAACAGGTTGTGATTCCTGGGAAGAGATAGGGGAAGATGGACTGCTAGGGACAGCAACAGGGGGTACCAAGGTTGCCTGGCACAATCTGGAGCAATCAGGATCACTTTGCAAGACTTTGATCTTATCTTGACCAGAACCTTGAACAGTAGAGGAAAAGGAGGGAAGGCATAAGAAATTTCCCTTCCCAGTCCAGAATCAGAGCATCCAGAAGGACTGAGCCCAAGACTGGAGTGTCTGCAACAGAAAAGAGGAAGTTGGTGATTGTCTGGGGCTGCAAAGAGATCTATCTCTGGAGTGCTCCACCTTGAAAAAAATACTTTTAACACAAGGGGATCCAGAGACTATTCATGACGGCCCAGGAGATCCTGCTCAATGCATCTGTTAGCACATTGTCCTTTCCTGAGA
This sequence comes from Neoceratodus forsteri, assembly GCA_016271365.2. Classification (NCBI taxonomy): domain Eukaryota; kingdom Metazoa; phylum Chordata; order Ceratodontiformes; family Ceratodontidae; genus Neoceratodus; species Neoceratodus forsteri. The sequence continues at coordinate 1,115,440,714 of CM028130.1, forward strand.
GGTGGACTGCTACCAGAGAGGTCTGTAGAGAATAAGCCAGGGACCATAATTTCATGGCTTCCGTGCACAAGGCCGTAGACCGAGTACCTCCCGGCTTGTTGATATACCACATGGTGGTGGTGTTGTCTGTCCTGACCTGAACCACCTTGTTCTGTACTGACTGTGAGAAGGCTTGCAGGGCCAGGTAAACTGCCCTGAGCTCCAGGAGACTGATGTGGAGAAGAGACTCCTGAGTGGACCACACTCCCTGGGCTGTGAGAGTCTCCAGGTGAGCTCCCCACCCCAGGAGAGAAGCAGCTGTGGTTAGAACCACAGAATGAGACTGATTGATGAATGGGACCCATTGCCTGAAATTGTCCTGATCCTGCCACCACTGAAGAGCCTGGATCAGGGTCTGAGTCACTGGAATGAGTTTGGTTAGAGGATCTTTTTTCTGAGACCAAAAGGCCCTCAGGTGAAACTGAATGTCCCTCATCTGAAATCTGGCCCCTTGGACCACTGCAGTGAAAGCTGCCATGTGGCCCAGAAGCTGAAGGAAGTGCCTTGCTGGTCAACAAACCAGAAGGTGGAAGGAAGCAGCCAGCTATATGATGGGCCTTACCCTTACCAAGGGGAGAAATGCTCTTGCTTTGACAGTGTCCAGTTCTACCCCTGTGAAGGCCAAAAGTTGCACTGGCTCGAGAACTGACTTGGGAAGATTGAGAAGGAAACCTAGAGAAGTGAGCACTTGCTGGGTGAAATGCAAATCTGACTTGACTTGGTCTGGACACTGACCCACTATGAGCCAGTCGCCCAGGTATGGGAAAATGAAGATATTTTTTCTCCTTAAGAATGCCACTACTACTGCCAGGCATTTTGTGAACACCCTTGGAGCTGATGTTAGGCCGAAGGGCATTGCTTTGAACTGGTAATGGCCTGAAGGCAGTTCGAACCTGAGGTACTTTCTGTGGGACCACCTAATAGGAATGTGAAAGTAGGCATCCTTTAGGTCCAGGAAGGCTAGCCAGTCCCCTGGCCTTAGAGAGGGAAGGATTATTTCCAGAATCACCATTTTAAACTTTGGCTTTAATGGATGTTTGTTCAGGTATCTTAAGTCTAGAATGGGCCGCCACTCCCATTTTTTTCAGGGTAAGGACGTACCTGGAGTACAGACCTTTGCCCCCGTGAATTGTAGGAAAGTACAGTTACGTAAGAACTTACCATAACAGTAGATCTTCGAGAGAGGCTCTTGCAGTAGGTTATTACATATAGGACTGACGCCGGCAGGCGGCACGACCCCACAGAAAAATTTCTAGCTAGCAGTCCCCGGCGAGGGACTGCCCCCACGTCAGGTGACTGGCATCAGTAGACGTCGGTATAAAGGGGCGGTCCCTGACGCCCGCCTTCCAGTTCTTTCCCGCCACGGGCCAGAAAGCGTCGGACGAGAGAGGAGCGGATATTTCCCTCACTGCAAAAGGAGCTGAAAAAGCCTAGGGGATGGAGGGCGGAAGTTATTTCATGTGCAAGAGCCTCTCTCAAGATCTACTGTTACGGTAAGTTTCACGAAATGTACTATCTTACTCCGAGAGGGCTCTTGCAGTAGGTAATTACATATAGGACTGAATCCCAAGCAGTCTGGAACAAAGAGAGGCACTGGGAGGAGGAAAGCTACTCCAAGAAGCAGTTCTAGCTGTGCAAGCCTCAAGATAAGAGGCCTTGCAGAACAGCCAGCCCGAAGCCTGCTCTACGGCGAGAGGCAATGTCCAAACTGTAGTGTTTAGTAAAGGTATGGACGGAAGTCCAGGAGACGGCAGCACAGATATCTGCCGCTGACACATTCTTGAAACAAGCCGCTGAGGCAGCTACTCCTCTGGTGGAGTGGCCTCTTACTTGACCCGGGAGGGTCTTGTTGTATTTGTCATAACAGAAAGTGATGCAATAAGCCAACCACTTAGACAGGCATTGCTTGGAAACAGCACTGCCTTCCCTTTTATGAGCAAAAGAGACGAACAATTGATCAGTCTTTCTGGGATCCTTCATCCTGTTGGTGTAGTATCTCAGAATCTGGTGAACATCCATAGTATGGAGTATATACTCCCCTTGATTAGAGTGCTGCGTAAAAAAGGCAGGTAACTCTATGGACTGATTTAGGGTAGACTCAGCTACTACTTTAGGGAGAAACTTAGGATTCGTGCGAAGAGCAACTCGTTCCTTGTGAAAAATCAAGTACGGGATTTTACACATCAGGGCCTGGAGCTCGGAGATTCTCCGAGCAGAAGTAATGGCCACCAAGAAGAGAGTCTTCCACTGAAAGGAACTTCAAATCCACGAAGCTGCAGGTTCGAAGGGAGGGAGAGTAAGTTTCTCGAGAACAAAGTTCAAGTCCCAAGGGGGAGCAGGAGTACGGATGGGGGGCCTCAGATGGAGGACCCCTCTGAGAAAAGTCTTGGAGACCTCCAGTTGAGCAAAAGCCTTGTCTGCGAAGGGAACATGATAGGCCAAAATGGCCACCATGTGTACCTTCAGAGGGGAATGGCTGAGACCCAGCTCAAACAGATGACGTAGATACTCCAGCAGAAGCCCCGCTGAACAGGAGAAAGGTTCCACGTTCTTGGAAATGGCCCAAATAGTGAATCTTTTCCACTTCATGGTATAAGTGGATCTGGTGGAGGGTTTTCTGGCCTCCACTAAAATCTCCGCCACTTTGGGAGACACTCCAAAACGGGATTGGGCTAGGTCTGCAGGAGCCATACATGCAGTTGAAGGGATATGAGGCCTGGATGGACCAGGGTCCCCTGATCCTGGGTCAACAAACCTCGAGGAAGAGGAAGAGGAGAATCCTCTGAATATTGTTGTAGAAGAGAACCAGACTTGCCTGGGCCAGAAAGGAGCGATCAGAATCATTCTCGCTCCTTCTGAAGCTAGTTTCTGCAAGACTCGTGGGATAAGTGGAATTGGGGGAAAGGCATAGACGAATCTGTCCTTCCAGTCTAGAGACAGAGCGTCGCTCCAAAAAGCGCCTCGCTCTGGAACGAGTGAGCAGAAGATGTGAAGTTCTGCGTTTAGGGGGGTTGCGAACAGGTCAACCTGTGGTGTTCCCCAAAGTTGGAAGATATTGTCTAGGACCCCTTGGTCCAGTTCCCACTCGTGAGTCTGAGCAGAAAAGCGACTTAGCTTGTCTGCCAGGGTGTTGTCGACTCCCGGAACGTGAACTGCCGTGAAGTGAAGGTCCTGTTGTGTTGCCCAATCCCAAACCCTCATTGCCTCCCTGCACAGAGGGTAGGACCGAATCCCTCCCTGCTTGTTGATGTACCACACCATGCACATGTCCATCTGGACAGCTAGGTGGCTGGGAAGGATGTACTGGTGAAGGGCTTGGAGAGCGTACAACACTGCCCGAAGTTTGAGCACAATGATGTGGACAGCTTGTTCTAGCTTGGACCAGGAGCCCTGGGTCCGGTGAGGGCCTAAATGGGCTCCCCAACCTTCGCCTGAGGCGTCTGTGGTTAGAGTCTGGGAGGGGGGAGAATGAAAGAAAGGAACTCCCCGAAACAGGTTCTCTCGAACCATCCACCACTGCAAGTCTCGCATCATCGGCGAGGAGATCAGAACTGAGTGATCTAGGTTGTCCACTAGCTGATCCCATTGAGAGCATAGAGTCCACTGAGAGATCCTCATGTGGAGTCGAGCGCGAGGTACCGTCGGGATAGCAGCCACCATGAGCCCGAGAAGGCGAAGGACCGACCTCGCTGAGACCATCTTGCGGTCAGACAACAGACTTATTTGGGTCTGAAGGGTGGACGCCCTGTCCAGAGGCAGGAAGGCCTTGCCCATGGTCGTATCGAGGATTGCCCCAATAAACTGTAGCCTCTGGGATGGGTCCAGATGAGACTTGGAGAGGTTGCTGGTAATACCCAGGCAGGCAAAAACCTGCTGGGTAAGGGAGAGGAAACGCAGGAGTTCCTCCCTGGACGAGGCCGCCAGGAGCCAGTCGTCCAGGTACAGGAAAACCTGCACTCCCTTGGTACGCAGGTGGGCTGCCACCACTGCCAGGCATTTGGTAAATACTCGGGGGGCCGAGGATAGACCAAACGGAAGCACCTTGAACTGGTAGTGGTCCCCCTGGAACACAAAACGAAGGTATTTGCGATGAGATAGGTGAATGGGAATGTGCAGATAAGCATCCTGCATATCCAGAGCACAAAGCCACTGACCCAGCCGGAGGAGGGGCAGAAGGCTCTGCAAAGAGAGCATCCTGAACCTTTTGTACTCTACGTAAAGATTCAGGGAACTGAGATCTCCTGCCTTCTTTGGGACCAGGAAGAAATGGGAACAGTAACCCGTCCCTTGCAGATGAAGGGGAACAGGCTCTATCGCTTGCTTCAGCAGAAGAGCAGAGATTTCCTCCTGGACCAAGAGAAGATGTTCCCGTGAATACGACGACTTCAGAGGGGTTGGGCGGGTGATTTCTGAAGAAACTCTACGGAGTGTCCTTCTGCTATGAGCTGGAGCACTCAAGAATCTGTGGTTATCCTCTCCCATCCCGGAAGGTGGAGAGAAAACCTCCCTCCTACCGGTTCCTCCGGGGAGTCCAGAGGCAGTGGGAGAGGAAAGGAGTCAGGTGGTGTGGGGCAGCGCCGCAGCTGAAGCACCAGCTGTTTTGGGTGGGGGCTTGGCAGCTCGTGGGCCCGGCGTTTGTGGCCCGCCTTCCTGGGTTTCGCCTTTGGCCGACTCGTCTCGCAAGGGCAGTGTGCTGCTTGATGGAGACGGTACATGGAATCAACTGACTCCAGAGCCGTCCCCTTCTCTTGCAAATCGGTGATGATGTCCTTGACATCACCCCAAAAGCACCAACCCCTGGAAGGGTGCTTCCTGGATAGCAGATTGCACCTCCGGGACCAAACCTGACACATGGAGCCAAGCATGATGCCGTAGACCTACAGCGAAAGCTGAGCTCTGCCCAGCAGTGTCCACTGCATCATATGTCGCACGTAGCGTGTGTCGACTGGCCGAACAAGCAGAGCGGACGAGATCAGCCAACTCCTGCTTGACTTGGGAGTCAGGCAAGGAGTCCAGTTTGGCTTCCGCCTGAGTCAGGATCGCCTTCTGGTAGTCCCCCATATGGCCGACATAGTTCAGGGCCCCATCCCCAGTGTGGAGGAAGTGTAAATCTTTCTCCTATACTGGTCCAGAAGGCGTGATTCCTTATCAGGAGGTGACGAGCTAAGATGTTTGGGGTTCGCCGACCGGCCGTGAGCAGCGCTAATCACGACTGAGTCGGCACGAGGGTGAGAATCCAAGAAATCAACACCCTCTGGAGCCTGATATAGCCGGTTCAACTTCCTAGGAAGTGGGGCTAAGGCCGACGGCTGCTTCCATATTGTGGTAACAAGGTCGGCGTGAGGCTCTATCCAGGGTGGCACCAAAGTAGGAGCTGTCACGGGCAGATCCAGATGTTCAGCGAGTTTCAGATGCTGAGGATCTGGTTCCAGGGAGTGCCACTGATGAACCTCCTGGATTTTCCTAAGCAACTCCGTGAAAGAAGGATCCTCCAGAAGGACTTCGGAGGAGTCCTTGGCCTGGGCTTCGACAGAGAGCGAGGCTCATCGTCTCTCTCGGAGCAACCGTCGGAAGAGTCCGAGGGTGAAGAGGAGGATGAAGAAGAGAAAGACTCCCTTTCCCGACCCAGGGAAGGAACGGACCCCTTGGGAGGTCCCCGGGAAAGCGTGTCCTGCCCTTCTCTGGATCCAGATAGAAGAACCCTGGAGTCCGGAGGTGGTGAGGGAGTGTGCCGCCTCCGACGTATGGGAACCTGGGATGGCACCATCGCCGGATGGCGGCTCTCGACCTCTTTGGTGAGCTGAGCCTTGGCCTCAGCCCACCAGGAGGCCAGAGTCTCCTGCAGGTCCACCGGCTGCCGCGAGGGCGGTGGAGGAGGAGGAGGCGGGGGATAAGGATACAGGTTATAACCGTATGGACCGTATCCAAAACCCGGCTGCGGGTAGCCCGGCGTCGGGTATTGTGGCGTTGAGTACTGCGGCGTCGGGAAGCCCGGCGTCAGGTACTGTGGCGCCGGATACTGTGGTCCCAGGTACACCGGCGTCTAATAGGACGGAGGATACCCGGGAGCTGGGGGGGCTGCTGGAGCAGACGGCCCAGCCGGAGGCCTCACGGGCAGGCCCATAGTGGAGAGCCCGGAGGGCGGAGGGCCTGATGGGAGCGGAATGTCTCCCGGAGTCGGTAAGGCTGACGTCAGGGCCAACGGCAGAGGCCCTGGTGCCGGAGGTACCGATGTTGGAGGGGCCGGCGTCGGAGCCGGCATCCAGGGAGCTGACGTCAGGTCCGGCGCTCCAGGTGGAGGAAGGACTGACGGAGGCAAAAGATCCCCAGCTTTGCCCGGGGACGGAGGGGTAAAGTTCCCGGGGTCGGGCTGGGGAGACTTTGGTTCCCCAGATGGCAGCGAAGGCTGCGGGGAACCGGGTACGATGGAAGTGGAGGGGGCCATTGTCTGTTCCTTCGCCGGCCGGACGTCAGACGAGCCGACGTGAGGCTTAGTGGCGAGCTCTCGGCGGGCGCCGGAGAGGCCGACATCCAACTTATGAGAGCCATCACCGGAGGCAGGTTGAGTAGAGGGATCGGCCTGGCCCAGTGGAGTGGAGTGGAGTCGCGCATCACCCCGGAGGGTCTGACGTCTTACCGGCCATCTCCAGGCGGACGTCAGAGGAGCCGACGCCAGCTTCGAGTAAGCCCACAGTGGTAGGCCGCAAGCCTGCGGCCGAACCGGGCGAGGCTCCAACTGCCCGGAGGCGCCTGCAAGGCCCGAGCGCGAGCCAGACGGGTGGGCCGACGCCCCTTCGGAAACCTCCGAGGCAGCCGTTGAGGAGCGATCCCCCGGAGGGGATGTTACCTGCGTCCCAGCGACTCATGAGGGAGACACAGTGGAGGAGCCCTTGTCCCGGTGCCTCTCCTTCTTCTTCCAATGGCCTTCAGGGGAAGTGGACGCCTGCCTCAGTTTTTTGAGCTCCTTCTCCATAGAACTCATTTTCTTCTTTAGAATATGGGCTTCCAGGGATTGCTGCCACCTTTTCCGAGTAGTCGCACTGAAACTGAGGCAGTGCTGGCACTTCTCAACCGGGTGATCGGGGCCTAGGCAGAACAGGCACAGAGAGTTGCCGTCCTTGTGCGGTAGTTGGGCGCCGCACGAATCACACTGATTCTTGTGCTCAGAGGGTGTAGGAGACGACATACACTGACGTTAGTACTGGCGTTGTGAAAAATAATGATTTTTCGGTAAAAACCCGGCGAAGGTAAGGGCTGACCGAGCACAAACTTTTCCACGAGGTGCTGCACGAAGGCTAGCGGCAGGAAAGAACTGAAGGCGATGGCCCGGAGTCACCCATTATACCGACGCTCCTGACACCGTCACCTGATGTGGGGCGGTCCCTCGCCAGGGACTGCTAGCTAGAAATTCTTCCGTGGGGTCCTGCCGCCTGCCGGCATCAGTCCTATATGTAATTACCTACTGCAAGAGCCCTCTCGAAGTAAGATCTGCATACTACAAAGCAGTACTGTCTCCATCCTAGTTATGAAGTTACTTGTCTATGGTTAGGATTATCTTTTGATGTAGAAGGTACTATATAAGGGCACCCTACTGGTTTATATTTGTATTCTCATATTATTTCCACCACATTTTACTTTTTGTATGTTATATGTACTTTCTTTTGTGCAGGTCTTAGGGTCGGGGAGTAGTTGTGTTGGTTCTTGTTGTATTGGATTATTCTGTTTTTTCTTATTTTTACTGCTGCTGTTGTGCCTTTTTTATCTTGTTTTCCTTTTTCTCTTTTTTTATTGTAAATAGTTTCAAAATTTCTTCAATAAAGGATATTTAATAACAAAAAAAAACAAAGCAGTACCTAGGGAGGCTGGGTACAGAACCTATTTAGGTAAAAGGTTATGCAAGACAGCAATGCCAAAGCTGACATCCCTTCTGGACCGCACATCCAGACAGCAGAGCCTTGTGAAGATGTGTACTGTTTTCCAGGTAGCTGCTTCACAAATTTCCTTCAAGGGGATGTCCCTTGCAGCTATCAAGGCAAAAGTGCCATGTGTGGTGTGTGCTCTGCGGTCCTGAGGTGGCAGCGTATGCAGGAGACAATCCCGTAAGCAAGTAAATCGCTTAGATACTGGCCTACCTTTGCCAACTTCTCCATATATGACAAAAAACTGAGAGTGCGAGGACCTGACCTCCTTTGTGTAGTCCATGTAGTAGCCAAGTGCTCTCCTAACATCCAAACTGAGCAGCTTCTGTTCCCCAGAACTGGATTTGGCCGCAAAGAACACTGGAAGGCTAATGGACTGGTTCAGGTGAAATTTGGACACCACTTTAGGGAGGAATTTTCTGTTTGTCCTTAAGAATACCTTGTCCCTGTGGAAAATGATGTCATTTGGGTCTGTGCAGAAGGATTTAAGATCACATATCCTTCTGACAGAAGTCATGGCCACCAGGAAGACTGTTTTCCAAATGACACACTTTAAATCAGCAGTAGCCATGGGCTCGAAGGGAGGCTCCAAAAACCTGGCAATGCACAGGTTTAGATCCCATGGTGGGACTGCGTCCCTCACAGGGAGATACAAGTGGAGAAGCTCTTTAAAGAACTTTTTGAAAATGGAGGCGTGAAGCCACTGTTTTTCTTTTACCTGCTGAAACACAGACCAACACTGATGCCAGATGCACCTTCAGGGTTGAGGGTCCAAGACCCAGGGACTGAAAGTGGACCAGGTAGTCCAGGACTGTGAGCAGGTCTGCTTGCAAAGGACTAAGCTGCTTAGAGGAACATCACTGGGAAAACATTTTCCACTGGAAGCATAGGTTTTCCTTGTTGCTGGTTTCCTGGAAACTTTAAGGACTTCCAAAACCTTCTGAGAGGCTAAAGCCCAAGAACTCTAGCTCTTCAAGAACCATGCTTTGAGATGCAGAGTCCTGAGGTCTGGGAAGGCTAACCTGCCCTAAGACAGTCAGCAGATTGTAACTCAGGGGAAGGCACATGGGATATTTGATGGAAAGGGACAGGAGTAGAGTACACCAAACTTACTTGTCTCAATCTGGAGCTATTAGAATCATGGTTGCAGGCTGTCCCCTCAGTTTCAACAACACTCTCAGCAAGAGTAGGAAGGGAAGGAAGGCATACAGGAACCTCCCTGTCCAGCCCAGAGTCAGGGTGTCTGATGGGACCAAGCCCACTTCAGGAGGCCTGCAACAAAAAGGAGAAAGCTGGTGATTCTCCCAAGATGCAAACAGGTCTATCTCTAGTGTACCCCACTTCCTGAACACTGCGGGAAGGCTATCCTGCCCTAAGACAGTCAGCAGATTGCAACTCAGAGGAAGGCAGATGGGATGTTTGATGGAAAGGGACAGGAGCAGAGTACACCACACCTACCTGTCTCAATCTGGGGCTATTAGAATCATGGCAGCTTCAACAACACTCTCAGCAAGAGTAGGAAGGGAAGAAAGGCATACATGAACCTTCCTGTCCAGCCCAGAGTCAGGGTGTCTGATGGGACCAAGCCCACTTCAGGAGGCCTGCAACAAAAAGGGGGAAGCTGGTGATTCTCCCAAGATGCAAACAGGTCTATCTCTAGTGTACCCCACTTCCTGAACAATGTGGCCAATACCTGCTTGTTCGTGGTCTATTCGTGATGCCCCAGGCTGATCCAGCTCAGGGTATCTGCCAACACATTGTCTCTCACTCGCAGGTGAACTGCTGACAGATGCACATCTAGGGAACAGGCCAGATTCCAGATCTTCACTGCTTCTGCACATAGCTTTGAAGATCTTGTGCCTCCCTGTTTGTTTATGTAGTACGTGGTGGTGTCTGTCCTGACTGGGACTGACTGATCCTTGACGTGGGAAGTGAAAGCCTGTACAGCCAGGTACACTACTCGGAGTTCCAACAGATTTATATGCTGCCAGGACTTCTGAGGACCACACTCTGCTTACTGTCAGGTCACCCAGATTAGCACCCAGACCAGGAGGGAGGCATCTGTAGTTAGCTCTACTGTGGATAACTGCTGAAGGAAGGGCACACCCTCCCTGAGGTTGCCCTCTTCTTTCCACCAGTCCAGTGCTCTTAAGGAAGTCTTTAACACAGGCACCAGCCTTGAAAGAGGGTCTTGCCTTTGGGACCAATGGGACCTTATTTGGTACTGGATTGTCTCACGCGTAACCTGGCCACAGTCACCACTAACAAGGACGAGGCCATGTGGCCCAATAGCTGGAGGAAGTCTCTTTCAGGTCTGGGCTGGTATAAGATGAAAGATTTCACCAGGTCTACCAGATTTTGCACTCTCTCCTGAGGGAGGAAGGCCCTTCCCTAGAGGGCATCCAATTCTGCACATATGAAGTCCAGTACTTGAACAGGGTATGTCTGGGACTTGAGTGTTTATTATGAAGCCCAGCCCTTTCAGAGTATGCTGAGTGAAAAAGAGAGAGGCCTTGGCCTGCTGGTGTGGCTTCCCTGTGACTAGGCAGTCGCTGAAGTAAGGGAAGACCACCACCCCATCTTCTCAGATGTGCTGCCACCACAGCCAAGCACTTTGTGAACACTCTGGGAGCTGAAGAGAGTCCGAAAGGGATGGCTGTTAACTGGTAGTGATCATTAAATTGAACCATAAGTATTTGCTGTGACAGGGCCTGACTGGAATATGGAACTAGGCACCTTTCAGGTCCACAGACCCCAGCCAGCCCCCCTGCTGAAGGACTGGGATTACTGAAGCCAGGGTTACCATCTTGAACTTCTCCTTTATCAGGCATTTGTTCAGCTACCTGAGATCAATGGGTCGCCACTCCCCATTTTTCTTGTGGGTCAGGAAGTACGGGGTGAGTCCCTGGTTCACTACTTCCAGGATCCAGCTGTCTGCGGTGATGTTTTTCCAGTCCTGGAAGAAGTAAGCCAGCCTTCCTCCCACTGGCAATGGGTGGGTGACCTGGACCCACTTGTCAGGTGTTCTGCTTAGGCTGGGCCTTGGGTGCCGGAGTTGAGTCTGTGCACTTACAGCCCATTCTACCTCTGCAGAAAACCCTTAGGTGGGAGAAATCATAGGTGAGGAAACAACAGGGAAAGTATACCCTACCTCTACCTCCACCGCCCCTTCCTAAAGGCCTGCTGGAAGTGGAGGCCTTTTCTTTTTCAGTACTGCTCTTGTAGGTGGCTTTGTACTCCTCTACTGTTTTCATGTATGCCTCTGTCTTGTCACCAAACAGGTAATTTACCTCACAAGAAAAATCCACTGCCTTCATTTGAGTGTCCTGGGAAAGGCTGGTGGTTCTGAGCCAAGCCAACCTCCTTAGGGATACTGCATGAGCCATCACTCTAGAGGCAGTGTCATTCGGGTCCACTGCTATATGGAACCGATACTTGGTGGCATCCATAGCCATCTAAGCAGTGTCTGCAACATCTTGTGCCAAGTCATCATATGCTTTCTCGCGCACAACCAGAATGGAGGTTCTCAGAGCCTTCTGGTACTGGGTCGTGTATGCCATGTAAACTGCCTGTATCAAAAGCAGGGAAGCTGAGGTACAAACTTTCTTCCCTATGCTATCCAGTTTCCTGGAGTCCTTATCCAGAGGCTGGGCATAAAGAGAAACTTCTGCCTTGTCACAGGCCGCCATCTGGACCACCCCTCATGGTCAGGGTCTTCTTACTGATACTAGGAGTAGAGGTGGGCATTTGCTTGTGCTTACAGGCCACCTTCTTTAGGGACTTATGGACCAGTAAAAGCAACCTCTTGGTCAGGGTTAACCCTACCATATCTAAGAATTTCGCTTTGTTCTCATTCTCAGCCATCTCCTAGGTAGAGAAGTTGAGGGTGTTAACCATTTGCTTCACAAAGGAACAAAGGGACGAGAAATCATCCTGAGCATGATGAGGGGAGCCAAACTCTTCTTCTGGGTAACCATCAGGTGCAATAGGTTCTTCCTCCTCCTATTCATCACAGAAAAACTCAGCCCCTTCCTCCTCCAGAACCGGGGTAGGTACTGGAACTGAGGGAGGGGGACAGGCATGCCCATGAGCAATCCCACAGCCTGAAAGGCCTGGGAAAAACTGCCATGCCTTGGTCATGTCCTACACTGAGGGCACTGTGTTCTTGTCCACTGACGTCTCCTTTCCTTCCTCAGGAGGAGGGGCGGCGACATGTTTTTCTTTATGTTTTTTCTTTCCAGGCACCATCTCCAGTACCTGTTCAGAGGCTCTTTTATATTTGCTGGTTTCAGGGATCCACTGTTCAGACAACCTGGATTTCAAGTCATCTTTAGCAGATTTGTCCTTCTGCTTACTGTGAGAGGCTAGACCCTCGTCTGAGCATTTTGGTGATGTGGAGGCAGACTGAGAAGCAGACTAAGAAGCCATAAGGTCTTCCAATTTTTTAACCTTTTTTTGATAGTTTTAGGGCAAAACTTGATGCAAAGCTCACAATCAAAGAAATTGTGATCTGGACCCAGGCACCTCAAACACAGCTTGTGACAGCACTAGGACGATTAGTCACCGGATTTAAGACCGCGGGCATTTGGTTGCGGTTTAAATGTCGTCTGTTCATTTGGTCCCCGGAGTAAGCGTCACGCAAATGTTGCCGCGGGTTTAAATCGGCGACGTATTGTCCGATGTGTCAAGTGCTGTCTTTCATCCCTCGCTCTGTTTTCGAACCCCCACCTTTCCTCTAATTTTTGGCATTGCTGTCTCCCAGATGAATCAAACAGCTGCTATTTGTCCAAACATGCTGATACTGCTTTTGCAGGAAAAAATTACTTACAGGCTCAGCACAGATCTCATTTGGAAGCGAATGCTCTGTGTGACGACATTTATAAGCAACTAAGACATATAGCCAAAACAAATTGTGACCATGAGGTCAAAAATCAGTGCATCTCTGAGGAAAACTGTAGGACCAGATCCCTCGCTCTGTTTTCGAAACCCCACCTTTCCTCTAAATTTCGGCATTGCTGTCTCCCAGATGAATCAAACAGCTGCTATTTGTCCGACCATGCTGATACTGTAATAGATGGCTTTTAGAATGCATAATCAGCTGGCAGAGATCGTAGTACCATACATGAGCCAGCACTGTTGTTAAACATTTATCTCAGATTGCATAATCAGCTAGCAGAGATCGTAGCACCATACATGAGCCAGCATTGTTGTTAATTGGTCGCCAGTGATTGTTAATTGGTAATTAAATTCGTGATAGAACCTGCTATCTAATGATTTATATAATTAGAGCATTAGTCTCACCTGTATATATGCTACTTATGGTCTCAAAGCACTGCTGAGGAATTTTGGAAATGGAGTTTATTCAAAGTCAGAAAGGAAAGCCAAAGCTTGCTCTTGATAATTTCTTGTATACAAAGGAGAAGGATGGATCAGAAGAAAAAATTACTCACCTTAGTAATGTTGTTTCTTCTAATGGAGTCTTGCTATATTATGACAGTAGCAGTTTGTCCCACCACTAGAACTGCTCCGGAGGTGAAATGGTTAATACCATTCCAAAATAGAACTTAGAGCACGAGCTCTAAGAAGCAGCTCTATCTGTGTAATTTCAAACCTGAACTGTCAGATCTTTACGAGCAAAAACTCACTAAGGTCTGTGTGGAAGCTGTAACCTACACTAGCCAAATGGCTACCTAAATATTAACAACCATTGCTGGTCCCAACACCCAAGACTCAAGTCAGGGGACCAGAACTACTAACACAATTCTAACAACATGAGAATAAAACAACAGTATAATAAAACACACACACCCCAAACTCCCAAAAGGGGAGAAACGCTAAAAGGGCATAAAACAGTGCCCACACTAAGTTGCCCGCACCCCACCCAAGTAGAAGTTCTGAGAGGGGCAGGCTGGGGGAGGTCATAATATAGCAAGACTCCATTAGAAGAAACAACATTACTAAGGTGAGTAATTTTTTCTTCAAACAACATGAAGTCTTGCTATATTATGACAGTAGCAGACTACATAGCAGTACCTCCATGGAGGAGGGGCAGAACCTACTTAGGGAATAGGCTCTGAAGAACAGCTGTACCAAACCGAGCATCTCTCCTGGCCTGGACATCCAGGGAGTAATGCTTGGTAAAAGTGTACTGACGTTTTCAAGTAGCAGCCTGGCATATCTCTAATATAGGGTGTCTCTGGCAGCAGCTAGAGACGCAGCTGTACCAGTGGAGAATGAGCCCTCAAGCCAGAGGGGGGATCTCTGCCCAGTTTCTGATAACAAAATTGGATACAAGAGACAATCCACCTGGCAACTGATCTCTTAGTGGCAGGTTTGCCTTCCCAACTTCACCATAGGTAAGGAAAAGTTGGAGGATTCGAACCTGTGACCTTTGAGTGCGCTCTATATAGTAACTAAAAGCTCTCAACATCCAGGCTGTGCAACCTCCTCTCACCAGAAGAGGGATCAGTGAAAAATACTGGAAGGAGATAGATTGGTTAAGATGGAAATCTGAAACCACCTTAGGTAAAAACTTCCTATTAGTCCTAAGGACTACCTTATCCCTGTGGAAAGAAATAAAGTCAGTTTCCACTGACAAGGCTTGCAACTCACTTATGCGTCTAGCAGAAGTGATAGCCACCAGAAAAACAGTTTTCCAAGTTAGATACTTAAGCTCTGCAGAAAACAGAGGTTCAAAAGGGGGTTGCATTAACTGGGCAATACAAACATTAAGGTCCCAGGCAGGGGCCGGTTCCCGAAAGGGTGGATTAGTATGGAGTAATCCCTTAAAAAACTTGGAAAACACAGGGTGAGTGGAAAGAGGGGATGACTTTCCTGCTGACACAAAAGCAGATACAGCTGCCAAATAGACTCTCAGGGTAGCTGGTCTGAGACCCAAGGAATTAAGATGGACCATGTAATCTAATACAATGGGCAAATCAGCAGATTCTGGGAAATATTTTCCCAGCACACCAAATGGAAAACCTTTTCCATTTAGAACTATAAGTAGCCCTAGTGGAAGGCTTTCTGGAAGCCTTTAGATTTCAAGAACACCTTGAGAGGGTGTAAATCAGCAAACTCTAACTCCTCAAGAGCCAGGCCTTGAGGTTGAGGTTGAGGTCGGATACCAAACCCTTCCCTGGGCACAAGTTAACAGGTTGTGAATCCTGGGGAGGCAAAGGGGAAGATGGATTGTCAGTGACAGAAGGAGTGGGTACCAGGGCTGCCTGGCCCAATCCGGGGCAATCAGAATCACCCTGCAAGGCTGAGATCTGATTTTGACTAATACTTTGAATAGGAGAGGGAAGGGAGGGAAAGCATAAAGAAACTTCCCCTCCCAATCCATGAGAAGGGCATCCAGGGGGACTGAGCCCAACACTGGAGGCCTGCAACAGAACAGAGGAAGTTTGTGATTGTCTGGGGCTGCAAAAAGATCTATCTGAGGGGTGCCCCATCTGGCAAAGACTATCCCCAGCACTTGAGGATCCAGGGACCATTCGTGATGGCCCTGGGAAATCCTGCTGAGAGCATCCGCTAGGACATTGTCCTTCCCTGGAAGATGAACTGCTATGAGGGAAGTGTTCAGGGAATAGGCCAGAGTCCACAACTTCATTGCCTCGGTGCACAAGGCCGAAGACCGAGTGCCCCCCTGTTTGTTGATGTACCACATTGTTGTGGTGTTGTCTGTTCTGACTTGTATCACCTTGTTGTGGACAGATGCAGAAAATGCTTGAAGAGCTAAAAAGACAGCTCTGAGTTCCAGCAAATTGATGTGGAGCAGAGATTCCCGGGGGGACCACACTCCCTGAGTGGAAAGGTCGCCCATGTGGGCTCCCCAACCCAGAAGGGAAGCATCTGTAGTGAGAGTCAAATTGTGAGCAGGGGGAATGAAGGGAACCCCCAATCTTAAATTGCTCTGATCCTGCCACCACTGGAGGGCCTGGATCAAGGTTCAGTCACTGGGACCAACTTGGAAAGGGTCTCTCCTCTGAGACCAATAGGTTCTCAAGTGAAACTGAATGTCTCTCACCTGAAATCTTGCTCCCTGCACAACAGCTGTGGATGCAGCCATGTGTCCCAGGAGCTGCAGAAAGTGTCTTGCTGGTCGGAGACCTGCAGGGTGAAGGAGGAGGCCAGAGTCACTAAATTCGTCACCCTTTCTAAGGGAAGAAAAGCTCTGGCTAGCTTTGTGTCCAACTCTGCCCCATAAAGGTGAGTACCTGGACTGGTTCCAGAACCGACTTTGGTAGATTTAGCAGAAAGCCCAGGGAGGTGAGAAGCTGCTGGGTAACTTGCAGGTGAGATTTTACCTGTTCTGGGGACTGGCCTACAATGAGCCAATCATCTAGATAGGGAAAACAGCAATCCTTTGCCTCCTTAAGTGAGCCACTGCCACTGCTAGACACTTTGTGAATACCCTTGGGGCAGAGGTAAGGCAAGGGCATTGCTCTGAACTGGTAATGACCTGAGGGTAGTTGAATCTGAGGTACTTTCGATGGGAGCTTCTGATTAGGACGTGGAAATAGGCATCCTTGAGGTCCAGGGAGGCTAACCAGTCCCCTGGCCTTAGGAGGTAAAATCATTGCCAGAGTTACCATTTTGAACTTTGGTTTCAAAAGATGCTTGTTCAGATATCTGAGGTCTAATATGGGCCGCCATTCTCCTGTCTTTTTTGGGGTAAGGAAGTATCTGGAATACAGACCCCTGCCCTGGTGCAGGGGAGGAACCCTTTCCACTGCTCTGAGAGCCAACAGGGTTGAGACCTCTGCTTCCAGAGCAAAGGTCTCTGAAGCACTTGCAGGTAGAAAAAGTCTGGTTCTCAACTTGGGAAACTTTTTGAAGCTGAGAACCAGACCCTGGCTTACTACTTCCAGAACCCACTTGTCTGAGGTTAAAGAAGCCCAGTTCTGACTGAAGTAAGCCAGCCTGCCCCCTACCGGTAAAGGAGAATCGGCCCTGGGCACCCCATCAGGGTGCCTGCTTAGCAGGAGCTTTAGGCTGAGGGGTGGGAGCAGGCCTGCCCACCCCTCGTCTGCCTCTGCCTCTGAAGAAGCCCCTCTGAGCATAGGCAGAGGAGGCCTGAGTCTGGTAAAAAGGCCTGTGAAAAGGCCTACCCCTACCCCTGGGGGTATGCCTCTGAGGAGTGGCTTGCCGCTCCTTAGCTTGGGCACTTTTGTAAGTAGTCCTATATTCATCCATCTTTTTCATGTAATTCTCTGTCTGCTCCCCAAACAGAGAATTTCCCACCACAGGAAAATCCATAGCCTTAGTCTGGGTATCCTGTGACAGACTAGTACACCCGAGCCAGGCCAACCTACGAAAAGCTACAGATGTGGCCATGACCCTAGAGGAAACATCATTAACATCCACAGCAGCATGAAACTGTACCTTAGAAGCCTCAATGCCATCAGCAGCCACCTGTTCTAGTTCGCTAGCCAGCTGGCCATGGGCTTGCTTGGCTAATTCCATAACAGTATCCCATCTAGATTTCTGATACCTAGCTACATAAGCCATATAATTTGCTTGCCCGAGTCCCAGAGAGGCTGCCATATACTGTTT
The DNA here is from genome assembly GCA_016271365.2 of Neoceratodus forsteri. Lineage (NCBI taxonomy): Eukaryota > Metazoa > Chordata > Ceratodontiformes > Ceratodontidae > Neoceratodus > Neoceratodus forsteri. Next base: position 1,115,458,230 of record CM028130.1, read on the forward strand.
TTGCCATGGCATCAATCTTCCTGGAATCCTTGTCAGGAGGATGTGAAGCCAGGGGGATATTAGCTTTATCACAGGCTGCAGCCTGAACTACTAACATGACTGCATTGCTGAGAAAGGAATTCTGTATCAGGACCTGACAATGTGTACCTTCTGTCCATCTTTTATCTACAGGAGGCACAGAATTAGGAGCTTTTAAAATTTTTATTGTTTGCTTCCTAAAGACTTATGCAAAGGAATAGACAATCTCCTAGACTCTGGAATATCCATCATTTCTACAAAATCAGGCTCCTCTTGCTCATCCACAGCTTCTTCCAAGGGAAGCTGGAGGGTTTCAGCAACTTTTTTGTAAAACATAAAATGAGATGGGGACTCAGATAGCATAGGGGGAGATTCTAGAGGTCTGTCTGGGGAAATGTCCGGTTCAATGGGCACACCCAGACCTTCCCAGCCACATTCATACTGTTCATAATCATCCTCCCCCTCCTCTGGTTCATAAAATTCCTCAACATCATATTCCTGAACCACTGGAACCGGACGAACTGACCTTTTGCCAGATAGTGGCGGTTCGGACGGAACCTGAGACAGTGACTGGACAATTTGTATGGCTTTTGCTATCTCTGCAGCAGTTGGAGAAGGGGTTTTGGACTCCAAACCTGCTGACTTTCTTGTTTTCTTTACTGGAATTGGTTCCTCAGAACCAGCTTTTCTTTGGCCCGAGGAAGTCTCGCCCTGGTCAGAGAGCACTCCCTCCGGTTCGGTTGGCACCGAACCGGGCTGGCCATCCGGGTCAGCGGACTTTTTGGCCTCTCGTTCCCTGAGCCTGCCCAATCTCTTTTCCAGGGTGGCTGCAGGGAAATTCTTACATATCTGGCAGTCTGACTGGAGGTGGTCAAACCCCAGACAATAGACACATGTGGTGTGTGGGTCAGCCTTGGCAAAGACTTCCCCACAGACATCACAGTGTTGAAACCCAGTGGGCCCGGTTTTTTTTTGGGTTTCTCAGACATAATGCCAGCCTAACCAGAAAACTTGCCCTTTAAGCGGCAGTGCCAGGCAAGAACACCCTTATCGGTTCCTAACCGTGTCACGGGTATTGGAAAAAAACGTAATAAAATCCGTTTTTTTTTAGAACCGATAAGAACCGGGAACCGCACTCTAAAATGTTAAACTTTAAAGTTAATAAGTTTTAAACCCAGCTGATCGGTTCAAAACCGAACCGATAAACTTACAAGTTCCACACAGACAAAACCTTTAATTTACTTACGATTACCACAGACAGAGCTTGAACCGAACGGTTTTGCGGTTAAAATAAAACTATTCTCGGTTGAATCGAACCGAGAAAACACTGTTTAAACCGAGAAATGAACCGAGCAGTAGGAGAAATCTCCGGAGCGACTGTTCACTGAGGCGGAGTAAAGAATCTGACAGTTCAGGTTTGAAATTACACAGATAGAGCTGCTTCTTAAAGCACGTGCTCAAAGTTCTATTTTGGAATGGTATTAACCATTTCACCTCCGGAGCAGTTCTAGTGGTGGGACAGACTGCTACTGTCATAATATAGCAAGACTTCATGTTGTTTGAAATAAAATAATTTGGAGATGTGAGATGCGAAGCTGCAGGGCGAGACTACACACTATTGGTGATGCTATTTGCAAATCTCCGACAGAACACAATCATGCCCCTATACACGGTAAAGTTGTGGTCGATGCAGCAAAAGCAAACATTAAGCGCAGGGCAAGAGAAACTGAGGAGCCAACACATAATGTTGTTCATCGAGGATTGCAGGAGGTGGATGTTCGACACGCACACCTTCTTCCATCACAGGACACCTTGAGGAGAGGTGTTCGCAGACAGAGGCAGCTATGCAGCACTAATGAGCACTGCGATATTCAGGAATATGCAAATACAATTAGCAATGAACCTTTTTTACGTGTAAATGAGGACATTGTGATTTTTGCTAGTGATGATGACCTTAGATGTTTATCACAGAATGGTCATTGGTTTTGCGATGGTACATTTATTGTTGCACCACAGGGAGATGATCAGATGTATACCGTGCACACATTAGTGAACGGTGTAAACCATCCATGTGTGTATGCCCTTCTCCCTGGACGTAGTGAGGCTGTGTACCTTAAGTTCTTTAAACACTTGGAGGTAATACTGTCTGCAAAACTTAATGCGATAAGTATTATGCTAGACTTTGAACTTGCTGCCATTAATGTGTTACAGAAGACTGTTCCAAATGCAGACCTCAGCGGGTGCAATTTTCATCTGGGACAAGCTTTGTGGCGCCATATTCAAAGTGCTGGTTTGCAACAGCATTACATAAAGGAGGAAGAGTTTGCTCTGAAAGTTCGGAGCTTACTAGCACTGGCTTTTGTACCGCAACAGTATGTAGAAAAATACTTTGAAATGCTACAGGATGATGACAGTTTTTCTGATCTTGAAATAATCCTTGATTATTTCGAGGATACATACATTGGAAGACCATACAGAACAAGAAAAAGTAGACGAAAGCCACGGTACCCAATCTCGTTCTGGAATCAGTACCACCGTGTTGTTAATGATCTTCCACGTAGTAATAACGCCCTTGAAGCGTGGCACAGAGCATTTGCAAGAACAGTGACAATTGCACATCCCACTCGTGCTAGACTGGCTCGCAAATTGAGACAAGAACAGCACGCTGTTTCTCTGCAGCGAAGACAACTGGAGCTTGGTCAGGATCCATCGAGAAAGAATAGTAAATATTTGAGGCTGAACAAAATTTACAAAAACATATGTGGTGACTTCGAAAGCCGTGAACCTAAGCAATACCTTTCTGACATAGCAAGTGTCCTACAAATAAATGTTGTTTAAGGATTTTATTGAAGTTAGCACCTGAAGTTTGGAACATTTTAATAAAGTTTTTAATGATTTTAAAAGTTTTTAAAGCTAGTGCCCGTTTTTAAAGCACCAGCTCAAAATAAATATGTCATGCACAAAGCACAAGATACACAACATACATAAACTCCAGCCTTCCCAAATGAGAAAACACAGTTCCTGCTGCCCTGAAGTTATAACCACGAACAGCTGCAAATAAGCACTCCATTTTAATGGGAGAGCGAGGGGTACCCAGATACAAATAAGCACTGTGCAAAACTAACATTATAACCATTTTAATGGGAGAGCGAGGATTTCAGAATCGTTTGGTCACAAATAAGCACTGTGCTGCAGTTTGGTAACACATGCTGAAGTTATAAATAGCGAGGAGTTCCGAACATGCTGAAGTTATAAATAGCAAGGAGTTCCGAATCGAACATCTGCAAATAAGCACTCCATTTTAATGGGAGAGCGAGGGGTACCCAGAAACAAATAAGAACTGCATTTTAAGCACTGTGCAAAACTGAAGCTTAACGGGAGAGTGAGGAGTTCCGAATCGAAAAGGGGTACATAACCATTTTAAGAATCGTTTGGTCACAAATAAGCACTGTGCTGCAGTTTGGTAACACATGCTGAAGTTATAAATCTGCAAATAAGCACTCCATTTTATTGGAAGAGCGAGGTGTACCCAGAAACAAATAAGCAAATACCATTTTAATTGGAGAGCTGCTGCAGGGCAACATTTCGACCGCGACTACATGAGACACGCGACTTTTACAAGCGGTAATATTTTTACCATTCAACGGTTTTACCACAATATTATGTCTGCGACATATTGTCCGAGAACTATTCGTCCGCTTTCGCTTGTGACAGTCTACCTTAGCCAAGAGGCTGAAACAATGTTTACGTTTTTTAAAGCCTGTAGACCAAGTTTTCTTTTTGGGTCTGTCAGACATGCCAATCAAGGCAAACCCAAATATGGTTCTGTTCCAAACAGAAAAAAAAAACTTTAGTTTGCAGTCTGGTTCCACAAAAAAGATGAACTGCTAACTAAACAGAGGTTAAAGTTTAAAAATAAAGGCAAAAAACCTCCAATTGCATCTCAGTTCCCACAAAGGAGGGAACCACGACTGACCACAATTGCCAAGCAGTAAAAAAAGAGACAAGAAAAACTTTTTTTTTTTTAGTGGTTCCCAGAGTGGGAAAAAATGTCAATTCAAAGTCCTTTCTCCGGTTCCAAGGAACCGATTGGGAACCAGAGAATAGCAGCAAAAACAATTAAAAACAAACTAAGACAATCCTAACTAATGCAGAGATTTGAAAACTAAATAAATCCTATGAAAACAGAAAGTAAATGTGAAAAACAAAACCGCAACAGGCTGAAGAAATGGAGAGCTCTTTGGGGCAACTTCTCCCTCACGTGGATAAATAAATCTGATGTTAGAGGACAGAGTGGAGCATGACCACACAGCAGAGATTTAAATTTTAATTCTACGATTTCATAATTAGTATAAAGTTCTACTCTCCAGGGCAGTTCAAAGCAGCAGGCTGATTTGCAGTTGTTTAAGCATAGTGAGGGATTCCTGGAGTTTGAAAGTTCTGTTGCAACAGTAAAAACTGTTAGGGTGGCAACTACCCAACAACAGTGAGAGTAAAAATGTTATTGTTACAGAGCCACCTGATGACATGTGGGTAGCACGCTGCATTCCCATACCAATGACCCAGGTTAGAGAATGATCCCGAGGCAAAGGAAGATGAGCGGGAAGAATCGAGATGTGCGGACAGCGGCAGTGCATGCAATGCTTCTGCAGCATCAGCAGCTACTGGAATTGGGCAACGGATGGTTCACCTTCCAGCAGCACAGAAGGCTGTATGCCTGTGAGGCCTCCAGTGGCTATGGTGCATGCCACATAGCCGTGGGGGTCCAACATTAGGCCACGAAAAAAGACAGGCTCTACCATGATGATAGTTGCAGGCTGGCACAATTGGGCCTCTGCAGCCCCTTACCTGCCTCATGATCTTGCTTGTTTTGCGTGGAGGAGGATGAAACAACCCCTGACCACCATCACCACCAAAGGCCCCTGCCATGGAGGATAAAATCATGGGAGCTGGCAGCTGCAAAGTTGTTTCTGGCAGATGAGGATGGGTGGTCACCACAAGACCAGAGAAAGAGTGATGTGTGCCTGGTCAGGGAGAAAAACTTAACTGGAAAAAAACAAAAACTATTACTAGTGTTACAGCCCTTCAGTATAGTTCAACAGCTTGGGCTAGTAGTATAGCCTAGAGGTTAGAGCAACAAGCTGTGAAACAGTTTGGTGCATCCTGCAGACGTGGGTTTGAGTCTTACAACCTCTAGTTGTACAATACTGTGTGACCCTGAGCAAGTCACTTAACCTCCCTGTTCTCCTGGATTGCCCTCATAAGCGGGCCTTACACCCAATGGTCTTTATCAGGTTAGCAAAGAATATATTCATGTACAACAGCAAGTTGCACTGCTTTCCAATACAGATGAGCAGCCTAGTTGTGATGCCACAGGAGACCATGGTTCAAATATGATCCCCAGAATCCCACAGCTGGCAGTCTGGCACACTGAGGGGTGAGAAGTTCAACTCTTGGGGGGCACAGACTGCCAGCATGTGTGCACCCCGATTAGCCAACCAAGGAGCAACACTAACATCACCTCTGAAGGCAACTGCTCGCTGACTTGCGCAATCAGGAGCCACAGGTGGCTGCAACTGGTGGGATGGGAAACAGGGGGAACCATGGGAAAATAGAAGTAACAAAGGCAATAAAAACTGGAGAGGGCAAACAGCAGGTAAAGTGCTTCTGAATAAAACCCAGTATCAATGTAGCAGTGGTGACCATAATAATAAGTCCAACTATAGTACACTGTCAACCTACATGCAAGTTTGAAACACGGAAAGAGAATGAAAAAAGGAAACCCAAAAGCATGCAGTACAGGTGTAGAAACATGGAAGAGAAAAAAGATGAGAACAGGGCAAGAAAAACTGTATGTGGGAAGAGCAAAATGGGTAGAGAATGCTAAAGGCACTAAAAAGAATCAACACCGCCAAAGAAAACAAAGATAATTAAACATTAAAGAGCTAGTGGAGCCAAAATAGGCAGACGGAAAATAGTACACATTTTAAGAATTAGTCAGTTGTAACTTTTTATTTCTGAAGTATTTTTCCTTTTGCTCATTAGAAAGTTTTCTATGTGATAATATTGTGCTGGATGTGTGGAACAGCTCTCTGCCTGGCAGCTGACATACTGTATCTGTCTCTAGCCTCCCCACATTACATCATCAGCACTGTGATTTCATGGACAGTGACATCACACGTGACTGGCCTGGCAACTACTAAGCGGCTATTCCTAAGCAACAGTGATGTCACAGCCAGTGAGGTCATAATGCTGAATATGTAATGTGGGGAACAGAGCTAGATATGTCAGCTGCCAGGCAGACTACTGTACCACACACCACACCTACTAACATTAGATAAACGATCTTCTAATGAACCAAAATGGAATAGAAAAAGTACCTCAGATAAAAAAGGTAATGGTTAACTGCTTTTAAAAACTAATATTAGCCTGAGGTAGTACACTAGCTCTTTAAATAATGACCAGGGGGTTGAGTTAAACCATCAGTTAATCTAACCATAGGTGGGTCATGAGGCATAAGGCAAAGCAGAGTGCATTTTATTTATCTGTAATTTATTTTTAAATAGGAAAGGCACACTGAGCTCTAATAGATCATTTCCAGGTGTGTCCTGGAGGATGAGCAACACAGATTTATTTTAATGACAGGTGTGATTTTGGCCATGGTACAGGGAAAACTCACGTACTCTTCTTTGATAAGTGACTTGGGATCTTTTACTTCCACCTGAACAGTGACCAGAGATGTGCAGAAGGGACCTGAGCTGAACATCTTATCCAAGGGACTTCATTAAACTAACCCTAGGTGCCTTTCGCCTCCTAGGGTTAAATGATCAACGTACATGACCCAATGACTTCAGGAGTCCTTTAATGTTATGACTAAACTGAAATGTTTCACATTTGTTTTTAAAATTAATGTTCTCGTGGTTTAAAGTCTAACAGTTTTATTGTGCAAGACAGTTTCAAGACAACACATTCTTTTAGAATGCTGTCAGTTAATCAAAATACTCAAATTCTAGTCACTGTTGTACAATAAAGTAAATCCATCTATTCATGCAGTCAAATGCATCTCAGGTTCTACATGGCTGATCCCTTCCCACCCAGAGTGCTAATGAACCCCACCTGCCGGCTAGTGCACATATAGTTAACATGTGCCCCTGCTGCCACCACCAGTGCACCACAGCCGTGCCCATCAACTGACAGGACAACATTACAACAGCATGGCAGTACTCACTGTTTTCAATTCGGCTACTTCAGACTGCAAGCGTGGAGCAGCCCAGATCAGGCTCGAGACCGACTCCGCCAGACCTGGGTCCAGTTCCCTGAAAGGAGCACAAACACCATCACTATGTCTATAAAACAGCATTACAGACAACAGCAAATACTTACAAGTCTCAGCTCGGCTACTTCTGTCTGCAGCCGAGGGGCTGCCCAAATCAGAGAGGAAATAGCTTCCGCCAGACCTGGGTCAACTTCCCTGCGTGTGTTCAGAATAAAATTACAGTTATTGACTGGTTTAAGACCAAAAAGGGCTAAGAGATACAGAATTACAGCCGGACCCTGATAGGCCGAGTGCATAACTGCTAAAAAGAAACAAATGATGTCCCAATTTAGGTTTTATCGAACAACGAAAGCAATAACCAATGCAGATATGAACAACGTCTGACCCACTCCCAGCTGCGTGTGTGCTTACTGGGAGTTGGATAGTGAAATAAGTTTAATGTTCAAACTGGAATAAGGTGCTGATCTTGTCATCTCTTAGAAGAACAGTATTTTTATCAAGGTTAGGCTGTAATGTAAACTGAACAAACAGGCCCTGCAGAATAACGGCTATACACAATCGTCAGATTTAAACACAGTTTGCAATATAAAATACATTTTGATTTTTCTGCGTTAAAGTACATTTCAGCTCTGTAACAAAATACACAATATTACAAATAATGTTGAAAACATACTATTATTGTATAGTGTTCTCTTTTTTTCTTTGCCTCTTCTCTGAGTTCAAATACTGCAACACTCTAAGGAGCGGGGCGGGGGGGTGATATCATTTAGGTCACAGCACATACAGTATGTCCTCCAACTGAAGAGAGGCACTTCGAACCCCCTATCCCAGTGCAGTCAACCTGGTTACTAGTATTACACAACTCACTAGGTTTGTTTTCTCATATAATTTATTCTCTCTGTCTTTTCAGACACCATAGGCATGCAGTGCTTCCTGTCCACTCACTTTTGATTGGGCATCCATAGTCTGCTATGCCCCTCACGTACTTCTACTGACTCCAGAGATGGTCAGAACTTTCGGATGGGTTTTTTTCCTCTCACCATGCTAGTCCCGCCCATCACACAAGTTGTCCTATGGGTGGGAGACAGCAGACGCTGCATAGTCACCCATGACGTCAAGGTTATCTCCACTGTTGCCACAGCAGATGATTGAGGAAGCCACAGACCCCCCTCCTGAAGTCTGAATGCAATGCCTCCACAAAGCACCTAAAGCGTATGGACCCAGGGTAGGGGAGTGGGGCACTGGAGCTTGATTCCCAGACTCCCATGTGGTGACGCAGTGTACCACAAGCCGGCACACCTGGACCAAGTTCCATTTACTTAAAAAAAGAAAAAAATTTAGGTCTAAGGGTCAACATAAATACAGAAGACTTAAATGGCATCCTAGGAAGGTTATGGGACTGAAATATCAGGAAAGAGGAAGGTTATAACAAATGTTCAGACTACGCCCTATGGTGGGACAAAACCATTTTTTTTTTTCCCTCATATAAATCTTTATTACAAATACCACTAGAAGTAAGTAGTAAACAAACAAAAAAGGCACACATACTGAACACAGCAGCATCTGCAGAATGCAAGGCACTTCCATGTGGGCATTCCATCCCACCGCTCTAGGCCAGTGGAGTCTGGGAAGCACTGCAGAGGCATTGCTTTCTGATTCTGAGGGGAGAGACTGTGCCACTAGCACCTCCTGTGGAGAGCTAGGAATGCCACTGGATGTTGTAGTTGCCTTGCCCTCCCACCACTGCCACCAGGCTTGCACTGATGCAGACTGGCTACAGAAGAGGGAGGGCTTAGAATGAGAAAACCCGCCACCACTGGCAGATGATGCCCGAAGTTCCCCCATACCACCTGGCTCCTCCTTTATCGAGTACAAAAAGTAAAGTTGATTTCCAAGGCACCTAGTTCTCAGGGTTCCGCAGTGGGGAGAAGAGAGGGGGCTTTGCCACGGGGTGCAGTCTGCTGGGCAGCTCCTGACCAGGCAAGAGGAAGCCAACTCTGGAGCCAGCATCAGAGCAGCTGGCAGCAAATGAAGACAGGTGGTGAGCTGGGGAATACACATTAAATTTTTTTTTTTTTTTTTTTAAACACACACACACACACACACACACACACTCTGTTGTCACTGATCAAGAATGTATCAGTCATTGCTAGGACCCTCCCCCATTCTCAATAAACCATTTTTTCTCAACCAGCTGTAAAAATGCCTGAACCATAATCCCTTCTATAACAAGAGCTGTCTGAAGCCTGTATTTTTGTAGTTTCACTGTTTCTGTAGGTGATGCAGAGAATAGGTTAAGGAGAAGAGAACACTGTGGCTGAAGAGTTGTGGGTGTGAGGGGCTGTGTGGGTTACAGTGCATGTGTGTGGTGGGTCTCAGGATGATGATGATGTATGTGTGTGGGGTTTGTGAGGGTAATGGGCCTATCTGTGAATGAAGCATCAGGGGGAAGACATTGCATGGGTAGAAAGATTTGAGGGTAAGCATGAATGTGATGGGGGTCAGCAGGGGACTGTGAATGCTTGTGAGAGATCTGCATGTGTGGTGTGTAGGCGGGACAGCGCATGCTGGGGTGGATGATCTGAGGGTAACAATGCATGTTTATGAAGGTCCGTGGGTGACAGTGAAGGCATGCAAGGGGGGGCCTTTGGCTGACTGTGTGTGTGGTCACTGGGTGATAGTGAATGAGTGGGCTGGTCTCTGGATGACGGAGTGCGTGCGTGTAAGAAAGTGAACATGTGTGTGGCCAGCCTGTCGGCAAAGCCGTAGTGCTACTGCTTGTGATGCCAATGACCTGGGTTCGGGGACAAGCCTGGATTGTCAGAGGGCTGGCTGGGGGAGGATGGTTGAGGGTCCCATGGATGATCACCTTCTCAGAGGGTGGGAAGGAGTAGGGACTCCACTGCAACACCCCCACCTGGGTGACCACAAGTGGTGGTACAGCTGGAGCAATTACGGGATGGCGACGTTGGCAACATACACAATGAGTCAGTAAGGCCTTCCCAATGTCAGGGGGTGGGACACGAAAAATGGAAAAAAACACCCTGGCCAATGCAGGATGCCCTCCACCACCCATCGCAGGCCCCGCACCACAGACTGGGCTTCTCTCCTCAAAAACCAAACCTTCAACACTGTCCAGAGGAGTAAGGGCCTAGCCCAACAGTGGCCCTTCCCATGGAGGGTTATCCATGGGGGACTAGTGAGGCAGAGGTAAGTCCCAGGGATGGCGGGTGACGGGGCTGGGCAAAGTGGCTGAACTGATGGGGGCAAATCACGGCAGCAGACACATAAAATACAGTCAATTAATACAAAAAGAAAAGAATGAACATGTATGGGAGTGTGATGCTGACAATTAAAGTGTGCAGGGGAGCGGCAGAAAGTGACAGCTCATTTGTGTGTGGTATCCAGGGGTGACACTGAATGTGTCCAGGCATTCTGCAGGGGACAGCAGTGCATGTAAGCAGTGGTTTGGCAGTGACAGAATATGTATGTGGGGAGTCCAAAGGTGACGGTGCATGTAGGGAGGCTAGAATGATGATAGAGCATGTATACAGGGGGGCTGTCGGTGACAGTGCAGGTGTGTGTAAATGTGTGTGACAGTGCATATGTGCAGAGGGTCTGAGGGTGACAGCACGTGTGCGGGAATTGTGGGGGTGTCTGGATGTGACATTACATGTGTGGGGGGTCTGAGAGTGACACTCTATGTGCATGTGGGGTCTAAGGGCGACACTGTATGTGTGGGGGGTCTGGGGGCGACAACACTTGTGTGCTGGTGGTGTGGGGGTGATGATGGCTGTTGAAGGAGTCTAGAGAAGACTGGGTATTTGAGTGGTGCGGAGGTGATGGTGCATGTGTATTAGGGCTTCTGTGGGTGCTACTGGATGTATGTTGGGGCAAGGGTGACAGCACATGTGTGCAGGGGGTCTGTGCTGTGGATGACTGTGTATGTGTAAGTGTATTCTGGGGTGATGGTGCATGGGTGAAGATGGAGGGAGTGCTAGCACATGCGTGACATGGTCTGTGGTTAAGCTGCATGTGTGCAGGGGTCAGTGGCAACAGTGCATGTGGGGGGGGACAATGAATGTGCACAGAGAGGGTTGTGAGTTCTCAGTATCCATTTAAATTTTAAATATGACAGATATATTTCTGCTTATATTTTATTACTTTCCTGATTTGCACAGAAACAGGATCGTTTGCCACTGGTTTTCCTGGTGTAATCTCCAATGAAATCACAGTCCTCTGTGAAATCTTAATCATTTCTGCGGCAGCAAACCATGTGGTCATATAACCAGAGGAATGTGATTTCCTTAGAGGCTAAAGCATGAGGAAATCATGACATCTTGGGACTCTGATCCTGCTTTCATTTAAATATCCTTGTAAATAACTGACAGGAGATAAATGCAAAAACAATTACCAAAATGTAAGCTGAACAGCATCATGAAGGACCATTTAAATTAAACTGGAGTGATTTCCAACACAGACTCACACATACACACATTTGAGACCAGACATTCACAAATACATGCTAACTTTGACAGAGTAACAAATACATTTTATTGGGCCGGCTCCATGACGCTAAGCAAAGGGGTTTGGTAGACATGCTGGTGACCAGGGTTAGCGCCCCAAGCCCAGGTGTCAGGAGCAGAGACCAGCAGGGAGGGGATTCAGAGCATCCACTGGACGCTTCCCTCCGGGGCAGGGCTTTGGTACCTGGAGGTGGATTGGGCAATGTGCAAGGAGCGTGAACCCTTGACACGCCCCCACACATCCCCGTCTCAGGTTGCTGTCCCCATGTAGGCCCAATATGGGGTGAGTAGGAGGGCCAGAAAATGCAAATTAGCCCCCCGACTGACCGGATGATGGCCTCCAGGTCCTCATCACCACAAAGCCCCGGACCGACCCCTGCAGCACCCAGGTCAATAGAGTTGCTCTCCCTCGGAAGGGGGGGACCGGTCCGATGAAGGGATACATTGGGTTTCCCAGGGGGCTGCCAATATGGGGGTGGTGGATGGCAACGAGGGTGGAGGGGCGGCGGGGTGCCCTAAGAGGCCTGAAGGAGTGGCTGGTTGGCGGTGCTCGGAAGGATTAAAAAAAAAAAAAAAAAAAAAAAAAACATTTTACTAAGTTTACTTATTCTCCTCTGCAATCACTGTGTGAAAAGAAGAGGCAAAAATGCAAGCCTCTGTCATTTTAAGCAACGATTTCTTTTCAGTCAGTGATCTGCAACAAAAACACTCATTGAGCACCCACTGAAGGTTTGGCTTTCTTCCTTTATACCACTGTATTACAATTAATCCCCTGTCTTACTGCAACTTGAAGAATGCAGCAATCCATCTCCCGGCCTGTTTCTGTCTGGCGACACTGTGTTTTTTTAGCTACATGCCAAGTCCTGTCCTCGGTCTCTCCTCCTGAATAGCCTTGTCTCAACAGGAGCATTCTGGGGGCTTTTCAGCAGCCATATTACTGCAGAACAGCATAACCACAATGCTCCATCACCAGCAACAAGCTCCCTGAAGTCTACTCAGCCATTCTACTGGTCTGTGGGGTTGCAATGACAGTGACTGATAGTCTGAAAGACCAGTCAGTATGGTAGGTACAGTATGTGAAAGTGAATCACCTTTACACAGCTCTCATTGACCTGTACAGCTGAAAACAGCAGGCGTGTGGGCCTGTATACTGCAGCAATATGAGTGCCTGCAGATTGGCAGAAAGGAAAAAATTCATGTATATTCTTTTTTTTGTCAACTCTTTTTCCCTCCGGTCATGAATCGGGGGAACTCTCTTAGGCATCCCATCCCTGTGCCTGCCCGCCTGAGATCCTCTCTACTGTCTAGTACCCTCTCCTCTCCCCTGCCCGCAGCCAGCACCCCCAGTTTTAACCCGCCCTGGGAGGGTAGCCCGACTCCTTCCTTGGGCTCCTTAGTAAGGCAGATTCTGGCAAGTGGGCGGGGCCTGGGTGGAGAAGCAATGAGGCCCCCAGCTGAGTCGGATCCGGCACTGGGCATGGAGGATAGGTGGTGTCACCTATCCCTCCGATCTAGGTTTTTCCTTTTTTCTGACCCCCCCCGCGTGTGCACCCCCAACACTTGGCACATGGCAACCCTGCCAGCATGGGCACGCTGTGCTGCCCACGCTACTGAGGCGCCCCCAATCTCCACCAGGGGCCACCGGACCACCGAGCATCCCCATGCCCTCCCCCCGGGACAGGAGAGCAGCCCGCCAGGCGCTCAATCCGATCCCTCCCCTGCCGACCCACAGCGCCAGAGCTCGCTCCCGAAATCAGGTCGCCGGCGTGACGCGAGGTGTGGCATCCAGCGCCTGAACCCTCAGAGCCACTGGGCCGGGCCCATGCATATTCTTATTAGCTGACATCACCAAATATTGTTTGACCACTTGAAATGACACACATACCAATATTGTGCACCCAAAATACAGTGCTGTACTATACCTGTGTTGCAAAAGTAGTTATTAATCACATAATGAATAGTATAACAAGCTTAAATCACATGCACCAGGCACAACCTAAGGTCTAACACAAGGTATGCCTATTACCGGTCACGTGGTTGCACATCTGCATAGCCCCTTTTTAAACATCTCAGTGGTTGAATATGTACTAGGCCCCCAATCACACAGTGGGGATTAACTAGTGAGCATCATGTAGGTTGGGAGGGATGCAGTTTTGTGGCTCTTTGGCTGACGCTCTACCAAGCCCCCACACTCCCTAAACCGATCCTAAAGTGATCCCAATATGTTTGCTTTTCCTATGGCAAGCAAACATAAAATGGTAATTTTTACTTATGTAATGCTGTTTTAGCCCAGTAAGGATCGATGACATATTTATTAAAGCAGTGGGGACTTACTGGTATAAAACCACCAAAAGCAGGCTGCTTTTTCTAAAAATACCAATTGTAGTAAGTGTATTATATATATATATATATATATATCCAGGGCTGCATCCACTGTTTGTATGTGGATGTGTGTGAAAACAACAGTCCTTCAAAACAGCACTCAGATGCAATAAATATCATGTTTGTTTGTTTTTAAATTAGATTACAGTACATAAATAAAAATATAATTTCATTTTTATAATCACAGAGATCCATTTCTTCCCAGAAAATAAAAATCAGATATGACACTAAGATCAATATACAACTGATGAAGCATTGGGAAATATTAGATTAAAAAGTAAAGAAAATCCTTAGGACTGGATTGGCTGGGATGCCAAATTTTTAACTAGAAATCTCTAAAAATCCTACTGAAGTCCATGCTAGATAAGACTCAAAATGGAAATCATGTTACCAGTATGGGCTACTTTAAACTGGTCCCTGGCTAGAAAATACGTCAACATGCTACAGAGAGATAAGCAATTATTTTAAGAATTACAACAATGTTTAATAGCTGTGGTTGGCACGCATCTTTCTTTGGTTGGTTAACATTTTATAAGGTTCTCAAGCAGTAGCCAGACTGGAAAAATTTGACATAGCATCTCAGCCAGTTACACCTGGTCCCGAAGAGAAGTTATTCGCTATTGTTTGGGGTTGCAGCACAGTAAGGACGCCATAATAACTCAATCTAGCGATGTATCAATTTATTATACTAAAAAAACTTTTCATGTAGCATGATATAGTGCAGTATGTAAGCATTAATCACCGACACAGGAGGGCTCAACCAGTGGATTAATGCTTGGCTTGGGGGGGGGGGTGCTTCCAACCACCCAGCAGGTATTAATCACCAGTAGAACCCGACGCTGGAGGTGATTAATGCGCTTGTAACATGGCAAATGCAAGGAGCGTATTGTTCAGATCACAGTGTTCCTCGGAACAACAGAGACACTGATGTGATCATTATTCCTACTGCACAAGTCATGCTACGGGATCGTGCTGTGCAGTCGGCGAAAATCTATCACGGTGCGCGTGCACATTCAACGTGCCACATACATTTCTCTAGTGTGCAGCAGTTCTGAAGAAATGTGGACATAACAGTTCCGTGTGACACTGACAGAACGAGATTCTTTTTTTTGATTCACAGCGACAGTTTTACTGTTTTACACTTTCTTGTTGCACCGCCGACAAAGATTACCGTGCTGCCTTCTGGGACACATGTATGTTTTTTGGACTGCTGCCGATATCAGTTACAAATACTCGTCTACACCTATGTCTTACACTGGTTCTATCGTGCCCCCTTTAGTTTACTTAGTTATAGTCACTCATATCGCTGCTTCAGCCCGTCTTCCTCCACGGCTATTCCTATATCCTCGGGACGAGTCCAACCGCTTGTGTCCTGGGGCGGCAAAAGTAATCGCTCCACACCATGCTGACAATTCCTGTGTCACTCTTCTATCAGGGGCGCCATCTACAGGTATGAATAGATCGCATGCCATACTGTGTCTTACACCGTTTTCAAGCACGCTCCCGCTACTGCACTTACTTCGATCTCTACCATGTTGATTCACGTCGCAGTGCTGCACTGTGTGGCTACTTGTGGTAGGACGCCAGTGGGCTCTACTGCTGGGTTAATCACCACTCGTTTTGCATCACCTGATGCATTTTAACCAGTCTCTGCTCTCCATTTCACTATCATTTTGTATGCCATGTTACAAACATTGTTAAACGTGTTGGCTTTCTTGTCTCAAGTACTCTGGAAGTATGTGATTCCCAGAGTGCGACTGAGATTCTTGGCCCCCTCCCCTCTTCTCAGAGGTTCACTTTTTCCAAAAATCAAAACTGCTGCAAGTTTTCATGATAATCAATACGCATGCAATAAGACACATCAGGGTGTGTAATTATGGGGAAATAACTGCATGGCTCAAGGGTGCTGTTAGGCATGAGATCCTTGCACCAAGTGCCTTTAAACATCTGAGAGCAAAGTGCAATTAGTACCCACAATTACACATCCCTGAAGTGTCTTATTCTCCAGGGTGGAAGAGGTGCAGCACCCGGTATTTGCCTGGCCTCAAGCGGTGGCTGGTGGGGGAGTGGGGCAAGACACCTGAGCCACAAAAAGAGGATGAAGGAGCAGAAGACATTTGTTGAGCCATGTGTGAGAGCGCATGTGGTGTCACCTTTGACCTCATTGCACACACACTCCACTGGGGTGGGAAGGAAACACGGAAATCATCCTGGCAGGCAGGATGAGCACCGACCTCTCACAGGCCCCACACCAGTGGCCCAGGCACTGGCAACATTGGTCCACTGACCAGTAGGTCAAGGACTCCCCCCTGCCATGGGGGCAAGCTGTAGGGATGCCGTCCATGTTAAGTCCAGGAAGAAGCGGCGTAATGGGGACCACCCAGGCAGGGTGCAAAAACAGAACAGCTATAGGAAAAAAAAAATTTTGAAACCAATGAAAATACAGCATTTTTCTCGGTTCCAGAAGATCAATCAAAACCAAGAAAAAGAGTGAAACTGACAAAATTAGTGAACAAAAAGCATGACAGAGTACCAATTTGATGTATAACAACATGACTCTCATGAAACACTTTAGCTTAGCTATTTTATATCAAGGAGCATGCACCAGGGGTCCCAAACTATTGAGTTGAAATAGATCTGCTGTTAGGAAAATAAGGAGCACATCACTATCAGTCGCAGAGTGCTGGATTTGAACAGAAGGTTCTAAATTCAGTACCCAGGGCTCTACTTACTATGGAAATGCTGCAAGTTGTGTGACATCATACATTTCACTGATAAGTTGTTAGAATACTTTAGAAAATGGATGCAGAAAATCCTAACTTCTAAAAGGCAGAGGCAGGTTGGCTCCAATACATTTACCTCAGTTAAATGGCCAGTAACAAAAAAAAGCACCAGTGGAACTGGAAATTTGGGCAAATCACTACAAAAAATTCATTACCCACTTCCCTCATCCACGACTGCCATCAAAAACATGGATGCCACCTTCACACGCTGAAAACCTTGTGTTAAATAAAAGGAAGTTGGCCTCTTTTTTTAAAACTATATTTAATTTTAAATGATTCCCAGTTTACCAATTACAGAAGTGCAGTAACACTCTCCAGGGTGTGGGTTCAGCAGAGATAACCACCCGCCTGCAGCGACGGAGCTCACTACGCCACTGGGCAGAACATTATCTTAGCGTAACCTACATCCTATTAAGCCTTTTTGCTTGTGTAATAACAATATTAACCAGGTGGCTGAAGGCACACAACACACAACCTGCCTGGGACGTGCAGTAATTATAGCATAAAAGCACACGCTGTTGTGCATTATTGCTTACTTCTGCATTTCAACAGAGCAGAAAAACTCAATGAAAGATAAAGCACTGATTTTCAAGCAGAAACACTCTCCACTGCTCCATGCTCGACACTAGCTGCAAGTCAAGTGGCAGATTGTATTTAAGGATAGACTGGGCCCACTCTACCTCTGGGACCTGCTTATTACCCTACCAAATTCTAGGACTCCTTAAGAATCTGTGCTCTGGGGAAGGGGCGCTCGGCTGATAGTCTGCTTTGGGCAACTGGCTAAGTTTATTTTATTATCTGGGAAATGTACTACAGACAAACTAACTGCCTAGATTCTAATATTAATTATTGACATTTTAAATAATTTTTTTTTTTTTTTTTTTTTTTTAAGTTATTTGCCTAATGTGATTTTTTGAATATATATTTTTAAAAATATTTCATTCTTTTATTGTTGAACTTGAGAAACGTTTTAATATTGTATACGTGTTTTATCTTAAAAAAAACAAAAAAAGAAGCATTTATTCACAAAAAACAGGCGGAAATCGCCAGGACAAGATTTTTTCTTGGTGCAGTCTCCCATCTGTGGAATGTACTCCAAAGGGAGATTCATGAAGCCCCATCTGTAAACAATTTTAGAAACACATTTAAGTACTGGCTTCTTCGCCAGGCTTTCCCAGACTAGGTGATGTTGAATAGTGGTCTTGGGGTCTCTGTCTCTCTCTCTCTCTCTCTCTCTCTCTCTCTATACAAGTACTTCTCTGTCACTGAAGGCATAGGAAACTCACTTCATGGACTGAATAAGACCAAAGCGCGCCAACAACATATCGCAGTACAGCTCCAGGATCTCCATGGCCTCCACCAGGTAGTCCTCTCGAATGATGTGTTCAACACGGATGCGGGCACGCTCATCCTTCCCCGCTGACAGGTAGTCAGCTATCTCTTTCCTCGCCTTCTGAGCTAGCTCCGCTGTGACAAGAAACAGAAAAATCCATTGTTCAGTAATCAGATCTGTAATAGCAGCCTCTGTCCACCTCTATTTCCTCTCTTACACTGTTTGAACTGCTCTCTCACAGGCTAAGTATTCCATTATAACATGCTGATGACTCACCTAATGCGGAAATAATATGTTATTTTCACTGTTTTGGGATTAAAAAAAGAAAACATTTTGAATGGTAGCCACAAGTATTTATAAGCAATGAATAAACAAACAATGGACATCCCATGAGTTGGCTCAACATAATATATTAATTGAAAATGGGCAGAGGAGCTGAAGTATACAAGTGAAGCTGGCACTGGGGGATATCTAAGAGTGCTGGCACCGAGGGCTGTGTGACAGAGTTGGATAAGACCCATTTTGTTATACAGAGGGAATTAAAAGAAAGGATCGGTTTTTCTCCTCCCCAATTCTGCCACTTGTCTGTCTCTTCTCTGGCTGATTGCACAATCAAATATTTCATGTGGCACCTAGGAATTGGCCACTCCGATGGTCCCACAATTACCAGTTATCTCCCTTGCTTCACTTGCTGTTTCTATTTCTTTCGTTACGTCTCCCCTTGCTTCTCTGTGGTTAAAAAAATATATATGAGTCTGTATGGGAAACTGGGATCCCCTGGTTTGCAAATGTATACAATTATATTGTTGAAATCAGTACAGACAGCTACTTGAGTGATAGAGAAGTTAGCAGTTTAGAACACGGGGGTTGACCTTAAACCTTTTAACCTTTCACAAGCTTGCTAACAGAACTGTCAGCAGGAAATCAGCCCTGGGACAAGATGGCTCAACTGGCTGCACCTGTTAAGAAGTTTAATGTACTCTTCAGGCTAGTCACAGAAAGGTCAATGAAAAAAGTCTTGTTGCATTTTGTGAAAAACAGGAGATAGAACTTACAAGAACAGGATGCAGAGGATAAACTGCCATGCAAAGACATCTCGTATAAAGAAAGCAATGTTTTGTCTATATACATATATAGAGACTGAGACTTTAGAGACTCGGAGAAATTATTTTTTTGTTTGTACTGCCTTTGTGAAGAGTTATCCTTTCCATCTTTATTTTATTTTATTGTTACCGATAATAATAAAACACTACTTGAGAATTTTATAACTTCTCCTGGTTTGCCTATACTTCTTGAACTATGCCTCTATGACAGCTGGTGTCAGACAAAGCGGGATTTACACTCTGCATACTCTAAAAGCCACGAGTTTTGTGCATAGGTACTAGACCTGGTACCTGGGAAGCAAAGAAGAAAGGTATGGATTTTGCAATAACAAGCCCAGGAGTGATTACCAGAAGAATGGCAGCCCAACTAGAAGCAGAAAAAAAGTCCAAACTGAGACTGTACAGCCGGCACCAGTGATGAAAGAAGAACAAGCAGGGACAGAACCTGAAAGCATGTCTGCCTTCAAACTGTGGGCTCTACAACAAAGAGAGACTGATAAGCAGAGAAGAGATGCAGCAGAGAAAAGAAGATATGCAGTGACAGGAGCAGTGATGGCTGGATGCCTTGCAAGCTACTGAAACTGGAAGATCTGGTACAGGTCCAGCAGATCAAGAAAACACAAACAACTTAAACATTAAACTTACAAAACTGTGTCCCTTGGATGATATGGAAGCATACCTGACAACTTTTGAAAGGGTAGCCGAACCTGCCAATGGCCAAAACAGCAATGAGCAATCAGGCTGGTACCTTATCTGACAGCTAAAGCCCAATTTGCCTACAGTAATATGGACACTGCACAGTCAGAAAACTATAACCTTGTGAAAAGAGAAATCCTTAAAAGATATGACATCTCAGGACAGAACTACAAGCAGAGATTCCAGTCCCTGAAGTACAACTCAGTCGACAATCCTCAAGAAGCCTTCACCCAACTTGGAGAACTCCTCATTAAATGGCTTCAACCAGAGGGCAAAACAGTCCCACAGATCATCGACATATCTGCAATGAAGAAATTCATCAATAACCTTCCTACAGACAAGCAGCTCTGAGTAAAAGAACACTGCCCAGAAAGTGATGAAAAAGCTGTTTCCTTGGCTGAGGACTATCAGATGGCCAGACACCGCAACAGTGAAGTAACAGCCAAGGACTGATAAGACCCTCTCCCCCCCCTTTTAACTCCAGTTCAGATAAGAACTCTGCTGGGGGCAATAAATCTGCACCCAACGACTTTACTTGCTATAACTGTAATAAGCAAGGCCATATTGCAAGAAACTGTCATCAAAATAAGGATGGTAATACTGGAGCAAATTTGGCCTGAGCAAATTGGGGCAAGTGTTTAACAGTAGTCAAGGTGGGAGATAAGACTGTGAAGGGACTTATAGACTCGAGAAGCAGACAGACCCTGGTGCATACTGAAGTCCTGGGAAAAAACTATACAAAAGGACCAGGTACTGGGGTCATATGCATTCACAGGGACACTCGATACTATCCCACTACCCAAATGACTCTGAACATTAATGGGGTGTTGCACTAAATGAAAGTGGGGGTAATACCAAAGTTATCTGTACCTGTGATTATTGGACAAGACTTCTCAGGATTTGCTAAGTTAACCAGAGAAAGAGAGTAAACTCTACTGTTTCAGCAGCTGTGATAGTAAGAGCACAAAGAAAATCTCAGATGTTGTGAACTCTTCCTTTTGGTAAGTTTGATTTGGACTTGTTTGAGCCCAGTTCCAAGATCTGGATGTCTGGGAAAGAAAGACGATGCCTGAAAAAACAGTGGTAACAAAAGACTGATGGACAACAGGGGCTGATACATTAAAATGCTGAAACTAAAATGATAACTGACTGTGATTTTGTTTCTGAGCAAACTAACAATGTTTGTCTCCAAGGTTATTTTAAGTAACTGTGTGTGAAACAAAAACAGGATGAATCAATGTTTAAAAAATGTAATGGGTTACTGTGGAATTTCGGTTAATCCTCAGATGCAGGAACAGTTAGAAAAATTGGTCATATCAAAGAAGTACAGAACTGAGTTGTTACAGATAGCACATGATAGCCCTATGGCTGGGCACTCTGGGCGGGATCGCACCCTTTCCAGATTGCTGTACAGATTTTTACAGGCCTGGGATTTATGCGGATATTGCTACCTATTGCAGTACTTGCGCTGGATGTCAGAAAGTAACCCCAGTAACTAAAAATGACAAAGCGCCCATGGTGCTACTAGATGTGTCTTTTGAGAAGATTACAATGGATGTGGTGGGCCCCTGAGACAAAAATACTAAGGATAATCAATTACTTTTGGCAGTATGTGACTATACTACTCGATACTCAGAGGCAATTCCAATGCATACTGTCACAGCCCCACAAACGGCAACAGAGCTCTCCAAAGTTTTCAGGAAGGGTGGGCATACCTAATTAGATTATTATTGATCGGGGTAGTAATTTTCGTGCTGCTGTACGTATCATTGCCATAAGAACCTTTCCTGATCACCCTCAGACAGACGGGTCTTTTTGAACATTTTAATCAAATCCTAAAACACGTTACAAAGGTTTGTGAAAGGTGAAGGTAAAGATTGGGACCAATATTTACCTTACCTGCTTTATGCTTACACAGAAGTGCCACAGGCATCAACAGGTTTTTCACCCTTTGAAATGTTGTATGGTAGCCAACCTAGAGGGCCACTAGATGTAATAAAAGAAATATGGGACGATAACCCTACTCAGAAAGAATCTATTACACCACATATGTGTACACTGAGAAAGAAACTGGCAAAATATATGGAAATTGCAGACAGTAATCAGGAAGAAGCCGAAAAATAAAAGTAGGTGTTTTATGACCATGGAGTAAAAGAGAACATTTTTGAGCCAGGTGAAGAGGTCTTGTTATTGTTTCCCACTACAGAAAACAAACTGTTAGTGAAGAGGGAAGGGCCTTATACAGTGGTTAGATGTACTAGTACAGTTAACTAAGAGACTGAGGCCCCTGACAGGAAAAATCCTACCAAGATATACCATGCTAACTTTCTGAAGAAATGGGTTGAAAAAACACCACAGGTTGATGTTAGTATTACCAGAAAATGCTAAAGAATAAGACTATACTGATACAGCTTATGATAGTTGGAGCAAACTATCTTCTGATGCTGCAATGGTGAACGGTTCCTTATCCACAGAACAAACCACAGAAATTCGTAAGTTGGTAAAAACATTTCAAAGTACTTTTACCACAGACTTAGGCTGAGCAAAAGGGGTCGAGCATGTTAACAGCGACAGAGAATGTTCGCCCTATCAGACAAAACACATATAGATTACCAGAGCAGTTAAGAGCAGACAAGGTTAAGGAAACACAAAAAATGAAAGGGTTGGGTATCACTGAACAATCGAGAAGTGCTTAGCCATCACCAATGGTGATTGTTTCCTAAAATCAAGGCAGATTCTTATACCCCCTTCTTTTTTATTTACAATCAAGTGCCCATATTTGACAGCTATCCTATTCCTAGAATAGATCATTTGGTGCACAGACTGGGAAGTGCCAAATACGTTAGTACCCTCTATCCCACCACTGATTACTAGCAAATTCCCCTAACTAAAGACTCGAGAGACAAAATGCATTTTCCACTTCAGTTGGATTCTGTCAGTTCACCACCACGCTGTTTGGTTTACATAGTGCATCCACTACATTCCAGCAATACATAAATGTAATTCTAGCCCCTGACACTTAGTACTGTGCTGCTTACCTGGATGACGTCATGGTGTACAATCCAGACTGGAAAAGTCACCTGGATAATCTATGAGCAGTTATCCAATCTATCAAAAATGCAGGGCTGATCATCAATCCCAACAAGCATGCATCAGGCATGCAGCAAGCAATACATCTGGGTTATAGTTTGAGAAATGGAGAAGTAAAGCTCTAGTTAACAGTACTGTCCCTGGAGCAAAGAAACATGTCAGGTCATTTTTAGGTCTAGCTGGTTACTACCAGAGATCTGTTCCCAATTTTGCCCAGTTAGCTACCCCCTTCACTGAACTCAACAACAAAAAAAAAGGTAGCCAAATAATGCAAAATGGTCCCCAGAGTATGATGATCCTTTCGAGGCCATCAAGGCTGCAGTATGTTCAGCCCCTGTTTTAAAGCGGAACTGCCAGCAATAAGACGCTCGAACCCAAGTGAGAGGCTGATCCTAATTAGCCCTTTGTGTGAAAAAACACTTTTTTTGACTTACTGATTACTAGTGCAGTACATTGTATCAGGCTAATTTCAGTGACCTGTAAACTGACATTTCCTGCAACCAGAAATGCCAGACTCTCCTGCAGCTCACATCAGAGGAGGCCTGAAACAGTGGGAGATTCAACAGCCTGCAGTAAATGTCAGAGTTTTTTATAAGCTGCATTATTCTGTTTGCTAGTCTGCTGTTCTCCTGGGGCTAAGTACAGTCACAGAAGACTGTACTACGCTCCGTGAGCACAGAAGGACCAGCAAACATCTGAATTTAGATTACAAAGCTTTTAACATGTATACTGCGGCTAATGAATCTACCAGCTCTACAGCCCTCTTCTGTCAGCTGCAGTGGATTCTGGGATTCCTGGTGACAGGAAATGGCAGCTTAGAAGTCAACAAAAATAGCCTAATACGTTCTACTATACTGCAGTAAACAGTAAGTACAAAAAATGTGGAGTGTGAGGCTCTTATTGCTGACAGTTCCCCTTTAAGAAGTCCAGACTTTCAGAAACAATTTCTGTTACAGACAGATGCATCAGAGGTACGCCTAGGTGCAGTCCTGAGTCAGAATATACAGTGAAGCCAGGCAAGAAGCAACCCAATTCTGCAGCGTTCAGCAGCAGAGTTACTGCAGAAAACAAGGCAATTTCAATGGGAGTTAACCTCTTTTGTCATGCAGAAAACTCTGACACTGCACTGCATCCTGGCAGGTTCCAGTGTAGATGGGAAGGGACATCCCATTCTGTATATCAGTAGAAAACTGCCCGACAGAGAGAAAATGTACAACACTACTGAAAGAGAATGTCTGGCTGTGAAATGGGCAATTGAGTCCCTTAAGTTTTAATTATTAGGAGATGACTTTGTACTTGTAACAGATCACACTCCTCTCTGTTGGATTAATTAAATGAAGTATAAAAATCCCAGAATCACAAGGTGGTACCTAGCACCAATACCATTTAAATTCAAAGTGATGCACAACTCCAGAAAAGAGAATGTCAATGCTGATTTTCTGTCAAGGTATGGTTCAGGAAGAAAAAAATACTTACCTAGTAATCTTGTTTCCTCCAAGTGATACTCAGGTATTCATAACTATATGCAGTCTTCCTCCTAAGTAGAACTGCTCATAGAGAATTGGGAACATATGCAAATGGTGGAGTCTTTTGCATGAGCCACTTTTCAAATGCTGCCTTATACTAACTGCCTTAGTTCTAAACCCTTCAGATTTCCTGGATGCCTGAAAAGACAGGCCCACGGGTACTAAGTATAATAGTAATAACAACAACAATATTAATAACAGAGAGTACTCCCTCAACACTAAGTATAATAATAATAATCATATTATTATTATTATTAATAATAATAATAATTAGAGAGAACTCCTTTAACCCTCAAATAGGGCCTCCAACTGGAGGGCATAACCTATGACAGAACACCTTAGAATGTCCAAATTACCCGAAAAAGGGAAGGGGGACAACAATAGGGAACCCAATCACAACGTGTGTGCCAGAAATGGCATTTATGCCCCCGAGAGCACAGGCTGAAGGTTCTAGAAGGGGAGGAGGGAGGAGAGTTATGAATACCTGAGTATCACTTGGAAGAAACAAGATTGCTAGGCAAGTAATTTTTTCTTAACTATATGCAGACTACCAAGCAGTACCTTTGGAGGTGGGCACAGAACCCTAACTTAGGAACAGACTTGGCAGGACTGCTGTGCCGAATCTGGCATCTCCCCTGGACAGATTATCCAGGGTGTAATGCTTCGTAAAGCTGTGTACCGTTTTCCAGGTAGCTGCTTTAGAGATCACCAGTGAAACATCTGACAGCTGCTATGGTAGCAGTTGTGCCCCTTGTGGAATGGCCCTCCACCCACAAGGGGCTCCTTTCCAGCCTGAGTACCAAACTAGTTATACTGTACTATCCAGTATTAAGTGGACCTTCTTTGATGCTGGGTTAGCCTTTCTCACATTCCCATAGCTCGGGAACAGCTGTTTTCTGTCCTGCCTAAGGGCTTTAGTGACTGTCAAATAGTAGCTAAAACTCCTTTGACATCCAGACTATGAAGACTTTTTTTTTTTCCTACCAGGACTAAAGTGTTCAGTGAAAAAGACAGGTAAGTTAATGGTTTGGTTCAAATGATAATTAGAGGTCATGTTAAAAAGGAAACTTCCTGTTTGTTCCCAGGACAACTTTGTGTCTGTGGAATGAAATACAGACCTGTTCAATTCAGAGAGACTTGAGCTCACTGATTCTTGTCAGAAGTGATTACCACAGGAAAAACCTTTTTTTTTTTGGACATATTTCAAATAAATTGAAGACATAAGGTCAAAAAGGGGACCCATGAGCCAAACTATACACACATCTAGGCCACATACTGGCACCGGTCCCTTGTGAGGGGGTATAAATGGGGCAGACCTTTAAAGAACCCATTGAAGACAGGGGCAGAGGTCTGAAAAACATTCTGTCCAGCTGAAGTGTAAGTAGATGCTGCGGCCAGTGGACGTTTAAGGTACTGGACTGCAAGCCCAGTAAGAGCAAATAGGTAAGATAGTCCAGCACAACAGGAACACCAGCCTGTGTTGACCTGTGCTAGGCCCATAAAGAGCCTTTAGTAGCTAGGATCGGAAACAATAAAACATTTTGTCCAACTAATATGCCAGCAGATGCTGCAACCAGGTGGACCTCAAGGGTACAGGATAGCCCATCCAATGACTGTAAATAGATAAAATAGTCAGACAGCTGGGACCCAGCATGTTCTGGGACCAATTTCCTGGTTAAACACCAATCATAAAACGTATTTCCCCATTCTGAAACGTAGATTTTCTTAGTGGGACGCTTCCTGTAAGCACATCACATGCTTAAGACACTTTGAGAAAGATGCAAACCTGCATATTACACCAAAGGTACTCAAGAGCCATGCCTTGAACGTGAGTAATCCGAGGCTTGGATACAGAAGACCCCTGATAGGAGGTCAGCAGATTGTGCCTCCGAGGGAAGGTGTATTGGTTCGGGCCCAGGCATAGAAGGTAGCAAAAAGAGACATGTCTGTCTGGCCCATTCTAGTGCTATCAAGATTATTGATGCTGACTGGGACCTGAGCTTCAGAAAATTGCTCTGTATACCAGAAGGAAGAAAGAAGAAAAATGCACTTGCTTCCCTTGCTCACTCAAAGCCAAAGCATCCAGGGGAATTGTTCCCAGATCTGGCTGTCTGTCATACTACTGTAGCAGGTGGTGGTTGTGGTGGGATGCAAATAAGTCACCCTCTGTGGTGGTGCACTTCCTGAAGATAAGTTGCACCACCTGACTGTTTAAGGACCATTCATGATGGGGCTGGCTGATTTGAGCTGAAGTATCTGCCAAGGTACTGTCCTTGCCTGGCAGTGGCAGATGAATATCCTGAAAGGGCCCACTCAGCATAATAGATCCCATATGTTCATGAATCCTGTGCAGAGAAGGCTTAACCTTGTCCCTTCTGAAATGTTTATTCAGTACATTGTGGTGGTACTGTCTGTTCTGACCTGTACCCCCCCACCCCCGTAGTTATTAGATTGGTTTCATTTTTTTCTCCATTGGAGACCTGTAACAATCTTTCTGTTACTAAAATTGGTTATGGCAGAGGGTCCTTTCTCTGACACCAGTGAATCCTGAGGTGAAACTGAATAATATTTTTTAACCTGGATTCCAGAACTGTGCCAGTGCCAGGTGCCATGAGCAGTAGCTGAAGAAACTGTTCTGAGGTTTTTTTTTTGTTTGTTTTTTATGTTGTTATTCATTTCATCCAGGATGAGTGAAACCACTATCAGTGGAATACGTCTTGCCCTGCTTGTAGGCAAGTAGGCCCTGTCTCACAGGGTATTAAGCTCTGCTCCCATGAACTGTAGAGGCTGAGAGACAAACTGCCTCTAGATTTATCAGAAAAACCTAGGGACTCCATGAGCCCCTAGGTGAGTTCCGAATCCACTTGCTGGGGTTGACTCTAGAACTACAGCCAATCCTCTAGATATAGGAAGAACTTGTGACACCTTGTCTTTGAAGGTGCTACAACCACTGTGCACACTGTTATAGAATGATCTAATGGGGGTCTACATCTGAGGTACTTCCTGTGCTTATGGGATGTGGAAATACTTTTAAGTCCGGTGATGCCAAACCTTCCCCTTTCTTTGGAATGTTGGCAGAATCAGTGCCAAAAGCACCATTTTGAACTTTGGCTTTGTCAGATGCCTGCTTAGTAGCCTCTAAGACAGGTTACCACTCCCCCACCAGTTTTCCAGATAGCTGCCTTACAGATTTCCAACAAAGGGATATCCCTTGCAGCTGCTATGGAAGCAGCTGTGCCCTTTGTAGACTAAGCCCCGAGACCTACAGGGGGTTCTTTGCCAGTTTTTCTGTAGCAGAATTGGATACAGGCAACAATCCAGAGTGCAACGGTTCTCTGAGGCAGGCTTTCCTTTACCCATCTCTCCATATGTTAAGAAAAACTGAATCCTATCCTGCCTGTGACCCTTTGTATGGTCCAGGTAATAGCTGATAGCCCTTTTGACATCCAAGCTATGCAGCCCACATTCCCCAGAGCTAGAATGGTCAGTGAAGACGACTGGCAAGGTGATAGACTGATATAGATGGAAATCAGACAACACTTAGGGAAGAAACTTCCTATTAGTCCTGAAGACTACCTTGTTCCTGTGGAATGAGATATAGTTAGGCTCTGTGGACAAGGCCTGAAGCTCACTAATCCTCCTGGCTGAAGTGATAGCCACTTTCATGTTTTCCAGTTTTCCATGTCACATACTTGAGCTCTGATGATGACATGGGCTCAAAGGGTGGCTGCATCAGCTGGCCAATACAAATGTTGAGGTCCCACACAGGAGTGGGCTCCCTGTGTGGGGGATGCAAATATATCAGGCCCTTGAAGAATTTTCTGAACACTTGGTTTGATGCCAGTGAAGAGCCCTTACCCACAGAGAGGTAAGGAGAAACAGCTGCCAGATGCAGCCTTAAGGGTAGATGGCCTAAGGCCAAGGGAATGAAGGTGCACCAGGTAATCCAGTACAACTGAAAGACCAGCTTGGTCACGGTCTACGCCCTGCTTTGGCACCAAATTAAAAACCTCTTACACTTAGAAGAGTAGGTTTATGTAGTAGATAGCTTCCTCGAGGCCCTGAGTACCTGTAGGACTCCTTCTGAAATACTCAGACCGGCATACTCTAAGTTCTCAAGAACCAAGCCTTGAGCCTGAGGGACAGAAGAGAGTATTCTGCCCTGTGAGGACGTCAACAGATTGTGCTTCCTGGGCAGAGAGATTGGTCTGCTCGCAGATAGGGTCAGAAGCAGTGAGTACCACAGCCACCTGGCCCAGTCTGGGGCAATGAGGATCATGGTTGCCAGCTGTGCTCTGAGCTTGTTTATCACTCTGAGTAACTAAGGAAATGGGGGAAAGGCATACAGGAAATTCCCTGTCCAATCCAGCAGCAGTGCATCCACTGGTACTGTGCCAACTGCAGGAGGCCTGCAACAGAACTGTGGCAGCTGATGATTGTCTGAGGCTGTAAAGAGGTCCATCTCTGGGGTGCCCCACCTTCTGAAAACTGTCAAAAGGACCAGTCTGTTCAATGCCCATTCGTGGTGATTCTGATTGATCCTGTTCAGGGCATCTGCTAGGGCACTGTCTTTCCCTGGAAGATAGACAGCTGAATGAGAGATGTCAAGGTAATATGCCAGCCTCCATATCCTCATGGCCTCTGTGCACAGAGGGGATGACCTTATACCCCCTTGCTTGTTTATGTAGTACATTGTGGTTGTGTTGTCTGTTCTGATTTGGACCACCTTGCCTTGCAGCACTGGAGCGAAGGACTGAATGCCCAAGCATACTGTCCTGAGTGCCAACAAATTTATGTGGAGTAAAGACTCTCTTGGAAGCCAGGTCCCATGCGCAGTCTGTTCTCCGGGGTGTCCCCCCCACATCAGGAGAAAAGTATCTGTTGCTAGCTCCACTGAAGGTGGTTGTTTTAGGAAGGGCGCTCCCTCACTTAGGTTTTCCCTTTCCTGCCACCACTGAAGTGCTAGGAGCAGAGGTCTCGTGACTGGCACCAATTTGGACAGAGGGTCCCTTTTCTGTGACCAGTAGGATCTGAGATGAAATTGAATGTCCCTCATATGGAACCTTGTGCCTGACACTGTTGCTGTTGCAGCAGCCATGCAGCCTAGTAGCTGGAGGAAGTGCCTTGCTGGCCTGGGGGTAAACAGCTGAAAGGAGCTGGCCAGCTGTACCAGTGTTTCTACTCTCTCCTGAGGGAGAAATGCCTTTCCTCTTACAGTGTCCAGCTCTGCCCCTGTGAATTCCAACAGCAGATCAGGAGCTAAAAATGACTTCTTGAGGTTTATCAAGAAGCCCAGGGACTGCAGAATATCCTGTACTGAGGTTAAGGCCTCTGACACCTGATGGGGGGGACTGACCTACCACTAGCCAGTTGTCCAGATACGGAAAGACTGTGACCCCTTGCCTCCATAAGTGGGCTACAACCACTGCTAGGCACTTTGTAAAAACCTTGGTGCCGAGGTAAGGCAGAAGGGCATGGCCCTGAACTAGTATTGGCCCGATGGTAACCTGAACCTAAGGTACTTTCTCTGGGATTGCCTGATAGGGATGTGGAAATTGGCTGACATCAGTAGACCTGAAGGATGCCTGTCTCCTTGTCTGAGGGTAGGTAGAATGGTGGATAGAGTGACCATTTTGAATTTTGATTTTGCCAGATGCTTGTTTAGGTATCTGAGATCCAAGATGGGTCGTCACTCCCCTGTTTTCTTTACTCTGAGGAAGTATTTTGAGTAGAGTCCCTTGCCCCTTTGGGGCACGGGGACAGGCTCTACTGCCTTGTCCGGCAACAGTTTTACTACTTCCTCCTCCAGTAGCTGAACTTCTAATGGTGAGGCAGGCCTGAAGGTTCTTGCCCTCAGCCTGGGCATAACTTTGAAGCTGAGGGCAAGATCTTGGCCCACCACCTCCAGGACCCACTTATCTGTGGTAATGGATTCCCAGGTCTGGAGGAAGGGGGCTAGCCTGCCCCTACTGGAAAAGGGGAGGCGACTCTGGCAGACCCCTCAGGGAGTCTGCTTAGCCTGTGCGATTGGCTGGGGGCTGGGGCCAGCCCTACCACTGCCCCTTCTGCCCCTACCCCTGAAGTAACCCCTCTGTGGCTGGTAAGCCAGGAGGGCCTGGGTTTGAAAGAAGGGCCTGTAATTGGCCAGAGCTCTACCACCTCTATTTTGATGCTTCTGGGGAGTAACTGCCCTCTCTTTAGCAGCAGCAGCGCTCTTGTATATGCTTCAATCTGCTGCCCAAAGATGGATTTGGGCTCACAGGGAAAATCCAGAGCCTTTGTCTGGGTGTCCTGTGAAAGGTTAGTAGTCCTGAGCCATAGGTCTGTCAGCAGTGTCGCTGGCATCCACTGCCATCCTAAACTGGAACTTGGAGGCTTCAATGCCCCTCTTGGCAGCCTCTGCCAGATCAGATGCCATAGGGGCAGGACAAGCTTTGGAGATTTCCATAACTGTGCTCCAAAGACTTTTCTGAAACCTGGGCACATAGGCCATATAAGTAGCCTGCCTAATGGCCAGAGAGGACTCTCAGTAAGACTTTTTGGCCATCGAGTCCATTTTTCTGGAATCCTTGTCAGGCAGATGAGATCCCAGGGGGATGGCAGCCTTGTCACAGGCAGAGGCCGGCACCAACCCCTTATGGCTAGGGTGCCAAAAAGGAACTCAGTACCAGACTTGGCCACCCAGTAGTTCCTATCCATTTTTCCTTTTTTTTTTTTTAATCAACTGGAGGGATGGATGTAGGGCTCTGCAAAATCTTAAAAGCATGTTTCTTAAGGGATTTATGGATGCGAAACAATAACTTCTAAGCTGATGACACATCCATCTCTACATAGTCTGGCTCCTCCTCCTCTGTTGTTTCTTGAGTGGGGAGGTCCAAAGCCTGTGCCATCTGTTGCAGAAATGCAAAAAGTGTGGTGAAATCCTCTGATCCATTGTCAGGGGACTCAGGACGCTGGGAATCAGGGGAAACATCAGGTTCCAGAGATTCCCCTAAATACTCATCATCATAGTCATCGTCATCATCACCATAATCCTCAGTACAAGGTTCAAAAGAACAAGGAACCAGGGAAGAACCTGGGGGCTGAATCGAGGAAACCTGGGCAGTGGACCTCGAAACCGAACCAGCAGCAGTCTGGAGAGACTGTATTATCTTTATGGCATTGGCAATTTCCTCTGCGGTCAGAACAGTCAGGTTAGTCAGTTGCAGTTCCTTCCCAATATGTTTCTCCTTCTTTGATGCAGTTGCCGGTTCAGCAGCAGTTTCCGCAGCTCGTTTTTTTACTATGCGAACCATCACCCCTGTCAGAGGGTGTTTCATCCAGTTCTTTAGAGGTTTCCCTGGTTTTAGATGAAGAGGGTTTGTCTGCAACCAGGTCAGCAGTTTTCTCGGATGTTCTTTCCTTCTGCCGATTATGCTGCCTGTCCAGTGTCGACTGCGGAAAGTTTTTACAAATTTCACAGTCTGCCTTCAAGTGGTCAAACCCGAGCCGGCCCAGTGGTGCCGATGGTGGAGGCGCTGGATGCCACACCTCGCACTACGCTGGCGACTCCAGTTCGGGAGCGAGCTCGGGCGCCGGCAGGGGGCGGGTGAGGATTGAGCACCCACTGGGCTGTTCTCTTCCCTGGAGGAGAAGATCGGGGGAGTCTCGGCGTGACAGCAGCTTCTGGTGGAGACCGGGAGCGCTGCAGCACGCTGGGCAGCACGCAAGCAGTGTGGCCTAACGAAAGGCAGGACTGCTGTGCGCCATTGTGGGGGGGAGGGGTGTGAGCACCAGAACAAGGAAAAGCCCAGTCAGCAGGGGTAGGAGACGACACCTGCCTCCATGCCCGCAGCCGTGTCCGGCCTGCCTAACCTCCCAGGTTCCTCCACCTGGGTCCTCGCCCACACTGGAGACTGACTAAGAAGAGCGCCCAAGGGGTTAAGCTGGGGGTGACGAGTGTGGTATCTAGGAGGAGGACAGAGAAGGTACAGGCAAGGAGGACTTCAGGCTGGGCAGAAACTGGCAGGATGCCTGAGAGAGGCCCCTGCTGACTGTGACCGGAGGGAAAAATAAGTTTAAAAAAAAAAAAAAAAACAAGTGGTCAAACCTGAGGCACAACACACAGACCAAATGTGGATCAGCCTTCGCAAACAGTTCCCTGCACTCAGTGCAGTGCTAAATCTTTGTGGGGCCAGTTCTCTTTTTAGGAGTCTAAGATATAGTGAAAAACTAGACTTCCATGGTACTTAGGCTTTTAACCCCTTTTTGGGGGGGAGGGGTCGGTTTAGCAACTGCGGGGAAAACAGAGTGTCAGCCCGGTTTGAAATCCCAAACCACAAACAAATTGGTCAGTACCAGGGAAAAGTTAAATAAAGAAAGATTTTTACCTTAAAATAAGATGAAAGGCTTGATTTCCACCCGGTTAGGGGAACCAGACGGGAACCGAGACACTTACCCAAATAATGCTAAATCTAAACTAGTCTACTTGAATACCAGAGATGGCGGTTCAAAAACACAAAGAAAATCAGTACTGAATAAAAAAAATGGGAAAAATAATCTTCAGGCATGATACAGGAGAGCTCTCTCAGGTGTCAGACTAGGCAAGCGGAGTAAAGAATCTGACAGTTGCAGGTTGTTTACGAGACAGTGGTTTGAAAACTGAACTCGAGCCTAGCACTCGATCATTTGCGCTGGTTCTATTAACCGTTTCAGCTTCGGGGCAGTCCTATGGTGAGACCATACTGCATAGGTCAGAATACAGTAAGATTTCCTGGGGTTAGAAACATCAGGTTCTCTTTTAAAGAGGAGGGTTTGTGACAGGGATAACACCCAGTCCCACTTGTTACGTAGAGAGATTTAAAAGCAAGGATCTGTTCTTCTCCTCTCCTATTCTGCCACCTATCTCCTCCTCTCTGATTGCACAATCACATTTTTTGTGTGGCACCTAGGAATTTCCCGCTCCAGTGGTCCACAATTCTCCCCGTTAACTTCCTTCCTCCACTTACTGATTCCATTCCTCTCTTTCTCCCCTTGCTTCTCTGGGGTTAAAAAAATACTTAAGACTCTCTATGTGAAACCAGGATCTCTTGGCTGGCAAATGCATATAATATATTGTTAAAATGATTACACACAGCTACCTGGTTGGGTGTTTTAGAGATGTTATTAGTTTAGAACCTGTACAGGTGGTTGACCTGGAGAAATCTTTTGACCTTTCACAAGCCTATTAACAGAACTGTCAGCAGGAATTCAGCCCTGGGACACGATGCCTTAACTGGTTGCACCTGTTAAGAAGACTAATGTACTCCACACAGACGATCAGGATTCGGGAACAGACTTGGGTCGTTCAGGGTTTGGCCGGGGGAGGTAAGGATTGAGCGTCCGGAAGACTGCTCTCCTTACTTGGGAAGGGGGACTAGCACTGTGCGCTGTCGACTGACACCTAGCAGCGACTGGGCGTCAGCGCAGCTGCAAGCACAAGGAGCCAGCCCACGTCCAGGGCAACTGGCTGCCTCTGTGGAGGTTGAGACAGCCACTCCACCTATTACATGGGCATAGGGCGTGGGAGGAAAAAGTGGAGGAAAAAACGGGATCTGGTAGGACCAGTGATAGCCTGTGCAGCAGCCCCCAATTCTGGATTGCTGTTTCCGGGGGAGGGGAGTGAGCTGGCACTCCTCGCTCTGGCACCACCTGGGGGGGGGGGGGGGGTGGAGCCACGGGGGAATTTCAGAGAGTGGCCAAGCAGGAGCGGTTAGAGGGGCCGAAGAACGGGTTGTAGCCCCTGTTGGGTCTGTGAAGCTGGAGAAACAGGTCCAATTAAAAAAAAACACAAATGTACTCTACAGGCTGATCACAGGTAGGTCAATGAAAAAAGTCTGTATTTTGTGAAAAACAGGAGATGAAACTTATAAGAACAAGATTTACAAGTTAAATTGCCAGGCAATGACATCTCATATAAAGAGAGCAATGTTTTGTCTATGTAGAGACTGAGATTTGAGAGAGACTCAGAGGAAGGATTTTTGTTTGTGTTGCCTTTGTGAAGAGCTATTCTGTACATCTTTATTTTTGAATTTTATTGTTACTGATCATAATAAAAATGCTACTTGCAAATTTTATAACCTCTGGTTTGCCTATGCTTCCTGATCTATATCTACAACAGGGTGCTCAAGGGTGCTGGCATTGAGGGGTGCCCGAGGTTGCTGGCACTGAGGAGTGCCAGAGGATGCTGGCACTGTGGAGAGCCTAGTAAGGCCAAAGGTGCTTTCAGTGAAGGGTGCCAGGGGATGCTAGCAAAGAGGGGTGCCTGGGGTACTAGCAATGTGGGTTACCCAGGCACGCAGGTAATGAGGGGTGCCCGGGGGTGCTGGCAGTAAGGGGTGGTCAAGGGTGATGGCAATGAGGGATGGCCAAGGGTGCTGGCAGTGAGGGGTGCCCGAGAGTGGTAGCACTGAGGGATGTCTGAGGGTGCTGGCATTATGGGGAGCCCAGAATGCTGGCAGTGAAGGGTGCCCAAGGGTGCTGGCACTGTAGGGAGCCCAAGGGTAGCCAAGGGTGCTGCCAGTGAGGGGTAGCCAAGGGTGCTGCCAGTGAGGGATGCCAGGGGTGCTGGCAAAGAGGGATGCCCAGGGGTACTAGCAATATGGGGTACCCAAGCTGGCCTGGTGATGCTGAGGGTTGAGGCATTGGATGCCACACCTTGCACCATGCCGGCGACCCGGGTTCGGGAATGGACTCTGTCCGTCGGGGGTCGGCAGGGGAGGGAGAGGACTGAGCGTCGTCGGACTGCTCTCCTCTCCCAGGGTGGGTTGTGGGCTTTGCATTGCTCCTTAGTGGCACTACAAGGAAAGCGATGCCATACAAGGGGTTGGAGCGGCAGCAGACGTCTGCACGTTTTTGCGTAGACGTCATTGCACATCCGCACTCCAGGGGAAACCCGAGAGGATAGCAATGAGGGCTGCCTGAGGGAGTCTAGCAGTGAGAGATGCCTAACACAGTATGGCAACGAGAGGTACTTGAATGGAGCTGACCCTGTAACAGTGAAGGGTTCCTGAGAGGAGCGGGTAGTGAGTGGTGCCGAAGGGAGGGAAGCAGTAAAGGGTGTCAAAGGTGGGCAGACAGTGAGAGATGCCCAAGGGGGTTGGCAGAGGATGGTGCCTAATGGGAAGTCAGTGAAGAGTAACCAAGGGTGGATAATAAAAGTAATGTGTGTATAGGAACAAACGTGCTTCACAGATTCTTCCCAGGTGCTTACCAAACGGGATGGCACATCCCCAAAGACACAGTCAATAGTACAAAAAGTTGTAGCACTCCTGGTCAAATAGTAAATAAACAGCAGCAGTCACAGGTTAGATGTAAATCAGTTTAATTCTGTAATAGCTTCTGCTCCCTAAGATAGCACCCCCGAGCATCCCTCTCTACCATTGTTGAATGGATAGCAAAAGTACCAAGGCAGGCAGCAAAGAGTGCTTAGTGTGGGAGGCATAGAAACAGAGAATTTGATGGCAGATAAGGACCACTTGGCCTATAT
Source organism: Neoceratodus forsteri (assembly GCA_016271365.2). Taxonomy (NCBI): domain Eukaryota; kingdom Metazoa; phylum Chordata; order Ceratodontiformes; family Ceratodontidae; genus Neoceratodus; species Neoceratodus forsteri. The sequence goes on from CM028130.1 coordinate 1,115,494,469, forward strand.
CCAGGCTGCCCATTTCTCCCTACCTACACTATCACAGATAAGACTGCCTAATCTACAGCTCTTTCTCCCTCCCCCTTCCTTTCCACTATGATTCCTTTGTGCTTATCCCACATATTCCTGAACTGCCTTTGCCCCCACCACCACCACTACTCTTTTGCCACCACCACCTCCCACCAGAAGGCTGTTCCAGGATTCCACCACTCTTTCTGTAAAGAATTACTTCCTCATATCTCTCCTAAATCTAACCCCCTCACAGCTTCATAGCATGTCCCCTTGTTCTTGAGCACCATTTCTTCTGAAAAATACTCCCATCCTGTATCTTATTTACCCCCGAGAGGCATTTAAAGGTCTCCATCATAACCTCCCCTCTTCCTCCTCTGTTCCAGGGTGTACATATTGACGTCCTTTAGTCTCTCCTTGTAGGACTTTTGATGCAGACCCAGCACCATTTTAGTGGCCTCCTCTGGACCACCTCCCCTCTATGTGCTTCCGGAGATGTGGTCTCTAATAGTCTGGGTGGGGTCTTACCAGTGATCAATACAGAGGCAACACCACCTCCCTCTTTCTGCTGGTGATACCCCTTCCTAAGCACTCCAGCATCCCACCTGTCCTCCCCTACTGCCCTGCCGCATTGCCTGGACACCTTCAGGTCATCAGATATAATTACCCCAAGTCTCTATCCTGCTTGGTGGTCGTCAATACCACTCCATCTATTTTGTACTCCACCCCTAGTTTCTGTGCCCTAAGTGCATTATTTTGCACTTTTTTGCACTGAAACCCAGCTGCCATACCTTTGTCTAGTTTTCTTAGGTCTCTACTCATCCTTTCCACCTCCCCTGAAGTTTCCACCCTTCTGCAGATTTTGGTGACATCCTCAAAGCGGCAGACCTTCCCTTCCAGCTCTTCTGCAATGTCACTTGTAAAGACATTAAAGAGGACTGATCCCAGCACTGATCCCTGAGGCACCCCGCTGGTCGCCCTTCCTTCCTTGGAGTGAACTCCATTTACCACCACCCTCTTTCACCTAATCCCTAACCAATATCTTACTAAATTTACCACCTTTGGACCCACTCCTAAGCTACCCAGCTTGCTTACTAGTCTCCTATGTGGAACAATGCCATATGTCTTACTGAAATTTAGGTAGGCCATGTCCATCGCCCCACCCTGATCTAGTTCCTTGGTCACCTAGTCAAAGAAATCTTTCAGATTCATTTTGCATGAGCTCCCCCTGTGAAACCATGCTGCCTTGGGTCTCCTAACCTACTAGATTCAATGCATTCAACAATCCTTCTCTTCAGCAGTCATTGCACTAATCCTGCCACCACCGATGTCAGGATGACTGGCCTATAATTGCCAGCCTCCTCCTGCTACCACTTTTGTGTAGTGGGACTACATTCACCATCCTCCAGAACCACGTCTGTTTCCAGTGAGCTGTTAAATAGAATTGTCAGAGGTGCAGACAGTATTTCCCTGAACTCCCTCAATACCCTTGGGTGCACCTCATCTGGCCCTATTGTTTTTTCCACTTGCAGATTAGCAAGTCACTTCAGGACTCTCACCTCCAAAAACGGACTAGTGTCCGGCTCCCTTCCTCCAAAGCTTTTGTTACTTTTTTTGTGGCTCCTCCCCTTCTTCCTCTGTGAACAAGAACTGAAGTATCTACTCAGGATGTCAGCTTTTTCAGGTTCCCCTCTGCAGTGTCTCGGCCCCCCCTTCCCTTTTTAACTTTACAATCCCACCCCTGGTCATCCTCTTTTCACTTGCATACCTAAAAAATGTCTGGCCCCTTTTCGTTACCTCCTGGGCTATTCTCTTTTCAGTTTCTGCCTTTGCGCTCCTTACTGCTTTCCCTGCTTCCCTTGGTTTTCACCCATTTACAGCTCCCTATTCTCCTCCCTCTGCATCTTCTTATAGCTTCTTAATGCTACCCTTTTAGCTTTACCTTCCTTTCTAGCCACCTCTTTTGAGAACCACAGCAGTCTCTTGTCCCTCTTGCTTCTGCTCAATTGTTTGATGCAGAAGTTTGTTTCCTTTAGAATGCTCCCTTTTATCTTCGTCCACTGTTCCTCCACCACACCCAGGTCACCCACCCCTGCTAGGTCATTCCTGAGGCATTCACCCATCTTTAAAAAACTGTCCTCCTAAAGTCTAGGATACTCACCCTCATGTGGTTCGATTCTGCAGCCGTTCATATACTGAACCACACCGTATGGTGATAACTGTTCTAAATGTGTCCTCCCACCCTGATGTCTGCAACACTGTCCCTGTTAGCGAGTACCAGGTCCAGTATTACCCTGTCATGAGTGGGTTCGCTGACTAGTTGCCTGAGAAATGCCCCCTGCAGAGAGTCCAGGATGTCACTGCTTCTAACTGAGGCCACTGCTGGGAGGCTCCAATCCACATCTGGCAGGCTGAAGTCCCCCACCAGCAGCACCTCCCCTTTTTCTGCCAGCTTACCAATTCCTCCCTCTGTGCTGAAGGTCTATAGATCACTCCAGTGCGAATAGTGGCTCCATTTCCCATCTCCAGGGTGACCCACGGTACCTTTGCCCCCCCCGCGCATCTCCATGACTTTTATGTTTTCCCTCACATAAAGCACCACACCTCCTCCTTTCCTTTCCACCTGGTCCTTCCTGAATAGAGTATATCCTGGTATGGAGCATCCAGAAGCCTGATAGCAAGAAGTGTCCAGGGGAGGGCTGGATGGTAGCAGCAAGAAGTGGCCAGGGAGAGGCAGCAAAGAAATGTTTCTGCTCTTCAGGCAGACCCATCTTGATCCCCACCCACCCAACAAAGTTGCCGCTGAACTATTTCAGGCAATGAAGCATTTGCACTCACTCGAAAAATGTTAGAATATCTATCAAAGACATCAAATACAATACTCACTTTTCTTTTTCTCCAGCAGTTTCAGACGATTGATGACCAGTCGGAGGTTGACCCGCAGACGCTCAGACTTGAACCCTGACCCCAGCATGATGCAATGTAGACACTACAATAAAGTCAAGAGTGGAGAGTTATTCTTAACATACAAGAGCCACTTTGCTGCACTGCCAGCTCTCCTGTCGTCAAACCAGTTTTATTTTTACACATGCAGGAACACATGACAAACTCTACCTTACCAGAAATTGAAAAGCAATCTAAATGAATATGAATTATTTCTATAGTGCTTTTCATACATATTGTATTCCAAAGCACTTTACAAGCAATGAGAGAGTGGTACTGAAATGACTGTAAACATGTAGTGGCAACCTTTTCACACATCAGCGCCCACACAGAGTTCTGGACAATTGCATGAAATAACAATTACTCAGCGTAAAAGCAGCTCTGCAAGAGAAATATCATTTAATGGGCCACACCTTTGGAACTGTAAGCTGTCAACACCAGGACCAATTGAAATCTTTTCCTAGCCAGGGGCCGCCCATGATGATGTGCAACACTGCTGCCTATATAATCATGGACGGCCCCATTGCTCCTCTGTTCCCAGCTGGAGATAAGCTCAGAGGGCCTCTTACCATGAGGAATCAGGAGACTAAACCAGTACCAGGCACACAAGAACAGATATGGGACTATAAACATAGTAAACATAAAGCAGTTATGAACAGCTCCAAACAAGACATTGGACAAGCCTGCCAGTTTATACCTCAGAAGGCGGAAAGAAGGGTGGGTGTGCTGTGGCTCAGTTGAGGAAATTCTCTCAAAGATCTACTGTTACAGTGAGTACCTGTTCTATCTTCATTGAGGGGCATCTCCTCTATTGGGCCACACCTTTGGAACGACTCCCAAGCAGTACTCAAGGTACCCACGGAGGATGGCAATGTCTGATTTGACATCAAGACAAAAAGACCTTGCAACACTGCAAGACCACAGCCAGTACATCTATAAGAGATGATGTCTAGACTGTAGTGCTTGGTAAGTATGCACAGGGCTCCACGTGGCAGCAGCATATAAGTCAGCTGCAGAAACATTCTGAAAGCAAGCAACAGAAGTGGCCATACCACAAGCAGAATGGCCACACACAGTTCCAGGAAGTTCCTTACCATATATCCTATTACAAAACAAAATACAGTTAGCCAGCCACTTGAGCAAGCACTGAGTAGATGCAGGGGCATCCGCTTTCCTAGAGGCAGACAAAACAATAAGCTGGGAGGACTTTCCACAGTCCTTAGAGTGGTCAAGATAGAAACCTACTGTTCTATGTACATCAAGTGTATGGGGCAATGCCTCACCCTTTTTTAGCATGCTCTGGATAATACACAAGAAGGTGTATGGTCTGATTCTATGTAAAATCAGAGACCAACTTTGGTAGAAAATGGGGATTGTTCCGCAAAGACAACCCATCCTTTTAAAAAATCAAAAAAGAAGGCTCATGCACCAGAGCATGAAGCTCAGAAATCCTAGGAGCAGAAGTCATGGTGACCAGAAACAGTGTTTTCCATTAAAGGAAATGCATTTCACAGGTCGCAGCAGGCTCAAACCACACAAAAGTCAATTTCGCGAGCATGAAATTCAGGTCTCAAGGCCAAACCCGTTTATGAATCGGGGGACACGTGAAGAATACCCTCTAGAAAACGTACAGGACACCTCTAGTTGTGCCACTGTACGGCCATCATTAGGGGCATGGAAAATTAAAATGGCAGTTAAGTGCATCTTAATGGACAAGTATATAACAGACGAGTACATAAATGGTTGGTTAGCAAGATGGGTAGTTTGGGCATGGGCCACAAGGTAGTAAACTGGGTTAGGAACTGGTTAACAGACAGGAAGCAGAGTGGTGGTAAATGGGACCCAATCCAGAAAGAGGGGGTGACTAGTGGAGTACGTCAGGAATCAGTCCTCGAGCCAGTCCTGTTTTCATGTCTTCATTAGTGACATAGTGGAGAAGCTTGATGGAAAGGTCTGCCTGTTTGCAGATAACACCAAGATCTGCAACAGGGTGGATACTCCTGATGGGGTGGAGAAAATGAGGAGGGATTTGGGAAGGCTTGAAAAATGGTCCAAGGTGTGGCAGCTGGGGTTCAACTCAAAGAGTAGTAAATAAATACACTTGGGTAGGGGGAACCCTGTGGAGAGTTACAGAATTGGGGGGAGTTACTGACGATCACCAAGGAGGAATGGGATCTGGGGGTTATCATTTCACATGACCTAAAGACGTCTAAGCAGAGTACAAAGGCAGCAGGGAGGGCCAGTGGCATGCTGGGGTGCATAGGCAGAGGTGTCACTAGTAGAAGGAGGGAGGAGGCGGTGATGCCATTGTACAAAACACTAGTGAGGCCTCACCTGGAGTACAGTGTGCAGTTCTGGAGACCACATCTACATAAGGATATTGACAGGGTGGAGGCGGTCCAGAGAAGGGTGACAAAGATGGTACAGGGCTTGCACCAGAAAACATATGAGGTGAGGCTAATTGACCTCAATATGTACTCACTGGAAGAAAGGAGTGATAGGGGGACATGACAGAAACATTCAAGTACCTTAAAGGCATAAACAAGGTACAAAGAGGCGACATCTTCCAGTATAGGAGAAGTACTAGAATGAGGGGGCATGATTTGAAATTGGAGGGTGGCAGGTTGAGGGAAAATGTGAGGAAGTTTTTCTTAATAGAGAGGACGGTGGACGCATGGAATAGTCTGCCACAAGAGGTTGTGGGAGACAGCACAGTGGAGAGATTTAAACATGCATGGGACAGACATATGGGAACCCTAGTAGCGAGAGGGAGTAGAGAAAGGCATTGACCTGGTAGGGTCAGTGGCAGCAAAACAAGGGGAAGGCTCATAGGCAGACTAGATGGGCTTGGCAGTCCTTATCTGTCGACAATATCTGTGTTTCTATGTTACTGGAGAACGGAGTCAGATAGGGATAGAAGGTAGTCCAGCACAGTATTTAAATGGATCCACTGAATGGGAAACATAGAAACACAGAAATTGTCGGCAGATGGGGACCGTATGATCCATCAAGTCTGTCCTTGGCTTCCTACCCCCCCCACCCACACACTTAGCTGCCTGCTTGTATATGCCACAGTGTCTGTCCCATGCCCGCTTGAACTCCCCCCACTGTCTTGGCTCCAACCACAGCTCCGGCAAGCTATTCCATGATTCCACAACATACTCTGTGAAGAAGAATTTCCTTGCATTGCTTCTGAACTTTCCTCCCTTAAGTTGAAGGCTGTGCCTTCTAGTCCTGCTGTAGTCCTTTACCTGAAAGAGGTTCTGCACGGGTGCTCTGTTGTTGCCTTTAAAGTGTCTCCAGGTGAGGCCTGACCAGGGACCGATACAGGGGCATGATCACCTCATGCCTTCTGCTCGTAGTGCCCCTCCCTATGCATCCCAGGATGCCACTAGCCTTTAGTGCTGCTTTTTTTACATTGTCTACTGACCTTGAGGTCATCGGATATGATCACCCCTAGCTCTCGCTCCTGCCTGGTAGCCTCCAGCTGCTCCCCTCCCACTGAGTACAGTTTCCCTGGGTTACACCTTCCCAGGTGCATGACCTTGCATTTTCTGGCACTGAATTTCAATTGCCAGGTCTTGGACCACTCCTCCAGTTTTCGGAGATCAGCTTCCATGCTTTGCTGTCCCTCTGCTGGGTCTACCCTGTTGCTGATTTTGGTGTCATCTGCAAACAGGCACACCTTTACATCCAGTTCACCCGCGACGTCACTGATGAATATGTTTAAGAGGACTGACCCCAGAACTGAGCCATGCGGGACCCCGCTAGTCACCCTCCCCTCCACAGACAAGAGTGCCATTTACTAATACTCTCCAAGTTCTCCCATGTAACCAGTTTCTGACCCAGTTTGTAACCTCGGGCCCAATTCCCATGTTCTCCAGTTTTTTTAACTAGTCTCCTGTGCAGAATGGAGTCAAAAGCCTTGCTGAAGTCCAGGTAAACCACATCCACTGCCCCACCCTGATCCACTGTTTTGGTGGCCCAATTAAAAAAAATCAACCAGGTTTGTCTGGCAGGACCTCCCTGCCATGAAACCATGTTGATTTTTGTCGAGCTGATCAGTTTGCTCCAAAAAAAAAGCTATGATTCTTTCCTTCAGCAGGTACTCCATCAGTTTTCCCACAACTGACAGGCTAACCGGACAACAGTTACCTGGCTGTTCCTTGCTTCCACTCTTGTGGAGTAGTACTACTGTTGCACTCTTCCACTCTTCTGGCACCTCCCTGCTCCTTAATGATTTGTTGAAGAGCACTGCTGAGGGGGCTGCCAGTTCCCTCCTTAGTTCTTTCAGTATTATTAGGTGTATCCCATCTGGCCCCATAGCTTTATCTACCTTTAACTTGTCTATTTCCTCCAGGACCCTTTCCTCTGTGAAGCGACCCGTGTCCATTTCTTCAATCAGACACTTCTTTATGCCTACTGTTGGTCCATTACCATCTGCTTCCTGTGTGAAGACTGAGCAGAAGTACTCATTGAGTGTCTTTGCCTTCTCCCCATCTTGCTCTGTGGTTTGTCCATCTTTTTTTGTGATTCTAACACTGCCCTTTTTTCACGTATGTACCTGTAGACGGTTTTGTTACCCTTTTTTACTTCCTGAGCTATCCTAATCTCTGTTTGAGCCTTTGCATTTCTTATCACTTTCCCTGTCTCTTTTAGTTTATGTTTATATTCTGTTTTGTCTGCCTCGTTCCCCGACTCCTTGTACTTTCTGAAGGCTATGTGCTTTTCTCTCACCATGGTTGCTACCTCCTTGGAAAACCATAGTGGGTTTTTCCTCCTTTTGTTCTTACTAACCTGATGGACACACCGTGATGTAACCATGGTTACTGAATCCTTCAGTCTTGTCCAATATTCCTCAATGCTCCCTTCTGTCAAGTTACTAAGGTTGTCACTTAGGCAGGCCTTCATGTTTGTGAAGTCTACCCTCCTGAAGTCAAGGACCTTCAGTTTGGAGTGTCTGGAGTCTACAGTCCTTTTTACCCTGAACCATACCGCGTTATGATCACTGTTGCCCAGGTGGTTCCCTACTTTAACACCTGTAACCCTATCGCTATTTGTGAATATCAGATCTAGAACCACATTACCCCCTGTGGGTGATGTCAGTAGTTGACTTAGGTCTGCTTCCTGTAGTATGACTAGGAATTCCCTGCTCTTCTGTGATGCCACGGTGTGGGTATTCCAATCTATGTCCAGCAGATTGAAATCCCCCACCAGCACCATGTCCCCTTTGCCTGACATCTGGAGGACGGTTTCCAGGATTTCCTTATCCCTGGCTTTCTCCTGATTTGGGGGTCTGTAGATTATTCCTACCCAAATGGGTTTCCAGCTTCCAGACCCTACTGTGATCCATAGATCCTCTGTTTCCCCTAGTGCCTGCTGCATTTCTGTAGCATTGATGGTATCCGTAACATAAATAGCTACCCCCCACCCTCCCTTTTTCCCAGTCCTATCTCTTCTAAATAAGTTGTACCCCAGGATAGTTACCTCCCAACCATGATTATTTGTGAACCATGTTTCGGTCACGGCCACCCAGTCTAGTCCTGCCTCAGCTATTGTGGCAGTGAGGTCAGTCATGTTAGCCAGACTGCATGCACTGAGGCACAGTGCTGACCACTCTTGCTGTGTCACTTTGTTTGTCATGCCTCCCTTGATCTTAATGTTTGCCCCTTTGTAGTTTTTCCCGGTTTATTGTTCCTCCCGTTCCACCGTGATGGTCAACACCAGAGCCGGGAAGTACACCACATGGAAAGACACTTTGGTGCATCTCATAGAAGGCTTTCTAGCCACAAGCAAGACATCAGCCACTTTGGGATGAAACCCCAAATTAGACAATGTCTCCAGCAGCCAGGAATGCAGATGCAGAGACTGCCGGTCCAGATGGACAGGCCCCCCCCGAGCCTGGGACAGCAGACCCCAACAGAGAGGAGAACAGAAGGCTCTACTGCCAGATGCGGCAGATGTGGAAACCAAATCTGGCAAGGCCAGAAGGGAGCTACCAGTATAAGGACAGCATGTTCTGCTCGCAATTTGAGCAGAACCCTCTGTATGAGATGGGCTGGAGGAAAGCTTAAAAATACAAAGCATCTAGCCTAAAAAATCCAAGCCCTGGAGCGAGTGGGCAGAAACACAGCAGTTTTGCATTGTGCAGGTACACAACAAGGTCCCACTCTGAGCCACCCCATCTCATTAACATACGAATATGTCAGCAGATAAAGGCTTTACAGTCTTATCTAGTCTGTTCAAATGTGCAGTTCCCCCTGTGTTTACAGAAGGAAATGCCCCTCCTCTCTTTATCCCCCTTAATCCATATCCAGTACTCGCCACTTATATCAATTAATATCAAACTTTATTTGTGAGCGCTATTCCAGAAAGATCATAGCGCTGTACAATAAACAATAAAAACCATATAAACAATAATAAATAAAACATTTAAAATTTAAAAAACATGATCATAAATTTAACAAATGGTGGTACGCTATCACTCAGGTGAGGGAATGCTAAGCAAAACAAATGAGTTTTTAATGCAGTTTTAAAAACTCTCAATGGTCAGGCACTTTCTAATCCAAAGATGTAGAGAATTCAACAGGGTAGGGGCTACAAAAGCAAAGAGCAGGCCCCAGAGGTCTTCTATTGAACCCTGGAAAAAACTAGCGCGAAGGGAGCAGGAGGGGCAGAGAAGATCTTGCCACTTCCCCTTACCATATATCAACTTTTCTTGAAGCTGTCCACAGTTTTTAGGGACACCACTTCCTCCAGCAACTCATTCCCCTTAGCCACCACCCTCTTGGTGAAAAAGTGCCTCCTCATCTTCCTTCTGAACCTTCCCTCCCCCCATCAGTTTCAGGCTGCTGCCCCTAGTAGTTTTGTTTCCACTAAGGCTGAGGAGGCCCTGGGAGCTCACCCAATTTATATGCTTACGGTACTTTAAGGTCTCAATCATGTCCCCCTCTCTCCTCTGTCCTTGAGAGAGTACATGTTGAGCCCCCTGAGCCTCTCCTCAAAGGTGTTGCCTTGCTGACTCTGGACCATCTTTGTTGCCTTCTCAGGAACTTTTCCAGCAAGCTAAAATCCTTCTTGAGAGAAGGGCACCAAAACTGCTCACTGCACTCCAGGTGCAGTCTCACTAGAGACCTGTACAGCGGCAAAATGACCTCTGCCTTCCTAATGTTGATTTTCCTGGCTATGCAGCCCAGCATCCGATTTGCTTTCGCTGCAGCCTTCCTGCATTGTCCCGAGTGTTTCAAGTCATTCTTAATAATTACACCTAGGTCCTTTTTCTCCGCTGACCTAGTTACCTGCATGCCACCCAACCAGTATTTGTTCAATGGGGATTTTTCACCCCCAAGTGCATAACTTTACACTTCTTAGCACTGAACCCTATTACCAAATGTCAGACCACTTCTCCAGCTTAGCCAGGTCCTTCCTGAGTTCCTGTCTCCTTTCCTCCGTGTTCCTCATTCCACAGAGCTTTGTGTCATCTGTGAACAGGTATATCTTACCCCAACCCCATCTGCGATGTCACTTATGAATATGTTAACACCAAGCCAAGCACAGAACCCTGTGGGACTCTGCTAGTTACAGGCCTAGCTTCTGAAAATTCCCCCCGCTTCCCCCCACATTTGGCTTCTGTCTTAAAGCCAACTTCTGTCCCACTCAGTCAGCTTAGCCCCCCACCCATAGGTCTACTGGCTTCCTGACCAATCTACTGTGAGATACAGAGTCAAAGGCTTTGCTGAAGTTCAGATACAGGATATCAACTGCTTGGCCCTTGTCCACTTCCCTGGTGACATAGTCAAAAGAAGTCCATCAGATTGATCTGGCAGGACTTACCCACCACAAACCCATGCTGCCTCACATCCTAAAGCCCATTATCCTCCAGAAAACTCACCAGTCTCTCTTTTAGGATGGCTTCCATCAGTTTGCCCACTACTGAGGTCAAGCTAACCAGTCTGTAGCTCCTTGGTTCATCCTTCGGCCCACTTTTGTGGAGAGGTACCACATGTGCAGTTCTCCAGTCCCAGGGCATGATCTCAGACTCCAGAGAGGTGTTAAACAGGTTTGCCAAGGGACCCACCAGGACCTCTGACAGGTCCCTTAGGACCCTTGGGTGTATGCCATCTGGTCCAGGGGATTTATCTACCTTCAGGGCCCTTAAGCCCATTTTTACCGTGTGAGCATAGATGACGCCACCCATGGCTTCCCCCTCCCTGTCCCCACTCCCCTGTTCCCCTGTGGTACTGGCCCATCCTTCTGTCCAGTGAAGACTGAACAGAAGTACTTGAAGTACCTCCACTTTCTCTTCAGTACTCTCTGCCAACCCCCCTTTTTAATTTCACTATATTATCCTTGGTGTTTCTTTTCTCCCTCACTTATTGGAAAAAAGCCTTCACCCCTGTTTTAACCCCCCTGTGCTAGCTGCACTTCCCTTCCAGCATGCGCCATCCTGACCACTCTGCTCGCCTCTCTTGATTTAGCAGAGTATTTCACCCTGTCCTCTTCCTTCTGAGTACATCTGTACTTTTGGAAGACTGCCCTCTTCTGTCCTACAGCTTTCGTTACCTCCTTTCCGAACCAGCTGGATTTTTTGGCTTTAGCTCTCTTACTTTTGACTTTGGCACACTAGCTAGTGGCCTTCATCAATCCATCTTTTATTACTGTCCATTTCTGCTCTACGCCCATCGCCCATTTCCTTTCTGATCTCAGCAAGGTGGCCTACTAGAATCTCTCTCATCCTACCAAAGTCCGCCCTCTTAAAGTCCAACACTCTTGTCCTGGTTCTGATCATCCCCTTGCCCATGTTTAGGTGGAACTGCACAGTGTGGTGGTCACTATCTGCAAGTGGCAGTTCCATCCTGAACATGCCTGCAGTTATACAGGACCAGGTCCAGTATAGCTCTCTCCCTAGTGAGTTCCCAGACATCTTAGGCCAGGAAGCCACTCTGAAATGCATCTAGCAGTACTTGCTCCCTACTGTAGGAGGTAATAAGGATACTCCTATTCACCATAGGTAAACTGAAATCCCCCATTATTTACAGCCTCCCCCCAATGGCCATTTCAGTGATCTGAGACCCTGGCACCCTGTCTAATTCCTCTTCCTGGGAAGGCGGTCTGTAGACCACCTCATCCTTAGTTTCTTGCAAAGAGGCTGTGTACAACAGAGGTTGGCAGCTCTAATTCATGCACCATGGATTCAGACCTGCTCTGTTTGTCTCCAGCGACATTATGGACACCTGGGAAAAACCATGCCACTAGCCATAGGCCATGGGGCACCATCCAGCACCACACTCTCACTGCTTCCCTTGCACATGGTTAGGTATAAGAGTGAGTACCCCCTTACTTGTTTATGTAGTGCATGACACGGACACTGTCTCTCCAAATCAGCAAGGGACCAGGGCTGAAATGCTCCTGGAAAGCCTGCAGACCAAGCAGAGCAGCCCTAATCTCCAGGACACTGATATGGAGAGGAGACTCCAGATCGGTCCAGAATGATCTGATAGGACAAGAGATGAGCACGCCAGAAAGACCCCAAAGCATCTGTTGTGAGGATCTGCATGGAAGTTGAAGGAAAAAGAATGGAACAAATGCCCTGTAACAGGTTTCTGCAGTCCATCCACCATACTAGAGCTTAGCGGAGAAGGGACATGGAGAGGACCATTTGTTCTAACTCATCCATTAGCTGGTCCCACTGTATACAGAGAGTCCAGTGCAGTATGCACTTGTGGAGACGAGCAAAGGGAACCATGATGATGCCCACACCTATCAGCCCCAGCAGACATAACATCGTCCGGCATGACACATGCTGTCTTTTGTTTATCAGCTGGGCCTGTGCTACAAGGGCCTCTGTCCTGTCTGCAGACAGAAAAGTACTGCCCACTGCTGTGTCCAGCACTGCACCAATACACTGCGGGCACTGACAGGCAATGAGTACAGATTTCAGTACGTTCACTGTGACACCCCATTCCTCCTTCTTCTGGACACTGTGTACAGAATCACTTCCCTGGACAGGGCTTTCAGGAGCCAGTTGCCCAAATACAGAAAGAAAGCCCTTCCCTCCTGAGGGTCGCTGCCACAACTGCTAAGCATTTAGTAAATATCCACCATAGCAAGGATAAGCCGAAGGGCAAGGCTCAGAACTGATACTGGCTGCCCTTCAGCATGAAGCAGAGGTGCTGCCTGTGGCACTTCCAAATTTTGACATGAAGGTGTGCGTAATTCATGCTCAGGGCTCAAAGGCAACCCCCTTTTGCAGCATGGGGACAGGAGACTGAAGAAACACCATCTGAAACTTACTGCATTCATTGTAGAGGTTTAGGTCTCTCAGGTCCAGTACAAGACATAAATCTCCTGTTCACTTGGGAACCAGGAAGAATCTGGAATACAGCCCTTTAATTCTTTCTTGGGGAGGAATGGGTCCGATAGCCTGCTTGTGTACAAGTGACTTAACTTCTTCTAGCAGAAGGGATAAGTGGCCCAGAGGACAATGACAACAAGGTGGCAGATGTACTGGAGGGGTAGACAGCAACTCCAGAGCATGCCCCTTTTCCACTATTTCCAAGACTCACTCGTCCTCGTAATCTCCCTCCACTCTGAAAGGGAGATCCAATCCCTCATCTTCACCCTCGGAGGCAGCAGTGGAGGGGAAGAATGTGGGGAGTTAGAAGGTTCTAGAGGCAACGGAAGTGGCACCTTGACAGATACCTTTGGGTACCTTTGCATGGGCACCAGGGTGGAAGGGACTTGAAACAGGACCTCCATTACAGGTACAGGGCTGCTGGTGGGTGGCACAGCCACCATGAGCAACTGGCTTCCCAAGTTGGCCCCTACCATGCCCCCGGTGGGATAAGGGGTCAGAGACTTGAGAGACTGTAAGATCATCCTGGAGGTTTACAACTCACATACAGCATTTTCAAAATCACCACCAAATAGCCTAGAGCATTCTAAAAGGGGCATTCAGAACAGCCTGTTGTACAACAGTAGCAAACCCAGCCACAAGAAGCCAGAAATATCTCAGAAGGCATATGCCAGAGGCAGCTGCACCGGAAGCATCATATATAGAGTGTACCAGATACTGACCAGTATCAGCACCAGCTGAAGGACCTTCAAGCAAATCATCCATGGCAGGACCATTAGGCAGAGGCTAAATAACAGGCATAGCAGATTTCCACAGGCTATTCTGACATTTTATCATATGTGTCTGGTAGTTTGCAATTCTGAGGCTTAAGGGACGCAGAGGCATACACTCTTTTTGCCATAACATCTAGCCTCCTAGATTATTTATCAAGAGACAAAGTGCTCACGTGTCTAGGGGCTCTACAGTGACAATTAGCAGCCATGATAACCGCAGAGTCTGTTTCAAGTTGGGATGCATAACAAGGCTTAGCACATGGCACAGGATATTGCTTACATATTTATTCATTCATTCTTTTCAAGAGTTTCACCAGGAAAAACACACTGTGCAAACATCTCATTTCCAGATGTGTCAAGGAGAAGAGGATGTGGAGACAGCAGTAATAAATTAAATTACATTAGTAATGTTACAATTCTAAAACAGTAATAATTGAGAGGAAGCACAAATTAAGTAGTGCGATACATAACATATCAATAGCAACAGTTCATCAAAGTGTAACTGGCAGCAAAATGATGGAAGGAACACAGACTGTGAATAAAACAGGCAAATAATCAGAGGGATAGCCAAATATTATGGTCACTCCAACAGACATATTCAATGGCATGTTAGTCAGCAGGAAAAATGGTTACAGTCAGCAAATGTTCAGAGAACATCAGCACAACTTGGGAAGTTCAGAGAACAGCACCAGCACAACCTGGGAGTTGACAGCACTCAGCAAAGGGCCCTGGACTACCAACACTGAAGGGGTGGAACCCAATCATGAGGGCAGCATACTGTATGTAGTCTGGTTCTGGTTTATCAGCCTTCCTACGCATTGCAGGCAAGGTGTTAGGCACATGCCAAGCAGCAAAGTTAGCATCCTCTACAAGAGACCATACTGGCAGAATCAATATGGAGGATGCAGTAAGAACCTCCAAAAACTCATTTGTCTGAGCAAAGTCTGATTAAGAGGCATCTTCAGGAGGAGACCTGGGAGTATATAAACACAGAGTCCTCATTGTATGAGGAAAGGATAGAGCTGGAAGGCACACCCCCCTCATAGGGATCATGTTCCCTTTCTTCATCCTCCAAATCCTCCTCCATATTAAAGGAAAGCAGGATCATACTCCTCTTTGTCATCATCTGGAATGAAGACAGAAGGAAAAGTCAGAGGTGGCTGCAACGGATGGACACTAGGTGTGCTTCTGGAACCTGTCAATGATGGTGCTGCCGGGAAGGCCCCATCGATGGGACAGCTGTTATTGTTGGCAGAAACAACAGTAACAGTAGACGAAAGTTCAGAGAATGATTCCAGCACAACCTAGGCATCTATGGCACCCTGCAAAGGGCCCAGGCCTACAGACATCAAAGGGGTGGAACCAAATGATGAGGGCGGCATACCACTTGCAGTAGGTATGGCAACACCAGAGCCAGACCACAACCTTGGTGTCTCATCAACAGTCAGGGGGGCTGTAGTCATCACTACCTGAACAGAGGAGGACTTACTGTCCTTTAGTGGAGATCTCCACCTGACCAACGAAGCATGAGCTTTTTCTTTATGCTTGTGATCATGGCTGGCAGAGGAGGACTTTAATGACAATTCCTTGTCTTTGCGCTGATTTTATGAATATTTATTGATTTAGTTATTTAAGTCATTCTATATTTGTTTTAAAATTGAATAACTTGTTCCTGTACTGTACTGTACGGTGCCCCGAGCTGCTGGTGAAGGGTGCCAATATAAGTAAAATCTACTATACTACTGCTTGGTTCCTTGATGACCGTGGCAGCAACAGCAGCACTGAACGCTAGGAAGTGCCCTTCCTCAAGGCGGCCAAGCACAAGGGAGAAGTCGTCTTGCAGCTCATAGCTTGAGTTTCCATGATCTTTATGGTGATGAAGGTTTCTAGAGCCTTTTTCTGCATCTTCTCACGGCATGGTTAAATCCCTGGCAGATCTTGCAGGCCCCGACGTTGTGGGACAGGCCCAAACAGCCAACACAAACCATGTGAGCATTGCCCTTGTAGATCTTGTAACCACAGGTACAAAACCTAAATAAAGGTTCTTTCGATGGCAGCAAAAAGGACATCGATACGTTAAAGTGCAGAAAACAATAAAGTTGAAGAAAACAACAGCATTGTTTCTCTGCAGATCTGACAAGTGGTTGACAGTGGGATTAAGAACTGAGGAGCAACGGGGCCACTCATGATTATATAGGTGCCAACGTTTTACATCATTATGGTGGTCCCGAACTTAGAAAAGTTTCCAAGTGGTTCTGATGCTGAAGGCTTACAGTTCCAAAGGTGTGGCCCAATGGAGGAGATATCCTTGATAAAGTCAGGTTATATGGGAAGGGGAATGTTGACCAGGAGAGTGGGGAAAGTCCCCTATTCTTGCAAAAAGCACCTTGGGTTCTTTTACTGCCATCTGGACGACCACCAGAAATGGACAGAAAAGACCTATGTTTATCATCTCATCCGAAGGATGGTACACCCCAAGAGTACGGCACCCCCCCAATACTGCACACAGGTGCCACAGATTATGGTACGAGTCCAATCCCAGTGCAGGCTTCAGGCTCTGAGGCGGATGAGCTACCAACCACACTGCCACCTAAGACAAAGATCCTCTGTACAAAATCACTGAGGCAATAGTTACCAAAAGAAAGGCACAGGCAACAAAGCCAGGTTTCAGAGAAATACAAAATCACACATACCCAGTAATGCAAAGCATTATGGGAAGTATATGCAAATCACCATGAAATAATTTAGTCTAAATTCTTTCATTATGATTTACATATACTTCACCTGATGCTTTTCATTACTGGGGTATCTGTGATCCTATATTTCTTTGAAACCAGGCTTTGCTGCCAACTCCTTTCTAGATAATCCTTGCCTCAGTGCTTTTGTGCTAAGGTTCTTTGTCTTTTGGATTGCCTTCCTACTGCGGGTTCATCATGACCCAAATCCGTAAGACCATCACAGGGCTACTTCATCCTTCCCCTGGGTTGCAATATGGATGTGGCACACAGATGAGTCCTGAGAAGGATGAAAAATGTGTTTGTGTCTTCTATCCCAGCCTTTGCAGTGTATGCGAAAGGTCATTTGGCATCATACACTCCAGCTTAAAGCAGAACCAGTCTAAATTCATACTGGTGATTTGCATATATTTCCATGATGCTTTGCATTACTGAGGTATTGCTGTAAAATAAGCACATTGTCATCACCTAGCTCTGCTATTAAAACAGCAATGAGAACCATCACAGTAAGAAATGGGCACGTCAATGTGGCCTTGGATTCCTAGCAGGTTTCTTCCACTGGCAGTTTTCCTTGCCTCCGTGCCATGACCACCATCATAATTTATACAAATGGGGTTTTACTGCTGCCTGCTGGCCAGAGGGTGGATCTGATGGGGCAGAAGATCTTTTGCTGTCCCATGTCCGATTCTATTAAATGTACATGTTTATTTCAGAGGGACATGATTCTTCCCTACTTTCTGGCGTGCTCTGCCTAAACTAACCACAGTGCTACTGTGTAAGGCTGAGTGCTGCCACAACAACTTCTTATCATGATGCACATATTTTACAGCATTATCACTTAATAGGGGTGTTGAGAGATACTGCTCATAGTAGACAATCACCATCTGGTGCAGGTAGGGCTAGAGGACCATGAAGCTGAGCAGTTCTGTGTGCTCAAACCGTACAAGATGACACTTGTACCTTAAGAGGCATCTTACAGAACATCTATAACCTTCTTATAGTACACTGCAGCCCACTTAAGTGCACATTGGATAAATGCACAGTTCTGCAATATCCTGATTTTTTCCATATATCCACCATGTTAAATTTTCCTGTTACGTGCACAACACCCAAGTGCATATTTCGATTTAGTGCAGAATTTTTTCAGCTCACTTCTGTGGCTCACTGAGGTGCACATGGTCAGTGTCACTGGCTCAGCATTTTGCACACTCGCCTCTAAGGACACAAGATCAGAAGGCTGTGGGTTTTATCCCCACCCCAGGCACTTGGGTTAAATCCCAATACTGACACTGTAGTACAGCATGGGGGGGGGGGTGCTGCACCCCTGAGGTGCAGTCTTTCGAATGAGACGTTAAACCGAGGTCCCATCAGCCTGTTCTGGTGGTAGTTCAGGTGGATGTTAAAGATCCCATGGCACTTGTCAAAAAAGTGTTGGGGAATTTCCCCGGTGTCCTGCAAAATTTCCTCCATTGACTAAAAATACCACCAACAGCTTAAAATCTGGTTCAATTTCAGTTGGCATCCATCTGTATCCCCCCACCCCCACCCGGGAAGAGGCTGAAAATAGGCAAAACATTGTTTAGTCCTCATTCCCAGTCAACAAAAACTAAATAAATAAACACTGCAGAGTTAATTTCTTATATTTAAATTATTAATTTTTTAAATACAGAAATAACAAAGCCTCAGGTACAAAGTAAATAAGAATCACCATAGTAATATATTACAGACACAGCAAAATATCTATGCATTTTGACGTGCTTAGAATTTTGTCTAAGCTTCACACAGCTACTGGTTGACTGCAGTGTTTGGCATAACTCTCCTATCTCTATGCTAGAGAGATCCACCAGACAAATACTGGCAAACAATGTAGTTTGACTAAAAAACAGAACGCTTAGTATCACTGATCTGTCCAAAGCATAGGTTGTGGAGCCAAGACTGAAGAAACGGCATTTGTTTGGACAGAATATATGGAGTTAGGTTAGCCTATTTAAAAGAAAAGACAGCCGGCCTCCCGGTGCAGAGGAAAGATCACCGCTTACAACACAGGTGACCCGGGTTAGGGAGTGGACTCGGGTCGCTCGAGAGCTGGCTGGGGCAGAGGTGGATCGAGCTGCTATGGCATGCTCTCCACCTCCATAGAAGTCAGGGGCTCGTGGTGATCATGGGAAGCACCGATACAGGACCACCAGCTTGTGCTGGTCTGGGGCGGCCAGATGCATGGTGTGTCACTTCATGAGTGTCCAGTTGGACACACCCCCGAAAGAAAAATGCTACAAAAAAATATATCTCCTCAGCATGCTCAATGACGCCCCTGCGCTTCTCCATGTGGTGGACCTGTGTCCCCGCCACACCCGAGACACAGATCCGACGGGGTTAAGTGGGGGGGCGCCAAAGGTTATGGTCTAAGAGAGGGTAATCCAGGGGGCACTGTGAGCGGGTGATCCTGAGTTACCTGCGGAGGTGGGGGGCCAAGGGGGTTGCCACCGGAGAACACAAAAGTGTATTAAGTATAAAAAAGAAAAGCAAGGCGAAGAAGAGAAAATATAAGAGTCAGTGTGTTGGGAGAGGGGCATCGGGGAACAAAGTCTGGACAGGTGTTAAAATTGATGGAGCACCCATCTTCGTCATCTGGTTTCAAACAGAGGCAATTTTTTTTTCATCTATTTTGCATCACCTTCCTTTGAAAGACCTACAGGACTGAAAGGTAGGCTATCCTATCTTGTTCTTTAAAAACTGTTACAAGAAGGCAGAATTTGCATCACCGGCGATGTCAGCAGAGGCCACCAAAACACCCAAAGTTGAGTGTGCCAAGGAGCAACAAGCTATCCCCCTGCTGACAGCAGATATGCACCAAGTGACTTTACAGCTTACACAGAGACTGACAAAAATGCTCCCACTGTCGGACCCAGAAATGAAGCTGGGATCTGGGGTGAAGTACAGGTTGAAGCATCCGTCACTTGGATTAGCGTGATATAGTGCTGTAGGTAGGCAGGTTTGATTTGCTGGTGACAGACTGAGTTTGCAAGCATGCTGAAACTACTAAAAAGACTTTCTTTTGGTTTTTTGATGTTTATTTATTTTTATCTTCTTTGTACCGGAGTATGAATTTACCTGAACTAGAATAGAGTATGTAGTAAAATAGCATTCACTGACTATAGCGTAAATTTCAATTTTAAGCATCACATCGTTACTGTATAAAATTCAAAATGAAAACAATGATAATTCAGATAAGCACACAGCCCACTTAATTGCACAGAATGTTCTTATCCTGAGGGCGTGCACAGTATACAATTGTCATTTGCTGTAGATGGATTCTGAAGTATTGTGGAAAGCTGTTACAAGACAGTTAAGGTAAAAAAAAAAGTTGTGATATAGTAGCAACGTCACTATTATACAACAACAACTTTCAACTGAAGTCAGGAATGCTGTTTTAATTGTGATCACATTACAAAAGCTTACAGTCTGTCTCTCTCTCTCCTTGGCTTCAGACAGCGGATCAGCTAAGACACATCAAACTTAATGTTTATGAACTTCGCTGCTACAAAAGTTGATATTTTATTATGTTGAAGTGTAAACTATTACTAGAGTTCAGTAAAGTGAAGCAATTAGTATTTTTTTCTCTCTTTTTGAAAGGTGCACTCGGTAACACCGCATTCTAAATTGAACTTTTTTTTTTTAAATTGAAGTTTTTTTCCTAATAAAAAACAGATGCGGCAAACGTACTATAAAAAATAACATATAGGGAACTGTGCACAGACAAGGCTGTGTTTCCATCTCGATGGGATGATGACATCATAGGGGGACCTCTCGAGGTATATGATGGCATCAACCCCCTCAACGGAAACATAGCCTTATTGTGCACAACTCCATATTCATTATTCTATACATAAAATCATTCAAGTTCAAGTTATCAAGAGTTAGAGTGATTTAGGTTGCAAGTTCAATTTTTTTTTTTAATTAGCAAAACACGCATCCCCCCTGCAATTGAAAAGGAACATTTTACTACTACATAAGGTAACAACTCATGCAGGATATAGGAGACCCTGTGGTTCTTGTCACTGGTTGGTTAATATCATGTAAGTGATTGATAATAGGATATGGTACGGGGGTGCAAAAGCACCTCTTATTGTCCTAGTGACATAAAGAGAGGTATACCGAGACCCATCTCTCTTACATCAATGATAAGGACACCCACCATGAGGCACGGATGCAAGAGCTGAAGCAGCTGGTGGAACTGTTATGGGAGAAGGCAGATGATTCTGAAAATCATAGCTGGAGGAATAACATTCAATTCATCAGATTTCCTGAGGGAGCTAAGCACCAAGGCATAGCAGGATTTTTACAGAGAGAGAGCTCCCACCACTGCTCAGACACTTCTGGAAGCCTATCCTAGAGACTGAATGGGCACACAGGACCCTTGTTTGATCCTACAGCTGGGGAACAGCCCAGACCCATCACTGGTCGGTTCCTGAGATTTCCAGATAAGGAGAAAATATTGTCCCTAGCAAGGGACAAGGGCCAGCTCAGCTAGCAGGGGCACAAGATCTATATATTAGCTGACTACTCCACTGAGCTGGCCCAAAGGAAGAAAGGCAAACAGGGAATGAAAAAAAGTGCTACAGGAGGTGGCGATCCCATACAAACTACAATATCCGGCTACGCTGGCATTAACAGGAATGGGATCCTCCACATGTTTCAAACAGTGGAGTCACTACATGGTGAAAAAGTGGCCAGACAAACTCCTCTTCTCCAGCAAAGAGAGGACGGAGACAGCCAGCAGTGCACTTCAGCTCAACCTAAACAACCATGGTACTTACAGCACCCTGATGCTCAGCGGGACAAATACTTCAGTGACCCCATGGACTGGCAAACCTCAAAGGCAAAGCACTCTGGCAGCAGGGACAGACAGAAGTCAGGGAGATCAGACCTAAGCCTCCCAGGGAGGGACAGAAGCTGAAACTCTGACAGATCAGTGGCAAGCTCAGACTCCACAGGAGAGCTGGACCCTAAGCAAAAAAAAAAAAAAAAAAAAAACAGACAGTTGCTTTACCCCTGCCACTCCATTTCCTCACTTCCTGACTCTGTTAAACCGGCAGGTATCCACAGAAAGCAGCAAAATTCAGCAGAAGGGAGATCATGGGCGGACAGGTCTGTGACTAGCAAGTAAGTAATCTTTATTTATATAGCGCTCTTCAACAAATATCAGAGCACTTCACAATAAAAACACAGCAGCAATAAAATTCATCATACAAAAATTAAAACCATAAAGCACAAAATAATTAATTAGTATGATACATCACCAAATGCCAGTTGAAATAAATATGTTTTCAAGGCAGTCTTATAGCTCTCCACTGTCAGGCACTCCCTAACCCGATGAGGCAGAGAATTCCACAGGGTAGGAGCCATAAATGAAAAAACTCTAGCTCCCGATGTTTTAAGCCGCACCCTGGGACTCTCCAGCAATCCCTCATCGGTCAAGCGGAGAGGTCGGAGAGGGCAGTACGGGTACAGGAGATCTTGCAGGTAGCTTGATCCAAGTTTGTGTAGGGCTTTATAGGTCAATAAAATAACCTTAAAGGTGATCCGCTGCTGAACAGTCAGCCAGTGCAGTTCGCGCAGCACAGGCGTAATCCGACTGTACCGTGAAGATCCAAACAATAACTGTGCCGCCACGTTTTGCACCAGCTGCAAGCAGCGGATATCAACCCAAGGAAGCCCCCGGTAGATGGAGTTACAGTAGTCAAGGCGTGACGTAACAAAAGGCATGGATCAAAGAAGGCAGGACGCTAGACGGGATCAGGTGCTTAATCCAGGCAATATTCCTCAGATGGAAAAAAAGGGGCCTTAATGATGGCCAACACCTGAGAATGAAGTGTCAAGCCATCATCAAGTAATACCCCCAGATTCTGCACCCGATCAGAGTCAGTAACTGGGATCCTCCAAGCCAAAGCCCAGAGGAGCGCCCTGCCCCCGACCCCTCCATCCAGCGACCCGGATCCAATAACACCTCAGTGTTATCCGGATTAAGCCTCAACCAGCTACAATTCATCCAATCCTGGATTTCAGCCAGGCAGTTGTTAAAGACCGAGAGTGCACTATCCTGGTCGAAAGCAAAAGACAGGTAGAGCTGTGTATCATCTGCATAACCGTGAAACCCCAGACCATACTGTCTACCCCTGCAGAAAGGTCAAGCAAGGAAGAAATCAGAGTCTGACAGAAGAGAAGCCCTTGGACTGGTTCCTAGACCTGATCTGCACAGACAGTGTACCTGAGAGGGCGCTTGAGTTTCTACCACGCTTTACTGACTCTAAAGTGGACAATCTGCTTCTCACCATTGATCTGTAGCATTTTTATGACACTCACATTCTCAGGTATTTATGGAAGGACAAAGAATTGATAAATGCTCATTCTTCCACCCTCTCCTTACTCCCTGACCTTTCCGAGAATAATGTATAGATTTGGGGAGGTGCCTCATGTTGCTTGCAAGTTGTACAGGTGCTGTGATTAAGGGGAATGGGCGAAAGGTTGTGGTAAGAAAGCTCAAAAGGGAATTAGGCAAGGCCATGAGCCTTGCCTTTGAAGTTCCAAGGGCCACCATGCAGGTGAGACTGTGGGCAGCTCAGTCCAATGCTTCTGACCGACGCTCTCATTCCCACCATCCTTCCCCCCTCCCTCTAGTGATACAGGGTCACCTAGGCTTGGCAACAGGGGTGAACACAGAACCTTAATGCTGCACGATCATGCACATTATCAAAGTCGAGCCCTGAAAATGTGTGAGCGGAGGATAAAGGTGCAAACCACTACAGCAGTGCTTGTGACAGCATCTCACCCCAGGAATTTCTGTAACCTACCTGACTAGATTGAGGGTCAACCCTTCTCAGTTCAGATGCCCATTGGGCTCCCAATGCACACTGATATGTTATATGGAAGGTTTCTACCTTGCACCCCAACCACTGTTAGCACCTCTCCCTCCAACCCTCCCTCCCCCGCGAATGTGGCTAGTTTTCAAGTGAATGGTGGGAATCGAGCTGGATATTTTTCATCCATTTGATAATAATTAATAGGCACCCTCGCCATACAAGCTTGAGGATGGTGGAATGGCAAGAAGCTGTCAGGTGAGGGGCTGATTGGAAGGGATCGCCAGTTGTGATACTCTCAGCGGAGGTTTCAGTCACTGCTGCACAGTGCTAGAGGCCAGATTTGTCCCTGGCCCTAAACTGGCCCCTTGTTTCCAACCCAACACCTTCCCCTTTCTTAATGCAATGGGGGGCCATCTGATCTTTCCATCAGGGGTGGGCAGGGATCCTTCATGAATGCACTGTAAGCATGCTTGAGGGAAGCAACACTCTCATGCCAGTGAATGTTTGCTGCACACTCTACGGAGACAGATTTGCTTGACAAAACCGCACCCGATCACCACTCTCCATTTCCAGATGGCCTCTTAAATGTTATTGAACCTGCCCCCCCCCCCCAACATGTTACTCGTGGGAGCCCTATCTGTAACCCCCTTCCCCCCAAGTGACAGAATGAGGGAGTACAGGGTAGAACTGCACCAGACAACATGCAGGATCTGCACTCCAAGCAAATAGACAGCCACAAGCAGTATGAATGAAGCAAAATGCAAAATAATTTATTTGTGATCGCAGAAAAGCACAAAGTAAGCGCCAGCAGCCCCAGTGTTTCAGTGAACTGCCTTTGTCAGGGGGTTTTTGCTTGGAATGTGGACTTTTTTGATCTTGGTTCACATTTGCTGACCACCCATGTCAGCATCCACCTCTCATGGCTGTTCACAGTGGCTCTTTGCTGGAGACAAACATACAGGATCTGCCAACTAGGAAAGGGATGTAGCATTCAGTGAATTCCCTGACAACTGGCGTGGAGTTTGGCAATGTCGGACACAGAATCATAAGGAGCGATGCCAGATGGAACCCTCCCCCCAGCCTAAGATACCAGCCATTGCACTAGCCAAACCTGCTGCCACACGCTTTCCTCACTTTCAAGCACTGCTCTCCCCACCCCTCACAGCCTTGCAGGAGTCCTGCAGCAAGGGGACATTAGCTAGCCAAGGGGGAAGGCACTGAATAGAAGCAGGAAAATCCTAGCCCCAAAAAAAAACAAGTTAGGGTAGCTGGTGAGGTAAACACCAAGATAGAGAAGTCGACAGAGAGAAGGGCAGGGGTAAATGGAGAAAAAGGCAAAGACGGTAAGGACAGGGATGGGGCAAAAAGGGGTAAGGCCATCAAAAAAGGGAGGGTAATGAGTACCAATGCCCGTAGTCTAGGTAATAAGCTCCCTGAACTAGTGGCCTTGTTGGAAGAGGGATGCTTGGATATCGTGGCAGTCACAGAAACATGGTACACAGAAAACCATAACTGGGATGAAAAAATTACTTACCATAGTAATCTTGTTTCTTCCCAGTGATGCTAGGTATTCATAACTTTCTGCAGTAAGACTTCTAGGTAGGACTTCCCGGAGAGAATGTAACACATGCAAATGATGGAATTCTTTGCATGTGAGAACTTTTCAAATGCTGCCTCTACTAAACTGCCAATGTTCTAAACCTCCTCAGATTTTGTAGGTGCCTGGAAAGGCAGGCCCAAAAGGGTATAATAAGATAATTTTAATAAATAACAAAACTAGGATTTGCAAAAAAAAATCCAAAACCTCCAACTGGAGGAACAGTATAATTAAACAATCAGGAAAAAATGCCAGAAACACCTAAGAAGAAACAACTGAACCCTGTTTACTGAAACCAGAACTAGATGCAGGGAATATGCACTCAAAGGGAATACTGTGTTTCAGTGGCACCAGCATTAGGAGTGCAGAGGCTGAAGTTCCGGAAGGGGAGGTAGGGTGGGAAGTTATGAATACCTGAGCATCACTGAGAAGAAACATGATTACTATAGTAAGTAATTTTTTCTCCCAATCCCAGTAATGCTCAAGTATTCATAACTTTCTGTAGACTACTAAGCAGTACCACTGGCGGTGGGCACAGAACTTACTTTGGAAACGGACTTTGCAGGACTGCTGTGCCAAACCTAGCATCACTTCTGGACAAAATATCCAGGTTGTAGTGCTTTGAAAAGGTGTGTACTGTTTTCCAGGTAGCTGCTCTCTCTCTCTCTCTCTCTCTCTCTCTCTCTCGTAGAGTGGGTCCTCAACCCTGTTGGGGGCTCCCTACCAGCTTTAGTGTAGCAGAACTGGATACACTGGACTATCCATCGAGAAACAGACCTCATTGACGCTGGATTACCTTTTTCTACATCCCCATAAGTCAGGAACAGTTGATTTCTCTCCTACCTATGGTCCTTGGTGGCTGTCATGTAATAGCTGAGAGCCCTTTTCACATCCAGACTGTGAAGCCTTCTTTCACCAGAACTGGAATGGTCAGTAAAGAAGACAGGAAGAGTAATGGATTGGTTCAGATGAAAATTGTAAACCACCTTGGGAAGAAATTTTCAGTTTGTTCTGAGGACTACCTTATTTCTATGAAATGAGTTATAGCCCTGGTCTATACAGAGAGCCTGGAGCTCATGGATTTTTTTTGCAGAAGTCATTGCCAGGGCCGGCCCATCAGCGCAGCTATTGGATTTCTGCTTGCGATGCCGGCAACCCGGGTTCGGGAGTGGACTCAGGTAGCTGGAGGGCCGGCCGGGGAAGAACGGCTTGAGCGTCCAATGACAGCTCGCCTTCTCCGGGGGAGGGGGGGCCGATGCCCGTGACTTGCCTGACCTCGAGCGGAAGCTCACAGTACTGCAAGCCCCACAGGGGATGGCTGGCCAAGAGGTACGCAGTGGACGGTGGCGCACTGCGCCTTGATGTTAGGGCTGCAATGCATACAGGGAGAATACGGGAAAATGCCTGCCAGCGCCGGGAAGACAGGCTGCCTGAAGTGTGCCTCCGATGTGCCCCCGCTCACTCCACCACCTCCAGACCGATGAAAAGCAAGCAGCTCGGGGTGTAGTGCCCCACCTCGTCCCCACTCGGGGGGGTAATCCGAAGCTCCATGAGGACCTGGAGGTAGGTGAGGGTACAGCGGGAGGCAGGAGCATGACTCGGGGCTGGCAGGACGTCGGGGAGCAGAAAAATTGCAATTTCAAAAAAAAAGTAATTGCCACTAGGAAAACTGTTTTCCACGTGACATATTTCAAATGGACTATAGCCATGGGTTCAAAGGGAGGGCCCATGAGCTTAGCTATACGCACATTAAGATCCCATGCTGGCATAGGTGCCCTCTGAGGGGGATGCAAATGGTTTAATCCCTTAAAGAACCTTCTAAAAATAGGTTCTGAGGCTACTGTTACCTTTGCTCCAGCAGAAAGATAAGCATACACTGCTGCCAGGTGGACTTTTAAAGAACTGGGTTGTAGGCCCAGAGAATGCAAATGAGAAAGATAGTCCAGAACAGCTGGCACTCCAGCCTGGGATGGTACCAAATCTCTAGCTGAACACCAGAAGGAAAACCTTTTCCATTTGGAAGAATAGGTTTTCTTAGTGGAAGGTTTCCTGTAACCCCTTAATATGTTTAACATAGCGTCAGAGATTTAAATTAGCATATTCTAATTCCTCAAGAGCCAAGCCTTGAGATTGAGGGACTTGAGGTGCAGGTTCAACAGGGTTCCCTGATTGGAGGTCAGTAGGTTGTGCCTCCGAGGGAGGTGTATTGGTCTGGCTACAGACTTAGAGAGTACCATGGCTGCCTGAGCCAATCTGTAGCTATCAAGATCAGAGATGCTGAGTGGGATCTGAGTTTGAGTAACACCCTGAATACCAGAGAAAAGGGAGGGAAGGCATACAGGTACCTTCCTGAACAATCTAGAGCCAGGGCATCCAGAGGAAGTGTGCCCTGATCTGGTGGTCTGCAGCAGTACTGTGGTAGGTGGTGGTTCAGGTGGTACGTGAACAAGTCGATCTCCGGAGTGCCCCACCTGTCTGTTCAGGGCCCATTCATGATCGGCGTGACTGATTTTGACTCAATGTATCTGCCAGGGTATTGTCTTTCCCTGGCAAATGGACTGCCTGCAAGGATACTCCCAAGGAGTAAGCCAGTGTCCAGATTTTCATGGCTTCCATGCAGAGGAGGCCTGACCTGGTACCTCCATGCTTGTTTATGTAGTACACTTTGGTGGTATTGTCTGTTCTGACCTGTACCACCATTCCTTGTACTAGTGATTCTTTGTGGTTAGGAAGTATCTGGAATAGAAGCCCTTTCCTCTCAGAGGGGCTGGAACAGGTTCTACTGCTTTTAATCAGTAGCAGGTTTCGAACATCTCCCTCTTGCGGTGTTTTTTTCTGCTAGGGAAGGTGAGCTGAAAACCCTAATCTTTTGACAAGGAAGAAATTTGAAGTCCAGAGACAGATCCTGACCCACCACCTCCAGGACCCACTTGTCTGTGGTAATGTTCAACCTACCTTGGAGAAAGCGGGACAGTCTGCCTCCAACAGGGAGGGAGGAGGTGGCCTGTACCTCAGGGGGATCTGCTTGGTCTGCGGCCGAGTCTGGGATCCTTGCCTGGAGCCCCTTCTACCCCTGCCCCTGAAGTATCCCTGCTGTGGATACTGCTGGTACTGGGGTAAGGCCACTGGCTGGAGGAAGGGCCTGGTATTAAAAGAGCTTCCCTGGCCTCCCCTTCCATAAGGCCTGGTGGAAGGCGAAGCTCTCTCTTTTGTAGAGTTGCTTCTGTAAGTGGCCTTCTACTCATCCACCTTCTTCATATAAACTACGTGGATTCCCCAAAATGACAGTTACTCTCTAAACGGAATTCCAGTGCCTTACACTGTGTGTCCCAAGTAAGATTTGTGGCCCTAAGCCAATCAAATCTTCTCTGTGCCACCATATTAGCCATCCATCTGGCTGCAGTATAATTTGTATCAGCAGCCATCTGGAACTAATACTTAGCCGCCTCTAACAGGGTTGATACACAAGGTGGGGTGGAAAGGGTGAAAAGGGACTTGGGCAAGGTTGGAGGAATGGTCAAATGTGTGGCAGCTCAGATTCAATGCAAAGAAGTGCAAGGTAATGCACCTGGGAAACAAAAACCCAGGGGAAGAGTACACAATGGGGGGTGAGATACTAACAACAAAAATCGAAAGGGACCTGGGAGTAATTATATCGGATGACCTAAAGGTGGGCAAGCAATGTGAGAAGGCAGTAAGGATGGCTGGGGGGATAATGGGATGCATAGGAAGCGGTATCAACAGTAGAAAACAGGAAGGTGTTATCCCTCTGTACAGACAGTTGGTGAGACCCCATCTGGAGTACTGCATGCAGTTCTGGAGACCCCGTCTCCGCAAAGACACAGACAGAGTGGAGGCTGTTCAGAGGAGGGCAACAAAAATAGTGCAGGGTCTACACCAGAAGACATATGAAGAGAGACTAAAGCAGCTTAATATTTATACCCTCGAGAAAAGGGGGGGGGGCATGATAGAAACTTTCAAATACCTCAAGGGGAATTGAAGTCCAAGAGGGTAGCATCTTTCAGAAAAAGATGTGCAAGAACAAGGGGGTACAATTTGATGCTAGAGGGGGATGGCTCAGAGGTAATATTAGAAATAATTTTTTCACAGAGAAGGTTGTGGATGCATGGAACAGCCTTCCTGAGGAGGTTGTGGAGTCAAGAACAGTGGGAGAATTCAAGAATGCATGGGACAGACAAAGCAATTCTAGTGGGGGGTAGGAGGAAGTAAGCTGTTGGTTAACTAGAATCTACAGCTTATCCATCGGATAGGGAAATGGGCAGACTACGTGGGCCAAGCAGTCCTTATCTGCCGTCAAATTCTATGTTTCTATGTAACCCAAACCTGGCAGTTTCAGCCAGGTCATCTGACAGGGGTGAGGCGGCTTTCTGGGCCATGGCCAAAGCTGACTGCCACAGTGATTTTTCGCACTGTGCAGTATAGGCTTGAAAGTTGGCCTGGCAGATGGCCAAGGAGGCTGACAGGTACCTCTTCTTGGCCATGCTGTCAATTTTCCTAGAGTCCTTGTCTGGAGGATGAGAGGACAGAGGGACCCTAGCATTGTCACATGCAGCTTGCTGCACAACCCCCTGGTGGTTAGGAAGGGAAAAAGAGGAAATCTGCTCCTTCCCTATCCATCTGGTATTTCTTATCCATTCTCTTATCAAGGGAAGGAATGGAATTAGGAGTTTGAAGGAGCTTTAAAGCATCCTTCTTGAAGAATGTATTTACTGGAAGAAGGGGAGTTTTGGGGGCTGTCAGCCCCATCATCTCCATATATTCCACTTCTTCCTTGTCCTCTATACACTCAGTAGTGGTGATGTCCAGGGCATCAGCCATCTTCCTGAAATAAGGAACAGTCCTCAGAGGCTCTTCGAGGAGAGACAAAGCCCTGTTCAGGGGACACCTCAGGCTCTATGGGCTCCCCATCACCCTCCTCAAAGTCTTCATAAACTTCTTCCTCAGGGAAAGAAGATTTTGCAGTGCTGCCAGCCTGGGGACATGGAGAAGGGGCAGGAGGCTGCTGAGGAGGAATAATAGTCTGCAAGGCCTGTATAATTCTAAAAGCCTGGGCAATCTCTTGAGCCGAAGGCATAATTCGGCCAGACACAGAAGTCCCCGGTTTGGAAGCCGAGGGCTCTGTTTTTGTTTTTAACTTTTTAGTTTTTAGAGGAACCCTTCAGCCAGTTCATTGGATCTCTTGGTGCCTTTTTCACCCGTCTCAGGGGCAGAGGCAACAGTTGTTGTGGTTTCAGCCACATTAAGAGGGGGTATCGGCTGGTCAGAGCCAGAAGGACCCCTAGGATGAGGAAGTTTCTTTTTGAGCCGTTCAAGGAGTTTTCCAACAGTTTTTGGGAATGTCTTCTAGAGATCACATTCCTCATTTAAGTGGTCGTAACCCAGACAAGCCACACATAAATTATGCTTGTCTGCCTTTGCAAACACTTCCCCACACTGTACACAGTTTTTAAAACCGGGCTCACCGTTTTTTATGTTGCTTGCACGCATGTGTAAGAAACATAGTGCCATCATAAGAGTTTTCGGAGGTGTGGCAGCCCTCTTCCAATTCAGTCAGTATGTTTGCAGGTGCAGCCGCAGTTCTTCAATCAACGCTGCAGCTGTCTATGACAGCAGTTGAAAATGCAGTGGCCGTACAGTTGAAAGGGAGAGTTACGCTTCAGTAAGCGGCGATAAGATCGCTTCCTCATGCATGCTCCCCCCCACACACACACACGCATGCATGTGCATGCTAGTGCTTCCCCCACACACACACTGTATAGCAGCTGGTGTGCCCAATCCCCGTCGGTTGTGCTGTGGTTCCCCCAAACAGACAACAACAGTCCCAAAACGGCTGCTGGAGCGTGTGCTTGAGCTCCAGTGTTCAGCCAAACATGTTTAGTGAACTTCACAGCCTGCTCGAGTAAAGTTCACCTTTCATAACTATGGGGGCAGCATCTGACACTCTGTTCCATACGCTGAACGTGTACACATTCTGCCTCTCCATCACGACCAACACATCAGTTGCTTTGTTCATCCGGCCCCCTCAAAATGGCATCTCCATGCGTTATTTAACTTGTCTCCCGTTTCAAATTCCAAACAGATTCCAACCCACATAAATCAACACAAACCAGCCTCGATCTCCGCCAGTTTGTATTCAATGACTCCCCCTTCCCCTGCCAAGGTGGTTCCCTCGGCAGTAAGACAGCGGTGACTGACTGACTGCCCTCTAGGGTGACACACACCACATGTGTGCGTACTGTACCTACCTGCCAGCTCTCGGCTCTTCCTCCTCACAGGGCGCTGCTCCCCCTCGGAGGCTCGGCGCTCTTGGCACTATTATTGTTGCTCGGGAGTCTGCTACAAGCACTGAACCAAAAAGGAGCAGCGCGCAGGACACTATTTCAGCGGCACGGCGGCTCACCCTCAGAGAACGGATGGACGGAACTGTACATCGGCAGCATACATCGCTGCACAGGGTTGGCGGCATATACCTGACCGCTCCGGGGCCCATTATTAAATAAAAAATTTATATAACCTATTTATTTTTTTCCGGCCGGGCATCGCCACCGATGAATCAGGGGCTGACGTCATTGGACCGCGCCCACGATTTCTCTGGCGACTCCTAATGCTATGAGGGAAATGAAATGTTTGCGACAGTGTGCTGAGAGGCGTTTTATGCTGGTTTCGGGCTTCTTCATTGAACGAAATCTGAAACCAAAAGAAATCTAGGGGTACAAAGTGATTCAGAGACTTGTAGAAGTTCTGTAATAGGTCGTTGGTTGGCTATGGATGCAGAAAGACTGGTTTGGCGATACATCAATGTGTCACAGTTTCATTTAACAGTGAAAACAAATCTAAATTGAATAAAGTAACTCCCCAAGGAAATACCATTAATTTTTGCAATTTAATTTTCGGGTCAAGTTAAACATGGTTGGTAGTACATTGCTGCCACACAAATACCACCTAGGGTCATCTACATATGACAGTCATAGTTTGTGCTGCATAGTGCTTACAGGAAAGTACGACCACAGGCAAAGGGGTTGGGGAGACTTTTCACTGAGTGTGGTAGCAGTCATGGAAACAGCACATTGACTCCTTGGTGTCCATGCCCCAGTTCACAAGGGGTAGCGACCATAGGATATGAATAACTGCTGAAAGTTGTTTCTCAAGGAGTCACAGCCTTGCTAGGAGGAAGGATTAGGAGATGCATAGCACTGTTGAATAGAGTACCTGTTAGGAACGGGGCTAGATAGGGCACAGAATGAGCAACTGAACACCAGGGAAACTAACAGCAACAACCGCGTCAGAGCCAGTAGACCACCACAGAAGCATAGATTGTGACGGCAGATAAGGAAGGACTGCTTGGCCCACCTAGTCTGCCCATTTCCTTACCTATTAGATAAGCTGCAGATCCTAGTTAACCAACAGCCTTCTTTTTTCTACCCCCACCAGAATTGCCTTATGTCTGTTCCATGCATTCTTGAATTCAATACTCTAATTACATAGAGAATCATACTGTACCTCTCAACCTCCTGCCTCATAAATCAGGGACAAAGCTTAAAAAAATCAGGGACAAAGGACTAAAATCAGCGACACATCTTCAAAATTGGTGACATTCACTCAGGAAGCTGGTAGAATAAGAGCCTGGGTGTAAAATACATTTTCTAAGGAAGAACAAGTCTGTAACTTTAATTTTTGACATTATTTTGTAGTTACAACCCTCACTGTTTAGTCACGGAATCACCATTTTTATGTTGCTTGCAGGCATCTGCAAGAAACATAGTGCCATCATCCGAGTTTTCGGAGGTGTGGCAGTCCTCTTCCAATTTAGTCAGTGTGTCTGCAGGCGCGGCCGCAGTTCTCCAATCAACGCTGCAGCTGTCTATGACAGCAGTTGAAAACGCAGTGCCATACAGTTGAAAGGGAGAGCTACACTTCAGTGAGCAGCAATAAGATTGCATGATCATGCGTGCTCCCCCTAAACACACACACACACGCGCACGCATACTGCGTGCTTGTGCTTCCCCCCATGCACACACTGTATAGCCGACGAGGGTGCCCAATCCCCCGTCGGCTGTGCTGCGCTCCCAACAGAGTTCCAGGTGCCACGCTGGGAGCCCACCCCAGCGTGGCAGCGGTCTGTATGGCCGATGGGGGTGCCCAATCCCAGTCAGATCTACTGTCCCCTCGGGACTATCATGTGCCACGCTGGGAGCCCACCCCATCATGGCAACAGGTCCTATGGCCGACAGGGGTGCCCAATCCCCCATCGGCTCCACTGCCCCAACCCCCAAACAGCCTTCCAGCTGCCACGCTGGGAGCCCACCCCAGCGTGGCACAAGTCCAGCGTTGTCCAAGTAAAAAAAAAAAAAAAAAACCTTCCCTCGCAGACTGTCCTGCCCCTCCTCCCCCACCCGCCCACCCTCTGTGCATCTACCTCCCCACCCCCACCCCACCCACTTACCTCCGGAGTCCGGCGCGATGATCTTCAGTGGACCGGGAACACGCCTGCACTCTTCAAAGCCGACCGCGAACTGAGGAAATGCCGGTAAGCTATATAATGGAATAAATAGGGTTTTTTCAACTTTACTGCATATCTCGGGCATTCTGGGGAATTTTTTCACCAAACTTTCAACATGAGGTTTTTGGGACCCTGCCTCATGATTTGTGTCACTGTCATGGCGTTAATCAGCCGCGAAAGGTGATTTTGCGGTCACTGCGCAGAACCACCTTTCGGGACCATTCTGAAGCGACAGTGTCACAGTTCATGAGTAGGCTAAAAACCCATGTTAGTAAAAATCCAAAAATGTTGTTTTACAGTATCGTTGCTTTGTTCTATGCACACTCGTAAGTTCGCGAATTTTCAATATGTTCACTCCAGATTTTCAACATTGCCATTTTACCACACCTCTTATGAGCAGTACAGCTGTCATTTCTCACATCTCACCCAAAATGTGTTTCCGCGCATGTTGGGCACAATGGCGCAGTCGGTGTGCGAAATCAATGTTTGGGACAGATTAAGAAAATCACAGTGACTCTGTTCAAGAGCAGAGGTGTTAAAATGGCTACGTTAAAAATTTGGTGAAAAAATTCCCCAAAATGACTGTTTTTCCACGGTTATTCCGAACTGAGAGGAACCGGGAAAAACAATAAATTTACGCTGAAACTAAGATTTAACAACAAAGATACAACTAATAGAGGCAGCAAATGAAAACAAAATTATACTTAAGTGTATATAATGAAGTTTTCTTCACGCTGGAGAAAGTGGGACGAACGGCACTCCGAGCGACCAGACTGTTCAGGCGGAGAGAAAAATCTGAGGAGGTTTAGAACATTGGAAGTTAGTAAAGGCAGCATTTGAAAAGTTCTCACGTGCAAAGAATTCCATCATTTGCATGTGTTCTATTCTCTCTCCGGGCAGTCCCACCTAGAAGGCTTACTGCAGAAAGTTATGAATACCTGAGCATTACTGGGGTTAGAAGTCAACATACCAGGGTACACAATCCACAGGAGGGACAGGGAGGATAGAAGAGGAGGAGGAGGAGTAGCTCTTTATGTAAGGGAAGGGATCAAAGCAACGGAACAAATGAGTAAACAGGGAGGAGAGGACAGGAGGCACTGTAGGTCACTCTGGAGACTGGAAATGGCACCACAATCCGCACAGGGGTTGTATACAGACCCCCATCTCAGGGGAAGGAAATGGACAAGGAAATGACAGAAGGCATTCTTAGGATGGCAGAGAAGAAAAAATTACTCACCTTAGTAATGTTGTTTCTTCTAATGGAGTCTTGCTATATTATGACAAGTGCAGTTTGTCCCACCACTAGAACTGCTCCGGAGGTGAAGGTTAACTTCCATGCAGAGCATGGAGCTTAGAGCGTGACTCGGTTAAAAGCTCTGTTGGGTGGTTTCAAACCGAAACCATCAGATCTTTTCGAGCAAAAACTCACTAAGGTTCTGTGTGGAAGCTGTAACCTACACTAGCCAACTGGCTACTAACATATTCACACATTTTCCTGGTCCCAACACCAAGACTCAAGTCAGTGGACCAGAAAAATAAGATAAAATAACTAAATAAACACAACACCCAAACATGAAAGAGGGCATCAATAAATGCCAACAGAGGACTGCCCACCCCATACCCAAAGTAGAAGTTCTGAGAGGGGCAGGCTGGGGAGGTCATAATATAGCAAGACTCCATTAGAAGAAACAACATTACTAAGGTGAGTAATTTTTTCTTCAAACAACATGAAGTCTTGCTATATTATGACAAGTGCAGACTACACAGCAGTACCTCCATGGAGGAGGGACAGAACCTACTTAGGGAATAGGCTCTGAAGCACGGCTGTGCCAAACCAAGCATCCCTCCTGGCCTGAATATCCAGGGAGTAATGCTTGGTGAAAGTGTGTACTGTTTTCCAAGTAGCTGCTTGACATATCTCCAAGATAGGGATGTCTCTAGCAGCAGCTAGAGATGCAGCTGTACCTCTGGTAGAGTGAGCCCTCAGGCCTGAGGGGGAAACCTTACCCAGCTTTTGATAGCAAAATTGGATACAAGAAACGATCCACATGGCAATGGATCTCTTAGTGGCAGGTCTCCCTTTCCCAACCTCACCATAAGTGAGAAACAGTTGGAGGGAGTCAAACATGTGACCCTTGGTACGCTCTATGTAGTAACTTAGGGCCCTCTTAACATCTAGGCTGTGCAGCCTCCTCTCACCAGAGGAGGAATGGTCAGTGAAGAACACTGGAAGTGAAATAGATTGGTTAAGGTGGAAATCTGAAACCACCTTAGGCAAAAACTTCCTGTTAGTCCTGAGGACTACTTTATCCTTGTGAAAGGAAATAAAGTCATTCTCTACTGATAAAGCCTGTAATTCACTTATGCGCCTGGCAGAAGTGATGGCTACCAGAAATACAGTTTTCCAAGTCAAATACTTCAGCTCTGCCGAAGACAGAGGCTCAAAGCGGGGTTGCATCAGCTAAGCAATGCATACATTAAGATCCCAAGCCGGGGCAGGGTCCCTGAATGGAGGATTGGTATGAAGCAATCCTTTAAAAAACTTGGAAAATACAGGGTGAGCAGAAAGAGAAGAGGGCTTCCCTGCTGAAATGAAGGCAGAGACAGCTGCCAAGTGCCTTCAGGTAGCTGGTCTCAGTCCCAAGAATTAAGATGGACCATATAGTCCAATACAGTGGGTAGATCAGCAGATTCCGGGAAACATGCTTCCCAGAACACCATATGGAAAACCTTTTCCACTTGGAGTTATAGGTAGCCCTGGTGGAAGGCTTCCTAGCAGCCTTCAGGATTCGAGAACACTGAGAAAGTTGTAGATCAGCAAACTCTAACTGCTCAAGAGCCAAGCCTTGAGGTTGAGGATTTGAGATTCGGATACCAAACTCTCCCTGAGCACAGGTTAACAGATTGTGGTTCCTGGAGACACAGGAAGATGGACTGCTAGGACAGAAGGAGTGGGTACCAGGGCTGCCTGGCCCAGTCTGGTGCAATCAGGATCATTTGCAGGGCTGAGACCTGATTTGACTAGTACTCTGAACAGGAGGAAAGGGAAGGCAAGAAACTTCCCTTCCCAATCGAGGAGAAAGGCATCCAGGGGACTGGAGCCCAACACTGGGGCCTGCAACAAAACAGTGGAAGTTGATTGTCTGGGGCTGCAAAAGATCTATCTGAGGAGTGCCCCATCTGGCAAACACTATCCCAGTACTAGGGGATCCAGTGACCATTAAGTGATGGCCTGGGAAATCCTGCTGAGAGCATCTGCCAGGACATTGTCCTTGCCTGGGAGGTGAACTGCTATGAGGGAAGTGTTCAGGGAATAAGCCAGAGACCACAACTTCATCGCCTCGGTGCACAAGGCCAACCTATCTATTACTTACAATACCATAGACAGAGCTTGAACCGATCGGTTTTGCGGTTAAAATAATTAATCAGCGGTTAAACTCAGCGAAGCCGCGTTTAAACGAGAAGAAATGAACACGAGCAACAGGAGGAATCTCCGGAGCGACTGTTCAGTGAGACGGAGTAAAGAATCTGACGGTTTTGGTTTGAAACCAACCTAACAGAGTTTCTTAACCGAGCTCGCGCTCTAAGCTCCATGCTCTGCATGGAAGTTAACTCTTTCACCTCCGGAGCAGTTCTAGTGGTGGGACAAACTGCACTTGTCATAATATAGCAAGACTTCATGTTGTTTGAAAGGGGAGATATTGTTGATGGGGGACCTGAATATGCCAGATGTTAACTGGAACACCTTTGCTGCAGCCATATCCAAGAGCAGTGCCATTCTCGATGCCCTCCAGGGGGCATGCCTCAGACAGCTAGTGCTGGAACCCACTCGGGAGGGAGCAATCTTACACCTGGTACTCTCAAATGGGGAAGGAGAGAGGATCTCAGATCTAGAAGTGGGTAGCCATCTGGGAACAAGTGACCACCAAACAGTGTGGTTCATGATAACCTCAGCTGCTGAGTTAAGCTATACAAAAAAGAGAGGGTACTGGACTTCAGTAGGCCTGACTGTCAAAATGGGAGAGTGCCTCAGAAAAGCACTAGCAAACAGGAAAGAAGGAGGGGTGGTGTAACAATGGGGAAACATCAAAACTGCCATCAAAGAGGCAACAAGCCTTTGTGTGAAGCAAATAAGCAAATCAAAATGAAAGAAAAAAAACACTATGGTTCTCAAAGGGGTGGCGGGGAAGGTTAGGGAGAAAAAGATAGCATTCAGGAAGTATAAGAAAACACAGAAGAAGCAGGACAGAGAACTGTATCAGTTAAAGCAGAAGGAAGCGGGGAAGGCAGTCAGAATAGCAAAGGCCCAAACTAAGGAAAAGATAGCCAACTCAATTAAGAAGGGGATAAAACCTTTTATAGGTACACTAGGGAGCAAAGAAAGACCAAGGGAGGGATAGTGAAGCTGAATAAAGGGGAGGTGGGTGGGCAGAGAGGGACAGTGAAAAAGCAGGGATACTGAACAAATTCTTCTGCTCAGTATTCACAAAAGAGGAGGAGGGGGAGGTACCTAATCCAATCAATAAAAGCACTCTGGATAGGGGGATCGATAGCAGTCCTTTCATAGAAGAAAGGGTTCTGAAAGAACTCCTAAAACTGAAGGTGGACAAAGCAGTGTGGCCTGTCGGGATTCACTCCAGAATTCTAAAAGAATTAAGGGGAAAACTAGTGACACCACTATCTTTTTTTTTTAATGTACTCCGTTCCTTACCCCTGGCTTCCTGGTCGGTTATTCCATCTGTGCTTCTGAGTCTCTGGCCACCGTCTGGCCTGCCTCCAGCTCCAATTAGGGCCCTCGCCTTCTTCCCCCACAGCGGGGTGGCAGGGAGCCCCCAACTCTCCCACCATATAAGATCCAGTTGAGGTGATGCCCCCCGAAGCTGGGGAGCCTGTTAGATGGCCATCAAGCCGCTGCAACCAGGACACCTTTTTCTCCTCCATTTTCTTCCCGAGAGTAGGGCGTGCAATGGCATCAGGGGACGGTGCGCATGCGCATCCGAACGCACTCATCCCGGCACCTGCCCCACTCAATTGCTGCTTGCAGCATTGGTGCTCTGTCCCCCAGCCACCGCCAGGAGTCAGAAGCGCACCAACTACTGGATTCCCACCCTCCCCTAAGAGGGAAAGCAGTCTCTCAGACACTCAACCCCTTTCCGCCCCTGCTGACCCCCGCCGACCTGTGCTCATTCCTGAACACGGGTCACCAGTGTAGCGTGAGGTATGGTGACCAGCGCCTCAGCGCCACCGGGCCAGCACTGACTACCCTTTTTAATAAATCATGGGAGGACATTGTGGTACCTGAGGACTGGAGGAGGGTGAATGTGAATCCCCTTCACAAAAAGTAGGAGCAAAACAGAGGCAGGAAACTACAGACCTGTCAGTTTGACCTCAGTGGTAGGGAAAATGATGGAATCACTTCTGAAGGAAAGAACTGTTGAGTACCTAGAGGCCAGTGGGGCAGAGGACCCAAGGCAGCATGGATTCACAGTGGGAAGGTCATGTCAGTCGAATCCAATTGATTTCTTTGACTGGGTGGCCAAAGTAGTAGACCATGGAGGGGCTGTGGACATGGCCTACTTAGATTTTATCAAGGCATTTGACACAGTCTTTTATTTATTTATATTTTTTTTAGTCTTTTGGTAACCGGGTAGGGCCCACTAGGCATAAGTGCCTGTTTTCGGGGACGACCTGGGAGCACTGGGCGGTTAAGTGACTTACTCAGAGTCACACAGTATGCAAGTGGAGGTTGTAAGAATCAAACTCAGGTCTGGTCTGCTGGATGTACCAAGCTCGCTCACACCTCGTTCCTCTAACCTCTAGGCTATACTGCCAGACCACACAAAAGATTAATAAACAAATTAGCAAGCCTGGGAGTGGGTCCCAGGGTGGTAGCCTGGGAAAAACACTGGCTGGACAACAGGACACAGAAGGTAATAGTAAACGGAGTACACTCTGAAGAAAGGGGGGTTACTTGTGGGGTACCACAGGGTTCAATACTGGGCCCTGTCATTTTTATTAATGTCTTTACACGTGACATTGCAGAGGGACTGGAAGGAAAAGTATGCCCCTTTGCAGACGACACAAAGATCTGCAACAGGGTTGATACACAAGTGGGGGCTGAAAGGATGAGAAGAGACTTGGCAAGGTTGGAGGAATGGTCAAAGGTATGGCAGCTTAGATTCAATACAAAGAAGTGCAAAGTAATGCACCTGGGAAATAAAAGCCCAGGGGAAGAGTACACAATGGGGGAGAGACAGTAACAACAACAAAAATGGAAAGGGACCTGGAGGTAGTCATATCAGATGACCTAAAGGTTAACAAGCAATGTGAGAAGGCAGTAGGGATGGCTGCGGAGATACTGGAATATACAGTGATAGGCATCACCAGTAAATTACAGAAGCTGTTATCCCTCTGTACAGACAGTTGGTGAGACCCCATCTGGAGTACTCTGTGCTGTTCTGAAGACCCCATCTCCGTAAGGACATAGACTGGATGGAGGCAATCCAGAGGAGGGCAACTAAAATGTTGCAGGGTCTGCAACAGAAGCCAAATGAAGAGACTAAAGGAGC
This sequence comes from Neoceratodus forsteri, assembly GCA_016271365.2. Lineage (NCBI taxonomy): Eukaryota > Metazoa > Chordata > Ceratodontiformes > Ceratodontidae > Neoceratodus > Neoceratodus forsteri. The sequence goes on from CM028130.1 coordinate 1,115,534,821, forward strand.
TTAATATGTATATCCTTGAAGAAAGGAGGAAGAGCGGGGACATGATAGAAACGTTTAAGTACCTCAAGGGAATCGGCTCAGGGGCAATGCGAGGAAGTATTTTTTCACAGAGAGGGTGGGGGACGCATGGAATGGCCTTCCTCAGGAGGTCGTGGGTCAAAAACAGTGGGGGAATTCAAGAATGCATGGGACAGACATAAGGCAATTCTTGGGGGGGGGGTAGGAAGAAATAGGCGGTTGGTTAACCAGGATCTGCAGCTTATCCAGTACGTAGGGAAACAGGCGGATTAGGTGGGCCAAGCGGTCTTTATTTGCCATCAAAGTTTATGTTTCTATTAGCACTGTGATATGGGTTGAGCTGGCTTACCTCCTCCCCTAACTGGTGACCTCCATCACCCAGACTGCAGTTTATATTTCCTTGTTTGGTTGGCTACACTTCAGAGTGGCCGAGAAGCACTACCACAGCCGCAGTGCAGCAAGATCCTCACTGTTGGTGGATGCACAGGGGCTGGAGGGAAGCAAGTGTGGAGGTCTGTATGGGCACCGCCCTCCTCCCCAACAAAAGGTTTTCTGTGTTCCAATAAGGATTGTTACGTGTTGTTAAAAAATGTTTTGTGTTTGTTAACTCCCTTCTGTATCACATGTAAGATTCACTTAAGATTCATCCAGAAGAATACGCTAGATCACATGCAACTGCATGAAGAGACTGACTGGCTGTTGGATGCACTGCCCAGAGGGCAAGTAGTAGCCACCTTGCCAGAACACTGGGACTCTATACACACAGACAGCTTGAATACAATGTTTTTTAGATTACGGATTATGTATGATATGCCATCACCCTACAGGCGATCCCCTGTTTTTCACAATCCATTCCATCACCCTACAGGTGACCCCTCTGCTTTTCACATTCCATCAAATATGGCGGGACAATCCCTTAGATGGTTCTTATTGCATGTTAATGGAATGCAAACCCCCATCCAGAGGAGAAGCATACTGGACTACCTCAAACAGGAGGGAGCAGGGATAGCCTTCATTCAGGACACCCACCTCACCCAAGTCAAAACCACTAAACTGAAGACTGGGTGGGTGTACCAGGTGCCTGCTAGTACCTACAGCTCAAAAAGCAGAGGGGTGGCTATACTCGTCTACAAAAACATCCCTTTGACCATAGAGAATGAGGTTTCTGACAACAACGGTAGGTATGTTATAGTTCATGGCACTCTACACAAACAGGAGGTCATCTTATGCAACGTATACAGGCCCAACAAACCGGATACTACTGTCTTGTCCAGCTTGGCACTAACCCTAGCAACAGACCAAAAGGACAACTGGTACTGGGTGGAGATGCCAATACTGCACTCAATGACTCCCTGAACAGAAGAAAGGTACCAATCAGCTCTTGTACGCCAGCCTCACTGGCACTGGAGAAGTTGGTGGAAAAAATATGGGCCTTACAGACATCTGGATGTTTGTCCATCCCACTAGAAGGGACAAATCCTTTAACTCAGCAGTGCACCTCACTTACTCTAGGATAGACATGTGGTAAACTCCTGGGGTGTGGGTACCAGATGTGGCAGATGCTGGCACTGGCACAATAATCATCTCAGATTATGCCCCAGTCTCCTTTACATGGGTACCCCCAGGCAATGCCGTATTGTCCAGACAGAGGTGGCATTTCAATACCTCCCTTCTTAAGGACCCGGCCTTCTGTAAGTCCCTAGAAGATGATATCAAAGTTTATCTAGAAACAAATCACCCCACAGATACCGCAGCAGCTGTAAGCATTAAAATCCTTTAGCAGGGTCAGATGCATTAGTTACGCCTCAAACCTCAAGTAGGTCAGACTTAAGGACCTCACTTAACAACAAAAGCTCAAGGAGCTAGAGAAGTACAAGGCTGACCCAACTCATGGAGCAAAACTGCTAGCAGATAAAACATGCACCTGCTATAAGGTAAACATGCCCTTGCACCAAAAGGCAGAATACACTCTGTTTCACCTCAGACAGACCTTCTGGGAGGCTGAAGAGAAACCCAGTCTATTAGCATACCACCTAAAGAAACAAGGGAAGTCTAGGATCATAGCAGTTTATGCACTCAGAGGGGTACTCTGAGAAATCCAAAGGGCATTAATGATGCCTTTAGAGACTTTTACCACAATTTATATGCACAGGAGGCAATGCCGAATGATTTGCTCGCCTCCTTTATGAGGCCCCTACAACTGCCAACTCTCACATCTGTCCTTACAGAGGCTTTTGATGAGCCCCTTTCCCCCTGACAGCTCAAAGAGGTGTTACGCACCATGCCAGCACAGAAGGCTCCCAGAGGAGATGGGCTCCCAGAAAAGTTCCTCTACTCATTCTGATCTGGCCTCCTAGCATCTTTATATGACACGGTGATGGAAGCTTGCAAGAAAGTGGAACTGCTGCCCTCCAAGAGAATGGCAGTAGTTTCCCTCATCCGTAAGGCCGGTAAGGACCCACTACTGTGTGGGACTTACTGCCCCATTCCCCTCATCACAGCTGAGTGTAAGGCATACGAGAATGTGTTAACCTCCAGATTCAAGGAGTCTATCTCTGATCTGGTTGACAAGGACCTGGTACATTTTGTCCTGCAACGCAGAGGTACAGACAATACTAGGAGACTGTTGAACCTCATCTGGCAAGCAAAGGAACCCCATCCGCCTGCAGTGCTGATCTCCTAGATACTGAGAAAGCATTTGAAAGAGTGGAGTGGCGCTATCTCTTTCACACCCTGGGAATCTTCAGATTTGGAGGCAAGTTTATTGACTACATTTACACTCTGTACAAAGAGGCCTCAGCCTCAGTCACCACCAGTGTACAACAACCCTCAAACCCATTTCCATTGGGTTAAGGCACTCATAAATGGCGCCCGCTCACCCCACTCCGGAGCCTCTCCTGCAAGCCATACATCAGCATGGGAACAATTATGGAGTGCAGATAGGAAAGGAGTATAAGGCCCTAGAGTATACCAGAGATATCATGCAAACCCTTACCCACCAGAGGAATCAGTACCAGCTGTGCTTGAACTGCTGGACCGGCATGGGATGCTGTCAGGATACAAGGCAAATGTATCTAAATCATTGCTGCTCCCTATGACAGGGTAGAATAGGACCCTGTCCCAGTTGCTATAGAAAGAGTTTGAATGCAGGGATCTGTTCTATTCCTTTCCTGTCTCTTCTCTGTCTGGTTGCGCAACCAAATTTTCCTGTGAGACCTAGGATTTGACTACCCAGAAAGTCTCGCAATTCTTTGCCTTTCACAGTCTCTCAGACTTCCCTTGCTGTCTTTTTTTCCTCCCTTGCATATCTGCTGATATAAAAATATATGTAAATCATTGTATGAAAATGTAACTGATATTGGGATCCCTTTTGTTTAGAAAATATATAGTGATGCTGTTGAAATACATATAATTAAATTTTGAGATGACTGTAAAAAGTTATTGGGAACTCAAGAGGTTACCTAAGTGCACATTTTTAAGCCTTTTGCTGAAGAGCTGTGGAAAAGGGGCATCATTTCTGGGACATTTGTGTTCTAGCTGCAAATGCCTGATACTTACAAGAACAGGATGCTTGTTAAGAATGGTGGTTAGAAGGACTTATAAGAGAGCTGAGCTGCAATTGCTTGAGAGAGAAAAATGGACACAGAGATTGAAGAAAAACTCAGATGGACTTTTTCTGTTTATTTGGCCTTTGTAAATAGTTATACTGAAGAAGTTTATTTTATTTTTTTTGTTACTGCTAGTGTAAATAAATATTTTTGGTGAATTTTACAACTGCTCCTAGTTTTCCTATGCTTCCTGACCTATGCTTCGACGACACTCCCCTCCAGCAAATCCGTGAACTTCCTAATGGGACTCCAATACAGCCTGCAACCAGCCAAGTATCTGGGCATAAATTTCTCCTAGGACCTTGCCAACATTATCAAGCTCATCATTCCTCCTTTCCTAGCTGATCCACACAAGGATTTGTCATAATGGAGAGCGCTGCACATCTCTCACTGGGGTAGGGCACATTGCTTTAAAATGATGGCTGACTCATGTCTGTAGTATGTCCTGGACAATCTCCCCATTAAAATAAAAAAATGGAAATCTTCAGGTCCATATAGCTGATGATGCTGCATTTTCTCTGGGGCTTCGATCCCAAAAGGGTCAGCTCAGCCACCATAAGCTAGCCCTGCCCATAGACCGTGGAGGCCTCAGCCTGACAAATTTTGCACTAAAGCCGGCCTGCCGGCGCAGCGGTTGGATTTCCACTTGTGGTGCCGGCGACCCGGGTTCGGGAACGGACCCGGGTTGTCGGAGAGCCAGCTGGGGGAGAAGGATCGAGCGTCCATGGGACTGCTCTCCTTCCAGGGAGGGGGTTAGTATTCGTGCCACGTGACACCTAGCGGAGGCTGAGTGCATTGCAAGCATCGATGCCAAATTGAAATTAGGGGCGAGTCAGACGCCGGTCATCACTGCACGTCCCTGCCCCTGTTCACAAGGGAGAAAATCAGCCTATGCCTGCCGTCTCAATGAAGCTCAGCCCCCTGACGCCTCGATCAGCCTCAAGGAGCTGGCTCCCCGACCAGATATTTGTAGCGTGGCCCGATATGGGGGTCGGTGCCATGACCCGCTCTCTGAGGGCAGCTAGGATGACAGGGTGAGTGCGGGCATGTCCAGAGGTGGAGGCTAGGGGGTCCGTGACCGGAGCGGATCCAGACGGTTGGCAGGGGACCAAAAAGTACAGTAATTGGAAATTTTGCACTAAAGCATAAGGAACACATCATGTCACAACTTTCTCTGACTTCCCCTGCAATTTGTCAGCAGCTATGGCCCAAATGGATGACCTGTGAGACGTAGCTAATGGGAGCAAACTTGCAAAGTGTAATTATGTCTGGGAAGCTAGCCCTGGGGCTGGAGACACACCTCACATTGGGCACCCTGACCATGGCATGGACTCACTACATCAAACTGATGGGATGCTCCCCCTTGCCATTCACCAGCCTTTTCTCTCTAGAAAAACCCTGCTCCACATAACATGAAGTGACTGGGCTGGTAAAGGTATACACCACTTAGGTCGAGTTATTGATACTAGAACCAAAGACTTGAAGTCCTTCAGTCAGCTCCCGAATGACTTTGGACTAGACAAGTCCCAGCACTGGCAGTACCTGCAGCTCCAACATGCCCTGGGCTGCATACTGTATTAGGATCCCAACACAGGTTTAAGGGCCCAAATGCTCTAGACATGCCGATTCATGCCCCCAGTGACAAAACCCCCAAAAGCAAGTGTAATTTATAAAGGGTTCCAGGAATGCCAAGCAGACCTCATGGAGTCGTTTTGGGGAAAACGGAGCACTGAGCTATACCTGACTATCACACCAGACACATGCAGTAGGTGATGGTGGGACCTAAAGCAGGTGACCAGGGATACAAAAACTCACTTCATTCAATTCAAGATCCTTCACCAGTGGCACTGGTCCCCACAGCAGCTCCACAAGCAGGGGGCTAATGAGCCCTGACAGGTGTTTGAGATGTGCTCAGGCAGCCAGTAGTGTGACACATATTCTCTGGGAATGCCCCAAGCTGGTAAACTACTAGAAAGAGATTAAGCGAGTCTGCTCATCCCTCCTGGGCAGGACTCTTATATACACTCCACACCTAGTAATGTTGGGCATTACTGATGCAACAGGCCTTGAATTAGGGGTACCGTAAGAGAGGCATCATTGTCCACAGACTGCTCTGATCACAGTCAAACGCATCATCCGCCACCACTAGAGGGAATCAACATCCCCCTGTTCTTTTCAGCGTAGCTCTTTGAACTAGGGAAAGTGGCTAGCTTCGAAAGGGTCCACTATGCACTGTATAGAAACATAGAAGTTGACGGCAGATAAGGACTGCAAGGCCCATCCAGTCTGCCTATTTCTTTTTCTACCTTATAAATGTGCCATCGGCCTTTGCTCTGTCAGTGGCCTATCTATTCATACTCATTTGTATTGCTCCCTTATGCCTATCCCATGCCTGTTTGAAGCCCTGCACTGTATTCATAGCCACCACTTCTTGAGGTAGGCCATTCCATGCATCCACCACCCTTTCTGTGAAAAAGAATTTCCTCACATTCCCCTTAATCGACCCCTCTAATCTCATGCTGTGTCCTCTTGTCCTGCTATTTTCTTATATTTAAACATGTTAGACTCTTTTCACCTTGTTAATGCCCCTTAAGGTGTTTGAATGCCTCGATCATATCACCTCTCTCCCTCCTTTGCTCAAGGGTATACATACTGAGCTCTGTTAATCTGTCCTCATATGTCTTCTGATGCAGTCCCTGCACCATTTGGTTGCCCTTCTCTGGACACCTCAATTTGGTTAATGTCCTTGTGAAGGTGTGGCCTCCAATACTGCACGCAGTACTCAGATGGGGCCTAACCAGTGTCTTGTAAAGAGGATTATTACCTCCCTCTTATGACTTGTGATACCCCTACTAATACACCCTAACACCCCTAGCCTTACCTACTGCTTTAGAGGTCTGCTTGGATGATTTCAGGTCATCAGTGATGATGCCCAAGTCTCTTCTTCCTTTGTGACTGCTAGCAACTCCTCCCAGCCTATAGGTGGCTTCAGGGTTTCTCTTCTCTATGTGCATGATCTTGCACTTCTTTGCATTAAATCCAGTTGCCACTCTTCTGACCATTTTGCTAGTTTATCCAGATCTCTTCTCATTCTGCCCACCCATCTGGATCATCTACTCTGTTGCAGATCTTGGTGTCATCTACAAACAGACAAGCCTTACCCTCTAGTCCATCTACAAGGTCACTAATGAAGATGTTGAAGAGGACTGGCCCCAGGACTGATCCCTGAGGTACCCCACTTGTGACTTGCACCTCTTCTGACTGTATACCATTTACCACCACTCTCTGTTTCTGCCCGTCCAACCAGTTTGCCACCCAGTTGACCAACTTCAACCACCCAGAGCCTACCCAGCTTATTTATCAATCTTCTATGTGGAACAGTGTCAAAAGCTTTGCTGAAGTCAAGGTAGGCAACATCAACTGCTCCCCTTGGTCCACCACTCTGGTTACCCAGTCAAAGAAATCTATGAGATAAGTTTGACAGGACCTTCCTTTTGTAAACCCATGTTGTCTTGGATCCTTGCCTATGGATTCCAGGTGTTGCACTATCCTTTCCTTAAGAGTGCCTCCATAATCTTGCCCACTACTGAGGTAAGACTGACTGGTCTGTAGTTCCTGCCTCCTCCCTGCTACCACTCTTGTGACGGGATCAATAAACCCTTCTCCAGTCTTCTGGGACCTCTCCTGTGCTCAGAGACTCACTAATCGTTCTGCTAATGGCTGTGCTAGTTCCACCTTTAGCTCCTTAGTACCCGGGATGTATGCCATCAGGTCCCATTGCTCATTCAATCCTGAGCTTAGCAAGCTCTTTGTAGGACCCTTTCTTTTGTGAAGGGAGTAGTGCTCACCTCCCTCCCCCTGTGTCCATGGTGCTGAGCGCGGGCCTGCCTACCTTCTCTTCAGTAAATACTGAGCAAAAGTATCTATTTAGGATAGATGCTTTTACATGAATCCTCCTCACATGCTCCCTTTTCTCCATTAAGCTTAGCAATACCTCTGGACTTTCTCCTTTCACTAATGTATCTATAGAAAGTCTTGTCACCTTCTTTTACTGTTAGTACTAGTGTCTCCTCAGTTTGGGACTTTGCCTGCCTTACTGCCTTCCCTGCTTCCCTTAGGGCAGTTTGGTATGCCTCCCTATCTTCATCCTGCTGTGTTCTCTTATATTTCTGAAGGCCAGCCTTTTGGCTCTGACCTTTTCTGCTACTGTATTTGAGAACCAATGTGGTTTCCTTCTTCTTTTGCACTTCCTTTTCTAACACAATGGGATGTTGCTTCAAGTATTGCATCCTTAATGCTTGCCCACTTTGCCTGTACCCCCTCACCTGTGTTTCTTTTTGCCAGGGCTAGCTTAACTCTGTTGGCCATCTTATCAAAGTCAGCTCCTCTGAAGTCCCATATTTTTGCCTTGGAATGGGACTTTGCCTTGGAATGGAATTGTATGACAAGCTTGAATTATTTACATAAACATGGGGACCCTGCTGGCCTGGTGGCGCTGAGGGTTGAGGCGCTGGACGCCACACCTCACTCCATGCCAGCGACCCGGGTTCGGGAATGTGCCCGGATCATCGGGGGTTGGCAGGGAAGGACTGGGATCGAGCGTCCCACGACTGCTCTCCCAGTCCTGGGGAAAGGGTGGGATCCACACTGTGCTCTGGTGGTCCAAAGGGACGTCCGGTGGTACTGCAGACACGCTGGTGTCTGGGAGCACAGCAGATGTCTACTATGCTTGATCGCCATTGCACATCCGTGCTCCCACTGGGGAGAAAATGGAAAAAGGCTGGGCGCGACTGAGCAGCTTGATGGCTGCACCCTGCCATGCATGCAGGACTGTCATGGAATCGCACTGGGGGGGGTTTCGGCGCGGGTCCAGCTGGCAGGAACAGGGAAGCCCTCCAGCTGCCCCCCATCATGCGAGTGAGCCTGTTGTTCTCCCCGCGGGCAGGGCCGGTGGCTGGATGCCCCTGCCGGTAGGCGCCGCAGCAGGCACGAAAAAGAAAGATGAGATTAAAAAAATAAACAAACAAACATGGGGACCCTAATTGGTTTCAGATTACTGAAAAATACCACAAGGTCACTACATGCCGCATCACCTAACAAAAGGGGGGAACCTAGAAGTGAGAAGCACCCCCCAACCCTCCCTTCCCCCCAGCAGTAACAGCTGAGCTGCTGTTACAGATATAAGGACCACAGACACACACTCCCCAAGAGAGGCACTACTGATCCCACTGGTATGCACAATCCTTGCCCTGCACCCCATTTACTGCTTAGCAACTCTTCTGAAACACTGAATACATGTACTGGGCATCATGCTTGCATCCCTACTCAGACAATGACATATGCCAGAACCAGTGTATGGTTGAATGCTTTGATCGTCTACTGATGTAATTCTGTCAAATTCCTTCTTGTACTGAGATTGTTGCTTGTTTACGGTAAAAGTTACTGTACTTCACTGACCTAGTGTTGTACCTCCAAGGGACTTTGCCCCGGCCAGGATTTGACTGATGACTTTGTACATAAACTTTGAACTAGCAAAAAAATGCAATGAACTACCCACAGAGCAGCGTCTGACAGCCATTATCAACAGGGAACAGGCCAGCAACTTCTTAAACATGTCCATCTAATGCCACAAAGGCAATACACTGTGCCAAGTGGGCAACCAGTATCACAGGGCAAGCATCCATGGCAAACTGGGGTTAGGATGAAGCACAAACAGAAAATTGAGCAAACACTAAACCAAAGCCACCTGCAGGATCAGCAACGACAACATTTATTAAATGCACAATAATATAATTTATATAATTACAAACATTAATATGTTGAAAACTGGGCTATTATGGCAATTGGGAGAGAATAGCAGCCAGAACAGCACAGGCATGACAGGAAAAACTGGAAGACTGAAGGTGGGAATAGCGGGCTTAAAGGATACCTAAACAAGCAGTTTTTTAAAACTGCAAACTCCAAAATCTTGCTTCATAACAAGGTAAAGTAAAGGCTGCTGTTTACATTTATGCTAAAACTTCATTTATGTAAATAATATAAATGCAGTTTCATAGCTTTTGAAAAATGTAAACATCAGCCTTTCACTTTCAAAGAACAGCCTTGGTTTCTCCCTAAGATGGCTGCCAAGTCTGTTAAGTGATGAGTCATGATGACATCATCTGAGCCCAAGAAAGAGACCCACATGTATTTCTATAGTGCTTACTAGTTCCTCTTTCCCTCTTTGTTTTGAACTGTTGTACCAGAATGATCAACACAATGTATTGACTCGTGGATTATTTTGATCAGTACATATGTTAGGCTATGATTTTGTTCATTTAGTTTACTTTAACTTGTTGAAAATGTTTTGCAGTCCGACTGACTTTTTCCTTGGCAAACTGCATTACAGTACAACACTTCAATTATCTGATGTTTTGTGGTTATGTGATGCACTGAATTTTGTTTTTGGTTAGCCAGGAGAGACACACTAAGCTGAAAGCTTGTTTACAGGTGTGGCCTGGGAGCATAAGGAAGTGTAATGACTTGCTCAGGGACACAGAGCAAAGTACTGGTCTGGTTCAGTTCCAAAGCCCATGCTCTCTTGTTAATACACAAATAAGGCTTTCTTTTTCCATGTGAAACCCCTGCACCTAGCCTGCCTTCTGTTGAACACCCCACCATCCATACCCTGTCCTTAGTACTGCCTGGTGCCGCATATGTGCTTACGGTCTCATGAATAGAATTATCATACCTCATATTGTAATCTTGTACCTCAGAGAGTTGTGCCTATACCAATATGCATCAGCAGCTGCCACTGTTAAAAAATGCCTCCCAAATCACTCTTCAGTCCACATTCTCAGTGTTTGACTTCTGCTCCCACAGTAAACAGAGTGGATCACCACCCTTCTGCACAGTGACGGTAGTATGTACAGTTCCCCTGTTGTGTTTTTTCCCACCTCATCAACCTACAACTAGGTCTTCCTGGAGGGCCAAGCAATAAGCATCATGACCCATCAGAAAAAGCTGCTGTTCATGCCCTCATGAGGGCTGCACTTACAATGGATAACAATATTATTAGCAGGAGAGGCATACTAATACCTTGAGCAAATCCACCCGACTTCCATTGTCAGTCTACTCCTTTACCTGTGATCTGCAGAACCCCACAGGACAGTTCCCAGCAGTTCTTCTCCAGTATTTTTCTGTGCTGTACTCCACAATTCGAGTTGGCTGGCTACCACCCTTCCAGATCTTGAATGAGCTATACACAACTCCCCCAATACTGTCCTAACAAACGTCAACACCCCCACCCCCACCTAAGGGTAATCTCCCTACACTGAATTCAAGTAACAGTTTAGGTGCAGCCTTGCCATTCTGAGTATTTGTCATCGCTAGCTACTCTTATCCACAGTCAGGTAGTGATCACGATGTTGGCAGCCCCACATTTCAGATCTCACAGTGATCTGCTCAACATCCTCCTTCATGTCTTAAACTAACCTGAATATAGCTATACCCTGCCGGAATGGCCTCTTCGGTCCCTCTCTGGCATTCATTCTTCTCAACTGCGCCCCAGACCAAAAACTAGTGAGTTCACTACCATTCTGCATCATGAATGTGGTTAGTAGAGTCTCCCATGTTATTTTTACATATTAATAATAAACATGATCTTCTGGTAAGCCAGGCTGATAGTTGAATTGCACAAATGGAAAAATAGGCTTTCCTACCCATGTAAGATCTAAGCCACCTATGATTAGGCACTATTAAGTGACATGCATAATCATGTGCACACCCATCATTTAGCAGTGCCTAATCAAAGATAGCCTAGATCTTTTAGGGACAGGAAAGTCCATCATTCTCCTTGTTCCCTGTTGGTATCAGCCTGACTTACTGGAAAAATATGTTTATATTTGATATGTCAAAATAAAACGGGGACTCTACTACTTGCATTCATGATGCAGAAGGGTGATGAGCTCACCAGTTTTCGGTGTGAGGAGGAATGAATACCAGAGGGGGACTGAGAAGGCCACTTTTGTAAGGTACTGCTATATTCAGGGAAGGGGGAAGACAGAGGAGAGAAATATGAGCAGATTACTGTGAGAAATAAGATGTGGGCTGCCAGTACCTTGATCACTACCTGACCCCATTGTCCTGGCCAACATTCCCCTTCCCATAAAACCAGTTCATGCACTTGTCCAAAGCACTGTGTGGATATTAATGTATGAAATGGCTGCCACTACATGTTCAGTCACTTCACTACCAGTCTAGTATTGCTTGTAAAGCACTTTGGGATACAACGTGTATGAAAACCACTATATAAATGCTGATTTTTCTTCTTTTTTTTTCCCATGGAAAAAGAAGACAAGACAAGCATGTATTTGAGTTTCGAGAAAGTATGAACTCTAACATTGGACTGAACAGGAACTTTGCTACAAAAAAGTGGTGGCTCTAGAGGGTGGTGAAGGGTGTGGCTTCACCCCAACCCCCCCCCCACACACACACATATAGTAATGTACTTGCGTGCTTCCGCTTCATTTCACTTTGTTAAAGAAGTCTGATTTATTGATTGTACAAATGTTTACATTCAAACTATGGATTACATTTGTAAGTTCTGTCAAAAACGTACTAGAAAAGAATAGCAGAAAATATAAAGGTTTAATAAAAATGTTAAAAGTGCATATTACGCATGCACACCACCCCAGCACCCCCACTGTAGCATCTTGGATCCACCATAACCACTAGACCACCAAGGTTATTAAAGATTTGTACTGTTCTGTGGCTTGCCACAAAGAAAGTCGGCTGGATTAAAACACAATTTCAGCATGTTAAAATAAACAAAATGAACAGAACCATAGCCTAACATGTGTATTATACAAAATAATGCACATGGTTTTGACCTTTTGGGTGAAACAATTCTATACAAAGGGAAAAAATAACTAGTTAGCACTATAGACAGCCATGTATCTTTCTGACTTTGGCTCAAATGATGTCATCACACGACACATTTGGCGGCCATTTTAGGAAGCAGGTGAGGGTTTTTTTTGAAATTAGAAGGCTGATTTTACAATATTCAAATGCTCTGGAACCACATTTAATTAAATTAAACATATGTAGTTTTAGCCTTAATGAATACAGCATCCTTTCCTATAGTCACCTACGGAGTCAGAGTTTTGAATAGTGTTGTCGTCAAAATGCTGTTTAGGTATCCTTTAACATAAAAATAAAACTGTCAATCATGAGAAATATTTCCTCAAATCCCAAACAGGGTGGGCAACAGGGGAAGAGTAGATTCAGTGAGTGCTGGCAAATACAGAGCTTGGAGCACCTGAACAACAGAATTTCAGCATTTGGGGGTGGATGGACCCTTTGCACTGCAGAGCTTGGAGCACTTGGCCAACCAGTATTTCAGCAAGCGTGAGCCAATGAAGAGATGAGCCGAGTGGTCTGCTGCATCCAATCAGCACAAAGCCAGACTGAGACATACACTCGCCTGCAGGGCAGCACTACCCAAAGGTCACCGCTGAGGGAAAAGATCTCCATTGTGCTAGTGGCATAGCTGGCAACCTAAGAGCCGCGACACAGCTGGCAACAAGGGGGCAGCAACACAGCTGGCAATGGAGGCAGTGACAGCTGGCAGTGAAAGCGTGGGCAGTAACAGCTGGCACCAAGGGGAAGAGTAACAGCTGGTAATGGGGTCAGAAACACAGCTGACAAGGGGTTGGTAACAATGCTGGCAAAGAAGGCACTGACACTGTTGGAAAACCGGGGCAGTGACACGGCTGGTAATTCAAGCACTGCAGCAGTTGGTAAGGGGGCTGTGACAGCTGGTAAAAGTACAGTACACGGTAACGGGGGCAGAGACTGCTGGGAACGGAGGCTAGTGACACCTAGTAACAGAAGCAGTGACACCTGGTAATGGGGTATACTGACACCTGGTAACAGGGGGCAGTGACAGCTAGTATCAGGGGCAGTCACACCTGTTTACAGGGTGTAGTAAAAGTTGGTAATAGGGAGCAATCACCCAGTTGGAAACCAGGGAGGCAGTAACAGTTGGTAATGGGGTATTCTCCAACCAAATTAGATGATTGTCTTAACTTCTGCCCCTGACTATGCATCTCCATGAAGAAAAAAAAAGGAGGGATAGAAAGGTTTGTTGATAATGAAATCATCTTAGGTTTCTAACTTAGGAGTATTAATAACCATGCAGTCCCACATCAAGTGTGCCGTTTGGGTCTCAGCCAACTGCAACTTAATGCCAGCGTCGGCCTGCAGTGCTAGCTTCTCATTTTACATGCAGTACTGTAAACCAAGTAGACGTGGCAGGCAGTATTCACTTTAGTACAGAACTTCAGAAGTATACTCCATTCATCTATTACAGTTTGTTACAGAACACCCTTTATTTGTTTTAATTGTAACTTTTGAAACAGACAATGAAATAGGTACCTGGTAATGTGAAATGCTGAAAAAGACCGATAATGGGACTAAGCCAAAAACCTAGAAAATTTACTATAATCCTGGCGCTGTATATCCAAAGGCTACTACCCCTGCCTGGGTGGCCACAAACCAGGTTGAGTGGCCTGGGCAGGGATAGCGCTAGCATGCACCAAAAGAGCAAAAGTTGCATCCTGCCCAGAAATGATCCCTCTTCACTCTGCCAATGGGTCCAAGTTGATTCACTTACTCTATAATATATCTAAAGGAAAGGAGTGTGAACTTTTCAAAATTATGTTTTGACCCAGTAGGTTCCTCTTTGGACCCACATTTGTTACACCAGTGGATTTAATTCAACCCGTTTTAAGCTCCCCAGCACTGTCACTGGGTCTGGGTTCCTTTTTGTGTTATTAAATTGGTTCTTTCCCAAAGATCCCATTATTACAGTGCCTCCACCCAGAGTATACTTTTGCATGGGCTAGATAAAACCTGGTATCCCTGGGATGCTGTACCCACCCACAATACCATACAGTCACCCCACATATTACGCAATAATCAAAACCCCACATTTCAACATTTTTGAATTAAAGACTCGCTCTAATAATTCGCTCATGACACAAGATTTATGAAAACAAGTAAACAATTTATTTACAAGGGATGCGGGTTAGGATGGGTGAATTGGAAGCAGAGGTTAAATATTTACATTGAGCTTTGACTGGCATCAGATAAATCACAGTAATCATCCTGCATTTTAACTTCAGACATTTATCACAGTGGCCACCCACCAACCTCTGATGGTTTCAGAATTCACTTGGCTGTCTAACTAGCTGCTCTAGAAGGTGAATCACATATACCCAATGCCCACACTAGTACCAGTTCCAGACTATTATAGAACCCTGTAATTCTATACATTAAACCTGGGTACCCGGTACTAAGTCCTAGGTGCAGGCCTGTTAAAGTTGCAGCTGAGTTGGCCAGTGTTGCAGCTGGTTGGGGACCTTAAAGGAAAAGCAGATTGGCATCCTTTCTTTAGATTACTTTAATAATTCTGGCTGATCTTGAAAAGCAAACTTTAACACTCTGGCCTGACATTTGTACATAACAGAACTTGAATTAACTATTTACAGTTTCTCACAGGGTGGCAGAGGATGGTTCTTCCTACTCACAGTTTTGAAGTCATTATTGGTGTAGAGAAGCTTAGCAGAGGTGCAGGCAGGAGCTTTGGCTGACCCCTCTTTACCAAGCTCTTGCAACTTGCAAGCTGGAACTTTCTCAGCATCCTTCCAGGTTTGCCCTTCTCTCTGGGCTTGCAGTCACATTCTGGAACAGACCAGGCTGGGACCGGGGCTGGCACGCTTCAGACCCCCATGTCTAGGCTATACCCCTCAGGGGGAAGAGCATATGGGAGTGCATAGCTGGCGCACTACCAGGCTGACTCCCAAGCCAATCTGGAAAACAGTCTCTCTCTTTCTTGCATTCAGCACATTCTGGTTGCTTCAAGTGGTCACAATCTCTTTAACCATGTGGTCAGCATGGCAGGCATGGTCCTTTTAGCTTTCATGACACTGTCTCTCAACGTGGGTGCATTCCCCTAGGGCTAGGGAGGACCCAAAACTTGAACAGTCCACACACAGGCAAATTCATCTTTCTCTCTCCAAAGCAGAAACGCAGGAGCCTTTTAAGGCATATCTCCTCATCAAGTTGCAGACGGAGTTTAAGGCATGGCTCCCAACCCCTTTAACACTTTACTTGTTAGCAAATCTGATTCTCTGTGGCTTCTCTCAAGCTCAAATCACAATATCAAAAGTCCCTCTTGGCTATGCTGGCACTTGAAGCTTCAATTGGACATTCACAGTCCTCTCAGGCAACTCCAGGCAAAGCTCCAACCTCAAGATACTTTCCCCTTCATTCCTTTAGGCACACTTAAACAGTCACATCAGGCATTTCACAAAACTGGAGCATTCGTGGTCATTCTTGCATTAGATGTCCACCCTATCTCAGGCACTGATCAAATGCAGGGTGCAGACAGCACTTGGGCACCTCTTGGCTTTCTGGGCTTCTCGGCCCCAAGCAGATCTCCAAATATCTTGTACTTGTAAGCAGAAGTTTATTCATTCAGGCTAAACATGTGACTTTCAAGTCTTTGAAGTCACAGGCTTCCTCAGCTCTCTCACCGCTGAGGCAGAAACATTCATGCAGCCCTCTCACAACTGCAGGCAGATTTCTTGCAGATCTCACACAGCTGACGATTGTTCAGGTTTCTTCCCCACATTTTCCAGAATGTGGAAAGACAAATGCTAGCCCTGGGGGACAATATCTGGCAAACCCCTAGGCCAGCGACTCCAATATCCTGCAGCCACTTTCTCTCAGGAGACAGAGTCCCCGTCCCCTGCAGAGGGGCTCCTGTTGAACTGACTAGGCCCCTTGTTTTTAGCAGAGGGCCAGAGCCCCCCTCCATGTGGTGGGGCTTGCACCAAACTGAACTTAGCCAAAAAGTCTCTGGAGTTTTGGGAGCTCTCTGAAGCTCCTGACTGGCTGAATCCATTTGTCTGTCCCAAAAATGAATATTCATTGAGCCTCCTCGACACCTGATAGGCTCCCTGTTTAGGCACCCTAACGTAGTCCCTGTTTTTTCACCAAGTCTCTAGTAAAGTTCCATAAGTCTGTGACAAAGTCCCAAGAGTCCTGGCTATAACATCCTGGCTTTCTGATTGGCTGACAGGCTGCAAATATGGCTGCCAGTATTCATAGTCCCCATGCAATCCACAGAAGTCCCAACATTAAAGCTCTGGTGCAGCCAGTACATTTAATTTATTTATATTATTGCCCCACAGTTCAACAGCGCTTTCTGTGCCCTCTTAAGCGCTGCCATTAATTAACATTTCGCTTGAGCCCTTAGCCTGTCGCTTCTGCCGAAATACACAGTCCCCTGCAGCAGACAGGCACCCCATTATTTTCAACAAGCTCCTTATTAATATTCATGAGCCCCACTCTAGCTCTTCTCAGCCCTCTTTAGTTAAAATGTTCCATGGCGCCTCTTGCACCTGCTTTAGGTCTCCGGACCCTTTACTGCCCTTAGGGACTGGGACTCCAGAAGAGGCAGCCACTTTTACGGCAAATTGCAGTAGAAAACACCGGGATCATTTCCGCACATGCACGAGCTGCCAGCCGGCTGTGAAGTGTATAAGGGAAATGCCAGCAGCTCTGCAGTGCGCTCCAAGTCCATTACAAGCAAAAGCAAAAACAAATACAGGGGGTGTTTGAGGGCCCTTGGGGCACATAAGGACTCAGGCCACGGCGGTGCCAAATGGGAGGAAGATCGGGGGAGACAACCGGCACTGGGAGGCAAACGGGAGAAACAGAGGCAATGAAGGTAAGCCCCATGGAGGGAGGGGTTACATTACAGTTAAACTTGACTGCTCTAAACATAATTTTTTGGATTATTATATTCCTTTTTGGACCATTTCACCCCTTTGGTTCTCCCTGTCCCCAACTCTGATGATGCAGTCCTTCCTCCAGTAAGGATGGGCTTCACAGGTAGTGCCACTCAAATCAACCAGCAAGGGAAGGGGGCATGGATGTTTGGTGTCCCCCAGAAGCCAAGCTCCACCTGCCTTGCCCCCAGTTGTCTCTCATGTCTAGTGTTGAGATTGTAGTCACAAGTGCCTGATAGTCAATTCACAATTATGTCTCTGTATTTCTCTGGAGGCTGTATAGGTAAAATATATATCCAAAAGGTAACTAGCACAGACTACAGTCATAACCAATAATCCTTTAGGATGTTCGAAATGTGTGAAATGGTGGTACAGATACGACAGCTCCACCTTTCATGATACAGGTTAGACTGGAAGTTTGTTTATGATGTCATATGTAGAATTTCACACATATATCGAAATTTAAACACCTGTAAATTTTCCTTCTCCGATGGCTGGTCTCCGGGCTTCCTTACTCCTGGGCTCCACCTCCCGATACTGACAGATAGGCAGGAATCAGACCTCTGCAGCAGGGCACATCCAGCCCTCCACTTCCTGTCTCCCTCAGTTCTTCCTAAAGCAATGTGGCAACACTACAAGAACTTAGAAACAGAAAATAAGAATTGTAAGGCGTATATGGCCATGAGGTCAGTCAAATATATACATTCTGGGAGGGAATCCGAAGCCCAGAGACCAGCCGTCAGAGAAAGAAACTTTACAGGTATTTAAATTTAGATTTCTCTCCCCTAAGCTGGTCTCCAGGCTTCCTTATTCCTGGGATATACAAAAGCAGTATGTCTCCAGATGTCCCGGGTGTGAAGAATGTCAGGAGCCCATAGGGATCCACCACCGCTTGAAGCATTCTAAGGCCAAGGATACCTCCTCCAAGGGCATCACTTCCAGCGAATAAAATTTTAAAAATGTGTGAGTGGATTATTAAGTGGCATCTCTGCATAAGTATGCTGTTGATGCTTCTCTGATGTACACCCGCGAAGAGGCCATAGCTGTGGTGAAAAGGGCTCTCCCTGGGCCAGGCAAGTTACCCCAGCCTAATCACAACCCATGGAAGTGGCTGACGTAATTCACCTGGCTAAAGAGCCTTTTGAATCCTTATTACCCATAATTTTGGCCCGTAGCTGACATGAACAAACTTGGAAGTTTTGCAAATAGCTTACTCTCTTGATATACACTTTCATCCGGGGCAGACTGAATCGCCTTGCAGCCCCAGTCTGTCCTCAACCTCCATGCCTCTATGTTTTTATCACACCTCCCAGTTCTAGTGGAGGCAATTCCCCTTCCTTATTGCTTTGTAGAGTGGGCAGAAGGAAGGAAGAATAAACCCTTAACTGTAATGGAATGGAGGCGTGGCTTTGGCAAATAATCTAGAACTGTTCAAGCCAGACGAACAGCAGTGTATAGCTCTTGTATAAGCAATGCTTTTAGTTTGCTGATCCTCCTGGCCGAAGCAACAACTATGAGAGAGAGAAGGTGACCTTTAGTTGGACATGCATGATGGATATTTCCTCGATAAGTTCTAAAGGGGTCTTGGACACAGGCTTGAGAACCAGTTTAAGACTCCAAAGTGGTTGCTATTGAGAGTTGGAAGGCATTTTAATGTTGCTGTCTTTAGAAACTACAAGGGGACATAAATCCAACGATTCCCCTGGATTAGTCAGCAAGAGTGCCTCCCGTGCAAAAACCTGAAACTGTAAGGAGGCTGGTTGCGGACCTTAGATCATTCATCTGACAGGAACTGCAGTAGAACAGGCGATTATATTGGAAATTCTATATGCGTTTTGAATGGAGACAGAACCAAACTTTTCTCCAGACTCGACAATACCCTTTGGAGGAAGAAGAAAGACATGAGTTCCATATCACGTCAATAAGAGGAGCTGAGTAGCCTAGCTCCTTGAAGGTCTTTTCACTCCATGCCTGGGCCTAGAGACAAGTTACATAAGTGGGATGCCGAGCTGGACCCTGATGGAGAATGTGCAGGCTGAACTTGAATGTTAGACGTGGTCACCTTGACGGACAAATGATAATGAGGAACTATGTGCGGAAAGGCCATAAAGGGCAGACTAAAAACATGACTGTCCTGTCCTGAACCACTTTGTGAAGGACTCTCGATAGAAGCGGTATTGGAGGAAAGGTATACAGGAGACCAAACTCATCCCAGTTTTAGGGGAAAAGGTGTCCTGAACCCCTGCTGGTTCATCCTTGGGCCCGGGAGCAGAAAAGCTTTACCCTGGAGTTCCGCCAGCAGGCGAAAAAATCTGTCTGAGGATTGCCCCACTGTTCTGTCAATAAGTCGGAGGCACTATCCGTTAGCTCCCATCCCCCTGGTCGACCAGCCTTACCACTAAGACAGTCTGCTGTAACATTTACCTGTGCTGGTACATACCTCGCTCAGTGGTGCTCAGCTCACTGAGAAAAAGGGCTTCCCTTAGTCTTTTGAGCTTCTTGTGCCATCTTGATGGTTGGTGTATGCCAACATTGATGCACTGTTGGTTGGACCCAGACTATCCTGATTAGGGAATAGCTGTTCATAGTGTCTCGGGGCATGGCCTACTGTTCTCCTGTCGGGAACGTTTATGCTTATCCTGCATCTCTAACAGTGACCACCTGCCCGGTGCCAACAGCTGATCCTGCCCGGTGCCAACAGCTGATGTAGGTGAGCTCTCCCCAGTTCCCGAGGCTTGCATCGGTTGCAATTTGGTTTTGGTGAGGATGGCCTAACTTGCAACCCTTCTTGACCTCTGTCTCCCACGACCATCACTGGAGGCAGGGTCTATTCTGTCTCAACGAACTGTATGAAAAAATAAGCAGACAGCTGAGGAGTTACCTGAAACTCCCTGATGAGCTTTGGCACCATCTGAAATTTAGTATTCGGGGAGAGAAAAACTTGTGTCATGATGTCTGCCCCCAGGAGGCTCAAGGTCTGGTTTGGAATTAGGGAAGTCTTTCTCCAGATGATGAGAAAACCGTGTGTCGGCAGGTACCAGACCACCTCTGCCACTGCTTGTAATGTTTGGTTGAGCTGTGGGGTCTTAATGTGTGCTATGACCACTACCAGCACCTTAATCCTATCCATGGGCATGAGGAAGACCCCAATGGCAGGGTCTGAACTGAAGTACTGTTCTGCCAATCTGAACCTGAGATCGTGCATGTGACGTTACCGAGTGGGAAATGTAAATAGGCACCTTGCAGATCTATCCATGCCAGAAAAAACCTTTTTGCAATTACCTGATCGATAACCAGGTTTCCGCCTTGTAGGGTATTCTTTGGACCCAACTATTCAAGATTATTTATGACAAGGTTTCCATCTTGTAGGGCCTGCTGTGGACAAAACTATGCCAGAATTCGAGAACTAGGACTGGCCTGAATCCCTTGTGCGTTTTGGTATGATAAAGAATGGGAACAAGCCCGTTTGCAATAATCCCGTAATGGCCCGTAGCGTTGCCTTTTATATGGGATGCCTGGATGGGGGAGGGCACCACATGAGGTAGTGTGCGCATGTATTAGGCACTGGGAATGTCTATGACCCCTCTGTCTGACTAAGTTTGGGCCCATGGACCGAGAATTTTTTTTTTTTTTTTTTTTTTTTAACTGCCCCTTGCTGAGGGATGAGCCTGGATAGCATGATCTTTATCCAGCAAAATTAGTATAGTATTTTGACCCTTACTGAAGGCTAGCTGATGCAAAAAAATCTTCTGGGGCTCGAGATGAAGACTGGCCCCTGCCTCTTGATGTGGGATGTGTGTCTTGGCCTCTCTTCATAATCCCTCACTATCTCCTTTGGAGCTTAGCCAAACAGGAGATTACCTACATTGGGTGAGTTGACCGACAGACTCTTGTAGAGGCGATTGCTTGCCAGACCCGAAGCCAGGGGATACAGCCAGTTAAGGTTGGATACCTGCTCCAAGCGGCACACCTGACCACCTCCCTAAGGACCGTAGCTGATGAGGAATAGTTCTGTTCCTCTCTGGATCAGTTACTGGAAAATAAAAGACTAAAAGTGGGACCCCAGACAGAGCATTTTAGGCCAACACAGGACTGGTTAAGAAACTCTTTCTCTAGTTGTCACCCTGAGACGCTGTCGATGCTTGTAGGACCCAGTTGAGTGAGGCATCCACGTCCTCATACATTGGGTTTCTGAGAGAAGCCCCTCCTTCGGCTGGGATGACCAACCTCTTGGTCCGGTTTGAACTGTAGGGTCGATGCCGGGGCAGAGGAACCACTTGTTAGATTGCTTCTTGTCAGACTTGGGAATCTTAGGGATCTGCCAGGCCATCAGAAAGGTGCATCCTGGACTTTGCCATTCCTAAATAGCAAGTCCCCCAATAGCTGGGGAATATGGAAGGCTGAGGCAGATTTGGTTGCAGTTGTAAAGTGAAAGCCTGTTTCGGCTGGGTGGAAACCTCCGTGAAAGGTCAGAGGAGAATCCCGACTAAAACCTTTTTTTTTTTTTTTTCCCCTTCCTTCCTTCATGCACGAAGAGGGCTGACGGACTACTGCTCCATTTCGCATGAAGACGGAGCTTTATTTTGTGTTGTGTGGGCCCCCATCTGGAAATACGGGGCACCCCTCCCCGGAGAAGCATATTGGGTCCAGGCTACTTGCTCAGACCCATCTTGTCTGTTGACTATCAGTCTGAGTCGAGGAAGGGGCTGCCTCCTTTGACTTACTGCCTTCTCACCAATTAGGCAAGGTGATCCGGCGAAAACTATTAGAAGCGGGGATAAATCCATCCTGGCATTTTTGGCCCCTGGAAGGTTTGCCTGAGGCCATGCCCTAAATGGTCCTGTCCCCCTTTTAATCAATGCACCCCCTCCTCCTGGAGGTTTTCAAGCTATGCTGCTGAAGCTGCTGAATTGCTGCTAGCCCCTTAAGGGCAAAAAAGTAATCTGCTCCCCCTCCTTTGTGTGCTGTAAACAAAAAACTTAATGAATAAGATCCATCTTGTCCCTTGATGCTATTCTGGGTGGGGGGCTGTCATGCTGAGAGGGAGTTCCATTAGTCCCGTTTGAGGGGGGCCCCAAGCACTGCGCTCAAATCCTGCAGGGGAACCTGTACTGCTGAATACCCCAGCGCTGTGCACCTCGTTGTGCAGGGATACCCGTTTGCTTTGTGGGAACCCTGCAGTGCTGCTGGGTGTCCTCAGCATTCCAAATGAAGGGTATCTTCCAGCGTTACAGTTAAAAGAAAGATCCGATTTGGGACCGCCACCCTGATGGCAACGAGCGAACTGGCGCTCTCCTCAGCGCTTGTCGTTGCCAAGAGGCCTAGAGCTCTCCCGCGCTCACTTCAGCATACTGCTTGAAATCCCATCGATGAGTTGCCCATCAACGAGTGGCCGACATTTTCTCCAAGGCCGCTCGAAGAAGCACTTGTACTTGTCCCCAGACGCACTGCACTGCTGGGATATGGAGCTCCTCTAGCCTTGAGGGCTGCTAAAATGAAAACCTCTCCCTAGCTTTGAGGGCTTACAGGTGCTCGTTGTGGGGGAGACCGAAACAGAGTGGCCTGGTGCTCTCCTCCACACATTGCCTGCATCTCCGTCGATGAGGCTTAAATTTTCCGCCAAGTTAGTCGTCGATAGAACAGCCCTTGTCCCCAGAAGCACTCCAGTGCTTAAATAAGGAGTCCCCATCACCCAGATGGCTTCCAGATGACCGCTGTAGGAAGCCCAAAATAGTGGGAAAGACAGGGATTCGCTCAGAGTGGGGCCAGTCTGTGCAGCTTCCAAGGCTGAGACTGGGTCCCACCAAGGTGCAATTCTCAATTGCTTCTAGCCATCCTACAGTTGCTCCACAAGTAAACAAAGAATTTTATCACTTACGGTCTCTTCAGCCTGCCCCTGTGGTAGAGCTCTGCTGCAGAGTACCTGCTCCACTGAAGGCAGGAAGTAAACTGAGGGAAACAGGAAGTGGAGGGCTGGATGTCCCCTGCTGCAGAGGTCTGATTCCTACCTGTCTGTCAGTATCACGAGGTGGAGCCCAGAAGTAAGGAAGCCCGGAGACCAGCTTAGGAGAGAGAAAATAATTCTTCGAATTCAACACACATCTTTTTCTTAGTTTAGTCATACAATCCCTTCCCCCGCCTTTATTTGACTTTTCACTTTTAATACAGGCAGACTATGGTTTGTCTATAACCTTTAGTTCCTCTGTCTATGAGGTAAGTTGCTCATTTCAAACTCAATGCATATTTTTTATTCAAGTACTTACGAGCGCTCACAAAATCTAACAAGTCACTTTTATAATTGTAATACTGAACAGTATTTATCTATTAGCTTATAAATGAGTATCTCAAATGTTTCATTACATTGGAGTCATATATACAAAGATTTTAGAGCTATACTCAGCCAACGTCCATGGGGGTCAAAGCTATGTCAACTTCTCTTGCAGGATTCTCCAGTTCCTTTGTCTGTCTCCTTTGCAGTTCGAGAGGAAAAGGTTTGGTGTGTGATGTCTTATAAGAAGTTGTTCCTTTTCCATCTCCTCTGTTATTTTCACTTCCCAGGAGTGGTTCTGTTTAGACAGCATTGCAGCTCCCTATATCCCCCAAAATCTGACCTCAGTGGTCTCTTCCACCCGTCTGCATCAGCCACAAGGTTGATCAAGTAAACTCTTAATTATAGGCAACTTCAAGCTGAACTAGTTGGGGAATAATGTTAGGCAAT
This sequence comes from Neoceratodus forsteri, assembly GCA_016271365.2. Taxonomy (NCBI): domain Eukaryota; kingdom Metazoa; phylum Chordata; order Ceratodontiformes; family Ceratodontidae; genus Neoceratodus; species Neoceratodus forsteri. Next base: position 1,115,559,003 of record CM028130.1, read on the forward strand.
TTTATTCCCTGCTCTCTCAGCTCAACCTCATTCAACTTAAATTCACTCCCACCAGAATCCCCCTTATGGGTGGTCCTCCTACCCTAATTGTTTTTTGTCAAATAGAGCTGACCACATCATCCAGTCTGGGACTCTCCCAGGTGCTTTTACTGACCACACCAAAATCTACTGTGTGTGGAAAATCAAACTGCCCAAAGTCACAACTAAGGTTCTCCTCTGGTCTATTCTAAGCTTGATGTGAGCTGCTTTTTTTCTGACACAACCTGTAAAAGTTGGTTGCTTGTACTTGCCACCCCGGTGTCCCTGATGCCCTCTCTAATTTACTCTCTATATTCTTTTCCCTACATGATGCCCATGACCCTTTTATTAAATGGAATGTGAGGGGCACAGCCACTAAATGGCTCAAGAGTGACCTCCTATTTATCATGAAAGCCAGAGAGAGTTCAGTTGGAGGTGGCCAGCCCAGTGGCGCGGAGGGCTGAGGTGCTGGATGTTACACCTTGTGCCACGCTAGTGACCCGGGTTCGTTAACGAGCCCAGGTTGTCGGGGGTCAGTGGGGGGGGGAGTGAGGAGTGGGACTGAGCTGCCGCAAAGCAGCTCTCCTCTCCCAGGGAGGGATGAGGGGTTTCCCCAGCCCTTGGCTGCCACCAGGTGGAGAACGGATGGCAGTTCGGGCAATGGGGAGCCCACTGATAGCCAGGGGTGAGGCGGAAGGGGCCAAGCCAGTACCTGGAGTGCGTGTGCGCCTCCAAGCGCACACACTGCCATGTCTGCCGGGGTCCCGGGATCTTTAGGGAGCAAACCAGGGAAAAAATACAAAAAGTACTAATTAAAAAAAAAATTAAGAGTTCAGTTGGAGGCATGTTTAAGCTAAATACCAGTGACCTCTTCTTGGGTAGGTAAACTGCAACAATCCACAAACTGTTGCAAATGCTTTTAACTTGCATTTCTCCAACCTATCTGCCTACAACTCTAAGTCTCCCCAACCATTTGAGCAGGACATCCCTGAGCCCCCTTCAACTTTGCCTCTCCTCCTTTTTCTCTTTAAACTGTGGCCTCAGGGAAGTCAGAAGGCACCTAGGGTGATCTTTCCCTGTACCAGTACTGGACACAATAGAATGGCGCCTAATCTGATCCGTTGGATTTCCCCCTTCATACCCCTTCAATTACACATATTTTCATTCTGCCCCTGTAATTAGCATCAGCGTGGGCCCCATCTTTAAGCACACAGAGACCCCTAATGTCTAGAAAACTATTGCCACACTGCAGTCCTATCTGCTCGAAGTAAACTTCTTGAGAAAGTTGTGTTGACCTAACTATCCATTACCTTCCTACCCATACCCATAGCCTTACACTTGAACAGCATGGTATCCGTAAAGGACACAGGACAACTACTGCCTCTGTCAAACTTTCATCTGAGGTTAAATCAGGCATGGATCAAGGTATGTTGACTGAAGGAGCCTTTGTGGATATATCCATGGTGTCTGATCTGGCTGACCACACTGCTGTTCTCCAAGTTGCTGGCTCTGGGACGGTCATCACATGTGCTGACTTCAATCACCAATTATGTTTATAAAGACAGCAAACTGTCACATTCAATAGGACCCTGGTAAGCAAGGCTCTTATCAGGGTAGGTGTCCCTCAAGGATCCATCCTGGGTCTGATTTTTTTTTCTCCATCTATAAATAATCTCCACTGTATGTCAAACTACTGTAACACAGCACTGTATGTGATGATCTTGTATTCCCAGTTAGCTCCAAAAGTATAAATCTCCTCAACTCTTAGCTTAATGCTGACTTCCAGAGTATTCATACTTTACCTGCCTTATAAAAAATAAACTTGGACATAACACAAAAATGACGCAAGCCATGCTATTGGGATCCTCCGCTAAAATCAAATCCTGCTCTGAACCACTATCTATATCTTGCTCCGATGGTTCCCCTCTTAATTTGGTCTGCTCCTTCAAATATCTTGGCATCACACTGGATCCCCACCTGGACTTTTCTCCTCGACATCCAAAATCCATGTAGGGCTCTGAACCACTATCTGTATCTTGCTCCGAAGGTTCCCTTCTTTATTTGGTCTGCTCCTTCATATATCTCAGAGTCGCACTGGATCCCCACCTGGACATTTTCCTAGACATCCAAAATGTATATAGGGCTGTATATTCCAAACATGGCATGGTATACAGAGCCAAGCATATCTTTACTACTGTTACTCGTCTTGCCCTGGTCAGAGGTGTACTGCTCCCAAGTCTAAATCATGGCCTAATCTTCACCAATACTGCAATGTCCCCCTTAACAAAATGAGATCTAATCTACAATAACATCTGTAAATTTATCTTCTTATTGAACCACCTCGCTCATCACTGTGAGCTCTATAGTAAACTAGGATAGCTATCCCCAACAAAATATATCTGTTTTCTCTGGGTTGTTTCTCAGTAAGCTTATTAGGTCTGTCAGTTCTGCTCTACTTTCTGACTTGCTTCAAAATTCTCTTATCAATCTTACCCACCTTAGGTCAAATTAAAAATCTTTGGCTGTTGTCCCTAAAGTAATACCAATATGGCATGTGTTTTTTTTTCACTACCTACTACAGTGTTTTTCTCAGCACCTTACGTAGTGGGGCTGCTGTAGCTTTCCTAAGCTGAGTTTCTGAGTTGCCTGTGTTTTTCCCAGTCCCCATCAACATGCATAGCCTCAGTGCTTCGTCTCAAAGCTTGTAACATTCCAGCAACTCTGATTTGATCCACTTGTGTTTCCCCCATGACTCTGGTAAGTCTTGTTGGAAGCAGTTTGTCACAGATAAATTTTATTTCACTAGAGAAGTAACTCCAAACCTCACCAATGTCAGGGATGAGTGACAATATTTCCCAGTTGATTTGACTGACTTCATAATATAGCTTGGTTGAGTTCAAGTTTTATACGCTGGGATTCTAGGGCATTTAAAAAAGGACCACAGAAGGTCTGAAACGCATCAGGCGGGACGTGTGCTTTTCAACAAAGGAATGAATTTTAATTGTATTTAAAGACTTTGGCGTCCCTCTATTGAGGCTGGTGTGTGCCTAAAACCTGTAGTCAGAGTTTTGACTTTTTTTGGAGCACCACTGTCCTAGTGCACACTTTCAGGTATTGGAGATTCTAGTGAACTGTGGTGGCAGTTTTGTTGGTTTTGCATTTCCAAGTGCAATATATGGGAAAGTGGTCACAGACAGTCTGAGTAAATACCAGCATTTGCTGTTCTATCGGTTTTGTTGATAAAATCCAGTCGATGCATGCAACTAGCTTCAATTAGTGTTAAATATCTTGTAGCAGTGTGTATAGTTGGGTGAAATTGTGTTCTATTGCCCAGTCAGTAGCTAGGGCATCAGGAGGGTTGCGTCAGCCAATGCTGAAGTCCCCAAAGGTCAAAATCTCAGCCAAGGGTGGAATGTGTGGTCAAAGATCAGAAACAGTAGTGAGGAACTAGGAAGGGTAGATGTTCGATAGAGGCATCCCAGAGACAGGTAACGCAGTTACTTACCAGTAACAGTCAATCTTCAAGAGAATCTCCTCCATTAGGCCACACCTCTGGAACTTCCAGACACTTTTGCCTAGCTGGAGGCTACCCACGATAACGTACAATATCAATGCCTATAACATGTGGGCCGTCCTCCTCTTTCCTCAATTCCCAGCTGCAGATAAGCTCGGTGGGCCACTAAGCAAGAGGATCCAGGAGACCACACCAGGACCAGGCACAGGAGTAGCGGCTGGAACTGGTGACAGAAGACTTACAAAGCACAAATAATCATTTATTCCATTAAAGACAATGAGACAGCTAGCCAGATGACACTACACGAAGGGGGAATGAGGGTGGCTGCATTGTGGCCCAATAGAGGACATTCCCTTGAAGATTTACTTTTACTGGTAAGTACTGCCCTATCTTCATCAAGAATATCTCCTCCACTGGGCCACAACTTTGGAACAATTTCCAAACAGTACAAAGTCCCCAGGGAAGCTGTTAAAGACTAATATGCAACCAGGACAGAAGGCCTTGCAGGACAGCAAGACCAAAGCCAGCGCATCTGCATGAGATAATGTCCAGACAGTTAATGTTTGGTTGAAGTGTGGACAGTGCTCCATGTACCAGTAGCACAAATGTCAGCAGCAGACATACCCTGGAAACAGGCAACAGAGGTGGTCATATCAAAAGCAGAGTGGCCACGCACAGCCCTGGGAAGTTCCTATAACAGAATGTAATACAGTTAGCCAGCCACTTTGACAAGCACTGCTTAGTCACATGGGACAACTTTATTTAAAAATGTCTGTGTAGTAATTGCAGCATTACAAAACTTAAATCTGAGTAACAGTAAGAAAAATATGTGCAGCGTTTGCAGGTAACTGTTTAAAGCAGCTGTATAACCACTTTTGGGTGAACTCAGATGCGTAGCAAGTGACTGCTATATATAAACAATTGTGTGTAGTAGCTGATGAAAGTTTTCTGCTATGCTATACCAGGTAAAATATCAGCTATGATAACATGGGCAGGGAGCTATCTGTGAGCTCATTGGCAGACGGCCACCACCTGACCATTCATTAATCTCTGTTACCGGCACAGTAAGTGGTGAAGGGGCACCAGCAAAGAGATCAAGAAGTAGCCCAATCTTGTTATTCTGCCTAAAACACAGTTTCAAAGGCAGCCATTAATCCCTTCGCTAAGTGAGACACAGAGACTCAGATATACATGGTTACCCCATCCACCCACCCCCTGGACCTCAGGGTACCCAGCGACAGTAAGCACATAGTACAGCAATGTGTCCAGCAGCACAAAGATAGTAGCCCTCAGTGCTGTATCCCCACCCACCCACCTTGTGGACCTCGGAAGACCTAGGGAAAGTGTGAGCTTCCCGTTCACAGGCACAGAGCAGAGACTGACAATGAAAGGTTTGCTGTTAGTCAGTAGCCCTGCAGTATGCTGTGTCAATGAGGTATGCTCGGTCTATGACTGTTCCATCTGCACTGATCGCCAACAATGTCTTTTCAGTGGCTAATAGTATCCTTGATAGTGTGGACCATGGTGTGCTGTTGGAGTGCCTGCGGCTTCTTTGTGGACTTTCTGGAACAGTTCTACGCTGGTTTTGATCTTTCCTTACCGGTAGGACACAGAGAGTTGTCACTGGAATTTATTCCTCTGACACCTTCTCCCTGTCCTGTGGGGTGCCACAGGGCTCCATCTTGGCACTCATGTGGTTCGCAGTTTATATGCTGCCATTAGTAGAAATCATTAGGCAATACAGTTTGGGTTTTCACTGCTATGCAGATAATACCCAACTGTATCTGTCCTTTATTGCCGGACAGGATGATGCGATCTCCATGCTTAACAGATGTCTAGCCGAGATCAGAGACTGGATGAGCACTAGCTGACTGAGGTTAAACCCGGATAAGACTGAGGTGTTGGCTGTGGACCCTGGTCACCATGAGGTGGGTCCTAGGGCTGGGCTTCCGTCTGGCTTATGGCTCGATGGTGTCCAGCTCTTGACCTCAGACTGGGTGCATAACCTGGGCATTATTTTTGATGACGGTTTGACCCTGGAATCACAGGTGTCTGCGGTTCTCAAATCTTCCTTTTATCATCTTAGGAATATCGCCCAGGTGAAACACCTGGTTCCTCCGGCTCACCTTCCCATATTGGTCCACGCCTTCGTGACCTCCTGCCTTGATTACTGCAATGCCCTTTACCTAGGACTGCCGGGGGTAGATATTTGCCACTTGCAGCTAGTGCAGAGTGCGCAGCCAGTATTTTGACTGGTACATCTAAGTCTAGTCATATTACACCTGTGCTGCACAGATTGCACTGGACGCCGGTTCAGTGGTGGATCACCTTTAAGGTCAGGTTGCTGACCGATAAAGCCCTACATGAACAGGGACCCCAGTACTTGCAAGATCTTCTTACTCCCTACTGCCCCTCCCGCTCACTCAGATCTGCCGACAAGGGATTGCTATAGATTCCCAGGGTTCGGTTAAAGACATCTGGGGCACATGCGTTCTCTTATGCTGCCCCTTCTCTGTGGAATTCTCTGCCTCATCGGATAAGAAAATGCCTGACTGTCTCGAGTTTTAAATCTGAGCTCAAAACATATTTGTTCTCTAAAGCTTACTCTTAAGGATTTTAAGTATGATTGTTTAATTTAATCTAATTGTATGGTTTTAATGTGTTTGCACAGTGCTTTGGTTCTGAAAAGCACTTTAAACAAAGTTTTACTTACTTTACTGACTTACAGGCAGCTTCGCCCCAATACACATGTAAGGAGGCAGTATTGCGCAGTGGTTTAAGACTCTGAGCTGGAGACCTCGGTTGGAATCTCACGGCCACCACTTTCATACTGTTTGACCCTGAGCAAGTCACTCATCTTCCTTGTGCTCCTAGGTCGCACCTGTAAACCAGCTTTCAGCTTAGTGTCTCTCTCCTGGTTAAAAAAAAAAAAACAAAACCAAAAAAACACACGTATCCAGCCACCCACCCCGTGGATCACGTTAATCTCCCCGCAGCAGTAACTCATAGTTCAGAACTGGCAGAATGCCACGGTGGAGTGCTGCTTACATATATTTTACAAGTCTCCCAACTCCTGTACTGTGGTCTGCCCTGTCCTTGAAGCGTTAGTCACATTGTGTGGTACCTCCTACCCGAGACATGCGCCAGAAAGAGAGAGCCACTTGCAGGGGAACATATGGGACAGCAGATGCAGCGAAATGGATTGCTAGATGTACTCGGTCATGATGTTTGACATTGACAGCGGGCGGCAGGGCGAGCAACCAAGGAAGGAGGATGCTCCAGTTCTCTCTGTCCATGTCTGTTACATCTGGCATTAGGTCACCTTGCACAGCCTGCAACCAAATCTCAGAAGCGCCTCGGTGATCTCTAGTGGCAACTACTGTGTATTAATGTAAAGAGCTGGGGAATTTCCCCGGTGTCCTGGCCAAATTTCCCTCATTCACTAAAAATACCACCAACAGCTTAAAATCTGGTTCGGTTTCAGATGGCATCCATCTGTACCACCACCACCACCAGGCTGCAAATAGGCAAAAAACTGTCTAGTTCTCCTTCCCGGTCAAAAAAAAACTAAATAAATAATTTTTATAGGTGCCAACGCTTTAAGTTATTGTGGGCAGAACACATCTAGGCAAAAGCTTCCAAAGGTATTGACGTCGACAGCTTAAAGCTCTAAAGGTGTGACCCAATGGAGAAGAGACTCTTGATGAAGATCTTTATAACCCACAGAAACACAGACTTTAGGCAGAAAAGGACTGCTCGGCCCACCCAGTCTGCCCATGTGTTTCCCCTGCTTATTCTACCTCCACATACCCTATCAAGTCTCCGTCGATCCCGCCCCCTCCCTGCCTCTGTTCTACTATACCGCTATGATTATCCCACGCATGCTAGAAACCCTCCTACGTTCTAGCCTCCTCCAACTGCAATGGCAGTCAGTTCTAAGCATCTACTACCCTTTCAGTGAATAAATATTTCCTCACATCCCTCTTTTCAACTTCCACCTGTTAGCTTTATCACATGCCCCCTATTCCTGGAGTTTGTCCTCATTTTGAAAAACAAAATTTAAATACCTGTACATTGTCTTTCTCCGACGGCTGGTCTCCGGGCTTCCATACAAATGGACTGTACCTCCTGATGCAGATATGCAGGCAGGAACTAAGCTCTGCAGCTGGGGATATCCAGCCCTCCACTTCCTGTTTCCACCAGTTCTTCCAAAAGCAGTCCAAATGCGACAATACTATACGAACTTGGAAACAAAAAACAAGAAAATTAAGCCAGTCCTGGCCAATTGGCTAATTTTATACATTCTGGGAGGGAAGTAGAAGCATGCACACCAGCCGTCAGAGAAATAAAATTTACAGGTATTTAAATTTCATTTTCTCTCTCACAAAGCTGGTCTCTGGGCTTCCATACAAATGGGATATACAAAGGCAGTACATCCCCAGATATCCCACATGGGAAGAATGTAAGTGCCCTTAAGGGTCCACCACTGCCTGAAGAACTCGGCGGCCAAAGAACGCCTCCATCGAGGCCATCACATCCAAGTTTGTAAAATGTTGTGAACGTGGGAATGGATGACCAAGTGGCTTCCCTGCATAGGTCTTCTGGAGATTCTTCTCTGAAGTCGCCCATGAAGTGGCCATAGCCCAGGTAGAATGGACCCTCACTGGACCGGGCAAGGTTACTCCAGCCTGATCATAAATAGTGGTGATGACAGAACAGATCCATCTGGCTACAGTCCTTCGAAGCATTTTTACCCATATTTTGACTTGTAGTTAGAATGAACAAACCGTAAGTTTTTCGAATAGAATCCATTCTTTTAATATACTGTACATTTTCACCATTCTTCTTGAATCCAGCGTGTGAAATTCCCTTTCATTTTCATTTTTTGGGTGTGGGCAGAAGGAAGGCAGAATCAACTCCTGGTTGCAATGGAAGAGAAGAAAAAATTACTCACCTTAGTAATTGCTTTTCTTCTCATGGAGTCTTGCTGTATTATAACATTAGCAGTCAGCCACTGCAGCTGAACTGCCCCGGAGAGGAAGGAGTTAACTCCAGAGGATCTGGAGTTCTACAGCGCGAGGGCGCTGTGCCCATAGCTCTATCTGGCAGTTTCAAATGAAACTGTCAGATCTTTACGAAGCTAACATCAAAGAACAGAAAGTCTGTGTGGAAAAACTACACTAGCCCATGGCTACCTACTAGTAGTAGTAACAACAATATAAACAACAAAGAAACACCCAGAACCATAATAACAAAATTGATGGTATTATGGTTCGTTTCTCACCCTTGACAAGCACATTATGAACCCTTCCCCCAAGACTCAAGTCCAGGAAGGGGGCAATATAAATAACCTAAATGAAAGCAACCAGATCCCTAACCCAAAGGAAAGAGGGTAAAGGGATAACTACAATGGCTGGCCACAGTGCTTGCACCACCGCCACCCCTACCCAAGTAGAGGTTCTTGGAGAGGGGCAGGAGGGAGGGTGGTTATAATATAGCAAGACTCCATGAGAAGAAAAGCAATTACTAAGGTGAGTAATTTTTCTTCAAACACCATGAAGTCTTGCTATATTATAACATTAGCAGATATACAGCAGTACCTCCATGGAGGAGGGTCAGAACCTACTTAGGAAATAGGCTCTGAAGCACAGCTGTGCCAAACCGAGCATCTCTCCTGGACTGGACATCCAGGGAATAATGCTTGGTAAAGGTGTGAACTGTCTTCCAGGTAGCAGCTTGACAAATCTCCAGAATAGGAATGTCTCTAGCAGCCGCTAGAGACGCAGCTGTACCCCTGGTGGAGTGGGCCCTCAATCCTGAGGGGGGTACTCTACCTAGTTTCTGATAACAGAATTGGATACAAGAAACAATCCACCTTGCAATTGTTCTCTTAGTGGCAGGTTTTCCTTTGCCAACCTCGCCATAGGTAAGAAATAGTTGGAGGGATTCGAACCTATGACCTCTGGTGCGCTCTAAATAGTAGCTTAAGGCTCTTTTGACATCCAAGCTGTGCAGTCTCCTCTCACCTGAGGAAGAATGCTCAGTGAAAAATACTGGAGAGAGATAGATTGATTCAGGTGGAAATCAGAAACCACCTTAGGCAAAACTTTCTATTAGTCCTAAGGACTACCTTATCTCTGTGGAAAGAGATAAAATCTTCTTCCACTGACAGGGCCTGTAACTCACTTATGCGTCTGGCAGAGGTGATAGCTACTAGGAAAACGGTTTTCCAAGTTAAATACTTGAGCTCTGCTGAAGACAGAGGCTCAAAGGGGTTGCATTAACTGAGCAATGCAAATATTCAGGTCCCAGCGGAGCTGGTTCCCGAAAAGGAAGGTTAGTATGAAGTAACCCTTTAAAAAACTTGGAGAACACAGGGTGAGAAGAAAGGGAGGCAGGCTTCCCTGCTGACACAAAAGCAGAGACAGCTGCCAGATGAACCTTCAGGGTAGCTGGTCTAAGGCCTAGGGAATTCAGATGGACCAAATATTCCAGAAGAATGGGAAGATCAGCAGATTCTGGGATAATCTGCCTCTCAGAGCACCAGATGGAAAACTCTTCCACTTAGAATTATAAGTGGCCCTAGTGGAAGGCTTCCTAGAAGCCTTTAAAATATCCATGACACCTTGAGAAAGGTGTAAGTCCAGCAAATTCTAGCTCTCAAGGCCAAGCCTTGAGGTGGAGGGATTTGAGGTCGGATACCACACTCTCCCCTGTGCACAGGCCAGTAAGTCGTGGACTCTGGGTAGGCTCAGGGCAGGGTGGACTGCCAAGGACAGAAGCAGAGGGTACCAGGGCTGTCTGGCCCAATCTGGGGCAATCAGAATCACTCTGCAAGGTTGAGATCTGATTTTTACTAGTACCCTGAAAAGAAGAGGAAAGGGAGGAAAGGCATACAGGAACTTCCTTTCCAGTCCAACAGAAAGCGTCCAGAGGGACTGAGCCCAGTACTGGAGGCCTGCAACAGAAAAAGGAGGTTGATGGTTGTCTGGGGCTGCGAAAAGATCTATCTGAGGAGTGCCCCATCTGGCAAAGACGGACCCCAGCACTTGTGGATTCAGAGCCATTCGTGATGGCCCTGAGAAATTCTCTGCTGAGGGCGTCCGCCAGGACATTGTCCTTCCCTGGGAGGTGAACCGCTATCAGGGAGGTGTTCAGGAGTAGGCCAGAGACCACAACTTCATTGCTTGCGTGCACAAGGCTGAAGACCGAGTGCCCCTTGCTTGTTGATGTACCACATTGTGGTGGTATTGTCTGTCCTGACTTGAACCACTTTGTTCTGGACAGAATCTGAAAACACCGAAGAGCTAAAAGACAGCTCTGAGTTCCAACAGATTGATGTGGAGCAGAGATTCTGAGGAGACCACACCCTGGGTGGCAAGATCGTCCAGGTGAGCCCCCACCCTAAGAGGGAGGCATCCGTGGTGAGGGTGAGGGAGTGAGAAATGGGAATGAAGGAACCCCTGTCTTAAATTGCTCTGGACCTGCCACCAGTGGAGCTAGGATCAGAGTTTGAGTAACTGGAACCAGCTTGGTAAGGGGTCCTTCCTTTGAGACCAATAGGCCCTCAAATGGAACTGAATGTCCCTCATCTGGAATCTTGCTCCTGCTGCGACAGCTGTGGAAGCAGCCATGTGCCCAAGGAGTTGCAGAAAATGCCTTGCTGGTGAGAGATCCTGGGGGTAAAGGAGGGTGCCAGGGCGATGAGTCTGTCCACCCTTTCCGAGGGAAGAAAAGCCCTGGCTAACCTTGTGTTCAATTCTCGCCTATGAAAGTTAGGACCTGAACGGTTCCAGAACTGACTTTGGTAAGTTTGTCAGGAATCCCAGGGAAGTGAGAAGCTGCTGGGTGACTTGCAAATGGGTTTCACCTGACCTGGAGACTGACCCACAATGAGCCAGTCGTCCAGGTAGGAAACACAACAACCCTTGCCTTCTTAAGTGAGCCACTACTACAGCGAGACATTTGTGAATACCCTTGGCAGAGGTCAGGCCAAAGGGCATTGCCCTGAACTGGTAGTGGCCTGAGGGCAGTTCGAACCTGAGGTACTTTCGGTGAGAAGGCCTGATCAGAACATGAAAATAGGCATCCTTGAGGTCCAGGAAGCTAGCCAGTCCCCTGGCCTTAGGGAAAGCAATATCATTGCCAGAGTCAACATTTTGAACTTTGGTTTCAAAAGATGCTTGTTCAGGTACCTTAAATCTAGAATGGGCCTCCATTCTCCTGTCTTTGGGGTAAAAAGTATCTTGAATAAAGCCCTTGCCCTGATGGCAAGGAGGAACCCTTTCCACTGCTTTGCAGTCCAGAAGAGAAGAAACCTCTGCTTCCAAAGCAAGGGCTTCTGAAGGATTTGCAGGTGGAAAATGTCTGGCTCTCATCTTTGGAAAGTGTTTGAAGCTGAGAACCAGACCCTGACCTATTACCTCCAGAACCCATCTGTCCGTAGTTAGGGACAGCCAGTTCCGGCTGAAATAAGCCAACCTGCCCTGGTACAGGAGAATGCGACCCTGGGCACCCCATCAGGGTGCCTGCTTACAGCAGCTAGGCTGAGGGGAGGGATGGTCTACTTGTGCCTCGTCTACCTACCTCTGAAGAAACCTCTGAGACAGCAGAGGAGGCTTGAAATTGGTAAAAGGCCTGGAAAAGGCCTGCCCCTACCTCTGGGAGCATGCCTTTGTGGCATGGCATGCTTCTCCTTAGCCTGGCACTTTTGTAGGTAGTTCTGTATTCATCCATCTTTTCATACAGTTTTCTGTTTGCTTCCCAAACAGAGAATTTCCCACTACAGGAAAATCCATAGCCTTTGACTGGGTATCTTGGGACAGATTAGTGCATCTGAGCCATGCCAACCTACGGAAAGCTACAGAAGTGGCCATGATCCTAGAGGAAACATCATTAACATCAACAGCAGTATGAAATTGAACTTTAGAGGCTTCAATGCCATCAGCAGCCACCTGTTCCAACTCACTAGCCAGCTGGCCATGGGCCTGCTTGGCTAACTGCAATACTGTGTCCCACCTAGATTTCTGATATCTAGCCACATAAGCCATATAATTTGCCTGCCTGAGTCCCAAAGAAGCTGCCATATACTGTTTCTTCGCCATGGCATCAATCTTCCTGGAATCCTTATCAGGAGGATGTGAGGCCAGAGGAATATAGCCTTGTCACAGGCTGCAGCTTGTACCACACCTACATGACTACACTGTTCAGTAAGGAAGTCTGTATCCGAGCCTGACAAAGTATACCTTCTGTCCATTTTTTTATCTACAGGAGGGACAGAATGAGGATTTTAAAATCTTTGTTGTTTGCTTCCTAAATGACTTATGCAAGGAATAGACAACTCCTAGACTCTGAATATCCATCATTTCCACATAATCAGGCTCCTCTTGCTCATCCACAGCCTCCTCTAAAGGAAGCTGGAGGTTTCTACAACCTTTTGTAAAAAATAAAGAAAGAAGGACTCAGACAGAATAGGAGGAGATTCCAAAGGTCTGTCTGGAGAAATGTCGGTTCAATGGGCACGTCCAGACCCCCAGCCACACATATATTGATCAAATTCCTCCTCCCTCCTGTGGTTCATAAAAATCCTCAACTTCAAAATCCTGAACCACTGGACTGAACGAACCAACCTTTTACCAACTGTTGGTGGTTCTACAGATCCCTGAGACAGTGACTGGACAATCTGAATGGCTTTAGCTATCTCTGCAGCAGTTGGAGACACAATTTTGGACCCCAAACCTACTGATTTCCTTGTCTTTTACTCAGGACTGGTTCCTCTGAACCAGCCTTCCTTTGCCGAGGAAGTCTCGCCCTGGTCAGAGGGCACTCCCTCTGGTCCAGTGGGTACTGGACGGGCTGGCCATCCGGTCAGCGGACTTTTGCCCTCTCGCCCCTGAGCCGCCCAATCTCTTTTCCAGGGTGGCTGCAGGAAATTTTTACACACCTGGCAGTCTGACAGGAGGTGGTCAGCCCTCAGACAATAAACACAGTGGTGTGGGCTCGCCCTTGGCAAAGGCCTCCCACAGACATCACAGTGTTGAAACCCAATGGGCCGGTTTTTCTTTTGGGTTTCTCAGACATAATGCCAGCTAACCAAAACTTGCCCTTTGAATAGCAGTGCCAGGCAAGACACCCTTATCGGTTCCTAACCGTGTCACGGTATTTGAAAAAAGCGTTATAATTCTGTTTTTTTAGAACCGTAAGAACCGGAACCGGACTCTAAAACCCACTGTACACTTTTAAAATGTAGAAATAACAAACCGATCGGTTCAAAACCGAACCGATAATTAATTTTCCACACAGACTTAAAATTTAGTACTTACGGTTACCAGATAGAGCTTTAAAACGAAATCGGTAAAAATAATGACTTGCGGTTCAAATGACCGAAAAATACTACGCTTGAACCGAGAATAGACCGAGCTGAAGGAGCTGATCTCGGAGCGACTGTTCAGTGAAGCGGAGTAAAGAATCTGACAGTTTCATTTGAAACTGCCAGATAGAGCTTTGGGCACAGCGCCCTCGCGCTGTAGAACTCCAGATCCTCTGCAGTTAACTCCTTCCTCTCCGGGGCAGTTCAGCTGCAGTGGCTGACTGCTAATGTTATAATATAGCAAGACTTCATGGTGTTTGAAACATAATTTTTGCAAAAAAATTGGATCTGTTCGGAACACCAGAGTCCTGATGAAACACAGTATATGGCTCTTTTGTGGATAAGGCTCCTAGCTCACTGATTCTCTTGGCTGAAGTAACAGATATGAGAAAAGCAACCTTCATAGTAAGATGTGTGAGGGCTGTCTCCTTGACAGGCTCAAAATGGAGCCTTGGTCAAAGCTTTGAGAACCAGATTAAGCCTCCAAGGTGGTACCGCTGACTTGACTGGAGAGTGCTTTAATGTTGCTGCCCTTAGAAACCTCCTGACATGGGGATGTGAACCCACTGACTCTCCTGAATCCACCAACAAGAGCGTCCCCAGCGCAAAAACCTGAACCTGTAAGGCGGTTGGTTGCAGTCCTTTGTCAAATCCATCCTGAAGAAACTGCAGCAGTACAGGTAAGGATATTGACTGGCTCTGCATGTGTTGGATTGGAGCCAGAACATTCTGTAATACACTTTAGAGGAAATACACTTTAGAGGAAAAGTGGCGACGTACGTTCACCATCATTTCAATAACAGGAGCTGTGAAGCCTAGCTCTTTGAAAGTTTCCTGCTCAATCTCCAGGCCAAGAGGGAGAGGTTGTTCAGACTGGGGTGCAGTACCGGACCCTGATGGAGAAGGTCCGGGCTCATCTGGAAGGTTAGAGGTGGTCGCCTTGAAAGATGAATGAGAAGCGGGAACCATGGGCAACGAGGCCATCGGTGACAGACTAGAATCAGTTCTGCCCAGCCCAGAGCCACTTTGTGTAGGACTCTGGATAGACACGGTATTGGAGGAAAGGCATACAGGAGACCGAACTGACCCCAGTCTAGGGAAAAGGCATCCCAAGCCACCGCTAATTCATCCTTGGCCAGGGAGCAGAACTGCTTTACCTTAGAGTTTCGCCGGCAGGCGAAAAGATTTATCTGAGGATTGCCCCACTGTTCTGTTAGGATCTGGAAGACACTATCCTTCAGTTCCCATTCTCCTGGTGGAACATCCTGGCGACTGAGCTAGTCTGCTGTGACATTTTCCTGTCCTGGAAAGTACACTACCCTTATGCTTGCCAGGTGGTGCTCGGCCCACTGAAAGAGAGGAAGGGACTCCTGTAGCATTCTTGAGCTTCTTGTTTCGTCCTGTTGGTTAATGTATGCCATTGTTGTTCGATCGTCTGTTAGAATCAGTACACCCTTATTGAGGACTTGCTGTTTGAAGTGTATCAGGGCTAGGCATACTGCTCTCATCTCGAGTGACCACCTGCCCTGAGCCAACAGCTGATGCAACTGAGCCCCCCAGCCCGAGGCTGGCCTCGGTCATGATTCAGATTTTTTGTGGATGGCCCAACTTGCGACCCCTCATGACATTTGACCTCTGAGTCCACCACAGGAGAGAAGTTTTTATCTGTTGGGAAACTGGGATCAGTTGGTGCTGTGTCTGGACTGGGACCACACCCTGAGCAAGTTTTTTTGTTTGTTTTGTTTTCCTTCTTTAAAGAAAAGTATCTGAGGATCAGTGGCAGGATTTTTAGGACAGTAAATTAATAAAAAGGGAAATAGGAGAGCTTCAGTAACAGACAAGTACTGGAATAGCAGTATAAGTGCAGTATAATGCGGGGAGTGGTGCAATGCAGTGGCTGCGGGGCAGCCATATCCAGGCAGACCTTCTGGACGCTGAGGTGCTGCCCTATCTGCAGGCATCTCTCTGGACTGTGGGATGAGGTAGCCAGACTCGGAGCGGAAGTAAACTGGGTCAGGAGTACCTTCCCCCCTATCCAGAGACCACCCAGTCCAACACCACTGCCTCAAAGGTTGCCAAGAACGAGGAGCACTTGGATAATGGTGGGCTCGGGGAGGGTTAGGGCAGTCAGGCAGAGGCACATCCCAGATCCTATTCCACTCCAGAACTCATATGCTGCACTGGCAAATGAGGATAACCAAACAGATGTACCCAGAGAAGTGGAAGGGAAGTATGTGGAGGTCAACCAAGGAGGTGACCTCAGTGGGGAGAGCAGTGGACCCCAGAGGAAGTGGAAGCAAATTCTGGTGGGGAACTCTATCATAAGAGGGATCCAGCTAGGAACACAGGAGGGAGGGAGACAGGGAGGTGAGGTGCCTACCAGGTGCCACAGCATGGAGGGATGGGAGGAAGATCCTGAGGATCGTCGGGAAGGCAAGACGGGAGGGTGAGCTGGATATTATTATCCACCTAGGTACTGTGACCTGGCAAGGGAGCTAAGGAGAGTTCAGGAAGGTTTAGGAAATTGGGGAGGGGGTCTCAGGCAAGTAGCTGCTCCTGTCACCTTCTCGTAAGTACTACTGGTGAGAGGCATGGGAGTGCGAAGGGGCGCATGCACCAGGAACTTTAACTCATGGTTGAAGAACTGGTGCTGTGAGGAAGGGTTTGGATTCATTGGTGACTGGGGACCCACCTGGAGGGACGGAGTCTTGTTCAACCCTGATGGCCTGCATCCATCCTACAGGGGAATCCAAGCACTCAATGATAAGTTTAAATTCTACACGGACGAGCATTTAAACTAGCCAAGGGGGTGGCAGGCCAGCAAGAATGGTACCCAATTGCCCACCCCCCCCACAGCTAGCAGTAGAACCAGTGAACAGGAGGAGTGGATATCTCTACAAAGCAGTGTGCAAAAGATGGAGATACGCACCCAAGAGGTGGACAGGCAGAAAGGGGCCAAAATTCAACAGAAGGGCAGACAGCAGGGAGAACCAGTGACAAACAACAACCAGGGAGGGATCTGGAGTAAAACAGGTAAACAGTCCAGGGAGTTCAAATCATGGAAAGCCATATGTGCCAATTCCAGGAGCCTTAGCTACAAGATGGAGGATCTGCAGGCTGCCATGGTGCAGTCGGACTTGGACACTGTGGCCATCACAGAGATCTGGTGTAATGATAACCACGACTGGGAGATGGCTATACCTGGCTACAACATATTCAGAAGAGACAGGGCAGATAGGAAGGGGGGAGGAGTGGCACTTTATGTGAAAGATGGCATAAAGGCCACAGAGATCCAGGAGGAACAAAATGGGGAAGAGATATACTGTGGGTTAAGCTGGAAAGGAAAATGCGGCCAGCCACCTGCACAAGGGTGGTCTATGGACCACCAGCCCAGGAGGAAGAAACAGATCGGGAGCTGATGCAATCCATCCAAAGGATGGCAGACAAGGGTGAGGTGGTGCTGGTTGGAAACCTCAGTATTTCAGATGTGGACTGGAGGAGCCTCCCAGCAGCAGCATCAACCAGGAGCAGATTTCTCCTGGACTCCCTTCAAGGTGTCTTCCTCAAGCAATTGGTCATGGAACCAACTCAGCAGAAGGCAATACTGGACCTTGTGCTCACAAACAGGGACAGTGGGGGGGGGGGTAACAGTGGGGGAGCACCTGGGGAACAGTGACCACCAGGCACTATGGTTTGAAATCACAGAAGGAACAGAACCAAACTGCACAAAAGTAAGTAAGTAAACTTTATTTTTTAAGCTCCTTTCAAATACCAAGGCGCTGTACAATCAGATAAGTAAATAAATATAGTTAAAATGTTTAAAACCTTCAGAAAAAAACTTATAAAACAAATAAGTCTTGAGCTCAGATTTAAAACTCGCGACAATCGGGAATTCTCTTATCTGACGAGTTAGAGAATTCCACAGGGTAGGGGAAGCGTAAGAAAAAGCACATGCCCCAGATGTTTTTAACCAAATCCTGGGAATGTCCAGCAATCCCTCATCGTCGGATTGGAGTGAGCAGGAGGGGCAGTAGGGAGTAAGGAGATCTTATAGATACTGGATTCCCCCAAAGACATGTATCCTGGATTTCAGAGGGGCAGAATTTGGGAAAATGGGGAGATGCTTGAAAGAGGCTTTAATGGGAATGGGGCGGGAATCAGGGCTTGAGGAACAGTGGGCAATATTTAAATTAATATTTAAATATTTAACAAGAGCAACAGAATTATGCATTAAGCAGGTTAACAAGGGAAAAAGGAAGTGGAGGCCATTATGGATTTCCAAAGAGGCAGCGGAGAAAGTAAAAGCCACAAAGATTGCATTCAGGCAATACAAAAAGACACAGGCAGAAGGGAATGGGGAGAAGCAAAGGGAGGCAGGAAGGTCAGTAAGGGAAGCCAAAGCTCAGACAGAAGAGTGCATTGCAAAATCAGTGGGAAGAGGGGACAAAACCTTTTACAGGTACATAAATGAAAAAAGAAAGGCAAAGGGAGGGATAGTGAGACTGAATGGGGAGGATGGAGGCCACGTGAAGGATGACAACAGTAAAACTGACATATTGAACAGGTATTTCTGCTCAGTCTTTACTGAGGAAGAGGAGGGTAATGGGCCTGAAGGGAGTACAATGGGTGAGAACAGTGCAGAAATGGACACAAGTCCCTTTACATGAGAAAGGGTCCTGAAGGAACTGGAAGGAATAAGAGTTGATAAAGCAATGGGGCCAGATGGGGTGCATCGCAGGGTCCTAAAAGAACTAAGAGAGGTGATGGCTGAACCTCTGTCAGTCCTGTTTAGCCGATCATTAGAAACAGAGGAGGTACCCAAAAAACTGGAGGACACCAAATGTAGTCCCCTTATACAAAAGCGAGAACAAAGAGGCAGCGGGGAACTACAGACCCGTCAGCATCACCTCAGTAGTGGGGAAGATCATAGAAGCACTACTGAAGGACAGATTGGTGGAACATCTGGACTACAGGACCTAAGGCAGCATGGTTTCATCAGGGAAGGTTATGTCAGACCAACAAACGTGGCCTGTCTGGACTTCAGCAAGGCCTTTGACACTGTGACATATAGAAGGCTATTAAACAAATTGGGGAATATGGGAGTGGGCAGGACAGTAGTGCAGTGGGATAGGTAACTGGCTGGTCGGCAGGACACAGATGGTGGCGGTAAATGGCTGTGACTCCACAGAGGGTAGAGTGACCACTGGGGTACCACAGGGATCAGTGCGGGGACTGGTCCTATTCAACGTCTTCATCAGTGACATTGCGCAGGACCTAGAAGGCAGACTTTCCCTGTTCGCTGAAGACACAAAGCTCTGTAACAGAGTGGACATGCCAGAGGGTGTAGACAGAATGAGGTGAGACCTGCAGAAACTTGAAGAATGGTCAGCGATTTGGCAGTTGAAATTCAATGCAAAGAAGTGCAAGATAATGTATATGGGGCACAAAAACCCCTGGAACAACATATCACTTTTGGGGGTGAGGATATAGCATGCACCAAGCAGGAAAGGGATCTTGGGGTTATCATCTCTGATGACCTCAAGGTAGGGAAACAGTGCGACAAGGCAGCAGGTAAAGCAACTAGGATGCTGGGATGCACAGGCAGGAGCATCACCAGCAGGAAAAGGGAGGTCATAATTCCACTATTCAAGACACTAGTGAGGCCCCACTTGGAGTACAGCGTACAGTTCTGGAGACCTCATCTACGTAATGGCATAGACAGGGTAGAGTAGGTTCAGAGGAGGGTAACAAAGATGGTACATGGATTGCATCACAAGTCCTATGAGGACAGGTTGAAGGACTTGAATATGTACTCCCTGGAGAAGATGAGGGAGAGAAGGGATATGACAGACATATAAGTATCTTACAGGGAGGAACAGGGTACAAGAATACACTATTTTTCAGCGAAAAAGATGTTCCAGGACTAGAGGGCATGGGATGAAGTTGAAGGGAGGGCAATTCAGAGGAAATGTGAGAAAGAATTTCTTCATAGAATGGGTGGTGGACAAGTGGAACACCCTGCCAGAGGAAGCAGTGGGGGCCGAAACAATCATAGAATTTAAAAATGCATGGGATAGACAAAAGGGAATTCTGGAGGTCAGGGGTAAGAAGCAACAGACTTCTAGGAAAACATAAAGTGAACTTACAAGCTCAAATGGACAGACTGGGTAGTTCGTGGCCCTTATCTGCTGACAGTGCTTATGTATCTATGTAAGTGTGCTTGAATGAGCCGCATGTGGACTACGGCCCAAGGGACTGAATTCGCCAGCAATGCCAGAGTCCCAATTAGCTGCATGAAGGAGTGAGCCGGCAGCTGAGGAGCTGTATGAAACTTCTTGATGAGCTTCAGCAGGTCCCAGAATTTGGATTCCAGTGGAAAGATCGTGTTGGTTTGTGTCATGAAGTCTGCCCCCAGGTGGTTCAAGGTTTGGCTTGGAGTTAGGGAACTTTTCCTCCAGTTGACGACAAATACTTGTGCTGACAGGCACCGGGCTACCTCCGCCACTGCTTGTACTGCTTGGTCGAGCTGCAAGGCCTTGATGAGAATATCATCCAAGTAAAGGAAAAGTTGTATTCCTCAGTTCCGAAGGTAAGCTAAGACTGCTACTAGCACCTTGGAGAATGTCCTTGGGGATGAAGAAAGCAAAGAACAAATGGAAGTGCTGCTCCCTCACCCTGACCAGAGATACTGCCTGTATAGTTCCTGGATGGGAATATGGAAATAGGCATCTTGCAGATCGATGGATGCCAGAAAATCCCCTTGTTGCAACTTCCTGATGACAAGGCTTCCATCTTGAAGGGTCTGCTGTGGACAAAATGATTCAGAAATTTGAGGTCTAGGACTGGCCTGAATCCCCCTGTACGTTTTGGCACGATGAAGAATAGGGAGTAGACCCCCCCTCCCAATTGATCTCTGTGGGGGGAACTTGCTCGATAGCCCCTGCTTAAAGAAGGTCTGTAACGGCCTGTAACATAGCCTATCTTTTGGACGGGTCGCCTGAGATAGGGGAGGGCACCACATGAGGTAGTGGGGGCTTGGATTCAAATTCGATTAGATAACCCTTGCTGATGTCTAGGACCCATCTGTCTGACGTGGTTTGGACCCATTTCTCAAGAAAAAATGAAAGTCTGACCCCTACTTGAGGATGGGCCTGGATAGCTTCATTATGACTTCTTGTTGCTGTTCACAGTGTCTCTGGTGCCACCACCACCACCAGATCCACCACCTCTGAAGTTACGCTGGTTACACGAGGAGAATTACGTTCTTTTTCCAGAGAAATTAGAGTTTTGACCCTTGTTGTAACCTCAGTCACGAAAATTGTTTCTGGGGCCTGAGGACCATGATTTGCCCCTGCTTCATGACTGGGACATATGCACCTTAGCTGTCTCCCTGGATTCCTTCACCGCCTTCTTCAGAGCTGAGCCAAGCAGGAGATTACCTTCATAGGGGGTGTTTACCAAATGGCTCTTCAAAGAGGCGTCTGCTCACCAGGCCCGAAGCCAGAGGTTGTGGCAAGCTGAAGTTTGATAAAACGTGGTCCAAGCACCACACCTGACCACCTCCTCTAATACGTCTACTGCATAAGCAGATGCCAAACCCATTAATTGCAGCTGACTACTAATAGCCTTCTTCTTCTCTCAGTCCTCAGTAAATTGAAAAGCTAATTCTGAGGCCCAGGACAGAGCGATTTGGGCCAAAAAAAGATTGGCAGTTGCCGCCTTGAGAGACGTTGCTGATGCTTGGAAGGTCTTCTTGAGTGAGGCATCCACTTTCCTGTCCACCGGGTCCCGAGTGATGCCCCTCCCTCGGCTGGGATGACCATTTTCTTAGTGAGGTTAGAAATCAGAAGGTCGATTCTGGGGCAGTCTAGCCATTTTTCAGATTGTTTCTTGTCAAACTTGACGAGCTTAGCAATCCACCGGGGCACTGGATAGGTGCATTCTGGATCCTACCATTCCTCCTTTAGCAAGTCCTCTATGGCTGGAGGAATAGGGAAGGCTGTGGCCAGTTTGGCGGCAGATGCCAGGCGAAAGGCCCGTTTTGGCTGTGCTGGAGCCACTGGGGAAGAATCAAGATGAATTTCAGCTATGACTGTCCTGATGAAAAGGCCTAGGTCCTCCAGGTCAAGGATTCTGGATGGGGAGTCATCAGAGTCTGAGGACAAGTCCACTAGCTACCCTTCTGGAGAAGAAAAACTGGATGGAGTCTGAGGAGCCCGGGAAACGGTTCCTGTGATGCTTCCCTTTGTGGGTGCTCCTAAATCTGCTTAGAGAACAAGATCTTTTCTTCCTCTTGTGGCATGAGGAATGCTGATCCTCCTCATCCAAGGATCTGCTCCTGCATCAGGATTTCTTTCTTTTATCACAGTGATGTGAGGACAGCTGTCCCTCTTCAGATGAGGACAAGGACAGGGTCCTCTTTCTTTTCACCTTCCTATGAGTTCGCACATCTGGTGACCCCGGAGGTTGCCAGTCGAAGCAAACAGGGTCCAGTGCAAAGGCCCTATTCAACTTGTCTATGAGGTCTGGGGCCAGAGAGGGGGTTGCGGACTGCTGGGTCTCCCTGGTGGCCGCTGCTCTCTCAGACCTAGTGGCTGCTACTCGCTCAGACATGTCTATCTGCTGGCTATCAGTCTGAGCCGAGGCATGAGAGGTCTCTGCCATATCCTCCCCAGTTGCAGACGCTGCCTTCTCACATGTTAGGCACAGCGAACCTGCAAAGGTGATTAGAAGAGGGGATTTGCAATGCTGGCAATTTCTGCCCCTGGCAGGCCTGTCAGAGGCCATGACTGAAAATGGCTCTAATCCCCTTTGATTCAGCGTACCCCCCCCCCCCGGAGGTTTCCTGATAAAATGAGAGGCTGTCTGGAAGAATGCTGAAGTTCCAATGGAACACAGTTGCTGGCCCTTTAAGGTCAAGAAGCTGAGCTGTTTAAACTGCTGCCTTGGACCTGATTAGTTAATACTTTCTTCCTCCCTTAGTGCTAGGGTGGGGGAGCCTGCAGCATGGGTGAGAAGCTCCGTTATGTCCTGAGCAGCACTCCTTGTGAACTGCCACACTGTTCGACAAGATGCATCCATGTTATTTCATATTTTAAGGAACCTGGAATAAACTAATAATTATTTTAGTTCATGGGTAGCACCTCCCCTGCTATGACCCTATAAATGTCTTTAGGGAATGGCCGGCTGGCTCCTAAGAAAGAGCAGCAGGCAAAACGAAACAGCTACCAACGGTAAGGCTGCAGTACCACTCCTTTAGTTTGTTTTAACTTCCACCACAAAAATTTATTATTTTCACAGAATTCTACTTCGGACGTTGTCTAGAGTCCCAACATACCTTTAATTTAGAAGAGGACTCGGTTTTAAAGTTTTACGGAGTGTATACAACAAACCACTCTCAATTACAAATTTCTGGTGAGTGTTTTGTGCATTTCCAACCTGAAAAAAATAAGGTTTTAAGGACTCATCTTGCATTTGTAAGACCCTAAAGTCAGTTTGCAAATCTATGTTTTTACAGTCCACAGTATTCGTACAGTTTCTTTTTTGCTGTTGCCACACTTATTTTTCCTGTCTTCTCTGGCGTTTCGTTTTTCTTGTTTTTCCTGGAAACTCAAATAGGCTATCTTCAAATGGGAAGAAGCAATGTAGCTCAGTGTTTTTTTTTTTGTGCCCTGGTAGTGACTGCATTTAGTTTATTAGCATTAGCAAGTAATTGGGAAAAATCAGGGTGGTCGTGTCCTAATATAACTGACACTGGTAGTTGAGGAACTACTCCAACTTCCATGGTTCGAGTGTTTGATTGGACCTGCATTTCTACTTGTTGAACTGGATACATATGGGTATCACCATGTATACAAGTTACTTCAGTTTGTGTGGTTCCAGGTACCGTAGGTATCATACAGGCTTTTACTAATGTCTGTCGACTACCAGAGTCTAAGAGTCCAATCATTTCTTTACCATTTACTGTAACTGGTATAAAGTACTGTCCCCAATTGGCTAGTGCAAGGTGTGTTGAACCAGCTTTCTTTTTTGGGCAAAACCTTGCAATATGTCCTTTACCTTGACAGTAGTGGCAAATTACTTCATTAGAGGGAGTTTTTAAAGTACTGGTAGTTTTGACGGGACCACTAGACAAGGGTGTAGTAGCTGAAGAAGTTCTTACCGTCAGATGCGATGTACCACCACCAGGATGACTTTTAGGACGATTAGGCCTGGCAGTTAAATAATCTTCAGCTAACTGTACTGCCTTCTTGGCTGTCTCAGGGCGGTGTTCCCTTACCCAGATCTGAACATCTTGGGGTAGAATTCGTATAAATTGTTCCAAAACTACGGCCTCCAACATGTGCTCTTTTGTGTTAGTCGCAGGCTGTAGCCATTTGGTACATAAGTCATTCAGTCTGGTGAATGCTTCCTGTCGAATATCTGAAAGTTGAAATCTCAATGCTCGAAATCTCTGTCTGTAGGTTTCTAAACAGATATCGTATCTTTTCAATATCGCCTCCTTGACAGCACCGTAGTTGTCACTCATGGCGCTCTCCACTCTACCATAGGCCAATTGAGCTTTCCCCATCAGATACGGAGCAAGGCGGATTACCCACTGATCCCTAGGTCATTGACAAGCCCTTGCTATCCGTTCAAATGTGGTTAAATATGTCTCAATGTCATCTGTTTCACTCAATTTGGTTAATTTATGTCCTGAGGGATATCCCCGTGGGTAGAGAAGGGACCTACTGAGTCCAAGTGCCTGGATGGCTCTTAAAGTGTCAGTCCATCTTGCTTCATACTTCCAGCATTTCCGCTCCTTTGTTTCTCCATTGTTATCTGTTGCATACACAGCCATTGTAACAGCTCCTGAGAATCACCAGTAGGGGGTCCTTTCTCCATCTCTTCTAGTTCCCCATCCGAAACATCACCATCTTCTTTCGGTTTCACCAATTTATGTCTGACGTCAGGGAGTCCAGTCTGTAGAGGTAAGCCTGACTTCTCTGCCATGGTTCTGGTCAATACTCCGATGGGCACCTCCTGGGACATCCACGAAATTATGACCTCCTCAGACACATATAGCAGTGTCCTTTGTTCCAATGATCCCACTTCTAACACCAAGTGTGAAGTGTGGGATACCAAGGAGGACGCTTACTCGACTTTGTTGCAGGTTTCAAAAAAATATATTTTTTTATTAACAGAGTTAAGCCGGACACTTAAACTGGTCAGCGAAAGAAAAAACAATACCAGCAAAATGTATTACAAATAAAAATAAATTAACAACACTAAAATAGCTAGTGAAGTTCTTGCCTGGAGGTCAGCATGCATCTGTACCTCACAAAACATCTGATCTCTTTAGAGCTAGGCTCACTGAATATATACATGTTAGAGATCATGTGACGGTCAAACTCCTCCCCCATACTTTTACAAACAAACATTTTCATTTTTTTAACAGTTATTTTATAACTTTTTACAACATTATAACCTCTCATACATAAAATAATCTTTGCATCTATGTTATTTCATAATTTAAGGAACCTGGAATAAACTAATAATTATTTTAGTTCATGGGTAGCACCTCCCCTGCTATGACCCTATAAAGGTCTTTAGGGAATGGCCGGCTGGCTCCTAAGAAAGAGCTGCAGGCAAAACGGAACAGCTACCAACGGTAAGGCTGCAGTACCACTCCTTTAGTTCGTTTTAACTTCCACCACAAAAATTTATTATTTTCACAGAATTCTACTTCGGACGTTGTCTACAGTCCCAACATACCTTTAATTTAGAAGAGGACTCTGTTTTAAAGTTTTACGGAGTGTAAACGACTTCACGACCGTGCGTACCTTCGAGAAGGCACTTAAAGGGGAATACAAGCGTACGCGCGGTCGTGAACATATTAAATTCATAGTATTCAGCAATAGACTGATTACACTATTCACACAGTTACACCAGCTGTTGGAGGGGTTTTTGTTTTCCTTCAGCTGAGTAACCAAACATTGGAGACACAGAAGTGCTTTTTATTCATAATATTCCCCATGCTTGCGCAAACAGGTAAAACAAAACTCCGGTGACTCCTTTAAAGTGTTGGAGCGATCCCTAGCTTGCGGGGGACTTTTACAACATATGAATTTTCCTTTCCTTTTAGCTGGACAAGCAACAGTCGCACTGGTTGCCTGGAATGGAAACCAGACCATTCGGGTTTCACAAGATAACAAATATTACAATTCCTTTGCCGGTTACACAAACCCGATATTCCTATCCATTCAGACGTCTTTCATTTATTCTTTTTATCGTTATTAAATCAAATTGTGTTCGAGATTGAGTTTTGAATATCCTCGGGGGGGGAACAAACCAAAACAAAGAAAACCTATCAGAGTAACACCAGAAGAAACGGAGAGCAACGCAAAAAGAAAAGATTATTATTTCTGCAGGTGGCCAGCCTGAGAACATTATTAAAATAAACTTGCAAGATTGAGAATAGAGTGAGCGCTGTTGCAACAGACTGATACCAATAGAGAGAATAGGTTAGAGCATGATATCACAAAAAGGAGAGAGAAGAAATACAAAAAAAAAATTTATAGTGGACGCTGATATTTTTTTTTTTTTTTTTTTGATTAGAAGGTTTGTCTTTTACACACTGGAACGTCGACGAGCGGCTGAATTAGAGCTGTAGGCCCACCATCAACAAGCAGCTGAAAGTGCCAGGGAGCCAGCCGTTGACAGGAGAAAAACAGCACTGCCGTCAACAAGGAGAGAATCCTCTCAGAGCAGTGAAGTGCTATTAATGTCCAATCACCAAAAAAAGGCACCCGCCAAAGAAATCCACCAGTCGACGAACTCCAAGGTTAAAATGAACACTGGGTTGAGGCCAGAATCACGAGAAAAACCTCCGCTGTAAAGAAGGGCCAGTCTGTGCAGCTTGCAAGGCTGATACTGGGACCCATGCAGGAGTGCTCTAAAGTGCTGCGTTTCTTCAGCAATCCCAATAAGATATTAAATTTTGTGACTTACAGTCCGATTTCTTCAGCCCTGCCATGTGGTGAGAGAGCTCTGCTGCAGAGTACCTGCTAGTTAGAAGGCAGAAAGTAAACTGGTAGAAACAGGAAGTGAAGGGCTGGATATCCCCAACTGCAGAGCTTAGTTCCTCCCCGCATATCAGCATCAGGGGGTACTGCCCATATATATGGAAGCCCAGAGACCAGCTTAGAAGAGAGAAAGGCTCTCTTCCTGCACCCTGTTCACCCCTGTGAGGTACTTGTAGGTCTCAATCATGTTGCCTCTCGCTCTCCTCTCCTCCAGGATGTACATGGTGATATCCCTTAGTCTTTCCTCATACGGCTTCCCTTGCAACCCCTGCACCATTCTGGCTGCCCCCTCTGGACTGCCTCCACCCTGCCCATGTCTTTTCTGAGGTGCAGTCACCAGAACAGGACACAATACACCAGGTGGGGGTGTACCAGACAGCGATACAGAAGCAGCACCATCTCCCTCCTCCTGGCAGTGATATTTATTTACTGAATTTTGTTGACTGGGTAAGCCCACTGAGACTATAAGTCCCTTTTACAGGGGCGACCCGGGGGTGGGGATACAGATGGTAACCAGCTGAAACTGAACCAGATTAACCTGTTGGTGTTATTTCTAGTGATTGGAGAAAATTTCGCCAGGACACTAGGGAAATTTCCCCTACTCTTTTCAAGAAGTGCCATGGGATCTTAACATCCACCTAAACAACCACCAGAGCAGGCAGACAGGACCTCATTTTAACGTCTCATCCGAAAGATGGCACATCAGGAGTGTAGAACCCCCGCCTCATGCTGCACTACAGTGTCAGTATTGGGATATTAACCCAAGTGCCTGGTGTGGGGACAAAACCCATAGTCTTCTGATCTCCCGGCCTCAGAGGCGAGTGTGCTACCTGCTGAGCCACTGACACTGTTAACTCTATGTCCCTCCCTATGCACCCTAGCATCCCACTAGCCCTGCCTGCACCCTTGCCACACTGCGCTGCCACCTCGTGATCCTCTGACATAATAATCCCAAGGTCCCTTTCCTGACTAGTGACTACCAATGTCCCCCCCCCCATCCTATACTTTACACAAGGGTTTGTATGCCCTAGGTGCATGATTTTGCATTTTTTTGCGTTGAATCCTATCTGCAATGTCTTTGACCACTCCTCAAGCTATCCCAGATCCCTGCACAATTTCACCACCCCCTCCTGAGTGTCCATCTATTGCAAATTTTGTTGTCATCTGCAAAAAGGCATACTTTCCCTTCCAGTTCTTCTTCAATGTCCCCAGTGAAGACACTGAAGAGGACTGATCCCAGTTCCGAACCCTGTGGTACCCCTGCTGGTCACTCTCCCATCCTTAGAGTATGTGCAGTTTACCATCACCCTCCGTCTCCTATCCGTTAACCAGTTTCAAACCCAATCTACCAATTTCTGCCACATCCCTACAGTAAGTTGGTCAACTTCTTAAATCAGACTTCTGTGCAGCACAATGTTGAAGACGTAGCTAACATCCAGACAGAATAAGCCCACTGCCCTCCCCGATCCACGTTTCTGGTCACCCAGTCAAAGAAAGCTATCAGATTAATTTGGCATGACCTTCCCCCTTAAATCCATGCTGCCTGTGATCCTGCTGCCCACTGGATTTTAGATGCTCAACCAGCCACTTTTTCAGCTTGGTTTCCATCAGCTTCCACACCAATGAAGTTAGGCTAACTAGCCTGTAATTGCTAGCTTCCTCCCTGCTGTACAGGGACCATGTCATCCCTTCTCCAGCCCTCTGTAACTACTTCCGCTTCCAGTGAGCTGTTGAGTAAGGCTGTCAACAAGGCAACCAGCACTTCCCTGACCTCTTTTAGTAACCTGGGGTGTATCCCATCGGGTCCCATAGCTTTGTCCACCTCCAGGACTAAGTCCTTTCAGAACTTTTTCTCTGAAAACAGAGTTGTGTTCACCCCACCCCCCAAAGTCCTGCTTCTCCCTGGTGGCCCCTCCCCTCCCTCCCACTGTGAAGGCCGGAGAGAAGTACCTGTTTAAAAGTCAGCTTTCTCTCTGGTCCCCCTTCTGCACAGTCTCTGCCTTCTGCCCTTCTAATCCTCACTATCCCTCATCTTGTTTTTCTCGTCTTCTACGTATCTCAAACAGTCTTATCCCCTTTAGACACCCCTGTAGCAATCTTTTCCCCTGAATGTACCTTTGCTCCCCCAATCGCCTTACCCACTTCTCTCTGCATGGTCTGGTACACCTCCCTGTCCTCCTCTCTTTTTGTACCTCTTAAATGCCACCCTTTCTTCTTTCCCTAACCTTGCCACGTCTTTGGAGAACCATCACAGTCTCCTTGTCCTACAGCTTTTGCTTACCCCTTTCATGCAGAGAATTGCTGCCCTAATTATACACTTCCCTTATTATTTATTATGGTGCCTCTACTCCTTCCTGGCAACCCCAACCTTCAAAGCATGTTCTGAGGCAGTCTCCCGTTCCTTTAAAATCTGCCCTCCTGAAGTCCAGGACCCTCGTCCTTGTGTAGCTCACCTCTGCTTCTTTCCATATATTGAACCACACTGTACAGTGATCACTGGTACCTAGGGAACTCCCCACTGGGATGTCTGCAATGCTGTCCATGTTTGTTAGTACACAGGTCCAACACTGCTTTGTCCCTAGTAGGTTCTTTTACTAGCTGCCTGAGAAGAGCTCCCCTGTAGGGAATCCAAGACTACCCTGCTTCTTGCTGAAGCTACAGCCGAAAGGTTCCACTTCACATCTGGCAGACTGAAATCTCCAACTAGCAGCACCACCCCCTTTTCTTCCATCCTGATGATGGCCTCCCCTAGTGCCTTTTCCATCTCCTCTTGTGCTGGAGGTCTGTATGCCAACCCTGGTATGAACAGTGGTCGCAGAGCCCATCTCCAGGATGACCCCACAACACCTCCAGAGCCTGCTCACCTTGATGCACCTGCACTTCAGTGACCTTTATTCCCTCCCTCACATATAAGACTCACCCCTCCCGTTTTGCTTTCTCCATGTCTGGTCCCTTTTGATCCACTCCTCTCCCCTAACAGTTATATTCCCTTTTCTTTCTTCTTGTCCCTGCCCCTGACTACATGAATATTCTTGAGTACCTGTCCTTGGGGTGTTCTCATGCTGTAGGCTCCCTTTCCCAGTCATTTTGCCATGGGGGGACAACTGTTGACTCCCTCAGTTGTTTCTCGTCACTCCTGGCTAGTTTTGTATTGTGAATTTGACACTCAAGAGTTCAGGCAGGTTGCAGCTGTTGGACAAGTTCATGATTTAAACTGTTTTTAATATAGAGGGTAAATTCCCCACATTTTGTTAATGGCCTGACTAGTTAGTTGGTAGCCTTGAATACTGTGTATGTGGATAAAATATCAAACGGTGTGCAATAATATATGTAGGTTTGCTCTGGGACAACTGTAGAGAACTCACAGGTATCTCCTTTATGAGACTTAAATATGCTTCCCCAGCCTTAATAATCTAATTAAAAATCAAGGGTGGGCTATTCAGAAGGATTGCGCATGGTGCAACACAGTTCTTTCCTCATAACATAAATGCCAGTATAATATTCAAAAGGGAAAGTCGTGGCCTAAGTCGATGCACTGGGCCACATCAGTAATCTATGCGGGCGCAAGTGGGGCGGTGCTCGATGTAGGACACCCCGCACATCCCGGCTATTCAGCCCGGGATGTGAGGAGCCCATGCCGGAGCAACCCCTACATGCGCCGCATACAGTTGTTCCAAAAAATAAAGGAGCAACAGCCAGCCACCCACAGGTGAGTTGCTGTTTTGAAGGGTGCAACACAGCAGCTGCCAGCTGTGGGTGGCCACCCGAGCTCTGGCAGCACCCTCTGTCAGGTAGCACCCCACCATGCCCGATTACGGGAAGAAGTAGGAAATAAACATCCTATATCC
Source organism: Neoceratodus forsteri (assembly GCA_016271365.2). Lineage (NCBI taxonomy): Eukaryota > Metazoa > Chordata > Ceratodontiformes > Ceratodontidae > Neoceratodus > Neoceratodus forsteri. The sequence continues at coordinate 1,115,589,816 of CM028130.1, forward strand.
CTGGTGGTCCAGTGGACCGCTGGCAGCCCGACTGCGAGCATATGTATATAAATAACACATCCTATATCCCTGGTGGTCCAGTGGACCGCTCACAGCCCAATCGCGGGCGTATGTGTATATGTGTGTGTATATATATATATATATATATATATATATATATATATATATATATACATATACACACACACACACACACACACACACACACACACACATATACATATATACACATATACATATACACACACATATAAACGTCCTATATCCCTGGTGGTCCAGTGGACCGCCGCAGCCTGATCGCGGGCAGAAGTCCAAAAAGATTAAATCCATCCCTGGTGGTCCAGTGGTACCCCCTCCCCACCCTCCCACTGAGCCCCACCACCCTCCTCCCCCGTCAATGGCGGGCGGCAGCTCCCCACCTGCAAGCTGCCCGTCACCCACCCGACTGACTGCGTACAGTAAAGCAGCGCCCATTGGTCCACAGCTGCAATATTGGGCGCAAACCGTGACTGCATCGCACAGTCCAGATATGTGAATGAATCCAATTTTCATGCAAATTTGGCATGCATACAGTCGTTGCCATTTGGTGATGTAGTGGCTGGATGGTTTGAAAGTTCTAGAAGGTTAAAAAAAATCTGTTTTAGATGATCTTTCTTTTGACCAACAACACAAAAAAAAAAATACAAGCTGAAACATGAAACTTTCAGGTTCATCAAGAATTTTGCCCATCCATGTCCTATCATGTTAACAGGTGGCTTTATTGGGAAATTTGTAGTTTATAAATTAAGAAAATAAAATGCCATTTTTGCGCATGCACAGTTCATTATTTCATTAATATTTCACAAGCGAATTTTCACAGAATTGATGCACATCACTTTTATGAGTAGGAACCCACCTTTGTAAGAAGACCCCTGCTTTCTTGAGTCTTTGCAGTAACTAAAAAAAGGAAAAAAAGAGAAACTTTTGGGTATGAAAAGCAAGAAAATGAGTTGGAAGTCTAAAGATATGTGGTTGATTGGTTTATTTCTGTATTAACAAACCCTGCCTCTGAGTGCCTTGATATACTGTCTTATTCATTCTTGTTTTATTTTCTATTTTTGTGCACTGTTATTTTTTATAAATCCAAATAATTAATGCTTTAACTGCTGGGCTCCCCCCCTCCCCGGATCGCATTAAAATGAAATGCTACAGTACTTCACATGGGGCTATTCTTAAGGAATTTATAAGTAAATAAAAATTGAAGCTTTATAAAAAAATGCAAACACTATAATGAGTTGCATATTACACAGTCTAGTCAATGAAGACAATTTGCTCTGAAGATTCAGTGCCTTCAATTAAAACAGTCAAGAGAATTTCTCAATAGGAACTAAAGATCTGCCTTGAATGCCTGAGGGTAAAAAAACAAGTTTCTACAAAAACTCTTCCTAGTTTCAGGGTAAAAAGAGTTGCTACATGCCAGCACTGAGTCAAACAATCCAGATATAGATGATGCCGAAGGATCAGGAGAAACACAGAAGAGTAAGAAAAAAACGTCATGGCATGGCCATCGAACACAATAGGATCTGTGACTTCATTTTCAATAAGCAACCTCGCTATTTTGAAAGTATAAGTTGTATGGCAGCATTACAGAGTCAACATCAATGTATTTATTTAATCAGTTATTTGCAAAGTATCTCTGAGCACAAGTGCTCATTTACAAATGTTCCAGATCAAGATAAACTGACTGTAAAGCCCCTCTCACTTACGTGAGGCCGGCGGAGACTGCTCCAAACTCCACCGCAAAATGGATCCAGTCTAGTGGAGGTGGTGCCTGGGTAACCAGGTGCATGGCCTGCAAGCAGCCAGCATTATCCAGCCAGCTTCCTCCCACCCACAAGCTGCTCCGAACTGCACTGCCACCTGTGGTCACTAAGGTAACAGTATTGCAGCGAAGCAGGCTGCCCTGCCTCCCCACAGGAGAAGAGTGTCTCCTGGGACGTTCAAACCTCCTCCCCACAAGCCCCATCGACCACAGCTCATTCCCAAACTCGGATCGCTGGCAGTGTGAGCAGTAGCACTATCACTGCGCCGATGAGCCGGCCCTAAAAGGAATTCCCCTTAAGCTATTTAAATGTAAAAAGTGCTAAAGAAAATTCAAAACAGGGACCACGGTTGGGGATAGCATCTTATAGGCCAGGAGAAAAAGGTCAATCTACAACAGAATAAAAAATGAATAGGTCAAAATTATCACCATATCATGCCCTACTGCTTTTCAAAGTTGGGGTTTAAAGAATGCTACAGCCTTGGACCCTCTGCTCCTCTTCTCAAGTCTCAAGAAAAGTGCAGGGGTCCAAGGACCCTTACTACAGCGTAAACAGAAGCTTGGATGTGGATACCAGGTGTGGCAGTACCAGGTACAGAGGCACCGGGTGGGGGGTGTTACCAAGGGTGGCGATACCAGCCATAGGGAGTACCGTCATATAGATGGCTCATGGTACGTAGGACCTTTGACAGTTTACTTCCTGTAATGGCACACAGTACATAAGGGCTTTGATGTTTTACTTCCTGTTCCCGTCCCCACTGCGGTACGTATAACTAACATTAACCATGCGTGCATGCGGCACGCACCTGCTGCAAAACTTTCAACCTTTTGTCACTGAAATGTGGAACACGAGCACTCAAAATGTGGAGCAATGTGGGATACTGGCCCCAAAATGCAGGACATCACCATCATATTTAAAACTCCCCCCGCTAGTGTGTGGAAAGGAGTCTCGATGGGCTATTGAATTGTTTCTACCTTTGTGTACTAAGTAATATCGAATAATACATGAAGATATAGCTCAGAACACTGTGAAAACTATTGCCTTTTTTGTGTAAAGTTCTGCCTTAAATCCTGAATTGACAACACCATTCCAGTGCAAGCAGAAACTTTTGTACGTAGGACCACTATGTGACACAGCAATTCTGAAGGGTTAAATGAGGGACATCGCTTGTGCAATCAAGTGTTATACGACAATTGAGGGGTATGACCTGCTGGGAGAAAAAAAAAAACAACTAGCCTACCAGCAGGTGTCATGCAGCAGTACAGTGCAGCACCTTCCCCCCACCCCCACTGGGAGGCCTGACATTTTTAATTCGAAAGACCCGCTCCATCCATAATGGCTTTAGAGCAGCAGGTGCACATCTCACTCATCCCGAGCAGCTTTTGCCGCAAAGGTTATGCTAATAAGGGCCACCAACTCTGCCATTTGTGCCATTTGTTGGTAGCCCTCATTGGCATAACCTGCGTGGTGAAAGCCGCCCGGGTTGCGCGAGATGTCTGCCTGCAGCTCTGCAGTCATTATGGATGGAACAGTCTTGAATTAAAATTGCCAGGTAGCAGGTGAATAAAAAAAAAAAATTAGTTTGATGCTAAAAGCCCTAATCGGGCATTTCTACAGCAGCTGCTACACTTACCGGCCTTACAGGAGTTTCCCTTTAATGTCAGATTTGTTTCCATAGCCAAGGGAGAACTGACCACTAGAATTATCTAACTGGCTGCTAAAATATTTCAAATACTTTTCTTAATAATGTTTAAAAATCCAAATAATTTGTCTATAGACAAAAATGTAAATGAAATTATCACAATTTTAAAACTGTTGAGAAGCTGCAAGTAAGTAATGCTCAAGCAATCTTAAGAACCGATTCTTATGTGAACCTGTTTTCAGGTTCTAGAGAAGGGGGCAGGGTCAGGGTTTGTACAGTTCATTGATGGATCTCTGAGAAGAAACACTCCTACGGTAATTGTTGTTTTTTTTTTTGTTTTTTTTTTAATCAAGTCTAGGATTACAAATACCTTTGAGCCTTGGCTCTTTTACAAAGGTTCCACGTCAGAGAAATACAAATTATGGGGAACATCAAGACAGACATTAAAATAATGTGAACATTGCAAACATAGTACAGATTAAGACAATTCAAGGGTAGCATTGTAACAAGGCAGCCAGCAGCATTTGTCAGAGAAAATAGACAACAGATAAGAAGTGCCAGAGTCATAGGGAGAGGGGGGGGAATGTAGGAAGGGTGGGGAGAGGGTGAAAAGTGCTGCACTGGGTATACCAAGATGTGAGGGTAGAATCCAACTAGAGCAGAAAGGGAAGTGGAGAAACAAGGTTAAGTAGGGCAGTCACAGGAGCTGTTGGTAGTGAGATAGTCCCAGAGCCTAGTTTTAAACATACCAATTGTTGGGGCAGAGGAGATGGTTGGGCTGAGGCCACTGAACCAGAGGGGCGATCGATAAGCAAAAGAGCATTGTCCCTGTGAAGTGTGACAGTGGGGAACTTTCAGTAGCTGCAGCGTGGATCTCCTAAGACACCATTTGTTAATTCGGTGTTGTAACAGAGTTGAGACCCCAGAAGGTGCAAGGCCAAGGTAGATTTTTTTCACCATGGAGCAGGTGAGAAACTTTATGCAGTTTGATAGTTGGAGCCAGCCGGTCTGAGTATACAGGTCACAAGTGTGGGTGAGATGGTGAGCACCAGTGATGAGCCGACATGCTTTATTTAAGGCAGTTGAGAGGCGTCTAAGGGTTGTGGTTGTGGCTGAGGCATAAATGATGAGACCATAATCTATTACAGAGATCATAGAGCTCAGGACTGCAACCTTCAAAGCTTCTGGCGTGAGGTGTGGTCTGTGTCTGTAGAGGAGACCAAGCCGTGTATTAGCAGCTCGAGTTACATTATCTACATAAAGTCCATAGGAGAGATTAGGGTCAAGCTGTATCCCTAAGTATTTGAAGGACCCCACCAGATCTAGAGTGTTTCCCTGGGTGGTGGAGATAGCCAAGTGGTGTAGCTTGTGTGGGTTATGAGAGCTGCAGAAGAGCATAGATTTGGTTTTCTTGTCACTGAGGACCAGTTTATGATTAAGAAACCATGTCTCTACAGAACTGAAACCAAGTTGAAGTTTGTGTTGAAGAGTTGCAGGATCTTTGTGAGTGGAGAATACAACAGCATCATCATCTGCATATAGTATGATCTGCTCAGAGCAGTGGTAAGGGAAGGAGTTTAAGAAAAGGCTAAAAAGGAGGGGGCCCAGTATGGATCCCTATGGGACACCCGATCGAACAGGCAGGGTGTTAGAAAGAGCGTCCGCAATTTTTACTCTCTGTGACCAGTTTTCTAAGTAGCTTTTAAACCAGAGAGAAGAGTCAGGTGATAGCCCGGCATTCAGTAGTTGGTATACTAGTAGTCCATGGTGTACTGTATCAAGGGCCTTGAGAGGTCGAAATGAAATGCCCCTGTGAGAAGGCCGTTGTCAAGGGATTGTGCAAAGCGCCAGTGAACTCAAGAAGGGCTGTGGTGGTGCTGTGACCTTTCCGAAGCCGTGTTGTTGTGGACAAGGTATATTGTATTTATCCAAGTGGTGGTAAGTTGATCAGCCACGATGCGCTTGAGTGCCTTAGAGAGGGCAGTATGGAGATAGGACGATAATTTGAGTGATCTCGTCTTGTCCCCACTTTTATGGACGGGTGTCACGGTGGCTGTTTTCCATAGGTCCGGAAATTTTCCACAGCTGAGAGAGAGGTTTAGGATTTTTGTTAATGGATGAATTACCTCATTGAGGGTGAGCAACAGAGGTTTAAGGTCCAGGGTGTCGCTACTAGATCTAGATTTAGAGATAGCTGCAGTAATATAGCGGCGAGCTTCATTCAGCCTTACTTCCCTGAAGTAGAAGAGGGGATGGTTAGACTGAGGGGCTGAGGTATTTGGGGAGCAGGCCCTGTTTTCGAAAAAGTCATGGGGTAGAAAAAGCCGTGTTAAAGATGTTTGCGATCACCTTGGGGTCGAGGGTTGAGGATCCATCAACCATTAACATGGCCAGAGAGGTTTTTGGCTGCTTCCCTGTGACATCCTTGATATTGTCCGAGAAAGCACGACCATTTCCCTATGTATTGGTGAGAGCGCCTTTGTAATAGTTGGATTTCATTAGCCGTATGGCTTTTGTGCAAGCATTTCGTGCTTGTTTGTAATTTTGGATGTCCAGTTGTTTGCCAGTGGCCCTGGCAACTGCCCAGAGATGATCCCTTAGTTTCAGCTGTGAGAGAAGAGCCGCAGTGACCCATACGTTAGAGAGAGATTTTGTTTTTGCCTTTTAGCAGGGGCAAAGAGGTCGCAGGCTTTGTTGAAAATTGAGATGAAGTGATCAAGAGCCAAGTTGACATTTGTTGCTTCATAGATGGGTAGCCAGTCTTATAGAAGCAGGTGTTTGAGATGTGGAAGTTTTCCACGAGGAAGGACTCTGCTAGCAATAATTTTGAGAGGGGGCTTAAGGAATTTGTTAGACCATGCACACATGACTGGGGAGTGGTCACTGAGAGAGTCTGGGAGAATGATCGTATGAGAAATCCTTGTGGGGTGAGTGGTGAGGACCCAATCCAAGAGGGTATTGGTGCCAGTCTTGTAGTTAATCCTAGTAGGGGAGTTTACCATTTGCATGAGGTTAGCAGCTGAGACGGAGTCTTTATAGGCACTGGCGCTCGATGCTAACCAGTTTATGTTGAAATCCCCTAGTAGAATAAGTTCAGCTCGGGAGGATGAGAGTTGATAAAGTTTAGGACGCCGTTGAATCCATGTTTAGGGTCCCTGGGTGGATGTATACGGAGACAACAGTCAGTGTTTATGGTTGGGACCTAGGACGATTTTTATTGGCAGAATCTGGGCCGAGGCAGAAAGTGATGGAGTTGCTACAGGGTGCCAAGACAGGGAGTCTTTGATATAGATTGCGCAACCACCGCCTTTTTTAGATATCCGGTCCAGCCTGTGGACACTGTAGCCCTGTATTGTTACTGCTGAGTCAGGAACTTTAGGTGTCAGCCAGGTTTCCATCACTGCAAGGATATCAGGGTTGTGTTGGCATATGAAGGCTTGGAGTGCATCCAGCTTTGGTAGTAGGCTGCAGATATTAATGGTTGCAAGGATAAGGGCACCTGGAGTTTGTTTGTGAGCTGAGCTTCTAGGGCCAGGATTGGGATGGACGCTGCCTGAGATGAGAAGGAGAAGGAGTAGGAGTTTTAAGGAGCAGAGTTGCAGCTCTTTGAGAGATAGTTTTGATCGTTGTTTCCCGGGAGTAGAAGTTGCAAGGTTCCAGGCGGTATCCCATATGGACTGCAAGGTGGTACAGTGTAGAGAGGTGGCCACACTTGTTGAGAGTAGTGGTCGGGTTAAGTAACCAGGAATATCCAAACGGTGCACGGAGCACAAGTCTCGAGTGGAAGTGGAAAGTTCCCTTGGAGTAGCAGTGGAAACCAGAGTAGAGGGTGGCAGGGTCGGGGTGGCTAGGACCAGGGAGAGAGAAGAGGGGGGGCAGGGCAAGGAGGAGAGGCGAGAGAAAGGCAGAGAGAACCCACGTGGCTTACGTACTAGATAGAGAAAGAGAGAGAGAGATATAGCCCTCTAGTGGTGAGAGGATATAATCTGCTAATGAAAAAACAAACTACAAATTCACTTCTAATATCAACTCAGAACTTAAAATGACTATAAGGATTAAACAAATTATTAAACCCTAGCACATAAATTCAACTAGATACACAGAGGGAGATACAGTAGTTAGAGATGTGTTCAGCAGGAGATAGTGTGGGCCACTTGGAAATCAGCTTCCACTGGTACCAAATCCAAAAGTCAGGGCTAGTACCTTGCAGTACAGAGGATTTCTGAAAAACTGTTTAGGTTCCAGAAATTGAGGTACCTCAATTTAAACAACAGGAACCCAACAATGATGCCATACAAAAAAGTGCAGACTTGGGAGGGTGGGTCTAAAACCTAGTTAAGAAAAAAAGTTCTGCAAGACAGTGAAATATTCGACCTTTGGGAATTGGTATAGATAAAGACAGTAAGAGAGTGAAGATGAAGTAAAGTTATAAGTTCCAAGTGACACTAAGGTTACAAATCTAATAAAAATATAGAATGGAGTAGGATTAGTAACATTAGTCAAGACGGAGGTAGACACAAAATTCATAGTCTATAATAAATTTAGTCTCAGTCAGTCCCAGATTTTGAAGTGTTCTGCTGTAAACAATGTCTAGAAATCAAGGATTTAAGCCAGTAGGGAGAGCATGACCACAACACAGAGTTTTAACTTGTATTCTAAGTTCTAAAACTGGTATGGAATTCTATTCTCTGGGGGCATCACACTCTGGTAGAAAGATGCACTTTTGTAAGGCACCACTGATGGATTCCTGTACATCACTGGGCCATCAAGCAACCTGACCTGATACAGCTTTTACCAACTTACTCACACAAGATGGATAGAAAGAATGGTGCTTTAGGAGTGATTTAGGTTAAATAAAAGGAGGAGAAAGTATCTGACTTTCAAGTGGCAAAAAAGGAATACAAAATAACTCTCAAATCTGCAGGCATGGAAGTCATAGAAACATAGACTTTGACGGCAGATAACGACCGCTTGGCCCATCCAGTCTGCCCATTTCCCTACCTACAAGATAGGCCGCAGATCCTAGATAACCAACAGCCTATTTCTTCCTACCCCCCACAAGAATTGCCTTATGTCTGTCCCATGCATTCGTGAATTCTCCCACAGTTTTAGACCCCACAACCTCCTCAGGAAGGCTGTTCCATGCATCCACTACCCTCTCTGTGAAATAATACTTCCTCACATTGCCCCAGAACTGCCCCCTCTATCTTTAAATTGTGTCCCCTTGTTCTTGCACGTCTCTTTTTCTGAAAGATGCTACCCTCTTCGACTTTGTTGATTCCACTGAGGTACTTAAAAGTTTCTATCATGTCCCCCCCTCTCCCTTCTTTCCTCAAGGGTATACATATTAAGCTCCTTTGGTCTTTCCTCATACGGCTTCTCTTGCAGACCCTGCACCATTTTAGTTGCCCTCCTCTGGACTGCCTATATCCTATGTCCTTGCGGAGATGGGGTCTCCAGAACTGGGCGCAGTACTCCAGATGGGGTCTCACCAACTGTCTGTACAGAGGGATAACAACTTCCTGTTTTCTGCTGCTGATGCCTCTCCCTATGCATCCCAGTATACCCCCAGCCCTCCCTACTGCCTTCTCACATTGCTTGCTAACCTTAATGTCATCTGATATAATTACCCCCCGGTCCCTTTCCTTCTTTGTTGCTAGCCTTGCTTGTAGAGCAGAAAGCAGCTAACTAAAAGAAGCTACATTTTCTTCTTAATTTAAAACTTATAACTCAGCAGGAGTCAGTGTCTGTTAAGATTAAGTAGACAGATAATTTTATTAGAAGTGGAAGGGGACTTATTTAGGGTTAAAAGAAAAGAAAGAAGGTCAGTGTGTATTCTGTGCAGTGAAGGGTACTGTATCAGCTGACTTTGCTAAACCAGTAGGAGGAAAGAGAGCTTACCTGGGGGTGTGGTTTAGACACTATAAAAGCAGGTGAGTCAAATTACAACTTCCTGTTGCTAGCCTTTTTTCTTACTAATTGCCCTCCTTCCCACCCACCCAAAGCCAGTTCAACTTTTATAGCCACTGGATTTGACTGTCAACAGGAACTTCCTGTTTGGCAGTAGGAAGGAAAGGATCATAGAGAAACACTGGTTTTGTCAACCCTAAAGTAGAAAAAGTAGCTCACTCTCCCCCCCCCTAGCTGCTAGTGGTCTGATATTGAACAAGGAAGAAGGAGGCTACTGAAAAAGATAGGAAGTTCCTGTCCCAGAACAGGAAGGGTGAGAGTTGTAAGGAGAGGAGAGAGTAAGCATTCAGAGAAACAGTAGAGGGGACACAAAATAAGACATGATAGGAGTGGTGCAGTGCAATGGCTGTGGGGCGGCAGTGTTCCGGGAGACATTCTGGAGGCTGCAATGCTGCCCTATTTGCAGGCACCTCTCTGGTCTGGGAGAGGAGGTTGCCCGTCTCCAGGCTGACCTGGCTAGGATTCTTGAAACCTCCTCCCCCACCCAGGGACCACCAGGGCCAATGCCACTACCTCAGAGGTTGCCAAGAAAGAGGAGAGGCTGGACCAAGGTGGGCTCAAGGAGGGAGAGGGTGGTGGAACAGAGTTGCAGCCCTCCAGCTGTACCTCTCCACAATTCATTCGCTCTTCTGGTGGATAGTGGTTCCTCTATGGAGGCATCTGCAGTGGAGACCAAGGAGGATGCTGGGAACCTTCACAAAGGAGACCCAAAGGAGGGTGGCATGGGACCCCACAGGGGAAGGAAACAACTCCTGGTGGGGGACTCAATCATTAGGGGGTAGAAATGGGGAGGAAGGGAGGGAGGTAAGGTGCCTTCCTGGCGCCCACGGCTTGAGGACAGGAAGCCAATCCTCAGGACTGTGGGAGGAGCTGCACGAGGGAGGAGCTGGATGTCATTGTCCACCTAGGGACAAATGACCTGGCTAGGAATGGGATCAGAGCAGTGCAAGAGGAGTTTGTAGAGTTGGGAAGGGGCCTTAGACAAGTAGCGCATACGGTAACCTTCTCGGAGGTGCTGCCTGTCTATGGCAAGGGAGATGCTAGGGCACTTCTCACCAGGGAATTCAATGAGTGGTTGAAAATCTGGTGTGGAGCTCAGGGTTTTGGCTTCATTGGGGACTGGAGAGCCACCTGGAGGGATGCAGACCTATACTGGTGCGATGGTCTGCATCTGTCCAGGGGGAACCAGGATCCTAGGTGAGAGGTTTAAATGCTTCATTGGCAAGCATTTAAACTAGCCAAGGGGGGAGGCACTGAAAAGAAGCAGAGAAATCACAGCCTCCCCACAAAACATGGTGATTAGTGAGGTAAACACCAAGGTACAGAAGTTATTAGGGAGCAGAACAGATTTAAATGTAAAAAAGGCAAAGGCAGTAAGGACAGAAATGGGGCTAAAAGGGTAAGGCTATCAAAAGTGGAGAGGGTGATGAGTACCAATGCCCGTAGTCTGTGTAACAAGCTCCTGAACTAGTGGCCTTGATGGAAGAGGGTTGCCTGGATATTGTGGCAGTCACAGAAACATGGTACACAGAGAACCATGACTGGGATGTCAACATACCAGGATACACAATCTACAGGAGGGACAGGGAGGGTAAAAGAGGAGGAGGTAGCTCTCTATGTAAAGGAAGGGATCAAAGCAACAGAACTAAAGAGTAAACAGGGAGCAGATGAGGCACTTTGGGTCACCCTGGAGACAGGAAATGGCACCACAATCCGCATGGGAGTTGTATACAGACCTCATCTCAGGGGGAGGGAATGGACAAGGAAATGATAGAAGGCTTTCTTAGAATGGCAGAAAAAGGGGAGATATTGTTGATGGGGGACCTGAATATGCCAGATGTTAACTGGAGCACCTTTGCTGCAGGCACATCGAAAGCAGGGTCATTCTTGATGCCCTACAGGGGCATGCCTCAGACAGCTAGTATAGGAACCCACTCGAGAGAGCAATCTTAGACCTGGTACTTTCAAATGGGGATGGAGAAAGAATCTCAGATTTAGAAGTGGGAGCCATCTGGGAACAAGCGACCACCAAACAGTGTGGTTCACGATAAACACAGCCATACAATCAAGCCATACAAAAGCAAGAGTACTAGACTTTAGGAGGGCTGACTTTGGGAAAATGAAAGAGTGCCTTAGAAAAGCACTAGCAAACAGGCAAGAAAGAGGGGTGGAGGAACAATGGGGAGTGATCAAAACAGCCATCACAGAGGCAACAAGCCTTTGTGTAAAGCAAATCAATAAAACACAACGAAGGAAAAAACCGCTATGGTTCACAGGGGTGGCAGGGAAGGTTAAGGAGAAAAGGACAGCATTCAGGAAATATAAGCAAACACAGAAGGAGCAGGACAGAGATCTTTATCAGTTAAAGCAGAAAGAGGCTGGGAAGGCAGTCAGAATAGCAAAGGCCCAAACGAGGAAAGGATAGCCAATTCTGTTAAGAAGGGATAAGACCTTTATAGGTACATTAGGAGCGAAGAAAGACCAAAGGAGGGATACTGAAGCTTAATAAAGGGAGGGAATGTGGGTAGGGGTGACAGTGAAAAGCAGGATACTGAACGAATATTTCTGCTCAGTATTCACAAAGGAAGAGGAGGGGAGTTACCTAAACCAAACAAGAGAAACACTCTGAAGACGGGGTCGATACTAGTCCATTTAAGAAGAAAGAGTTCTGAAAGAACTAATAAAATTGAAGGTGGACAAAGCAATGGGCCTGATGGGATTCACCCAAGAATTCTAAAAGAACTAAGGGTAGAACTAGTGACATCGCTGACTACTCTCTTTAACAAATCATGGGAGGATGGGGTTGTACCAGAGGACTGGAGGAGGGCAGATGTGATTCCTCTTCACAAAAGTGGGAGCAGGACAGAGGCAGGAAACTACAGACCAGTTAGTTTGACCTCATTGGTAGGGAAAATGATGGAATCACTTCTGAAGGAAAGAACTGTTGAGTACCTAGAGGCCAGTGGGGCTAGGACCCAAGGCAGCATGGATTCACAATGGGAAGGTCGTGTCAGGCAGAATCTAATAGATTTCTTTGACTGGATGACCAAAGTAGTAGACCAGGGAGGGGCTGTGGACATGGCCTACCTAGATTTTAGCAAGGCATTTGATACAGTCCCACACAAAAGATTAATACACAAGATAGCCAGCCTTGGAATGGACCCCAAGGTGGTAGCCTGGATACAAAATTGGCTAGACAACAGGATGCAAAGGGTAGTAGTAAATGGAGTACACAGTGAAGAAAGGAGGGTTACTAGCGGGGTACCGCAGGGTTCAGTACTGGGACTGGTCCTTTTAATGTCTTTATAAGTGACATTGCAGAGGAACTGGAAGGAAGGTATGTCTCTTTGCAGATGACACAAAGATCTGCAACAGGGTTGATACACAAGATGGAGTGGAAAGGATGAGAAGGGACTTGGCAAGGTTGGAGGAATGGTCAAATGTATGGCAGCTCAGATTCAATGCAAAGAAGTGCAAGGTAATGCACATGGAAACAAAACCAGGGAAGCGTACACAATGGGGGTGAGATACTGACAACAGTAAAAATAGAAAGGGACCTGAGGTAATTATATCAGAGGACCTAAAGGTGGGCAAACAATGTAAGAAGGCAGTAAGGAAGGCTGGGGGGATACTGGGATGCATAGGAAGAGGCATCAATAGTAGAAAACAGGAAGTTGTTATCCCTCTGTACAGACAGTTGGTGAGACCCCATCTGGAGTACTGTGTGCAGTTCTGGAGACCCCATCTCCGCAAAGACATAGACAGAGTGGAGGCTGTCCAAAGGAGGGCAACTAAAATGGTGCAGAGTCGGCACCAGAAGACATACGAAGAAAGACTAAAGGAGCTTAATATGTATACTCTTGAGGAAAGAAGGGAGAGAGGGGACATGATAGAAACTTTCAAGTACCTCAAGGGAATTAACAAAGTCCAAGAGGGTAGCATCTTCCAGAAAAAGAGATGTGCAAGAACAAGGGGGCACAATTTGAAGATAGTTGGGGGACGGCTCAGGGATAATGTGAGAAGTATTTTTTCACTGAGAGGGTTGTGGATGCATGGAACAGCCTCCCTGAGGAGGTTGTGGAGTCAAGAACAGTGGGGGACTTCAAGAATTCATGGGACAGGCATAAGGCAGTCCTAGGGGCGGTTAAGAGGAAGTAAGCTGTTGGTTAACTAGGATCTGCAGCTTATCTGTTAGGTAGGAAAATGGGCAGACTAGGTGGGCCAAGCGGTCCTTATCTGCCGTCAAATTCTATGTTTCTTACCCCCAGGTCCCTTTCCTTCTTTGTTGTTGTTACTACCTCCCCCCATTGTGTATTCTTCCCCTGGGTTCTTGTTTCCCAGGTGCATTATTTTGCACTTCTTTGCATTGAATCCTAGCTGCCATACTCTGACCATTCCTCCAACCTTACCAAGTCCTTCTCATTCTTTCCACGCCTCCGTGTATCAACCCTGTTGCAGATCTTGTGTCATCTGCAAAAGGCATACTTTTCCTTCCAGTCCTCTGCAATGTCACTGAAGAAGACATTAAAAGGACTGGACCCATTACTGAACCCTGCGGTACCCACTAGTAACCTCTTTCTTCAGAGTGGACTCCATTTACAATTACCTTCTGTGTCCTGTTGTGCAGCCAATGTTTTACCCAGGCTGGTTAATTTGACTATTAATCTTTTGTGTGGGACTGTGTCAAATGCCTTGCTAAAGTCTAGGTAGGCCATGTCCACAGCTCCTCCCTGGTATACTACTTTGGTCACCCAGTCAAAGAAATCTATTAGATTCATTTGACATGACCTTCCCACAGTGAACCCATGCTGCCTTGGGTTCTGTGCCCCACTGGCCTCTAGGTACTCAACTATTCTTTCCTTTAGAAGTGACTCCATCACATTCCCTACCACAGAGGTCAGACTGACAGGTCTGTAGTTTCCTGCCTCTGTCTTGGTCCACACTTTTGTGAAGGAATCACATCTGCCTTCCTCCAGTCATCAAGTACCACACCATCCTCCCATGATTTATTAAAAAGAGTAGCCAGTGGTTTCACTAGTTCCTCATAATCTTTTTAGAATTCTGGGGTGAATTCCATCAGGACCCATTGCTTGTCCACCTTCAGTTTAGGAGTTCTTGCAGAACCTTTCTTCTGGTGAAAGGACTGAGATTGACCCCCTATCCAGAGTGCTTCTGTGTAATTGGATTAGGCACTTCCTCTTCTTTGTGTGAATACTGAGCAGAAATAGTTCGTCAGTCCCTTGCTTTCACTGTCCCCTGCCCACCAATCGCTCATTCTGTTCAGCCTCACTATCTCTCCCTTGTCTTTCGCGCTGATGTAGCTAAAAGTTTTATCCCATTCTTAACTGAGTTGGCTATTTTTTCCTCAGTTTGGGCCTTTGCTCTTCTGACTTCCCTCCCTGCTTCCTTCTGCCTTAACTGGTACAGCTCTCTGTCCTGCTCCTTCTGTGTTTCTTTATACTCCGGAATGCTATCTTTTCTTCCTGACTTTCACAGCCACCTCTTTTGAGAACCATAGTGTTTTTTCTTTCATTTTGATTTGTTTATTTGCTTCACACAAAGGCTTGTTGCCTCTGTGATGGCAGTTTTGATGATTCCCCATTGTTGCTCCACCTCCTTCTCGCCTGTTTGCTAGTGCTTTTCTGAGGCACTCTCCCATCTTACAAAGTCAGCCCTCCTAAAGTCCAGTACCCTCACTTTTGTATGGCTTGACTCTGTAGCTGAGTTTAACGTGAACCACACTGTTTGATGGTCACTTGTTCCCAGATGGCAACCCACTTCTAGATCTGAGATCCTCTCACTGCTCCCGTCTGAGTCTGAGGTCTAAATTGCTCCCTCACGAGTGGGTTCGAAACTAGCTGTCTGAGGCCTGCCACCTGTAGGGCATCAAGAATGGCCCTGCTCTTGGATGTGGCTGCAGCAAATGTGCTCCAGTTAACATCTGGCATATTCAGGTCTCCCATCAACAGTATCTCCCCTTTCTCTGCCATTCTAAGAATGCCTTCTATCAAATCCTTGTCCACTCCCTCCCCGTGACATGGGGGTCTGTACACAACCCCTGTGCGGATTGTGGTGCCCTTTCCAGTCTCTAAGGTGACCCACAGTGCCTCCTCTCCTCCCTGTTTACTCTTTTGTTCAGTTGCTTTTATCCCTTCCTTTACATTGAGAGCCACTCCTCCCCCTCTTCTCCCCTGCCCGTCTCTCCTGTAGGTTATGTACGGTACCCTGGTATGTTAGCATCCCAGTCATGGTTCTCTGTGTACCATGTTTCTGTGACTGCTACGATATCCAGGCATCCCTCTTCCATCAAGGCCACCAAGTCAAAAAAATGTTTTCTTCTAAGAGGGTATTTTACTAGTAATATTTTATAACAACTTCCAAAAGTGGTCATTCTTTTGATTTTTATTTGATGACTAGGTAAGTACACTGAACCAAAGATCGTTTTACAAGCACAACCCAGGATAATAAAAGGCGACAAAGTGAATTAAATCCTAAAAACATATGAAGAAGCCAGCAGAAGAAGGCCATTTGGCCTATCAAGTCTGCTCATATTGCAGGGTTCACAGCTTGAGCTACTGTCCCTGCCCTCCCTCCCCACTCCTCCCATCCTCCCTACCCATGATACTTACCTGAGGGAGAGGCTGCTGCACGCTTGCACGATGAGAGGAGTTCGTTTACCAGCAGGAGTTCAGGAAGACAAAGCTCAAGATTAATTAATGGTATGCCACTGTTGCAACTGTCTTGAAGTCCTGTGCTCTTTCCAGTAGTTCTTGTGCAACCAGTTATTTTAGTTTTTCTGGCTCCCTGTGCTGTTTGTTTCCATACAGGTCAGGAGTCCGAAGGTGGAGGAGCCACCCTATATGGGGAGCGACTGGAAAGGTCCCGCGGGGGACTGCACAGTGGAGGACAGAGGTGCTAGATATGCGGAGTAGCGAGCACAAGTGAGTACAAGCACAAGGTGTGTAGACAGACAGCAGAAAAATAAAAGTGGAGAAGTGGAGAGACAGAAGTTGAGAAGCGGTGAAAGCAGAGGAAGAGAAGGCAGAAAAATCGGTCTAAGTACAACAGCAGGAGAAGCACAGAGGACCAGTCTCAAAGTTTAGACTCCGATATTCTTGCTTCGTTTGACTCTTCTGAAGAAATCAGCTTAGTAGTATCCACACCTTACGCTGTGTTATGTTGTCTTGTTAAAATCGTTTAAATCTGTTTAAAAAGCTGTTACGGGTTATTGTTCCGAAGATCGTATCAGAGAAATTTAGAGTTATCTCCCTCGTCCATGCTCCTTTAAAAAAGTGTTTTTTTTAGGGATACTGCTTTTGTAATTCAAAGTTTAGATTCAAAGTACATAGTAGGATTTAATACATTTTCTAATTTTAAACAGTTCATACTGAAATAACTACGTGATCACTCGTGGTATTTACTGCGCGTGTGTTGGCGTCCAACTGAGCAACATTCGGAATCAGATACGAGCCAGAGCTGGTATGGTATAGGGACACATAGTTTGAAGCAGCTAGCTTCTTGTTGTCCGGCTTTCTTTTTAATATAAGGAAAAGCTGCAACCATATTAGATACACCGATAGGACGTTTAAGTTTGAAGTGGTGTAACGTGGTGCAGTAGAGCTCGAATCAGTACAACGTTTAGTAACAGCGTCTACTAACGTGCAGCAGCTGTTGCAGGAAAATAGCAGACACCGGCTACCAGAAACTAGATACTGAGTTTTCCCAGACGTTCTATGAGGGAAATACAATACAACATCAGGATCTTTGTAAGTTCTGAAAACTTTCCTAGTCTTTTATTTGTATTCCTGGCTTGTTTTAAGTATAGTGTGTTTCTGAGTGGCCTTTTCTCTTCTCTTGTTTTTCTCATTAAATGCAGTGATTAAGCGGAAAGTAGGCATGAGAAAGGAGGCAAGTTTGGCCTACAGGACAGAAGGAAGATGCTGTAAAAGCACTGTGTAGCTGCAATTTGAAGCAGCTATGAGCAGCCAAGATTTGTGGTTCAACTGTGGTATCTTTACTGTGCATGAGCAGGGAGAAATATACACAAGTAAGGAGAATAACTAAGCAACTAAAATAGAATTGTTTTCTCTGGGAGGACTACAGAAGTTTTAGAAGCGGTAGAAATTGCTGCATTCAGAGATATTTGAGGAAGTTGAGTGCAGGGGGTTTAAGGGGTGCTAGTAGGAGTTCGGCATCCTTATTACAAATCCCACTTATGATGGTTACTTATTATACCTTTTCTACTTTTTCTTACTTGTAATATACAGAAGAAGTTGTATTTGCCCCCTTATACAGAAGAACTTGAAGTGGAAAGGTTAGAAAGCCAGGAGGAGTAAAATTAAACAAAATAAGAAAGGAAGCATATCTGCCACATTTGTCAGCACTGATATAACAGGGTAAAGAGACATTTACTAGCCCTGGCACTAGTGTTGTTCTTAGTGGGATGCTGACTCATTCCATTTTAATAATTTTTGCTTGAATTGGAAACTTGGAGGGGGGGGCATAATTTGTAATCTGCAATTTGTATGTTTCACAGTTAATATTTAAATTGTGTATAATTGTTTAAGTACCACCTGCTGGTCCAATAATTGACTAACTGATTGGCTGATCAATTGATGTATTAATTGATCGTCTTGGAGCTGTACTAATGTTCAGGGGGTAGTGGAAGTACCAAGTCGCTGACTCTGAATTGAATTGGGTAAAATTGTTTTATTCTTGTATTGAATCAGCTAATTATATCAAGTAGGGACTGAATAACATATTGGAAATATTTTCTTCTTTTAACAGTTGCAAGAAATAGTTATGCCAGTGGCCACAAGAAGTGGAAGAATTAAGATCAAAAACATGGTTAAACCAGAGGAAAGCGAAGAAGGGAAAGTGGACAAAATGAAGGGAACTCTGGCAAAGAAAAAAATATTAAAACAAGCTAAAATAAAATGGGGAATCTAGCAGGAAATATGATTACGGATCTAATTGGAAGTAGCAAGGTACTACATACATCAACAGCAACTGGAAATATTTCAAGATTTTTAATAAATACAAAAATGGGGTCCTCAGTAGAGAAAGTGAGTTTGTATTCACACACAAAGTCCCAGGCAAAGTCCACTTTTCCTTCCACTAAAGAGTATGAAGGAAATGACAAGGATGGAATCAAACATTGGAACTCAAGGATGCAGTCAGAATCAATACCCAATTATAGAAAGTTTAGGAGACGAGGACAAGGAGAAGGGGTTAGGGGAAGTAAGTGATATAAATATGTTAAAAGCAATTGACAATTTACAGTCACTAAACAAAACAGTTCGAAGTATGACAGAATCAATAAAGGAAGACTAACTCTTTTGATAAAGAGAACATTTTACATATGGAAATGAATATGGATAATCAAAAAGAATCGGATGGTGAATACTTAAGCCCTTGTTCAGAGGATAATTGCTCATGGACAATGAGTCCAGTGAGTGTAGTTAACCTGGATATAGACAAGTTAACTAAAGAAGTAATAAGAACTTTAAGGGACCCTTTGGATGCAAATATATTTCTATATCAGCAACTGATGGAGATTAAAACAGATTTAACATTTTTGAAAATGTAAGCATCGATAATAAAATTAGAATGGGCAGCTTTTGTGAACAGAGAAATATGGGTAGGAGGACAGACTTATTTAAAAATGTTAACAGTAGATCAGGATAACCTAGATGGAAAGTATCAAATAACGGAAATGACTCAGGATTTGGAATTTGCAGATGTGAATAAAGTGGGGGGAAAAAGAATTAAGTATATGTTCATCTAACTATGCAAGTGAAATTACTTTGGAATGTGTAATGTTACCAGACAAGATATTAAGGAATGAGAGCACCTGTTTAGACTTGAAGAACAAGTTCTCAAAATTGTGGGTGAAGGGTGTACAACAGGAACAAAAAGAAGGGAAAGGTCAAAGAAGGAGCAAAAGGGTAAACTTATAGTAAGTGATAAGGAGAGTGGACAGAGAAATTTAACTGGAGATATACATCCAATGGAAAGTTCTTTAGAGGAGGAAATTATAAATAATAAAGGAAAGAGGGCTGGTATTAAAGAAGGAAGAAAACAGCAAACAGAAAAAGGGAAAAAAATAGAGCGGAATAAAAAAACATAAGAATGAAGTTGATAAAAGAAAGGTAGATGTCAAGGGTTAACAAAGGCAAAGAAAACAAAAGGAAAAAATATGAATAAAAAAAGGGAAAAAAGAAGGTATAACACCAAGCAAATTAAATTAGGAAAAACCAAAAAAGAGGAAGAAAGTATAGGAATAATAAAAATGGCTAAAGAAAAAATACTAGAAAAAACATGAAGAAAAGGATGTTAAAGTGACTTGAGGAATTGAGGAAAAAGGAAACAGATGGAGGAATAAAATAGATATGGGAAATATGGGAAACGATAATTTAGAAGGGCAGGAGAAATTTAAAAATGTTTTGATCAAAACACTACCCACAGATTTTGTGTTACCGTTGTATGTGATGGAAGGAATCCCAAAAGAGAATGAACTAATGCTTTCACAAATTACTAAAAATCTAATAAACATGGCTCTTGGTAGCTGTAGAAATTGGACAGACTGTATTAAGTATAATCAGGCCAAAGAGTTGGAATTGGTACTAATAGTAACAAATCAGTATTACATACTTAAAGCTATTAGCAATGCACAAAAAGATCTAGAGAAATTGGGAGTACAATTGGGGAAAATAGTGACGTTAAGAGATCTCTTTCCTGAATTTTTTTGCATTTTATGATGCTAAGGAATAAATCTGTCAATATCTGGTTTAGCACAATTACATAGCGAAAATAAATGGAACGTTAAAGAAAAGCTGGCCATCACTTTAATGACATTATTGAACAGTCATATCTGTAATACAGATATTATATATGCCAAACAGCAGGAGCTAGATGGTCAAATTGTGTTAAAGATAAAAAGAGGGGAATTGTTAGATATTTTACACCAGAAACAATCAACCTTAGATGGGCTGGGAACCTACATACATATAGAAGATCAAAAACATGATTTGTTAAAGAGCAAGATGGGACAGCATAGTCAGGAACTGAAAATAATGACTGATACAGCTAATAGATTTGAGGTTCTGGGCGAATCTAAATTGTGACAGAAGAACTTAAAGTATGGAGATGAGAAGATACAGGAAAAAGGAAAGGAAATAAAATCCTTTAATGAACATCAGAATAGACAGGGAGGCTTCCATATAGCTATACTTTTGCGGAATATATAAGGCTTTAATGACAGGTTGGGAGACCCAGAGATGGAGAAATACATAAATAAATATGATTATATATGCATGCAGGAGACATGGAGGATATGGACAATTTATCTGGATGGATACACATCTTATGTAAAACAAGCAGAAAGACAGAAAAAGTATGGCAGGAATATAGGAGGAATAGTTACATTTGAAAAATAAAAAATAAGGTGAAGACAACAGAGATTCAGACAAAAGGTAACAGTTTTCTAATAGTGCATATTAAGGGAGAAAATACTGAGGATATTGTATTGGTTAACATCTATGTTCCACCAGAGAATAGTAACTATATTTGTAACATGGCACAAAAACACAAAAATGAAATGAAGCACTCAGATAGGTGCAAACACACCAGGTGGTGCAGTACAAACCATGGTCTAATACCACAGTAGATCATGGTTAGCATCGGGAGCGCGTGACTGAAAGAGGTCGACAATGGTTAGAAGGAGGGAGTGGGGGGGGCGCGCCACATAACACCAGTCACGAGCGAGGGAAGGAAATGGTGAAAACCGTGCAGGATAGCAAAGCCTCTGCTTGCTTGCATCCTAAAGTGCAGCACCCACCTAGTCGAGACGGTCCAATGGAGAGAGGAGAGGACGAATGTCTGATGAAGCATACCATGTTAAGCCAGTTGACACTACAGTGTACCAAAACCTGTTATAAAGAAAGGAAACAATCCTACTGGTAAACATAAAGCAAACCCCTAAACAAGAGGATTCATGTACCCGACAACCTATATCCCCACATACACGACTGTTAATGCCGTTTCGGAAGGAGCATAGAGGGCTCTGTATTATCGGTCACCATGAGACAGAGTGCCCAATACAATTACTGTACCGGATCCCATTCGCAATCCCCTGCACTAGTAAGGTGAACATTTCGGACAATGCTGTATTTACACTTGAAGCCCTTGTCATGTAGAAATGTTTTCATATGCCGATCAGAGATGTTCCACTAGAACACAATTCTTTTCTACTGTGTAAAAAAAAGCCATCCGCTTACAGGTGCTGCAGGGCTAAGTAGATAACATACCAACGCAAATCGCCACACATACCCAGAGTGCAACAGGAGCCAGCCACCGAAACACCAAACAGCAGACGTGATACAGGAGAAGAGAAGCCATAGGGAAGAGAAGTAGCGACAGGCAGCAGGATGTATAGTAGTGCTGTAGATTTTAGCCACCTCATTTCAATTTCAGGAAAAGCACATAAGTATATAAAAGCATCTAAGATGTGCAACGTGCACGTGCATGTTTGAAAGTGAAGTGAACGTTATAGAGAGATGAGTGACAGATAGGAACCTCATGTTCTGAGTGCAGTTAACAAGTCATATTGATGTATGCTCGTAATAATAATGCATATGAAGCAGCTATAGTCCTTGCCATGTTACAAGCGGATTAAGCCACTCGAAAGGATGGGTCTACAGTGGAATTAATCTACGGTTGGTTGGTTGGACCCACTCAGCCTTCGGCCTCGTGGCCCAACCCCCCAAACCATGGATTAATTCCACAGTAGACCCATCCTTTCTCGTGGCTTAATCCTTACATATTTTATATGGTTACAGATGCTTAAATATGAACTAGAGAAAATACAGATAGAAATACCTAATGGTAATATAATTATAGTGGGAGACCTAAATGCAAGACTAGGTAATCTACAGGGTATTACTGAAGCTCATATAGATATTATTAGCCAATTAAATTCAGGTTACCTAAGGGACACAAGACAGTCAAAGGATTTGACATTAAACAATAGAGGGCTACAGCTGCACAAAATGTTAAAAGACACAAACCTGCTGGTGTTAAATGGATGTATAGCGGGACATATACCAGGGAAATATACATATGAAGGTGGGAGAGGATCATCTGTAATTGATTACATTTGTGACAATCTTATTGCATTACAAAATTGTAAGAGATTGGAAGTAAAATCACCTCTCAAAAGCCAACATGCAATAATGGAATTTCATATGAATATGGAGGGAGGTTATTCATCGACACCAGTTAAAGAGCATAGATTAAAGGTAACACATAGGCATTGTATAGGTTGGGAATTGATGGATAACAGGAACTTAGAAAAAATTATGAAGGACAGGGGTACATTGGAGAATTTAAATGATATTACTGAAAATATGGATATAAATTTATTGCTGTCAGAATTTAACACCATATTGGGCAATGTTAGACATATCATAACTAAGGAATATAAGATACAAAACAAAAAAGAAGGAAAGGCATGGTTTAATGGTGAATATAGGATGGCCAAAAAGGAATTGAGTAAACAGTTGAGACAGGTAAAGGGACAGACATCTGTAAATCGTAACACAGAAACGAATAGAATAAGGAAACAATATAAAAAGCTAATGAGAAGAGGAAGAAACACCGAATGAAACTGTGGATGGAACTTGAAGATGTGGTAAAGAAAAATAATATAAAAATATGTTGGAACCTGGTGAATAAAAGAATGAAAAATTATAGGGGAGATTTGGAAGTTTGTCGAATCGGAGGATTAGGTTAGTCATTACAGGGAATTGTTTTATTACAATAACCAGGAATACATAAGGGCATTAAGCATAAGTAATTCAGAAGGGGAGGAAAGTGTTAGATTTAGTCCCATTACGTACTTAGAAATACAAAAAGCAATAACAACAACAAAAAGACACAAAGCCCCAGGACCTGATAGGATTCCATCAGATGTAATAAGTGTAATGTCGGATAAATGGATTTCTTTTTTGAAAATGATACTCAATTCTATATGGAAAGATAATACAGTGCCATCTAGTTGGAAGTTAAATTTAATAGTTCCATTATTTAAGAGAGGAGAGAGGGAAAAACCTGAGTGCTACAGACCTATTAGCTTAATAGACAGCACGGAAAAATTGTTTACTAAGATGATTAATAAAAAATTAGGTCAGTGAGTAGAAGAAAAAGGGATAATTGATACAGCTCAGGTGAGTTTTCGATTGGGAAGATCAACAATAGACCAATGTTTAGCAATGGTGCATTTGATAAAGAAGTATAAAAAGGTTAAAGGACAAAAGCTATATAGTTTATTTGTTGATTTGAAAACAGCATTTGACAGAGTTAACAGAGTCAAACTGTGGACTAGACTGGAAGAATTAGGTATTGATCAAGCACTCTTGGGCATTATTAAGACCTTGTATTGTAATAATTATAAGAGTATTAAGATATTCAAATGGTGGATCTCTCACTGAATGGTTCGAATCAAACATGGGTGTAAAACAACAGGGTTTTATTTAACTCTAAAAATTGATTAGCGTTTTGCTCATAAAAGTTCTAAAACATTGTGAAAATGCATAGCACTTGCCTCACTGTGTTTAACAAACACAACATTTCTAGAAAACCTATATAAATGCTTTCTGTTACAGTTAGTATTGTCCCAAGAAAAAAGTGCTAATCAATTATTTAAAAACCTGAACAAGGATGTACTTTATCACCATTACTCTTTAATCTTTATTTTCAGACAGTATTGAAAAGTTTATGCAATCCTGACCATCATATGCCAAGGATTGGCACAATGTTTTGCCCATACCCGGCATTTGCGGATGACGCAGTATTAATTTCCACAAGTTACACTGGGTTAAAAAGAATGATGAATAAGTTTCTAGAGGAATATGAAAAAGCAGATTTGGTGATACATTATGAGAAATCAAAGGTACTGGTGTTTGGAGGTAATAAAAAGGAGTATAATTATTATTTGGACAGTAATAAATTAGAGGTGGTAAGGGAATGTTGTTACTTAGGGCTGATTTTGTCTCAATATGGAACCTGGAACGAACATATTAACGAAGTGGAAAATAAGGCAAGAAGATTCCTCCCTACTCTAACTCTCTTTGCCTGCAGGTATGGAGGCAATTCAGTAAATTGGATTCTGAGAGTTCTTAATGCAAAGCTAAAAAGTTTATTATTATATGGGTCAGAGATCTGGAGTCAAGGAAATAGTAATAAATTAGCTTCTATATTAAATACATTTTACAAAAGGATAATGGGCCTTCCAAAGGATGTACCTTCTGCACTGGTAAGAGCAAAATTGGGGCAACTACCTCTAGAGTCTCAAATCAGACAGCAAGAAGTAAATTACTGGTTAAAAGGTATAGACAATGAATATTAGCTCTTTACCCATATTATGCCTTGAGGAAGCTTTGCAATGCAAAGGTTATAATATAATGTTTCCAAGTATGGTAATTCTGGAAAAAGTTATTAAACCTTTAGGACTATTAAATAATATAACGGATAGCCTTTGTTTACCATTCTTCCAGATAAAGATGATAAATAAGGAGAGAATAGAAGATAATTATAGGCAAAGGGATTTGGGACTTGGAAGGCAAAGCAAGATTTGCAACTGGTTATTAGAAAACAAAAGATTACACAAATTAGAATTATATTTGGTCAAAATCACTAATCCAGTTTTGCAGAAAATTATTAGGCTTAGGTTTGAACTGTTTACAAGTAATTGGAAAACAAATTTATATAGTAAAGATAGAAATAAGAAGATAGTATTATGCAAATGTGGAAATGATGTGGCTGATTTAAAACATTTTATGATATTGAGTCCTCTTTATACAGATATAAAAAAACAATTATTGGGACCATATTTAAGTCTATTGGAATATGAACCTATAACTATGGTGTCGTATGTTTTGAAATCAAATAATGTGCAGATATTGAATGCGGTGGCCTCTTTTTTTAAAGTTGTAGAGAGAAAGGGATTACATCTGAGAAAAGCAGAAAATATTTGAGGGTTGATTTTTATGGCCACCACCTCCAATTTTAAATATGGTAGGAGTATTGTGCAATGCAGTACATAGTACAGAATTTTTGATTACTATAAATTGCACGGGAATGTAATTACGTATTGTGAAAATCATTTTATGTCATGTTTGTGGATGTATTTATGTTATATTGTAATGACTTTTATATAAAAAAGCCGAACAATAAAAGAAACTTGAACTTGAACCTTCCTCCTATGGTAACGATACATAGTGAGCAACAATAATTACTAAAAAAATGACAAACCAACTTTTTTAGACTAAACCAAGATGGAAGATGGCTGGAGTTAGCATGTATGAATCCTTTTGCTCAGTCATCACTATGCTCTGCTGTGTGCTAGTGCTATTTGTCACTGTGTTTTTTTGTGTGCAGCTGAGGAGGCTGCGAATGCATTCTTCAGCCCCTTAAAAAGCAACTCTTTATTATAATAAAAAGCCTAAAAATATTAGATTTACACCAATTATGTTTGAATGTTACGGTTTTCTGGTTATTTGTTTTTTTCCCTGCTGTTAGTCTACTAAGCACTGTAGATAATGCAGTGCTTATTTCACTAAGCCTTTCAAAATGTATCCGACTCTCCCCTGCTAACCACACAACTGCCATCTGTGACTCGTGGGGTAGGGTCCGGGGTTGAATGAATCCCGTGAGAGCCGGGGACAGCCCATTTCCCACCATCCCTCCCTCCCTCCCCTGAATAGTACAGATTTATTGGGAGGTTCAGCTCAGCTACTGGTGGCTCCTACATTGCCCTTGGCTTACTACCGGTGGAGAGCACGGCCAGGGGCAGGCACTAAGGTTCCCATCTTAACAGGGAAAGCAGTGAGCACCTGGGAGTGTATCCCTGCAGGGGAGTACTAGTAGTCAGAGATGGGGACACAGTACATAAGAGCAAGGTACACTTGTGGGTCTCAGCAACTGAGGAGAACTAGGGCAGCACTAACCATCACCAGTATACAAGGGCTATAGTAACACAGGAGTAGACAATGGAACGTTAAAAGGAGGGACACACTGGGGGGGCAGCTATGATGGGGGCATGGGGTGGAACAGGGGGCAGCAGGAAACAAGAGGGGCACCATGTGTAGATTAGTGGGCTGCAATGGGCATGGGGCAGCTACTGGGATAAACGTATTATGGAGATTAGGAGGGTGTCCAATCTGCCACATTCTGAGGACACTGGAGGAAATAGTGCAGTGGCTTGGTAGAGAACTGGAGGGAGTGAGAGCGGGGGGGGAGGAAGGAGGGCCTCTCCCAGGGGGTAACAGGGGGGCACATCAGGAGAGGAACACCAGGTTGAGGGTGGGGATGAGCACGAACAACAGGCTCGCACCTGAAAAGGGGTCAAGCGGTGGAACCAGGTCAGGAGGCAAGGGGAAGGAGACAGCACAGGGCTACACAGGAGTGACAGACAGCAGGGTTACAGTGCTGGCATCAATGGGGGAAGATGGGGGATCACGGGAGCATCAGAAGTAAGGGACAGAAGGAAGGGGAAATAGAATGCCCTGGAGATGGGCATTGGGAGGAGGGTAGCAGGGGACAGAGGGAGAGTGACACAACTGAAAATGATAGTGGTAGCAAGGGTGTAGAGGAGGGGGGGCAGTGCTGATAGGGCAGGCAAGACGTGCATAGCTAAAGGTGGGGACGAGGAAGGTAGAGGAAAGACGGACGACAGCAAGGACCAAGGGAATGGGGAGCACATGACAGGGTGGAGACTGGGGAGTCAGAGGGAGAAGCGAAGAAAAGTAGGAGGGCAGACGTTGGAGAGGGACATGAAGGAAAATGGGGGAGGGGAAGAATGGGACATGAAGAAGGGGGTGCGCTAGTGCTGGGGGACTCCATACGGAGAAGGGGAGCAAATGAGGCAGAAAAGGGGAAAGGCATAGTCTAATACAGGTAGAGTCTATTCCCGGGTTGATGGCAGGCCATTCTCAAGTGCACAGGAAGGGGATGGAAGAAACCACATGTTGTGGTGCATGTGGGTACTAATGACCTGTCAGGGGAGACAGTGGAGGTAGTAAAGGGGAGATTTGTGGCACTGTGGAAGCTGTGTGAGGAGGTGAGGACAACAGTGGCCTTCTCGGAAGTGCTCCCAGTACCCGTGCAAGTACTGGGAGGAAGGGAAGAATAGGTGAGTGGTGCCATACCAAGAGGTATGGGTTAGTAGGGGGTTGGGGCAGGGCCTGGGACACTAATGACCTGAATGCAGGGGACAGGCTACATTTGAGCAGGGAGGGGAAAGGAGTATTAAAGCAGGGAACTGAGGAGTACATAAAGACAAGGGTGGCTTTAAACTACGAAAGGGGGGTGGCAAGTGGTCAGATGGCAGGCAGGGCTACCAGAGAGGGGAGCCAGACGAGCCTACCCCCCCAAGCTAAATGGAAGGGCACCAGGGTAGGAGTAAAAGGGGGGGTAAAGCGGGGTGGGGTAAGCACAGGAACAGGGTGAAGGGTAGTGTCACTAAATGCAAGGAGCCTGGGAAACAAAGCAGCCAAGTTCTAGGCTCTCTTGGTGGTGGGGCAGGTGGACATTGCAGTCATTATAGAAACCTGAGCCAACCGGGACTGGGATATGATGATCCCTGGATACAAACAGGAAAAAGGGAGGGGTGGCAATCTATGTAAGGGAAGGAATAAGGTGTATTAGGGAAGAGAGGGAGGAAGGTGGGACTGAGGCCCTGTGGATGCAGCTTCATGATCCAAGGGACAGGGTGCTGAGGTTCGGAGTGGTCTACAAGGCACCAACCCAAGGGGAGGAGCTGGACAGGGAATTGGCAGATCAGGTAAGGAGAGTTTGCAGGAAGGGGAACACAGTGGTGGTGGAGAACTTCAACCTTTCTGGAGTGGACTGGAGCACACCAACCACCACGAGTGCTAGTGAGCAGGTTATACTGGGGACATTACAGGATAGCTTCCTGGTGCAGCTAGTGCACGAGCCAACTAGGTTGGGAAGGACTCTGGACCTTGTACTATCAAACGGGGAAGCCATAAGGGACCTAGAGGTTGAGGACCTTCTGGCTGGGAGTGACCACCACTTTGTGTGGTTCACACTCCAATATGGGGAAGCAAACGGGAGAGGAGGCTTGGGTACCAGGGTGATTGATTTTAGGGGGCAGACTATAACAAGATGAGGGAAATTCTGATAAGCCATCTGAAGGGAATCCAACCAACCAACCATGGATGCTAATCAGAAATGAAGCATCATTAAGGCAGGGCTGGCGGAGGCCACTGGGACATGTACTAGGGTACAGAGTGGGAAGGGAAGGGCAAGAAAGCCCAGTTGGCTGACCAAAGAGGTAATGGAGGGGGTGAGAGCAAAGAGGAGAGCATTTCAGATATTCAAAAGATCGGGGTGGGGGGAGTCGGGGAGGAGTATACAAAGAAACCCAGGGAGGTCACAAGACTAGTTAGAGCCGCCAAGGCAGCCAGGGAGCAGAGGCTGATACAGGGCATAAAGGACAAGGAGAAGGACTTCTTTAGATACCTTGGGGAGAGAAGAAAGAACAGGGACCAGATAGTGAGAATTAGGAAGGATGGGGGTGGGTAGAGAAGGGGGAGGATCAGGCAGGAGCACTTCAGCTCTGTATTCACAGTGGGGGGGTGGGGTTTGGATACAGCAGGGGAATGGTGGAGTGGTCAGGGGAGGGGAGTGGGTGACTAAAGGGGAAATTACAGAGGCCAGGGTACTAGAAGGACTGAGGGCACTGTGGGTGGACAAGGTACCGGGGCCTGATGGCGTTCACTCTAGGGTACTCAAGGAACTGGCTGGGTGCCTGGCATGACCACCGGCTGACCTTTTCAATACCTCTCTGAACAAAGGATGTGTGCCACAAGACTAGAGATTGGCCCATGTGGTACCCATTCACAAAGGAGGGCCAAATTTAGTTACCACCTTTTAAGAAGCCCAAAGTGGGACATTTCTTACTGAAAAGGGATTTTTGACAGGACAATGTGTACCCTTGCCAATTCAACAGACTTGTTTTCTCTAAATAATCAGAATTAAGACTAATTGTTTTAGTTTTTTAGTTGTTTCTAGTGTTTCTTATTTTAAGGTATTTTAGTTAAGGCATTATAGTTTTTTGCAAACATTGAGAATAATTTTTTCTACTATAATGTCAGGACATGTAGCATTTTTCATGTTTTTTTTTTTTTTTGCAGGACACAGCTGCCCAAATCAGGACTGTCCTGCGAAAATGGGGGACAGGTGGTAACCCTAGGCCCAAAGGATGATCCAGGTAACTACAGATAGAGAGACCTCACATCAATCATGGGGAAGCTCATGGACACAATCTTTAAGGAGAGACTGGTGACCTTCTTAGAGGACAATGGTCTCCAGGAAAGGCAACAACACAGGTCTGTCTTGGGCAAGTCCTGCCAGACAAACCTGATTGGGAGACCAGGGAACTGGACAGGGGCCATGCAGTGGATGTCCTGTACTTGGACTTCAGCAAGGCCTTTGATTGCGTGTCACATGGGAGGCTTGAGGGGAAGCTGGAATATATTGGGGTGGGTATCAAGCTGGTCAAAAGGATCACTAATTGGCTCAAGGGCCAGTGGCGGATGCAGAATTTTACAATGGGGGGGGTGTGCCTACTTGATATACAACTTTCTATAATTTTTTTAATCATTTTACTATCCTTTTCATGACATTTTTGACTGAAAATATAAGCAATAATCAATTGTTTAGATTTCTTACAATCAATATATTAGACTTCTCCAGCAAAGTGAAATGTAGCAGCAGCAAGCAAGTTACAACAGAGGGTGCAACTGCACCCTTTAAAACCTCCTAGATCTGCTACTATCAAGGGCAGGCAGCAAAGGGTGGTGGTGGAGGGGAAACTCATCACTGGGGCAGTAATAAGCGGGGTGCCACAGGGATCGGTACTGGGACCAGTGCTGTTTGGGATATTCATAGCAGATATCTCACTTGGGACCCAGAGTAAGAGCAGTCTGTTCGCATACAATACCAACATGGGAGCTGTGGTGGATGACATCGAGGGGTGGAGGGGAATGCATAGAGACCTGAATAAATTACAGGAGTGGTCGTAAACTTGGCAGTTGGGGTTCATTGCCAAGAAATGCAAAGTACTGCACTTCGGAGTTAAGAACCAGAGGAGGAGCTACCAGCTGGAAGGGGTACAGTTGGGGAACACTGAGAAGGAAAAGGACCTGGGGTGATTATAACAGGGAACATAAACAAATCTGCTCAGTACAGGAGAGCAGCAGCCAAAACCAACAAGATGCTGGGCTGTACAGCAAGGAGGCTCTCCTCCAAGAGTAGGGAGGTGATCCTTCCCTTGTACAGATCACTGGTCAGACCTCACCTGGAATACTGTGTTCAGTACTGGAGCCCATTCCTGAAGAAAGACATCAGGCTGTTGGAAGGGGTGCAGCGCAGAGAGCGACTAAAATGATCCAGGATTTGGAAGGGAATTCCTAAGAAGGAAGGCTGAACAGGCTTAACATGTATTCCTTGGAGGAGAGAGGGGATAGAGGAGACATGGTCAAGACCTTAAAGTATCTCAAGGGGAAAAACAAGGCAAATACAGGAGATATATTCTGGATCAGAAGGAGGAGGGATACTAGAGGGCACCAACTGAGGTTGGAGGGGGAATCAGGAGACATTATTTCATGGAGAGTGTGGTGGACAAGTGGAACACTGCCTGAGGAGGAGGTTTCCTGTAGGACGATGGGCTGCTTCAAGAAGGGTTGGGACACAGTGAGGGGGGGATGGTTGTGGGGAGGAGTGGTAGGGCAGCTGCAAGTTGAGGAGCTAGCTACACAATCGAGCAGACTCAACAGACCAAGTAGCCTATTTCTGCTGGCATTTCATATGTTCATATCACAGTCTGTTGTCATGGTGAGCACTATAATATCATAAACAAAGGTACTGTGAGGTTAAGAGGGGAGAGGCAAACGTTCTCAAATGTTTTCTATACAGACTTTCTAGATGGACTACCAAGATGTGATTTGAATCTTGGAAAGTAACATGGAAAACAAAAAAAAAAAGTATTTTCTAGTAAACTCCAACAGCTGAAACATCTTACTTATGAAAGGGTGTGCTAAAGTGCAGAGTAGCTCTTTATTTAAGGGAAACACTTATAAACAGCACTCATGAAAAGAACTTTTGAATCAGGTACTGGGTTCCTCTGTAGCAGACACCTGCCCACAGATATATATTTTAAGTCTGCCCAATACCAATAATGCACCTCCACCATTTTTAGAACCTGGTGGTGATGTCATTAGTGATCAAAACTGTGGCTAACTACATTGCGGTCAAACACAGCTTGGTTGTCACTGACATCACAATGTTCTAGAAGAAAAAGTGAATCACCGCAGTAACCTTCTTTCTTCCAAGGGGTCCTTCAGCATCAGTAACTTTAGCAGTTAGCTGGATAGGTGCAACTGCCCCAGAGGTGTGCCTTTAGGAAAAATTTAAATGAGCTTAGGGCCATAGCCAACCAGAAAACAGAAAGGGTAGTCAGCTAAGTGAAAGCTGCTGACGGCTTCAGAATATTTTCTAAGGAAAAACAAAGGCACATGCCCCGAAAAAGAATCGACAGGATTCAAAAAACATGCAAATGTCCACAACAGTGGAAACAGAAACAACAACACGAGTTAAAAACTCATCAATAAGAAACCCCAAATTTGGTAAGAGATGTGATAAAGAGCCCCTCTCCAACAGGTGAGCCAGGGAGGGAGGAAGGGTGGGAAACTTACTGATGCTAAAGAACTCCTTGGAAGAAAGAAGATTACTGCAGTGAGTAATTTTTTCTTCTTACCCCAGGAGTCCTTTAGCATCAGTAACTTTAACAGACTAACGAGCAGTACCAAGTGGGAGATGGGCAGAGAACCTACTAGGAAAGAGGCTCTGTAGAACCACCCTGCCAAATTTGGCATCAGATCTGGTCTGCATATCCAAACTGTAGTGATTCACAAAGGCGTGTACAGATTTCCAGGTAGCTGCTTTTCAGACATCCAGTAGAGGAATATCCACTGCTGCTGCAATCAAGGCTGCAGTGCCCCTGGTGAAGTGGGCCCTGAGCCCCACTGGAGGTTGGTGACCAGCTTTTTCGTAGCAGAATCTAATCCAAGAGAACTACCACAAGAAAAGTTCTCTTCGTAGCTGGTCTTCCCCTGCTTACATACCCGTAGGTGGGGAACAACTGAGGGGAAGAGCCTCTGGACTGTCTAGTATGCTCTAGGTAGTAGAAGATGGCTCTTGACATCCATGCTGTGGAGCTGTTGCTCACCAGGAGTGGATTTCTCAGTAAAGAAGACAGGCAGAGTAATGGACTGGTCCAAAAGGAACTCTGCAACCACTTTGGCCAAAATTCCTATTTGTCCTGAGCCCAACTTCATCATTGTGAGGGCAGATGTAAAGTGTCTCAGTACATCAGGCCTGTAGCCCTGAAAACCTCCTGGCAGAGGAAATGGTTACCATGAAGCTTGTCTTCCAAGTTATAAACTTGATGTGGGCCGTGGACATAGGCTCAAAGGGTGGCTTCATGAGCCTGTCTGTGCAAAGGTTAAGGCTCCGAGGAGGAACAGGCTCCCAGATTGGAGGCTGGGAGTACAAGAGGCCTTTTAAAAACTGTTTAAATATGATGTGGGAAAAAAATGATTTTTTTTTCTTTCCCACTGAAAAACAGGCTGAAATTGCCGCCAGGTGTAGCTTGAGGGGAGATGGTTTCAAGCTTGACACCTGTAACAGTACCAGGCAATCTAGCAGCTGAGGGTCTGAAACTGAATGGGATTTGACCTTTTTGCTCTTACACCAGAGGGAAAACCTTTACATTTGGCTGCATAAGTCTTCTTAGTGTTTGCTTTTTTAACCACTCTCAGTATACTAAGGACATGTTAAGAGTACTATGAGGATAGAAACATAGAATTTGACAGCAAATAAGGACCGCTTGGCCCACCTAGTCTGCCCATTTTCCTACCCGACAGATAAACTGCAGATCCTAGTTAACCAACAGCCTACTTCCTCCTACCCGCCACTAGGGCTGCCTTATGTCCGTCCCATGCATTCTTTAATTCCCCCACTTTTCTCGACTCCACGACCTCCTCAGGGAGGCTGTTCCATGCATCCACAACCCTCTCCATGAAAAAATACTTCCTCACATTACCTCTGAGCCGTTCCCCCTCTATCTTCAAATTGTGCCCCCTTGTTCTTGCACATCTCTTTTTCTGAAAGATGCTACCCTCTTGGACTTTGTTGATTCCCTTGAGGTACTTGAAAGTTTCTATCAAGTACCCTCTCTCCCCCTTCTTTCCTCAAGGGTCATCCTCAAGAGGATGCAGACTCTAACTGTTCCAGAACCAGGCCTTGAGGTGGAAAGAGTGTATGCCTGGATACTGCACTCCTGTCCGAGGAAGGGTCTGCAGGGAGCGAGTTGAAAGCAGGCAAATGGACTGCTGCAGGGCATTGAGAGAAGGAGAGGGTACCAGGCTTGCTTGGGCCAATCCAGAGCCACCAGAATCCTAAATGCAGGCTGTTGTAAGAGTTTTAGAAATGCCCTGAGAATCAGGGGAAAAGGAGGGAATGCATATAAGAACCTCCCAGACCAGGATCAAGGCATCCAGAGGAGGTGATCCCAGGACTGGAACCTGCAACAGAATTGAGGAAACTGGAAGATGAGGGGAGAGCCAAACAGATTCACTACTGGGTGCCCCAACGCCTGAACACCGTGGCTAGTACTTGTTTGTTCAGAGTCCATTACTCTGGCCCTGGCTGATGCAACTAGAGCCTCTGCCAGAGTACTGTGTTTGCCTGGGGTTGGGGGGGTGAATCGCTGAAGGCTGACTCCCAAGTAGAAGGTGAGAGACCAATTTTTATAGCACCTGCGAACAGAGTACTCCTGCTCTGGCCACTGCAGTAATGTCTGTTTCGACTCTGTAAGTCTGCCCTTTTATGACAGGAGCAAATGCTGTGAGCTAGAAAGATTTCTCGGAGTTCCAAAAGAAATATGATTGACTGTGACTCATGGAGAGTCTAGGTGCCAATTACTGCGGCACAGTCCAGATGCACTACCCAATACAGGGGGAAGGAGTCTGTGGAACTGCTCTGTCAGAGTTTTCAGCTTTGAAAATTGTTGCTTTCTGAGACCAGCAAGCTACAAGAAGCCTTACATGTGACGCCTCCTGTATCTGAACCTTGGGACCACTGCAAGCACTGAAACCATGTGTCCCAAGAGGCTGAGGAAATGTCAAAGTTTCATGATTTGCTCAGGACCGCATCATATACTGAGCCAGTGAGGGTTAATGATTCAAACCCAATCAAGCGCTTGCTGGCTGGTCTCACTGTCCCTGAATGAAGAAAACTGCCAATGAGGTACATCTTGAATTCTTGCCTGCAGAAGGAAGGCATATCCTTCCTGGAAGCTGGGAAGGATCCAGGTGAGACTTTGTTTGGATTTACACAAGAACCCCGAGAGTACAGATAGAGCCCTGTAAGGGGAAAAAAGGGGGCTCCTTGACCTGACAAGGCAACTGTGGCAGGCCAGTCGGTAACTTAGATGTAGCTAGAGATGCCCAGATTCCTGGGGCGTGCTGCTACCACTGCCAAGCACTTTGTAAAAACTCTTGGGGCTGAGGAAGGCCGAAAGGCCGCAGTGAGCCCGCCCTTGTGTGTGACCTCAACATTAAAGGTATATGGAAAAAAATGGGGCCCTTTTTGTATCAGGGAGGCTAGCCAGTCTCCCTACAGTAAGGGCTGTATGAATAGTAACAGAGTGACCATCTTGAATTTGGGTTCTAACAGCAAGATGGGAAGCCACTACTCAGTTGTCTTTTGTGCCAAGAATTACATGGAGTAGAGGCCCTTTTTTTCCATGGCAAGGAACCCTCTCCACCATTCGCAAAGCTATAAGTTTTTTGGCCCCCCGCTCCAACAGAAACATCTGTGTTGGGGAAGAGGCTTAGACACCTGGGTACCCATGAGGTCTGCCCACACTAACGTCAGGCTTTAGACTGCAAAACACCCCTTGCACTGAGAGAAGGCTGGGTAAAAACCTCTGCCCCATATCCTCTCGGGAGGAAGTTGCGTGGGGCAGGGGGCCTTATTTGAGATGTTCAGGAATCGAACAGCATGTTTTGACCACCAGGAAAGTCCATGGCTTTAAACTGGAAGTCTAAGGGTGGACCAGCCAGGTAGGTCTAAGTAGGTCTAAGCCAGACAAAGCGTCTCAAAGAGATGGCACAGGCCATGACTCTGGAGTTGGCATCCTTGTCGTACTCCTGTGGAATTGGTATTACATAGCTTCCAGAGCAGGCTAGCCATATCCACTGTCTCCTGCACCAAGAACCAAGACAGAGTTCTGTAGTGTTTTGTTTTTTTTGATATTTGGTGAAAAGCCAAGTAGGTAAAAATTTTGACAAGCATCTAAGGATAAATAAAAAATCTATTTTCTGGAGTCCTTATCCGGGGTGTAAGGAGGAAAAGGAGACACCAACTTTCTCGCAAGTTGCCTGATGCACTATACTCACATGGCTGGGATGTACAGACAGGCACTCAGTATTGTTAAACAACTGATATAGTTATGCATTTATTTATTAACACTTCCAGACCGCTTATAAACCTCTGCCACAGAAGTGGGGGTTTGAAGTAGTTTTGTGATATCGTATTTATATTTTTCATTAAGACAGCGCTTTTTAGGAGGTGGAACCTTTCCCCTATAATCTTTTCTTTTCTTATCCTCACCTTGGAAGGAATCCCAAGAAGGGAGGTCCAGGGTGCCAATATGTTTGGGATAGAAGAAGGCATGGAAGGAGAACCTCCTTGGATACATAGGGTGCTTGACCTCCACATCATAAAAATTCTCATATCATCTGTATCACCCTCACAGTCTCTGGGGCGAGAACTATGGAAGAGTATTAGCGGCCTCTGTAGGCAGGGGCATCATAAAATTATTTATCATCAACTGTATCACTCTCACAGTCTATGGGAAAGAGACCTGTGGAAGTGTGTTTGCCAGCCACAGTAAGGAAAGGACCCATTTTTTTGTAGGGTCTGAAACAGTTGCCATGCTTCTTCCATAGACGGAGTACTGCGCAGTTTTTCTGTATGCTTTAAGTTGCCTGTTTCGCTATTGGCTTTCCTGGAAGCAACAGGAGTATTTATGTCTAGACAGAGTTTCTTTTTCACCAATTCATCAGCGGCTTGATCAAGCTTCCTTTCTTCATTACGTCTATTATTTTTTAAATTGTGAGGAACTTCGTAATTTGGAAGCTTTCATTTTTGGCTGGTATCTGAAGGGTTCCTCAGCACCTCCTTACGTTTTAGTACTTTTGAACGGCCCCTAGTAGGAAGCCTTTGATATGTCCTCAACCATAATAATCAAAGGTTTGTCTGCTATGCTTTGCTCAATTTAATCAAGCAAACCAGCCTTGGACATTACGAACTGAGTGCAGGTTTCTGTGAAACACCACCAGCGAGTCCTGCCCCAGTTAATTAGCTCTGTCTGTTGCCAGTGCCTTTTATTTTTTGTGGTTGTAGATCTGGGATCTATACCAGTGCCAATCTTAATAGAAAACCCAGCAATACTTGTCAATTGCCAAAGGTGGCTGCTGGACCCTTATGGACAGTCCTGCGACAGATGATACCTAGGTCCAGTTCCTTAATGTATAGAAGGGTTTCTCTTAATTTGCCAATCATGAGAGAAACGCCCAGGCACTGTTAATATCTGAATTTCAATGGGTGCCTCACGGTAAAACCCACGAGGTCTGAGGTAAAAAACAAGGCAACTGTCCCTAATTCAACGGTTCCCACAAGAATTTGGTAAGAAAAGAGAGGAACCATCGAAATTAAGCACCTGTGATAAATATAACATTCAAAATGAAGTTGAGCAGATGAGGCACTTTGGGTCACCCTGGAGACAGGAAATGGCACCACAATCCGCATGGGGGTTGTATACAGACCCCCATCTCAGGGAGAGGGAATGGACAAGGAAATGATAGGCTTTCTTAGAATGGCAGAAAAAGGGGAGATATTGTTGATGGGGGACCTGAATATGCCAGATGTTAACTGGAGCACCTTTGCTGCAGGCACATCCAAGAGCAGGGTCATTCTTGATGCCCTACAGGGGGCATGCCTCAGACAGCTAGTATTGGAACCCACTCGGGAGGGAGCAATCTTAGACCTGGTACTCTCAAATGGGGACGGAGAAAGAATCTCAGATTTAGAAGTGGGTAGCCATCTGGGAACAAGCGACCACCAAACAGTGTGGTTCATGATAAACACAGCCATACAATCAAGCCATACAAAAGCAAGAGTACTGGACTTTAGGAGGGCTGACTTTGGGAAAACGAGAGAGTGCCTCAGAAAAGCACTAGCAAACAGGCAAGAAGGAGGGGTGGAGGAACAATGGGGAGTGATCAAAACAGCCATCACAGAGGCAACAAGCCTTTGTGTAAAGCAAATCAATAAAACACAATGAAGTAAAAAAATGCTATGGTTCTCAAAAGAGGTGGCAGGGAAGGTTAAGGAGAAAAGGACAGCATTCAGGACATATAAGGAAACACAGAAGGAGCAGGACAGAGAACTTTATCAGTTAAAGCAGAAAGAGGCTGGGAAGGCAGTCAGAATAGCAAAGGCCCAAACCGAGGAAAGGATAGCCAATTCTGTTAAGAAGGGGATAAGACCTTTATAGGTACATTAGGGAGATGAAGAAAGACCAAAGGAGGGATACTAAAGCTTAATAAAGGGAGGGAGAATGTGGGTAGAGGGTGACAGTGAAAAGCAGGGATACTGAGCGAATATTTCTGCTCAGTATTCACAAAGGAAGAGGAGGGAGTTACCTAAACCAAACAAGAGAAACACTCTTGAAGACGGGGTCGATACCAGTCCATTTACAGAAGAAAGGGTTCTGAAAGAACTAATAAAAATTGAAGGTGGGCAAAGCAATGGGGCCTGATGGGATTCACAAGAATTCTAAAGAACTAAAGGTAGAACTAGTGACACCTGACTACTCTCTTTAACAAATCATGGGAGCATGGGGTGGTACCCGAGGACTGGAGGAGGGCAGATGTGATTCCACTTCACAAAAGTGGGAGCAGGACAGAGGCAGGAAACTACAGACCAGTTAGTTTGACCTCAGTGGTAGGAAAATGATGGAATCACTTCTGAAGGAAAGAATTGTTGAGTACCTAGAGGCCAGTGGGGCACAGGACCCTAGGTAGCATGGATTCATGATGGGAAGGTCGTGTCAGACAATCTAATAGATTTCTTTGACTGGGTGACCAAAGTAGTAGACCAGGGAGGGGCTGTGGACATGGCCTACCTAGATTTGAGCAAGGCATTTGATACAGTCCCACACAAAAGATTAATACACAAGATAGCCAGCCTTGGAGTGGGTCCCAAGGTGGTAGCCTGGATAAAAAATTGGCTAGACAACAGGACGCAAAGGGTAGTAGTAAATAGAGTACACAGTGAAGAAAGGAGGGTTACTAGTGGGGTACCACAGGGTTCAGTACTGGGACTGGTCCTTTTTAATGTCTTTATAAGTGACATTGCAGAGGAACTGGAAGGAAAAGTATGTCTCTTTGCAGATGACACAAAGATCTGCAACAGGGTTGATACACAAGATGGAGTGGAAAGGATGAGAAGGGACTTGGCAAGTTGGAGGAATGGTCAAATGTGGCAGCTCAGATTCAATGCAAAGAAGTGCAAGGTAATGCACATGGGAAACAAACCCAGGGAAGCGTAACAATGGGGGTGAGATACTGACAACAGTAAAAATAGAAAGGGACCTGGGGTAATTATATCAGATGACCTAAAGGTCGGCAAGCAATGTGAGAGGCAGTAAGGAAGGCTGGGGATACTGGGATGCATAGGAAGAGGCATCAATAGTAGAAAACAGGAAGTTGTTATCCCTCTGTACAGACAGTTGGTGAGACCCCATCTGGAGTACTGTGTGCAGTTCTGGAGACCCCATCTCTGCAAAGACATAGAGTGGAGGCTGTCCGGAGGAGGGCAACCAAAATGGTGCAGGGTCTGCACCAGAAGACATACGAAGAAAGACTAAAGGAGCTTAATATGTATACCCTTGAGGAAAGAAAGGAGAGAGGGGACATGATAGAAACTTTCAAGTACTTCAAGGGAATCAACAAAGTCCAAGAGGGTAGCATCTTCCAGAAAAAGAGATGTGCAAGAACAAGGGGGCACAATTTGAAGATAGAGGGGGGGGACAGCTCAGAGGTAATGTGAGGAAGTATTTTTCCACAGAGAGGGTTGTGGATGCATGGAACAGCCTCCCTGAGGAGGTAGTGGAGTCAAGAACAGTGGGGGAATTCAAGAATGCATGGGACAGGCATAAGGCAGTCCTAGTGGGGTGTAGGAGGAAGTAAGTTGTTGGTTAACTAGCATCTGCAGCTTATCTGTTAGGTAGAAAAATGGGCAGACTAGGTGGGCCAAGTGGTCCTTATCTGTCGTCAAATTCTATGTTTCTATGTTTCTATGAAGTCAAAATAGCACGGTTGCACTAAAAAATAAAAAATTAGTGCAGCGCTAACAAATTTGTAATAATTTTACTCATCACACTATTAAAACAGGAATATGTGGAAAACTTTACCCAGATAAGCACTAGGAGACTGTCAACAAGGAAAGTTGAGAGACACCGCAGGGGCAATGTTGCTCAGGCCAGTGGAGCAGAAATTCTGAAGCCTTCAGCAGCTCTAACTCAGCTCACTACTCTTCCTGTTTTCTGATTAGCTATGGCCCTAAACTCATTTAATTTTCTCTTAAAGGCACACCTCCAGGGCAGTTGCACCTATCCAGCTAACTGCTAAAGTTACTGATACTAAAAAAGACTCCTGGGGTAAGAAATGGTGGTAATATAGTGTTGATATGGGGCTCATCTATTTCTCTGGACCGCTGCCAGCTATGGAGAGGCCCAATACCTCATTTAAAAGATCTTCTCATGGACTTTTAAACTATGATGGATGGGCACAGTTCATAATTGTTACACTTTAAAGAAAAAGACCATCTCACTAACTGATTGAAGATGCATGTTAAGTAAGAAACACAAGTTTCTAGATTTAAACATATATAATAGCTGGTCGCCCCAATGGCCTAGTGGTTAAAAAAGTGTTCACCTTTGGCTTGGAGAACCACAGGTTCTTTTCCAGCTTTTCCTCGCTGGCAGCAGCCAGGGCTATTGAAGTTATCCCACAGATGCTCGCTCAGCCCCAGGGAAAGTCAGCTGCTTTCCTCGATGAATGGCTACCTCTTGAAAGCCCAAGGGGAAGGCAGTCATTAAGCAGAGGAAAGTTGCTAGATCCACTTCCATTTTGAAAGCAAAAGGGAAGCCCACTGATTGGAGGGCACAGAGGGCCTGACATAAAGCAACACCCCCAATGTTTGTATTCCCGACAAAGTTCTCAGGTGAGAGCATCATGGCAGTAATGTTGCTGCCTCACACACTTGACACAAGATGGCTTGTCCTCACCAACATAAGTCCAGGGCCACTCAATGCCACAAAGGATGGTGTCCTTCAGCGACAGGGTTGCATTTCTGTTCCTCACTGAGATGGCTTCAGAATGGCCTGAATGCATGAATGGGCTCTAAGATGAATTGCTGTCAAGTACCGACAGGATCTACTGCATTACATGAAGGAGCTGCCAGAAGCATGGACAACAGCCTTCGTAAATAGATACATCTTCCACCAGCTCCGCACAAGCAGGACTAATCCAAGTTAATCCACTTGTTTAAGTCAAATGTTAACACTCAAAACTAACAACAATCTTTACCTACCAACTCCGGCTACAATTTTGGTGAATTGGAAGCAACTCCCAGCTATGGGGAACCCTTGAAAAGCAACTAAAGGCTCCAGAAAAAAAAAAAAGGACAGGCAGTGGGGCCCAGCTGAGGCCATGTGATGGCTGAACCCACTGAATCCGGAGCTGCAGATCCCACAATGTCCGACATTCTCAGAGCCATCCAAGAACTGAATAAGAGACTACCTGGTGAGACAAGCAGCAGCTGCACTCTAACTTAAGGAAGAAATACCACGACTGTGCAGCAGTTCAACGCATTTAATGGCTATAATGTTCAAATCCACAAACAGGTGTGTTTGTGTATTTGAGCATTATACCATTAAATCACAACTACTGCACAGTGTATAATATTCTTCTAGT
Source organism: Neoceratodus forsteri (assembly GCA_016271365.2). Taxonomy (NCBI): domain Eukaryota; kingdom Metazoa; phylum Chordata; order Ceratodontiformes; family Ceratodontidae; genus Neoceratodus; species Neoceratodus forsteri. The sequence continues at coordinate 1,115,631,422 of CM028130.1, forward strand.
CAAACTGCTTCTTGTCTCACTTTATTCTGATGTGAGTTGGCTGACCTGCAGCTGCACCAAGAGCCCTGCACCACCACAGCGCGAGTTTTCTTGTTTTCCCCAAAATGTATAGCTGCCAGAGGTACCACCGGACTACTGAAGGAAAACAAATCACTTAGGTATAGAATGGAGGCCCTCGAGAACCAAACAAGGGCCTCTAACCTGCACCTTTTGGGACTGACAGAAATGATCCTGGGGGACAATCCCACAGCATATGTGGGGTATCTACACATGGAGTTGGGGCCCTCAATCTAATGAGCCTTCCGCATCCGCCTTAGAAAATGTACCCTGGACAGTGTTAATCCAGTCGGCAGGTCCACATGAAAGAGACCGCAATCTCAAGCTAGCAAGAAGGGTCAACCCACTGATGATGCTGGATGAGAGAATACTTTTCCCTTTTCCCTGATCTTAGCTATGCCACCAGGGACCACAGAAGGTTTTTTGATGTCTTAAGGGCATCACTGAAGTCCCTGGGGGTATATCATGCACTGCAATACCCAGCAAATTCTGTATCATCTACTCTGGCAAACAATGGCTTTTCAATAATCTTAAGGATGCAGGGGCATGCCTCAGAAGAATCAATACGGACTTTGGCTCACAAGATAATTCAGCAGAAGATGCAGTGGACTGAACAACAGGCTCCTTTAATGTATTAAAACTATAAGTACATGGACACTGGAGTAGGTTATGCTGCAGGGCTGTGAATCTTGTCATCGGTCTATACTGACATGAACTATGGACTTTTTTTTAGCCATTGCTAATAACCAGACCTTTTACACATGGGTTTTAAAATTAAAGTTAATAAGGCATCAGCCTTGTGGCCTAATACAGCCCTGCAGAGCAAATGTCCCATCCCCCTTTTTCTCCTGCAACACCTGCTGTTTGGGAACTTTGCGCAGTGCAATCAATGTTGTAGTACAGTTATACTTTAGATCCAATTGGATGGCACAAAATAAGCATGGACTGCTTCTAAAAAACATTTAGCTCACAATGTTTTTGTTCCTCCTTTGTTTCTCTGCCTGCCTCCACAGTCCCAACGGCATCTCCCCCGGCGTGTCACCAGCCCATCTCATAGACTTATGGCTTCACCACCACTGACACAAGCCATATCGACAGGTGGCCAGCAATGTATGGTCGTGGTGGCGCCTGCAGGAGATGCCGAGTAAACCTAAGCATTTTCCTCCATTTTTCCCCAGGGACATCTGTAGTGGCCTTGTGCATTCTGTGCATATCGGCGTAGAGGCGTGCTGCTGCGTCAGGCGCATCCCCAGTCTGCTGGTCCCGTCAGTGCTGCAACCCAGCCTATACTAGGTAACGGGCATGTCACAGCACTCAGAGTCCCCCCTCCCAGTGGGAGGAGAGCCATCCTGGGATGCTCAAATGCCTATAACCCAGTCGGCCCCCGAGTGACCATAGTACGTTCCCGAAGCCGGGTTGCCAGCGTGGTTGGAGGTAAGGTGCCAGCACCTCAGCCCTCCATTCCACTGGACCACCCTTAGCTCACAATTTTAATGTAAATCAGTGTAGGTGTAACAGTTGATGTTTTTCTCAATACAAAATTTTAAAGTTAGTCAGACTGTCTGTATGTTTGAATAGGGAAAGTTTCCTGTTACCAAAATATAGACAGGCTGCCAACAACCTTCATTATCTTATCAAACAAATGGGAAAGCCAAATGTTATTTACTTGATATTTTGGAGAAGGTGGTTGCCCAAATATATAATGTTCCTTCGTGTGAGGTACAGAGGGTAGACTGCAACAGTACACTTTACGTTATAATGCCAGTAGTTTTAAGAACTAGTGTACTGCCTGGAGTTGTCAGTAAATTTCAGAAGGCAGCTATCACTTCATATATCAAGTATTTTTTTGTTTCTGTTTTGCTAATTAGAAGATTTTCTGCCTGACAGTACTAGATGTGATGTGTGAAATAGCCCTCTACAAGATAGCAGACGTAGTCCTGTTCCTCCCTATACATCATCAGCACTGTGACATCGCTAAGCTGAGCCAATCTCCTACTTCTCGCTAGGTAACTTGTGACACATGGTACCAGTCAGGCAGCAAGTGCTTGTGATGTAAAAATGAGCGAGGTCACATGCTGATGATGATGTTATGGGAGGAACAGAACTAGACTGGTCTGCTTTCAGACAAAACACGGCTTTTCCTATCACATCCAATACCATTTGGTAGAAAACCATCTAATGAGCAGACATAAGAAGACCACAGAAAGAAGTAATCAGGGACCATTTAAAATAAAAAAAAAAAAAAAAAAAACTAAAAATATTGCTATTTTTTGGCGCTAGTAGCTCTTTAATGGGACCGCAAAGGCTAGTTCGTTGGCCTTCGGAACTTATATGCTTTTCTCAGAACTCATTTATATATGGTCTATAACTGGCATGGCAATAGTTGGCAGGACTAAAATTAGAAGGTATTCTGCCTCTGGATAGGGATTATTCAACACCAGTGGATAATCTGATGAATTGCTATTTCAAGGTGCTTGTGTGTTAGTGTCTATTTGTGTGTCGAATGTCACTTGTGTTTGTTAATTTTCTGTATCAACGATATTCATAATTCTTGCACATACCACTAACTGTGTTTGACGTATCTTTTCCATAAGTGCTAAATACAATGTTTTTAATTGCTGGAATTGATTTGCTGGTACTGTGTCGTACTGCTAACACTTTAAAAACAAAAAAGAAAAAACTGTTTCCTCCCCCACCCCAAAAAAAAAAAAAAAAAAAAAAAGGTATTCCGATCTGGATTATCACTTTTCGTCCTGGGATACCAAAATCTGACCTGTGGTTATCCTCAGGGATTACCACCCACCAATTTGCTGCTTTAAAGAAAAACCCACCCCCATCCATCTGAGCTCCCACCATCCTTGCACCCAAAGACTCCATTCCCTAGCCATCACCTTGAAAAATTAGTTATTTCAATGTCCAAGACCTTGCTACAATCCTCATCCTTTCGCCACCAGGCCCAAAAGTGGTGTGATGTCAACACAGCAACAGCATTACAGCGATGACCATGGGTGCGCCGCAACCAGTTCGACACTCACAATACCAGACTAGCTGTCGGACCGCAGTATACCAACAGCATCGCACTGGTGTTCCCCTCCCTCCCTAGTAACCCCCCTCCCTGAAGAAATGATTTAATATTTCGGGGGTGAGCTCCGGTACTTTGGACACCATGGCAGTCGGGATTGCCGTCAGTATTTGGGTGTCACTGTAATGTCGGTCGCCCATCTGGTTTTCGAACTGACATGGTGGAAGCCCAAATGCCGGTATCATGCCAGTATCATACTCCTGTAGTGATTTACATGATTGACACTCATCATCACTATCTTGTCCCAATAGTGCTTTTGAGTGTTAGTCAAGCAAAGTACTACAGGAGTATGATTCAAGCCTGGCAGTGAGAGAATGAGCATCTCCACATAACTTTGCACATAGAAATAATTAATTTTAAAGAGCACCTTTTCTGGTGCTCACACCAAAATCCTGGAAGGACCTTTACCTGTCCTCAATTCCAATGGTGCCAAAAAAGAAAATTACGTACCTACTGTAATTCCTGATTTTTCTGTGCATCTTCACCATTCATCACTGTTGTTGGGTAGTGAGCCGGAGGATCAGGACCCAGCAGGAGCTTTTTTTTTTTGCAATAGGAGTTGCGCCATTGAGGCGGCACCTCTCTCAAGGCCGACGACACGTGGTGCTCACGGGTTGGCTAGTAACCACGTCAACGCCTCCTCAGCCCCAGTTCTGCATGCCAGAGAGACAGCGCACGAGAGAAATAAGGAGGGCTGGGAGGTGGGAAGGGAGCCTGAGAGACAGCGAAGGATATAAAACTAAAAGGAAGAATAAGCCAAGAGAGAACAGGAAAAGGGGGAAGCCTACAGGATTGGGACAGGAGAACCCCAATCTATGGGTGAGAAGGAAGGAAGGGGTAGAGAGGGGGGTTTAGGAGGAGAGAGAAAATAAGGAAGGAGGGAAGAAGAGGAGACACAGCCCCCGAGACATCGCCGTGGACTGCTCCGGAGAAGTATGCCACAGGTTGAACCAGATAGGCCAGGGATGGAAAGAGCTTGTAACAGAGGAAGGCACCCCTTAAAGGAACAGTTCAGAGGGCTAAGGACGGGCCAGTGTCTCCCCTTCCTGCAAATGGGCTGAAGTAGAAGACTCACCTCAAGGGTCCCTGGAGAACAACCCCAGGGAACTGAAACTTAAAATTGGGGCACTTCCAGAGAAACTGAAGTGGTAAAATAATAACAGTCTCCTGAACAGGAGAGGTAAAACCAAAAAGGAGGCCCAAGAGGTTGGAGGACAACTGAGGGAATCACCAGAGCCCCCTCCTGCTACCAGACTCCCTCAAGAGGAGCAGAGGAAGCAGAATTCCAGAGCTATCTGGGCTGAGAGGGGGCTCTGAAGACTCCCACCAGCAGAAAGCCTCCCCGTCTGCCTACCCAGAGGGAAAAAAAACCTGACCTCAAGAGGTGAGGGGGTAGGAGGTGCTGGAAATGGACCAAGGTCCAATGGGAGACAAACAGGGAGGAGGAGGAGAATAGCCCAGAGACTGAGTCCTGAGAGAGAAAGGTGGGCAGAATTCAGTGATAAATGGTGAAGATACACAGAAAGATCAGGAATTACGGTAGGTACGTAATTTTCATATCTTGTCTGTGTCAATCTCCACCATTCATCACTGTTGGGTGATTACCAAGCTCCCCGAAGGGGGCCCAGAACCTCCCTAAAGGACAAAGTCCCTCAGCCTCCAGTAAGGGAGACACCAGAGGCGGGAGGCCTGGCTAGGCCCGAGGCTGGTCTGGGTGAGGTGGGGTTCTCCTAGCTGGAGAAGGAAGGAACCCCTGAAGCTCTCACCTCACACTACGGGAAAAAAGATGGGTTCCCCGGAAAGAAAGGGCAGTCACCCTACGCCGGGTCAGGGGTGACAACCAGGAGAGATGAAGCCATGCCGTCTGCCTAACGCAGATCGTTGTCCCCACCAACCTGGAAGCCACCTCACTGGCATTGTACGATGCCCTTGCTTGGTGCCTCACTAGCTCCAGGCCCGTGCAGAGGACAATGGCCTGTCTCGTTGCCTCTGAATCAGGCAAAGAGGCTAGGATTTGACCTAGCAGAGACCACAAGTGCCTGTTGTAGACAGCATGGTGGGCCTGATGAGAAGAAATACACAAAAGGAGGTGTGTTGACGAGAAAGCTCTCCTCCCCCAAAAATCAAATTCAGCTGAGTCAGATTCTGGGGGTCGATCATGCTTTGGGCTTCTATGCCCAGTGGGTGTGTCCAGCAGAGTCACACCAGACGGGGGTGAGGGGTGAGGCAAGACTCCTGGACACCCAAGGGGGGCACAATACCTCTGCCGGAGGTCCCTCGGGGTGGTGCTTGGGTTGAGGGACGTCACCAGGCCCAGTACGCCTCCCAAAAGGGATTTGGCTAGGAAGAAATCATCAGGCTGGCCGCACTGAACTCACATAAAAAGGTGCATGCCGACCAGTCAGTATTGCATTCACCGAGGGTGGAAATATGGAGCTCATCGAGCAACCCCTATAGGAAGTGCTGCTAGCTAGAAAGATCAGCTGCTGAGGATAGGTGGACAACAGAGTCCTCTCCCTCAGAGGAGGAAGATGAGGGAGCCAAGTCCGGAGAGCCAGGTTCTGGCTGCACAAGGGAGTGGTGAAACACCTCTTGGTCCATGGATTGATAGGCAGGGAACAGTGCAGCCGTGGACCTGAACTGTTCCCAGGTGAGGGGGCCCCGTAGGGCCAGAATGACCTGGGAAAGGGGATAGAGCTGGCAGAGGCAAAGGGGCCAGGCACCTACGAGGAGGGGCACGGCCTCTGCCCGGGCTTGGGGATCTTCTGGGAGTCCTCAAAGGAGGAGGAGGAGGAGGAGGAGATCTGGTGGTTCAGGCAGACGAAGGCCACTCAACCGAGCTGGAGCGGCCAGAGCTGAGCCCGACAAGAGAATTTACCCCATGAGGCAACTAGGGCCGGATGAGCCCAGAAGAACGGCCCTTAACCCCCATAGATGAGGTCCCTCTCGAGGAGAGCTCGGGGGAGGTCAGACCAGCACTGCTACTCCTCCTTGAACCCCCCACGGGTTCCAAGTAAAGGGCGCTGCCCTGAATCCAACCCCCTCAACCCCTCGGACTCAGAAAGAGCCCTTTTCCTCATCATCAGCTGAGGTAACTGACACCCCGCAGCTGCCTCCTGAGAAACAGCAAGAGGAGGAGTGTCCTCCCCTACCTGAGGTGCTCCAGTCGGCCCAGAAGTAGAGCTAGCAAAAACTATCACCAGAGGGGGTTACGCCTCCCAAGGTGGCAGATGGATAACCAACTCCAGGCTGTCCTGAGGTGCCACCTGGGGCACCAGAGGACTGGTCGGTGCCACCGACCCTGGAATCAGCCGAAGCCATCCGCTCCATGGAAGGGGGCTGAACCAGAGCCACTGCGCAGGAGGAAGAAGAATCGGTGGACTCCTGAGAATCCAGGAGCCAGTCTGGGTCAGCCTCAGAATCGTCCTCACCCAGAGGAGGCCCGAACCCAGACCACTCCCCAAGCCCTCCTTGCGGTGGTGCCAGCCTCGCACGGCACCCAGCATCGCCCCCATCCCCAGCCCCGTGCCACCTGCTGCACCGCCCCAATCCCCGGCACCAGAATCAGCATCAGCAGGCGTTGCAGAGGATGGTGCTGGTCCAGGCCCGGAGGCCTCAGGCCGTGACGCCGGGGGAGCCCTCACCTCCAAGGAGGTGACTGCCTGGACAGTGCCTCCCGCCTGAGCCCGAAGGGGGTCAGGCCAGGCCTCCTGCGCCGTGGAATGGGTTCCTGCCATGGCAAGGCTGGAACTGCCGGAAACCCCCCCCCCCATGGGCCATATAGGTCCAGGAGGGGGCCTGGAGGAAGGGTCAAGAACCCCGCTTTTGGCGACACCTGTACGTGCTTGTCCAACGAAAATCGGCAGCACACATCTGACCTTCAATGTGAGCAACTCCAACACATGACAATCAATGGGAAAACAGGTGTCGCATTTGTCCATATCGTGGTTCAGTCCCAAGCAGGAAAGGCAAGAGACATGCTGATCTGTGATGGAGTAAAGTCGGCCACAGGATCACCGACGCTTCGGAGGCCGACCCACCCTCGAAGATTTTTTCTTGTCCCCTGAACCAGACATGACTGGGCGGAAAACCAAAAACCAAAAACAGCACTCAGCATCGACAAAGAAATATAAAGGAAAGATCTTACCAGTTGACGCCGAGGGGCAGCAGAACTAGGACTGTTGATTTCTACCGACTGACTAGACCACAGAATAATGGTGTTCACACGCGAGGTCGTGCTCACTCGATGGCAGGAGAAGCAGAACTGGGGCTGAGGAGGCATCAACGACGGTTACTGGCCAACCTGTGAGCGCCATGTAATACGTCGGCCTCAAGGGCGGCGCCGTCTCAACATCGACTCTTCCTATCGCAATAAAAAGCTCCCATGGGGTCCTGATCCTCTGGCTCACTACCCAACAGTGATGAAAAGTGACGATTGACAGACAGGATTGAGAATTTTTATATGCCCTTAATTTGTATGGGAAGGGATTGTAATTTGGCTCAGTGCTGTCGGGCCGCTGATCCTATCCACTTCCTGATACTGACAGCTGCTCCTATGCTAGCATAGATACACAGATATTGTCGGCAGATAAGGGCCTATGGCCCAACCAGTCTGCCCATTTAAGCTCGTATTATCACTAAGTTTTTCTAGAAGTCTGTTGCCCCTTACCCCTGACCTCCAGGATTCCCTTTTGTTTATCCTACGCATTCTTAAATCCCGTGATTGTTTCAGCCCCCATCACTTCCTCAGACACGGTGTTCCACTTGTCCACCACCCTTTCTGTGAAGAGATTCTTCCCACATTTCTTCCGAATCGCCTTCCCTCCAACTTCATCTCATGCCCTCTAGTCCTGGAACATCTTTTGCACTGGAAAATAGTGTTTCCCTGCACCCTGTTCTTCCCCGTAAGGTACTTGTATGTTTCTATCATATCATCTCTCTCCCTTTTCTCCTCCAGGGAGTACATATTCAAGACCTTCAGCCTGTCCTCATAGAACTTGTGATGCAATCCCTGTACCATCTTTGTTGCCCTCCTCTGAACCTTCTCCACCCTATCGATGTCCTTACGTAGGTAAGGTCTCCAGAACTGGACGGTGTATTCCAGGTTGGGCCTCACTAGTGTCTTGTATAGTGGAATTATGACCTACCTTTTTCTGCTGGTGATGCCCTTGCCTATGCATCCCAGCATCCTATTTGATTTGCCTGCCACCTTTTTGCACTGTTTCCTTACCTTGAGGGCATCAGAGATGATAACCCCAATGTACTGTTCCTGTTTGGTGCATGCCATAACCTCACCCCCCCAACTGATATGTTGTTCCAGGGTTTTTGTGCCACACAATGTCATTATATGGAAAGCGTGGGAGTGCACTCCGTAGACATTAATGGGGCTGTTTTTATAAACTCCATTTTTTATATTTTAAATGCCCATTTAGAGATCTTGTTCCGTTGGTTTCAGCGTGCTCGACAGTGAACATGCAGTTGAACATGCAGGTGAACATGCATGAACTATGCCCGCAGTTAGTAAGCACTGTAATACAACTCAATGGGGAAAAAGTAAACACTATGACGTTCCTGTATGTCCTGGTAAAGGACCACTACATGAACCCCTGGAATGTGTCTCTTGTAAAAAGGAGCATCAAAAATTGCTGTACTACTGTTTTTTTCTCAGTACTGTGAGCATCATCACAAGAGCCAGAGTTAGTGTAATGTACGACAGCACATAGGAAATATGCTGCTGTGCTTTGAGGGAGCTAACCAGTTAAAAAATATATATGTAGAGGTACTAGCACCACCAGCTTTTCCATGTGTGGCGATAGATCAGCTGGCAAAGTTCACATATTCACAAGGTGTAAGACTATGGGTGAACAAGGTAAAATTGGAAGAAAAAAGAATCAGGAAAAAAGGATACAATGTAAAACCTGCAAAAAAATCTTTTGCCACAAAAAATGTATTCTGGTACAGATTCTCTTTAACCTCCCAGTGCACTCCTGTCCACCCAGCTGCAGAAATGTGTGTAAGTAGTAGTAGAGTTTATTTATTGTGGGTGCCCTTCCCTGTAGGCTCAGGGTGCCCTTACAGTAAAATAAATACAAACAGCAATTAAAAACAGCCATATAAGGATATACAAATCTAAAAATAAACCCCATTAAAATCATGTACAGATGGGACACCACTTGAAATGAGGTCAACTTGCTATCCTGTGTAAGTAAATGGTATATAAATAAAATCAGGCCATCCTTCCTACTGCAGAACAACTCAGGAGTATGGGGGGGGTGGGGTACGCAACTATCCCAGATCCCTTACAATTAAAGAACTGAGAGGAATACCAGATTTCTGGGCGAAGCCCCAAAATCAGAATTTTAGCAGTCTGACGAGAATTCCACTTTTTTTCACCTTAAATTCTACCCCGGCTGGTATGATGTATTACACATGCTACATGCTTTTCTGAGATTTCTCCAGTCATTCGTCATTTCCCCTGTATGAGAGGTTAAACTGGACAGTATAATGCAGAATCCAGGGTATTAAATAAGCCAAAAAAAATTGATTAGCAGTTTCAAGCATTGGTGCTCATCAACTGTGAAAATGCATAGCACTTGGCACAGCTTTATTAGCAAAATGAAAAATGCTATATTTGTAATGTTTTAAATGTGTAAACCCAAATAAAAACCAAAAAAATACAAAAACACGTAGCACTCTAGTACTATGCAATTCAGAAAATGGTTGTCATCACCCTCTGACATGTGTAGCATTTTGCTGTGCTACACCAGCTATTTAAAACCCCCGAGAATCCTATTATAAACATGATGTTTACTGTGCATGACTATTGTACTTTGCTGTGAATCATTTTTGTAAGACTCTTATAAAATAAAAAAAAAAAAAAAAGAAAGGAGCAGCAAGAGAGACTTGGGGACTATGGGTGAACAAGGTAAAATTGGAAGAAAAAGAATCAGGAAAAAAGGATACAATGTAAAACCTGCAAAAAGATCTTTTGCCACAAAAAAATGTATTCTATTTTAAATTTTTTTTGTAAGCAATGTTCTATGGATTTAAAAAAAAAAAAAAAAAAACACGTTTTCTTACTGGGCATTTATCTTAGAACATTCTTTTAAGAGTCCAAAACATTATTATTTTGTCAACTGGCGTGCATAATTTTACACTTTAACAGTACAGTCCTTAATTAAGTGACTCATTCAAGTTGGCCCTACCCAACTCAGAAACCTTCACTGCAACACTTTGCTGTACAGCAGACAGTTCTCAGTTATGTGTAGTAGCAATCTGTAAATTTCACTGTTTATTACACAGGAGAAGTTTTATTGCATTTGAGTAGCAGTTCCTACTAATTACAAAGTTATTACATCATAGATGCTATCCTTTTTAGCTAAAATCAAACTGATCTTACACTTTACAAAATGGGGCCAAACTGGCTGTCAGAAATACTGCTTCCCTGACTGGACAAACCAGTCATCTGCTGTAGCTGTACATACTTGGGTACACCCAGTGCTGCATTTTCTATGCAAAATTGCACAAGGAAATAGACAACGACAGTAGAAACAGACCATCAATCTATCCACTCTGCCTGTAATATCCTACTTTACCCAGAGACCTTCTGTCTGTATGAGGTTTTGTCTGCACCACCTTCCCCCTGTGCCTTGCTGCCCCCAAAGTAACTACTAAGCTCTGTATTTGGTTCCAGTTGTGCTGGAAACCATTAATGGTAGGGTTTCCCCTAAAGCAGTTATGCATGGGGGTGCCCCCATCCTTTTGCAGCATTCCCATGCTTCTCCCATGTTTAACGCAGAGCACCTGACCCCAAAATTTTTAAATTACAGCATTTGGGAGAACTTACAGAGGAACACAGTAAAGGAAAGGTGACCTAGAGCCACTAAGAAACTTGTGCAAAGAAACAGAAAAGTAAATGGACGCAGAGAAAGTAATGGGGAGCAGAATCAAGGATCAGAGATGGGGACGGTATGAACCACACCTGTGATGCTCGACAGATGCCCCCATCCTTTCAAATTTTTTCAAGGGAGAACCCCGCATGGTTTTGGCATCCCCACCTCAGCCAGCAGACTCTTCCATGGCTCAACCACTTTCTCTCTCAAACAAAACTTCCTCATGTCCCTCCTGAATCCCCCACCACCACCACCACCACCGTTAGCTTCCACTCATGTCCCCATAATCTGGATTCACTATTCCTGTTGAATAGTTCCTCGTCGTTTACCTTACTCATTCCTTTCAGGAACTTGAAGGTCTCTGTCATATCGCCTCTCTCTCGTCTGGCCTCCAGCAAGTGCATGTTCAGTGCCCTAAGCCCACCTTCACAGGGTCTGCTCTGCTGGCCCTGAATCATTTTGGTTACCCTAAGATGCACTGTCTCCAGCCCATCTTTGTATTTTCTCAGGTGAGGACTCCAGAACTTTATAATAACAGGACATTTTATAAGTGCAGTAACACACTCTAGGCTGACACTTTCACTGGAAGACACGGGCACCTCTTCCACATGTGTGCTGAGGAGCACTCAGCCAGTGGACTCATGCCCAAGCACAAATCAAAGCTTCTACATCTCCCAACAAATGCACTCCCTGATGTGCGGTACTGGCATTTCCCACATAATGTACTGAGGTGGAATACACACACTCCATCAACTCTCACCCTGCATCTTCCTCTCCCAAATGCACCATCAAGTTGTTCTGCACACCTGGGTATATCATCATCCTCTTTGTCCTGCCCGCTTGCCAACATCATAAGAGAATGTTATGTTGTTTACATTTAGACAAAGCCAGTTCTGAGATGCCGAATGGTGAGGCCTCCACTTGACTGCTGGAGACCCAGGTTTGTACTCTGAGCCAAGGAATGGGAGGGATCTCGGCAAGGAACGTGAAACAGCATCCACAAGGATGCCCTCCTTCCAAGAGAACGTTGGAGCAATGCATTTCCAGGGAGAGCAACTTCTGGCGTTCAGCTGATAGTGGTCCCTAGAAAGTCATGAATGACCACATGCAGTCCGGTCCAGTCCCCCCTCCCCTCCTATCCGGTGACACATGCATGCACTCACAGTTTGGGTGGGGGGGTGGAGTAAAACAGGGAAAACATTTCCCCAACTGTGCATGCCATATGATGGCCTTTATCCCCCCCCCAAAAAAAAAACAAATTATTAGAATCCCTGCTTGTACATTCTTATGGCATGAGAACTGTGAAGTAAAGTGGAACAGTCAAGAGGATGCTTGAGGCAACACTCTTCCATAAGAAACATCCCGAGTTCCTATTATCATTATTATACACATGCCTGCTCCTCTCTGTCCATCCATATTTACGCAGATGATACAGTACTATACACCTCTGGTTCCTCCCCCTCTGATCTGATGGCCAGGCTCCAGCTGGACTTCAACAACGTCCAGCACTAGGTCCAGTATAATCAGTTATTACTCAATGCCAGGAAAACGGTCTCCATTATCTCTGGTACCAGACAGAAGCTTGTTAAGCTTCCTGCCCTCCCCTTCTTCCACACCTTGGATGGGGCCACAATTGATGATGTTCCCTCATTCAAGTACCTAGGAGTCTGGCTCAACCATCACCTCGACTTTTCTGGGCATGTGGATGCCATCCACATAAAAATTCACCCTAAACCTCAGTGTGTTATATAGAAATAGATGCTGCATCCCTCTTCCTGCTTGCCGAGCTATTGTCCAGAAAATGATTCTCCCCATCTTCGACTTTGATGACTTTGTCTACAGTGCTGCTCCTAAGACTACCCTAGCCAGACTGGATCTCTTCTTTCACTCCTTCTGCCATTTTGCCTTGGAATGCCTGCCCCGCACCCACTACTGCTCCCTCTATTCCTCCCTCTCCCTCCCCTTCCTTGAAGCCAGATGCCTCACTCACTGCTCCTCCTTTATCTTTAAATACGGGAATGGTTCCCTCACCACCTCCCCCACACATCCCCACCCTCCTCTTACATCCCTCATAACCCTGGCTACCACTCCCTTGCTTTCCTTTCAAGAAAATCATCAGCTGGCCAGGCTGCTTTCTCTTACCGTTTCCCCCAAACTTTGGAATTCTCTCCCCCTATACATCCACTCTGCCTCTTCTCAGTGCTCACTCTCCTCTCTATTCCATGAATTCACAACCCATACCTGCAACTGTACCCAACAGCTGTCCCTGTTTCCACTGCTACCACTACCTCCTTCTGGTCCCCACTCAACCCCCCACCCCCACCCTTCTGCTTCCCCTGCTACCACTGTTCTTCTTAAACCCTATGGTTAGCTTTCCCTGCCTCCTCCTTCTTAGTACTTTGCACTACATTTGTATCTCCTTTGCACCTCCGTGTTGCCCTCTAGGTTGCAATCTCCTCCTCTAATTGCACTAATATTGTACTACACTGCTTATTTAGTTATAGCTTACTGTTTGTTGCTTAGGCCTCTGCCTGCCATTTACTTACTGCTTATGATTGTTGTACATTATTCTCCTCTTCCCCCCCAGGACGCATCTAGAAATGAGCCACTATCAGCTCAGTATGCCTTTCCTGGTGAAACTTTTGAAATAAATAAATGCATCATCCTCATTTTCACCACGTGCTTCTTTCTACAGCGTATATCTCCTTTCCAACTTTATCCAAGTATGCAATGTTTACCTATATGCAAAGTAAATCTGCTTGTATACATAAATGTACATTGCAGTTACTACCTCTCTGCGCCATTATAGTGACCACTACTGTATTATCTACAGTATGTACCCATCACCTACTGTACGGTACTTGTGACTACCACCTGTAACGCTATTGTATGTACCATTACATGTATTGCACATGTATTGTGATTATTACCTGTAATACCTATGTATGTTAACTTATTTATTTATTTGCTTTTGTTGTTAACCGGGTAAGCACACTAGACAGCCAAGTACCTATTTTCAAGTGCGACCCGGGAGATTACAAGGTACATTATGAGGTACATACATGAACATCAGGCAAATACAAGTGGAGGATTACATTACATAGAATTAGCACAACAGGGACTTTACAAGCATCAGATTTCATCAGGCAAATAGTAGTGAAGAGTTAATATAAAGGGACTAGAACACAGGGACATTGTAAGACAACAATACCAAAAACAGGTATTACAATACAGTATTAAACACTGCAGTCAGTAGGAAGAAGTGCAGTGTGAATTCATCTGCCACTAGCTGATCCGGGTCATGCATGAAAACAGTCCCCAGGATCAGTGCACTTACCCGGTTACCAAAGAATGAATGAATAAAACAAACACACAAACAAACAAATAATGTGCTGTCTTTTCAAACTGTTTTTCATACCCATAAGCTGTTTGTCATTTTATTATTGATTTGTACCTCCCTCATCCCTTCCCTTCCCAGCAGTACCCATCCATCTACTTTGATTTTTGTACTCCTTTCTAGTAAAATACATTTCAAATAAATTTCTAAAATGGGTAAGAAAAATCTGTGAAAATCTAGTCCCGTGATTGGATGAAATACACCACATGACTGCATTATTGATTCCACAATGACCACACGCCCGCACTTCTTTTCATCCCTCAGAATCATCTGGACATTTTGTAAGACCAATAATCTACCACAGGACGTGCGGTCATGCTCTGATACACGCACGCCTTGGGTAGTTCAGTGCCCTCAGGCTGTGCACTTGTGCCTCACAACACACTAAAAGGCATGCATATGTCATGGCACGACCACACACCCTGCAGTGGATTATCCGTTACTTATAAAAACACATACATGGACAGGGTGTGCACAAGGAATGTGGTGCTCTCAAGCAAAGAGTATATCCTAAAACAAAACAGCTTGGGCACTCACCTAGGCATATGTATATCATGAAATAAATATTTTTTATACACTTTTTTTAAACAGTGTCTGCATCCTATGTAGTGGCGAGTGCCCAAGCTATTTTGTTTTAGTACATCCGTTACTTATGTAATCCCCTTCCCCATCTCAGCAGCTTACCTAGACCCAGCCGCCGACCATCCTGGTCGCTGCCTTCTTGTGTCTGAAGCTGCTCACTTCTTGGCTCCACCAGCCCTCTTTTACACTGGCACCAGAGCCAGGGAACACGAACCGTTTTCAGCACCTCACTGTGCCCGATGGTGCAAGCATGCTTTGCTCCCCCACCCTCTCCAACAGTTGCAAAGCAGAGTAGGGAGCAAGGGAAAGGCCACAGCTTGTTTCCAGTGCTTCCACACACCCAACGAAAGTGTGGCAGACATGCCACTTTCTCTTTCATCTCCCCAGCCCCATCAGACACAAGCAAGGGGCTGGGGAGACTTAAATAAAATAAATACATTTAAAGGACTCCCTGACACAATCCAAGTCACCAGTGGGTCGGGGAGAGAATGGAGACAAAATGGCACTGAGATTACATGTCCCATGATCCTTTGCAGCACAGGCGCCACTATTCAAAGACTTGCCTTCAAAACAGAGCTTTCGATGGAGCTCCTGTCCCCTCAACATGCCCCTTGATCCTAGCGACCCTCAGATGGGACCAGGAGGGTCTTGACCCTGCAGCCAGAAGCTGTTAAAGTATTTTAATTCAAAAGATATTTAATGAAGTTGAACTGGACTGTGTAGGGGCGGCCATGTTGAAAGTGGTTTGCCTGAAGGACAGCAAGGACCTGATTGGTGGCTGCAGTAGTCCAATCAGGAGTCGAGCTCAAGCCTCTTTTCCAGTCAATGGGACATCAAGATTTTCAAACAACATTCTGGGGTTTGACAGTCAACCCTGAAGAGTTCTGAAAGTGTTTTCTGAGGAGAAAGCAATGGTTTTGACAGCTCTCAGTGCTATTACTGACTAAAACTTTAAAGTTTGTTGCTGAACAGACTTGTTAATCCCAGAAACAAGGGGATTTACCTTAACTTAAGTGTAAAGCCAGGATTTTAGCACCAAGAACGAGCAGGGGCTGCTGTGAAAGCTACTCTTATTCTGAGGAGGTGAACAGCCGCTGCCTCTCAGATCCTGACACAACTGTGATTCTGAGAGGGGATCAACTCTCTGTGGTTCCCACTGCCTGCATGCCTACCTGCCTGTTGAGGTGGGTGAAGACAAGTCATTCTGTGGGGTGAAGATCGACTGCTGGCCCATCCTTTGAGGTGGGTGAAGACAAGTCCCTCTGTGGGGTGAAGATCAACTGCCGGGCCCTCTTTTGAGGTGGATGAAGACAAGTCCCTTTTGTGGGGTGAAGAGGATCACCGTCATCATCTACACCAGCAGAACAATTTTACATGACTGCCTGACAGGGGAGACGTCCCACAACGCCTGCATCATCTGGTCATCTAAAGGTCGTGAGTACTGGGTTTTACCCTACCAATTGCTATTTTAACTGTCCAACTAGTTAATTTATCATCTGGGCTTCCTGTGTGACCTCAACCTAAGCCTACAGCAACGCTAAAGCCAAGACCAACTGTGTGTTTCTATCCACTAGTGTAGTTTGAGTTTAGCAGCTGCAGCTCCAGCCAAATGTAACGTACCGCACCCGATGTCCATTCATCACAGGCCTGCAACTCTTCACTGTGTGCACACTAAGACTGCTGGGAGCTCCCACAGGGACTTTGGGGTTAACTGGTACACCAGTGTGGGGAGAGAGACTGGAACAGAGGTCATACCATACAGTGGTTGTGTTACAGTATTTATTTATAGCTGTCTGGTTGATGTTTTTGCTCCCTTTGTTTCCCTTGTCCCCCAGCTTATTCCAAGGAAACCTAGAGATTGTAAAACTGCCTTGTTTGTGTATGATTGTTCGCACACAATCTTTTATAGTGTATGGGCAGGGATTTATATAACTCTAAAAATTGATTAGCGTTTTGCTTATAAAAGTGCTAAATCTTTATGAAAATGCATAGATCTTGCCTCACTGTGTTTAACAAATACAGCACTTCTAGAAAATCCATATAAATACTTTCTGTACAGTTAGTATAGTCCCAAGAAAAAAACTGCTAATCAATTATTTAAAACCCTGGTGTATGGCAATCCTACTTTCACTCCTCTGTCCCATCAAAAGTAAAAAAAATAACTTACAAGGGCGTGGTTCCTCAAGTGCCATTCACTTCCTGGCCAGCTCTCTCCGCCATGGCCTGCTTCACTGCACATGTGCGACTGTGTTCTATGTTGTTGTGCTGCACTAGTGACGTACTCAGTGCAACACAACATCCTGATGCACTGAGCAGAACAACGCTGTTCCAGGCATGGATTTCCATGTACAACAGCGTTCTACCATACACTATTTATACCTCACTGGTTGACGTTTTTACTCCCTTTGTTTCCCTTGTCCCCCACCTTATTTTCCAACCCCCCAAATTAACTTATCTGGTTATTTATTTGCAACTGTTGAAGTGTTTGCCATTATTATGTTAGTGTGATATTTGCCTGTTTAGAGTGCTAAATGGGAAGGGGATTGTGTTACCGTTGCAATCTACCCATCACCAAGGGAGAAGGCTATTTTTTTTTCCTGTGGGGAAGCCCCCGGCTATAAGGATCCTCATAGGTGGAGGCACCATGCCATTTACAAATCTATTTTTAAACACAAACCCAGGCGCCAACCTACATCCATTAGTCAGCACAACTTGCAGGTAGTTGTGCATATAGTAGTAGGGGTGTTTACAAATATAAAATGGGCTTCAGAATCCTAGCAATGTAATTGGTCTAAACACAACACCTGACTATTCATTATCCTCCAGTATATGAACAGTTTGTAGCTAACCTGCCCTAATCTACCTACCAACAACGTAACTAAATGAAGATAAAACCTTTTTCCATTGAAATAAGGAAAAAACAA
The DNA here is from genome assembly GCA_016271365.2 of Neoceratodus forsteri. Classification (NCBI taxonomy): domain Eukaryota; kingdom Metazoa; phylum Chordata; order Ceratodontiformes; family Ceratodontidae; genus Neoceratodus; species Neoceratodus forsteri. Next base: position 1,115,649,356 of record CM028130.1, read on the forward strand.
CTTTTTAACACAAAAACCCACAACAGGGCATAAGTCTCTTCAAAATAAATGCACTTCTCAGGTTAATTTAACAGCACTTTGCTTTTGTTACCAAACTTATATGTTCTACCTAGCCACATCCTAACTAAAGGAAAATCAGAATGTTTTCCATTAAAAAACAATATTTTACAAGCACAATAACACAGTCCATGGCATAGGTTTCTAGAGAATTAATGCACTTCCAAGGTGGATTCAAAGTCACTCAGCCGTTGGCCTCATGCCTTCTAATTCACCCCGGTCGTGCATTCTCTAAAGATGCATTTCCCATTGTGGGTTGTTGCTTACATACTGCCATTCAAATAACATATACAGTATGTTGTGAAATGGGACTCTTTAAAATTGGTGTCAGGCTCCTCAAAACATTTATCTACCATAAACTTCTTTGCTCATGCCCATTATCCCTATACCTGGTACCACTACCAAGCCTGGTGGCTCAGCATACAAATGTCTGTCACTACAGACTGTTAAGACTGTCCAGCAGGTGTTCAAATCCCACGTTTGACGAATCAATTTGTCATTTTTTTTCCTGTCATTATCATGTATGTTTCTACCCTCCCAGTATTACCTGTCCCCAGTGCCTCTATACCCAGCAGTACCGCACCCAATATGATACCCGTGACCAGTACATACCTTTATACCTGGAGTGTCACCATCCTGGTACATTCTCTTCAGTGATAATAGTCCCTGGTGCCTCTAAACCCAGTACCCCTATGACCACTAGCCTCATACATGGTACAGGCACCACCCCCCTGGAAAGACCATCCCAGTGACTCTATACATAGTAAAGACACATAACGGCAGTATCCCATATAACTGGTACCACCACCTAACCACCCACCCTCTGTAACACCCATCCCCAGTGCTTATATTCCCAGTACCGGTGGCTAAACTGGAAATGCCTGGGTAGGGGAACTCTCACCTCTATAATTTTTAGTGGAGGGACTGTCATCTCTACGTTAAGTGGTGGAACTCCCCTATAAATATCAATAGAGAAATACGACAGAGGAAGAGGAAGGAGCTCTCGTGCAATTTTGCAAGTTAATGTGAACTCTTGCCCAGTACTAGTTCACCCTGTACCCTACGACGAACCCTAAACTTGGTGGCGATTGTACCACCACATCCCCATCCTCTAGTTAACACCCGTCCACTCCCCGCTGCCGCTATACCAGATATTGACACACCAGGCACTAGAAAAACTACCTTCTAAACAACATTTTATATGTGTAACGTAGTCTAAATTTGGGCAGGCTGACAGTCATTCCTTACGGACAAAGGGGGTAATTTTTGGATTGTCCACGAAAATTATGTACGGGCGATTACCCAATAAAACCTGTACCCATACACCCGGTACCACCGTCCCTGGTATATCTGTGACCGGTCATCCCCTACCTGAACCGTGCCTTCTTCTTTGCTTCCTTTCTTTCCTCTCACTCTTTTCTTTTTCTGTCTCACACTTCCTGTATCGGCGAAGGCGGTGACTCCCAGTATCCCTGCGCAGCCGATGAGCACACGGTCACGAGGGAGTGATGTCACTTGGAAAATAACAGCTGATGGACTCACCTCCCTGCACCGCTAACGTCTATTGCACGTGCGCAGTGACAGTAAGACGGCGCAGCCTTCTACCGGTAGTTCTATGGGTTTTTGTTTGGGAGCAAACGAAATGGCTGCGGTTTCTAGGATACCTTAAAGGGTCCGGGAACAATACTAGTCCGTGAGTTTATGAAGCGGGTACTGTGACAACTGGGGCTCACTGTTACTGCAGCCGAGACTTGTAGTTGAGCACGTCTTTTTCCTTTTTATTGCTAGTTTTTTTGGTCATAATTTAAGGTTACCACCTTTTAAGAAGCCCGAAGTGGGAGTGGCACATTCCTTAACTGAATCGTATGGTTTCGTGGGACACAGGACAATGCCTAACCCAGACCGATGCAACAGAGTTGGTTTCTCTTAATAATCAGACTTAAGACTAAGTGTTGTAGTTGTGTTAGTTCTGTCTAGTGTTTCTAATCATTTTAAGGTATTTACCGGGGGTATTTAGTGTTCTGCAACATTAAGAAGAAAAGTAGAAAATAAGGTTGCCACCTTTGGATGAGGCAAAACCGATCCTGAGCTCCGCCCTTAGCCCCACTCCTTTTCATGACTCATCATGCATGGTTCCTCCTAGAAGTCTATTTGTTATATCAATAAAAAACAACACTTAAAGCAGCAGTTCAATAAAAATGTTACGATACTGTACCTGTTAAAGTTACTTTCCTATGTTCTTCCTAATTATTTATTTATTGACATTGGTTAGCCAGATAAACATACAGAGATTAAATAAATCTCATTTACAGATATGATCTGGGGGAGACAAGGGAAATACTGTAAATAGCATACAATAGTATACATATTTTATATCTTTTTCTGGCTCCATTTCTTGTTCTTGACCACAGTACTACTTCAAAGCCGAAGAAGTGACCATACATTTTTCTTCTGGAAAAAAATAATTTAAGACATTTAAAAATGCCTACATTCTGTTAGAGATGAAAATGTTTACCAGCAAATGAAAGTGCAGGACAACTGGCTCTGTTACTGTTATAAAAGGTGAGGGCAGCTGTGCTGCTATGCCACTTTAAGATGCAGTGGAAAGATTAGGTTAAGTAAGTGCTAATGGTCATACTTTACACCTCCCAGGGTGACTGCATTCACAAACAAAAGGCTACATTCACAACAGAACTTGTTTGTAACCTGGACATGTAGCTGGAACAATGAATGATATGACAAAATTTGTTTCGAAAGTATGTGAGCACTCAGAATGGCTCAAAACCCTGACCAGCACAGAGCAAAAAAACTGACAGGTGGCAACCCTAGTAGAAAATATTTTTTCTCCTAGAAGGTCGGACATGTAGTATTTTTCATATTTTTTGCAGGACACAGCTGCCCAAATCAGAACTGTCCTGCAAAAATCAGGACAGGTGGTAACCCTATAACATAATTAGACATAACTGCATTCACTTTGAATTAATCTTACATTTCCTATTTTTACTGCATAAAAATAGGATGTTTGTCTTCATCTGCTTGGCAATAGTGGAGGACAATGGACTGGCTCAGTATGCTACACAGTTTATGTTACTTAGGATTACTCGGTATGGTCCAGATTTTTTTTTGTCAATTTAAGGCCCATAAAATGCACACTATCAGGGCATCCCGGGTATCCATGAAGAGGGATGCATGCCCCCACCCCACTGCACCTGATCCCGCCCACATGCCATGCTATGTGGCAGGACAGGGGCGATTCTTGAACACACCTTCATGGTGCGAGGGGGGGCAGCAGCTGCTCCTGCCTAGGGGCAGCAGTAGCGGCTACGTGCCCCCCTCTGCCTGGCCATGAGACTGGTCAGTGAGCCCGATCAACTCTCCCACCTCCAGCTCTTTGCCCTAGGAGTGTCTGCGACGGTGACCGACTGCTGTTGTTTCCATTATGTTATATTCCCCATAGGGAAACAGTCCAGGAAGACTGCATATACTGTACTGACATGCCTTGCTCCCTCCCCCACCCCACACAGGCAGGGATCCACTCACGGACCAGTACAGGCATCCAGTTAGATGCCCATGGTCTGAACCAGCACCAACCACTCCCTGCCAAAATGCACAATTCTGCAGCAGCAGACCGCAGCGGGCAGGTGCTGCAGATGCTGGCAGGCAGCTGCAGGACAGTGCCCCCAGATATATGCAAGTTACGCATATTTGGGGTACCGTTGAGATTATGGCCCTTAGGGCTCTGTAACAGTTTGCTATGTATACCTGTGACTGTATTTTTTTTTTTTTTTTATTATTTTATTTTGTCCATTTTTTTCCATACGAGTGTTAGTTTCCCCTTGGTGACTCTTAATATTGAAAGAGTGGACCAATTATTTCTAGATAATAAATTCATAGACTTTTATACATTTCAGCAGAGATACCAGGTCCCCATTACAGTAGTGTTCTCCTTTTTACAAGTTATGCACCTACTCACAAAGCACTTCCATGGTCATTCCAGAAATGCCACCCATGGCGATGTGATATTACTGCTAGCCAGTTGGACCACTTTTCCACACCCAATTTCTCATTTATATATTCATCTATGTGACCATCTCCTGAACAAGGTGGATGGGGCAGCACCATGTTGGCAGAAGGTGCTACCAAAGGAATGGTGACTATGACTGGGGTTGTATAGGAAAAGACTATAAGTATGTTAAATTTGACATGTATAGATTAATGCAGCTAAAAATTTTGCATGTATTATACCCTGATAAGCTTCATAAAATTAATAAACTACCTACCGAAATATGCTCCAGATGCAATGATGGACCAGGTCCTCTTTTCCATGTTCTTTGAAGCTGTCCTAAAACTCAGTGTAACCCCCCCCCACCACACCAGCCCCTTATTTAACTAGTAGGCACACCTCCCATACTTTTTCTGTCTAGGAGAAAAGAGAGAATTGGGGGTACAAAGCAATTGCAACACAAAGTGTGTACAAGACACAAACAGACCTACAGTATACCAAAACCCGGGTCCTGAGGAGAGAACTTTTGCTGAGGGCTATGCTAGGTTTGCTACTTCTGACAGGGGTACCCAGTAAATCCACACAGGAAGCAGTAACTAGATTGTCCATACCAGGTTGGGATTCTAGAGTGTGGCTTTGTTCCGAAACAAAGTTGGAACACAAAAGCAAAGATGGACCCCCAAGGGTTTACACTTTGAAGCATTAGGCAATGCAGAACACACCTGTAGAAAAACAGAAACTGAACTTCCCATATAGCATAGGATTAGACATCTGAAAATGTACTAGCCACGATGGAAACACACAAAATTCTCCTGGAAGTGGCACTAGGCCATGACTTAGAACAGTTCCCATATGGTATAGGATTTTCAGAAAGGAAATGTGGCACACTGGCCACGACAGAGCACACTAGGGCTCAAAACTAGCAAAACCTACATACAAGGAGTAAACTTCATCTTCAGGCATTGGCCACATACACTGAAAGAAACAGGCGTCCTTACAGAACCCGAAGTGCTGAACTGGTTACTCAAGATGGGGGGTTGCCCACCTTTTGCTTCCTCATCCATGCCCAGCCATACTTTCAGAGTTACACTTCAACAAGTACTGAACTGAAGAAATTATGCTTTCTTCAAAAGTTTAGCACATTTTAGCATCAGAAACACCATAAGGGTGTAAAGTTAAAGTTCTGAACAAAGTGCCTAGTTACATATGGGACATCCACTGTTGAACAATCTTCTTGAGAAAAGTCTCACAGAAATGGGTGAATGGGTCCCTTTATCAGAGTGTCACCCCACAGAAAATAAGGCAGGTACATATCCTGGGTAACTCTCAGACAGAATCTACTCACATTTTGTATACCAAAGGCAGCTTCAGAATGTTCTAGGCTGGATCAGGGGATTGCCCCTAAAAACTTCTTCTGTCCCCCTCATCCCACTGGGTGAGAGGGCATCAGGAAATCCTGGAGACGGTTTCCACCACTTCACAAGTCAGGCAAAAGATGTCCTCAGACTAGGTTGAGAAATACAGACTCTCCTCACTCCTCCAGCTGCTCACTCTCTGAGCTGCTACTGGAACTCACTTCAGCTTGAACTCAACTACAGACTGAACTACACTGAACTGACTTCAGAATTCTAAAAACTCCCCACACTCACAACAAGCTGTGGCTTATGTTGCTGCAAGAGTTCTAAATGACATCACCTCTCTGCTCTCAGCTGAGACCAAGTAAACAGCGAGTAAGTGAAAATCCATTTAACTAGATGTTCACCACCTGCTTTCCCTACCTAACACTGACGCTGTTGGGATTCTAATAACCCCAGGGAACAGGGATGTTACACTTGCTCCTAGCCAGGTAAATGACTGTCCACAGTCATTCCTTTATTTGGCACCAGGCCGTCCTACCCTCTGTGTTACCTACGGAGAGGAGTGATCAGGCCCTCTCCTACCATGTGGCAGGCAATACTAAAGGCACAGAGGCCAGCTGCTGAAACTTCAGCCCCTATAATACGATCTGTCTATGGAAGATCAGTTGCTCCAAGAAACTGCCTGAAGCATGCCCTAATAGACCAGAAATGAGGCCCCTACCACAGGTCAGAACCACAATCTGTCTGTCCCCCTAGCCCTCTAGGGAAAATCTATCTGACCAAGCTGCCCACAGGGGAACCTCCCCCCAAACCCAGGGTACCTGCAAATAAAAACAGCAAGGAAACAATACATCACAATGCATTACATTTCCCACACTTTTCCCACTTACACCTGTGAAGAAAAAACATGTTAACACTCTGTTAACCACAACAATTCTAAAACTCTAGGAAAAAAGAGGAACTCAGATGAGCTCCCACATCCTCTTCTTTTCTTCTCTCCTTTTCTTCCTTTCTTCCTCAGGAACACTTGCAAGAGAAGAAAAAACAAAACACCACATTCTGCATACTACACAGTGTCTAAACCTCCACCTGAACACTAAAGAATCCCAAAAAATATATTTTAGAAAAGTACAAAAGTAGAAAAATAGAAAACAGACATTTATACAACACATTTTGGGGGATGGAATGCCCTAAATGTCCCATACTAGTGACAGAATGTTGTTGCTCGAGGTCAAGGTCCATAAAAGAGTCTCTCCTGGGCCGGAGTCCGCTGAAGAACAGTCCTGGAACAGGGCAGGGCCTGAAAAGCACTGCAGTCCATGGGGAGAGTCTTTGAGGACAGTTCAAACAGTTTGTGGAAGTCTGCCAGGTGCAGGGTGTGTTGTGCAAAGTCAGTTAGAACATAGAAAATTGGGCCTTACCAGTTCCTTGAAGACAGAAGCAAAGGATCACCTTACTTCTCGGAGCTCAAGACTTTCTCCCTCTAGCGGCATTTCAGATACCGCTGGAATGATGTTCTCTGGAAAACCAGGCGATGAAACAAGAAAACAGCTGGATTGATGTCATCTTGGAAATCAAATGATGGAACAGGAAAACAGCTGGATTGATGTCATCTGGGATACCAGGCGATGAAACAGGAAAACAGCTGGGTGGATGTCATCTGGAAGGCCAGACGATGGAAATGGGAAAACACTGCTGGACTGATGAATCTGGACACACCTGAAGAATCCTGGAACACCAGTAGAGCTGTATCTTCCTCCTGGGATACTGCTGCTGCTGTTGGATGACAGACACTGCGCGGCCACTGCTCACCTCCTTCTGGGCATGCTGGTCATATTCACAGGGAGTGGCACTATTAAGGGTACTATAATACCACTCAGGGTAAGGTGCAAGAACTATAACACCATCTGAGCATTCAAAGTTGATGTTGTGGAATGTCTCATTCCCTGCCTTGTCCACAATTTGCAGTGTCAATAAACAAAGTTCTGCCCAGTTTCCAGAATTTCAGTCTATCACTGATGACTCTGTCTCTGACACATGCTGCTGCACCAGGATACAAATTCTTGCTTACCTCTTCCAGTAACCAGGATTGCCTGTTCTGTTCAGTTTCCTCCCAGACTATACGAGGAAAGGTAGAAAAGGACCACCCATATATGGCGTCGGCCCTCCTACGTACCAGTCTCTCCTCCCTACTACTCTTCACAAGTGTATGGCCCATGGCTCGGCTTGGGGGTGGCCAGTCCTGGTTAAGCCAGTGCCGCATACTTAACGAACAAAAGAACTTGTTCCCAACCATCTCTGTAGGCAGGGTACTGGAGCCTTCTTCTTCTGTCTCTGGCTCCTCTGAGGCAAGAGATTGAGGCCGCTCACTGGGACCCTCAACTTGAAGATACATCTCTTCATCCTCCTCTTCCTCATTCAGGATCTGAGCCCAGGAGTGAGCAGTCATCCTCACTCCCGAGACAGTCCACTCCTCACTGGGCACGGAGGTAGACACCTCCCAGTTCAGTGTCTCTTGCAGTTCATCCTCCCCTACTAGTCTAGGACTAGGACCCTCCTTCCATGGGTCCACGGATCCTTCCATCACACTGTCCATCTGGGACACAGGTGTGGAAACATCTCTAGGTGTCTGCCCCTTGCAGTAGATCCATACTCTCACCTCCTGTGCCACACTCTATGGGGCCTCCCCTAACATGTTCAACCTGATGCTGCGTACTGCTGCTTGCAGGGTTTCCTACTTTGGTCCAAGTGGGAGCCAATCGAATTTGTGATGCCCTCTCTGGAGCGGCACCCCTGCTCATACCATAATTTACTAGGCAATCCAAACAGTGGGGTATCAGAAACACATCCCTTCCTGTGCTGAGGCACATAATGCATTGTCTCACTGGATAGCTGGGTATTGCTACATCTGGAGGCAACCCTTAACCATAGAAAGTTCTAACTATTTCTCTTAGTGTGGCCACCTCCTCTGCTGTCATAGCTCGGCCATGATCCAGGTAGCGGGGACGTTTCAAAAGCCATGTCTGCAATTAAAACACATAAAAGTTTGTTGTTACTACTTGTTTACTAGTCTCTGCACAGTCTCACAAAGTGGCTCCCTGCTGCTGTGTTTACATTGCTAACCTCACCCAGTAATGGCAGCGGTAGCTCTTCTCATGCATCAAATCTGTTTCTGACTCAAAAACTGCGCATCCGACCTTTTCTGCTACTGATTTTTCTCCAACTGTTATCGATTGCACTGCTTGTATCTCTCTCAGCACATTCATATGATTTTACAGGACTTTGCGATCAGCATACGAATCAACTAGTTACACGTGCTCAAAGTCACTTGCAAGCCACAGTATTTCTCTTCACCAGGATTGTCTGATTGTTGCAGCCTAATATACAACTACAGTCTCTCACTTGCTTAGAACATTTTGCTGTTGCTGAACCCATCATAAATGCTTACAGTCTATGTTCAGAATTTTGTTCGTTGCCTTGCTCCTTACAACTCACAGTCCTTCCTTGCAAAACAGTCTCACTGCTTGCACACAGATTCAGCTGGCTTAAAAATCACCACACAGTTTGATGCACAGTAGTTTGAATTGTACTCATTGAAATCAGTAGCTGGCTTTCTCTGGTGGAAACTTGCGGCCTGGTACCGATCTTGGAAGGCCTCTGGGGTGAAACAGGCTGGTGGTCCCGCCGATTGTTGCCATGAATGCCACACTCACTTTCCATTCGGTCGGATAACAGGTTGAGCCTGAATTTGAACAGCAAAAGTCTGTTTTTCACAGATTAGAACATTTACAAGCCCCTCGATGGTTGATACTGGTCTCACCAGCTCACACGTCACTTGCTCTCTCCTCCTCAAACACTCGGCTGACTCTGAAGCTGGCTTGGGGGCCATGCAAATGAGCCTGTCTCGCTCTTCCTTCATGGCGATTGCCGAGCAGGGCAAATTTAAACTGCAAACTGTAACTTTTTGTTTTCCTCAGCTACAATTTCAAGCCGGGAGTGCCGTTTTTGACCATTTTCTCACATAGAACTTGGCAATTTCTTTAGTGACTCTCCCAATTTGCACACAAAGTGCATGAAACATTCAGGGCACATTTCTCTCTTTGTTTCCTAAAGTCCACATTACTTTTGGTGATTTAAACTTGAGATTTAAAAGTTCTGTGCAATGTTCTAGATGCAGAGACAAGGAGATACACTGTCTGACTTTACAGTCCATTGTTAGTTGGCACACAAACAGTAGTACTGTATTAGCAGGCACACAGCGGCACATGTGGATGGCACTCTCCTGGGCAAGATCCGTTTGTGCAATGCTTCCTTTCCTGTTTTGGGCTATTAAACTACCAGACAGACAAAATGCTATCCATACTCTCAGCAAACCTCTCTTGTTCTCTCCCCAAATTCAAACAATATCCTTGGATGAGTCCCATTTTTGTAACCCCCCACCGGCCCCTTATTTAACTAGTAGGCATACCTCCCATACTTTTTCTGTCTAGGGGAAAAGAGAGGGTTGGGGGTACAGAGCAATTGCTGTAGAAACACAAAGCGTGTACAAGACACAAACAGACCTATACCAAAACCCAGGTCCTGAGGAGAGAACTTTTGCTGAGGGCTATGCTAGGTTTGCTACTACTGACAGGGGAACCTAGTAAATCCACACAGGAAGCAGTAACTAGAGTGTCCATACCAGGCTGAGATTCTAGAGTGTGGCTTTATTTTGAAACAAAGTTGGAACACAAAAGCAAAGATGGACCCCCAAGGGTTTACACTTCGAAGCACTAGGCAATGCAGAACATATCTGTAGAAAAACAGAAACTGAACTTCCCATATAGCATAGGATTAGACATCTGAAAATGTATTAGCCATGATGAAAACACACAAAATTCTCCTGGAAGTGGCACTAGGCTATGACTTAGAACAGTTCCCATATGGTGTAGGATTTTCAGAAAGGAAATGTGACACACTGTCCACGACAGAGTAAACTTCATCTTCAGGCATTGGCCACATGCACTGATAGAAACAGGCACCCTTACAGAACACGAAGTGCTGAACTGGTCATTCCAGATGGGGGGTTGCCCACCTTTTGCTTCCATGTCCATACCAAGACATTCTTTCAGAGTTGCACTTCGACAAGTACTGAACCGTAGAAATTATGCTTTCTTCAAATGTTTAGCACATTTTAGCATCAGAAACATTATAAGGGTGTAAAGTTAAAGTTCTGAACAAAGTGTCTAGTCACATATGGGACATCCACTGTTGTCAGCAAACTTTAAAACAATCTTCTTGAGAAAAGTCTCACAGAAATGGGTGAATGGGTCCCTTTATCAAAGTGCCACCCCACAGTACACAAGGCAGGTACCTACCCTGGGTAACTCTCAGACAGAATCTACTCACAGTTTGTACACCAAAGGCAGCTTCAAAATGTTCTAGGCTGGATCAAGGAATTGCCCCTCAAAACCTCTGCAGCCCCTCTCATCCCACTGGGAATGAGGGCATCAGGAAATCCTGGAGACGGTTTCCACCACTTCATAAGTCAGGCAAAAGAAGTCATCAGACTAGGCTGAGAAATACAGACTCTCCTCACTCCTCCAGCTGCTACTGGAACTCACCCCAGCTTGAACTCAACTACAGACCGAACTACACTGAACTGATTTCAGAATTCTAAAAACTCCCCACACTCACAACAAGCTGTGGCTTATGTTGCTGCGAGAGTTCTAAATGACATCACTTCTCTGCTCTCAGCTGAGACCAAGTAAACAGAGAGGAAGCAGGTGAAAATCCATTTAACTAGATATTCACCAGCTGCCTTCCCTATCTAACACTGACACTAATGGGATTTTAGTAATCCCAGGGAACAGGGGGGTTACACCAGCATTTTTTGGCAAGCTAGGAAAGCAAGGTTGGATCCACTACTCTGCATAGAGGAGCCATTTACACCTGCTAACTACTTGTTAGGTGACTACACAGGCCACCTTATAGGTAATCAAAAACCCCATATAGCTCTTATGCCATGACATGTGTGAAAAAAATTGTATTGCAGCACTAGCGTGATAGTAATATGCCTTTGTATCAGGAATAACATGCAGAATTATTATTTGCCTTAAGAGCAAAGTCCATTGCAAATCTGTATAATAGGTTACACACATATGTGAAAAACTGGGAAGCTCCATTTCTCCTGATGACCCTGTACTGAATTTTTTATGGACTGAAAACCGCAATGTGTTTCTTGCATCTAGTGGCAGATAAAGGTTCTGTGGTAGAGTGATATTCTGTTTATGTAAAAAAACACCTTGTTAAATGATCTCACCATTTAATGTATTTGCTGATCATGATTTCTATGAATGTGCTCAGTGGGAGTGTCTTGTTTGTTTGTAGTTCGTTTGTTGTGTCATTATTTTTGAAAATCGATAAAATATATTAAAAAAAGAATATAGCAGCTAAAGGGACAATGCTGGCATTCCTGGGGGATAGTCAAGATTCTTATCAGAGCAGAACCACTGGTGCTAATGGCAGTATCTTCTTTGAAGGCATCCCTTTTATCGGGCCACACTTTTGGAACTGCTAGCCACTAGAACCACATGGAAACGTTTGCAAGCAGTTAGCCAGGGTCCGTCCATGATGACATCAGGTGTCAGCATATAGATAAATGTGAGTGGACCCTCCTCAGTTCTTTTCCTGTCATCAATCAGACTCGTCGGACTGCTGTAGGAAACGTTGCTGCTATAGCCGCCATTTATTTCCTTTACATATTAAAGTAATCACTTTATAGTGATTTCTGACAACTTGCATGTCATCAAAGGTGTCACCAATGTACTCCGCAGGTCAGGCCCTCTGCTCCCACAGTGCCAACCTCAAAATGCAATAGTGTGAACTTGAGAAAGACAGGGTAACCCTCCTGTCTGTTTTGGGTCTGAATCACCTACCAGCCTCGAGTCCTGGGGGTCAAGTGTGAACCTTATGCTAACATACCCAGTTAACAGGCTCAGATAAGTACCCTCTTCGGGGTATACAGTACAATCCTTCGCCCAGGGGCACCTAGCCAGGTTTCCAAAATGTACCCTTATGACTCAGTATGAGACCTAGGTATATATTCTTACCTTTAGTAAGATTAGTAACACATTCAAGCCCTTAACAGCTGTTAGAATTAAACACTGGTTCAGCATTCACATGCAAAAGAAACTGAGAAGCCACAGGCAGTATTTTAAGGAAAAATATTGTTTACTAAAAATTGTAAAATAGGTAAAATCCCAAACATAGAACATATACATTCATAACTTACAGTCAATAAAACAAATGTGGAAATTACAAAACAAAGATGCCTACAAAATACTTAAATTCTTGCTGAGCTAGGTGTTACCAGAGTGCCTTGTTTTAGCTTAGAAGCTAAGTGTCTCTCTCTCTTGAGTCCAGAATTAAAAAGCAATGTTTCCCTCAGATGCCTGATCATTTCAAACTCCATTTCCCCACTCCCTTTGGTGAAGTCACAGATCCTCCTATAACTTTAACTTCTTAGCATAAGTATTCACAGGGATGTATGTTATTCCTGTGAAAATCAGCAACTAGCAATTTCCCAAAATATGAATCTCTTTTGATCAAAGCATTTCCTTTGACATTTCATAACCCCATAATCTGTCACTGGTTCTCTTCTAGGTGAGAAAACCATAATGGATCAGCCAAATTACTTTCCTTCCTGCTATGTCATAAAATGCATATTTAGTTTCCAACTTCAAAAGCAGGAGCAGGTTATAAGGAATAATAAACTGTCCCTCTGGTGGACATCTTTAATTAGTGGTTTCCCTGGTCTGTTTATCACATCCTGCTGCTTCAGCCACACTGACACCTCTGAGATCAAAGGTCAAGTGTCACTGCTAGGCTGTTTTCTTGTCTAAGCAGACCTTCACATACCATATAGTATTTATTTTACAAATATATAATAATAATATTAGAGGGTTTATCACATTACACTCCTCCCTCTTTAGACTGAATTTGGAGGATCTGTTCCTGCATGGGATGAGTTCCCCACATTCAGTTCACATCTCAAACCGATGGGATAAACCATCAGCATTTTCGTTCACTGCCCCGGCCCTGTTTGAGACAGTCATGTCATACCCTTGGAAGGCAAGGCTCCATCTTAGTAGTCTACCATTCGTTTTACCCATTTGTGCTAGCCAAATCAGGGGGTTGTGGTCAGTTTGTACCTCAAAGTGCTGTGCATATAGATATAGCTCTAATTTCTTTAGTGCCCACACCATGACAAGACACTTCTTTTCCACAGTAGAGTAAGCCTGCTCCCTGAGAAGCAACTTTTTACTGAGGTATATTATGGGGTGATCTTTCCCTTGGTTGGATTTCTGACTCAGCACTGCCCCAATACCCACATCTGAGGTGTCAGTCTGGACTACAAAGGGTCTGCTATAGTCTGGATTTGTCAATACAGGAACACTGCACAGTGCCTCCTTTAGTCGGGTAAAGGCTTGTTCACAGATTGGTTCCCGTGTAATTTTTTTAGGCATCCTTTTCTTTAACAGGCCAGATAAGGGACTGGCCAGGGCACTGTAATTTGGTACAAATTTCCTATAGTACCCTGCTGTCCCTAGAAAACTCCTGACCTGCTTCTGCATTTCTGGTCTGGGCCATGCCTTGATTGCCTCTATTTTTGCTTGGTTAAGACGGAGCTGTCCCCGGCCTAGAACGTGCCCGAGGTATGCCACCTCAGCCATGGCGACCTGGCACTTCTCAGCTTTGACAGTGAGTCCAGCCCTCTGAGTCCTGCCCAGCACTTCCCTAAGGTGGGATAGGTGTTCATCCCAGCTGGCACTAAAGATGATAATGTCATCCAGGTACGCCACAGCATACTCCTCAGCACCATTTAACATCTGGTTCACCAACCTTTGGAAAGTGGCCAGGGCATTCTTCATTATGAAAGGCATTACTTTAAATTCAAATAACTCTATTGGAGTGATGAAGGCTGACCTCTCCCTAGCTCTGGCAGTTAACTCTACCTGCCAATACCCCTTTGTCAGGTCAATAGACGTAAGGTATGTTGCCCCTCCCAGCTTGTCCAGGAGTTCGTCCATCCATGGCATCGGGCGGGCGTCTGACTTCGTGACTGCATTGAGTCCACGATAGTCCACACAAAAACGAGTAGAGCCATCTGGCTTGGGAACAAGGACTACGGGTGAGGCCCAGGGGCTGTGGGATTTCTGGATTACTCCTAAATCCAGCATTTCCTCCACCTCCCTCCTAATATCCTTTTGGACAGCCTCTGACACCCGATATGCTGTCCGCCATATGGGCGCCTGTGTCCCTGTTTTCAGATTGTGCGTCGCTAAGGGGGTTAGTCCAGGCTTAGCGCTAAACAGTGGGGCAAAGTCTGCTAAAACCTCCCTTACTTCCTGGATTTGTTCCGGGGTCAACTTGGGTGACATTTTAATGGCCTCCACAGAGGACTCCCACTTGCTTTCTTCCAGCAAGTCTAGAAGGGGATCTCCTTCGTCCATCCCTTCCCCAGGACTACACACTGCAAACACCATGTCAGCCCTATTAGCATATGGCTTCATCATATTGACATGGAACATTCTTTATGTATGTCTTCTGTCAGGTAGCTCTATAATATAGTTTACATCATTTACCCATCTAACTACTTTCTACAGTCCTGCCCACTCGGCCTGCAGATTGTCTTTCCGGACCGGGTTTAGGACCATGACTTCCTGACCCAGAGTGTACAAGCGAGCTCTGGCTCTGTGATCGTACCACACCTTTTGTTTTTGTTGGGCAGCTGCCAGGTTGTTCTGGGCTCTCCCCATAAGCTCTTTCAGCCTTTCCCTAAACCTAAGGACATAGTCCACTATGGGAGTTCTCTTGGTGGAGTACTTGCCTTCCCAGTCCTCCTGGATCAGGTCTAAGGGCCAACGTACCCTGCGTCCATATAAGAGCTCGAAGGGGGAAACTGTGTTGACTCTTGGGGCACCTCCCTGTTTGCAAACAACAGGTGGGGAAGGTATTCCTCCCAGTCCCTCCCATGCTGTTCAGCAAACGCTTGGATCATTGACTTAAGGGTACTATTAAATCTTTCCACAAGCCCACTGGCTTGAGGGTGATAAGGTGTCGTGCATCTCTGCACCACCCCACACTTCTCCCACAAACATTTCATCAGGTCTGACATGAAGGAACCCCCTCGATCAGTGATAACCTCCTGCAGAAACCCAACACGGGAGAAAATCCCTAGCAAGGCATCTGCCACTTTATCTGTCCTCAGTGAGGATAGGGCGACTGCTTCTGGGTACCGGGTGGCATAATCCACCACTGTCAGGATAAACCTCTTCCCGGAGGAGCTGGAGGTATTTAGAGGCCCCACAATATCCATGCCCACCCTCTGGAATGGCTCCTCCACTATGGGTAAAGGAATTAGGGCAGCTTGGGTTTTCCTACCCGCCTTCCCTATTTCTTGGCACCGGTGACAAGACCTGCAATACTCCTTCACCTGTTGGGTGAAGTTGGGCCAATAGAAATTCTAGGCCAATCACTGCATAGTGCGTGTGATTCCCAGATGTCCAGACATGGGAATATCATGTGCGATCTTGAGCAACTGCTCACGGTACCCCTGGGGAATGACAAGCTGCCTGCCCATCACCCCTCCCTCTGTCTTAGCATCCTGCATATACAGCAGTCCATTGTCCCAATAAACGTTATGTTTCCTGTCACCTCCCTGTGCTCCATCACAGTCTGCCCAAGCCCTCAGCTTCTCTGCACTAGGGTCACTTTTCTGAGCAGCTACATACTCCTTGCATTCCCAAGGCATGGGACAGGTCCCTTCAGTGTCTAAACTAGGGTTTCTAGCTCTAGTCTCAGGGCATTCAGGATAATTGCCATCCCTAACCCTCTGACTATGGGTTACCCCTCCTTCCTTGGAGTAACCCTCCATAGCTGTTCTGTTAACTGCTACCTGGGGAATTTCTACCCCCTTTCATTATTCTCCATATCAGGAGACACAGGCTAGGGAACCAGCCTCCCAGTGGTTTCCACAGTGGCTTCTATGGGGTCCAGGGAACCAAAATTTTCCTTTGCCACTTGGCTGCGGGTAACTGCACACACTGTCCCCTCTTTGAGATTGTTGCCAATAATTACATCGACAGCCAAAGTTCCTGCTGTGGCAACCTTTTGCACAGTCCCCCCGTCTCACCCTAGTCTAGGAGAACACTAGCGAGTAACAATGTTTTCTCCTCCCCAGTGAATCCCCGTACAGTCACAAATTGATTGGGTATAAGCTGACCTGGCTCTACCAAACCCCCTTTTACCAAAGTCAGGGACGCCCCATGTCCCTCAACCCATGTGTCTGTACCCCATTCACAGTGACAGGGTTTATGTGTTCCCTTATATTTACTGGCATGCTTTCAGGGACACACAAACAACCCACTTCTTTCCTAGCACCACTTTATGCACTGCTTGTCCTTTTGGGACACTGCCTTGCAATATGTCCAGTTTCTTTGCAAACCCAACATTCATTTCTTTTCTCAGGTAAATCTTTTCTTTGTAACCTGGGGCTACCTGGTTTCAGTGGAGGCAGTGAGGGTTTTAGCTGCCCTGAAGGTGCGCTTTTCACTTTCTGCACTGCCACGCCCACCCCATTCGCTCTCAGAGCAGGTCTGCTCCTGGCATACAGGTCCAAGAGTTCAGCAGGCTCTTGCACTGTTTTTGGATCTCGGTCCTCCAGGCAGGTTTTCAGCTCTGCTGGGCATGCCCAAAAAAAACTGCTCTAACAGTGCAGCATTTTCAATTCTCTCTACAGAGTTTGCTTCAGTTCCTTCCCACCAACATTTTAAAAACTGACGTTGTTTAGTGGCTAGCTCCTCGTAACTCATGTCAGGGCTTCCCTGAGCTAAAGGAATTTAGCTTTGTATGGCTCTGCTGTTAGCTCATATTTTTTTAAAAGTGCAGCTTTAAGTTTACTGTAATCATTACTGTCCTCATTGTCCATTTGACCTAATGCATCCTGAGCTTTTCAATAAGTAGCGGGATAGTTGGAAGCTCAGGACCCTCTAGGAATATTTGCCTGAAATGCAAACTTTTTCAAAGGAATTTAAAAAGGCATCCATATCTTCCCCCTCTTTAAATTCAGGTAGATAAACCTGTGTGGCCTTAGTGGTCAGGAGGGGGGCTCCCCCACAGAGTTTTTGGCCAAAACCCCAGACCACTGCAATTCGGTCAGTTGGAACTCTGGATCGTATTGAAGAGTTCTTAGGAAAGGATTCTATGTCTATAACGGCCTGAATTACTGAAGACTACTGAGGATTGTTTGGATATCAGAATTAACTTAGTTGGTTTTACTGAGGGTTTTATATTTGATTATTATATTTTAGTTCCCTCTACACAGTGAGAAATATTTATTTTGGACTTCATACTGGGGTCATGAAAGGACTCCAGTTTTGTATGCTGCATCTGGGGTGAAATGGTTGCTGGAACGTGGCCTTCCTTGTCTAGTTACCATACCCAAGGGCTCCAGCTCATCTAGGCAGATAACTCGGTCGGCCCCAGAACCCAGTCCAACTTGAGTGGTGTTATGCAATGCCAGGTCTGTCAGAAACAAGACAGCAATTATTGCTGATCTTGTTGAGTCAGCAGGCCTGGCTTGTCACCGAGAACCAAGCTCATGTGACTGCAGGCCCCATTTGAGGCAGCTGTCCCGGACGGTTTCTCAGTGATACACTGCTCGAGACTGACCACATGGGTGGGGGGTGGCTATTTGTTTCAGATCAAATTGGATCTTACTGTTATACCAGGGGAGGGGGCCAGATCATTTGAGTTTACCGCAGTAGCAGGTGTGGGCTGTAGGATCATTCTCATCAGCCGTCCACTCGGGGGTGAGACATTGTTCCTGCAGAAAATCGCGGACTTCATCATCGACGTGACATTGGAGTCACCCAGGCTGATGGTCCTGGGTGACTTCAGTGCCTGGGTTGATGATGAACTCTCGCAGTTTGGTCAAGATTTCCTCCAACTTATGTATTCATTGGGGTTCACACAGGTAGTTACCTCTGCTACGCATGAGCAAGGTCACTCTCTTGATCTGGTCTTCCTCCTGGGGATCGAGGCCTCTAACTTAGTGGTGGAACCATAGATACGTAGATACATAGACAGTGTCAGCAGATAAGGGCCTATGGCCCACCCAGTCTACCCATTTGAGCTTGTAAGTTCACTTTATGTTTTCCTAAAAGTCTGTTGCCCCTTACCCCTGACCTCCAGAATTCCTTTATGTCTATCCCATGCATTCTTAAATCCCGTGATTGTTTCAGCCCCCACCACTTCCTCTGGCAGGGTGTTCCACTTGTCCACCACCCGTTCTGTGAAGAAAATTTTCCTCACGTTTCCTCCGAATCGTCATCCCTCCAACTTCATCCCATGCCCTCTAGTCCTGGAACATCTTTTTCGCTTAAAATAGTGTATTCCTGCACCCTGTTCCTCCCTGTAAGATACTTGTATTTCTCTATCATGTCCCCTCTCTCCCTCCTCTCCTCCAGAGAGTACATATTCAATTCCTTCAGCCTGTCCTCATAGGACTTGTGATGCAATCCATGTGCCATCTTTGTTGCCCTCCTCTGAACCTTCTCTACCCTGTCTATGTCCTTACATAGGTAAGGTCTCCAGAACTGTACACTGTACTCCAGGTGGGGCCTCATTAGTGTCTTGTATAGTGGAATTATGACCTTCCATTTCCTGCTGATGCCCCTTCCTTGCATCCCAGCATCCTATTTGCTTTCTCTGCTGCCTTGTCACACTGTTTCCCTACCTTGAGGTCATCAGAGATAATAACACCAAGATCCGTTTCCTGCTTGGTGCATGCTATATCCTCACCCCCCAACTGATATATTGCGCCATGGTTTTTGTGCCCCATATGCATTATCTTGCACTTCTTTGCATTGAATTTCAACTGCCAAACCCCTGACCATTCTTCAAGTTTCTGCAGGTCCCTTCTCATTCTGTCTACACCATCTGGTGTGTCTACTCTGTTACAGAGCTTTGTGTCATCAGCAAACAGTGAAATTCTGCCTTCTAGGTCCTGCGTAATGTCACTGATGAAGATGTTGAATAGGACGGTCCAGCACTGATCCTTGTGGTAACCAGTTGTCTGGTCCGATCACTACACAGTGAGATTCAATATCCAGCCCCTCCCCTTATAGGTCTGCCCGGTGGAAATGGTCAAATACCACCCAATGAGGGGAGTAACCCCTGAAGGCCTTCTGGTGGTGTTGGACCTTTCGGAAGTTCCGCAGGCAGGCGATGATCCAGAGAATCTGGTGTTGGCCTATAACAAGGCCATCACTATGGCTATGGATTCCATCACCCCACTCCATGTTTGACCACTCTGTCTTCGCCCCGACTCCCCTGGTTTGATGGGGTTTTGAGGGAGATGAGACGAGTTGGATGAAGATTAGAACATCGCTGGTGGAAATCGTCCCTTGATGCCGACCACCTTAGATTGATAGAACATTATCATTGCTATCAATTAGCAATCACGTGTAAGAAGGCAGAATTCCTATTCAGTGAGATTGCTGCCACAAAATCGACCTGCTCAGCTCTTTCGAACTGTGGACAGGTTATGCAGCCCATCCTGTGTGCAGATTCGAGGAGCATTTTCACAACTTAAGTGTGATGAGTTTGCTCGATTTTTTTGCAGGTAAGGTGGCCGACATCAGGGCCGAGATCTCCTTAGTGTCTCCTATGGGAGTTGATGGTGGTCAGTCTTTGGTCACTCTTTCTCGATCAACCTGGAGTTCTTTTGACCGGCTGGAGACTGATGATATCATGCGGATTATCCAGAAGTTGCTGCCAACGTACTGTAGTTTGGATCCGGGCCCTACATGCTTTTTATTGGGGTGTATTGAGTTTATCGGCCCAATTCTAGCACAGATTGTTTGGTGCTCCTTAGACTTAGGAGAATTTCCCAGCTCCCTGAAGGAGGCAGTGGTGACACCGCTTCTTAAGAAAGCTTTCTTGGATCCAAACAACTGTTCCAACTACAGGCCTATCTCTAACCTTCCCTTCGTTGGGAAGGTGATTGAGAAAGTGGTGGTGCTGCAACTGGAGAACCATCTTACCATCCATGATATCTTCGACCCTCTCCAATCAGGCTTCCAGAAGAGACATAGCACTGAGACAGCTCTTCTTCGGGTGCTCAATGATCTCCTGATGGCGAGGGATCAGAAATGTCGTTCCATCTTGGTACTTCTGGATCTCTCTTCAGCGTTTGTTACCATGGACCATGGGGTGCTGCTTGAGTGCCTGAGGGTTATCTGTGGCCTGGCTGGTCCAGTCCTCAGATGGTTGCAGGTATCAGAGGGTGGTGTCTGGGATTTTTTCCTCTGAACCATTCTGTCTGCCGTGCGGGGTCCCTCAGGGCTCGGTATTGTCCCCCATGTTGTTCACGGTGTATCTGCTGCCCCTCAGAGACATTGTAAGACAATATGGGCTGAGGTTTCATTGTTATGCTGATGATACCCAGGTCTATCTGTCTTCGCACCTGACCAGGATAGTGCAGCCTCTTTGTTTAATAACTGTTTGACGAGATCCATGACTGGATGAGGACTAGCTGGTTGAAATTGAACTCCAGGAAGACTGAGGTGTTGGTAGTGGATCCAGGGCACCAGATAGAGGCGCGGTGGCAGGTTTACCATCTGGGCTTTGGCTGGATGGTGTACAGCTACCTGCCTCTGAACAGTGTGTGATCTGGGGGTGGTTCTTGATGATGGGCACACTACAGGCTCAGGTGTCGGCAGTCGTCAAGTCTGCCTTTACCATCTCAGGAACATCTCCAGAATCAAACACCTTGTTCCTTCCAATGATTTGCCCATGTTGATCCATGCCTTAGTGACCTCACGCCTTGATTACTGTAACTCCCTTTACCTGGGGCTTCCTGGAGTTGATATCCACCACTTGCAGCTGGTGCAGAATGCTGCAGCTCGGTTGTTGACTGGGACATCAAGCTTTAGTCATATTACTCCTGTGCTGCATGTTCTGCACTGGCTGCCTATACAGTGGTGGATCACATTCAAGATTGGTCTGTTGACCTATAAAGCCCTGCATGGACTGGGACTGAGTTACCTGCAAGAGCTCCTGATTCCCTACAGCCCGGCCCGGCCTCTCACTCATCTGACGAGGGGTTGTTAGAGGTTCCCAGGGTATGTTTAAAACATCTGGGGCCCGAGCATTTATGTTCGCTGCACCATCCCTGTGGAACTCTCTACCTCATCAGATTAGGGGTGCAGGACCGTGGAGAGCTTCAAAATTAGCCTGAAATGTGCCTTTTCCAGCAAGCTTTAATAATTGATATTTATGTAACCCTCACCCCTGCCTTTTTACTAAAATGACAGGTGGCATGCTGTTGGCGTTGCAGCAATACCTGGTGGGATCTGGGTTCGGGAGAGGAGGTTACCTGGCACAAGGGACCTAGGTTTGGCTACTCTGCACAGGGGCACCCAAGAAATCCAGCTACAGGAAGCAATAACTGTAATGTCCAGAACCAGGATTGGGATTTTTCAGTGTGGCTTTATTCAAAACTAGCTGAACATAACAAAGCATTGATGGTCCCCAAGGGTCTACATTCACCGTATATGCAGATAAGAGACTACAAGGCGGTCCACTTGAAGAATGAACCCATTTTACTATTGTCTGACTCTGGACCCACCAGGCACTCAGCCCGGACTTGCATGCGCTTTGGATACACAGCCCGACTGGCCCGGCTCCCCTGCCGGCCACTTGACTGACAGTCCATTTGAAGAATGAACCCAACTTTACTTGGAGTGACTCCCATCAAACAAGGAGTATATTTCCCAAACTGTGGCTCCCCACACCACTTAGAGTCTGCGACTCCTAGAGAGATTTAATTTCTTACTTCCTTTGGACTCCCATCAAACAAGGAGTATATTTTCCCATCCTGTGGCTCCCCACACCACTTAGAGTCTGCAACTCCTAGAGAGATTTTCCAAGTTGCGACCCACGTCTGGGTACCTACCTCATCACTGGCCAGGCGCATGAGGCAAGTAGCAAATCACAGAAGAAATCTGTAGAGGTGGACCTGGTTACTAAAGATGGGGGGTGTTCCCACCTCCAGCTCCCACAGCCCATACCCGGCCATTTCTCTGGACGAACAGAAACTTAAACTTTGAAAATGTATATTAAACGGTGGATGACCTGAAGCACCCCCTCTACAACATTACTTGAAATCCATTAAGACTTTAGATTTTTGACTGCTCCATTTGTTTGTCCTAGTAAAATAGTCATCCCAAATAGCAGTCCACATCCCAGCTTTCTTTCACATTTTCCAACCTGATGAAACAATTTGTTTGCCCCTTCAAATAGAGCAAAACACTCACCCTTTCGTTGCAGGTGCCCCACAGGCGAAGTACCACTTCTTTCACTGTTATACCAGAACAGAAACTGTAACCAGGCAGCTTTCTTCTGTAGTGGAAAATGAGGGGATTGCCCCTGGAATCCACAGAGGGACTCCCCCCCCCCCGGAGGGGCACTGAGATGTGGACAGCGGTCTCCACCACTTTAAACTGGACTCTAACTATCCTCCCAAGGAGGTAAACAGAAAAACACTTCCTTCCTGCTTGGAGGTAAACAGACAACTCGCTTTGAAAACTCCCAAAGTTCTAACTCACTCCCTGTGCTGCAGATTCCAATGTGGCTTATGTAGCTGCGACAGTTCTACGGTGATGTCATCTCTCAGTCTCAGCTGTGACTGAGACAGAGTGAGACAGTGTGAAACCCATTTAACTGGAGTTTCACAAGCTGCCTTCCCTGCCTACCACTAGGTCTTACTGGGATTCTGGTAACCCGGGTAACAAGGGGTTACATTTAAAGTTGTGGATGTTTTTAAAACCAATGCTGAATTTGTGCTTAATTTTAAATTGTTATGATATTTCTTGTATGTACAGCACTTTGAAATATGAATTGCGCTATATAAATAAAAATATTATCATTATTTATTATTATTAGAATTTAATTTGTAACCCAGTCCTGTAGTTCCAGTTAAACCCAGGCCACTTACCTGCTCTGGTGTTGGTGTTTGGAGTCGTAGCTTCTCTAGTTCATGTTGCCTCTGGCGCTCATGCTCTTCTCACTTGGCCTCTCGCTGAAGCTGTCGCTCTCCTTCCTCTGTGGCTCGCTGCTCTCACTTCTCTTCTCTCTGGAACTCCAGCTCCCTTTGCTGCTGAGCTTTGAATCTTTTCTGTTCAAATTCCAGCTCCATCCTGTGCAACTCCATCTGCATCCTGATCCCTTCTGGCTCCAGAATGCTGGTGACTTTCCCCTGCTGCTGTGGCCCTTGGCTTGCACTGCCACTGCTGTCCTCACTGGATCTGGACACTGCACTGGACCCTGGACCCTCCACGCACAAGGTTCAGTCCTTTTCAGTCACAGACTGTGACCCAAGGTCTTGGGCATCGGCTGCCACAAGAGCCTCTACGAGATTCTGCTTGTTGGCCTTCCCCTCGTGCTGGACTCCTCTCTCCTGGCACAACTGCCTCAGGTAATCAGCAGTGTACCCGCTGTAGTTGGAAGCCATCTTCTTTCCTAACTATGGCGACACTAATTTGCACCCGAAAAAAAAATAAAACAGGTAGGAACTTAAACTGTAAGCACAATGATATAGTTCTGTTTACTTTTTAAAAATCACTGCCTTATTTTGCATGTGAGCTGTACAGTATTAATCTGACACACTGAACTGTTAATGCTCGTGTTACCAAATACTTTTAAGTCCCACGGTTTCCAACCAAATCTGTCACAAATGCACTATGCAGGTCAGGCCCTCTGCTCCCATAGTGCCAACCTCAAAGTGCAATAGTGTGAACAGGAGACAGACAGGGTAACCCTCCTGTCTGTTTTGGGTCCGAATCATCTACCAGCCTCAAGTCCTGGGGGTCAAATGTGAACCTTTTGCTAGCATACCGAGTTAACAGGCTCAGATATGTACCCTCTTCGGGGGATGCAGTACAATGCTTCAGCCAGGTTTCCAAAATGTACCCTTATGACTCAATATGAGACCTAGTTCAGCATTCACATCCAAAAGAAACTGAGAAGCCACAGGCAATATTTCAAGGAAAAATATTGTTTACTAAAAATTGTAAAATAGGTAAAATATCAAACACAGAACATATACATTCATAACTTACAGTCAATAAAACAAATGTGGAAATTACAGAACAAAGACGCCTACAAAATATTTCATTTCTTGCTTAGCTAGATGTTACCAGAGTGCCTTGTTTTAGCTTAGAAGCTAAGTGTCTCTCTCTCTCTTGAATCCAGAAT
This sequence comes from Neoceratodus forsteri, assembly GCA_016271365.2. Lineage (NCBI taxonomy): Eukaryota > Metazoa > Chordata > Ceratodontiformes > Ceratodontidae > Neoceratodus > Neoceratodus forsteri. Next base: position 1,115,674,076 of record CM028130.1, read on the forward strand.
TAAAAAGCAATGTTTCCCTCAGATGCCTGATCATTTCAAACTCCATCTCCCGGCCCCCTTTGGTGAGGTAACAGTTAGATCCTCCTATAACTTTAACTTCTTAGCATAAATATCCACAGGGATGTATGCTGTTACTGTGAAAATCAGCAACTAGCAATTTCCCAAAATATGAGTGTCTTTTGATCAAAGCATTTCCTTTGACATTTCATAACCCCACAATCTGTCACTGGTTCTCTTCTAGGTGAGAAAACCATAAAGGATCAGACCAATGTCTTCCCTTCCTGCTATGTCATAAAATGCATATTTAGTTTCCAACTTCAAAAGCAGGAGCAGGTTATAAGGGATAATAAACTGTCCCTCTGGAAGGATGTCTTTAATTAGTGGTTTCCCTGGTCTGTTTATCACATCCTGCTGCTTCAGCCACACTGACACCTCTGAGGTCAGAGGTAAAGTATCACTGCTAGGCTGTTTTCTTATCTAAGCAGACCTTCACATACCATATATTTATTTTACAAATATTATACAAAAATAATATTAGAGGGTGTATCACATTACAGAAGGAACCATCCAAACTTTTCTGATACTGTGAGTGTGGAGAAAAGATCTACACTAGAGACTCCCTGTTTCTGCTGCTTAGACCTAGACCACAACTTGAAAGCCTGCAAAATCTGCCAGGGGTTTAATTCCATAACCAGACAATGCAGAAAGGGGGCTTTGGAGAAATTTTGACTCCAAAAGATTGTAGCGAAAGCAGGTATGGCCTGTGCTTCGGTGACTAAGCCGACCACCTCCCACAACCGTCGACATGACACCAAAGTCGGGGCTTGGCTTGGGCACTACTGGGCCTATTACAGCCGGCATGTCGCTGTCAACAACAGGAACACTGACTCCTCTTGTTGACTCCTCCAGTTGTACCTACTAACCAGAGTGGCACCAATGCTCAGGCAGTCCTTATCACTTTCTCAGACACGATAAGGTATCAGCTGTCTGGTCTCCCTGTTCCAGGGAGCCCATTGATGGGGTCTTCTGTACCTAACCCCTTAATGACACAAGGTGCTCCCTTACCACAAAATCTTCCTATGCCGCCACCAGTATCACTGGCACGGTCCCTTTGTTCCTGTTGACTAAGTCAATGATGAATATGAGTATAACCCTGATCTGTTGATGCAGGTGGAGGAGGAGGAAGATGGTGACTATGCTGAGAGCCAGTATTAACAAGGCACCAACTCTACAGTCTCTACTTGCAGTGAAGACTCTGGTGAGCTCACCAAGGTCACCTCAGAGGATCTCTATTTTCACTATGATGCAACAGATGTAAGCTGCCATGGACTTTGCTTTAGAAGAGCAGGATACTACTAAAACAACCTGCAAGAATTCCTGGAGCTGCCAGAGTCTCTAGCTACTGTGGTTCCTCCTCTGCTTCCAGCCTTAGAGGTTGCCACTATGCAGCTTGGTACAGACAAAACAATATACCAGTTGTTCTCATGACAGGACCCCTGGACAATTTATGGGTGAGCTTAGTAAGTGTCTTTTGATGTCATGAAGCAGGCAGCTGAACCAAATGTTCCTGTTGGGCTCAGGTCTTGGTACAAAAAACATATATTTGTCCAAAAGCCCAGATCAGACCAGTTTTCCAACCCAGATCAAGAAGCAGAGAATGTTGAATCTATGATTTCAGAATAATATACTGGATGATGTGTCTTAAGGGGACAGCTGGAGAGTCTTAAGATCTGGCAGAGCCTGAAAGAGACAGTCAAGTTTGGAATTATGAACAAGCTACCATCTAAGGGTTTGAGTCTGCATTGATTCACCAAAGTGTTTTGTGTGGTAAGTCATTCTACCTTGCTAGAGAGAAAGAGAGATAGGTTTTTCTGTGAGTTACCTTCTGTTCAGAAATGTTTTTCATTTCTGTAGTATTATTGTTCCCTGTAATCTGTGTTTGTAGTATTCTGTACTATATGTGTAAGTATCCTGAAGTATTAAAAATTATCATTTTCATATACTTCATGTTTCTGTGACTGAGTCCTATGAGGTACAGCTAACAGTTTATTTTTTTATCACGATATTCTTTTCTCTCTTACCTCTGCAGAGCGGGCGGCAAGTCATCCAGCCGCCAGCACCCGCAGCCCCGGACCCGATCTGGCCAGTGACATGCTCTCCTCCATGCAGGCTGGCACGCAGAGTCCCCCCCTCAGGGGACCTGGATCCTGATACCTGGGGGGGTGCACCTCTCATGTCTGGAGGTGCGGCGCATGGCCATCAGCCGCCACGACCACCCGCAATTTTCTGCCTGGATTTTCTCCCCCCCCCATGGAACCAGACATGCAGTGGCGTCCATGCACAACATGCCGATGCCTGCCACACTCAAACCTTCAACTGTGCGCCACTATTAGCAGTGCCCCAGGCTTCCACCAGTTGCCACTGCAGGGCGACGTGGACCCCTTTCCCACCCAAAAGGGAGGAGAGCTGTCACGGGACGCTCAAGCCTCCTCCTCCCCTGCTGACCCCTGACAGCCCGAGTCCACTCCCAAATCCGGGTTGCTGGCATGCCGCAAGGTGTGGTGTCCAGCGCCTTAACCCTCAGTGCCACCGGGCTGGCTCAGCTAAGAATTTATAACTGACAATAACTGTGTTTCTGCCAGTGAAGAGGAGGCTTCAGTTAGCATAATTTGTGACTAATGTAAGGGGTTTTCAGTTGTCACTGAGAGGGGTAGGTCGTTTGCCCTTGAGCAAGGAGTGCTGTACTGTGTGAGCAGTGGATCTAAAAGGATTCAGATATGCCAAGAGAATTACATAGAAATTGCCAGTAGATAAGGACCACTTGGCCCACCCAGTCTGCCTATATTTCCTGCCTACTGTAATACCACAGCCCCTACTTGGTCTCTAGCTTAACCCCCCCATTCTGAGCTAGTAAAACTCCCGTATGCCTAGCCCATGCATTCTTGAAGACCGTTACAGTTTATGCTTCAACCACCTCTACTGGGAGGCTGTTCCAGGTATCTACCACTCTTTCTGTGAAGAAGTACTTCCTAACATCACACCCGAATCTACCCCCCTCCAGTTTTATACCATGTCCCCTTGTTCTTGAGCACCTTTTTTTTCCTCTGAAAATGCTTTCTCCTTGTACCCTATTTATACCCATGAGATATTTAAAAATCTCTATTATATCCCCTCTTTCCTTTCTTTCCTCAAGGGTATACACATTGTCCTGTTTTGATACAGGCCCAACACCATTTTAGTTGCTCTCCTCAAGACCGCCTGTACTCTCTCTATGTCCTTTCGGAGTTGTGGTCTGCAGAACTAAACATAGTATTCCAGGTGAGGTCTCACCAATGTTTTATACAGTGGTATAACTATCTCCCTCTTTCTGCTGGTTATACCCCTCCCTGTGCATCCTAGCATCCCACTAGCCCTTCCCCTGCCTTGTCACACTGTTTGGCCACCTTTAGGTTGTCAGTAGTTATTACTTCCAAGTCTCTTTCCTGCTTAGTGGTCATCAGTACCACTCTTTCAATCAATCAATCAATCAAAATCTTTATTTATTCAGGCGAACATCATTGAGCAAAGCTCATTTACAAGATGGACCTGAGTGGTCTTACAAATGAGGATACAAGTATTATTACATTGACAAGAAATAGAATAAATAGCAATACAATGGCATGAAATGATTATATACAACAATTTACATATATACAAGTAACAGTAGAACCATTTAGCCTGTAGGAAAAAAGGGGACAAAGGGTATAGCAGGCATAAAATAAAGATAATATGGTCTAACTAGTTTTATGAGAATATAATAGGTGATTCGAAGAAAGAAATTGAATTAATATAATGGATGGAAAAGGAAGGTGAGTCAGATAGGTAGGGGATTAGGCTTTATAAAAGCAATTGCAGAGCTCTGGGAAAAGGGCGGAGAACAATCTTTGAAGGATGCCAGAGGTAGTAGGCTATCTAGCTTCATGGATTTTGGAGAGAGTTCCATGCAACTGCTAAGGAATAGCTGAAAGCAGCCCTCCCACACGGGTGCAGGCATTGGGGACCTTTAATATGATGAGTTTACTGATCCTTAAGGTGTATGGCCTAGTTGTAATTTGGGTAAAGCAATCAGTGATATAGGTCGGTAGTTTGCCTGTTAACGCTTTGAATATCCAGATAACAGCATTCCTATTTCTTCTGTTGCAATGATGTCCAGTTGACTGCCATATAAAGGGAGCAATGATGGGTGCTGGAGGGAAGGTCAGTAAATCTTATGGACCTGTGATACAGGGTGTCCAGTTTATGTAAGAGATGTCTTGAACAATGGCAGTAGAGAAAATCAGCATAATCAATGAGGGATAGGAATGAGGCCTGAATTAACCTTTTTTGGAATCACTGTTTAGGTAATGTTTTATTCTAAAAATAGTCCGAGCCTCTGTCTTAGCTTTTAAGTAGCTCTTCAATATGGACAGAATAGTCAAGCCTGTTATCTATCCAGACTCCAAGGTATTTGAAGTTATCAACAAATTCAAGTTTTCTCAAGTAAGGTGGATAAATGTAGGGTGTTGGATGCTGGGGTAGTGGTAGTGCAACTCTTTGTGGCAAAGAACATAGCTTTTGTTTTTTTGCATTTAGAAGTAGTTTTTGTCAAGTAGATTGTGCTGCAGAATGGAGAATTCGGATTGTAACAGTTCACAGGCTTTGGAAGGTGAGGATTGCTGACATATAATACAGTATCATCAGCAAACAGATGAATGTTAGATTGAGTGAGGTTGGCATCAATATTGTTTATATAAATAGCAAAGAGGATAGGGCCAAGAATAGAGCCTTGTGGTACGCCCCTTAGCAGTGGTTTTGAGGTGGATAGGTAATTTCCATTTCTAACCAGTTGTGACCTATCTGAAAGGTAATCCTTAAACCAGTTGAGTGATAGGGAATCCAGGCCTATTGAGTTAAGGGAGGTGATTAATAAGTCATGATCCACTGTGTCAAAGGCTTTACTCAAATCCAGAAACACAGCACAGGTAAAATTTTTCTTGTCCAAGTTAGTCTGCCAATCGTTGGTTACCTTGGCTAAGACAGTAATGGTGCTATACTTTGATCTAAATCCAGATTGTGCAGAATTTAGAAGGTTATTGTTATCCAGATAGTCCCTTAACTGAGAGTTTACTAGTTTTCGAGCATCTTAGATAGTACTGGTAGGATGGAGATAGGTCTGTAATTGTTGAGATCCCTAGTATCACCAGATTTGAGTAGTGGAACTACTTGAGCTGTTTTCCAAGTAGATGGAATGGATCCAGTAGTTAGGGAAAGATTGAAGAGATGAGTGAGGGGGCAGATAAGACATGAAGCAATTTTCAGGAAATAGGGATCCAGGAAGTCTGCACCTGCACTCTTAGTGGTGTCTAAGTTAGAGAGGAGATCTTCTACTTCTTCACGGATATTGGGATGAAGGAAAAAGTTGAAGTGGCCATTTGACCCACAGTAGTTTGCAGGTTCAAGGAAGATCTCAGGATATTTGCAGGTGATGAGTCAAATGCTGGGCCAGCAGTGGTGAAGTGAACATTGAAGGTATTTAAGATTTCTTGTTTACCTGTAATTTCTGTATCATTTAGTAGCAGTTTGGTGGTTAAGGCAGGAGTAGAATTTTTGGCCCAGAAGTCCTTTTATTGTACCCCAGAGTCTGGATGGGTTATTGTAGGAGGCATCCAATTCAGCTGTATAGTAGGTAGTTTTGGCAGTTCTTATTTTTTTTGTACATGAATTCCTTGCTTTTCTGAAATTTAGCCAATCTCTGGTGTCCTTTGTTTTTCTTGCCTTTTTCCACAGCTTGTCTCTGGTTCTCAAGGCTGCTTTAAGCTCAGAGGTGAACCAAGGGCAGGATTTTACCTTAGTTCTGATACTGGTGATAGGTGCATGAATATTGAGAGCATTGGTGATAATATCCTTTAAAGTCTGGAGAGCTGTTTCAACAGAGGTTGTAAGATAGAAATCTTGCCAATATATTGTAGTACTCAGGTCATGGAGGTAACCTGAGATATTGAAATTCCTTTTGACCTTTGAGGATAAATTCTGCAGGATTAGGTGGTTTGAGTGTGGATCTTATGCCAGCTATAGGGTAATGGTCCTCACATCACTTGGCAGTACTCCTGCATGTGAGTATAAGTGAGGCTTGTTTACCAACATAATATCCAGGAGTGAGCTGTTGCTGGAATTTCTTAGGTTGATCCTAGTTGGTCTTTAATTAGCTGTGTGAATCCATAGGTGTCACAAAAGGTTATCAAAGGTGCAGATACATTAGACAGCCAGTTTAAATTCAAATCACCAAGGATGCCAGTATCTTCAGGGCCTAGGTTGAGAATTGACCCTAGGTGAGAAAGCAGTTTAAGGCCTGCAGAGGGGGGCCTATAGCATCCAATCAGTTTAAATGAAGACGAATTAGGAAGGGATATTTTGATTGATAAACATTCAAATTCATTTGGCTCAGATGTGTTGATGAGGCAGGTTGCAGAGATGGTGTCCTTAATGTATATGGCCACCCCACCACCCCTGGAAGGGCGATCTGCTCTGAAGAGCTGGTAATTGGGAAGGTTTACAACACTGTCTTTGTTGTAGGCCTGAGCCAAGATTCAGAGATGACCAGGAAGTCTGGAGAGTATGTGCCACCCAAGCCTGTATTAAGATGAACTTTTTAGGAGGCTGCAAGCATTGAAGTGTATAAGCTTGGCCTTTATGTGAGTCAGATCAGCAGGGAAGATAAACTCACGATGGGGCCAGGATTAATCTCAATGGTGCCAATGCATAAAGGAGGTAGAAGATTAATTTGGTAGGGCACCAAGGGATAGGGATAGAGAGTGATCAGAGCATTTCCTCTTAGTCCTAGATGCCCACTGTGTAGTGGGAGATGGTCCTGTTATATAGGTGTGTCTTTTATCATAACATAGGAGTCTGATGGACAGGCATAGTGGGTTTTATAAATCCAGGATACATGTAAGGGGCTAGGGAGTGCTGGATTGTTAGAGAGGCTTTATGTGGGATACCCTAGGGGTTGCAGTGTAAGAGTGGTTCAAAGTGAATAAGGAATAGATGGTTGTACATTGTGGATGGCAGTGGAGAGCAGAACATACTCATTAACTTATTCGTCATGACAGGGGGTATAATATGATTATCATAATGGAATGGGGGAGAAGAGAGGCTAAGGAGCAAAAGGAAACAAGTTATCATTGTGCAAGGTAGGTATGGGTTAATAAAGAAGGGAAATAGATGTGGGCGTGGATTAGAGAAATGGCGGGAAACTCTCCCCCAACTTGTACTACACCCCTGGGTTTCTGTGCCCTAAGTGCATGGCCTTGCACTTCATTGCATTGAATCTTGGATGCCACACTTTTGACCACTTCTCACACTTTATCAGATCACTGTTCATTTGTTCCACACCCACCCTGAGTGTCTGCTCTATTGCAGATGTTTATGTCATCTGCAAAAAGCCATACCTTCCTTTGTAGCATCTCTGAAATGTCACTTATAGGTGGCCCAGGGGTGCTGAGAGTTGAGGCACTGGACGCCTTACCTCATGCCATGCCGGTGACCTGGGTTCGGGATTGACCTCTGGTCATCAGAGAGCCAACATGGGGGGAGGAGGAGCAGAGTTGAGCAGCGAAGGCAGCTCTCTCCCAGGGGTAGTCAGTGACCCCTCCCCATAGTTCTGCTCCCACCAGGTGGAGGTCCGATGGCAGCGAGGTGGGAGGGTGGCAGTGTAGCAGGAGGGTGCCCTAGAGTGTGGCGGTGCATGCCTCCACATGCGTACACGCCCCATGGCATGGGGACAGACAGAAAATGGGGAAAAAGGCTGATAAAAATCTATATAGAAAAAAAAAGAAATGTCACTTATAAAGACATTAAAGAGGACCAGACCCAGTACCGATCATTATGGCACTATGCTGGTCACTCTCCCTTCCTCATAGTGAACTCCATTTACCACCACCATCTGTTTCTTATCCCCAAACCAATTTCTTATCTAGTTTACCACCTTCAGACCCATTCCCAGACTGTCTAGCTTGTTTACTAGTCTATGTTTTATTTACTGATTTATTTATTCATTGAAACGTTTCACCAGGAAAGGCACACTGAACAACAAGTTGCTCATCTCACGCTGCATTCTGGGGGAAAGGGTGGAAATACATACATGCATACAACAGCAAAAATTATTACAACAATATTGGAGTGGTGAATAGCAAATAACAGAAAGAACATATTAAAAGCAGCATAAGAGTACAGTTGTATACAGAGGTCACAATGGACAGGATAAGTGCATTACATTAGGATAACACCTTAAATTCATGGTGATGGTACCATTTAGCCTGAAAGAAAGGGGTGGCTAGGGAGTAACAGCAGAGGTGGAAAGGTAACGATGCTGGGAGGGGAGCAGATGAATACGAATCAAGGTTATAGATATAATGATAGTAGAAGATTGATATGAACCTAAAGCCATAGTTATATTGGTAGTTATAGATAACCCGAAAGAATGGCCAGATAGTGATCTCAACAGGAAAGAAAGTAGTGGGGCTGGAAGAGAGCTGTAATTCAGAATAATTACTTAATATATTGATAGAGGCTGGGAGCAGGTCAGGAATACCAGGTAGGTTAATTGCACATACAATTCACAGGGAGGAAGTTATGTAGGGCTGAAGTTACAAAAGAGGGGAGGAGGAGTGGCGAATCTGGTGAGGAAGTGAATTCCACAGTTTTGGGAAGTGATATGAGAAAGCAGCCTGGCCTACAGTGGTAGACCAGCGAGGGACAACCAAGGAACGGGAGTCGTAAGAACTAAGTGAGTGGGCAGAGGGAGGGAGAACTGATAGAGAGGAGGTGAGATAGGATGGGAGCGATCCAAACCAGAATTTAGACACAAATTTAGCACAATGATGGGGGTGTCTATTTTCTAGTGAGATAAATGCCAGGGAGTGGTAGAGTTGACAGTGGTGGGTGAGAGGAGGAGGAGGAGAGTCCAGAGCGAAGTGACAGAAGGAGTTGAAGAGGGTATCCACTCTGGCTAAGGAGGTCTTGGGAGCGGCACTGTAGACTATGTCACAGTAGTCAAAAATAGGAAGGATCATCTTCTGGACAAGTTCGCACCTAGCCAGGAGAGGGAGGCAGTTCCGGTTACTGTATAGAGCATAAAGCTTGGGTCGCAGCTTTTTCAGGATGGCATCCACATAACCAGAGAAGGTGAGATGTTAGTCAAGCCAAACACCCATATATCTGAATGAGGAGGTGTCCTAAAGGACTGTCCCATCAAGCGTATGGAAGGAGGGCAGGGAGGGGAGCCTAGAGAGTCTCTGTTTAGTGCCGTAGGTCATGGAGACTGTCTTCTTGGCATCTAGAAAAAGTTGATGAAAGCAAAACCAGTGCTGAACATTGTTGAAATCCTGCTGAAGTCTGTTTGCAATATCAGTGGGGGGACTGTCCGTAGGTGTAGAGGACCGTGTCATCTGTATACATATGTATTGAGGTTGCTATACAGACAGATGTTAGGTCATTAAGAAATATGGAGAAAAGTATAGGGCCCAACACGGACACTTGAGGGACACCAGCGTTGATAGGGAGGTGGGGAGATGTGGAGTCAGCGATTCTAACTGACTGGGTCCAACCTACAAGGTAGGCTCTGAACCAGTTAGTGGCTGAGTCAGTCAGACCTGCTGAGGAAAGGGGGTTTAGTAGTAGGGTGTGGGAAACCGTGTCGAAAGCCTTGGCTAGGTCGACAAAAATGGCAGATGTGATTTGACCATTGTCCATCTCTGAGAGGATGGAGTCAGTAAGCCTAATCAGGGGGGTGGTGGTGGAGTGGTTTTTCTGATAGCCAGATTGTAAGGGAGTGAAAAAGTTGGAGTTAGAGAGATAGGAAGAGAGTTGAGCAAGAACCAAGTGTTCCTGCAGTTTGGCAAGGGTGGGAAGGAGGGGTATGGGATGCTAGTTCCCCGGTGAGGAAGGATCACTACCCTTAGGTAGGAGAAGAACAATGGTATGCTTCCAAACAGGTGGGATGGCTGCCATTTTGAACAAGAGGTTGAAGAGGTTAGACAGTGGGGCAGCAATAGCCGTAGCTGAGAGATATAGCAGCTTGGGGTCTGAGCCATCCAGCGAACTGCCTTTGGATGAGTTTAAGGTGTGCAAAGCATCCAAGGTGTCAGAAGGGGCAATTTTAGTGAAAGATAAACAAGTAGACTGGGGCAATGTGCATGGTGAGGTGGAGGGGGCACCTGGTCTAGTAGACTGTAAGGAGGTTAGGAGGCACAAGAGGTGAAGTATGAATTAAATTCAGTAGCAACACTGAGGTGATCAGTAATAAGGGTGTTGTTTATATTGGGGGGGAGGAATGGAAGAGGGGAAGAAGAGTGAGTGGATGACTTTCCAGAATTTAAAGGGATTGTCTATGTTGGATTGAAAGATTGAGCTAATGTAGTCTGCCTTAGCCAAACAAATAGCTTTTGTGCACTTGTTGCGAAAAGAACGATATGCCTCATAGTCTTAAGGGAGCTTTGAGTCTTTATGTAGCTTCCAAGCTTGGTCTTGCGCTCTTTGACAAGCTATGAGTTCAAGTGAGATCCATGGAAGGTGGCTCCCATGGACTCTGATGCATTGAAGTGGGGCGTGCTGATTCCAAATGTTGCGAAATTTACCTTTAAATATTCTGTGGCTTCGTCTATCAAATGCGCTGAGGCTATAGGGGACCAGTTTGTATGAGCTAGGTCATGGAGGCAGGGAGTGAGGTTCAGAGATTTATATGAGCGAGTCATTAAGGTTTTATGTTGGGCCTTGAGTCTGTGAATTTTATGTACCAAAAAGGTCATGAGGAGGTCATTTAGGGCATCGGATAATACACCAGATTTAATAACCCTATGTGGGTGTGAGGTGAGGGCCCAGTTGATTAAGGAGTGGTTACTCATTTTATAGTTCATCTGAGTTGGATCAAGGATGAGCTATGATAAGTCATGGGCATCAATTTCATTTCGCACTTTGTTCTTGGTGGGGGATAACCAGTTTAAGTTGAAGTCACCTATAATATAAACTTCACCCGAGGAGGTGTGGGATACCATGGAACTGACGAGGTCTGTAACAACAGAGGAGTGGAGGCCTGGGCGGCAATAGGTACCTGCTACAAATATAGGGATGGAGAAAGGGAGGGATAGCTGTAAGATAAGCACCTCATATGCTTTAGGAACAGAGGCGGAAAGAATGATGGTGAATTGGATGGACAAGAAGACATAGATAGCCACTCCTCCACCCCTTCCTGATCGATCTTGTCGAGATGTGATATAGCCCGGGATGGAGAGAGATGGGTCACCTATTTTATTGTTAAGCCAGTTTTCAGGCAGGATGATAATCTCAGGACCAAGTGAAGCAACCAGAGGCTGGAGTAGATCGACTTTAGGGAGAAGGCTGCATATATTTAGGTGAAGAATTTTCAGACCACGGGGAAGGGCAGTGAGGCTTGATGGGGAAGTTTCTGGAGCAGTGGATGGGGGTGTTGACGCTCTTGGAGGGCAAGGTCCAGGGTTAGGATTAATGTCTCCGGAAGATAGGAGCATGAGTGCAATGACAATGTAGTGAAGCTTTACACTCTTATACCAAGGTACAGAAAAGGCTCAACTGGAAATAAGGGGGTTGTGGAGAGAAGGAGGAGGCTGGAAGTATAGAATATGTAGTAGTGTGCAGTAAACAGGAATTGCTAAGAGTTAGGCACTTGGGCGGAAGTGGTAGTTTTCCCAGATCTGAAAAGAGGGAGATGGGGTAACAGTGTAATTGAAGACAGGAGAGTGGAGTGGAGTGTGGCAAAGAGGGGCCGGTAATAATGGGCAAGGGGAAGGGGTGTGGGTGAGAAGGGGAAGACAGAGGACAGAGAGGATAGGGAGAAGTAGTCTGAGTCAGCCTAGAGGCATGGTAAGAAAAGATATGTAGTGGATTGAGCAGGAGAGTATAAGAAACAATCAAACTTTATCATATCAGATAAAACACCATTGAGATAAACTCTTATAAGTTAGGGAAAGAGAAGACTATACTAAAAGTTAGGGGGAAGAGAAGACTATAATGTTATGACACAGTTGCACCCCAAATGAAAGAACTAAGGTCCCTCTAGTGTCAAATCTTTATAATCTGGTAGTGGGAAACAGGACACAAAAAACCTTGAGCTGTAATTTCTAGCTTAATCAATCTGGCACTTAGCAATTACAAGAGTTAGCCTTGGAGAATGAAGTAAGGAGATAAAAAAGGTAGAGGGAAAAACAAAATATTCTTTTCAGGTTAACTTAAACAAAATTATTCTAAACTGAGCTGTAATTTCCTTGCATTATACAGTCAAGCACTTGCAATATACAGTGATTCAAATGGTAACAACACAGTTACAGCAAGGTACACACAATACAATTAAGCAGAGGGGTGAAACTGTTATAATTTGAAAATTTTGCACCCAGAAGTTAAAACTCGGGCTGGGAGACATACAACAAAAGATCAGCAGTGGAACAGGAAGAAAGCCAATCGGGAGCCAAGTTCACCAGCGCCGACCAATCAGGAGCTGGAGTAAGTGCCGGAAAGAGAGAGAGCCAAAGCAGCAAGGAAGGCCGTACCTGCAGAGCTGGAGGGTGAACTGAAGATGCAGGGACTGCGGCAGAGCAAAGTCACCTCCCAGTTCAGTTCCTTGGCAGGCCGGATTGCCCTGGTCAGGGACTTCCTCCTAGGACGAGAAAAGAAAAGGGAGAAACAGAGGTGAACTTTTATAGGCAATCGGAGGGTGGGGGGGCACAGTCAATAAGTGTAGACAGGAAGACAGCAGCAGCAAATTGAGTAACAAATGGAGTAATAAAATAGCAAAGGGATGGCTCAGAGAGGCGGGGGGGGGGCAAGGAGTTAGCCTGGGAGAGAAAGGCAAGGGCAAAGAGAGAGTAAAGGAAGAGGGAAAACAATAAGATATTCTTTCAAGTTTAGCTTAAGCAACTTATACCAAACTGAGTGTAATTGTCTGGCACTTAGCAATTACTAAGAGTTAGCATGGGAGAAAGAAGTAAGAAGCTAGCAAAGGTAGAGGGAAAAACAAAATATTCTTTTCAGGTTAAGTTAAACAAAATTATTCTAAACTGAGCTGTAATTTCCTTGCGTTATACAGTCGGTATGGTGTGAGAGGCCTTACTGAAATCCAGATACTCCACATCCACTGCTCCACCCTGATCTGCCTCCCTGGTCACCCAGCAGGGCCGGCATCAGAGGGGGTGCAAGGGATGCCACTGCACCAGGGCCCAGAGTGCCAGAGGGGCCCATGGCTCCTGAAGTCAAAATATATATAAAAATATATATATATTTTTTTACTTTTAAATTGCTCACACGGACACGGAGCAAAATTAGCATCCTGCCTGACTGACGGTGACCTCTCCTGCACCCCGCTGCCTGGACCCACAAGCAGTCCAAGTCTGACGGCGTAGCGTACAGGCTACTAGACTAGTTGTATCAGTACACACAAACATAAATGCAACCTTATTAATAAACATAATGCCCACGATGCAACGATTCTAACTACTGCACTACTACATGGAATCCCCGGACCCCACACATCTTAGAAATATTCTGATACAAACGGAATCTAGTCCATACACCACAAGCAATGATTCTAAATTGTATAAACCTACAAACTTTTTAATGCTTCTGATACATACTGTAGGAATCTACCGGACCAGTCCGGAACTTTGCAACAAGTCTAATACGTAAGTCTCCCACATACATATTTGCCTTCCAAAGATTCTGTTTATATAGAATGATACCAGGAACCACAGCACTAAAACATGTGGCAATTACTTTATCTGATGTACTGTAAGCCCATCCACAAAAATTGCACCCATTCTAAATGGTTCACAAACCATCCCTAAACCATGCAAATGATTCTACCAAATAAATAAACCCTCTCCTCCACGCACAAACTCATCTCGCAGTGATGGACATCCCCATACACAGATTGCAAGAGTACAGGGAAAGTGTAAAAAAACAACATTTTCAGCAATTGAAAATTCGCAGATCCCTATTCAAACCTATCAGTGATTTTAAGTCACGGTCTGTGTGATAATGCACACACACACACACGCACACGCACACGCACTCGCACACGCACACACACACACTAACATCAATGCGCAGAATCATCCCCTTTCAATGATTTTATCGACTGCATAAACTCCCCAGGACATCTCGCAAGGATGTTATCCAAATTCCAATGCATATTATATTACACACACACACACACACACACACACGCCACTCACATGCAGCGCAATAAATCTTACCGATGTATATGCTCCTGGAAACCTTTCAAACTAATGCATAACATCTCCCACTCCCTGCAATGATTCAGATTGATGCATACCATACCCATCGTCCATACATCATGCAAACGAATGCCTACAATCTCCTACATCTGAAAGATTCATGTTAATGCAGCTAATTGTCAGATCCTTGCAATAATTCGAATACATAGAATACCATTCAATAAGTCTAACAGCCCCCCCACCCCACACACTCGCACAGACAAGCATACACACATGCATCTCACACTATTTAAAACTATTGTGAAGACTCTCCAGCAGCTTGCAGTATTCTAATGCACGGAGCCACCGTTTAGGAGCAAATACACCATATGGTCATTCTAATACTAATTCTAAGGCGGTTGGTTCCAGGAGCACGAGCACAGCTCTGTTTAAACAGTTTCCCTGGTAGTATGGTGTGTGTGTGTGTGTGTGTGTGTGTGTTTGTGTGTGTGTGTGTGTGTATGTGTGTGCGTCGGGGGGGCAGCATATCATAAATGCTACAGATCGGATTGGACGGCCCACACTACTGTTCACACGTCACTTTTCCAACACAGTAATCTCTCTTTTCATTCTCAAATGAAAACTAAGTAGTGGTTGCTATCCAAATTGCTAGTGCTGCTGAATGGCTCTAGTAAAGGAAAGAGACAGACAGCATTATACAGCTTTATCTAAGTGTGGAATGCAACGAATAAACCATTAGAGTGATGTCTTTGACAGAGACATTTTGTGGGAATTGTTCATCTCTCTCAGATATAACAGCAACTCAGGAACCTTTCTTAAATCCATCTTCTGATTATGACGATGAGTTGTTACGCTACCTCTGGAGGGAATATTTACGTCCAAAAGAATATGAATGGGTCCTCATAGCTGGGTATATTATTGTTTTTATTGTGGCTCTAATTGGGAACATACTGGGTGAGTATCAAGATTAGACTGAAAACATTTCTGTGATTAAGAAATCCCGTAAGGCACATAAAGTTTGATTGTAGACCGCATTACCTACCAATAGAAAGTGTAATTTCTGTAGATTGTGTGCAAGAAAAAAAAAGTTGAATTCACGTAGTGCACATAGAGATAATATATATAGCGAGGTGGAAAGATAGGTAGATAGACAGACAGACTAGACTGTGCACGCTGTGACTGGCTGGGCATTTAAAAATTAAATTCCCCTCCCTCCGCGGCTCCTCCCTGCGCTGGCGCTGCTGCAAAATGCTCGCTCGTCCCTCCCATCAATTCCTCCATAGCGCACCTCCCGAGTCCCGGTCCCGGACCTTGGAGTCCGACTGCGTAAGTCACCAGCGTACCTGTAGTGTTAGTGTGGCTGGTGATGATCATGACAGCAGCTCCACCTCCTCGGCTGAGTTGGCTCCTCCTCCTCCACGCTGCCCAGGCCCTCCTGGCGCCCTCGCTCACCCTGGCAGCTCTTCTCCATCGATCATGCTCCCCAACACTTGCTGGCACTGCTGCTCAGTGCTCTAGTCTGCAGCTCCTCCCCTGCTCCCGCCCTTCTGATGCCGTGGGCGGCTGAGCGGCTCGACTGGCTGTGTTCTGATTTGCTGGGTGCTGCTTACTCAGCTGAAAGGGCAAGGCTGAACATAAGTTTAATAAATTAATATTAATATATAGTGACGCACTGACGCTTGCTTGCGTTTGCAGTCAGGCATGCGCACCTCGGACTCGTGAGACATTCTTCTGGCAGCAGACAAGCTGGCGGAGCGGACGTTGGATGACTGCTGCTTGCTTTCTGCTTCTGTTGACTGTTAACAAAACTTACTTGTCTGAGACTACTGTAAACTAAAACACATTTGAAACAAATTAACAATTTTACACACTTGTTGTTGTGTTGTGGCTGAACTGAACATCTGAAGGGAAAAAACTGCACATAGCTAGCGTTAGGGCTGTAGGGCAGCAGCGACTCACGAGCAGCAGGAAGGAGTGAATACTGTGGCTGGCAGGGCCCCAGGCCAGCAGGCAGTCGTGCCGGCCGGCGGCTGCGGGGGAGAAATTGATGAATTAATTAATTTAAATCCGAATAGGACACACTGCTGCTGACTAGTAAGCTGTGGCTTAGTTATCTTCAGAACTTCTCTAGAAAAGAAAATATATAAGAAGAACAGGCAGATTAGGACTGGGAGTCAGGGACAGGGAGAAGAAGTAAAAAGAACTCTGAGGGGCTACTACTACTGCAGTATTACTGTGTCTTGACTTGACTCACTCTCTCCACATTAGGAGAAGAAGCTGCTTAGGCAGGCAGGAGGCAGCAGGTTAATTGGACTACTGAGTACTAAGGTCAATCATCAGTGAGTGAGTGGTGACTGACTGTAGGTAGTCACTGTACAAGACAATGCAACACAAATAAAATCTGAATTTGACTGCTTTGCTTCTGAGGCTGATAGAAATTATTAATAACAAATAAAATATACCGTACACATACACTAGTAGACAGGAGTCTTTGGCAAAAGAAATTGGCATTGGCAAAATATATATCTCATCTCTGTGTCAGGTCAGGAAGCATAAACTAGTAGGAGACTGGACTGGAGTCACTGTTTGGCTCTGCTGCGCCTAGTCCTTTTTGTTTATTTTAGTCTTCTTCAAAGTAAGCAAGCCAGCTTCTAGCCAGCCTACTACAAGATATTCTCTGGCTCTGCTGCTGTGGCCTGCCTAGAAAATCTTCCTTTAAGTAAGCCAGCAGCACACAGCAAGCATTTAGCCTAGTACTACTGTAGGAGTTACTGTTTTTGGCATTAAAATAACAAGATATTCTCTGGCTCTGCTGCTGCGGCCTGCCAGTGCCTAGTCTTCCTTAAAAGTAAGCCAGCAGCAGCTGCATTTAGCCTAGTTCCACTGTAGACGTTTCTGTTTTGGCATTAAAATAACAAGATATTCTCTGGCTCTGCTGCTGCGGCCTGCCAGTGCCTAGTCTTCCTAAAGTAAGCCAGCAGCAGCTAGCATTTAGCCTAGTTCCACTGTAGACGTTTCTGTTTTTGGCATTAAAATAACAAGATATTCTCTGGCTCTGCTGCTGCGGCCTGCCAGTGCCTAGTCTTCCTTAAAGTAAGCCAGCAGCAGCTAGCATTTAGCCTAGTTCCACTGTAGACGTTTCTGTTTTTGGCATTAAAATAACAAGATATTCTCTGGCTAGTAGTTTCAGAGTTCAGACAGTGCTGTCTCTCTGTCTGATGTGATTAAATTATTGATATTCAACAACAGTCTTCCTTCTGTCCCCACAGAGGAGTCTACGCTGTGTGTAAACTTGACTTGTAGTGGAAATTCCCCTCAGGAAAGGAATAGCCTAATTTAATCCTTAATTTCTGACAAGAAAGAAGGACAACACATCCAAATTATTTTGCAAAAGAAATACTTTATTTTGCAGAGAAGAGCAGTACATTCTCTGAACTGGCTGGCTCTGTTTTTTAGCATACTGCCAGCCTGCTTCAAACTTAGGCAGCAACTGCAAGGATAGGACTCAGGAGCAGCACATCTATACATTTTTCTACACAATTGTCTGCTAGTGTTAAGTGAACCACCACAGCTCAAGTCATAGAGGTAGTATAAGTAGTAGTCAAAAAGTACATTTTGCATTCATAAAAAAAAAAAACATAGCTAGCAAGACAAATCATTCATAACAGAAAGAAAAGGAAAGAAAAAATAAAGATGTCAAATACTGTAGCACTACCAAAGTACAAGTCTGGTTCTGCAAAATGTAAAGAACAAAAAAGACAGCTAGAATTGAGTCAGAAAGAAGCAGAAAATGTTAACAAAATATTTTGTAAATGGTTAAATTGTCCACCAGCAGCAGCAACTGCAACAACAGTGACCGCATCTGGTGAAATCACCACAAGTGAGCAAGAACCATCAACCTCATCACATGAAAATGTAGCTGTAGAGGCAGTAGTAGAGGGGCCAGGGGAGACGACTGGAGAGTCAGGGAACCATGAATCTTACTCTGACTCACAAAGAAATGTACAGCTAGAAGAAATACATGAAAGAAATGTACAGCTAGGCCTAGAAGAAATACAAGATGAAAGAAATGCACAAGAAGAAGAAATACAACATATTGAACTGGAATCAGGTTGTGACATAAACCTGACACAGTCAACCACTTTTCATGTATAATTTTTACGACCCAGCTACCTGGCCTGAAAGTTTTGCTACAGAATCAGAGTGCCTCAGGGTTGAAATTGTGCAGCATAAACCCCCAGCTGAAGGAAACTGACACTGAGTTCCCTAAAACAGCTGGTGCCAGTTTACTTCAGCAAACTATGAGCGTAAGTGGATCCTCAAAGATTAACAGACCTTGGTTAATTTACTCCAAGTCTGCTGATGCTGTATTTTGTTTCTGCTGTAAGCTTTTTGGTGAGGATAGGGGTGTGTTTACACAAGGTTTCTCCAACTGGCAAAAGTTATCACAAAGGCTGACTCAGCATGAAGCATACCCATCACACATGGAGAATTTCTACAAGTGGAAACATTTAGAGTTAGGGCTACAGAAACAGGCTACAATAGACAGGAGTTTGCAAGAAAAGCTGGATAAGGAAAAGGAACGATGGCATGCTGTGCTTTGTTGAATTTTGGACTGTGTTTTATATTTAGCCGTCCAAAATTTAGCCTTTCGGAGTTCAATGAACCGTCTGTATTGAGACAACAATGGTAATTTTTGAAATTGTTGGAACTGTTGTCCAAGTATGACACAGATTATGGCTGATCACTTGGAACGTGTTCAGTGAGGAACAAATGTTCATTATTTAAGCAAAGATAGCCAGAACGAATTTATGCAGATGTTAGCTGAAGCTGTGACTAGTAAGATTAGGGACAAGATACACAATGTTCACTACTATAGTGTACTGATGGACTGCACTCCAGATATTTCTCACAAGGAGCAGTTATCACTAATGATTCGTTATGTTGAAATCAATGGTGATCAAGTTGAAATGCAGGAGAGCTTCTGGAGTTTCTCCATGTTGAAAATACAACAGGAGAGCTTTGGCTGAATTATTGCTAAGTCGACTTACTAAACATGGCATTAAAATTGAAGACTGCAGGGGCCAGTGTTATAATAATGGGGCTAACATGAGAGGTATCCATCGAGGAGTTCAAGCGAGAATCGACAGATGAATGACGATGCACTATCGTGCCTTGCTGTCCTCATAATTGGAACCTTGTGTTAGAATATGCAGTGGAATCATCCTTGGAAGCAAAGAATTTCTTTGGAGTTCTACGCGAGTTTACAGAATCTTCTCTGGGTCCACCAAACGTTAGGACATCCTTGTCAAGCACATGAAACAATATACCCTCAAGCCACTTTCAGAGACCCGATGGAGTGCCCGTGCTGATGCTGCAAAGGCAGTCTGTGAACAACTGCCTGAATTGTTGGATTCTTTGCTGGAAGTATCAGAAACTGAAACTGTGACAGTGAAACCCTGTCTGACATCACAGGCCTTGTGAAAACACTGGAATCATTTCCATTTATTGTATCTTTACTTGTGTGGAATGAAGTGCTTAGTGCCATCAATCGGGTGACAGTGATTTTACAGTCACCTGCTTTAAATCTTTCAAATGCCATAGATGTGGTTTCAGCAATCAAGGAACAACTGTCTGACTATCGAAGACAAGGATTCAGGCGAATATTAGAGGAAGCAAAGCTGTAGCCCAAACCATGGACATCGAACCAACTTTTCCAGAAAAACGTACAGATGTAAAGCATGCCAGGAGAGCTTGCCGCAGATGAACCCTTGACTGGCCAAGAAGCTTTGAAGTCAATTTTTCAATTGCCTATTGGATAAAGTGCTGATGGAAATTGATGAGCGATTCCAATTTCTCCATGACTTTCAGTCACTTTTTGGTTTCTTGTTCAACATAAAAACATGTGGACATGATGAAACTTTAAAGTAGCATGCAATGAGTTGGCCCGATTTCTTGGGGCGTGAGATGGTTCAGACATGTATAGAGAAATTACCTTGCTGGCTCGTCTGTTTACCTGATGATGTGAAATCTCCATTTGAAGTGTTGCAATACCTGGTACAGAAAGACCTGAGCAGAGTTTCCAAACACCCAAATTGGACTGCAAATACTGCTTACAATTCCAATTACAGTTGCCAGTGCTGAGCGTTCTTTCAGTAAACTGTCCCTGATAAAGAATTACCTGCGCTCCACAATGTTACAGGAGAGAATGTCTGCATTGGGTATACTTTCCATTGAAAATAGACTTGCAAGACAAGTAAATTTTTCTGATGTGATAAAAACATTTGCTGCAGCAAAATCTACTTGAGTACACCTTTAAGTTCACAAATGGAATAACAGCAGCGATATTTTTGGGTGACTTGGGAGAACAGGGTGGGGGCACTTTGGGTATGTCAGTCCGTGGATGGGGGGCTCACTACAAAGTCTTGCACCAGGGCCCAGTACATCCTAGAACCGGCCCTGTCACCCAGTCTAAGAAATCTATCAGATTTGTCTGACATGACCTCCCTGTTGTGAATTCATGTTGCCTCAGATCTTGTAAGCCCCTGGTTTCAAGATAATCCACAGTCCTTTCCTTCAGTAGTGATTCCATTAATTTCCCCATCATCGAAGTTAGACTCACTGGCCTGTAATTTCCAGACTCCTCCCTGCTACCACTTTTGTGACGTGGGACTACATCAGCCCTTCTCCAGTCTTATGGAACACCTCCCATCTCCAGTGAGGGGTTGAACAGGACAGTCAGATGTATAGCCAGCACCTCCCTGAGCTCCTTCAGCATTCTGGGATGTATCCCGTATGGCCCCATTGCCTTGTCCACCTTCAGGTTTGCAAGTTCCTTCATGACTCTCTCCACTGTAAATGGACTCATGTCCACTTCCCTTCCTTTGATGCTCCTGCCCTTAATCTATGATCCCTTGCCCCCTTCCACTGTGAACACTGAACAAAAGTATTTGTTCAGGATGACTGCTTTTTCTTGATCCCCTTTCACTCATTCCCCCCCTTAATCTCACTATCCCTCCCTCCCTCTTCTTTCTCCTTTCACTTACATACCTAAGCAAGCATTTGTCAATGCTGAATGTCTGCTTGCTGGCATTAGCATTGGTAGTGTAGGAGTTAGAGAGCTGCATAATAGGAATGGCAGTGAAATATTGAACTGAAGCCAACCCCACCACCGCCCTGCAGAAACTGACAGGCATTGGGGTGTGCCTTTAGGTCGTCAGGCATAACGGCCATGCCATTTCACCACACCCTCCCCTGCAGACACTGACAAGCGTCACGGTGTGCCTTGGGGTCTTTGGCCCTTATGCTCACCCCATTCCATCAGGAAATACGGTGAGATGGGTCCTGTATAGGAGAGTGGGGTGAACTTTGGGGCTGAAGAGTCCAAGGCACACCTCGATTCCTCTCACTTGCTGCAGGGTGTGGAATGGTATGAGCATTACTGGCGAGAATCCCAAGTCACACCCCTGATGCCTCTCAGTCTCTACAGGCTGAGGCGTTATGGTCAGAAACCCTAATGCCTCAGGCGTTCATTAGCATTTTCACTCCAAATTTTCAACATGTTTTTTTTGTGACCCCCACCTTATGAACAGTGGCAATATCAGTTTGTTAGTCGAAAGCTGATTTTATTGCAGCTTAGTATACCATTTGGCATCACAGGTGCGAAACTTATCGCCAACAGGATGTGTGAAAATGACAGCTGTAACTGTTCATGGGAGGTAAAAATGGCAATGTTGAAATTCTGCAGGAAAATATTAAAAACTGGTGAAGCTCACAAAGCATGAGAAAATGCGCAACGCACACCTGTAATGCAATTAGTTTGGGGATTTTTTACAGCAGATTGTCAACACAGGGATTTTGTAACCTTCACCCATGAACAGTGTCACTGTGATTTTCTTAATCTGTTTCGAATAGTGATTTCACACAGCGACCATGCATTTCTGTGCTGGAAGTGCAAAAACACATTTCGGCCATGGTGTGAAAAATGACAGCTGTACTGTTCATAAGGAAGTGTGGAAAAATGCCAGTGGTGAAAATCTGGACTGAAAATATTAGAAATCCATGAAGTTACGAGGGTGCGTGGAAACTGCGCAATGGTCGCTCGTAATACACTCCTTTTATGGACTTATTTCAGCAAATTTTTAACATAGCCATTTTAACATCTCTGCTCATGAACAGTGTCATGGCGATTTTCTTAATCTATCCCGCACATTGATTTCGCACACCGACTGCGCCATTGTACGCTACATGGGCAGAAACACATTTTGGCCAAGATGTGAAAAATGACAGCTGTACTGCTCATAAGTAGGTATGGTAAAATGGCAATGTTGAAAATCTGGAGTGAAAATATTGAAAATTCGTGAACTTACGACGGTGCGTAGGAACAGCGCAACGCATGCTCATAAAACAGTAATTTTGGGGAATTTTTTCACCAGATTGTTAACATAGCCATTTTAACACCTCTGCTCATGAACAGTGTCACTGTGATTTTCTTAATCTGTCCCGAACATTGATTTCGTACACTGACTGCGCCACTGTGTGCTACATGTGCATTTTGGGTGAGATGTGAGAAGTAACAGCTGTACTGCTCATAAGGAGGTATGGTAAAATGGTAATGTTGAAAATCTGGAGTGAACATATTGAAAATTCGCGAACTTACGATCGTGCGTAGAACAGCACAACGCATGCTCATAAAACAGTAATTTTTAGGAATTTTTTCATCAAATTTACAACATAGGGTCTTTGGGGGCCTACCTCATGAACTGTGACACTGTCGCTTCATAAATCGGTCCCAAAAGGTGGTTCCATGCAGTAACCGCAAAATCATCTTTCAGGGCCGATTAACACCACGACAGTGACAGAATTCATGAGATAGGGTCCCAAAAACCCCATGTTGAAAATTTGGTGAAAACATTCCCCAAAATGCCCGAGATATGCACTAAAGTTGAAAAAACCCTATTTATTACATTATACAGCTTACCGGCATTTCCTCAGTTCGCGGTCGGCTTTGAAGAGTGCAGACGTGTTCCCGGTCCACCGAAGATCATTGTACCGAGCTGCGGAGGTAAGTATGGGGTGAGAGAAGTGTGAGGAGGCAGGGTGCGCAAAGGGTGGGCTGGGTGGGGGAGATTGGTCAGGACAGTCAGCCGAAGGAAGGTTTTTCTTTCTATTTTGGAAGGCTGTTTGGGGGCATGGAGCCGATGGGGATTGGGCACCTCGCCAGCCATACGATCTGTTGCCACGCCTGGGGTGGGCTCCTGCGTGGCACCTGGAATGCTGTTGGGGGAGCGAGCACAGCTGATGGGGATTGGGCACCCCCGTCGACTATACAGTGTGTGCGTGGGGGGGGAGAACGAGCACACAGTATGCGTGCGTGTGTGGGGGGGGAGCGCGCATAAGCACGCGATATCTTATCACTGCTCACTGAAGCGTAGCTCTCCCTTTCAACTGTACTGCCACTGCATCTTCAACTGCTGTCATAGACAGCTGCAGCGTTCATTGGAGAACTGCGGCCGCGCCTGCAAACACACTGACTGAATTGGAAGCAAGGTGCCACCTCCGAAAACTCGGGTGATGGCACTATGTTTCTTGCACATGCATACAAGCAAACATAAAAATGACATAGAAACACAGAAAATGTTCGCAGATAAGGACCTCTTGGCCCACCTAGTCTGCCTAGTTTTCTCTGCCTATTGTATCACTACAGACCCTACTTGAGCTCTGGTCATCTCCTCCCCTTGCCTTACTACCAAGGTCCCCTTGATTAAGTGACTTGTCCCCTTTCTTTACTGCCTGTCAATGACATTTTATTGTTTTAAACAGGGTAATACAGTACATATTATACAACATACTTGTATTGATTAATAAATTATATATGCAGATTTCAATGGTACAATTAGGATATAACTACATTTCTAGTAAAAGGGAGAAAAACCCAAAGCATTAGATAACATGTTGTGTCAGTAAATATCACATGTAACCACTATAACTATTAATGTGAGTAAGTAATATATTAAAGGCAATCTAATTAATTAACATACCTAGAAGAAGGTAATAACTCCATGTAAGAAAATTAATACATCTAGAATTTCATTTTCTAATACACCTAACCTTGGAATCTGACTAGTAATGAACATGTAATTGTTATAAAGTACAACTATATTTACAGGAAAACAAAAACTACAATACTTACTATAGTTAATCAAATTTTGCCACATACCTAACCTACTTAAAATGCTATGACTGAAGGAAATATTAACCTACCAGAGAGGTAGCTTTGAGAAAAAAAAAGGAAAGATATCAGGGGCTAGATATTCAGACTATGCCCGGCAATGACGTAAGTGGAGGTGCAGCACAACCGAGGTGCGCCGTAACAAGACGGGGTGATATTCAAAGGAGATGTGCCATGGTGCATCACCTCTGAATATAGCATAGAATGCGCAGGGTGCATATACAACGTGCCGGCGCATCCCCCAGACAGGTGGGACTGGGAATGCTGCAGCGCAACTGTAGCTGCGCTGGGCGCATTTACCAGATATTCAGACCTGGATGTGCAAATGGGGCCATAATGTATGCAAGGCGCAAATGGGGCCATTTGCGTATCGTCCTCTTTCATTGCATGTGTTGCGCAGGGCAGCCCGGCGAAATGCACCTGGCGCCCTGCACAGCATGTGGTGCGGACAGAAGGATCCTGGGGTACCCCCACCGCATAGCCATGATCGCCGGTATTAAAAAATAAATATAATCCCTGGTAGTCTAGTGGTACCCTCATCCCCATAGCCGCGATCGCCGGTTTTAATATATAAATATATAAAGTCCACACTGTGGACCAATGGACTTGCAGGGCATACTGTACTAGACGGTCACAAATAAGCAGATAAAGAGTCATTCCACATATTTGTGACTATCTAGCCAGTATGTACTCAACATTGGTCCCACATTTAGACAATGGACTACAGCTCATACTGTAAGCTGTCATTTGGCAGGCAGTTGGACAGTATGTGGGCAGGTTGCAGCTGCCGCTGATGATGGGGGCGCTGGGTGGGCAGGGGGTCCTGTGTGGGTGTGTGGGTGGGGTGCCACTGGACCACCAGGGATTACGTTCTGAAGGGTGTACCCATGATCGGGGTTACGGGTGTGGTGGGGGTGCCACTAGACTACCAGGGATTTATTTAGTTATTATTACCGGCCATCACGGCTACAGAGTGGGAGGGGGGTGCCACTAGACTACCAGGGATGTGATTTAAATATTAAAACCGGCTGTCACAGCTACGGGGAGGGAGGGGGTACCACTAGACCATCAGGGACCATATGGGTGCTTGTAGACAGTGTTCTGGGTTGGCGGGTGGCCACCCACGGCTGGCGGTTGCTGTGTAGCGCCCTGCAATACAGCTGCCCACCTGTGGCTGGCCAGCATTTGAGCCTTTTTTTTCAGGCTCAACTTTGTGCCCCGATATGCGCCACATCTAGGGGTTGTGCCAGAAGATGCGATGTACATCCCAGGCTGAATATCGGGATGTGCTGCATTTGCATGGGCATGCCCCCTTCAGTTGCACAGCATACATTAACATTGCACCCCAGCGCATCAGGACTTGTGCTGCACAAGTACCCCTTTTGAATATTGCCTCGGGGCCCCAGGTGCAACCCCTTTGAATATATGGACCCAGGTGTAGAAATATCCTAGAACATAAAATAACCTATTAGAGAGTCTTAGATTAGCAAAATTAGCATTGTCTTTGAGAGACAATACCTTTAAATACTACAAAAAGTGGGACACCATTCACAAGCATCTTTGCTCAACCATACAGAGCTAGAAAATAGCATAACCGTTTGTTGTATTGGGGTTAGACCTCGTATGACAGAACTTCCATACCTATGGTAAGTATATCTGAGCAGCCCGGTAGCGCTGAGGGTTAAGGCGCTGGATGCCACACCTCACTCCATGCCAGCGACCGGGTTGGGAGTGGACTCGGGTCGCTGGTGGGTCGGCCGGGGGGAGACAGGCTTGAGCGTCCAACGACAGCTCGCCTTCTCTGGGTAGGGTTACGGCTAATGCCCAAGCACTTGTCTGACTCTGAGTGGAGGCTTGGAGTACTGCCTGATTGCAGGGGAACTGATGGCCGCTTTACATTGTGGACGTCGGCGCTTGTCGCCGTGATGTCAGGGGGGCTGCACACTGTAGGGGAGGGACGAAAAAGAGGAAACGCATACCAGCACCGGGAAGACGGGCTGCCTGGAGCTTGCCTCCAATGTGCCCTCACTCACCCAGCCACCTCCAGACTGACGAGATGTAAGTAGCTCAGGGTGTCACCGCCCCACCTCATCCCCACTCGGGGGGGTAAGCCGAAGCTCCATGGGGCCTGACGGTGGATGTGGGTAGAGTGGGAGGCAGGAGGATGACTCCTTGGCAGCCCCGAAGGGTTGGGGCTGGCAGGACGAGGGGAGTACAAATTATGATTTCAAAAAAAAAAGAAGAGGGATACCAGCTTAGGAAGAAATGACGGGGTTGGAATAGTTAACTGGCATACTTCAGGGAAGGGGGTGGAACTTGGCCATGGCTAAAGAGAGGCAGAGAAGCCAGTATTTTGGTAGGGAGAGAGAGGCAGGGGCAGAGGCAGGGTGGGAGGCAGGATGGGCAAGAGGGAAACTGGAAAATAGGTGAGCTAGCGATGTAGGAAACATTTGCAGGATTCCGTCACAGAGCGGTCATAGAGTGACATGAAAATATTCAGGCTAACAGGACAGCTCAGCTTCAAGTTTTTTTGCATATTGTTCCACAAGGAAGGCAATGAGAAACTTATGGCAGCTCTGCCGAAATGAGATTTGACCTTAGGTAATTGCAAGGCAATTGGGGAATAGCTTCTTGGAGCACAGGCACCTATCACACTCGGGAATACAATCAGAGAAATATAGGGGGAGCTTGTTGGTAACCGCTCTGAAAGCCCATAGAGCAGCATTTCTATTTGTCCTATAATGAAGGGAAGTCCAGCCCACCACAGTGTACAAGGAGCAATGGTGTGTGGAAAGTGGAAGACCTGTTATGAACCTGATTGCTCTGTGGTATAGGGTGTCCAACTTAACCAGGGCAGAGGCAGTACAATGGCTATAGAGAAGGTCCGCGTAATCTACTAATGAAAGGAACATGGCTTGAACCAACCGCTGCTTGGCATCCCTGGTAAGGAAGTGAGTCTTAGGTTCTTCTGTAGTTCTTTGAGATGTTCAGAGAAGGAGAGTTTGTGATCGAGCCATACACCCAGATATTTGAATTTTGGCACATACTCTAGATTTTCTCCAAGTACTGTGGTAATCTGAGGGATAGCCCCATTGCAAGCGGGGTTTGCCACATAGGAGGAAGGGGAAAAGAGCATTGCTTTTGTTTTTTTCACATTAAGCAGAAGCTTTTTGCTTATGAGCTGGTATTGCAATAGGTTAAATTCAGCTTGGAGGTCTTCACAGGCTGTTTCCGGCATAGGACAACTCAAATAAAGTACTGTGTCATCAGCGAACAAGTGGATATTGGCTTTATTGATGTTGTCACCGATGTTGGTAATGTAAACCGCAAACAACAGGGGACCAAGGATAGACCCCTGAGGCACACCTCTCTGTAGGGGTTTAAGTGGCGAAAAGTCACCTTCAGCCTTAACCTGCTGTTTCCGTTCTGCAAGGTAGTCGGCAAACCAGCACATAGAGTTAGGGTCCAGACCTAGGTTACATAGGGAGGAAAGAAGCAGGCTGTGGTCGACTGTGTCGAAGGCCTTACTTAGATCCAAAAAAATGGCACAGACAAAATTCCTATTGTCAAGGTCAAGGAGCCAATCATTAGTCACTTTTGCTAGGGCAGTTATGGTGCTGTGCTTTGCTCTGAATCCAGACTGCATTGGATTTAACAGACTCCTGGATTCAAGGTACCCCCTTAGCTGACCACTCACTATCTTTTCCAATAATTTAGACAGAATGGGGAGGAGGGAGATCGGTCTATAATTATTAAGGTTGCAAGGGTCACCTGATTTGAGCAGAGGGATGACTTGGGCTACTTTCCATTGCAAGGGGAGGCTCCCCTGGTATAGTGACAAGTTGCAGAGGTGAATGATTGGCACTGCCAACACATGGTATGCACATTTCAGAAAGTAAGGCTCTATAGAGTCTGAACCTGCACCCTTCTTGATATCCAACTGCAGCAATAGATCTTCAACCTCTTTTAGAGAGGCAGGCAGGAAGGAGAAGGCCTCCTTGGTAGCAGGAGACTTGTGAAACAATAATCCCTGCTGAGTGCGGATGGCATTAGCAGGGGATGTGTCAAATGCTAGCCCAGCAGTTGCGAAATAATTATTGAGGGCTTCCAGTATCTCCGATCGGTTTGAAATGGTGTTACTACTGGATATCATTTTTGATGGAAGGGATTTTCCAGGTGAATGACCAGACATGTCCTTTATTATTTTCCAAAATTTTGAAGGATTCCTTGAGGCAGAGTCTAGCTCAGTGCGATAGAAAGCGACCTTGGCTGCTCTGACCAACTTGGTGCACTTACTGTGTGCCCTCCTAAACTGACACCAATCCAAGTCATTCTTGCTTCTTCGTGCTTTTTTCCAAAGTGTATCCCTATCTAGCATGGAAGCTTTGAGTTCTGGTGAAAACCAGTGGCAAGTGTTGCTCCTTACATGTTCCTTTACAATGGGGGCATGCCTGTTTAAGGCCACAGTTAGTATTTCATGAAAGATATTATATGTCTCATTAACCGTTTTGGCTAAGTAGAAATCCTGCCATCGCAGGGAATGTTTCAATTCATTGAGGTAGGCAAACAAGTCGAAGTTGTGTTTACACCTCTTGATTGAGAACTTTGCTACAAACTGTGGATTATACACACCTAAGCTACAGGGTCTTACCTGAGCTACAGGGCTACTTACCTGAGCTACAGGGAGGCAGTCATGTATATTTTCCTGGCCATAGTGTCCAATTTCCTGGAATTCCTCTCAGGAGGCTGGGCAAAGAGAGACACCTTCGCCATCTCGCAAGCTGCTGCCTGTATCACTCCCTTATTTGGGCATAAATGTATACTACTCCCTGTCTGTCCACCTGATGTATCTTTTCTATCTTCTTGTCTATGCCAGCAGCAGTGTGTGGTGCTAACATTATTTTGGAGGTGACTTTCCTGAGTGATTTACAGATTGGGACTATCAGTCTCCTTGTGGGAGCTTAACCATAATGTTCATGAATTCTGCCTCATCAGTATCTTCCTGTGCTTCTTCCAAGGGCATATTGAGGGTTTCTACCATGCGTTTTATAAATTAGGAATATGAAGAATAATCTTCATTAATCCTTGGAGGAGAACCAAATTCTTGCTCTGGGAAAACCTCAGGGTCTACTGGCTCTTCCTTCTCTTGATACTATTCCTCCTTCTCTGGCATAGGTTGGGGCTGGGGAACCTGAACCGGGGAATTGGGGGGCTGTCATATTAATAACATTTCCCATGGCTTAAAAGCCTGGAAAAACTGCCACACCTTTGTAATATCCTTTGCCTTTCCCTTGGTTCACCTGCCTGCTCCTTATTCCTTGTAGGTGGAGTGACAGGAACATGCTTTATTTTTCTCTGCAGACATTGGGTGGAATTTGTAAAGGGTGATGCAGTGCTTGCATGAAGCCCTGTGCCACCACACTTAGGTTCTGGCAGTGCACCAAACCCCTTCACCTCAACTGCACCTGATTTTACAATCTTGGGTGCAATTGCAACAGTTTCCATGATTTACAGCAGATCTGGTGCAAGCTTTGTATTAAAGGCCCTCAGGACTGCTGCAAGCTAGACCAGAAAAAGTTGGTGTAACTTACGGCATTTGGCACACAGGATAGGAAATCCCAATTGCCGGCCAGGAGAACTCTGCAAGCCCCATGTGCCGTATGTTCAGCGCATCATAGTCTTGCAGCATTCTTGGAGTTTTTAAAATACAGCCCATCATTTCCAGCAGCTGCTCTGATGCTATTTTTATACTTCTGCCATCAACTACATCAGAGCTCCCCCTTTTAAACGCCTTGTGTTCTTTATGGTGCTTTTCAGAAGGCTTAGCAGCTTTGTCTTTTCTCTTTGTCCTTCTTGGTGGGAACTGTTGCTTTTTAGGTGATCAACCCTTTGATGTGTGCTCACCTCCATCATTGGGAGCTCCTGACATTTTTGAACCTTGTGTATGTTTTGCTAATACTGAAGCAGACTTTGGAGCCAACAGAGATTCCCATTTTGCAGTCCTTTTTCTTTGTGTTTTAGAAGAAACTTTCGTGCATAATTCATACTTTTTAAAACCGTGTCCTGAGCCTGAACACCTCAAGCACAACTCATGACAGTCTGCCTTTGCCAGGAGTTGGAAAGGGGATTTACAAATTTTACATCCTGCTGGTCCAGTTTTTTCTTTGGCCGTTCGGTCATGCCAATTTGCTGATAGCACCTAACTTTTTTGTAAATTCAGATCTGTTAAATATAATTAACAAAACATCACTATTTTAAAGCAGTGAAAAACTTCTAATTTAATTAAAAAAATAAGCACCCTAACAAAAATAATACAGATATAAAGTAATTTTTTTTTTTTATTAACTCGGCAACAAAAATCCAGTGATCTAATTGGTCAGTAGCTGTTCAGACCTATGCAGTAATTGACCAATAATGGTGCGGGTCTGGAAAGTGCATTGCAAGTCATGGAACTTGTTTTCTAGGATGGCTTAACTGGACAGAACTATCATTACACTGCTTTGGAACTCTGAGTAACTGTAACAGTTGGTAAAAACAAAAAAAAGATTCAACTAACATGAGTGACTTGATTCAACTAATAACATGAGTAACATGAGCGCTGATAGTCCCCCAACGTAAAACTAGCCAGGGTCAACAATTGTTTGCTTGCCAAGCAGCACACTGGCTAAACAACCTTCCTTCCTCCATCTCTGAAATGTGTCACTGTTCAAGAGTGCTCTAAAAAAGGAACTCGCTGGTGAGCCCTTGTGCAGATGGCTCTCTTCTAACCCCTAACACTCAAGTGCTGACCCATCCTCTCTACCCTTCCCCTCTCCTACCCCCTGGCCCACCAATGCCCTCTTACGACCTTGTCTCCTGCTTCCCCTATCCTTCCTACTCCTCCTCAACTAACCTTAGGAGCAATGACATTGATTTTATTCAACTGATTTATCAAAACATAACATGTATTGTTCATTGGATTATTGTTGCATTGACAAATATTCACCTGAGCTGCCTGTATCCAAGTTACTGTTTGTATTGACAAATGCTCACCTGAGCTGCCTGTATCCAAGTTACTGTTTGTATTGACAAATGCTCATCTGAGCTGCCTGTATCCAAGTTACTGTTTGTATTGACAAATGCTCACCTGAGCTGCCTGCATCCGAGTTACTGTTTGTATTGACAAATGCTCATCTGAGCTGCCTGTATCTGAGTTACTGTTTGTATTGACAAATATTCACCTGAGCTGCCTGTATCCAGGTTACTGTTTGTATTGACAAATGTTCACCTGAGCTGCCTGTATCCAGGTTACTGTTTGTATTGACAAATGTTCACCTGAGCTGCCTGTATCGAAGTTACTGTTTGTATTGACAAATGCTTACCTGAGCTGCCTGTATCCAAGTTACTGTTTGTATTGACAAATGTTCACCTGAGCTGCCTGTATCCAAGTTACTGTTTGTATTGACAAATGTTCACCTAAGTTGCCTGTATCAAGGTTATTGTTTATTTTAACAAATGTTCACCTGAGCTACCTGTATTCAAGTTACTATTTATTTTGACAAATGTTCACCTGAGCTGCCTGTATCCAAGTTACTATTTGTATTGGTAAATGTTCACCTGAGCTGCCTGTATCCAAGTTACTGTTTGTATTGACAAATGTTCACCTGAGCTGCCTGTATCCAAGTTAGTGTTTGTACTGACAAATGTTCACCTGAGCTGCCTGTTCACCTGAGCTGCCTGTATCCAAGTTACTGTTTGTATTGACAAATATTCACCTGAGCTGCCTGTATCAAGGTTATTGTTTGTACTGACAAATGTTCACCTGAGCTGCCTGTATCCAAGTCACTGTTTGTACTGACAAATGTTCACCTGAGCTGCCTGTATCCAAGTTACTGTTTGTACTGACAAATGTTCACCTGAGCTGCCTATATCCAAGTTACTGTTTGTACTAACAAATGTTCGCCTGAGCTGCCTGTTCACCTGAGCTGCCTGTATCCAAGTTACTGTTTGTTGTGACAAATGCTCATCTGAGCTGCCTGTATCCAAGTTACTGTTTGTATTGACAAATGCTCACCTGAGCTGCCTGTATCCAAGTTACTGTTTGTATTGACAAATGCTCATCTGAGCTGCCGGTATGCAAATCTGTTTGTTACAGTACTTGATGTGGAACCTTTACAAATGAGCACTTAGCTCAAAGGTTTACCGATGTACAAATAAATAAATAAAACTTACATGCCAGTCAATTTGACATCTTTGATGGGGCAAATCCAGCTGTTTGGTGTGAAAAACAATTTACCAGTGATGAAGATTTATTTAGACTAAATTTAAAGATTTATTTAGTCTTGTGTTTTTTATTATTTTGGTGTCATTTTATAAATGCAATAACACACTCTAGGTCTTGTGGTTATTGGGTAATTACCACACTCACTCCATCCCATGGTCAAAGGGCACTCTGCTAACTCCACATACCACCAGCGCACGGAGTGGAGGACAGGTGTGTAGTAATTACCCAATAACTACACAGCTTGTTGTGTGTTATTGCTTACTTAACTTGACCAGAAGGCTGGAGAAAGACTTTGAGCTGACTACCCTCTGCAGGCAGAGAAACAAATCTAATTTTTAGCCAGTAGAGGGAGCATGACCACTGTGCAGTGTTAGAATAGAGTTCTAAATTCTGTCAGTAGCATTTAGTTCCATTCTCTGTGGCAACACTCCCTGAGGAAATGGTGCACTTGTGTGCAGGCATTACTGTTGGATTCCAGTTGTCAAAAAGGAAAAATACCTGTCCGCTTCAAGGATGTCATCTGCCCCTCGCTGCAGGTACCGCATCCCTAACCATGGCATGCTCGCCAACACTGTGCTTGAACACCGTCAAGGGGGCTGTGCCTACCCCCCTGGTGGCCCCACCTGGGAGGGTATGCTAGGGAGAAACACCATGAGCCCTAAGTCCCAGGGCAGATAGATGATGGGGCTGAGCAAGGTGGCAGGACCAATGGAGAACCAGTCGGGTGCCCAGGAGATAAAATATAATGAATTTAAAAAAAAATCTACTTTCTGTAAGCTGCCACATAATTGAATGACAAACATAATTGCTAAATCCAGTGTTGCATAATAATGATGACATTCTTTGACCTTTAACTTAGTTTATTGAATGAGTTTATTACACAAAAAACTGTATTATAGATTAAGGTGGGCACCTCGCTCGGTTTTTGCACCCTGTAGCTTGTAAATCATCTGTTATCTATAATACATTGTGCATTCAATATTGTATGTCCTTATTTGTATGTTATTAAAATTTCAATAAAATTTTAATTATAAAAAATTAATTCTGTAGCACATGTTGTTACTGGTATGAAGCACAGGCAGCATAAAACTCCTGTTTTAAAAGAACTACATTGGTTACTCATTAAATAAAGGATACGTTTCAAAGTACTGTTATTCTAGTCCCA
Source organism: Neoceratodus forsteri (assembly GCA_016271365.2). Lineage (NCBI taxonomy): Eukaryota > Metazoa > Chordata > Ceratodontiformes > Ceratodontidae > Neoceratodus > Neoceratodus forsteri. The sequence continues at coordinate 1,115,708,014 of CM028130.1, forward strand.
GGAATCACTCATTATGATTAAACTGATGTAGTCAGCCTCCTGTGTTGAATTGCACGGAGAGATGGAATGCTATGCAAATGATGGAACTCTTAATTGGCACATGCCTATTTCAAACTACTGCCTTTGTAACTGCTACACTCTAAGTGCTTCAGATTCTTTACTCCGCCTGCCTAGTGGAGATGTCCCAGAGAGCTCTCCTTCAGCTTCAGATTTATCTCAGTGATAAGTAACGTTTTTAAGTTTAATTTTCAAATTGCTGCCTTTGTGTTAGTTTTTATAGTTTATATTAAAATTTTACGTGGTTAGCGGTTCCTTCACAGTTCCTTGGAACCGAGGGTTCCACCATTTTAGGTGAGGGTTTTTCCTCATTCTTTAGTATATTTAGGCCAGGATATTCAAAGGGGTTGCACCTGGTGCAACTGAGTTACACTGGTGCAACCCCGCATTACGCCCAGGTGGGATATTGAAAAGGCTGCCCGGCGCAGCACAAATCCCGATGCACCGGGTGCACCCAATCTTGTGTGGTGTAGATGTAGGGGCGTGTTTGATGCATATGTGGCACATCCCCGATATTCAGCCCAGGATGTGCGGCGCATATGCTGGTGCAACCCCTACATGCACCACACACTGGTGCTCAAAGTTGAGCTGTAAAATATAGGCTCAAAAGCTGGCTACCCACAAGTGGGTGGCTGTATTGCAAGATGCAACACAACAGCCACCAGCCGTGGGTGGCCACCCCCCCAGCAGGAACACCGTCCAAAAACACCCGGACCCCCCTGGTAGTCTAGTGGACCCCCCTCCCTCCCATATGCCCGATCGCAGGCTTCTGTATTAAGTAACTAACCCCTGGTGGTCTAGCAGTCCCCCCTCTGCCCAGTCACGGGCATCAGTAATATAAACATATCCTGGTGGTCTAGCGGTCCCCCTGCTGCCCCATTGCAGGCATCAGTAGTAATAAAACATATCCTGGTGGTCTAGCGGTCCCCCGCTGCCCTATCATGGGCTGTTGTAATCACAGAATGTACCCTGGTGGTCCAGTGGTACCCCCCTCCCCACCCTCCCACAGAGGACTCCGGCACCCTCCCGTCATGGTGGCGGTTAGCACCATCCCAGATATCCTTGTCACCCATCGAATGACTGCGTACAGTATGATCTTTAAGTTTATTCGCCCGACAGTGTGGCTCAATCGCCAGATGTTAGACATATTGTGATTCTGATATGTGAATGAATGCGCTTCATTCACATACTGCCCCTGTGTAGTACAGTATGGTATGTAAAGTCCATTGGTCCATACTGTGGACCAAGAGGCATACAGATCATACTGTATGCTGTTATTCGGCGGGTGGCCTGGTGGTATGCGGGCGGGGTGCTGTCGCCCGGCAATGATGGTGGGGGTGCTGGGTGGCCGGGGTCCACTGTGGGAGGGAGGAGGGGGTACCACTGGACCACCAGACTACATTCTGTGATTACAACAGCCCACAATCAGGTAGCAGGGGGACCGCTAGACCACCAGGATATATTTTATTAATACTGATGCCTGCAAACAAGCAGCGGGGGACCGCTAGACCACCAGGACCTGGTCTTATAATACAGATGCCTGCGATTGGGCAACGGGGGGACCGCTAGACCACCAGGTTACAATATATTTTTACTACTGCCTGCGATCGGGCATACAGAAGGGGGGAGCTACACCTGCCCACCAGGGAGCCAATCCCTGATGACAGCTGCCTTGCAGGGCGCCAGGCGCATTTCACCGGGACGCCCAGCGCAACACATGCAAATGGGGCCATAATGACATACAAATGGCCCCATTTGCACCTTGCATAGATTATGGCCTCATTTACATGCCCCTGGCTGAATATCGTGGGTGATGCACCAAGGACAACTGCACTTGTGCTGGTGCATCCCCATGTTCCCTCTCTGAGGCTTGCACTGGCACAGTGCCGCTGTGCCATGCACAATAAGTGCGCCAACTGTGCCATATTCAATAGTGCTGAGCAATGGCGCATCATCGTTGAATATCGCCTGGTCCTGGCCCCGGCGCAGCCCAGTTGCACTGTACCCAGGCTAGCGCCACTGCCCAGTGCAGTCTGAATATCCAGCCATTAGTGTTTTTGCGGTCGGTTCCTTTGACCGCTTAACCATATCTTATTTTCAGTTCCCTTTTTCTCTTAGGAACTGAGTAATGCTCGGTTCCCGGAAACATTAGTGGTTGTTTATGTAACCCCCGCGTTGCCCAGGGTTACTAGAATCCCAGTAAGACCTAGTGGTAGGCAGGGAAGGCAGCTTGTGAAACTCTAGTTAAATGGATTTCACACTGCCTCACTCTGTTCTCAGTCTCAGCTGAGACTGAGGGATGACATCACCATAGAACTATCACAGCTGCATGAGCCACATTGGAATCTGCAGAAGGGAGTTAGATTAGAATGTTGGGAGTTTTGAACAGTCAGTAGCAGTTGGAGAGTGTTGTGTAAGCAGTGAAGAGGAGAGGAGCACAGCAGTTCTGAGCACAGGCTCTTGGAGCCTAAGCTCTGAAATAGAGTTACTTTTAGGGAAAGGTGTGTGTTTCCGCCTAAAGAGGGCCACAGTAAGCTGTTCTTTAAGTGGTGGAGACCGCTGATACGGGTCTCTGTGCCCCATCCCTCAGGGGATGGGGGTGGAAGGTTTGCCTGCTATTCCAGGGGGCAACCCCCTGGCTACTGCTATAGAAGAAGCTGCCTTATTTTTTCCATGTGTGGGGTACAAGAAGATTTCAAGATTCGCCTGTGGGGCACCTGCAACTAAAGGGTGAGTTCTGCTCTTTCCAAAGGGCCCATGTTTCACCTGAACTGTGTTAAAGTGGGGATTGGACTACTGAATTAGTGGGAGGCCTAGAGGAATAGGCTTAGCCAAAGTAAAAGTATGTTCAAGTCCAGCACAAGGCGAAAGTCAAGACATGTAGAGGAGATGTGATATACGTCTACCCTGTAATCTACATTGCCAAGCTTTCAAAAGAGTTATTTAGTGTCCAGAGAAATGGCCAAGTATGGATTGTGGGAGCTGGAGGTGGGAGACCCCCCACCTTTAGTAACCAGGTCCACCTCTACGGATTTGCTCTGTGGATTTCTACTTTGCTTCATGCACTTGGCCAGTGATAAGGGAAGTACCCAGATGTGGGATTGGAAGGAAAATTTCCCTTAAGGAGTCGAAGGCTCTAAGGTGGTTTGGGGAGCCACCAACAGAAAATTGGTTCACTGCCATATGGACCGCGATTGAGTGGCCAGCGGGGGAGCCGGCCAGGGGAAAAAAGCAAGTAGTGTACAAGTCAGGCTTTGTATCCAAAGCTGCGGGCAAGTCCGGGTTGTGTGCCTGGTGGGTTCAGAGCCTGAAGGCTGAAATGTTGAAGAAGTGTTCTGTTGCTCTTATCTGCATTACCAGGAATGTAGCCCCATGGGGGTCCATCTATGCTTTGTTTGTTCAGTTTGGATGTGAACAAAAGCCACACTTTAGAATCCCATTCCTGGTATTGGACATCACAGTTATTGCTTCCTGTGTTCGGCTTTACTTGGGTGCCCCTGTGCAGAGTAGCCAAACCTAGGCCCCCTGTACCGAGTAACCTAGTCCTCCCCAAACCCAGTCCCCACCAGGTACTGCTGTCAGCTTCAACAGCATACCACCTGTCATTTGCAAAAAGGCAGGGGTGAGGCTGGTACAAAATGGAGGCACCGCTTTGGATTTTAATTAAGGGAGGAAGGGTGCTCGGACAAGGGGCTAGCGTTTTGGCTATCTGGCAGTGGGTAGCCCAAAAAGCTGAAGCAAGTTAACTAGTGTGTCGCTGTGTGCTGTGGTTCTTATGCTGCTGTTAAAATGCCAACTGTTTACCAAGGAGCAGTAAAGCTGAAAGAGTATGCCCTTGTCCTGCATCAAATGTTTACAGCATTTTTGCCAGCTTTTTAAAGAACTGTTGTGATAAAGAAAAGTGTAGAAGACTAGGGGTAGCAACAGGAAAATTGTGCCCTGGACGTTGGAAATGCTTTTTAAAGAACTGTGTTGTGATAAAGAAAAGTGTGGAAGACTAGGGGTAGCAACAGGAAAATTGTGCCCTGGATGTTGGAAATGCTTTTTAAAAGAACTGTTGTGATAAAGAAAAGTGTGGAAGACTAGGGGTAGCAACAGGAAAATTGTGTCCTGGACGTTGGAAATGCTTTTGAGTAAACTGAGAGACTTGCTGTGTGAATGGCCATGCTAAATGGCTAAAATGGGCTCCCACTGTGGAGTCAGTTGAAGAAAAAAAAAAGTGGTTTCTGCAGTTTAAATTTGCCTGCTCGACGATCGCCCTAAAGAGAAGAGCACTCACAAGGAAGAAGAGGCTCATTTGCATGGTGTCGTGTGATTGGTTAGACTGCAATCAGTCCCGCCCCCCAGCCAGCTCTACAGTGACTGCCCAGCATTCGAGAGGAAGCATGAGAGGAGTGCGTGTACTGGCTTGGTGGAGGAGCGTCGTGGTGATTAAAAAGCACTGTAAAACTTTTAAAAATAGCCTTTTCTGTTTAAAATCGGGCTCTACCTGCATCTCGATAGACTGGATTGTGAGTGTGGTGATCGGAGAGACGATCGGCAGGACTTCCAACCCGCTTCCTTTCTGAGGCCTCCAAGACTGGCTGCAGGCCGTTTTTCCATCGCAGCAAACAGCTACTGATAACAGTGAGTACCAACAGTAATAATTGCTCAAACAGTGATTTCTGCCAAAAGCCAGCTGAATATGTGTGCAGCGGTGTAGTCGCTCTGCAAATAAAGACTGTGTCAAGTTTTACCTGCAAGAGCAAGTCTGTTAAGCCATTGACTGTGAGCATAGTTATGGATTCAGCATCAGTTTAAAGTTTCAAAGCCAGAGAGAGACTGTGAGTTGGAGCAAAAGGTGCAGCACTAGTTTACAGGCAATCCTGTGCTTGAAATCCTGAGGCTTTAAGGGACTGTGAGCTAAAGAAATGTTTTCAGCAAGTGAAAAGTCCATGGCAAATCATGTAAATGTGTTAGAAAAAGAACAGTGCAAGTTTGTGCAGTTTGAGCAAAAGTTATCAGTAGTGTGTGTAAATCGGATGTGCAGTGACTTGACCCAATTTCTGAATGTTGATGCGCAGGAGTGCTGCCGCCGCCATTACAGGGTGGGGTAGTTAAGTAAACACAACAGCAGAGGAGCCATTTTAAAAATAAAGGAAAGTGTTCAGTGAAGTGGGACTTTTAGTAACAGTGAGCATTTATTTGTTTTCCCTGCAGTTATGGCCTCAGAACCAGCTCGCTACCCGGATCATGCCCGGGCTGCAGTAACAGCAGCAGTAAATAGGTTAAGGGACATTGAAAGGTGTTATTATGGAGGACAACTGCCTTCTCATGTGGCGATTCCTGGATATCCAGTGCAAGTGTGTCAAGTATGCTTAAATGCTGGAAGGGACGTCTTCATGGTACCTCACTGTTCTGGGTGCCTAGAGAAATATGGCTTGTATAAAGCGCCCCAGATTCGTTTGGCTCCCACATGGACAAAGGTTCAGGAATCTGTAGTTGGCAGCACACAGCACCAGGCGGAGCCTGTTGAAGAAGGCCCCTTGGGGGAGTGTGGCACAAAGCTAGAGGGTGCAGATTTAGAGACAGAACCAGATGCTGATGTTTTGGATGCTGGATCGCAGAATGATAATGCAGACAAAGCATCAGTAGACCCGGGGGCTAGCCCAAGTCTCATAGGAAAAGATGAGAAAAGGGAGGCCTTTGAATGGGAGGTGTCGATCTCCGTGCCTAGTGATGAGTGGATAGTCTCAGGAGTGAGGACGACTGCTCACTCCTGGGCACAAATTCTCAGTGAGGAAGAAGAAAAGGAGGAACCTATGTGGCCTTGTGAAAAAGGAATGGGTACACAGCCTCAAGCTGTTGCCTCGTAAGAATGCATGGAAGAGAGTGGTGATGCCACTGCCCTGGCTGTGCAAGAAGAAGAAGAAGAAGTCAGGGATACGTTTTTCATCTCGTTGAGGATGTGTAGCTGGCAGAACCAGGACTGGCTGCCCCCAAGCCAGGCCAGCGGTCTCAGGTTGACCAAAGCTAGTAAAGAGGAAAGACTGGTTCATAGAAAGGCAAATGAATCTATGGAATGTCCTTTCCTACCTTTCCTCGGAGAGTCTGGGAGGAGATTGAGAACAGCAGGAAATCCTGGATCTGGGCTGAAGCAATGAAATGTGTGCATCCTGGTGCAAACAAGCATGTCAGAAACAGACTGTTTCATGAAAAATATACCCAGTGGAAGAGAGGCAGGACACTGTTTATGGACACTGTGCAAACAGTGGATGGAGAGGGACGTGAAACCTTCTACAGTGTGAATTATGTGCACCCAGACGGGCCAATAATTCAAGCTCCTGACCCACTGTACCACTGGCCTCAATGCAAGGACCTCCCGGCAAATGTGCCTGTGCCTGCCAGATGGAAAGCCGAGCAGTGGTAGTCAATACTGCCACACCAGCTGTTGCAGTGCCTTTGTTGATCCGCCAGTATGGACATCCAGGACTCAGGTGCCCCACATTCATCAGTTCTACAGTGCACTGGCCTTTCCAGAATCCATCGACTGGCCCACCAGATGACTTCAGATCCAGAGAGGACGCCAGCCCAGCTGTATCCTGATCCATTGCCTGGTAATCGGATGATGTCAGACCAGCTGTTTTCCTTTTTGTTCCTGTTCTAAGGTTCCCTCTCCAGAGATGACATCATACCAGCAGTTCCCAGATGTGCCCTCCTGTAGTTCCTGGAAGATGTCCGCCCAGCTGTATCAGAAGAAATGCTGCCAGGGAGAGTCTTCAGCGGAGGAGCAGGTCGGTGTGTCTTAATCCTTCTACAAGGGGCTGGTAAGTCTGAACTTTTCTATACTTATGACATTGCAGTACACACCCTACACTAGCAGACTCCAGAATGTGTGAACTGTCCTCAAAGACTCTCCCCTTCGGGACTTTGGCCTGCTAGAACTGTGCTTCACTGGGCTCCAGCCCAGGAGAGACTCTTTAATGGACTAGCCTTCGGGCACTGTGGTCACTAGATGGGACTTTTAGGGCACTCCATCCCCCAAATGTGTGTTGTAAATAATGTCATTGTTTTTCTACTGTTTTCTAATATATATACTGTTTTTCTACCTTTTCTAAAAAAATCTTTTTGGGATTCTTTAGTGTTTTGATGGTAGGGGTTAGGTAGGCTGTGTATGCAGATTAGGAGTGTGTGTTGTCTTTCTTTTTTCTTGCAGGTGGTCCTGAAGAAGATAGAAGAGAAGACAAGAAGAGGAGGAGGAGGGGCTCATCAGAGTTCCTCACTAGTACTTTAATGTGTAGTAATTTAAAGTACTGTTGTTGTTATTGTTGTTGTTACTGTAGTAACCCTTTCCTTCCACAGGTGTGGTTGTGGGGGTAAGGAGGCAGTAATGTAATGTAATGGGATGGTATTAGTTCTTGGTGTGTGGTTGCAGGGTGCCCAAGGTCGAGGAGGTCCCCGGGTTGTTTTTATTTTGGGGTGTTAAGTTAGAGGCAGACAGAATTTTCCCTAGAGGGCTAGGGGGGATAGACAGGCTGTGGTCCTGAGTGGCCATAGGGACTGCAGTGCTGAGCTATTAGGGCTATGCTCTGGACAGTTCTACCAGAGCCACTAGGCATCCATAGTTAGCTGGTACAGTAGAGGCTGATATGTCAGCCCAAGGCCTCTAGGACCTTAGTGTTGCCTGCCTGTGCTAGCGCATGGTAGGAGGGGGCCTGATCACCCCCTTCCGCAGGTAGCACATAGGGTGGGATGGCCTAAGCCGGGTAAACAATGACTGCGGTCAGTCATTTTCCAGGTCCAGGGCGAGTGTAACCCACATGTTGCCCGGTGTTACTAGAATCCCAGTAAGACCTAGTAGTAGGCAGGGAAGGCAGCTTGTGAAACTCCAGTTAAATGGATTTCACACTGTCTCACTCTGTTCTCGGTCTCAGCTGAGACTGAGGGATGACATCACCATAGAACTATCGCAGCTGCATGAGCCACATTGGAATCTGCAGAAGAGAGTTAGATTAGAATGTTGGGAGTTTTGAACAGTCAGTAGCAGCTGGAGAGTGTTATGTGAGCAGTGAAGAGGAGAGGAGCACAGCAGTTCTGTGCACAGGCTCTTGGAGCCTAAGCTCTGAAATAGAGTTACTTTTAGGGAAAGGTGTGTGTTTCCACCTAAAGAGGGACACAGTAAGCTGTTCTTTAAGTGGTGGAGACTGCTGATATGGGTCTCTGTGCTCCATCCCTCAGGGGATGGGGTGGAAGGTTTGCCTGCTATTCCAGGGGGCAACGCCCTGGCTACTGCTAGAGAAGAAGCTGCCTTATTTTTTCCATGTGTGGGGTACAAGAAGATTTCAAGATTAGCCTGTGGGGCACCTGCAACTAAAGGGTGAGTTCTGCTCTTTCCAAAGGGCCTATGTTTCACCTGAACTGTGTTAAAGTGGGGGTTGGACTACTGAATTAGTGGGAGGCCTAGAGGAATAGGCTTAGCCAAAGTGAAAGTATGTTCAAGTCCAGCACAAGGGGAAAGTCAAGACATGTAGAGGAGATGTGATATACATCTACCCTGTAATCTACATTGCCAAGCTTTCAAAAAGAGTTGTTTAGTGTCCAGAGAAATGGCCGGGTATGGATTGTGGGAGCTGGAGGTGGGAGACCCCCACCTTTAGTAACCAGGTCCACCTCTATGGATTTGCTCTGTGGATTTCTACTTTGCTTCATGCACTTGGCCAGTGATGAGGCAAGTACCCAGACGTGGGATTGGAAGGAAAATTTCCCTTAAGGAGTCGAAGGCTCTAAGGTGGTTTGGGGAGCCACCAACAGAAAATTGTTTCACTGCCATATGGACCACGGTCAGTGTCGAGGGAGCAGCCAGAAAAAAAAACAAGTAGTGTACAAAGTTGGGCTGTGTACCCAAAGCTGCGTAGGCAAGTCCGGCTGTGTGCTCTGGGTTCAGAGCCTGAGGGGCTGAAATGTTGAAGAAGTGTTCTGTTGCTCTTATCTGCATTACATAGGAATGTAGCCCCATGGGGGTCGTCTATGCTTTGTTTGTTCAGTTTGGATGTGAATAAAAGCCACACTTTAGAATCCCATTCCTGGTATTGGACATTACAGTTATTGCTTCCTGTGTTCGGCTTTACTTGGGTGCCCCTGTGCAGAGTAGCCAAACCTAGGCCCCCTGTACCGAGTAACCTCATCCTCCCCAAACCCAGTCCCCACTAGGTACTGCTGTCAGCTTCAACAGCATACCACCTGTCATTTGCAAAAAGGCAGGGGTGAGGCTGGTACATTTACTGTATATTTGAAATCTCTGATTCTAAGGAACCAGTAAATTTCATTAGATTTATTTTACCACTTGCTGCTCAATGTCAGAGGTCCCTGTTGACAAACCTAAAAAATGCACAGGACCCAGCGGCTTTAAGTATTGTGAGTCTTGTGGACAGATTATAACAAAAGCAGACAGACATTCTCTCTGTGTATTTTTTCTGGGTACTAGCCATATTTTTGCCAGTTGTGATATCTGTAAAACTTTTTGTCCTAAAACTTTGAGAAAAAGGTCCAAGAAGTTAGAAGAAATGGCCTCTGCTTCTGCTACTACTGGGGAAAGTAGTTCCTCTTCCTCAGTCACTAAAAAGAATGGAGGTAAAGCTAAAGACCCTGACAAGTGGTCAGACAAGATTGAGCAGGGTAAGTCAAAAAGGGCTGTGGAGACAGGGTCTGAACCTGTCCCACTTAAGAAAAAATGCAAGGAAAAGCATGTCGCTGCACCTCTGGCTGAGAAGGCTAAGGAGCTCCGAGCAGAGAAACACACATTGCTAAGGCCTTACAAGTCATACAAGCACTGCAGGCTGCAGTCCTGGTTCCCACACCAGCTGCATCTATTCCTGGGCCAGTGCCAGCTCCTCAGGAACCGCAGGCTACCTTTGGTGAGGAGAATGTGGATGATTTTGATGAGGAACCAATAGACCTGGAGGCTTCCCCAGAACAAGAGTTTGGCTCCCCTCCTAGAGGACTAGAGGATTATGCGTCCCACTATGCTTTTCAAAAAAATATGGCAGAGATCCTCAACCTCCTTCTGCAGGAGACAGAGGAGGATTTGGAGGAAGCAGAGTTCCTTGACATGATGGGGCTAGCTCCCACAAAACGCCTGTTACTACCTATGCATAAGTCCTTACAAAAGGCAGCATTGCAAATATTTCAGACTCCAACTTCAACTCCTGGAGTAGATAAAAAGGTTGATAAGAAATATCAGCTGGATAGGATCACAGCTGATTTCCTTTTCAGTCACCCTGACCCTGAAGGGGTGGTTCAGGCTGCTGTTTGTGACAAGGCCAGGATACCTCTGGCTACCCATCCTCCTGACAAAGATTCTTGGAAGATGGCTGCCATGGGAAAGAAGGGGTACATGACTGCCTCCCTGATAGTCAGGCAAGCCAATTATATGGCTTATACAGTGCAATACCAGAAGGCACTCTGGAAAACAGTTCTAGTCCTGGCTGACAGGGTGCCAGGCGAAGTGGCAGTCGACTTGCAGGATACAGCAAGAGCTGCACTGGATACCACCAAATACCAGTTCCACATGGCTGTGGATGCTAATGACTCTGCAGCCAGACTAATGGCTTTAGCTGTCTCTCTCAGGAGATTTGCATGGCTCAGAGCCACCAATTTGACCTTGGATACTCAGGCCAAGGGAATGGATTTCCCATTTGAGAAGAATTCATTGTTTGGTGACAAAACAGAGGCCTGCATGAAAAAGGTAGAGGAATACAAGGCTACCTATAGAAGTAACTCTAAGGATAGACCTGTCACATCCCATAGAGTCCAAGCTAGGAGAGGCAGGGGCAGGGCTGCAGCTATGAATTTTGGGGCCCCAGACAAGTCACTTGAAATGGGCCCCTGTTTCCCAAACCAGTTAATGCCAGGGGTAATGCCAACTCCTCAGGTGGGCCCCTCCTAAGCTTGGGGCCCTGGACAACACCCCCACTTTTCCCCCCATTACTGCAGTCCTGGGCTGGGGTAGGGGATCCTATTCCAGACCTTTTTTCCAAGCACAGTACTCTCAGCCGCAACAGCAGCCTAGAGGCTATTTTAGAGGAAGAGGCAGGAGAGCTATGAGAAGAGTTTCTCCCTCCCCAAAGACTCAGGCACAGCCCACACAGAACCCCTGATGGGCTGGTGCAGATCATGTCCCCGATCATAGAACCACCAGTGGGTGGCAGATTGGCTCACTACCTCCAGGCTTGGCATACCATCATCACAGACAAGTGGATCCTGGAAGTAGTGAGCCAGGGTCTGGCACTCAGCTTCAAATCAGCCCCCAAGCTGAGAACATGAACCTTTGCACCAGTTACATTTGCAGACAGAATCTTACTGGAAGCAGAGGTAAAACACCTTCTGGCAATCAAAGCAGTGGAGCCAGTGCCCCTACGCAAGAGGGGCAAAGCTTTCTACTCCAGATATTTCCTCACAAGAAAGAAATATGGGGATTGGCGACCTATCCTGGATCTAAGACTTCTGAACAGACACATTCTGAAGCCAAAAAAATTAGAATGGTCACTCTTTCAATAATCATTCCCACATTACAGAAGGGAGACTGGCTAGCCTCCCTAGTCCTAAGGGATGCTTACTTCCACATCCCTATCAGACCATCTCACAGAAAGTAATTGAGATTCAGGCTGGCCTCAGGCCATTATCATTTGCAGCACTCCCATTTGGCCTAACTTCTGCACCAAGGGCCTTCACAAAGTGCCTGGCCGTAGTGGTAGAGTTTTTGAGAAAAAGGGGTGACAGTTTTTCCCTACCTGGATGACTGGTTAGTAGTGGGTCAGTCTTTGCAGCATGCAGAGCATGCCCTAGCACTAACAAAATCTACTCTGGAGTCCCTGGGTTTCCTCATAAATGAGCAGAAGTCTCTGCAAATACCAGTACAAGTACTGGAGTTCATCGGAGCAGAACTGGACACCAGCCTAGGCTGAGCTTTTCTGCCCCAGGACAGGGTAAACAACATTCTGCAGATTGCAAACTCATTTGTACCAGGAAAACCCAAACCAGCCAGAGAATTCCTCAGGCTGCTGGGTCATATGGCAGCTGCCACCACAGTGGTGCTAGGCTCCAGATTCCAAATGAAAAACATACTACCACAGTACTGGTCACAAAAGACAGACCTGCTGTCCAAACTGATTCTAGTCACCCACAGCCTATTACAGGCACTACAGTGGTGGCTGGATGAACACAACCTTCGGGTAGGCATACCTATTCTAAAGGAACAGCCCTCCTCAATTCTCACAACAGATGCCTCCCTTCTAGGTTGGGGAGCACACATGCTGGACCACACAGCAAGTGGTACATGGTCTCCCCAAGAGTCCCTGTTGCATGTAAATGTGCTGTAACTCAGGGCAGTGTACCTAGCTCTACAGGCGTTTGCCCCACATCTTCAAAACAAGGTGGTGCAGGTCAGAACAGACACCACCACCACTGTGCATTACATCAACAAACAGGGGGGAACCAGGTCAGCCCCACTGTGCACAGAGGCAATGAGGCTGTGGTCCCTGGCATACTCCATGAAAGTATCCCTATCAGCCATATATCTTCCAGGGAAGGACAGTGTGTTGGCAGATTCCCTCAGCAGGATAAGTCAAGACCACCACGAGTGGTGTTTGAATCTCCAGATACTCAGTACAGTTTTCTGGAGGTGGGGCACTCCAGAGGTGGATCTTTTTGCCTCTGTAGAGAATCACCAGTTGCCAATGTACTGTTGTAGGCCTCCTCTCAGGGGTACACTTCCCCTAGATGCAATGGCCCTGGACTGGTCAGGGAAGTTTATGTATGCCTTCCCTCCTTTTCCAATGATATTCAGGACCCTGCTGAAATTGAGGTCCCAGCCATCAGCTATGATACTGGTGGCACCAGACTGGGTGAGGCAACACTGGTACTCGCTTGTGCTGACTCCATCAGTAGTTCCCCCAATTCACTTGCCCAGGAGGCACAACCTGCTGACCTCCTTTCAGGGCAGGATCCTGTATCCCAACCCCAAATCACTGAGACTCAAGGCATGGCTCTTGAGGACTTAGAATTTGCTAACCTTAAACTGTCAGAACAGGTGCTGACAGTGCTTAGGGGTTCCAGGAAACCTTCCACTAGGAAAACATATTCTTCTAAGTGGAAGAGGTTCTCCATATGGTGTTCAGGCAAGGGTACTGACCCCTCCAGAGCTGACTTGGCTATTCTCCTGGATTACCTGACACACCTACATTCATTACGCCTGAAGCCCTCGACCCTCAAGGTCCACTTGGCTTCAGTCTCAGCTTACCGGTCGGCTGATAAAGAGAGGTCCATGGCCTTTCATCCAGTCTTCAGGAAATACTTTAAAGGCCTCAACCTCATGCACCTTCCCCTGAGGGAACCGGTCCTGGCCTGGAATCTGAATATCTGCATTGCCAAGCTCATGGATGCACCATTCAAGTCCATGGCAACTGCAGATCTGAAGTATATCACTTGGAAAACTGTTTCCTGTTGCCATTACTTCAGCCAGAAGGATCAGTGAGTTACAAGCCCTGTGCACAGATGTGGATTACATCTCATTTCATAGGGACAAAGTGGTCCTCTGGACCAATAGAAAATTCCTTCCCAAAGTGGTATCTGATTTTCACTTAAATCAGTCAGTCACTCTACCTGTTTTCTTTACAGAGAACTCCAGTTCTTCAGAAAATAAACCTCACTCCCTTGATGTCAAAAAGGCATTTAGCCACTATATTGACACAACCAAGTCTTACAGATCAAGTCAAACACAGCTGTTCCTCACCTATGGTGAAGTAGGTAAGGGCAGAGCTGCCACAAAATGTACAGTTGCTCCCTGGATAGTGGCATGTATACAGTTTTGTTACAGTAAAGTGGGCAGACAGGTGCCCCTGGGTCTAAGGGCACAATCCACCAGGGTCACAGCTGTGTCAGTGGCAGCTTCAAGAGAGATTCCACTACTAGAAATCTGCAAAACAGCTACATGGAAAACAGTGCACACTTTCACAAAGCACTACAGCGTGGAACTTCAGTCCAGAAGTGACGGCAGGTTTGGTACAGCAGTTCTGCAGAACCTGTTTCCCAAACAGGTTCTCTGCCCAACCTCTAAAGGTACTGCTTGGTAGTCTGCATCAATTTAATCATAATGAGTGATTCCTGGGGTTAGAAGCAAAAATTACTCACCATAGTAATCGTGTTTCTTCAAAGGGATCACTCATTATGATTAAAGCACCTACCCTGCCTCCCCTACCAGAACCTATGAAAAAAAAAAAAAGCTGTTCTGAATCCCTGCCTTAAGGTTTTCTATATAGGTCAGGTTAGAGACTCACTCTTTTAACCAGCTGGTTTCCTTGAGGTCTCAAGTTTTTTAGGCTTGCTTCTTAGGGATGTTGTGACCTGAGGGGACAAAAATTATTGTATAATATATTAGTTTTAACTAGTGGGTCTTATACCCAGTTAGGCTACATAAGAATCTGAAGCACTTAGAGTGCAGCAGTTACTAAGGCAGCAGTTTGAAATTGGCACGTGCCAATTGAGAGTCCCATCATTTGCACAGCATTCCATCTCTCCGGCCAGTTCAACACAAGAGGCTGACTGCATCAGTTTAATTATAATGAGTGATCCCTTTGAAGAAACAAGATTACTATGGTGAGTAATTTTTTCATTTTGTTTAATTGATTATAAAACATGGGCCCTGGTTATTTAAGGATTTTCTTAATTTTTTTTTTCAACTGTCTATACTCCTTACTCTCTACCCCCTGGACTCTCTCCAGTTGGTTGCATGGAGCGGCATTTCTCCCGCCCACCTGAAGTCCTCCAGAATCGCCCCAGTTGGCCTGCCTCCACCGGAACCCAACCGCCTGAGCCCCCGGCTCTGAGTCCCCTGAGGTGGGACCACCGACTCCTTCTGGCATTCTGTCTATAATCTGATAGAGCGGCCAAGCATGGAGGAGAATGGGAGACAAACTGGAGGGACCAGCATTGGGTGTGGGTGCCACTTTCTGAACCCACCTTCACCTACTGGGTGATAGGGCCAGTTTCCTTGTTCCACCCCTTAGTGTGGACGTGCAGTGGCGTCAGCACTGAGGTAGCACTTCCACCCCCTCCAGCAGATGCCCACCGACACCAGTCCCCATTGGCTGTCCCCACTGAAGCTAATGCATCCCCCAGACTCCGCTAGGAGCCACTACCAAGTGGGGAATCCCCAGGAGCCCAGCCCAGGAGAGGAGAGCAGTCCTCTAGATGCTCAATTCTCTCCTCCCCTTGTCGACCCCCGGCACCCTGAGTCCACTCCCAAACCCAGGTCGCCGGTGTGGCATGAGGTGTGGCATCCAGTGCCACAACACTCAGCACCACCTGGCCGGCTCTACGGATTTTGTAATTATGTATGATCCACTACAATCACATTATTTTGCAAATCCAGTATTGCTGCAAGTTCTTGTTTTTATGCTAAAACACTGATTGGGCGTTCTGTTCGTTTTCATCACTACACTGTGGAATATGCTGCCAATTTATTGTAACAAGGTAAACTTAGTTTCCTCCTGCAATGCAATGTTAAAAACGTATCCATTTGAACAAGCGTATGGAACACGAACATTTTATTGATCTGCATTCTTTTATGGGGAATGGCATCCTCCTTGCTATCGCTAGTGTTATTTGTTGGCCTTCTGCACCAGTTGTGGTGTTTTATTATTATTTTTATTTAATAACTGGTGAGCAGTTTTTTCCCATGGGCTCAACCTGTTATTTCCCATGATAACTGTCTGGTTATTATAGAAGACACACGCTGCCTCAGACACTAATAGTGTGAGCCCATTCTTAGTCGCACAGTTGCTGTCACGTTCTCTTCCAACTACAGCTATAAGAATCATTTTACCCCACAGTAAAAATCTATATCTAGCAGAAACATTTTAACCCAGTGATAACCTTGCACTAAAAATAATTTAAACCAGAAAAAAGTGCTAAAAAGTATCACATTTCTTGATTCTGCTGTTAAATAACTTAATTTTTTTCAGCTTACATTAAAAAGCAAAAACGACTTACATTTTTTATGGTTTTTGGTTGGAAAAAATTGCTACACCAGAAGTTACAAAAACTAATGCATGGGCTAGAGTGCATTCAAATTTAATATATGCCCTCAGTGTGAGATGCTAGATAAACCCCACCACCTTCGCTCCAAGGGTTTATGGAGCATTACACACCTCAGGTGTGTATTAAATTCTCATAATATACTCCAGCCCGTGCATTATTCTCTATGTAATTAATGCACTAATAGATATCTGTTCAATTAGTTTTATATGACAGGCTTTTTTACTGTATATTGTAACTGCTTTTGTGTACAGTGCTTTGAATTAACTGGCTTGGAAGTGTGCTGTAAAAGTGAAATGAACAACAATAACTTAACCCCTGGAGAACCTTAATGCTATTATTAAGCTGAAATATTGTATTTTTTTTAATCAAAAATGAATGTTTTACAAGTTACCATTCCAATAATAAAATGGGACAAAAAAAATCCAGTGATCTAATTGGTCAGTAGCTTTCCAGAACTGTGCGGTAGTTGACCAATAACAGGACAAGTCTGCAAAGTGCCTTGCAAGTCTTGGAACCACACTGCTTCAGAATTCCTAGTAACCATGACAGTTGGGGAAAAGCAAAAAAGGTTCAGCTAACAACATGAGTGACTTTCCTGCAATCCAATTTGACTTCTTTGATGGGACAAACGTAGTTGTTTGTGAGAGAACTGATTTACTAGTGATGAAGATTTATTTATTCTTAATCTGAAGATTTGTTTAGTCTTTTTTAAGTATTATTTTAGTGTCATTTTATAAATGCAGTAACATACTTCCAGGCTTGCAGTTATTGGGTAATTACTGCACTTCCCCTTCCCTGCCCCATGGTTGAAGGGCACTCAGCTAACGTCTCGTGTCTCTAACCCACAGAGTAATGGGGGGTGCGGTAATTACCCAATAACCACATGTCCTGTCATGTGTTATTGCTTACTTAGCAATGCCCCCTTATGGCCCAGCGGCAGCATGTCATGCTGCTGTGCAGGTGACCTGAGTTCAGGAATGAAATTGGGGCAAGGCCGCAGACTAGGGTAGCTGTCACGCAGTAGTGTGCTCTGCCCAGGGAGGGCTGACATCGGGTTCCAGCACCACAGTGACACCTGCAGGAGGGCTAGGGAGCTTGCTTCCATCTGCAGTGCGCTGTGAATGCACAGTGTCAAAATGGCAACTGCTCATGCCGTGGTGTGGAGGGAGGAATGGGAGGAACACGGAGAAAAAAACAACCAGCCACCCTCAGCATGACAGTCTGATGCAGAATATAACCCTGATTCGGTATATCCCTGTAAGACAGGCAGCTGTTTGGGTATAAAAATGTATATGGAAAAAAATTCCAATTAACATAACCCTATTAGAATGTTGTCAGCCAATCAGAATGCTCCATTTCCAGCCATGTTTTATAATATTTGATTACACACCCTTCCTAGGTTTAGAACACAAGGAAATACAGATATTAAAAGAGGTAGGTGGAGGTATAAAAATACACTGGCAAAATAAGACATAACATGATATTTAACATAACAGATGGCTCTCTATCTGTTACAGAGCTGTAACTCTACGGATGGACTCCAATGACATCATAAACCTCAAGAACCAAGCATGATAGGTTTATGATGCCACTGGGATACCAAAATGGAGTTAGATGCCTGAGAGATGGAGTTTCATGCTCCATAACAGATAGACATCTACTGTTTTTTTTTTGTAACACATGGTTCCCTATCTGACAAACTGTGAATCTGTTTCCCACATACTGTACATTCTCACCCTGCTGATCCGCACTTACAGTCTCACCCACCCTGCCAACTGCATTTTCAGTCACAGCCACTGCCTGATAGATTGAAGACTGAAGTTTACTCAGAGCTGCACTTACAGTTGCCCTCACCTGCTCGACTGACTGCATTTTCACTCACACCTGTGGCCCAATCGACAGGAGACTGATATTTCAGATCTGCTGATTTCATTTGTCTGTCCCCACCAACACACACACATGCACAACAGGCACCCAGTTTCATTTGACTACTTTTTTCTGATGTTTACTGACTTCTCCTTTACTCCCACTTCATCATTACTGGATCCACCGTCCACACTAGCACCTCCCAGCGAGGAATATATAATGAAATCAGAGGCATTGGACACAAATATTGAGTTACATTTGTGTGTGTGGAGCTGTGGCTTTCAATAGTGTGAAAGTGCTGCTCTGAGTATGCAGAGCAAGCCCACAAGCACAACCAAAACTAAGATTTAAAGTCATAATACCATCAGATCAGTGGTATTGTGACTTCTTGATTTCAGATCAGTGGTATTATGACTTCTTGATTTCAGATCAGTGGTATTACAGTACACTTGAACATACAAACATATGAAACTGCCAGCAGAAACAGACCTCATGGTCTATTAAAGTCTGCTCGAGTGTGCAGCTAGCACCCCTAGATTGCAGCTGCCCCAAACCCCTCCCCCATCTTCAGGACATTCTCAGCACTATTCACCCAGACCCTCCCTAGTTCCTGTCCTATGCCCTTTTAAAACTTTCCACCATCTTACATGATATCATCCCCTCTGGTAGGGTGTTCCACTTCAACACCACCCTCTCCGTGAAGTAATGTCTCCTCATCTCTCTCCTAAATCTTTCACCCTCTAATCTTAGCCCATGCCCCCTTGTGTCCCTACCTTTCCTCAGCTTGAGCAACCCATCAGCACTGGATTTGTTTATCCCCTTCAAATACTTGAATGTTTCAATCATATCCCCCCATCCCTCCTCTCTTCCAGGGTGTACATATTCAGCTCACATAGTCTGTCTTCGTAGGCTTTGCCCTCCATCCCCCATAACATTTTTGTTGCCCTCCACTGCACCCCCTCCAACAGCTTAACGTCCTTCTTCAGATACGGATGCCAGTACTGCACACAGTACTCCAAGTGCTGCCTGACCAATGATCGATAGAGGGGCAAGATCACTTCCCTATGCCTGGATGAGAATTCCCTTGCAATACACCCCAGTATCTTGTTAGCCTTAGCTGTGACTTTCCTGCATTGAGCAGAGTTGTTCATGCTCCCTGTTATCAACACCCCAAGGTCCTTCTCTTCCTCAGTGTCCCCCAGCCTCACCCCACCCAACTAATAGTCCCTATTCAGGTTCTTTGCCTCGAAGTGCAAAACCTTGCATTTCTTTGCATTGAAGCCCAGCTGCCACCTCTCCGATCACTCCTCCAGTTTGGTTAGGTCCCCATGTAATTGCTTCCACCTGTCCACTTCATCAACTACTGCCCCCATTTTAGTATCATCTACGAACAGACTATTCCTGCTCCCAACTTCATGTGAGATATCCGAAAGGAATAGCCCAAACAGCACCAGACCCAGCACAGAGCCCTGAGGTACTCCACTCAACACTGGCCTAGGTGCTGAGAGTCCCCCCCACCACCACCACCTGTTACTGCCTCCCCCTCAGCCAGTTTTCTATCCAGTTTGCCAGTTTCTCCTCCACCCCTATGGAAGTCAGTTCCCCCAGCCACCCGTGAGGCACTGAATCAAAGGCCTTGCTGAAATCCAAGTATAGGACATGCACAGCATGACCCTTATCCAACTCTCTTGTAACCCAGTCATAATATTCTACTAGATTGGTCTGACAAGACCTCCCCGAGATGAACGTCTTCGAAAGAGGCAGTGTTTCTATGGGAAAAAGACAAACTATGTATTACAGACTTATGTATAATAATAAACAATTAACAATTATAAAATATCAAGTATTGGTGACCCTATACTTACCTGGAACAACCTCCCAACTAAAATGGGTACAACAGCATCCCAAGTATTCAGCTGAAATTGTGTTCCCACTTTACTCCAGCCTGTCTACGTAATTGGTAGTGCTGGCCTACATCTTTGTACCTCTGTGCCCTTGCATATTTTATCCTACAATTGTATGTCTGCACCTTATGAACATACCTTTGGGTTGCTAACTGTTATACCTGTGCACAAGTCTATAGTGTTGTTTCTTGTTTACTACTATCAGTATTTTGATCTTGCTGTACCCCAGGTCCTTTCCCCAAGGTCACACATGTAAATGAGATTTCTATTTATCTCTGAATGTGTCTCCTGGATTAAATATTTTAATAAATAAAATAAGTGCAGTACAAGAGTGCAGTGCAACAGCAATAAAACTGGGATACCCCATTATATAGTCAAATTTCTGACTATAAAAGACTTCCCTTTGCTTTGTTTTATACATTGTCTGAGATGCTGGACTATAGTAAGGTCTTATTTTAAACTCAGAGAAATGAAGAAATTGTGGCCACTCTGGCTTGCGAAAAGCCAAACACACAAAAAGTTTATGAAGTTTTCCTTTTTTATTTTCTGAAATGTTTCAAAAATGCCCCAACATTTCACCTTATATGGCTTCTTCTGGGGAGCTGTAAATCATATAGAAAATGTATTAATAAGTACATTGTACATATTTCTTGATATTATGCTGTTCATTTAACTTTAATAAGAATTTTAAGGTTTAATGGACAAATTATACATTTATTTTTCTTAAATAATATATAAGCATATATCAAACCCAGTAATAGGCCTTAATAGTTCATTCTGCCTTGTTCTAAAAATATCACTGGCTTACAATTTTTTTAATCTATGTTAACTGGGTAATGCCCACTAGGCACAGGTACCTGTTTTCAAGGGTGACCTGGGAGCACTGGGGAGGTTAAGGCTGGCAGTATAGCCTAGATGTTAGAGTAATGAGCTCTGAATGAGCTTGGTACATCCAGCAAATCTAGGTTTGATTCCCACAACCTCCACTTGCATACTGTGTGACTCAGCAAGTCACTTAACCACCCCAGTGCTCCCAGGTCACCCCTGAAAACAGGCTCTTGTGCCTAGTGGGCCTTGCCCAGTTACCAGAAGAATATTAAAAAATAAGTGACTTGCACAGAGTCACACAGTATGCAAGTGGAGGTTGTGGGAATCACACCCAGGTCCTCCTACTGGATGTACTAAGCTCATTCACAGCTTGTTAATCTAACCTCTAGACTAAACTGCCAGCTGCTCAACATGCAAAAAAAGCACCTACTTCATCACTGGACTATTCAGCCTCCTCTGACTGCCAGACATCTTGTATGCATATCCTGGTATGAAGTTAGAGCTTTTTAATAATACATAAAACCAAAAAACATAATATTGAGTGAAAAGTAGTGATTCTTGACTTCATAGTATTAGTACCGCTTTAGAAGAGTTAATGTACCATAACGTTAGAGCTAACTGCTTGTGAGCTTTGTCATATCTCATCAGAAAGGATAAGGGTAGGTTGGAGACAGTGCAGCGAAGAGTAACAAAAATGATTCAGGACCAGCAGGGCAGATCCTATGAGAAGCGCTTCAAGGCACTAAATATGTACTCAGTGGAGACCAGAAGGGAAGGGGAGATATGATAGAGACCTTCAAGTTTCTTAAAGGAATTTAAAAAAGTGAACTGCAGGGAACTATTTAGCCTGAATACCAATTCGCAGTCATGTGGACACGAATGGAAATTAACAGGATGTAGGTTCAGGATAGATGTGGGGAAGTGCTACTTTATGGAAAAGGTGGTGGAAACTTGGAACAGTCTGCCAGCTGAAGTGGTGGGTGTAAAAACTGTCAGGGGATTCAAGCAGGGCTGGGACATAATGAAGGAAATAGTGGTTACCGGGAGCAACAGGACCAAGGAGGAGATTAGAGAGAGGACAGGGAGGTTTAGTACCCTGGAAGAACAGTAGGTTCTAGGGATTATAGGGAACTTCGGCAGACTGGATGGACTGCTGGTCTTCTTCTACCATCATTGTCTATGTTTCTATATAGTATATTCCCATTAATCGATGGTTAAAATGAGTGTCTTATTTGAGAAACATTAGGAACTGTTTGTTATTGCGCATCACTTATCTGTGTTTACACTCACTTCCCAGACTACTGGCTAAGTATCTGCATGACAGAAGTGGTTGCCTTGGCAACAATGTTGTTTATAACTGTGTCTGCTGACATTTCCCACGTCGGCACGTGATGTCACATGGGTACAAGAGGGATGGCCTGCTGGACACTCTCTTGCTGCTAGACAGAACTGCCATGAGAACAGATGAGACAAGAACAACTAGAACGCAAGTAAATATACCAACATGTTTATACTCACATAGCTTAAAATGAAATTAACACTGAGACAGTGTGATTAACTGTGAAATGTGGATTTGGTCTTTTACAGATGAAACTGAACTGTTCACGGCAAACAAATAAGTTCACTCACTAAAAAAAAAATGAGTAAGAATTTGTAAAAAGCCTTTTACAATATATTTGAAATCACCCAATATACTAGTACACAGAACAAGATTTACAGATTATGTGCAATAATGAATAGTTCCTAGTGCTTCTCAAATAGGACACTCATTTTAACCATTGGTTAATGGGAATATGCTATATGACAAAGCACACAAGCAGTAAGCTCTAGCGTTAAGGTAAATTAACTCTTCTAAAATGGTACTAATACTACGATGCCAGGAATCACTACTTTTTCACTCACTATTATGTTTTTTTTTTGTATTATTACAAAGCTCTAACTTCATACCAGAATATGCATACAAGACGTCTGGCAGTCAGAGGCGGCTGATTAGCCCAGTAACTAAGTAGGTAGCTTTTTTTGCACATTGACTACTTTAAGCCAGTGATATTTTTAGAACAAGGCAGAATGAACTATTAAGGCCTATTATTGGGTTTGATATATGCTTATATGTTATTTAAGAATAAGAAATGTAGAATGTGTCCATTAAACATTGAAATTCTTATTAAAGTTTAATGAACGGCATAATATCAAGAAGTATGTACAATGTACTTATCAATATGTTTTCTATATGATTTACAGTTCCCCAGAAGAAGCCATATAAGGCGAAATGTTGGGGCATTTTTGAAACATCTCAGAAAATAAAAACTTGGTAAACTTTTTGTGTGTTTGGTTTTTTGCAAGCCAGAGTGGCCATAATTTCTTCATTTCTCTGATATTTAACCACAAGCGACTAGCTCCACGACTTAAGCTTCAGAGACAATCAACGATTTCCCTTGGGATCCTCTTTTTTTTCCTTGACTTATTTTAGACACTTCTGTTACTTATTTTCCTACAACTTTTGCCTTTCTGCTGTAATGAGACTTCTAAATGGCTGTACTGCTAGTCATTTGTGACAATTTGAATGCAGGAAAGTTTGTTTCCCCTGTATGTGTTGCTCCTTTACTAGTCATGGGCCTCCTTCCAACTCAATGGCTTGCCTTCCCATGGCGGGACCAGAGGGTTGGGGGTCCCTGCCAGAGCACTGGCAAATAGAGGGTGACAGAAAGCTATGTGGGGCCTGAGTGTGTTGGGCATTATTTTGCAGGCCATGTGTTTTCTTCTCATCCCCACACATTGGCAGCAAGGACTGCAGTGCACATAGCTGTGTGCCACTAGAAACATACGAACAAATGAAGAAGCAAGCAGAAGAAGGCCATTTGGTCTATTTAATCTGATCATACTGCAGGGTCCACAGCTTGAGTTACTGACTCTGCCCCCACCCACTCCCTCCTCAGTCATGTCCCCTCTCTTCCTATCCTCCAGGGAGTACATGTGCAATGCCCTCAACCTCGCCTTGTATGCCTTAACTGTTGACCCACTATCATCCTTGTAGCCCTCTTCTGGACCTTCTCCAGCAGGTAAATGTCCTTTTGAGGTATGGGCACCAGTACTGAGCTCCATACTCTAGATGTGGCCTCACTAGTGACCTGTACAAGGGCAATATTACCTCCTCTCTCCTATTACTGATCCCCCAGCAATGCATCCAAGCAACTTGTTTGCCCTTGGTGCTGCTTTCTTGCACTGCATGGAGTGCTTCAGGTCACTAGTGATTGGGAGGTCATGCTCATGGATCAAACATGGTCAGCTGATGTTCTCCCTCCTCAATTACTCCTGCCTTCCACTTCCACCTGTGGTCACCAAGGTGGCTGTGTTATGGTGGAGATTGATGGCCACCATCTCCAGAGAAGGGGAGCATCCCCAGGAATGCCTAATCCTGTTCCCAACCTGAGATCTCAAATGACCCAGATTCATTCTTGAACCCAGTTTGCTGGCAAAAGCAACAGCACTGCACATGCATGGGGGCTGGTGTTAATAAAAAAGTTTTTAAAATAACTCACTTTCACAGGCCACAACATTTGTATACAGAAGCAAGTAGTCTTTTCACTTTAAAGTGAGCAGTCCTACTGCACTAAAAACATAACAAACTGCACTGAAAACATAACAAATGGGCAACAGTGTGCAAAATAATAGGCAACAATGTACAAATGAACAAATGGACAACAGTGTGTAAAATAACAAATGGTTAACAATGTGCAGAGTAACAAATGGATAACAGTGTGCAAAATAACACATGATTAACAATGTGCAAAATAACATGGTTAATGTGACAGGGCTGAATAAGGCCTTACCCCATTTGTTATGCAGAAAGAGTTTAAATGCAAGTGTCTGTTCTATCCTCTCCTTTTCTGTCTCTTGTCTGTCTGGTTGCGCAACCAAATTTTCTTGTGAGACCTAGGAACTGATCATTCCAACGGTTTTGCAATTCTCTGCCTCTCGCGATCCCTCTGCCTTCCCTTGCCATTTCTGTCTTTTCTTCCCCCTTGTATATCTGCAGATATAAAAATATGTATAAATCTTTATGTGGAAATGTCATTGATATTGGGATCCCTTTGTTTAAAACTGTATGTAGTTATACTTTTGAAATGATTGCAAAAAAATATTTGGAACTCAAGGGGTTAACCTGAGAATGCTGGATACAAAATCTCCACAGGACTGGCTACAAGAGGTCAGTTCTGGATCATTATGTTCTTTTTGCTGCACCTGCAAGGAATGAAACTTATAAGAACATTGGAAACTGACAAGAACATTCTGTGAAAAAAACACAGCCTCCTTAATGAACTCCTGCAAAGACTGGTTATAAAAAGAGCAGCAATGTTTTGCAAGAGAGAAAGACTGAAACTTGGAATTGAAAAAAAACACTCAGGAGAAGGACTCTTTTTTTTTCTGTTTGTACTGCCTTTGTAAATAGTTACACTGAATTTTTTTTATTTTCCTGTTTCTGAGAAAAACAAAACACTATTTGCAAATTTTGAAACTGCTCCTGGTTCTCCTATGCTTCCTAACCTGTGTCTCGATGACAGATGGTGTATAAAGTGGGATTTACGCCGTGCATCCTCTAAGCCAGGGGTTTTGTGCATGGGTACTAGACCCTAGTACTGGAGAAACAAAGCAAAAAGGTATGGATTCTGCAGCAGCAAGTCCAGGAGTGATTACCAAAAGAATGGCAAACCAGAAACAGAAACAAAATTCCAAACTGAGACTGTACAGTCAGCACCAGTCATGGAAACAAAAAAGAGCAGGCAGTGACAGAGCCTGAAAGCCTGACTGCCTTATTCAAATGGTGGGCTATACAACAGAGATGGAGAAAAAGAGAAGAGAGGAGGTAGAGCAGAGAGAAAAAAAGATTCAACATTTAGTCTCAGAGAAAAGAAGAAATGCAACAACTCGAGAAGCAGAGAAAAGAAGAGATGCAGCGACAGGAGCAGCAAAGAAGAGAAGAGATGCAGTGATGGATGGATGTCTTGTAAGTTATCAAAGCTGGAGGATCTGGCACTGGTCCAGCAGAGCAGCGAGACACAAACAACTTAAAATACATTAAATTTACAAAGTTGTGTCCCTCGGATGATACTGAAGCATACCTAACAACTTTTGAAAGGGTTGCCACAGCCTGCCAGTGGCCAAAGCAGCAATGGCAATCAGACTGGTACCTTACCTGATAGATAAAACCTAACTTGCCTACAGCAATATGGACACTGCATAGTCAGAAAACTATGACCTCCTGAAAAGAGAGGTCTTTAAAAGAAATGACATCTCAGGAGAGACCTACAGGCAGAGATTTCAGTCTCATGTACAACTCAGTCGACGATTCTTGAGAAGCCTTCACCTGATTCGGAGAACTCCTTATAAAATTGCTCCAACCAGAGGGCAAAACACTCCCACAGATCATCGACACATTTGCAATGGAGCAATTCAACATCCTACCTACAGATGTACAGCTTTGGGTAAAAGAACACCAACCAGAAAGTGGGGAAAAGGCTGTTGCTTTGGCTGAAGACTACCAAATGGCCAGACAGACATCACAGCAGCGAGATAACTGCTCTGGTGGGGGTAACAAATCTGCACCCAAAGACTTTATTTGCTATAACTGTAATAAGCCAGGTCGTATTACAAGAAATTGACATAGTAAGAACAGTGACACTGGAGAAGATTTGTCCTTAGCAAATTAGGGCAAGTACTTAACAGATGTGAAGGCAGGAGATAAGACTAAGAAGGGACTTTTAGATTTGCAAAGCAGACAGACCGTAGTGCATATTGAAGAGCTGGGAAAACAATGTCCAAAAGGACCAGGTACTGGTGTCATCTGCATCCACAGGGACACTCGATACTACCCCACCGGCAAAGTGACTCTGACTATTAATGGGATGTCGCACCAGATGAAAGTGGGGTAGTACCTAAGTTACCTGTACCTGTGATTATTGGTAATGACTTTCCAGGATTTACTGAGTTAATCAAAGATGGAGTAAATCCTGCTGTTTCAGGAGCTGTGGTGACAAGAGCTCAGGCAAAGAAAATCTTAGATGGTGGGTGTCACAAACCCACTCAGCAGGTCAGCCCTCTACTCCCAAAGTGCCAACCTCTGAGTGTAGTCTTGTGAACAGTTAACAGAACAAGGTAGCCCTCTTGTCTGTTTTGTAGGTTTCGCATCAACCTTTGGTCTCAAGTCTTGGAGGGATTCAAACTGTGAACCTCTTACTAGCGTACCCAATGCACAGGCTCAGATAATTCTGTCTTCGGGGGTCAGATATCTTTGCCTACAGGCACCTAACCAGGTGTACAGAAATGAACCCTTAAAAACCGTAATAAAAGACCTCAGATTTAAAGCGCTTACCTTTTTTCAGTTTGGTATCAGCATTCAAGATTATGTACAGTGTCTGCTTTAACCATATATACTCTATTTGCAAAGGAAAGAATTCAAAGACAGACCAAATAAGCAATAAAAATAGTTTTACTAAAATAGATAAAAATATGTAAAACATAAAATACAGAAGTATTATAACACAAGAACATACAAATCCTTTAAAAGAACAAGGTTGTAACTGTGCAATTCCTACTACAGTACTTAGATTTCTCTCTCTCTCTCTCTCTCTCTCTCTCTCTAAATGCCTGCTTAAAGTGCTCACAGATGTTTCTTTGTCAGAGTCTAGATAGAAGTGTGTCTGAAGTAAAAGAGAATATTGTCTAAAAGCTGGCTCTGCCAACCTCTTTTCATGAGGTCACCTAGCTCCTCCCTGTCAGAATATTTATAAAAAAAGATATCCCTACAAAAACAGGATGTCTTTTCAAAGTATTAAATTCTATAATCCTCAGCACAATTAATTTTCTTCAAATGATTTCCCTTGATCTGTGGGCAGTATCCCCTCTTACACAGACATCAAAGCCTTTATGATTTCGCACCGGTGTACTAAACCTGGTTTCCTTCCAAATGTCATAAAGGGGATACCGATTTACCTTTTAGCAGTTAAAGCTATAATTAATTTAGAAAAACAGGAGATTCCTGATTAAGGCCTTCCAGGTAACACCTTGTATCTAAAACCTGTGTGTGTGTGTGAGTGTGTGATCTCACATGCTGTTTCAGCATTTCTCATGGAAGACAGTCCATACACATTTTTGTATTACAAAAAATGATCATACAGCACTCAGAAATGGCTATCCATGTCACAATCCTCCCCACCTAGACTGAATTTGGGGGCTCTATCCCTTGCATGGGATGAGCTTCCCAAATCAGTTCACACCTCAAAGACCCTAGACAGCCCATCTGAGTTCTGGTTTTTGGCTCCAGCCCTATGTAGAATTGTCATATTATACCCTTGCAAAGTAAAACTCCATCTTAGCAATCTACCATTGTTTTTCCCCATCTGCATCAGCCAAACCGGGGGTTTTGGTCAGTCAGCACCATAAAATGCTGCCCATATAAGTATGGCTCTAATTTCTTTAGGGCCCACACTATGGCAAGACACTCCTTTTCCACCATGGAGTATGCTTACTCCCTGGGAAGTAACTTCCTACTCAGGTACAGTACTGGGTGATCTGTCCCTTGGCTGGATGTCTGACTCAGTACTGCCCCAATACCCACATCTGAGGTGTCAGTCTGAACTATAAAGGTTTTGCTATAGTTAGGACTTGTCAAAACAGGAGCACTGCACAGTGCCTCCTTTAGTTTGGAAAAGGCTTCCTCACAGGCTGGGCCCCAGGTAATTTTCTTGGGCATCCTTTTCTTTGTCAGGTCAGATAGGGGAGCAGCCAGGGCACTGTAATTGGGTACAAATTTCCTGTAGTACCCTGCTGCTTCTAGAAAACTCCTGACCTGCTTCTATGTTTCTGGTCTGGGCCACACCTGGATCACCTCTATCTTTATTTGGTTAGGATGGAGTTGTCCCTGGCCTACCACATGCCTGAGGTATGCCACTTCTCCCATGGCTACCTGGCACTTCCTGGCTTTGACAGTGAGCCCAGCCCTTTGCATCCTGCCCAGCACTTCCCTAAGGTGGGATAGGTGTTCCTCCCAGCTGGTACTAAAGTTTGTAATGTCATCCAGATACACCACGGTATACTCCTCAGCACCATTTAGCACCTGGTTCACCAACCTTTGGAAAGTGGCCGGGGCATTCTTCATTCCAAAAGCCATTACTTTAAACTCAAATAAGCCTATCGGAGTGATGAAGGCCAACCTCTCCCTAGCTCTGCCTGTCAACTCTACCTGCTAATACCCCTTGGTCAGGTCAATGGTCGTAAGGAAGGTCGCCCCTCCCAACTTGCCCAGGAGTTCGTCCGTCCGGGGCATCAAGTGGGTGTCTGACTTCATGACTACATTCAGTCCATGATAGCCCACACAGAAATGAGTAGAGCCATCTGGCTTAGGCACAAGGACTACGGGTGAGGCCCAGGGACTGTGGGATATCTGGATTACCCCTAAATCCAGCATCTCCTCCACTTCCCTCCTAATTTTCTTTTGGACAGCCTCTGACACCCAATATGCTGTCCGCCGTATGGGTGTCTGTGTTCCTGTCTCCACATTGTGTGTCGCTAAGGGGGTTAGTCCAGGCTTGGCACTAAACAATGGGGCAAAGTCTGCTAAAACCTCCTTTACTTTCTGGATCAGGTCCAGGGCCAGCTGAGGAGACAATTTTGTTACCTCCACAGAGGACTCCCGCTTATTTTCTTCCAGCAAATCCTGAAGGGGGTCTCCTTTGTCCATCCCCTCCCCATGACTGCACACTACAAACACCACGTCAGCCCTATCTGCATATGGCTTCATCATGTTGACATGGTGCATCCTTGCTGTCTGTCTTCAGTCAGGTGACTCCACAATGTAGTTCACATCATTTACCTTACTAACCACTTTATACAATCCTGCCCACTCAGCCTGCAGCTTGTCTTTCCAGACCGGAATAAGGACCATGACTTCCTGACCCACCATGTACGAGTGAGCTCTGGCTCTGCGGTCATACCACACATTTTGTTTCTGTTGGGTAACTGCAAGGTCACTCTGGGTGGTCCCCATAAGCTCCTTCAGCCTTTCCCTAAACCTAAAGATGTAATCCACAATGGGAGTTCCCTGGGTGGTGTGCTTGCCTTCCCAGTCCTCCCGGATCAAGTATAGGGGCCCACATGCCCAGCGTCCATATAAGAGTTCGAAGGGGGAAAATCCTGTTGACTCTTGGGGCACCTCCTGGTATGCAAACACCAGGTGGGGAAGGTATTTCTCCCAGTCCCTCCTACGCTGTTCAGCAAATGCCTGGATCATTGACTTTAGGGTGCCACTGAATCTTCCACAAGCCCATTGGCTTGTGGGTGATACAGTGTCGTGCATCTCTGCACCACCCCACACTTCTCCCATAAACATTTCATCAGGTCTGATATGAAGGAACTCCCTTGCTCTGTGACAACCTCCTGTGGAAACCCAACACGGGAGATAAACCCAAGTAAGGCATCTGCCACTTTGTCTGTCCTCAGTGAGGATAGGGCTACTGCCTGTGGGCACCGGGTGGCATAATCCACCACAGTTAGGATGAATCTCTTCCCTGAGGAGCTGGGGGTATTTAAAGGCCCCACAATATCCATTCCTACCCCCTGGAATGGCTCCTCCACTAGAATCAGGGTGGCTTGGGTTTTCTTGCCCGCCTTCCCTATTTCTTGGCACCGGTGACAAGACCTGCAATACTCCTTCACCTGCTGGGTGAAGTTAGGCTAGTAGAAATTTGGAGCCAACCGCTGCATAGTGCATGTGATTCCCAGATGATCAGACAAGGGAATATCATGTGCAGTTTTGAGTAACTGCTCACAATACCCCTGGGGAATGACAAGCTGCCTGCATAGCATCCTTCCCTCTGTCTGTACTGCCTGAGTATACATAAGTCCATTTTCCCAATAAACCCTATGTCTGCCATCACCTCCTTTTGCTCTGTCAGAGTCTGCCCAATCCCTCAGCTTCTCTAAACTAGGGTCACTTCTCTGAGCAGCTGGAAACCTCTCACACATTCCCAAGGCATGGGACAGGTCCCCTTCAGTCACTAAACTAGGGTCCCTAGCACTAGTGTCAGGGCAGTCAGGATCACTGTCAGTCCCAACCCTCTGACAAGGGGTCACCCCTTCCTCTTCAGAGTAACCCTCTGTAGCTGTGTGCTTACTTGCTACTGGGGAAATTTCAACCCCCTTTTCATTAGTCTCCCCATCTAGAGACACAGGCCTGGGAACTAGCCTCTCAGTGGTTTCCACAATGGCTTCTGTGGGATTCAGAGAACTACAATTTTCCCTTGCCACTTTGCTACTGGTAACTGCACACACCATCTCCTCTTTGAGATTGTTGCCCAGGACACCATGACTGGGTGCATGTGTTCCCTTATGTTCACTGGCATGCTTCCAGGGACACACAAACAACCCACTTCTTTTCTGGCACCACCTTGAATATTATTGCTCATCTTTTTGGGACACTGTCTGGCAATATGCCCAATTTCCTTACATAACCAACATTCACTTCTCTTTTCAGAAAAATCTTTTCTCTGAAACCTGGGGTTAACTGGTTTCAGTGGAGGCAGTGAGGGCTTTAGCTGCCCTGAAGGTGTGCTTTTCCCTTTCTATGCTGCCACGCCCACCCCATTCGCTCTCAGAGCAGGTCTGCTCTTGGCATAGCAGTCCAAGAGTTCAGCAGCTTCTTGCACTGTTTAGGGATCTCTGTCCTCCAGCCAGGTTTTCAGTTCTGCTGGGCACGCCCAGAAAAACTGTTCTAACAGAATCACGTTTTCAATTTTATCAACAGAGTTTGCCTCAGTTCCTTCCCACTAACATTTTAAAAACTGATGTTGTTTCACAGCTAGCTCCTCGTAGCTCATATCAGGGCTTCTCCTGAGCTTATGGAATTTAGCTCTGTATGATTCAGCAGTTAATTCAAACGTTTTTAAAAGTGCAGCATTAAGTTTGCTGTAATCACTGTCCTCATTGTCCATTTGACCCAATGCATCCCGAGCTTTCCCGGTAAGTAGCGGGGATAGCTGGAAGCTCCAGGACTCTCTAGGAATTTTAGCCTGAATACAAACTTTTTCAAAAGAATTTAAGAAGGCAACCATATCCTCCCCCTCTTTAAATTCAGCTATTTATTTGGAATTTCATTTGTAACCCAGTCCTGTAGTCCCAGTTAAACCCAAGCCACCTACTTGCTCTGGTGCCACAGGTCAGAGTCATAGCTTCTCCAGTTCGTGTTGCCTCTGGTGCTCCTCTCTCTTCTCTTCTGCAGCTCGCTGGCACTCACGCTCCTCACGGTCTGCCTCTAGCTTCTCTCACTCCCTCTTCTCCTGTAACTCCAGCTCCATCCTGCACAACTCAATTTGCAGCCTGAGTACTTCCAGATCTAGGATACTGGTGACCTTCCCCTGCTGCTTTGGTCCTTCACTGACAGTGGCCCTGTTGCCCTCCTCATTGGATCTGGACACTGCACTGGCCACTAGCCCTGCCACACTCAAGGTTTGGTCCTTTTCAGTTACAGTCTGTGACATGCTGCCCTGGGTATCTGCTACCATCAGGGCTTCTATGAGGTTCTGCTTGCTGGCTTTCACCACAAATGGGACTCCTTTGTCCCCCACACAACTGTTTTAAGGAGTCTACAGTGTGCCTGCTGTAGTCGGAAGTCATCTTCCTTCACTACTGCTACTCTGACTTGCACTTTAGAAAAAAAATAAAATGGGTAGGAACTTGATTGTACCCCAAGTGATATAGTTCTGTTTCCTTTTTAAAAATAAATCACTGCCTTTTCATTTCTTTGCAAGTGAGCTTACAGTCTCAAGCTGACACGCTGAACAATAAAAGCTTTTGATACCAAAATGATGCCACCGCTGCCAACCAATCTGTCACAAACCCACTCAGCAGGTTAGCCCTCTACTCTCAAAGTGCCAACCTCCAAGCGTAGTCTTGTAAACAGTTAACAGAACAAGGTAACCCTCTTGTCTGTTTTGTGGGTTTCGAATCAACCTTTGGTCTCAAGTCTTGGAGGGATTCAAACTGTGAACCTCTTGCTAGCGTACCCAATGCACAGGCTCAGATAATTCTGTCTTCGGGGGGCCAGATATCTTTGCCTACAGGCACCTAACCAGGTGCATAGAAATGAACCCTTAAAAACTGTAATAAAAGACCTCAGATTTAAAACGCTTACCTTTTTTCAGTTTGGTATCAGCATTCAAGCTTATGTACAGTGTCTGCTTTAACCATATATACTCTACTTGCAAAGGAAAGAAATCAAAACCAGACCAAATAAGCTCTAAAAAGAGTTTTACTAAAATAGATAAAAATATTTAAAACATAAAATACAGAACTATTATGTCACAAGAACAGACAAATCTTTTAAAAGAACAAGGTTTTAACCATGCAGTTACTACTACAGTACTTAGATTTGTCTCTCTCTCTCTCTTTCTAAATACCTGCTTAAAGTGCTCACAGATGTTTCTCTGTCAGAGTCTAGATAGATGTGTGTCTGAAGTAAAACAGAATATTGTCTAAAAGCCGGCTTTGCCAACCTCTTTGCATGAGGTCACCCAGCTCCTCCCTGTCAGAATATATATAAAAATATATATCTATACAAAAAAAGGATGTCTTTTCAAAGTATTAAATTCTGTAATCCTCAGCACAATTCATTTTCTTCAAATGATTTCCCTTGATCTGTGGGCAGTATCCCCTCTTACACAGACATCAAAGCCTTTATGATTTCGCACCAGTGTACTAAACCTGGTTTCCCTCCACACGTCATAAAAGGAATACTGATTTCCCTTTTAGCAGTTAAAGCTATAATTAACTTAGAAAAACAGAAGATTCCTGATTAAGGCCTTCCAGGTAATACCTTGTATTTAAAACCTGTGTGCGTGTGTGTGTGTGTGTGTGTGTGTGATCTCACATGCTGTTTCAGCA
The DNA here is from genome assembly GCA_016271365.2 of Neoceratodus forsteri. NCBI lineage: Eukaryota > Metazoa > Chordata > Ceratodontiformes > Ceratodontidae > Neoceratodus > Neoceratodus forsteri. The sequence goes on from CM028130.1 coordinate 1,115,741,676, forward strand.
TTTCTCATGGGAGACAGTCCATACACATTTTTATATTACAAAAAATGATCATACAACAATCAGAACTGGCTGTCCATGTCACAATGGGGACTCTTTTCCTTTCAGTGATTTTGATTCGGACTTGTTTGAGTACAGCTTCAAGTTCCAGATGTCCAGGAAAGAAAGACAACACCTGAAGAAACAGTGGCAACATAAGACTGATGGACATAAGGGGTTATCCTATGAAAATGCTGAAACTAAACTGATCACTAACTGTGATTTTCTTTCAGAATAAGTTAACAATGTTTCTCTCCAGGGTTATTTTAAGCAGCTGGGGGTGAAACCAAAACAGGGTGAACCTATGTTTAAAAAATGTAATGGGCTACTGTACAGAGTTTGGGTTAAACCTCAGACACAGGACCAGATAGAACAATTGGTTATACCACAAAAGTATAGATCTGAGTTGTTACAGATCACACATGATAGTCCTATGGCTGGTCACTTAGGTAGGGATCGCACCACTGCCAGATTGCTATACAGATTTTACTGGCCTGGAATTCATGAGGATGTTGCTACCTAATGCAGTTCCTGTGCTGAGTGTCAGAAAGGATCACCAGTGACTAAAAAAGTCAAGGTGCCCCGGTGTCCCTACCTTTGATAGATGAGCCTTTTGAGAGAATTGCAATGGATGTGGTTGGTCCCTTATACAAAAGTAAAAAGGGTAATCAATTCATTTTGGTAGTATGTGACTATGCTTCTCGATACCCAGAGGCAGTTCCAGTTCGTACTGTCACTGCTCCAAAGGTGGTAGATGAGCTTGTCAAGATTTTCAGCAGGGTGGGAATACCTAAAAAGATTATTACTGATCAGGGTAGTAATTTTGGAGCTACATTACTGAAGGAGCTGTACCAACTACTAGGTATCACTGCCATAAGAACCTCCCCTTACCACTCGCAGACAGACTGTCTTGTCGAGCATTTTAATCAAACCCTACGACGCATGTTTGAAAGTTTGTAAAACAGGAAGGAAAAAACTGGGACCAGTACTTACCATACCTGCATTTTGCTTAGAGAAAAGTGCCACAGGCATCAACAGGTTTTTCACCATTTGAAATGCTGTATGGTAGACAACCAAGAGGGCCACTAGCTGTGATAAAAAAATATGGGTGGATAACCCCCATCAGAAACAATGTATTACATCTTATATGTGTGCCCTGAGATAGAAGCTGGCAAAATATGTTGAAATCGCCCGTAGTAATCAGGAAGAGACCAAAAACCAGCAGAAGGTGTATTATGATCATGGGGTAAAGGAAAAACGTTTTTCACTCAGGTGAAAAGGTCTTGCTACTGTTACCCACTACAGAAAATAAACTGTTAATGAAGTGGCAAGGGCCTTATAAAGTGTTTAGATGTACTGGCACAGTTAACTATGAGATTGAGACCCCAATAGGAAAAATCCTGCTAAAATATACCATGCTAACCTCCTCAAGAAATAGGTTAAAAAAAACATCAAAAGCTGCTTTGCTAGTTTTACCAGAAACTAATAAAGAAGATATTGATGTAGCTTATGATAGACTGGAACAAACTGTAACTGCTGATGCTGTAAAGGTGAATGTTTCCTTAACTTCCGAACAAACTGCAGAGATGTGTAACTTTCTAAGGACATTTAGCAGTACTTTTACCACAGTAACAGGCCGAGCAAAGGGGGTCAAACACAGAATAGTGACAAGGAATGCTCACTCTATTAGACAAAAGACAAACAGATTACCAGAGTGGTTAAGAGCAGGTGTGGTTAAGGGCATACAAAAAATGAAAGAATTGGGTATCATGGAAGAGTCCAGAAGTGATTGGCCATCACCAATGGTGATTGTAAACAAAAAAGAAGGGGGTGTAATAATTTGCCTTGATTTTAGGAAACTTAATCAAGTGTCAGAATTTGACAGTTATCCTATGCCCAGACTAGATGATTTGGTGGACAGACTGGGAAGTATCAAGTGTATTAGCCCCTTGATCTCACCAAGGGTTACTTTCAAATCCCCCTAGCTAAATAATCCAGAGACAAAACTGCATTTGCCACTCCTATGGGATTCCATCAATTCACCACCATGCCGCTTGGTTTACATAGTGCACCTGCTACATTCCAGCAGTGCATGGATGTAATTTTATCCCCTCACACTGGTTATTCTACCTGGATGATGTTGTGATGTACAGTCCAGACTGGAAAAGATACCTGGAACACCTCTGAGCAGTTATCCAATCAATCAAAAAGGCAGATCTGACAATCAATCCTACCAAGTGTGCATTGGGCATGCAGGAAACCAGATATTTGGGTTATGTTTTGGGAAATGGAGAAGTCAAACCAGTGGTTTCCAAGAAAGAAGATGTAGCTAACAGTCCTGTCCCTAGAACAAAGAAGCATGTCAGGTAATTTTTAGGGCTGGCTGATTATTATTGGAGAGTTGTTCTCAGCTTTGCTAGGTTACCTACTCCCCTCACTGAACTCACAAAGAAACGGTTCCCAAACAATGTGAAATGGACCCCAGAGAGTGACGAGGCTTTTGGGGCCATTAAGGCTGCATTATGTTCAGCCCTCATTTTAAGAAGCCTAGATGCTGAGAAACAGTTTTTGTTGCAGACAGATGCATCAGAGATACAGTAGGCCTAGGTGCAGTCTTGAGTCAACATACAGATGGGAAAGAACATCCTATTCTATACATAAGTAGGAAATTGCACAACAGAGAGAAAAGGTACTCCACCATTGAAAAGGAGTGCCTTGCAGCAAAGTGGGCCATGGAGTCCCTTAAGTTTTACTTACTAGGAGCTGACTTTGTACTTGTAACAGATCACAATTCTCTCTGTTGGCTTAACCAAAAGAAGGATAACAATTCTAGAATCACATAGTGATACCTGGCACTACAGCCATTTAAATTTAAAGTGATGCACAAATCTGGGAAAGAGATTGTCAGTGCTGATTTTCTATCAAGATATGGATCAGGAATTGAGAATGGTTAAGCAAACAAAATGTAAGTTGAAACTTCTCTGTTTGCTATGCTGCCTATGCACTGAACTGTAAAGGTAATAAGCTAGTGTTAGATGGGAATTTTATAGAATGTTTTGTAAACCTGTTTCTAAACCAGGTTCCCTCTTAAAGACAGGGGTATGTGACAGGCCTGGGCTGAATAAGGCCCTGCCCCATTTGTTGTGCAGAAAGAGTTTAAATGCAGGGGTCTGTTCTATCCTCTCCTTTTCTGTCTCTTGTCTGTCTGGTTGCACAACCAGATTTTCTTGTGAGACCTAGGAACTGGTCACTCCGACAGTTTTGCACTTTGCCACTTCTCGCTATCTCTCTGCCTTCCCTTGCTATTTTTGTCTTTTCTTCCCCCTTGCATATCTGCAGGTATAATACATATGTGAATCTTTATGTGGAAATGGCACTGATACTGGGATCCCTTTGTTTAGAACTGTATATAGTTATACTGTTGAAATGATTGCAAGAAACTATTTGGAACTCAATGGGTTAGCCTGAGAATGCTAGATGCAAAATTTCTGCAGAGCTGGCTACAAGAGGTCAGTTCTGGGTCACTATGTTCTTTTTGCTGCACTTGCAAGGAATGAAACTTACAAGAACATTGGAAACTGACAAGAACATTCTGCGAAAAAACACTGTCTCCTTAACAAGCTCCCTGCAAAGACGTCTAGTTATAAAAAGAGCAGCAATGTTTTGCAAGAGAGATCGAAACTTAGAATTGAGAAGAAACACTCAGAAGGACTTTATGTTCTCTGTTTGTACTGCCTTTGTAAATAGTTACACTGAATAATTTTTTTTATGTTGCTGTTATTGAGAAAAATAAAACACAATTTTTGAATTTTGAAACTGCTCCTGGTTGTCCTATGCTTCCTGACCTGTGCCTCGATGACAGTTAATAATGTGCAAAATAATAAATGGTTAACAATGTGCAGACTAACAAATGGATAACAGTGTGCAAAATAACAAATGGTTAACTGTGCAGAATAACAAATGGATAACAGTGCAAAATACCAAATGGTTAATCTGCAAAATAACAAATGGACAGCAATCTGCAAAATAAATGGTCAACAATGTACAAAGTAACAATTGAACAAGGATGTGCACTATATCAAATAGACAGCAATGCACAAAATAACAAATGAACAAGGATGTGCAAAATAAAAGGGCAATGATGTACAAAATAAAAAATGAACAACAATGTACTAACTACATGGTCAATGATGTGCAAAATAACAAATGGACAACAATGTGCAAAATAACAGATGGACAACAATGTATAAAATAGAAAATGGGCAATGATGTGCACAACAGGATGGTTTCCAGTCTCAAGAATCTTTCTGACGTCATAGAGCACATGTGCTTCACTCCTGTATGTCATAAACAAGTGTCCTCTCAATGGAAGTACAGCCTTGCCATATATCATTTTTATTTATTGATTGCTTGATTGATTTAGAAAGTTTGACTGGAAAAGGCACAGTGAGCCAGATAAAACATGGTAGCAATTTCCCATCTATTTAAGTTCACATTTTGCATATATTATTTTATCACTGTTGTTTTGTACGGCACTGTACTTATTTATCTCTCCATTCATGATTGTACCATTTTTATCTGCACTATTATCATTTTTATTTACTGTATCGTATCTGTTGTTGTTGTTTTTTTTTCCATTTACATTTTTGATATTTTTCCATATTTATATCCCACCTGGTACCATGGCGTACACATGTGTATGTGTGCGTGGAGGCGCACATGCACGCCAGCATCCGATGGCCCCTTCCACTCCACCCCTGATGTATGTCGCCGCTTCCTCTCACCTATGTTACCCACCAGACCTCCACCCGGTGGGAACAGAACTATGGAGGAGTGGGCATCCTTCCCCGGAGGGGAGAGCTGCATGGCAGCTCGATCCCACTCCAACCCTCCCCCGCGAGTCAGCACCCCAGTGACCCGAAGTCATTCCTGAACCCAGGTCACCGGCATAGCGAGAGGTAAGGCATCCAGCACCTCAGCCCTCAGTACCACTGGGTGGCCCATCATATCTGTTGTTATATAATATACTGTGCAGAGATACGTATTTCTTGGTAAGAAATGGCCACAAATTATTCAGTTATGTAACAGGCTGAGAAATCATAATAACTATGTGCCCATGTCCTAAAGTGATAATATTAACCTGCCTGCATCAAACACATATAATAGTAACCTGTCTACATCACAGCAGCCTGTTTTATTCAGAAGGATTTATTTATATATTTATTTAAAAAGTGTTATTAGTTTCCTTACTGTACTGCAAGAATTATCTTCCTTTGCTTCAGTCCATTCAGGCTGGCCTAGTCTGTTGGGCACAACTTCTTTTCACTCTTGTAGCTTGAACAGAGTGTGTACACATGAACATGTTGTCTCCTGTCCTGCTTTTCTGATTTGCTATCCACCATATTACCTTTGTAATTTTAGTCTAAACTCCATAAGGTGCCCTTTAAATTTATTTGAAATAAAGCCCAACCTAGACTCAAATGATCCATATTATGTGACTCTAAGCATCAGGGAAGTGTGGGTCTCCCAAACTTTGAAAACCACTTTCATGTGACACATCTGGGGGAATCCCAGAGGTTCTCACTGAAAAAAACAGAAAATAGCTAGTACAATCTGGAAGCAAACCTCCTAATCTAGTCCCTTTTTCCCCTCCCAGTTATTCCTTTAAATCCTGGTTTAGACAAATTACTAAACTCTGGACTAGGGTGACAGTACAGAGCTGGTATCAAGTTATCAAGTAGTAAAATCTCCTTAATTTAATTTAATTTCATACACCAGTAATGCACTGTCCATTCTGTCAACCAGCCAAAGCTGATCCAGTTTTTAAACAGTGGAGAAACAGAGGCCTGATTTGTCTGGGCTAATCATACTGAAGCCTGACTCAGTGTACTTTTATGTACCTTCAATCTGAATTTCATATCCCTAAATTCCATTTTTATTACTATCTTCAGTTGCATGCATTCTTGACTAGGAGGCAGTATAGCGTAGCGATTAAGGGCACTGAGCTACAAACTTGGAGACCTGGGTTTGAATCTGATTGGCCCCCACTTGCATACTCTGTAATCCTGAGCAAGTCACTTAATTTTCTTGTGTTCTCATGTTGCACCTGGAAACAAGCTTCGGGTTGGTGTGCCATTCAGGGTTAAACAATTTCCCCTTTCCCTTGACTATACTCCCAGCTATACTCTGGATGTTGGAGCCTCCTTCAGAATTTTTGTAATTTTTTGCTTCCAGTAGTCTCTCTCCATTTAGCAGTGCTCATACATCTGCAGCTTACAACATATTACAAAACATTACTAACCATCATGTCATGGGCAGTCTGCACAAATGTAGGGTAGAATCCAACACAGTTCATATGGAACAAGACTGGACTCATATTTATAGGGAGACACATGAAACCACAACTGCTGTGGTATGGCAGGAGGTAGAAACCTATTGCCAGGTATTTTCGTACCCCACGCATCACTTGTCACTTCAACCTCAATTATACAAACATATGTTGGACAACATGTAGACAAATTGAGCATCACATGCACATTTGCTTCCTCTGCCCAAAATTGGAAGGATAATGAGGTGACATTACAGCCAGTATCAAAGACATTTGTTTTCCCTCAGAGGCGACCTAGATCTGAAACATGTTATTCTTGGACTTGTACCTAGGGAAATAAAATGCAGACTAGTCAAGATGCTTTACAATATTTGTATTAATTCAGCCAGCAAACACATCACTATTAAATGGCTCACACCCCACCCTCCCACAAAAGTGGAATGGATTATAAAATGTAAAGAAGTGCAAGGTATGGAATCAATCACAGTGTGGTTACATAAACAGGTTAAGAGATACAAAAGTATTTGATGACCAGTCATGCCAGAACCTCGGTACTGGATCAACTATTAGGATAAGAGACCTGAATCTGGAGTTAAGAACGCACAATGATTCCACAGCCTAAACTGTTTATTTAGTCAGGTTCACATTTTCCTACAGTATGTCTCTCTGCTCAGGACCTGATCATGATCAATATTAGTAACACAGCTGGTCATCACAATAACTGGGAATGTGTCTCTCCTCAGCAAGGTCAGTAGCCCATCAAAGTTCCCATTTTCTATGTGAGAGGGTTGGGGAATAAAAACTGTTTTTTCTTCTTTGCTTCAAATCCCTACACCTGATCAGAATCTGAGGATTAGATTTTATACATTATAGTTTTGTGGTTTCTGTATCTGCCAAATGAAGACTGCTAAACTTGGAGTCGCGTGGAGTCGAAGGAGCAAAAGGAGGCAAAAGCCCAAAAGAAGCTCCTCTTAGGACAGTAGATAAAAAATCATATTTCCCCCCTTCCATAATATATTTGTCTAGAGATTTTTTAAATTTGTCTTTATCTGTGTTTACTACGATTTTTTCTGGTAGTCTATTCCAAATGTTTGCTGTTCTTTGTGTAAAATAGTATTTTCTTTTTTTTTTTTTGTCTTAAACTGCCCTTGTTTTACCTATAGTGGACGTCCTCTTACAATTAATTGATCAGACTTGTATTCTGTATTCAGCTCTGATATCAGGATATCATCATTCATAATTGTGTGATAAAGAAGTATGTCACCTCGCTGCCTTCTTAGTTCAAGACTATACAGGCCTAAGCTTATTAACCTTTCCTCATAAGGTCTATCTTGTATACTTTTGATATTTTTTGTGAATTTGCATTGTACAGATTCTATTTTTAATAGGTCCTTTTTGTTGTATGTGCTCCATAATTGACTGCCATAGTCTAATTGTGGTCTGACGTATGTGAGGTATAAGGGCATAAGAACCTCCTGTGATTTACTCTTAAAATTTCTTTTTATTGACCTCAATATCCTATTGGCCCTAGCTACTATATTAGTGTGGTGCTCCCTGAAGTCTAAGTTGGCATCTATCATAACACTGAGGTCTTTGCCAAGAGTTTTTTGTTGCAATATTTGGTCACACACTATATAATTGTGTTGTGGATTTTTTCCCCAAAATGTAATATACAGCATTTTTCTGTATTCAGCTTCATACCCCATCTTTCCTTCCACAAGGCTAAGGCATCGAGATCTTCCTGAATTGAGTCAATTTGTTCAATAATATTACATGGCCCTCCTAATTTCGCATCATCAGCAAAATTTGTTATGTAATTTTTGATATTTTCATCCATGGCAGCGATGAATACCCGAAACAGTATTGGCCCCAGCACTGAACCCTGGGGAACTCCACTAGCGACATCCCCCACAGTGGACAAATGCCCTCTTATTGCAACTCTCTCAGTTCTATCTATTAACCAAGAGTCAATCCATCACATAATACCAAATTTCATATGTTTTTTAAGTATTGCTCAAATGGGGTATGGTATTAAATGCTGTCCTAAAGTCTATTAGAAGGACATCCACTGGGATGGAGTCATCCAGGTGTTTACTTACTTGTTTGTAAAAACAAATCAAGTTTGTAACACAGGAGTGCCCTCTCGTGAAACCATGTTAATTCATGTCGAAATATGCAATGTTTTTAAGTTGATTTTGAATTTTTTCTTTGATTAATGTTTCTAAGATTTTGCAAGGAATAGACGTTAGACTCATTAGTCTGTAAATTTTGACGCTGGTGTTACTACCAGTTTTGTATATTGGAGTCACTTCGTATTTCTTTCTTTCTGATGGTAATATCTCAGAATGTAATGATTTTTCATATAAGATTTTTAATAGTAGTCCTAAGTGATTTTTCATCAATTTCAACATAGATGGCGTTGTGCCATTGAGTCCTGGTGCGCTATACGGTTTTAATTTATTAATGTGTGCAATGATTTCATCAATATTTATAGAATAATTACCCAAACCACTGTCATTAACTATTTCATTGGTACTGCATTGTTGTTTATTAAACATAGAGCAAAAATATGAACTGAATATTTTTGCCATTTTGATTGGCTCTGTTATAGTCTCATCCTCATTTTTTGTTGATGTTAATTCATCTTTTTTGAGTGTGTTAATATAGTTCAAGTTCTAGTTCAAGTTTATTGAAGGAAAACGTCATTGAGCAAGCTCATTCACAAGGAGGTCCTTAGACATATAACAGACAAATACAAGTTGTATAATCTACAATATCACAGTAATAATATTCAGGTACAGGAGATACAGTACATAATGCTTCCTTAAGAGGTAACAGAGTAGAAAGAAAGGTTTGAGAGGTGGAAGGGAGTAGGAATAGAGAGGGTAAATGGGATTGAGGAAGCAAACAGCCGTATGAATATTGGATTATTGATGTATGGGGGACCAAGGTGGCTAGGAGGTTAAAGGACTATGGGTGGTAGGAAAGATTTAGGTGTTTTTCAGAGAGGGGGAAGAAAATGCAGAGTGAGTTAAGGGGTGACAGGGATGTGTGAGGGTAAGGGGTGAAAGGAAAGATTAGGTGAGCGTAGAAGGGGGTGAGGCATGGTAGGCGGGGGGGAGGGGACTGTAAAGAGGACGGCTGGAGGTGACTAGAAATATGTCCAGGGTAGCCATTTAAAGACTAGTGGTCAGGGCCAATGCTAGTGAGAAACCTACTGGCCAAGACTAAGTCACAGAAGTAGAAGAGACGTGGCGCAGGATATTGACAGAAAGGAGGTTTAGAAGCAGCTGTAAGTATCTTTTATTTTGGATGCAGTAAGCCTTTTAAAGAGGTTAACAGAGACAGTGCCAGTAAGCTTCAGTGTAGATTGGAGTCGATTCCAAATGATTGGGAGAGCACTTGATATCGCCCGTTTGCCAAAGGAGGTGCGAGTTCTTGGTACATCAAGGAGGAGGAAGTCAGTTTTCCTGAGAGAGTAGGCACTGTGGGAAATGCGGAAGAGGGCTGTAAGGTAGTTTGGGACCTTGTTCAGAAGCACCTTAAGAGTCCAGATACCAGCATGAAGTGTGCGTCTAGTGGAAAGTGACATCCAACCAACTGTAGCATACAATTCACAGTGGTGGGTTCAGTAGGGTAAGTTTTTAATGAACCGTAATGCACGATGGTAGAAGATGTCTAGTTTGCTTAGTCTTAAGACCACTGAGGAGGTAAAGATTAGATCTCCATAATCGAGTAACTGCAGGAAAATGGCCTTGACCAACCTGATTTTAGTCTTGAGCGGAAAGAGGGATTTGTTACAGAAGAAAAAAACCTTGCCTAATTTTTAATCTCCTTGCCAGGTTGTCAAGGTGGTCATTGAAGGAGAGCTTGTTGTCTAGCCAAATACCGAGGTATTTAAATTTGGAGATGATTTCTAAGGGCTCTCCTAAGGAGGTGAAAACAAACTCTTTGGGGGGGTTGGCAGAGGAGATGGCAGTTGTATTATGAGCAAAGATCATGGCCTTTTTTTTTTTTGCATTGAGAAGGAGTTTGACATTAATTAGGTTAGTTTCTAGCTGGAAAAAGTTGGCTTGTAGTATGTCCCTCACTTCTGCCAATGTTGAGCCTGATGTGTACAGAACTGTGTCATCTGCAAAGAAGTGCAGCTTGGACTTGGATATATGTGTGTCAAGATTATTGATGTACAGAGAGAAAAGGATGGGGCCTAATATGGAGCCTTGCGGGACTCCCCTGGAAATTGGGAGGGAGGCTGAAAAAAGGCCATCAGCTTTAACATTTTGGGTCCTTTCGGAGAGGTAGCTGGTGAACCACTGAACCGTGGTGGGGGGGGTAGCACCTATTTTAGCAAGGCTTCTAACTAATAAGTTAGGAGTAGAATTGTTTGCCATTTGATTTTTTTGCTTTACTTGCTAGTTTCTGTTTGTAGTTTCTTTTGGCCCTGTTTATCTTGTTTTTACATTTGTTTTGTAATTGTTTAAAAATATTCACATTATTATCAGAGTTATTGTTTTTATATGTTGCATATGCCTTAGTTTTCTTTTTTATCAGTCATGCGATGCCACTTGTAAGCCACTTTGGTTTTAGTCCTTTACCATTATATTTATTGATACTTTTAACGTGCTTCTCTGTTATTGTTAGTATAGTACTTTTTATCAATTCCCACGCTTCATCTATGGTTTTGATTTCTAACTTGGCAGTCCAATCTATTTCTAATAGGTCTGCAGAAATCACATTTATGTTTGCAGAGTTATATAAATACATTTTTGTACATCCTTTAATGGTATGATAATGATTTTCACAACCAAAGGTGAAAGAGGCATGATCACTGTTGCTTATAGATGTAGTACCTGTACAATTTGTTATGTTCAAATCTTCTGATGTTAGGACCAAGTCAAGGATATTATTTAATCTAGTGGGTTCAACAACATGCTGGCTTAAGTTGTTTTCTAGACATATATCTAGGAAGTTTTTTCTTTGTGTGCTAGTTGCTTATTTGGAGATCCAATTAATGTCTGAATAATTAAAGTCTCCAGTATGAAGACCTTACCCATGTCAAGTACTGTCTGTATTTCAATTATAATATCATGGTTTACTTCTGTTGATGTATCAGGTGCTCTATAGCATAGGCCAAGAATAAATGAGCTACTATTGTTATTTATTAATTGTAGCTGTAAGGTCTCAGTAGTGGAGTGGGTGCTTTTTATTTTGGAAGATACATTTATTACTTTTAGACAGTTGGAGGTGTATATAGCTACCCCCCCCCCTTCTGTTAGGTCGATCATGTCTGAATAAGTTGTAACCTGGAATATACTTGGCCCATTCGTCTCCCTCCTCCCACCAGGCCTCAGTCATTAGGGCTACATCAATATCATCATTGTATATCAAGTTGTTGAACTCAGAGAATGTATTATTAAGGCTACACACATTCCTTAATAAAAATTGTATGTGTTGTTTGCTTTTTGTTCTAGATGAAGTGACTGTGGTTCTAGCTGTTTTTGTTTTTATTTCCCCTTCCCCCTCGACTAGTTTAAATGGACTTTTTTAATTTCTTCCTTAAGCAAGTTTCCTAGCATTTTGGTGCCCTGATAGTTCAGATGTAATCCGTCTTTTCTAAACAATTCAAAATCCTGTTTAAATATGCCACAACCATCTATATAAGCAATCCCTTCATTCTCACACCAATTCATGAGTCTTATATTAATTCTTTCTATTGTTTTTTTTTTTCTGGTCTGGTTCTAGGGACAGTTAGGAGGCTTGAGATTAGGGGTTTGGCTCCAAGTTTCTTTATTTCAAATGCAATATTCATTCGGTTCTGACAGATGTCCTTTTCATGTAAGTATCCACCGTCGTTAGTGCCTACATGGATGGCCACTATTTGATTGTTCTCTGATCTTTTTACCACCTTATTAACAATCTTGTGGATGTCCTCTGTATTTGCCCCAGGATAACACAGAACCATAATTTTTCTTTGCTGGGGTTACATATGAATGAGTCGCACCTTTTTATGATAGAGTCACCCAGCACTATTATTTCTTCCTGCTGGTTGATTTGAGGATTGGGATTTATTTCATTTGTGGTAGTTTCTGTCAAGGGACTAAATCTGTTTTGTAAATGGATAGATTGTGCTGACAGGGCTCTACAGCCTTTCTTTATACCTTGACCTTTATTTACAAGGTACCAATTATCATCGTTCTCATTACTCATCTGTTTTAATCTTTTATAGTAATTTGAAGATGTTTCTGCTTGTTCGTTATCTGTTTGTGTTTTCATCCTTTCCTCATTTCTTTTGACCGGTGCTTGGATTGCATGTCCTTTGTCCCTGTGGACTATTATTTTCATGTCCACTACCTTGCTCTATTATCATAATATCCTTAAGGTTTTTTAATTCTGCCTTTAGATTAATAAGTTTGCATTGAATTATATCATATTGCATAACTGGATCAGATGGATAGGCAATTGGCTCCAGGACCGGACCCAGGACTGGATCAGATGGATAGACAATTGGCTCCAGGACCGGACCCAGAGGGTCGTAGTTGGAGGGATAGTCTCATCCCCAAGGAGGGTCATTAGTGGGGTCCCACAGGGATCAGTCCTTGGGCCCCTTCTGTTCAATGCCTACGTCTCTGACATAAGGACAGGAATCAGGAGTGAGATGAGTCTCTTTGCGGATGACTCGAAACTGGGGGCGGTGGTGGATGGGGAGGAGGGGAGGGTGGCCCCACAGGGGAACCTGAAGGCTCTGGAAAGATGGTCTAGAAAGTGGAAGCTGAGGTTCAATGCAGGGAAATGCAAGGTACTCCACCTGGGGGCCAGAAACCCGGCCAAGTGTACACCCTGGGGGGGGAATGCTACAAGTCTCGATGGCTGAGAGGGACCTGGGGTGGTGGTGGATGTCAAGATGAACAACTCTGAGACTTGTAGGAGGCAGCAGCCAAGGCCAACAGGATGCTGGGATGCATCGCTAGGGGATCACCTCCAGAAGGAGAAGTGATACTCCCTCTGTATAACTGCTTGGTGAGGCGCACCTTGAGTACTGCATGCAGTTTTGGAGCCACACTTAAAGAGGACATTAACCTCCTGGAGAGGGTCAGGGAGGCAACCAAAATGATTTGGGGCTTGGGGACAGGACCTATGAGGAGAGGCTCAAAGAGCTAAATATGTACACATTGGAAGAGAAGGGACCGGGGACATGATAGAGGTCTTCAGGTACATGAAGAGGGTAAATAGGGAGGAACAGTCAGGGTGCTTCGAAGGAAGGAGGAGGGGCCACTAGAGGGCATGGGTGGAAGCTGGAGGGGGGAAGATTCAGGGGAGAAAGGAGGAGGTGCTACTTCACTGAGAGGGTGGTGGAGCCATGGAATGCACTGCCTAGGGGGCTGGTGGAGGCAGAGACAGTGGAGGGTTTAAGAGGGGGTGGGACAGGTACAGGGGAAGGGTTCTGGAAGCAAAATCCAATGCAGCAAGAATATCCGGAACTGGGAAGGGAGAAGCCAGAGAAGGCGAGGGGGGCAGCAAGGTCAGCACCCAGGGTGGGGGCTGACCAAACGAGCAGACACGAAAGACCGTTAGGCCTATTCTGTTGGCATTTTAGTATATTAGTATGTAACTGGGAGATATTTTCAGCATACATGTTACATTTTGGACACTTAGTTAACTTTCCTTCAGCACACAAACCTTCTAGAAAACTACCAATGGACTCCATTTTATTTGTTGTCTTATAAGTATCGATAACAAGTCTGGTTACTTACAGGGTTTTTTTTTATTTCACCTGTCCACAGTACACAACTGACATGCCCAACACGCGCTGATGCACTTGTCTTGGCACGGATCTCAGCACAGAATCACATGTTCACCCCACTCAAGCTCATCCCACTCACTCAGGGGAGAGGGTTTAAATCACCCTGGACCAGGAAGTGCAAAGATCATGTGACCCACAATCACTCAGTCCACAGAAGAAATTTAAGCCTCTCTTTTTTGCACTTTGTAAACTATTGGCCCCCCAAAAACAAGTATATAGACCCAAAAAGTGCACAGCAGTTCAAAAACACTGTCTTTTAAAGTTAGATTCATAGTGGTGATGTGGTCCCTCGAATGAGCATGAACTACAATACCCATAAACCACAGCAGTCAGTTCTCTCCTATGTGCTCTAAAATAAAAGTGCTAAGTGCTGTTTAAAACACTACCTTCTGTCCAAATTTCATTAAGTGCATAGAAAGCACACACTTCTCTCATGCAGGAGCTATTATGGCCTGTAACTCTGTAGCTTTATACTGCATCATTGTGATATATCTGGCATCTGTGCATTGTTCAGGCCTCTGTTGGGGCTCTAATAAAAATAAAATAAAATAAAAAAAAGTTTTACCAGGAAGGACATACTGAGCTAATATCAGTTTGTTTCCAGATGTGGCCTGGGGAAGGGGAGAAGGGAATACAGTTCAAAACAGAAAATACAATAAAGTGCATTAATAGTAAAGCATATAACATCAACTACTGATAAAAGGGCAATTACAGCATGAAACATTTTAAAACTAAAAAAATGTATTAAACATTAACATATATACAAACTGTCCTAATTTAGGGCTCTAATAAGATATTTTTCTAATATATTACAGCTGTATCTCAATATACCTTCAATTTTTTTTGATCCATTTTGTGTACAGTAATACTTTCTTTGAAATAAATGTTTTGTTTGGTTGGTTGGTTGGCTGGTTGGTTTATTCCGGTATAAAAATGAAATCAATTGCATATACTCAGTGTTGTCCTGCCTCATTCTTTCTTTATACACATATCATGAGAGGTTAACACAGAGAATAATGCACGGGATGGTGTGTGTTATGATAATTTAATTCACATGTGAGGTGTATGATGCTACATAAACCCTGAGAGCGAAGCTCAAGGTGTTTATAATAGCATCACACACTGAGGGTGTGTGTGTATTAAATTCGAGTAACCACACCACCCCATGCCTTATTTTATATAATTTCTGGACATCGATTTTTCCACAACCTGGCTTTAGTAACATTTCACTAAGATCACTGAAGTATCATTTGACATCATGTCTCTGTATATTTTTGCAGTACCTGTCCATGTATAAAGTGGTTAGAATAGTAAATTAGTTGCCGTTAAACACATTTTATTTTATTAAAAACAACTTACTTTGAAATCGTGCATTGAGGGAACAGATCATAAGTAGCGTTATTTAATTCATGGTGAAACAAATGAGCTGACAAAGTGAGGATTGGGACCACAAAGTACTGTTTTATTAAAAAAAAAAAAGGGCTGGCCAGTCAGTGCAGCAGTTGGATTTCCACTCACGATGCCGGTGACCTGAGTTTGGGAGCGTACTCGGGTCGCTAGAGGGCCGTCCAGAGGAGAAGGCTGGGTGTCCCACAACTGCTCGCTTTCTCTGGGGAGGGAGGAGGGGCCAAGTCCAGCAGTTGCCTGACCCCAGCAGAGCTCGGTACAGCAAGTCCTGCTTGCAGGAGGGGCTGGTCGAGATGCGTGAACGTTGTCACATAGCGCCTTGATGTCAAGGGCGCACACCATGAGAAGGAGAAAAACCGGAGGAAAAAGCCTTCCATCTCTGGGAAGATGGGGCATCAGGAGCGTGCCCTCGATGTGCCACCACCCACCTAGGCCACCTTGCCCGATGAGACCAGACGTGTATAGGGTGTATGGGCCCACCTTGTTCCCCGCCCAGGGGGATAGCCACAGCTCCATGGGGTGCAAGGTCAGTCTTAGGTAGGGTGGCTGGCAGAGGGATGAACCCAGGTGCCCCCGAAGGGTTGGAGATGGAGGGAGGTAGGAGGGAGAAATAGAAAGTAAAAAAAAAAAAAGGGTTCTGAAATTTGTTTTAACCCTTGCAGGGCCACGGACTGCTATATCAGTCCAAAAATCTGATACGTTCTAATTCTGTTGGCAGCCTAAGGGTTAAGAGTAATCTGCCAAGCAACTGAGTCCTTGGGTTTCTTTGGTGTGTGAGGCCAGTACACTTCTCTCAGCATGATCAGTGAAAAATGAAGCAGACACATTTCTGAGAAAAAGTGTCTTGGGCTGAATGTAAACAAAAGTCCAAGCGTGTGTTTG
Organism: Neoceratodus forsteri; assembly: GCA_016271365.2. NCBI lineage: Eukaryota > Metazoa > Chordata > Ceratodontiformes > Ceratodontidae > Neoceratodus > Neoceratodus forsteri. Next base: position 1,115,758,130 of record CM028130.1, read on the forward strand.
CTGTAACAACTGGCAGCTTATTACAGCAAATAATAACTGGCCATCTCTATGGGGAAAATTGATGGTGAGTTATTATATATAGAATAATTTTATTTATTTATTTATTTAACAGTTTAACCAGGAGGGCATGCTGAGCGGAGTACCACTCAATTCCGGATGCATCCTGGGGGTAAGGGAATTGGGATGCAGAAATAAAAGGAACATATAGATGCATAAAATAATTACAGAGCATAACAATTGACAACAGTACAAGTTATGAGAGGCGAGCAGTGCTGACAGAGTAAACAACTTAGCATACATACAGTCTAACAGGTGATTATGGTAGATAGCTAGACTGAGAGGGGAAACAGCAGCCTTAGTAGGCAGAGCTAGCTGAGTAAAGGGTTGGTACAATTGGTCGAAATCTATGGTACAGTGCTGGGAAGCAAGTCCACACCGTGGCCCTTGTAGAGGGGGCAGATGACCAGATCTGAGGTGCGATGACGACCATGGACCTAGTGGAGAGGCCAGGTGGACAAAGTGTGCTTGGTACTGAAGTGAACGGGGAGGCTTGCAGCACTAGGTGCATGCAAAACTGGTGGAGAAGTGGGCATAGAGGAGGGTGTTGAGGCTCAGAGAGTTTGTGGTATGCCTAATGATGGAAGGCAAAGTGTTCCAAATTTTGGGCAACTGGTATTTGAAGGCAGCTTGGCCTTTGGAGGAACCCATAAAAGGGATATGGAGGAGCCTGGAATCAGTGCTCCTAAGGGAATAGACTGATGGTGGCTGTGTCGAGGGGGCGGATTCGAGGTAAGGTGGAAGGGACTGAGTCCAGTATTTAACTATGACCCTGGCGTAGTGGATCTGTCTCCAGGCCTGTAGTGAGGGTAGGGCTAGCGAGCTATAGAAGCTGTAGTGGTGAGTCCTTTGAGGACAGTCCAGGATGAACTGGCAGAAGGAATGGAAGAGTGTGTTCAGGCTGGATAGGGATGAAAGGGGGGCCAAGCCATAGACTGTGTCACCATAATCTAGCAAAGGGAGAATCATCTTTTGAACAATTTCCTTCCTGGCCGAAGTGGGGATGCAACCCTTGTTGCGGTATAGGGCGCCAAGTTTAGGGTGCAGCTTCTTGTGAATTTATTCAATGTGCATGGAGCAGTCAAGGTGCTGGTTGCACCAGACCCCTAGGTACCTGAAGGAGGTACATGCCTGTAGGGGGGTCCTGTCCGTGGTAAGGTAAGTGGGATGAGCCACAAGGTGGGAGAGTCTAGCCGGTGAGTCGAAAGTTAGCAAGACAGTTTTCTTAGTGTTTAGGATCAATTGGGTGGAGCGGAACCAATGCTGAACAGAGTTGAAATCCTGTTGGAGTGCAGTAGACTCTTCAGTGATTGAGGGGCCTGTGGCAAACAGTATGGTGTCATCCACGTACATGTGGATAGATGTGCAGACAGACTGGAGATCATTTAAGAAAACCGAGAAAAGTAACGGTCCCAGGATCAAGCCTTGGGGGACACCGGTAGAGACTGGCAAGGGGTTTGAGGTGTGTGGGCCAATTTTTGCAGATTGGTGTCTGCCTTCCAGGTAAGAATGAAGCCAGCTGGTGGCAGGATCAGTGAGTCCAGCGTTTTTTAATTTGGTTAGTAGCAGGGAATGGGAGATGGTATCGAAGGCCTTGGTGAGGTCAATGAAAATGGCCAAGGTGATGTGCCCTTTATCCATCCCGGTGAGGATGGCATCCATGATTCTTAGTATGGAGGTGATGGTGGAGTGTGATTTGCGGAACCCCAGACTGGTAGGTGGTAAAGAAGGAGGATGCATCTAGGTACAAGGAGAGTTGGGCGAGAACAAGCCTTTCCTGAAGCTTGGCCAGTATGGGGAGGAGGGAGATGGGGCAGTAATTTCCTGGTAATGAGGGGTCACCGCCTTTAGGGAGGGGGATGACTATGGCCTGCTTCCAGTCTGCTGGGATTTCAGCTATTGAGAAGGAGAGATTGAAGAGGTCAGCGAGCGGGGTGGCGATGGCGGGAGCAGACAGATGTAACATTTTGGCATCCAGGCACGTGGGGCATTTGCCTTTGTTAGGGTTGAGAGCCTGCAGAGCTTTAAACACTTCAGCTGGGGAGACATGTCAAAAGGAAAAACTGGGGGACAGGGAGGGGTGGGCGACAATTTCAGGGGGGTGCGACGTGGGTTGCGGGAGGGCCGATAGGACAGAGTCTGTGCAGCTGGTGAAGAACTTGTTGAAAGTGGTGGCCATTTTCATCAGGGTCGGAGACGGTAGCGCCTTGGATGGTTAGGATCGGGGTTGGTGGTTGGGTAGGGGGGGACAGTAGGGATTTGATAGTTTTCCAGAAATTAGTGGGGTGATGGAGGTTAGAGTTGAAAGCCGTCCTGAAATAATTCTTTTTGGCCTGGCGTGCGAGTTTAGTGCAGGAGTTACGGAGAGCACGGTAGTGTTGGAGATAGTTGGGTGCCCGCATTCTTGAAAGTTTTCCATACCTGATCCCTGGCGTGGAATTGAATGATGATAGCGGCAGAGACCCAGGGAAGGTGGAAGCCCTGACCTTTTTTTTCTCGGGGGGTATGTGCGTCCCACACTGCAAGAAATCTGGCCTTGGGGTGATGGGTTTAATGAGATTTTACACTCCCCCAAGGTATTGAATGACACATAAACCCCGAGAGCGAAGCTCGAGGGGTTTATTTAAGCATCCAGCATCAAGGGGTATATGCAAAATCTCAAGTTAAACACACCACCCCATGTTTTCTTTTATATAATTGCTGGGGAGGGTTTTCTCACCACAGCAGTTATATAAAATACAGCTTCTTCGGTGTTCAACCACAGTCCAGTTGGACTGAGGCGCAGTCTGCCATCTGCTGAAAACTTTCAAGTTTTTTTGTTTGTTTTCCTTTTTCTTTTTTTTTTTTTTTTAAAGTGTCAATTGAGGAGCACCAGGATTCGTGGATGCTAATGTGAGAGGTGAAGTTTTTTTTAAATTTATTTACTGACTGCCGAGTGCTACTGGCAGCAAAATAGAGAGCGCAAAGGGAAGAGTGGAGGCTTGCGCCTGAGTGGAGCAAGGGAACCCTGGTGCGTGTTGGCCGTCATAATCCGCAGGTTATAATGGTGAATTATAACTGGGTTTGCCTATGGGAGAAAACACTCCCAAGTTATTATATTACCCTAAACCACCAGTGTTGACTGAGGGCACGTGACAAAACTCAGCTCAACTCTGTATATGGCGGTCTGCCATATTCTCCCTGTTGCCGGCATTTCAACCAGTAACAGCAGTTACGTAATAATATACTTGCTTAGTAGAAACACATTTTCAGTTTCACATATATTCAAAATTCATAAAAACAATAATGTGAATTTTGCCTTTTTTATTTTGTATTTGCGTACTCCCGTACAATCATATGTTACTTTAATCTACTCACTTTGTTTTGTGTATTCCAAATAAACATTCAGCTGTTACTGTCTGTAGATCCATATGTATATTATACTATGATACAATAGTTAATAAATCAAATTCAGTTACTGGTTGTATTGTCATACCTCTTTTCTCCCAGACTGGCAGCCTGGCCCATAATCTAAGTTAATGGAAGCTGTACAACCATATTCTCCCTGCCTAATATGGGCTTGGCCACTGATATGACCCCCATGCACTATCTTGCATGTGTTTGTACATGGCAGGGCAAAAAACACCATACAATAGATAGTGCAGGTCATGCCAGCCTGAGAGACTTGTGCTACTTTGAGGACCATAAGCCATCTTTTTAATAATGTTAACATGTTCATACCATCTAAAAAAATCCTTCTAATGCTCATAGGCTGACTACCACATTGTAAAAATATTATATTGTTAAAGTAAAATATGCATTACAATTCAATTTATGTAGATACACTTGTCTCTTTTCCTTGTGCTGCCTCTGCTCCTTTTGGTACTTTATAACAAACGTGGATACTACACTAGACTGCTAAATGCACTGATGTTTATTTTTAGTATACACTTGTCTCAAAATCCCTATTCTAATTAAGACCTCAGTACATTTCAGTTATGTACTCCTCCCTTTGTTTATTTAAAAAAACTCCCTTCAGATTTCTTATTTTTAGTTTATAAGTTGCCCTTAGTTCCACACTTCTTAAGTGTTGATGTTATTTTAGCTATTGGTATAGAAACAGAATATGTCAGCAGATAAGGACCACTTGGTTCATACAGTCTACCCATGTAATCCTTCCTACAGTATCCCTGCAGAAGAAAAGTAGAGAAAGCAATTACTGCCACCACTCAAACCGCATTTAAAAGGCAACTTTATTAAAGTATAACATACTGCCAAAAAATGCCACACAAACAGTTCATCACAGAACCCCAACTGGTTTTGCAGTTAATGCGTCATCAGATGACCGTTAACTGAAGAACCAGTTGGGGTTCTGTGATGATCCATTTGTATGGTGTTTTTTGTGGCAGTATGTTGTTATACTTTAATAAAGTTGCCTTTTAAATGCGGTTTGAGTGGTACTGGTATTTGCTTTCTCTGCTGTTGCTTATTATACTGTGCGCGCTCTTTAGCAGTGGAGCTGCATTGTGAACTTAGTAGTCCTACAGACCCTACCTGATTTCTGGTTCTTCCACCCACCCCTTGTTTCTTTTCCCCTAAGATTCCCTTATGCCTATCCCATGCTTTTTTGAATCCTACCACTGTTGTAGTCCCAACTATCTTGGTGGGCAATCTGTTACTGGGATCCAACACTCTTTCTGTGAAAAAGTACTTTCTTACATCCCTCCTGAATTTACCCCCCTCCAGCTTCACTCCATGCCCTCTCCGTCTTGAGCACATCTTCTTCTCAAAAATACTCCCCTCCTCCACCATTTATGTATTTAAATGTCTCTATCATATCCCTCTCTCTCTCCCCTTTCCTCCAGGGTGTGCATATTGAGTTCCTTCAGTCTCCACTCATAGAGCTTGTGCTGCAGGCCCTTCAGCATCTTAGCTGCCATCCTCGGGACTGCCTCCACTCTGTCTATGTCCTTCCATGGATGTGGTCTCCAGAACTGTACACAGTACTCCAGACAAGATCTCACCAGTGACCTATATAGAGGTAACACAACCTCCCTCCTTCTGCTGGTGGTCCCCTCTCATGCAACCCAGCATCCTGTTAGCCTTCCCAACTACCTTGTCACTTTGCTTAGCTACCTTAAAGTCATTCGAGACAATTACACCGTGGTTTCTCTCTCCTACTTGGTTGTTGTCAGTATCACTCCTACCATTTTGTATTCCGCTTCTGGGTTCTTGTACCCCAAGTGCATTATTTGGCACTTTTTTTTTTTACATTGAAATCAAGTTGCCACTGCGATATCCTAGACCACACCTCTAGCTTCCTCAGGTCTCTCTTCATCTTTTCCACATACACCCCCCCCCCGCTCAGCTCTGTTAAAAATGTTGGTATCATCTGTAAATAGGCAGACCTTCCCCTCCAGATCCTCTGCAGTGTCACTAATAAATACATTAAAGAGGACCAGTCCCAGCACTGACCGTTACAGCACCCTACTGGTCACCCTTCCCTCTTCTGAGTGAACCCCATTTACTACTACTCTCTGTCTCCTAACCAATTTTTTACCCTTTGGACCCACTCCTATGTTTCCAAGCTTGTTTCGTAGTCTCCTATGTTAAATGGTGTCAAATGCCTTACTGAAATCCAGGTATGCCACTTCCCCTGCACCACCCTGATCAACTTCTTGTGCCGTCCAATCAAAGAAGTAAATCAGATTCCTGTGACATGACCTCCCTCCTGTGAACCTATGCTGTTGCTGAGCTTGAAACCCATTAGATTCAAAAGAATCCACTATCCTTTCCCTCAACAAAGATTCCATTAACTTTCCTACTACCGAGGTCAGACTGACTGGCCTATAATTTCCAACCTCCTCTCTGCCACCTCTCTTACGAAGAGGGACTACATTTGTCTTCATCCAGTCCTCCAGAACCACTCCTGTTTCTAGTGCGTTGTTAAAAAGAACTGTCAGAGGTATAGCTAGTATTTCCCTGAGTACTTTCAGTACCCAAGGATGTACCCCGTCGGATCCCATTGCCTTGTCTATTTTTAGATTAGCTAGTCTTTCTAACATCCTCTGCTCATTGAATGGACTGGTATCCATTTCCTTTCTTACAGAGCATATACTGCCTTTTTTGTGGCCCATCCCCATCTTCCTCCACCTTGAACATGGAACAAAAGTATCTGTTTACTATGTCTGCCTTTTCCTGATCTCCTTCTGCTTAGTCCCCCATCCCTTTCTAATCTTACAATTCCTCCCTAGTTCCTCCTTTTTTCACTAATATACCTAAAAAATGTTTTGTCCCCTTTTGCTATTCCTTTGGCTATCCTCTCTTTGGTTATCGCCTTTGCTCTCCTTACTGCTTTTCCACATTTTCTCTGCTTCTATAGATACACTTCCCTATCTTTCTCCTTCTGTGTGTCCTTATATCTTCCGAATGCCACCCTTTTAGTCTTTACCTTCTCAGCCACCTCCCCAGAGAACCACAGTGATCTTCTTTTCCTCCTACTTTACTCACTTGCCAGACACGAAGATTTGCAGCCTTCACTATGGCACTCCTTAATTTTGCCCACTATTTCTCCATTTCACTTAGGTTATTTCCCCATGCCAGTTCATTCTTTAGACATTTGCCCATTTTTACAAAATCTGCCCTCCTAAAGTCCAGGACTCTCACTCTAGTATGGCTGGAGTCTGTCTTTGCCATTATATTGAACCACACCATAGTCATCACTAGTCCCCAGGTGACTTTCCACCCTGACATCTGCCACACTGTCTCTGTAAGTAATAGATCCAGTCTAGCCCGTCATGAGTGGGTTCCAGGATGTCCCTGCTTCTAGTTGAAACTGCAGTGGGGAGACTCCAATCCATCTAGCATATCAAAGTCCCCTATGAGCAGCAGTTCCCCCTTTTCTGCCATTTTGCCAATGGCTTCCAACAGTTCCCTATATAACTCCTCCCCCTGTGATGGAGGTTCGTATATCAACTTTCTTTCAGTTTGTACCTCAACGTCCATCCACATGTATGCAGATGACACTGCCCTGTATACCTCCGGCCACTCTCCCACTGATATTGCTTCCAGACTCCAGCATGACTTTGAAAAGATTCAGCACTGGCTATGCTCACATCAACTCTTCCTAAATTCCAAGAAGACTGTGTCCATGACCTTTGGCACAAGACAGAGACTCTCTTGTCTCCCCCTCCCTTCCCTCCTTTCACACCCTTGACGGGACAACCCTGGAGGACATCTCCTCTTTTAGATACCTTGGAGTTTGGCTTGACCAACACCTCAACTTTTCTGGGCACATGGACGGTATCCTGAAAAAACTGTGCCCTGAGCTAGGTGCCCTGTACAGGAACTGCAGTTGTATACCACTATTGGCCAGGCGTGTACTTGTCCAGAAAATGATACTCCCAATTTTTGACTACAGTGATGTAGTTTATAGTGCTGCTCCCAAGACTTCCCTAACCAGATTGGATACACTCTTCAATTCCTTCTGCCGCTTCACCCTGGACTCTCCCCCCCCCCACTCACCACTAAGATCTCTACTAATCTCTTGCATTTCACTCTCTTGAAAACAGGTGTAGTTCCTATTGTGCTAAATGTTTTATACAAATTTTGGTTTGGTTCCCTCCCTTCTTAGCTCTCCTCCTCTATATCCCTCCCTCCCCTTCCTCTCACTCCATTAGATCCTATGACACTCGGACCATGGTAGTCCCTTGCCAATCAACCTCAGCTGGGCAGGCTACTTTCTCTCACCTCTTCCCTAAACTATGGACCTCCCTCCCCCATCAAATTAGACATGCCTCTTTCCTTTTGTCCATCTCTTCATCTTTACACCACTTCTTTTCTCCCACTTGCACTTTCCTTTAACGTTACTCCCACCTTCCTCTCTATGCTAATCTACGCTATTGTCTACTGTATTGTCTACTGACGCACTCTGAAATGCAGTATGGCCATCTCTGCATATAACTGTTAATCTGCATATACCTATTAATTTGCTCAAACACTTCAAATGTTAAGCTCATATGTATGTTATGTATTGTTATATCTAGATATGTATACTAAGTACAAGCGTCAAGTATGTTTGTTACTCCCATTCCCTTTTCCCAGTTGCAGTATGTTTAATCTTTGCATACAACTGTTACCTTGCTAGCAGTTCAAATGTTAACCTCATAAGTATGTTTATGCATTATTACTATCTAAGTATGTATGCCTATGAAAAATGTTACTGTAAGTATGTATGTTACTCCCACTCTCTTTTCCCCCCAGGATGCACCTGGAAACAAGCAGTTGTTGCTCAGTGTGCTTTTCCTGGTGAAGCTTTCGATAAATAAATAAAATAAATAAATATCATACCAGTGCGAATGGTGGCACCATTTCCCTTGTTAAGGGTGACCCACAGCATGTCTGACCCCTTTTGTATCCCTTGTCTCTGTCAATTTAATGCTTTCACTTACATATAACAACACTCACCCTCCTTTTTTAGCCTCCCTGTCCTTTCTAAACAGATTATAGCCTGGCATGGCCAAATCCCCTTCATGGTTTTTTACTACACCACAACTTGGTAATGGCCACTCTATCCAGGTTGGCCTCTGCCATAAGTGCCTCCAAGTCTGGAATCTTATTTCCTATACTTTTAGCATTTACTCACATGGCCTTCCAGATTTTATTACCGTTCTGGTGATTTCTATTCTTTTTCTTTTTATGCTGTCCCTCTTTACCCGTGTGATACTTATATTCATAGCCTTTGGAGATGGCTGTTTTTGCCTTCCCTATGTCTTCTTCTACTCCCCCCCCCCCCCCGGCTACTTTAAATGTTCATTTTTTAAGTAACATTTAAACCATTCACTGAGGATTGTGGTCCCTTCCTAGATGGAAGTAGGCCATCACTCTTAAACAGACCTTTATCCCTAGAGGCAGTGCCCCAGTCCCCAATGTAACTGAAACCTTGCTCTTTACGCCATTCCCTCAACCAACTGTTGAAAGTATTGGTGTGGAGATCCCTCTTCTGCCATCTGTCATCAGCAACACCTATGCAAAACCCACTGAACGTGCTACTTGTTTAAGACAAGTTCTCAGGTCTTTAAACTCCCCTTGCACTATCCCAGCCCTATCCCTACCCAAGTCATTAGTCCTCACATGGACAGTGACATCCAGATCTGCCTCCCTTCCTGCTGCCATAGCGATCCTAACTATTCTCTTCCCATCCTTCCTGGCTTTGGCACCCGGTAGGCACTTAACCTACCTACCCCCCCCATTTCCTATTCCCAGATCTATCCCCTAATAGTCAAGTCCCCCAACAGAAGTTGTTTCTTCTTCCTTTGGGGTCCTTGATCTCCCTCCCTAGGGTCTCCCTTACAGAGCATCCCCACCTCCTCACCAGACTCACTAGTAGGTGTCTTGTCCTAGTTATCCCTTTCAGCCAAAGTGGCACAGGAATTAAATTGTGGTTCTAGCTGTGGTATGTGCCTCTTCCCCACTCTTCAAGAGCCCACCACAGTCCAGCTATTCCTCCTTCTAGGTTCCCTCTGAGATAACGGTGTCAGACTTGATGGTCCCTTGGTGGGAAAAGAGGTTACCTGTATCTCCACTGATTGGGACCAGAGTCAAGCAACCTCCTCCCTCAAGCCAGAGTGGTGCATGTAGATTGGGCAACACTGCAGTCTCCAGAAGGGCTCTCTCTGAATACTGCTGCCCCACGTTCACTATGTTGCGCCACTCCTATCATTCCAATTACTAACTTTCTTTGTATTATTGCAGACAATATTTATTTACCCCTTTCCTGATACGTATTATTATTTTCCTCCTGTTTGCTGTCTACTTACACATCTACACAGTCCCAGCATGGACACATGAACAGCACAGTGAACAGTACAAAACAAGGCACAAACACAGAGTGCAGTGAACAACCTAAATGTTGGGGGGGGGGGGGGGACAAGTTATTCCAGAGAGTACAGGAAAATGCAAATGAAGTCAACTGAGTGTGGGACCAGGAGTTAAAAATAAATCAGCTGGGCCTAGAACAAATTAATGGAACAGAAAAAGGAGGAGGGTCCTTAACCACAAGTTTAAAATGAGTAAATCTAAATGGGAAAATGGTACAAAAACAATTGAAAGGATAAACCTATTAGTCTAGCTGAAGAACATAGCAGTTCACAAAGCACCAACAAATAATACACAGTCTGAACCCAATAAAACCAATGTAGGATAAGTATTAAAAAAATAAAAATAAACCCTTAATCCATAAATAGGTATACCACTACAGGTAAACTCAGATCACTAAAACTAGGATACAGTTACAAAACCAAACTAACTTAATATGTGGAATAAATAAATAAATACAGCAGAATAACAGCTGATTAAGTACTAACAACTAATTTTTTTGAAATTGCAGCTTATGCCCCCTCTCCACTGGCACTGTCACCTGACCTTCCCTGCTGGATGCTGCGACCCCTGAAGACCCCCCACAGAGCCTTGGCTATACCCCCCAGGCAGAGATGTGGTGGGGGACCCCTCTCCTTAGTCCCCCCGTAACATACCTTTTGTATAATTGGGATCCGCATGGGCAAGTCACAGAGTCAGCAGGTGAGAGCCGCTACCAGGCTCTCCATCGGTGTCGCATTGGGGCCGAGTATTTTTCTTGTGTACACCCCACTGGAGACGTGATATGTGCTGATGCCAAGGCCTTATGCCAGCGTCTGTCATGCCCCCCCTCCAGTTCAGATTCAGGCATGCTGTGCTGCCAGCCGCTGCCAGAGGCCAGGCAAGCACCGAGTTAGTACACCCCCTCTCCCCAGAGGAGATGAGCAGTCCCTCAGACACTTGAGCCTACTCCCCCCCAGGCTGGCCCTCCGATGACCGAGACTCGTTCCCGAACCTGCGTTGCCGGGGTCGCAAGCAGTAGCACTACTGCTACACCAGTGGACCGGCTAAGAACTAACAATTTAAAACAGGTGTAGGCTTACAAGAGCTACATTACAATATAAGGTGAAAACATAATACAGAATTAGTAAAACTTACACATATTCAGCAGGAAACAGATAAAAATAAAATGATAGTAAGCTGAGCCCTGGGGAGCAGTGTGGATGGCCAAATGGTTGACTCACAGCTGACTCCATGCTGCCCTTACGCCACAACCGTTAAGTGATCGGACCACAGTGGTAGACTGCCAAAGAATGGCTCTAAAATACTACGGTAAAACCCCTCCACGTCCTAAATAAGGCTCCTACTTGGTGTAAACAAGCACACGTAGGGGTACAAACTCCTCCCAACTGGAGGATGGGCCAGCAGGTCTCAAAAGTCCAATCAGCTGCTGTACAGCCCCCACAACAGAATAAAGTCCCGGAGCAAAGGCCGGCAGTTCACCAGCAGCAGAAAGGGCAAACAGCACCAATGTCAGAGAGCTGACATGGATGCTACCATGAGTTGCTGATTTGAAAGACGGTCCACTGAAGCACCATAACTCCACTCCTGGAAACAAACTCCTCCTGCCAGGCTCCAGCCAGGTACACAGATCAACTGAGCTTACCTGGCTGCACGTTGTTAGTGCATGCTGCTTATTGGGCTATACTTGTGGTTTTTTAAGCTCCATTAGCCCTTTGACTGCCTGTGGTTAAAAGATACATTTTTAGTACAAATTTAGGAGCAGCACTGTACGCAGTGCCACATGTAATCGAAGATATGAAGGATCGCCTTCCTGATGATTTATCTGTGAGCACAAAGCAGGATACAAGCATTGTTCCTGTACAGAGCAGCAAGTTTAGGGTGGAGCTGCTTGTGGGCTGCATCCACATGCAGAGAGAAATCTTATTTATTTATTTTATTTAATTTATTTTAAAATTGATAACTGGAAGAGGCACACTGAGGCTGTTTTCCAGATGTGACCCAGGGGAATGGTTACAGGAGGAAACAGAAAAATATGCAACAGTACGTTACATAGAGCAGAATGCAAAGTGCAGGCACAATGCAACAAATACATCTTTGGTACAAACTTGGAACAAATTAGAAAGCAAGCATGGGGGCACTAATGAGCAGCTAAAAGAACAGATCGCAACTCTCCGGAGCTCTGCACCACAACGAGAATTAAAAGTGTTTTTCCACAAAATATACTGTCATAGTTAAAACCAGCCAGTGCCTACAAGACTGGTAAAATGGATGAGTACCTGACTTCAGGAAAACTGTCAGAGCAAGGAGCAAAAAATGCAAAGAAATCCACAGCTCAGGAAGGCACGACTGCTGGAGGGATGGGCTTGATCTCATTCTCAGCTACAGAGCTCACAATGATAAGTAAAGCAGTTTCAGACCAAATACTCACTGATCTGAAACTGAGATGTGACAATTTTGAAAAATCCATCTCCGGTCTGGCAACTGAGATTAAGCAGCAGTCTAGGAGAGTCAGTGAGACAGAACAGAGAATTTCAGAGCTGGAGGATGCCACGCAGATGGTCCTGGACAGGCTGGCAAAACTTGAGTGGGCGGTGGAGGAGCTGAAGGAAGCCTTGGACTACCAAGAGAACTACAGTAGAAGAAACAACTTACGTATCTGAGGTCGCCTGGAAGTGGCTGAGAGAGGTAACCTGATGGAGTTCACTTCGGTGACACTGCCTAAGCTGCTGAACCTCATGACTAAAATGGGCAGGATCAAAGTAGAAAGAGCACATACAGCGCTTGCCCTAAGGCTGCCTGGAGATCAGCCGCCACGCCAGGTCATCTTCAGACTCCACCACTATCCAGACAGACAAGCTATTTTAGCAGCATATTGCAATCAAAGAGAGTTGATCTATGAAGGGCACAAACTAACATTGCATCAGGACATGTCAGCCAGAATCCATAAAAAGAGGCAGCAGTTTAACAACCAGAGGGATCAACTGAGAGAAAGAGGCCTGGAATTCTTTATGGCTTACCTGGCCAATGTGAAGGTGCGACTGGAGGGAGCAACATACTCGTTTTGGGAGTCAGCTAAGTTGCAGACCTTCATAGATGACCGGGACAAAAAAAATTAAAAAGGGCTGAATACAGATGGAAGTAAGTTTGTTATTTAATTTCCATCTTTAGACTGCCTCGTGGCACATCAAGGAAAATGGAAAGCCAAAGAGAAACATTGGTGGGGGGGAATAAAGCTCAGCCTTATCGCTTTTCTCTGGGGAAAAAGAAAAGGGACTAACTAAAAGTGCTGTGTGATACTTGTTGACCCGTATCTGAGGTCTGCTGTTAGTGATTAAAAAAAGAGACCAGTGAACTTGCGAACAGTATGAAGGCTTGGATCCCAAAAACAGCTGAACAGACTTACACATGGCACTTTCTTGACCCCGCAAGAGGGACATAAACAGTTCACCTTAAAGCAGTGCACAAAGAGACTCATGGGAAGTTTCTACAAGAAGCCGAAGGGGCCAACCGTGGGGGGGACATGAATTCAAATGTTTGGAAGGCATAAAATGTGTGTAAGTGTTGGGGGGGGGGCTATGTGCATATTTCATGGACACTGGCCTGCCTTACCTACACTACAGGAAGCTCAAGAGGAATGTGCCTTATGGTGCCACACTAAGGGGGGAAGAGAAAACAAGTTAAAAGCAAAGGGAGAAAAGATGAGGATACAGGGGAAAGACAGGGAGAAAGGAAAGAAAAGCAAGGAGGGAATAAGAGAAATGGGGTATCAAAGGGGTTGGGGGGAGCTGGAACTCCAAATCAAAGTGGTACCCTAGAAGGGAGCCCAAGATGAAGGACAGGGTGGGGGCGCTGTGGAGCCCGAGCTTAACAGCAGCAGGAGAACATAGCTCTGAACATTTTGACAGATTTTACTAAAATACTGTATTTTCTAGTAGTTTTTTGAAAGAAACTTTGGTGCCACTGGAAAGAGGAACTTCTTAAACCCTTGGATGGGCAACCTAAAAAAGGACAGAGGTGGAATAGGAGGGAAAACAACTGGGGTTCCTAGCCCACCTAAGTCTCGTGGTGATGGTCAGGCCAAGTCTAATCTTGAATCGGAGGAAACGATGGCCTCCATAGGTTTGAAGCTGAAAAGAATTATTACTTCAGTAGCTGCATTAAACAATAAAATGGATACCTTTGCCACTGGGGTTACAGTAGTGGAAACGGCTGTCGAAGGTCTCAAAACTGAATTCCATGGTGTCCTCTACAGCAGCAATGGCCACGATCATTAAAGAAAATGCTCACCTTAGGGCACATATGGAGACTTTGGAAAATCAATCTCGCTCTTCGAATGTGCATATTCTAGGCCTGGCTGAAGGGAAGGAAGGAGACCATCCTTTGCTGAATATTAAAGAGTGGTTAGAGGAGAAACTCACTTTGAGGGATCAACCCTCCTCCTTTAATGTCCAGAAAGTTTACTGAGTAACTCCTAGGGGTCAAGGAGAGGAATCAGAGATGCCCCGTACGTTGCTGGTAGTGACAGATGGAGTGGGGACGAGAGACCGAATCCTGAGGTTGGCCAGGCAGCAGAGCCCTATTATGCAGGACAAGCATACCGTCCTTTTCTTCCCGGACATAAGTTATGCCACCAGAATGCGCCATAAGAAGTTTGATGGTACACAGCACTTGCTGCGCGAAGCCTCCATTCCCCATTCTATTATTTTCCCAGCCAGATTGCGCATTGTACATCAGGGGAAAGTGTGGTTGTTTTTGGATCCCACTGAAGCCGGGAAATGGGCCACGCGTTTTGTTTCTGCCACAGCTCGGCATGCCAGAGAGTCTGAATCCAAGGATGAGGAAATCGGAGAGATGGGTGCTGGCTGAACCGATCGTATGTTTGTATTGTTACCATTGATGCTTCAGAACTATACCAGAGAGGGCTGAAGGACTCTTGAATTGGTTAAAATTTATGTTTACACTTGGAAGGTTCAATTTAGCTTTATAGCATAATACTAATTAAACTTAATACAAATACAGCTCAAAAGAATATACAGTATTATGAGCTAACAGGGCTTTTGTTCTTTGTTTCTGGTGCTGGGGTTTAAAATTAAAGGATTATAGTCAACTTTAGATTTTTAGTGTGATGCTCTTTACTCCACCTTTGTGGCGTTAATAATTTGTGCTGGACATTATACTTAAATGGACTTTAGTAAGATGAAATTAATCACGCTGCTCATGGGCTTTTCACCACAGCTGTATACACTGTTAATATGTATCTGGGAAGTTATATTTTGCATTACCCCCCAATGTGGTATCAAAATGTTCAGGATGCTTTTATTTCCTTAGATTAAGGAGAGGCTTCTTCCTTCCAGAAGGAATATCTTTACTGTAAGGTACCGATTGGTCTTGAACATGGTAAAATGTAAAAGTCCGAAAACTTTTTAAATCCAATAAAAATAAAATAACAAAAAAGATGAAGGACAGGGTAAACAATGAGCGAAAGGATGCAGGCCCTGGTACCTTGGCCTAGGAAAGAATTTTAGAGGACCAAGCCGGGAAGGGGGGAGGATCCTCAGGCAGGCTAACCGAGGGCCTAGGTAGAAGGAACAACAAATTGTTCCTGAACTGGAAGATTGAGCCACGGGACAGGGGAAAGAGCTCACAAATGAAGCATAAACTAGGTGACACAAGTGTGAGAAAACTTTGATGGCCCGGGGGAGAGGAGGGGAGTACAAGGCGATTATGCCAATTATGAAGGAGGAGGCTGGAGCCACTGTAGAATAGGGAAAAACAATGCAAAACAAAAAGCAAATAAATGTGGTGCGGGGGATGGGATTTGGAATGAGAGATAAGAATAATCATAAGGAGGCCAATACAGCAGCATTATTATGTCAGATAGTTGTATGGAAGTTACTTAAAGACAATCTAGATAATATGAAGGAAGGGGAGGGATGTTGGTTTGAATGTTTGTACTGTTAATCAATGTTTATCGATTGGTTCAATGTTCACATTTATTATTTGATTTGCTTTGCTAACAGATTCACGAAGCAGAGATGCTTGTGTATAAAGCTACATATAAAAGAACAAAGTAGGAGGCATAAGCTTGAACTATGGCGTAATCATGGCTAGGAACCAACCCAGCACCATAATATGCTGGAATGTCAAGAGGTTCTCCTCCCCTGCCAAAAGGACAAAGATATTAGCAGCACTGAAAAGAAAGGGGACTAGTGTTACGATGCTCCAGGAAACCCACTTGGCACCCAGGGAACATGACAAGCTGGTTGGAGGCTGGGTTGGGGCCTGCCATGCCTCGTCATATAACTCACATAAAAGAGGGGTGTCAATATTGCTAGGAAAAAATTTCCCATTTGTACATCAGCGCACGATTAAGGACCCTTCCGAAGAACTATATATTTTTGTAGTGGGAGAAGTGCAGGGGAAAGCAATAACTCTGGGTAATGTACGCCCCCCTGATAATGAATCCTACCTTTTACCAAAAGATCTTAGATCTAATTGTGAAAGAACAGTTTCCAAACTTAATAATGGAGATGACTTCAACTGTGTAGTAGATCCCAGGATGGACTACACTGGGACAAGGATGAGGGAAGTCGAGGCAGTAAAACAATGGCAGCTGAGTCTGACAGAATTGGAACTAGTGGACGCTTGGAGAATGACCAATCCTGGGGCTTGGGAATAAACCTTTTATTCTCATCCTCATGCTACATGGTCCAGACTTTGTATATACAAAGGGACTTCTATCCTAGAGTGGCTAAAATATTGCATGGCCCCATCTTTCTTTTGGACCATGCCATGGTCCAGATGGAAATCCATCTATGGCAGACAGAGGGGAAAATGGGGGGATGGAGATTCCCAACTTACCTGCTAGCTAAAAAGGAATTTAGGGAATTCCTTAAAAATCAATGGAAGGAGTATGTGTGAACAAATAAAGGCACAGTTGATGCAAAGGGGGTATATTGGGAAGCCAGCAAGGTGTATATGAGAGGGGTAATTACCGGATACACAGCAAAGTTAAAGAAAGAGAGAAAAAGAAAACAGGAAGAATTAGAAGCTAAAATTAGGGACTTGGAAAACGCAGTAATTAATACAGGGGATAATAGATACTTGAAAGAACTCTAGACAGACAGGAAAGCTTTAAATTTACGTGTCACAGAGGAGGCCAGAGCAAAACTGCTGTATGCACGACAAAGAATTTATGAGTAGGGCAATAAGCCAGGACCCCTATTGGTACACCTAATGAAAGGAGGGAGGGAGGACGACCAAGAGATTGGTAGCCATAAAAGACAAAAGAGGAACAGTAGTACGAACAGAGGCACAAATAAAAATGTGTTTTAGGGAGTTCTATGAGACATCATACACGTCGGAATATAAAGGGGTAGACCACCTGGTAGACAAATTTATAGAGGGGCTCACTATCCCGAGACTAAAAGAGGAACACTGAACCTTCCTGGGGAATAAAGTGATGGTGGAGGAGGTAGTTAAGGCTATAGGGCTCCTCAAAAGGGGCAAGGCCACAAGCCTAGATGATTTGGTGACAAATATATAAAGAACATAGGCAAGAAGTAGCTGAACCAATCAGCAATGTACTGGAAGAGGCAAGAGGGGAGAAGGGACTACCCATAACATGCTGCGAAGCTAACATATGTATCCTTCCCAAGCCGATCAAAGAACTCCAAGACTGTTCCTCATACAGGCCCATATCACTATTAAATTACAATTGTAAGATCATGACAAAAGTACTGGCCTTAAGATTAGAGAAGCCTTTACCTCTGATAGTGCACGCTGACCAAACCGGCTTTGTGCAGGGTAGAATGTCCTACCATATTATGAGATGGCTATTGAATGTCATCTGGTGGGTATCTAGGAACCCGGAACAAGCACGCATCTTATCCATGGATGCTGAGAAGGCATTTGATAGGATAAAATGGGGATATATGATGAAAATTTTAGAGAAATTCGGTCTGGAACAAAAATATATACAATTAGTGGGAGCTTTCTACAAAACCCCAACTGCAAGAGTATTATTAAATGGCCTACCATCTGAGGAGTTTCAGCTTGGGAGGAGAACAAGACAAGGATACACCCTCTCCCCTCTATTATTTGCGATTGCTGTTGAACCACTAGCTATTAAAATCTGAAAGGACCCACAAATATGGGGAATTCCAGGCAAAAAGGGGGACCGTCACACAGTCACTTTATATGCAGATGATATCCTGCTGTTTCTTACGAGGCCTGAAAAATCGGTACCAACCCTCCTGAAGATTGTAGAAGACTGTGCTAAATTCTTAGGATATAAGTTAAATATAAACAAATCTGAGATTGTGCACCTAGGAAGTGGGAATAGAAAAAGGGGATGACTACATGGGACTTTGGTCAGTTCAAAGGGCATTTACCTACTTAGGGATTAAGGTGGGTAGGGACTTAGGTGGAATGTATGAGTTAAATTACACACCCCTGGTGAAGACAGTTTTAAGAGATCTTCAGAGGTGGAGAGCACTGCCGGTGTCATGGTTAGGCAGGATCAATATCCTAAAAATGAACATACTACCCAGAATACTATATGTTGTCCAAATTATGCCAATGGGCCTTAGGAATAAAGAGATTAAAAAATTAGAGAAAGGATTCATGAACTTCATACAGCTAGGGAAAAAAACATGGGTTAGTCTGGCACAACTAAAGGCATCAAATGAAAAAGGGGGCTTAAGCTTCCCAGACATAAAGAGATACTATTTAGTTACTCAATAGAGGTACATACATAATTGGATTAATAGGGAGGGGATGCCAACTGGTTAAACTTAGAGGAAATGGGGTGCCCAGGGAAGGTATCAGTTTATCTAGGGGAAAAGGGACCTCGGGCATATAGGCGCATTAGGAATCCAAATCCATTGGTCACTTCTAGTCTAGAAGCTTGGAGGGATATGGGGAAAAGGCAGAGTGGGTGGGTGGGAGAGTACCATCCTGGTCCCAGTGGCAGACAATCCTGAGATTTTGCCAGGAATGGAAGATAAGGGATGTAAAATGTGGCAAGAAAGAGGAGTCAGATGTATAGGGGACTTGATTACCAGAACGGGGATGTATGCCTTCCAAGACATCCAGATGAGGATAGGTATACCGTCTTCGCACCTCTTCAGATTCTTCCAGGTCAGGGACTATTGGAAAGGACTGAACAGACTTATGCCAGATGACTCTGCCTTGGTAGAGGTGGAGAAGGAAATATTAGGGGTGAAGGCACACGAGAAAGGACTGGTAGGTAGAGTGGTAAAATTAGACAGGATCCATTTTCAAGGGAAAACATATCGGGTGAAGCAGTGGTGGGAAAAAGATTTCAAGGTGACAACAGTGGATGCAAACTGGGAAAAAATATTAAAATCACATATGGGACTATGGTTATGCAATAAATTCAAGGAAATGCAATATAAATTTTTGCACAAACCGTACTATCCTCCCAGTGTTGTTCACAAATTTTGCCCATCAGTCTCACCCATATGCAGGAAATGTAAGGTGGCTAGAGGCACCCTAATGCACTATTAATGGGAATGCCAAAGAATACAGACATATTGGATGGGGGTGGCTTCGGAGATTTACGAAATGAAGGGACATCCCACAGAAGTAACCCCGTGGTCACTTTTATTTACATAGAAGTGCAAGAGAATGGGGACTGGGAACTATATCCCAGGTGGATTAATTTCATTTAGATAGTTGCCAGGCAAGGAATATAAAATGTCTGACTAATAAAAAAATGTCCCGACAGAGGAACAATGGAAAAACCTGACCCTGAGGGCATTGTCAGCAGACAGATTAACATATGTACTAAAAGGCAGGGAAGAAGGATTCCTGAATGCATGGGAGAAATTCCTGAATACTCTGTCCCCAGGGGAAGCAGCACTCTTGCGAGAGGGTAGTACAGTTTAAAAAGATGTCACAATGATTAATTAAGACAAGAGGTAATTCATGGTACATGAATGAAAATGGATCTAAGGCAAAGCATAGTTCATTTCTTATTTATTTCTTGTTATAGATATAACTCTATCTTTGTTTGTTTTTCTATACTTGTTGTGCTATACGTATGTCTAAACAAGACAAGTTGTTTAGTACTGTAGTGTCTAAACGAAACTTCTTGAAGGTATGCCTGGCTTAGCCTGTGAGCAAGTCTGTAAAACAGCCTAAGAAAATGGTTGAAGTATAAGGAAATTGAAATTCCTTTTTTTATACTTCATTTTTATTGAGACATTTTTCTCTTTCTTTTTTTGTCTTTACAGAAACACGAAGAATACATTCCAGATAACAACAGTGCTGAATCCATACCAAAGGACTGAAAACAGGACCTTTGAAATTGAATTACAAAATTCCACTGCAATAAGATGTTTAGTATTTCAGGCATAGGAAATAGCCATTTATGCCGGGCAGCAGCAATTATCAAGGTTACTTTTAAAATAAACTTTGCTATGCTTATATTTTAAATTCTTACAGCACCTTAATCAATCTTGTATAAAACCGATCCTTGTAACATTATCATTATGTAAAGAAAAAGTAGAAATTCAACAAAAGATTTAAAACCACAAGAATGTAACAATTAAAATAAAAAGAATTAACCAAACTGGGTCAGCTGTCTTTTTCTTTTATTTTGTAAGTGTTATATCTATGGAAATCTTCTTAACTCGTCACCAAAAGGGATTAGTCTAGGTTAGGACAGTAAAAAGAGGGGGACCTTCTCATGTATATTTCTATAATCTCCCAGAATGTGGTGGGGGGAGAGGGTAAAAAGAAGACAAGAAAAGTTTTCTTATGTCATGGGGTTTTCTCTCAGGATCCATCTGGTCCATCGATTCTGGAAGGCCTCGGCCTTATTTTGTAAATTATGAGTTAATTGCTCCATGCCTTGTATATAATTGATTATATTAAGTCAGTCTTCTATGGGGGGGGGGTTTAGCTTGTACCCATTTCTTGGTTATTGCCTTATAAGCAGCTCCCAGAAGGATGGACCATAAATATTGCGGAACTTTGCCTTTGATATCTCTGGGAGGTAAACTTAATACAAGGTTCTCTGGTTTAAGTTGTTCCTGTAAGTTATAAACATTTATGATTTGCTGAGAGATGGAGTGCCAGAAATCCTTAATTTTCAGACAGAATAAGAAAATGTGGGTGTGAGATGCTTCAGTGATTCCACATAATCTCCAACAAATAGCTGGAGTGCCTGGGCAGCACTTGGCAAGGAACTTGGGTGTCAAGAAGAATCTAGTGCGGACCTTCCAGACATATTCCTGCCATCCTGGTGAAAGGGTAGTGGTCCATGTCATATGCCATATTTTGGGCCAATTTGTCTGCAGGATAGGAATACCCAAGTCCAGCTCCCATCTATTTTTAAGAGCTTCTGAGGTATGAGCTTGTTGTGAGAGTAGGAATTTATACAGTTTGGAAATTGCATGGTCACTATCTGAGGCAGCCCAAATTTGAATAAATGGGGAATCATCCCCAAGGCTTAGGATTTTAGAGGCTTGTGTCATAAATTAGGAATTTATGAAATCTCTAATTTGGAAGTAATAAATTATATCCTTAAGAGTCCCACAGGAATTTTTTGGGGGCTTCTGTAACTGAAATAACTGCACTTTGCCTAATTAGTCACCAAGGGGCCCATAGGTTTCGGGACACTTGGGTAGTATACCGGGGTAAATTTTGGCTGGAGTTAAGTCTGGGTTTGTGATAAACCATGCGGATTTCTACTTATGAACAATGTTCTTTTTTTGAGAATAACCTCTTGCCCAGCCCTCTAAAATAGCCATAAAGCTATCTGATTGTACTGTTAGCTGTTACTTTAAATAGGTACTAGAGAAGAGGACTGCTGCAGGAGGGGTCGCCATGAATCTCCCAAGGTCCATATGCTTCCAGTGCACTGTGTAGAATGGGTTCCTCCAGAGAAGAGCCAATCTCATCTGCGATGAGTTCCAACAGTATTGTAGATTCGGGAGGGCTATCCCACCACATTCCTTAGGTTGCATTAATAGGTGAAATTTTATGCTGGGTTTCCTGTCTTGCCATAGAAATTTGGAAAGAACCGATTGCCACTGCGAAAGTGATCTAATGGAAACAAGACAGAGAACACATTGGAATAAATATAGTTGCCATGGAAGGGCATTCATCTTAATTGCCAGATTTCTGGCATAAAACGAAAGGGGGATAACAGACCATCTCCTTATGTCTGTTTTAAGATTTTTCAGTAGGGGTAAGTAGTTTAGGGAGAACAATAAATTCAAATAAGGGATTTTAATACCTAAATATTTTAGGTACCTTATGTCCCATTTAAACTCAAATTTAGCTCTGATCTGAGAGGAAGGGTTGTAATTGTAGGTAAGTACCTCTGTTTTAGTAGTATTTAAAGAATAGCCTGCTAAGGTGGAAAACAGTTTAAGTGTTTGGAACAAATGGGGAAGGGAGGTGTCAGGGTTAGAGAGGTAAACCAAAACATCATCTGCGAACAAAGCCAACTTATGTTCAGTGGTGCCAAATTTTATGCCTGGAAAATTTGTATCCTGTCTAATGGATTGAGCTAAGGGTTCAATATAAAAGGCAAAAAGCAAAGGAGAGATTGGACATCCCTGCCTGGCTCTTCTGTGAAGGGAGAATTTTTGGCATATATGGCCGTTAGATCTAACATACCCTTATGGATTTTGGTAGAATTTAAACATAAGGTCTATAAATTGGTCAGGGAATTGAAAAGAAGCTAAAACTTCTCTTAGAAAGGGCCATGAAACCATATCAAACGCTTTTTCCGCATCCAAGCTAAGTAAAAGAGAGGAGATTTTTTGTTTGGTTGTATGTTCTATAAGGTAAACAGTACGTCTAATATTATCTTGTGCTTGACGTCCCAGAACAAAACTACTTTGGTCCTGGTGAATGATATTTGGGGCTATGTGATTTAGTCTATGTGACAGAATTGTAGCAAGAAGTTTGTAATCATTATTAAGAACTGAAATAGGGTGATACGAACCAGGCAGGGATGGATCTTTATTAGGTTTGGGGATTATGGAAATTATTACATATTGCCAAGATGGGGGAATAGGTTCTTTAGGGGTGGACACTTGCAAAAACAGTCTGTGAAGTACGGGTGTAAGTTCCTGTTTAAAGGTTTTGTAGAATTCGCCTGGTAGACAATTAATTCCTGGAAATTTATTTGTTTTAAGGTTACCTATTGGTGTTGTTATTTCTTGGGTAGTGATTGGGGCAACCAGAGTCCTTGCAAATGTTTTCAAAAGCTTTGGTAATTTGAGGGAACCTAAGAAATATTTAATTTGAGACACTGGGGGGTGTTAGGGGGCTGCATATAGTTGGGTATAATATTTAACAAAAGTATCAGAAATTAGTAGGAACCATTTGCCATTCTTGGCTCTGCTCTCTCTGTTTTAGAGTAGGCGGATTGGGGCGCTCAGGAATCTTCATGCCCCTTTTCTGTGCTGCTTCCCGAACTGCTTGAGGTGTATTGTAAATCTCAGGGCCTTCTTTCCAATAGACCCTCATTCTAGCAGGATATGGCATTGAATATGTAAATTCTGTGCATGGAGACTCTTAATCAGAGGGGCATATTCTTGATATTGCCTCTGTATATCTGGAGGATAGTCATGATCAAAAAAGAGCCACGAGCTCAGATATTTAATTTCCCTTTGTTGCCATGCTCTCTTAAGTATATCTTCCTTTGTTCTGAAACTGTGAAATTTAATTATAATGGAACGTGGTCTTGAGGTCAGATCTTTTGGTTTTGGAATAAGGGCCCTGTGTGCTCTCTCTATTTTCAACTTGTAGCCTTGGGGCAAGGTGAGAACGTCCCTCAGTAGGTCAGTTAGGAATTCTGCCATGTCTCCTTCCCCTGCACCTTCATGCAGCCCATAAAGCCTAAGGTTGTCTCTCTGGGATCTGCTCTCAAGATCGAGACATTTACGCTCTGCAGCTATGGCATGGAGATACAGCGCTGGCACCGTTTTTCCGAGGTGCTGGAGGCCATCCTCGGTATTCAAAATTCACTCTTCAGCCTCTTGTATGCGGTTCTCCATCAGGTTGAGTTTCTGGTTTAATTGTTCAAATTCCATTTTGTTTTCGGCCCGCATCCCTTTCAGCTCCTTCATCAAGAAGTGGAATTGTGATCGAGAAAGCTGATCTCTTTCCTCATCCGTATCATAAGCCTGGTGCTGGCGAGATGCCGCTTGCCCTCGTGTCGGGGAGGTATGTCTAGAGTTGGGATTCTCCCTCTCTCCTCTCACTTTTTGGGAATGATTTCTCGTCCCCTTGTCTTTTTGTAACCCTCGGTCACCATTTAGAGAATACATTTGTTTTAATTAGAAGTTTTGAAGGGTTTTAAAGCACAGATCGGCTCGAGTCGCTCTACTTAGCTGCTTGTTGGAGCCGTGCCGGAACCGGAAATCCCAGGAAAGTGAAATTCTGATGTGACCACAAACAACTGAAATGCATGGCATTGTACTGTATTTGGAAAAACGTTTAATGAAAATATTATACAAAAAAGAAAGCAAGCATGCTGTGCAAATACATGTGCAGGTGCAAAACTGGGAATTCGACAACAAAGCAGTAGAAAGGCAAGTACTCCAGTGTACCAGGGATCAGTAAATGACTAGGGGGCCGAAAAACCTGAGCTAGCAAAAACAACTGGGGGACCCTCCTACAGGAAACAGGTGCAGGTGGGTTGGGGCAGGAGCTTCAGATGGAGCCTAAAAAAGCTACCAACAGTCCCTATTTTCCCAGGACAGTCCCTATTTTAGGCAGCATGTTCCAGTGTCCCTACAAGTTTTGCAAAATGTCACTTTTGTCCTGGTTTTTACATACTTGTCCTAGTTTTGTCCCTTTTTTTTTTTTTTTTGCTGACTGCTAAACCATGAGTGACAGTTCTTTCAGCACCACTGTGGCGCTGCTCGGGCTGGAAAGCAGTTTGCAACTTCAACCCCTGCGCCTGTGTTGCACCGCAAGCATGTCAGTGGGAACACAGTAAAGCATGTTCCTTCCTGTTAGATTAGACTGGGTAGTAGTGCAAACAAGCACATGTGAACGTCTGCCTGCCAGCAGCTGAGAGGGACTCCAGACAGAGAAGACCAGCAGCAGTGAACTAAGATACCAGAACCTGATCAGCTGTAGGGAAATGTGTGAGAAAACAATCTGGTGTGGTGGGAGTCACTAAAGAGAAGTTTACTCAGTAAATGAGGTGAGTGTAAGCGGGTTGGATGGGACTGTCAGGAGGGACAATACATGCAGCTTGAATATCTGATCACAATTTAACGCAGGTTTGCTTCTAATGAACTTTCTGTATATCATGATTTGGAACTTGCTGCAGCAGAATGATGTATTATTTTAATCTGGACATTTGTTACTAGTGTTACTGTGGAGCGGCATGAGACCAGCAGCAAAATGTAACTGATTGTGTGTAGCGTTGTCTGAGGTGGTGCCTGTGGGAGTGACATGGTGGGGGGGGGGGGTCATGGTCAGGATGGACCATCCCAGTTTTAGGCCTCAGAAAGTTAGTAGCTTTAAGCCTAAAGGAGCCTGAGGAGGAGGAACTGCAGACGAGAAAGGGTGCTGGTTTCAGAGCATTGGCAAGTTGAAAGGAAAATCCAGGTGACGGTCCATCCAAACCCTGAGGTATTTAAAGTAGGAGATGTCCTCAATCAGCACATCACTAAGGGTATGAAAGCAGCAGAATGGAGAGAATCTGGTCAGCCTCTGCCTGGTGCCTAAGGTCTGACTGTCATCTTGGCACTGCTCAGCTTCCAGTCAGAGGACAAAATTCTTAATAGGTTGCTCAGATTCCCTGAAATCTATGTTCCATTGGTACATAGCCGTAATTTTGGAACTTCTGCTTCAAAGTCCGATTCCATTCTGCCTCCGTTTAAGAATCCAAAATAATGGCAATCTCAAAAAAAATTGGGGGTTTACATGTTATAAAGAACAATGTATAGCTGAGAGAGTATTAATGGGCCAAATTTTGTATCTTGGTGTTCTGAGGACATTCTATAAACCTCATGAGCTTTGCTCTCAAGGTTTACAGATATCCCTTGAACCCTATGGCCAGGTAACACACTTTATGACCAGACCTGTATTATACTTTATGTATTCTCCCTTCCCCCAGGATGCATCTGGAAATGAACTGTTATCAGCTCAGAATGCTCTTTCTGGTAAAACTTTTAAAGGAGAACTGTGCTGAACCTGTATTTTTGTCCCAGTAGAAGCTGTTTTTTAGTAACTGCAGTGGAAATTTCTGATTTACACTGTGGAGCACCATTTTAGAACTGTATGATACAGTTTATGTCCCTTACAACCAGGAGTTCTGTAGTGGAGCATAGAGGCATTGTGACAACAATAGAAGAGCAGAGTAAGGACGTAAATTAACATAACAACATAGAAACATAGACATTGTCGACAGAGAACAGCCTACTGGTCCACCTAGTCTGACCTATTTCCCTACCTACTGTGCCACCACAGACCCTACTTGATCTCCAGTCTTCCCCCTCTTGCCCTATTTCTAAGGTCCCTTTGTGTCTATCCCATGCATGCTTGAATCCTGTTACTGTTTAACACCCACCAGCTCTGCTGGGAGGTTGTTCCAGGCATCCACCACCTTTTCTGTGCAGAACTATTTCCTCACATCTCCTCTGAGTCCCCCCACATCTCCTCTGAGTCCCCCCATCTTCATAGTGTAACCCCTTGTCCTCCAGCATCTTTTTCTAGGAGTAGGCAGTATAGCGCAGTGGGTTAAGGCTTGGAGCTGCAGATCTGGAGACCTGGGTTTGAGTCCCACAGCTGCCTAGGTGCATACTGTGTGATCCTGAGCAAGTCACTTAACTTCCTTGTGCTCCCAGGTCGCATCTAGAAACAATCTTCAGCTTAGCATGCTACCCCTGGTTAAACAGTGTTCCCTTTCCCCTTTCCCTTCTCTATGTAAAATGTTACTTTCATGTACCCTTTTAATACCTGTGAGGTATTTGAATGTTTCTACCGTGTTTCCCCTTTCCCTCCTTTCCTCTAGAGTACAGGTTTAATTCCTTGAGTCTTTCCTCATAGGGCTTTTGATGCAGGCCCTGCACCATTTTGATTGCCCTCTTCTGTACTGCCTCCACCCTATCTATGTCCTTCCAGAGATGGGGCCTCCAGAACTGGACACAGTACTCAAGGTGGGGCCTCACCATCAATCCATATAGAGGTAACACTACCTCCCTCTTTCTGCTGGTGATACCCCTCCCTATGCACCCGAGTAGCCTACTAGCATTCCCCACTGCCTTTATCACATTGCTTTGCAACCTTCAGGTCATCAGAAATGATTATGCCCAGGTCCCTTTCCTGTTGTGTGGTTGTCAATACTTCCCTGCTCAATTGGTATGCTGCCCCCGGGTTTCGGTGCCCCAAGTGCATAATTCTGCACTTTTTTGCATTGAAACCCAGTTACCAAATCCTGGACCAGTCTTTCAGCATTTTCAGATTGCCCCTAATTTTTTCCAGTCCACCCTGTTGCAGATTTTTGTGTTATCCACAAACAGGCATACTTTCCCTTTTAGCCCTTCTGCAATGTCACTAATAAAGACATTGAAGAGGACTGGGTCTAGTACTGAGCCCCTGTGGCACCCAGCTGGTCACTCTGCCTTCTTCAGAGTGAACACCATTTACCACCACCCTCTGGCTCCTGTTGCTTAGCCAATGTCTTACCCATTTTACTACTTTTGTGCCCACTCCTAGGCTGCTCAACTTGCTCATCAGTCTTCTGTGTGGAACGGTGTTGATGGCCTTACTGAAATCTAGGTAGGCCACATCCACCGCTCCATCCTGATCCACTTCCTTGGTCACCCAGTCAAAGAACTCGATCAGGTTTGTCTGGCAAGATCTACCCCCTTCCCCCGGTGAAACCATACTGCCTTGGATCCTGTGATCCACTGGTCACAAGGTATTCCCCAATCCTTTCCTTCAACAGTGATTCCATTACTTTACCCACCACCTAAGTTAGGCCGACAGGTCTGTATTTTCCTGCTTCCTCCCTATTACCACTTTTTTGAAGTGGGACCACATCTGCCCTTCTTCAGTCCCCCAGGGCTTTCCCCTTATCTAGTGACAGGTTGAACAGGTGTGTCAGAAGTGCAGTCATCACCTTGAGCTCCATCAGTATCCTAGGGTACCTTGTCAGGCCCCATTGTCTTGTCCATTTTAGTTGTGCTAGTTCCTTGAGGACTCTCTCCTACATCATTAAAATTCTAAAATGACCCTTACTAATAATAATAATAATAATAATTTTATTCATAAGGCGCCTTTCAATTGCCAAGGCGCTGTACAAAAATAACAGATCAAAACAATAAAAATCATTAAAAATACAGCTGGATCAAACAGTCATTTCAATCAACGTTCTAAAAATACAGTTTCCCATAAAAAAAGTCTTCAAACCTCTCTTGAAGCCCTCCACAGAAGTGCACTCCCGCAACCGACAAGGTAGAGAGTTTCAAAGGGTGGGGGCCACATATGCAAAAGTCTGAGCACCCGAAGATTTCAAGCTCACCCTTGGAACCTCTAGCAATCCCTCATCGGCCGAGCAGAGTGATCGATTTGGGCGATAAGGAACCAGAAGTTCTTTCAGATAGACTGGGCCCAGATCGTGTAGAGCTTTGAAAGTCAGCAATCTGACCTTAAAGGTGATCCGCCACCAAATTGGCAGCCAGTGCAGTTCGTGCAGCACCAGAGTAATGTGACAGGTTCTACTAGAACCTGTCAAAAGCCGGGCTGCAGTGTTCTGCACTAGGTGCAGGTGACGAATTTCAACCCCAGAAAGCCCTAGATAAAGGGAGTTGCAATAATCCAAGCGTGAGGACACAAAGGCATGGACTAACGTTGGCAGGTCGGCAGATGGAACAAGATGCCGAATCACGGCGATGTTCCTAAGATGATAAAATGAAGTCTTGATGACTGCCAACACCTGCGAATACAGTGTCAGCCCGTCGTCAAGAACTACCCCCAGGTTCCGCACCCGTTCAGAGGTCGGGAGAGAAACACCTCCAAGAAAAATTCCGGAAGACGCACCAGCACCCGACCCCCCTATCTGTCGACCCGGGCCCACAACCAGTACCTCAGTCTTATCAGAGTTCAACCTCAGCCAGCTAGAATTCATCCACTCCTGGATTTCTTTTAGACAAATGGTCGTCCAGTTGTGCAGCCACTACTTTCTCAATCACCTTCCCAACAAAGGGAAGGTTAGAGATGGGTCTGTAGTTTTCAAGACAGTCAGGGTCCACAGTAGCTTTCTTCAAGAGGGGTGTCACCACCGCCTCTTTCAGGGAGCTGGGAAACTCACCAGAATCCAGGGAGCACCTGACTATCTGCATAAGGACTGGATCAATGATGTCAATACAACCCAAAATTAGGGAGGTTGGTCCAGGGTCCAAACTACAGCACGTAGGGTGCATGTGCTGGACGATCCTCATGACATCAATGAACTCCAGCTGACCGAAGGAACTCTAGGAAAACCGAGGTACTGTGGTCTCACCCCGGTTCATGGCAACCCCCATAGAGCGTGATGGCAGCAGCTCAGCCCTAATGTCGGCCACCTTATTTACAAAGAACCAAGCAAGCTCATTGCACTCCAATTGGGAAAAGACTTTCCGAACTTGCAGACAGGCTGGGTTGCACAGTCTGTCCACAGTTCGAAACAGCTGAGCTGGTCGATTTTGAGCAACCGCAATCTCCCTGGACAGGAACTCTGCCTTCTTACGGGTGATTGCAGATTGATAGACCAAATAATGACCCATCAATCTAAGGTGGTCGGCATCGAGGGCGGACTTTCTCCAGCAATGCTCTAAACTTCACCCTTGTCTCCGCATCTCCCTCGACGTCCCATCAAACCAAGGGGACTTGGGGCAAAGGGAGAGGGGCGAATGTGAACTGAAGCAATGAAATCCAGAGCCCCCTCAACGGCTGTGTTATAGGCCGACACAAGGGTCTCTGGATCACTGCTTGCCAGTGCAGTGGACGACAGGTCAAGCAGTGCCACAAGGCCTTGGGGATCTATATCCCGCAAAGGGCAGTACCTAACCAACTCCGTAGGGGCAGGCCTTCTAGAAGGGGCGCAAAAACTAAAACCCACGGTGTAATGATCTGACCACCCGACGGGTTCCACCCCCACATCGGGTGCCTCGACCCCTAGAAGGAAGATTAGGTCCAAAGAGTGTCCACATTTATGTGTAGCAGACGAAACCACCTGTGTAAGGCCCAGCGTTGTCATTAACTGGAGGAAGTGTTGACCAAATTGCGAGAGTTCGTCGTCGACCCAGGCATTGAAGTCGGCCAGAACCATCAATCTGGGCGACTCGAACACAATATCGACGATGAAATTCACCACTTCCTGAAGGAATCACTTCTCATCACTGGGTGGACAGTAAATGAGGGCGATTCAAATGCCTACACCTGCTACAGCTATACACTCAAAGGACTCAGCCCTCCCCACTAGTACCTCCGTGAGGCCGAGTTCGGTCTTGAAACAGACAGCAACCCCTCCCTCTTATGATCCAATCTTGGGTGGTGTAACACCGAATACCTGGCCGGAGTCATAGCCTCCAAAATGGGGCCAGAATTATCATCCAACCAGGTCTCGGTAATGCAAGCCAGGCCAACCATACCAACAAGATCAGCAATAATTGTGGTCTTGTTTTTAATGGACCTAGCATTGCACAACACCTCCATAGTTGGACGAACCTCGCGGGCCGCAGTGTGCAAATCAGAAACACTCACTGGGATAACTAAAACATCTGTACAGCTACAATAACAGAATTTGAACTAGTATTTTAAAAAGGCAGTTTCTGCTAGGGAAATGACTAAGAAGATTCAGTGCAGTTTTCCTCTAGCTTTTAGGATATACTGATCTTCCATAGGTGCCCGTCTGTTATTCTGTTTACACACTGACAAAAAAAAACGCCGTCTTGTGCAATACAGACCCTGTCCCACATTATTTCCATCCCCTTAGTCCGTATGATTTGCTCTGGGAATCGACGGTGTGAAAAGATGGAAACTTCCAGCAGGTGGCGTCGACGCGTGACACTTGCAGCCGCCAGAATGGTTTGCGCCCTCTCTGCATCCCAGCTATGATCCCAGCTAGGTGGCGCCCTACAGCAACCGCTTGTCCCCGCCCCCTCGTAGTCTAAGTAGGCCAGCTACTGCTACTTTTCCCAGCGCTATGCGACGTCATCACGGTGCGTCGCAGGGACTGTTTCTGCAAGGAGGAGAAGACGAAAAAATGGTTGTAAAGTTAGTTGTGTGAAGTGTTTCGGCAGCGAAGGAGGAGCACGACGAGTGGGACAGGATGAGACGGGAAGGTAAGTGTCGAGGAGGAGGCGCTGCTGTCTGTCCTTTCGGTGGAGGAGGGGTGCAAAATGTGAGACAGGAGCAAAAAAAAAAGGGGGTGGTGGTACACACACACTGGCCCCAGAGAAAGTGCTCCCTCAGGAATAAGGCTTAAAAAAAAATTCGGGACAAATGACCACAATTTAAAAATAATGATAGCGCTGATACAATACGTGGTTTAATGTGAAAAGCATTTTGTAAAGAACTACATTGTAGGACTGATATTGGTCAGGTATTTTTTGTGTTTCAGATCCCTACTCCTCAGTAACAGAAATGCTGAATTTATTAGTAACTGAAGGCATTTTTTAAGCAAAATCAGGAACAGTTTAGAGACGTGCCACTACTGAAATCTTACAAGTCATCACCCTTCAAATGAGTGCGGTCTCTAGATTTTGACCACTAATACCAGAGAGACTAAGTATCACAGGGTCCTAATGTATGTTCCTGAGGTGCTGTCTTTTGGATGAGATGTTAAACCGAGGTCCCATCTGCCTGTTCTGATGGTAGTTTAGGTGGATGTTAAAGGTCCCATGGCACTTATCGAAAAGATTAGAGGAAGTTTCCCCGGTGTCCTGGCCACATTTCCTCCATTCACTAAAAAAAAAAAAATTCCACCAACAGCTTAATCTGGTTCAAGGTCATTTGGCATTCATCTGTATTCCCTTCCCCCGGGCCGTGCCTGAAAATAGGCAGAATTTGTCTAGTGCTCTTACCAGGTCAGCAAAAACTAAATAAATAAATAAATGTGCCTGATGAGTAGAATATTGCTGAAATTGGGTTAAATTGGACAGGAATCCAGAAGAGCATTGCTCCACCACCACTTAAAGAATTGTATGAGAGTTCTCTACATTGCTGTCATCGTTCTCCATTGCATAATATTAGGAGGCAGTGTAGCGTAGTGGTTTAGGGCACTAAATTGTAAACCTGGAGTCCTGGGATTGAATCCCATTAGCCCCCACTTGCCTACTGTGTGACCCTGAGCAAGTCGCTTAACTTCCTTGTGCTCTCAGTTTGCATCCAGAAACCAGCTCTGGCTTAGTCTGCTTTTCCTGGTTAGCCAATTTCCCCTTCCCTCCCCTCTATAATATAGAACCGTTCCACCACCTGGATTGATATGACAGTTCCCCCACTTAAAAATCAGGAGATGACCATTCCCTTGCTAAAACATTTCCAGTTTTTAACCCCTGGTAAAATGCAGTGCTAGAGCCAAGAAAGAAGACATATTAGTAATCAGGGGTTGACTTTAGAGATTACCTACTGAACTGAGGCCAGCAGTTCTGGCCTCAGGCTACAGGATGATCTCCTCTGTTGGCCTGATTAGCTAGCATTCTGCTTGTTCCCCTGTAGTAATACCTTGCTGTCAGTGTATTTTTTAACAGCATTATTGTGATGAGAATACTGCGATGCACACCAGCTGAGCACAGTGTTCATTTTTTTTTTTTGGGGGGGTTGCGGCAGTGGTCACACTATCAGTTTTGACACATTTTTTTTTTTCCTTGCATGAGGATGACCTGCTCAATCTTCAAACTGTTTTACACTGCTGTTTTAAAAATTTTGGATTCTGTTGAACAATGCGACCCATTATTTTTGTCATTTGACCCTTACTTTTTAAACCCAGTGGGTCAGTGTCACACATGGAGAAATATCAAAAACGAACCCCGTGAGCTGTTTAATTCCTGGTTACTGGAACTTTGTAGTGCCGATCACGCGGTGTATCATGGTCCTACTATTCTCTGCATAATCGCATGATCTGCACAGAAAGCATATTTAGAGGCAGGGGAATAGATAACAGGAGTAAAGGAGTATTTTACTACAATTTTTGCATTTTTTACTCGTACTTTCTAATTTTAAGAATTTGTTTCCCACCCTATACATTTACAATACGTTTTGTGCACATGCATAAAATTGGTTATACCATGCAGTAGTAGCAGCCATGGCACCATAACATTGCAGACAGTAGGAACAGGGACAGAAAAAAGGATCAGTATCAATTGCCTTCAGAGTATATGACAGTTTTAGGAGTTCCACACACTGGCTGTGCAGAAGGGCTGTTGCAACTTGGCAAAAATATAAAGTCATAGAGCAAATGGAAAGTATTTAAAAGAGCTAGTGGAACCAAATGATCATACAGGAAAATGTGACAAATTTTAAGTAGTAGGCGGTTGTAGCATTTTTGTTGCAGTATTATTTTTCCTTTTGCACATTAAAAAATTTTCTGTGATAATATGCTGGATGTGTGGAATAGCACTCTTGTCTGGCAGCTGACGTATCTAGTTCTGTTCCTCCCACTACATCATCAGCACTGTGACCTCTCTGACACTGACATCACAGGTGACTGACCCGGAAGCTGCTGAGTGGCCTATCCTGAGCAGCTGTAATGTCACAGTCAGTGGGGTCACAGTGATGATGATGTAATGGTAGGAACAGTGCTAGATATGTCAGCTGTCAGGCAGAGTGCTGTTCCACACATCACAAGTACTGACATAAGGTAAAAAAATGTTTTAATTATCCAAAAAGGAAAATAAGACGTACCGTAAATATAAAAAGAAATGGTGGACTGTTTTAATATTAGTTTTAGGCAGTACACTAGTTCTTTAAGAATCTACGTGTGTATCAAGCGATGAGTCAGTGGATGCAGGTATCTGGTGAGATTTGGGTTAGAGGTGAAGGGTTTGCGACAGGTTTGCAAATGGTATTACAGTCATTTAGATGAAAATACTACCAGGTTTAAGAAGATACTATAGCAAGTAAATACTTCAGAATCCTAAATATTATCTGAACTCCTGGTTAGAGGTACAGACAGCATCACTGCATAGGAAGATTGTGTGTGCATTTACAGTAGGCATCTCTTTGGGCAGTAGTGGCATGCATGGTGGGCCATTTAGAGCAGTCCATTTTCAGGGGACAGCTGCATGAACAAATTACTAAGCTGATCTCTTCTGGTAAGTATGTTTGACAAACTGACTGTGTAGAAGAACTTTTTACTAACACTGAAACATAGACCGTGTCGGAAGAAAAAGACTATCAGTCCATCCAGTCTGCCCTGTTTTACCCTATCTTACCTATTGTCTAGACAAGGTTTTCTCCTTTGGCCCCTGCCCCTCCCCCCCCCAACCTTACTGTTACTGTCCAGAGTATGTTTTAAGCGCCGTAATCTGTCCCAACCATTCTTGGCCCTATTAATGTTTTTTATTTATTTCAAAAGTTTTACCAGGAAAGACATACTGAGCTGATAACGGCTCGTTTCTAGATGCATCTGAGGGGAGAGTGAGGAAGATAATAAAGTTTAGGAATTGTTAGTACATTAATGGATGAGCACCTACAGTAGTCAGTGCCAAGCATTACAGTGCATCAGGAAAGGAGCAAGGTACAAAACATAGAGATGTGCAAACCTGTATTCAGTGCTGGACAAAACGGTACAACAAGGTGCTTAAGAAAGATGAAACTGCACTCTGGGCAGGTGCAGTTAAACATTACTGACTGGGGCGTATTATGGAGGAGATTTGAGAGCATCAAGGCTGTGGCAGTCTGTTGAGGAGTGTGGGTGGCGACTGCTAAGGACTGGGGTCTAGAATATTTGCAGGAGGGAGTTGTAACGTTACAAAGCAGAGACTTCAGCCGGACCAGTGGCATGGAGGGCTGAGGTGTCTTAACGCCTTACCTCCTGCCATGCTGGCAAACCGTGTTCAGGAACAAGCACATGTTGCCAGGGATCAATGGGGTGGGAGAGGATTGAGCATCCTTAGGACAGCTCTCCTTTCCCGGAGCTAGGATGACAGCCTTATCGGCTGTTGGCCACCACTGGGTGGAGGCCCAGTGGCTGTGCAGGCAGCGAGCAGCTGAAGGGTGGGGCCATGGATCTGCAGGACGTACATGTCTCCACATGCATGTTTCCAGCATGAAGCCACAACAGGGGAATGAGAGAAAAGGGATCCCAAGGCAGGATGAATCCCTGCGCTCCTCCTCAGACCCGCAACACCACCTGGCTGCCTGGAGCCATACTGGACTTGAGTACTCTGGGGGGGGGACCAGGCTCCAAGGTCAGTCCAGTGAAGGTGGATGCCGTATGCGGGGAGGGATGGACAGGAGCTGATGAGCACACCGAGGAAGTAAGAAACGATATGGGGAAAGGAGAAAAGAGAGACTTAAGGGAGAAAAAGGCAGAGCAGATGGACTGGGAAAGAAAACCAGTTTAGGGTAACAATATGAGAAGCCAGCTTGGCCAGCAGTAAATTTTCTGGGTGGATAGAAAGGGTGTTCAAACCTGTAACATATATCAGCCACGCTCTAGTGTTTGTCCGGTGGGTCCTGTTGATAGGGTTGGCTACCGCAGAAAGGCATACACAAACAAGGTCAGTGGCACTCCAGTGTTCAGAACAAAATGGTCCACATACAAAGCGTTATGCTGCCGCTGTTTAATCAAACTTAAGACATTCACAGAAACAAAACCATTTGAGGTGGCAGTAAAAATAACTAGGTGCAGACTTGCATGCAAATCATCATTGGTGCAGCAACACTCCAGAGCTTCACTTTACCAGGCTTCATCTGGGGGCAGAAAGCTAGGATTGACAATTAATTTATATAAATTTAGCAGTGATGTCACCAAGTTACCCACCACTCCCACCAAACTAAGTGTCCTTTCATAAAAAACATTACAAATGTACTACACTCGGGCAACAAAGCAACTAAAACTCTAGCAATTGCTGTGCTAGATGCCTGTTTACAGTACATTTGCAATTTTTAGTCCATTTAAAGGGGACAGGAATTGACTACTTATGTGCAGCTGTTTGAAATGTCTCTATTTTCGTAAATTATATTCATATCTCTAAAGGATCCCTATTAACTGTGCTTGTATAAAAAGCTGAAGCTGTCAGTTGTGTTTTGTATTGTTTTCTTTGTATGGACAACATTCTGTGCAGTTCCTTTCATGGAACCAAGAATTTGGAGTTTTGACTACGTCCCTTCATTGTTTCAGAACTGTGAGCACTGTACTGATAAGTTCATGCTCACATTTCTGAAACCATGAAGTGACAGTCAAAACTCCAAGTACTAGTTGCATGAAAGGAACGTCACAGAATGTTGTCCATACAAAGAAAACAATACAAAACACAACTGACAGTTTCAGCTTTTATTCAGGCACAGTTAAATAGGGATCCTCTAGAAATATGAATATAATTTATGAAAATGGAGACATTTCAAACAGCTGCATGTAAGTAATCAATTCCTGTCCCGTTTAATGCAGTCATTATGCACATCAACCCATATACCACTGGCTGTTTTTTCCAGTCCATTCTGTGAATGCCCATCTTTCTGTAGCGCTCCACATTGTCAGTGGGTAATCATTACTAATGGGTATAGTGCACCCCCTACCAGGGGAATGGAACAGCCCAAGCTTTTGTATGTTGGGCACTTGAGGATTCCATACCCTAACGGCAATTCCCCAGCTTTGCTGTGCCATCGGAAGGGGAGAGAGCTACTTCGCTGATCGGGACAGTTGTGATTCTTGTAAAGACTCCAATTTGGGGCTGCAGTTCTGCTCTGCAGGTTGAGGCTGGCTGGTTACAGGGAACACCTCTAAATTCTAAAATCGTGCCTGTTAAGCTGCGGCTTAAAATTGACTAACCTGCCTAATTTTATTTCTCACTCCCTTGTGGACAGAGAACCAGTTTTCTGCCTAGCTAGGGTGTTTTGAATGGTCTCCTGGTTCTTTCGGTTTAAAAAAAAAAAAAAAAAAAAGGTGCCTTAGGTAGGTACACAGTTATTTTTGTTTAGGGAGAGTAGGGGCTCTGAGGGGTCACTCATCTCTGACATTGGTTTTCTTTATCCCCATCACACCCCAGCTTGAGGTTATTTTTTAAGGTTTACTGTGTGTTCGGTGCTTTCTGACCAACAATAAAATTACTGTGTGAAGGATTGGAGGAGGCCGGTTCAATTCTCACATTGTCCTCTATTCCCGTTATGGTTGTGCCGCTGCCATTAAGGCTGGCCGCCATACTCCTCATTATTCCAGTTTCTTGCCAGATAAGGGGAACACAGTCGCACAGGCATTTTTTTTTTTTCCATTCTATGGCTGCACACGCTTTGCTCCCTCTTGACCTCGGGAGAGCGATTTCACTTTTTTAAGTTGCTGGACATGTTGTATAGTTAAGTTGGCTGGCAGTTTCTGTGGATTTTTTTCTCCACATAGTTGTTTAAAAGGCATGGGTTTTTTTCCTTGTCAGTGTTTGGAGTTGTGGGTAGCTATATTGAGGGCAGGATGAATTTAAGGTTTTACTGTTTTTCTTGGCACCATGGCTTTCAGGAGACTATACATTATGAAACGATGTAGGACCTGCAGAAGGGTAATGAGACCCTCTCCCATGGACACTTATTGCCCTCCTTGTGTGGGCAAGCATAATATTTCTGTCATGGGCGCCCCCCCCCCCCAAAGCCAGTCCTCCGAGCTGGGGGGAGGGACACCTGGTCCTTCACTTGGCAATGGCAAAGCAGAATTAGTAAGAATCTGTGGTTGCTCCTCGGTGAGCTTTTGAGCCGCGATGTCCTGCTAGGCATCCCAGCAGGTACACCCGACCCTGAGCCGGGCCCACAGGCTTGGGGGGAGGCACATAGGCACATCCAGGTGCAACGCAGCATGAGCAGGCTGTGGATTCAGATATGCAGGCAGAATGCAACCCTGCCTTTTGGAAGGTCAGGATGATGATTATGAGGATCTTGGGGAAACACCTGACCTTAGAAAATTAATTTCAGATGAGGAGGACATCTCTTCTGAGGAGGAGGTAAAGGAAGGAGAGTGGATAGAACCCAAGTCCAGGATACCGATTCCACCTCTCTTTGATAATAAGTCATTGTCCTTTTTCAATAGCTGAGGCATGTGGATCATTGCAGCTCAAAGAGGAACAGTCCGTGGAGACTCTTGAGGTTAATCGAGTTGTGTCAGTTTCCTCCTCTGCTCCAAAGTGTTTTCCAAGTTTTGTCACTGTGACCAAATTATTGAACAGGAATAGGCAGGCGTGGATGAAAGAAGAAATCTCCCCAAACCAAAGACTAGAAATTATTCTTTTCTAGGGGAAAGGTCTTGCAAGTGGGCCCCCCCCCTTGGCGGACGAGGCTGTTTATAATTCTATAAAACACACCACCCTTCCAATGGAAGGAGCTCTGGCACTATCAGATTTGCATGACAAGTGGATCGATACCGCATGCAGGAGGGCTTTCACTGCTTCTGGCACAAACATTTGTACATCCTATGCTTTTTTTTTTTTTAATTGTTGCCAGGGCCTTGAACCTCTGGGTCACCACGCTGACCGATTACATCCCTCCTGATTCAGAGGGTGCAAGTATTTTACAATTGGTTGTTTGGTTCTGGTCTGGATTCTATCTTACAGGAGGTACATGATAAGAAGGGCCACTTCCCAGTGTCAAACCGGCAGCACAAGGCCACAGCTCCTCAGTGAGGCAAGGGCGATGGTCGGCGCAGATAGTGCCGAGGAGGGTATCATCCGTTTCAGAACTTCGGTAAACAAAGGAACAGAGGTTCCTTTTCAGACAACAGAGGATACAACAGCAGAGGTTCTTTTCCCAGGCATCATGGAGGAGGAAGAGGACAATCACAAAGGTCTGTTCTCTCTCCTAAAGCTGGTCTCCAGGCTCATAACTACTGGGAGGTCCTTCCTGGTACCATGTAACAGGCAGGATACAGATAATTTTCTTTAAAAAAAAAAAAAATATCTGAGGATCAGTGGCAGGATTTTTAGGACAGTAAATTAATAAAAAGGGAACTAGGAGAGCTTCAGTAGCAGACAAGTAGTGGAATTGCAGTATAATGTGGGGAGTGGTGCAATGCAGTGGCTGTGGGGCAGCCATATTCAGGCAGACCTTCTGGACACTGAGGTGCTGCCCTATCTGCATGCATCTCTCTGGACTGCGGGATGAGGTAGCCAGTCTCAGAGCGGAAGTAGACTAGGTCAGGAGTACCATCACCTCTATCCAGAGACCACCCAGTCCAATGCAGCTGTCTCAAAGGATGCCGAGAATGAGGAGCACGTGGATGACAGTGGGCTCAGGGAGGGTTAGAGTGGTCAGGCAGAGGCACATCCCAGATCCTATTCCACTCAAGAACTCATATGCCACACTGGCAAACGAGGACAACCAAATAGAGGTACACAGAGAAGTGGAAGGAAAGGATGTGGAGTTAGCCAGAGGTGACCTCAGCGGGGGAAAGCAGTGGACCCCAGAGGAGGAAAAACCTCTGGTGGGGGACTCTATCATAAGAGGGATCCGGCTAGGAACACAGGAGGGGGAGGACAGGGAGGTGAGGTGCCTACCAGGTGCCACGGCATGGAGGGATGGAAGGAAGATCCTGGGGATCACTGGGAAGGCAAGACGGGAGGGTGAGCTGGATGTCATTATCCACCTAGGTACTAATGACCTGGCAAATGGGGAGCCAAAGGAAGTTCAGAAAGAGTTTAGGAAATTGGGGCAGGGTCTCAAGCAAGTAGCTACTTCTGTCACTTTTCATAAGTACTTCATGCGAGAGGCAAGGGAGAGCATAGGAGTGCTTGCACCAGGAACTTTAACTCATGGTTGAAGAACTGGTGCTGTGAGGAAGGGTTTGGATTCATTGGTGACTGGGGACCCACCTGGAGGGATGGAGGTTTGTTCAAGCCTGACGGCCTGCATCCATCCTGGAGGGGAATCCAAGCACTCAATGATAAGTTTAAATGCTGCATTGACAAGCATTTGAACTAGCAAAGGGGGGTGGCAGGCTAGCCAGGAGGGTACCTACTTGCTCACCCCCCACAGCTAGCAGTGGAACCAGTGAACCAGAGGAGTGGCTATCTCTGCAAAGCAGTGTGCAAAAGATGGAGATTAGTGCCCAAGAGGTGGATAGACAGAAAAGGGGCAACATTCAGCAGAAAGGCAGACAGCAAGGAGAACCAGGGATAAATGAGAACCAAGGAAGGGGCTGGAGTAGAACAGCAAAACAGTCTAGGGGTCAAATCATGGAGAGCCATGTATGCAAATGCCAGGAGTCTTAGCAACAAGATGGAAGATCTGGAGGCTGTCATGGTGCAGTCAGACCTGGACATTGTGGCCATCACTGAAACCTGGTGTAATGATAACCACAACTGGGCGATGGCCATACCTGGCTACAACATATTCAGAAGAGACAGAGCAGGCAGGAAGGGAGGAGGAGTGGCACTGTATGTGAAAAATGACATAAGGGCCACAGAGATCCAGGAGGAACGAAATGGGGGAGAGATACTGTGGGTTAAGCTGGAAAGGAAAATGGGGACAGCCATCCGCACAGGTGTGGTCTATAGACCACCAGCCCAGGAGGAAGAAACAGATAGGGAGCTGATGCTAGCCATCCAAAGGATGGCAGACAAGGGTGAGGTAGTACTGGTTGGAGGCTTCAATATTCCAGACGTGGACTGGAGCATCCCAGCAGCAGCATCAACTAGGAGCAGATTTATCCTGGACTCCCTTCAGGGTGCCTTCCTCAAGCAACTGGTCATGGAACCAACTCGGCAGAAGGCAATACTGGACCTTGTACTCACAAACGGGACAGTGTGATGGGGTAACAGTGGGGAGCACCTGGGGAACAGTGACCACCAGTCATTGTGGTTTGAAATCACAGAAAGAGCAGAACCAAACCACACAAAACACGTATCCTGGATTTTAGGGGCAGACTTTGGGAAAATGGGGAGATACTTGAAAGAGGCATTAAGGGAATGGGACAGGAATCAGGGGTTGAGGAACAGTGAGCAGTATTTAAAATGGGGATTACAAGAACAACAGAATTATGCATTAAGCAGGTTAGGAAAAGGAAGAGGAGACCATTATGGTTTTCCAAAGAGGTAGCAAAGAAAGCGAAGCCAAAAGATTGCATTCAGGCAATACAAAAAAAACAGGCAGAAGGGGATAGGGAGAAGTACCAGGAGAAGCAAAGGGAGGCAGGGAGGTCAGTAAGGAGGCCAAAGCTCAGACAGAAGAACACATTGCAAAATCAGTGGGTAGAGGGGACAAAACCTTTTACAGGTACATAAGTGAAAAAAGAAAGACAAAGGGTGGGATAGTGAGACTGAAGGGGGAGGAT
Source organism: Neoceratodus forsteri (assembly GCA_016271365.2). Lineage (NCBI taxonomy): Eukaryota > Metazoa > Chordata > Ceratodontiformes > Ceratodontidae > Neoceratodus > Neoceratodus forsteri. The sequence continues at coordinate 1,115,799,501 of CM028130.1, forward strand.
GGGTGCCACGTGGAGGATGACAACAGTAAAGCTGACATATTGAACAGGTGTTTCTGCTCAGTCTTTACTGAGGAAGAGGAGGGAAATGAGTCTGACGGGAGTACAAGGGGTGAGAATGGTGCAGAAATGGACACAAGACCCTTTACACGAGAAAGGGTCCTGAAGGAACTGGAAGTAATAAGAGTTGATAAAGCAATGGGGCCAGATGGGCTGCACCCCAGGGTCCTTAAAGAACTGAGAGGTTGTGGCTGAACCTCTGGCTATCCTGTTTAGCTGATCACTGGAAACAGGGGAGGTACCCAAAGACTGGAGGACAGCAGATGTAGTCCCCTTATACAAAAGTGGGAACAAAGAGGAAGCAGGGAACTACAGACCAGTCAGCCTCACCTCGGTAGTGGGGAAGATCATGGAAGCACTACTGAAGGAGAGATTGGTGGAACATCTGGTTGTCAATGGACTACAGGACCCAAGGCAGCATGGTTTCACCAGGGAGGTTATGTCAGACCAACCTCGTTTAATTTTTGACTGGGTGACTAGGGAGGTGGATCAGGAGGGCAGTGGACATGGCCTTTCTGGACTTCAGCAAGGCCTTTGACACTGTGCCACATAGAAGACTATTACACAAACTGGGGAACATGGGATGGGCAGGACAGTAGTGTGGTGGGTAGGTAACTGGCTGTGGCAGGACACAGAGGGTGGTGGTAAATGGCTGTCACTCCACAGAGGGAAGAGTGACCAGTGGGGTACCACAGGGATCAGTGCTGGGACCGGTCCTATTCAACATCTTCATCAGTGACATTGCGCGGGACCTAGAAGGCAGAATTTCACTGTTCGCTGATGACACAAAGCTCTGTAACAGAGTAGACACACCAGAGGGTGTAGACAGAATGAGAAGGGACCTGCAGAAACTTGAAGAATGGTCAAGGGTTTGGCAGTTGAAATTCAATGCAAGGAAGTGCAAGATAATGCATATGGGGCACAAAAACCCTGGCACAATATATCAGTTGGAGGTGAGGATATAGCATGCACCAAGCAGGAAAGGAATCTTGGGGTTATCATCCGGATGACCTCAAGGTAGGAAACTGTGACAAGGCAGCAGGTAAAAGCAAATGGATGCTGGGATGTATGGGCAGGGCATCACCAGCGGGAAAGGAGGTCATAATTCCGCTATACAAGACTAGTGAGGCCCCACCTGAGTACAGTGTACAGTTCTGGAGACCATACCTACGTAGACATAGACAGGGTAGAAAGGTTCAGAGGAGGGACAAAGATGGTGCATGGATTGCATCACAAGTCCTATGAAGACAGGCTGAAGGAACTGAACATGTACTCCCTGGAGGAGAGGAGGAAGAGGGGATGATGATAGAGACATACAAGTATCTTACAGGGAGGAACAGGTGCAGGAATACACTACTTTTAAGTGAAAAAGATGTTCCAGAACTAGAGGGCATGGGATGAAGTTGGAGGGAGGACGATTCAGAGGAAACATGAGGAAGAATTTCTTCACAGAGCGGGTGGTGGAAAGTGAACACCCTGCCAGAGGAAGTGGTGGGGCTGGAACAATCACGGGATTTAAGAATGCATGGGATAGACATAAAGGAATTCTGGAGGTCAGGGGTAAGGGGCAACAGACTTCTAGGAAAACATAAACTGAACTTATAAGCTCAAATGGGCAGACTGGGTGGGCCATAGACCCTTATCTGCCAACACTGTCTATGTATTTATGTATCTCTGCAGGGAGACTACATCCTTCCCTCCATTTCCTGCAGCCATCAGTTTACTTTCTGCCTGATAAGAAGCAGATTTTCTGTAGGAGCTCTGTCACCAGAGTGACAGAGCTGAAGGCATCAAACTGTAAGTGCTGATTATTTTTATTGGCAAGAGCGGTTCAGCAGCTTCATCAAGAAATTCTGCTTAAGGGATTTGCCTCTCTTCTTTACTGGGGACTCCAGTCTCAGCCATGCATTCTGTACAGACTGGCTCTCCTCCCTCCCCGCATTCCGTGCTTCATAGGAGTTCCCGTGGTGCTGCCTCCCCCCATATCCAGCGCCTGCTCCTTCTCAGGGTGCAGCAGGACTTACAAGGGGCACAAAATAACAACTGTATTGCTCTCAGGAGCAACAGGGAGAAACCAAAACAGTTATTTCCAGCAGCGGAAGAGCCACGTTTCCCCTTTGGCTCATCGACAGATGCACTGTATTACACACAGGTTCCATTCAGAGCAGCAGGGGAAGTCAGTCAGAGCGATTGTGCTCCACCAGCACGGGTCCCGCGATGAACCAGGTTGTCGATGGCATTTTCAAGCGGCAAGGCCAGCCTCGAGGCAAGCGGGGCAGGGCAACGCTTCTAGCTTGTCGACGAACATCTACTGACATTTGCTCATCGACGGATTTACAAGCCCCTGGCTCTAGACTTCATTACTGGCCTTTGTTCGTCTATGGCTTTTCAAGCCCCCAGCTCCAAGCGTCGGTGTCATCAGGAGGGACTGCACAAGGGGCTATTGTGGGTTTGTCAGTAAGGGCTGGAACAATGTCACAGTTTAAAATTCCTTGCCCAAAGGACACAACAAGCATCAGTATGTCCTCTGCTAAAATGGACATGCCCTCTAGGGTCAGAAAGTGCCACAAATGCTGATCCCCCTGCTGGCCACCTTTGTGGGCTCGCTCTGCTTAAAGTGCAAAAATACTGTGGCCCCAAGGTTGGAGGCGGCCATGCATGCATCCATTTCAGAGTTGCGGGAGCAACAAACCCTGGTGATGGGGTCTGAACAGACCTCCACCTCAGATGGGTGGCATTCCTCATCCAGACCTCATAGAAAAGCTAAACAGGGCTTTCACCCACATCCCATTTCCCTTTGATATCCTGCACAATTCCCAGATCACAGGACGCAGAGGAAAGCCACCCGAAGGCAAAACCCCTCCCCATTCTCAGACGAGGAGGAGTACCTCTCCTCATGACATGACAGGAGGAGAAAGAGGTCCAGATCCAGGAGCAGATTCAAAATGCTCACAAGGGGAAACGCTGATGAGACAGGTCCCCTGACCTATCGGAGTCCAGTTACTCCTCCCCAGAAGAGGGGGAACTTCTGGACAATGACTCTGATTTAGGCGCCTTGCCATCCACAAACCTTGACTTGGATGAGCTCATTTTTTTTTTTCCATCATACAGGCGACCAAGGAGATTCACCTGGGACTCTCCTCACCAGCTCCAAAGCACTCAAAGCCAGCTTTCAGGCTACCGTCGTCCTCCAGACCTTACCCCATCCAAAAAAAACGGTTATCCCAGCAGAGGGTGGGGCCCTTCCTGCAGGACCCAGTGGATAGGAAGGTGGACGCATCCCTCAGGAAGGCGTTCCAGTCTGCCGCAACCCCGCTCAAGGCAGCTACAGCCAACCTATTCTTGGCATGAGCCACTCTATCATAGGCCACTGACCTGGCATTCCAGCTTGCTGATGAGTCATATATAAGAATAAACCAGCCATGCAGCAGCTACAACTAATGGAGCCAGCTTCTGTTTACTCGGCTGTCATATCTGAGGAGGCATTCAGATGTGTAGCAGGAGTTGTATTTTACCAGACCTTGGCTCGCTGTAACCTGTGGCTGTGGGCATGGCGGGCGGATGCCTCCTCAGAGGTGCACTTGGTGAATGCCCCCTAAGAAGGAAGCCTCCTTTTTGGATCGGCTCTAAAGGAGGTGGTCAAGGAACCCGGAGAAACAGTAAAAATTTGCATGCCACAATCCAGGGGCAGGAACAGGTTCTGGTCATTGGGATCCAGGCAGAATTTTCGGGCCCAGAATTATTCAAGGGGACAAAATAAAACATTTTCAGGCCGACAAACTTAGTTCTCCTCCCGCAACCAGTGTGGCTTCAGGGGAGGAAGAGGTGGCTCCTGGGATACTGGAGGCGATGCCAAAAAGTCTCAAGTGAGGATCCCTGGACCCATCCTGGAGTAGGAGACAGGCTTTCCAGTTTTTTTGAGGAGTGGGTCCACACCACCATGAACAATTGGGTGCTATAGCACACGTGAGTTATTTCGAGTTCGAATCAAAGCCTCCATTACCCCATGAATTGCCCTCCCCATGTCCAACAATCAAAAGAAAGTGGTGACGTTATAAGCGATCACATACCTTATCCAGGCACAAGCGATCGAAGAAGTTCCCATCTCAGAACGGCACTGGGGCATTTTCTCTATTTTTCATAGTTTCAAAACACTCAGGAGGATTCAGACCTGTATTAGTCTTAACATTTCTGAAAGGTTTTGTCCGCAACAGAACATTCAAGATGGAAACCCTGTCATCCATCATCAGGGGGATGTTTGGGTCTCAATAGATTTGCAGGATGCCTATCTACATATCCCCATCCGAAGGGCTCGCAGACAATTCCTCAGATTCAAGGTGGGGAAACGCCACTTCCAATTCACTCTAATACTGTCCCAGACCCTGAGTCATCTAAGTGTGGACTTCAAAACACTACAGAACAAGGTTTTTCATAAAATCAAAGTTCAGGGACCTCAGGGCCCTTTTCAGCAAATTCCAGTCGGCACAATACCTGCTAGCTCACGCCTTCATGCAGCTCATAGGGATGATGGTCTCCCTGGCAGACTCCGTTCCCTGGGCACTGGTTCGCATGCGTCCCCTCCAGTTGAACCTTCCCCAACAGTGATCCCAGTCAAGGGACAGTCTGGGCCAGTGGATACAAATCTCTCGCCAGGTGAAAGCATCTCATTCATTGGTGAACTTGGTGACCCTACATCATGAAGGGTCTCAAACTGTGGCATCCTTGCCAGATGAGAATCACTACCAATACCAGTCTCCGGGGTGGGGAGCTCACATGGATCAACTCTCGACACAGGGTAAATGGTCACTGGCAGAAACACGTTACAAGCAGCATCAATGTTCTGGAGTTGCATGCAGTCCCCCCGGCACTTCAGTGGTTCCAAGTACAGATCTCCAACTGAGATGTGCTGATCCTCACAGACAGTCGAACGACAATGGCCTACATCAGTTGTCAGGGAGGCACCAAGAGCTCTCGAATGTTACAAGAAACCCTGTTGCTCTTCCAGTGGGCAGAGCACCACCTAGAAAACCTAATGGCCATGTACATCCCAGGCCAGGAAAACATCACAGCAGGTTGGCTAAGTCGAAAGGACGTTCTTCCAGGTGAATGGGAACTGAAAGACAGTGCTTTCCACCTCCTTACTACACGGTGGGGCCTCCCACAGGTAGATCTTTTCGCCTGCCGACAAAATTACAAAGTTCTGAAGTTCTGCTCCTTAACCAGGGACAAGCTGGCAGCAGCACAGGACGTCTTCTTCAAAAACTGGGGTCAGTACAATCACCTGTACGCCTCCCCCCCCCCCCATACCACTAATGTCAAGGGTCTTGCTCAGATCACTCTAGATCAGGCGGAGCTGATTCTGATCAGTCCATGCTGGCTCTGCTGGCCATGGTTCCCTCGACCAGTTCAAATGTCACTGCAGCCTCCTCTGATTTTTTTCAGGCCAGCCCGGGCCCGGTACTGCACCCCAGTCTGCGCAATCTGTCCCTCTCAGTGTGGAGATTGAGCAGGAGACTCTCAAGGAGTTGGGTTATAGTCTGCCTGTCATTGAAATGATGATCCACTCAGGATGACCTTAGTCTTCCAAAGTTTATTACAAAGTGTGGCGAAGATTTCTCTTCTGGTTACAGTACATTGACATACTAGACAACAAGGTATCTCTCCCCACTATACGGCAATTTCTACAGGAAGGCTTTGACAGGGGTCTCCAACTGGCAACCTTGCAAGTCCAAGTTTCAGCACTGGGTGGACTTCTGCTGGCGGATGCAGGGGAGTCCTTGGGTGCTCACCCTCATGTTAGACAATTCCTGAGAGCAGCAATGCTAAAACATCTTCCAATCAAGCCTATTGTCCCACCTTGGAGACTCAACCTGGTCCTCAAGGCCCCCTTTGAGCCTACAGCAGTCGCCTCAGCACAACACATCCATGGGAAAGGAGCCTTCTAGACCAAACAGCCATACACTGTGTTTCATCAGGACTCTGTTGTCCTGCCAACAACTCCCTCCTTTTTTTTTTTTTTTTTAACCGAAGGTGATGTCTCCTTTTCATTGCAACCAATAACTGAACTTTCCTTCTTTTTGTCCTCACCCTGAGAATGAGAGAGAGAGGGAATTTTGCACACTGGACTCTAGGAGAGCACTCAAGCTATACATCAAAAGAATAGATTCCATACACAAGACTTCAAGTTTGTTCATTCTCACTTCGGGGCAGAATATGGGCCAAAAAACATCAAAAGACGCTATTGCCATATGGATTCGTTCCACCATATCCATTGCCTACTAGAAAGCGAGGGTAACCGTACCAGGTCCAGTGAGGACCCACTCCACGAGAGCAAGGGTGGCATCCCACGAAACCTCGCCGGCAGGCTTATGCAGAGCAGCCACTTGGTCATCGATCCATACCTTTGCAAGATTCTACAAATTGGAAGTGTCATTCCCACCAGAGGTACCACAGGTTCTCAATTCTGGACCAACATTTTCAGTACAGGGCACTACCGTTTGGCCTTGCAACAGCCCCTCAAGTTTTTCGAAGTTACTGATTGTTCTGGTAGCTCAAGTACAACAGGAGGGTCATCATGTCTACCCTTATCTGGATGACTTGCTAATCCGAGCACCGATGATGCTTCTTGCAAGGAGATCGGTGTCCAGGACCCTGGAGATCCTGGAATCGCATGGTTGGATGGTGAACTGGGAGAAGAGCTCCTTGGAGCCTTCGCAGTCTTTGGAACACTTGGGGGTGATCTTCGACACGAAAGTAGGGAAGGGTGTTCCTATCACCTTCCCGGGAGAAGATGTTGCTGTCGGAGCTACAGTGGCTCAGGACTCTGTCCTCGACGTCAGCCCATACTCTACTGCGGATTCTGGGCCTTATGACAGCAGCAATAGATTTAGTTCCCTGGGCCCGGTTCCACATACGGCCTCTTCAGACAGAGCTGCTGACTGCCTGGGATCCATCATTTGAGGATTATCAAGCCAGGATCCTCATCGCCCCTCAGCTTTGTCACTCAATGAGTTGGTGGCTGAATGTGAAGAATCTCAACAAGGGAGTGCCATTGGAACTACTGCCAGAGGAGATTCTCACGACGGATGCAAGTCTGCATGGGTGGGGTGCAGTCCTGGACCAACTTCCCAGTTAGGGGATTTGGTCACTTCAAGAGCAGGGTCTTCACATCAATGTCCTGGAGATGCGGGCGGTCCACCCAACTCTACTTCATTTTCAGTCAAGACTAAGGAACACCACAGTAAAGGTGTGGTCGGACAGTGCTGTCACAGTGGCTTATATAAACAATCGAGGCACAAGGAGCAGGGACATGCTTCAGGAGGCCTCCAAACCACTGAGCTGGGCAGAGGAGAACTTTCTCTCTCTGTTGGCGGTACATTTGATGGGGGAACCGAACATTCAGGTGGACTGGCTAAGTCGCAAAGGTGTTCACCCCAGAGAGTGGCAATTGAACCCAGAGGTGTTCACACTTCTAAGCAATTGGTTCGGGCCACTGCAAATAGATCTGTTTGCCTCAAGCTGCAATGCTCAGACCTGCAGGGTCTCCTGCTGCAAGGCCCCATTCTCCACCCAAATTCCGGGTGCTATGCAGCTTGTGGCCTAGCTCTTGAAAGGAGACTTTTAAGATTAGGTTTTTCCCTTGCTGGCAGCTAAAAAGCCTCTACTTTGGCTGCTTACACCCAAGTCTGGACAAAATATTCCTCTTGGGCCAGAGAGAAAGGAATTAAACCTTTGAAGCTTCCATTGCTCAAATTCTGGAGTTTCTTTAGGATGCTGTAGATAAAGGGCTGGCATTGAGCACGCCAAGAGGTCAGGTTTCTGCTCTCTGAGCATCTCTGGGTTTCTCTCTAGGAACAAATAGAGACAACGTTAGTTTCCTGCGTGCGGTTGGCAGGAGCTAACCGCTGTTTCGATCCCCCGGTTCTCCCGTGGTATCTTAACTTGGTTCTGAATGCTCTCTGTGTTGAGCCCTTTCTTTGAACCATTGTCATCCGTGCCACTAGATGTGTTGTCCTGCAAGGTCTGTTTTTTAGTGGCCATGTGCTCAGCCTTGAGAGTGGGCGAACTCCAAGCCTTGTCTCATAAGGAGCCATACCTTATCATGCATAAGGACAAGGTTCTACTTAGGACTGTTCCGTCCTTGGTCCCTAAAATGCCCATGGCTTTTCATGAAAACTAAGAGATTTGCTTGTCTGCATCCTTCTCACCCTAAGGAGAAGGAATTACATAAACTGGACCTCAGGCGGGCAGTCAGGGTCTACCTTCGGCGTACATCTGAATTTCGTAAATCAGATAGCCTATTTGTGCTTTTGGGGGCAGCCAAGCAGGGAGAGAAGGCATCTAGGCCCACCCTAGCTAGGTGGGTGCGGCCCTGTGTTAAAAAGCCTATGTGGCGAAAAAGAAGAGGCCTCTGGCTCTTATCATGGCCCACTCCACCAGGGCACTGACGACTTCCTAGGCAGAGATGGACGAAGCCACAGTGTCGGAACTGTGCAAGGCAGCTACATGGACCTCAGTCCACACATTCACGAAACATTATAAATTGGATGTTCAGAGTTCTGCCGATGCAGCTTTTGGTTGTAGAATGTTGCAGGCAGCAGTTCGCAAGTAAGTTTGCAGTATCTGGCGTATGGGATAACGTTTTCTCCCCCTCCCGGTTTTTATCTGGGTACTGTTTCTTAGAACCCATTTGTAGTGATTACCCATTGACAATGTGGAGCACTACAGAAAGATGAAATTAACTTCATACTTACCGTCATTTCCTTTTCTGTTAGCTCCAACATTGTCAATGGGACCTGCCCAGGAGCACAGTTCCAGAGGGAGAATCTTATCTTGCATGCTAAGAGAGAGGTCAGTTTTTTAGTAAAATCCTCTACGTGGATCTCTCTATTCTGCGCTGTACTCCTGATAGCGAAAAAAAAAAATGTATTAATTTATTATCTGCAACCACAGGTTAACAGGTTTTTGTTAATTAAGGTGTGCTTCCTGTTGCAGTCCTCTGCTGCTAAAAAAAAAAACAAAAAAAAAAAAAACAGGTATTGCACGTATTTCATGTTATATATATGTGAACTTCAATTCACAGAGGGGCAACTCCGGTGAGAAGTCTGGCGCCTGGGAAGCACTGTTGCTTTTTTCACTACAAGATCTGAATAATTTTCTGTTACAAATTTTGGATAGAAAGGTAGCAGAGTTTATTGTTCATATATTAAGTGATTTTTTTTTTTAATTGTATGTGGATGTAGCTCACATAGCACTGCTAAGTACTGACTGGGGAACTGCCATTAGGGTATGGAATCCTCAGGTGCCCAACATTCGAAAGCTTGGGGCTGTGCCATTCCCCTGGTAGGGGTGCATTATACCCATTTGTAATGGTTACCCATTGACAATGTTGGAGCTAACAGAAAAGGAAATTACAGTAAATATGAAGGTAATTTCTTCTTCCTATCTCGTAGAGGTAATTCCTTGGGGATCCACAGGAACGGCCAGGTACATCAACAAGTGGTATAAAAAGAGGCACAAGAGCAGTATAAGGAAGCAATCATCAGAAACAGAGAAAAAAACGCAAATCAGAATACAAAATTATAAAAAAATCACTTTTTTTTATGAGAAACAGACCACTTAGAGGTCCCAACATGTGGACATGCTGGGGGTGGGGTGGAGAATTTGGCAAAGGGAACAGGATACTTTTTTTGGGGGGGGGGTATTTGGTTCCACCCTAGCAGTGATATATTTACAGAAACATTGAATTTCTGGGAACACTATAAACCAGTATCCACCCAGAGGAATGTAATGAGGTGACAGATCAGAAAATCTGTTGGGAGGGTAATGGGAGAGCAGGGAACCTCATCATTCAGCTCTCTACCAAAAATGGCTTAGATCCCAGTATTCATTGAGACCATTCAGGTTGATTTTTCTGGAGTTTATATGTCTAGAAACATTCCTTTCTTAAAAGAAGATGCTAGTTGCAGGGTAGGAGGTAAAGAGAGGAAGAGAGGAGGAAAGCAGAGAGGAAAGGAGGGAACAAAACTAGTATTTGTGTACGATGGAGGCACAGTGGGCGAGGTGCCTGCCATCAAGGGAGGGGAGGGAGAGGGATGAGCAAAGAGCAGCGGTAGGTACAAGTGGGACAGTTCAAAGCAAAATGGTAGAAAGAGTGAAAGAGGGGGCCGGTTTGGCAAGGGAGGATTTAGGATCGGCACTGTAGACTGTCATCATAGTCGAAGATGGGGAGGATCATCTTCACTACTGCCTCATGACAGGCAGGAAGCGGGATACTGGCTTTGTTCCTGTAGAGTGTATCAAGCTTGGGGTAGAGCTTAAGGTTGATAGCATCAGTGTGTGCCAAGAAATCGAGATGGTTCAGCCAGACCCCGAGGTACTTAAACGTGGAGACATTCTCTATCACAGCACCATGGTGTGTATTGAAGGATGGGAGGAGGGTGAGCCTGGTAAGCCACTGCCAGGAGCCAGATGTTATGGAGGTCTTTTTCTTGGCATTGAGGGATAGTTGGTTTGATCGGAACCAGCGCCGAATTCTGTCACTGTCCAGTTGTAGCCGGACTGTATGGTCAGGAGCAGAGGAGCCAGAGGCATAAGGCATGGTATCATCAGCGTATATGTGAATGGACACAGAGGAGCAGGCAGTAAGGAGGTCATTCAGGAATAAGGAGAAGAAAATGGGTCCAAGAAGGGATCCTTGTGGGATGCATGAGCAAATGGGGAATGGGCGGATATGATCCGGAGAGCTTGAGACCTGCTCTTCAAGGTAGGAGTGGAACCAATTGACTGAGGGAGCACAGAGGCTCATTACGATAAGCTTGTCAGAAGGAGGGGATGAGCAACAGTGTCAGAAGCTTTGGCCAAGTCGACAAAGTTGCAGAGGTGATCTGACCCTGGTTCATGCCTGAAAGGATGGAGTCAGTGAACCAGTAGAGGGAGGAGGATGTGGAATGGGATTTCCTGAAGCCAGACTAGAAAAGAGTGAAGAAGGAAGAAAGCTTTATGAGAAGAACACGTTCCTATAACTTAGCTAGAATGGAAAGGAGACAGATACCGTAGATCACTAGTTACCAGGAGAGGATGGCTCTCTCACTTCAGGAAGCGGGACGACAGTAGCCTGTTTTCAGGCATCAGGGACAGTGGTAGAGGAGAAAAAAATTACTCACTGTAGTAATGTTGTTTCTTCCTAAGGTGTCCCTCATTATACTTTAACAACTGCAATAATTCCCCTGGAATGAGCTGCCCCAAAGCTTTAGAATGTTATGCTAATTAGAGAATTTAGAAGGAATTCAATCCCTGCTGTGTGGTCATGATCACATCTGCATTCCAAGGTCAGATTTATTTGTAAAGCTAGGGTGAGCAGTGACCAATAAAACTAGTGAAATGGCTACCAAAAAAATTACACCAAAATGAAATTGTAAAAAGTTTGTAAACTGTTTTACAGGGCAGAACAATTCTAAAAGGCTATGGATAATTTAAAACAGCTGAGATCTCTGAGCATTAATTCCTAAAGGCACTATAACAAGTAATGCTCAAGCAAACAGAAAGAACTGATTTTTGTGTGAACCTTTTCCGTGGTTCTAGAAGGGGAGGTAGTGGTTAGGGATTGTTAAGCATATAGATGGATCCCTTTGAAGAAAGAACATTATTGTGGTGAGTAATTTATTTTTCTTCAAACCCCCACAAATCCCTCACTAATGCATAACAACTGTAGACTCCATTGCAGTATCTTGGGAGGCAGGGTACAGAACCTGTTTAGGGAAAAGGTTATGCAAGACAGCAGTGCCAAAGCTGGCATCCCTTTTGGACTGCATGTCCAGACAGTAATGCTTTGTGAAAGTATGTACTGTTTTCCAGGTAGTTGCTTTAGAGATTCCCTGCAAGGAGACACCTCTTGCTGCTGCCACAGAGGCAGAGGTGCCCCTTGTGGAGTGAGCCCGAAGGCCTTCATTCGGCAGTTTGCCAGCTTTCCCATAACAGGACTGTATGCAAGAAACTATCCAGCAAGAGAGGGTTCTCTAGGATGTTGGTTTACCTTTCTCCACTTCACCACAGGTGATGAATAACTGAGTATTAGTGGACCTTACATCCTTTGTGTGGACCAAATAGTAGCTCAGAGCTCTGTTCATGTTCAGACTGTGCGAGTTTGTGTCCTCCTGAGCTGGATGTTTGCTATAAAGAACTGGAAGTGTGATTGATGCAGATGGAATTCAGACATCGCTTTAGGGAGGAATCTACTGTTAGTTCTTAGGAATGCCTTGTCCCTGAGAAAAATTATGTAGTTGGGATGTATGCAGCTTACTGTCCCATCTGGCAGGTGTGAGTGCCACCAGGAATACTGCTTTCCAGATGACAGACTTCAAAGCAGCTGTTGCCATGGGCTCGAAAAGAGCCTCCATCAGCTGGGCAATGTACAGATTCAGGTCCCAAGGGGGGACAGGATCCCTTACTGGGGGTACAGGGTATTGAGGCCTTTAAAGAACTTGTTGAAAATGGGCTGTGAAGCCACTGACCTGTCCATACCAGCTGAGGTGTAAGGCAACACTACTGCCAAATGAACCATCAAGATTGTGGGCCTGAGGCCCAAGGATTGAAGGTGGACTAGGTAGTCCAGGATTGTGGCTAGACTTACTCGTAATGGGTTGAACTGTCTAGGAGAACGGCGAAAGGAAGATCTTTTCCATTTTGTGTTGTGAATTTTTTTTTTCTTATTGCTGGTTTCCTGGAAACCTTGAGCACTTTATCATCCTCTGTTAGCGATTTAGTCCAGAGAACTCTAGGTCTTCAAGAACCATGCTCTGAGACGCAAAGTTCTTTCTCTGATCTGAGAATGTTATTCTGCTGTGGGACAATGTCAGCAGGTTGCACCTTGGCAGGAAGTTGATAGGCTGTCTGTTGGAGAAGGACAGTAGTTGGGAGTACTAAATGTGCCTGACCCAATCTGGAGCTATGAGAATCATTGTTCCTGACTCCCTTATCAGTTTTAGTAGTACTCTCAGCAAAAGTGGGAAAGCATAAAGAAACTTCCCTAACCAGTTGAGGGCTAGAGCATCCTCTCAGAATGTACCCACCAACAAAGGTGTGCAGCAAAACAGTGGAAGCTGGTTGTTCTCCCAAGATGCAGACAGGTCTGTTTTGTAACACCCCACTATCTTCTTCGAGAATATCTCTTGCAGCAGGTCATAACACGTGGGCTATCAACCACAGTCGTCATTTCCTCCGGATGACTTATTAGCAGTCGACCCTAGGACCTCCCCCTAACACTACCACGTGGTGTCTGTATGGCAGGTATTAAAAGGGGAAATCCCAGCTACTTCTCAGTTGTTTTCCATCCTAGCGACCAAATGAGAAACCATTTCTCAGCCCTCCAATGGGAACCGAGGAGGGAAATAAGGCAGCAGCTCGTGGAGTCGTAAAAGGACAGGAGCAAGGAACCCTTCTTTTTTTTTTTTTTTTTCTGTTTTTTAACTTTCTCAAGTTTATTATTAAAATCACATGTAAATAGCACATCTGTTCCAATATAACATTTTTAAGAGTATCTTTACAATAATCAAATTCGGTTCTTTTTTACTCCTTTAAATTTTCCATCTTTCTATCGGTTAACCAGTATAATATTCGTCATATTCTAACATCCTGTTTCTTGAAGTAGAGGAAAGATGATATGGGTACATACTATCGAGCCCTAAGCTCTTAGTTGGTGGGTACAGTTCATCATAGCGTGGTCCATGATATTGTCCTAGTTTTAAATTAAGTTCTTCTCCTCCTCCGTCTTAATAACCTTTTATCTTCCTGAGAATTCTACTTAATATAGATGACAGCATTTGTTTTCAGGTATTCTCAGTAATCTAAACTTTTAAACAAACCATTTACAACAATATAAACATTATTTATCATAACATATGCACAGAGACTAATACCTTAAAATATATGCGTGTCCCCAACCTTGTTTTAAAGATAATCCTCTTCTTCCAACCCCTTTTTACCCTCAAACTACTGACATCCCCATCTGGCCTTCTGTATCTCCCAGCACTCTCCCTTTGAATTATCTATCCTTCTTCTTCTCCACTTGCACTTCCATCACTTACTACTGTTTCTCCCCCTTGCATCACCTTCCAATGATACCAGGGTCCCCAGATTTCTAGGAATTTATCCTTTCTTAGCTGAATGGTGTAAGTAATATTTTCTAGTCTCTCAATTTCCTCAACCTTGGAAATCCATTGTGGAAAGGTTGGTGGATCTTGTTTTAACCATTTAATAGTGATGCATTTCAGTGCTGCAATCTGCAGTATCTGGTATAACTCTACACCTCTCCTTTTTTGGGAGGAAAGAGTAGGTAATCCGAGGACTAAGTCTTGAAACTTATATGGTACAATTATCCCCCCCCCAGTTGAGCCATGACCCCCTGGATCTGAGACCAGAAACGCAGTAGCTTTGCACATCCCCAGAATATATGGTAATGTGTGCTTTGGGCTTCCCCGCATAAACACCAACAGGCCGATGATGCATGTGGATTAAAATATTTGGTGATCATTGGTGAGCGGAAGAATCGGGTCAGGACTTTCCAGTTGAATTCATGCTACGTCGTGGCCGAAGTCACCTGCCATCCTCTCTGCAGGCGCCGTTCCCAATCTCTCCTAGGAATTGCCCTCATAGATTCTGTCTCCCATTTTTTCCTTACCTCTTCTAGCACCGGGATCCCCTTCTGCTCTGTGAGTACCCTATACAGAATGGAGAGGTAAGGTAATTTATCTTTGATTCTTCTAGAGTCCCACCAGAATTCCTCTAGAGGGGTTAAAGCTCTAGTAATTTTTTGGAAGTTTTCTCCCGTGTTGATAAAGTGTAGAGCTTGGAGGTATCTATAAAAGTCTTCCCTACGTAACGCGAAGCGTTCCTGAAGTGTGGCATAGGCAAGGCAAGATCCTCTGTCTGTCAGTTGTTTGAAGGTGGTTAGGCCCTTATTTTCCCAAAAAGCATATCTTTGATCTGACCTCGGGGGAACAAAACTCGTTGTATGTCTGATTAGAGACAAAGGACCTAAGGTGTTTGGGGTATTTGTTTTTTTCTTTAGTGTAAGAAGGATATGTAGGGAATGCTTTACCCAGGGATTAGAAATTGTCGGCCAGTTCTGGGGATTAACATAGCCAGTAGGGTATGTCCATATTTTACCATTAGGGATTGAATCGTTCTCGATGGAGTACCATGCAGAATCGGTACGTTGTTTGGCCCATGTGATTAGTTGTGCTCCTTGTGCGGCCAGATAATAATGGTACATATATGGTAAACCCAGACCTCCCATCTCCCTTGATCTCATCAGGGTACCAAGAGCTATCCTTAGGTGTACACCAGCCCATGTGAATTTAGAAATATGTTTTGTAAGTTGGTTCCAAAACTGTGACAGTATGGAAATGGGGAGTGTCTGGAATAAGAATAGTAGTCTGGGCAAAACATTCATTTTGATAATTTGGATTTTGCCATAGAGAGAGTGGGGTAGGAGCTTCCATTGGGCAAAGTCCGATCTTAAGACTTGGAGCAGTTTAAGGAGATTATTATGGTAGAGTTTGGACGTGTCCACTGAGACCTGAATTCCCAAATATTTGAACGTGTTTTTGTTAGCCCACGTGAATGGAAAGGTTTCTCTTAACTGTCTAGTGGGGGTGCCACTCAGCACCACCCCTTCCGATTTGGATAGATTGATTTTTGTATCCAGCTAGGGAGCCAAATTTTTGTAATGCTTCCAAAAGATGAGGCAGAGAGCTCTGAGGGTCTTGCAGGAAAAAAAGGGAATCGTCCGCATAAAGTGCCGTTTTATGTTCTACTCCCCCTATCCAAATACCCTTGATGCATGGGTTGTCACGAATCCAAATTGACAACGGTCCCAAAGAGGGCAAATATCAATGGCGACAGGGGGCATCCCTGCCTAGTGCCCCTCATGAGAAGTAGGCGGTTCGACAACGTGCCATTCACCTTAACCCTGGCTTCTGGTCTGTGATACAGTGCAGCAATGGCCGAAAAAAAAACTGCTCTCCCAGACCAAACCTTGACAGGGTGGATGACATATAGTGCCAGTCCACCCTGTCAAAGGCCTTCTCAGCATCCATACTGATTGCTAACTGCAAGGCCGTAGAGCCTCTCTGTGCTGTGATAATTCAGAAGGTGCCGAATATTGTCTTGTAAATATCTCCCCGAGATAAATCCCATCTGGTCTGGGTGGACAAGAGTGGATATGCAGCTCTGCAGCCTGTCTGCCAAAATACCCGTAAAGATTTTTAAATCCACCAGTAACAAGGATATCGGGCAATACGAACTACAAAGTTCAGGATTTTTACCCTGTTTTGGAATCACTGATATCTGGGCCAAGTTCCAGAATGGTGGAGCCGGTTCCCCTTCTACCAGTATCTCATTGCAGGTGGCTGCCAGAAGGCCCACTATATGGGGCGTGAAACCCTTATAAAATTCTGCCACCAACCCATCTAACCCTGGCGCTTTACCATTTTTCAATTGCTTGATTTTATTCGTAATTTCCTGGGCGGTAATTGGGGCGTTCAACCCTATCCTCACAGGGTCTGCCAGGGTGGGTAACTTGAGACCATCCAAAAAGGTTTCAACCGCTTCCCTGTGACCCAAAAGGGTCTCAGCTCTGTACAGGTCTGTGTAGAAGGTTTCAAATCTCTCTACAATTTCTGACGGAGAGGTGGTGGCCTGCTCTGCATTCCTTCCCCCACCCTTCGCAGGCGAATCACTGCTCTGCTGGCCCTCTCTTGTCAAAGTTGCCATGCTAGCAATCTCCCTGCCCGGTTACCCTGTTCGTAATATTTTTGTCTGGAGTACCGTAGTTGTCCCTCAATCTGGAGGTCTAGTATTTGGTTCAGGTCATGTCTTGCTTTATCGAGATCCTGTTTAACTTTGGGGTCATGGCTCACCTGGTGGGAGGCTTCAAGCTGAAGAATCCTCTGTTCGAGCTGTACCCTCTGCAGAATTCGTTCTCTTTTAACTTTAGGGGCATATTTTATGATTTCCCCCCATAGACAACATTTAAGGGCATCCCATCTTATACCTTCCCGCATCTCACCTCTAGGATTTTCCAGTTCAAACTGTCGGATTTTGTTCTCCATTAGTTCTTTAAAATCTTCCATGGTGAGAAGGCTCACATTAAGCCTCCGGCAGGAGTGTGACGCTATCTAGGCCATAGAAATACTATGGGAGACTAGAGCATGATCAGAAATAACTAATGGGCCTATGCTACATTGTTCTACTCTTTGTACCCAATTAGTAGAGGTCAAAAAAATAATCTATTCTGGAGTAAACTCCATGATGTGGAGAGTAGTAAGTGTAGTCCCGCCCTCAGGGGTGCAAAAACCTCCAACACTCCATCAGTCCTAGTTCCTGGCTCAGTCTTAGGATAATTTTTCCTGCTCTTGTTGCCCCTCCTTGGGTCCTCTCAGATCTGTCCATTCCTGGATTTATGAATTCATTGATGTACCCCCCAATTATTACCATACTGTGTGCATCTGAAACTGCTTCTTTGATGACTTTTTCCAGGAACTCCAGCCTTGGAGTTTCCTCATTTGGGGCATATATGTTTAATAGAGTGCAATCCTGACCCCTATAGCTCCCCAGATCTGCACAAATCTACCCTCTGGGTCTGTTCTAACTTTTGAGACTGTCATTGGGACATCCCTTTTAATCAGTATTGCTACTCCCCTACGGTGTGGGCTGTTGATAAAGTGTGAAGCGTACACACTCCCCACCCAAGCTGTTTTCAATTTAAGATGCTCTTGAGTCGTCAAATGTGTCTCAAGAAGGAAGGCCACAGTGGCTCCTCGCCTCTTCAAATCCTGCAAAATCTTGGCCTGTTTCACCGGGTTGTTAATTCCCCTCACATTTAGGGAAACAACCCAAATCAGCCATTATCAATCACCAGGGTTTGGTACACACTACTAATGATCTTCAAGAGATGGGGGCACGCTCCATATAGTCATTCTGCGCATTGTTTCTAACATATAACTTAGTTTCATTGAAGAGTAACCTTTACAACATAACTTTAAATCCATAAACAGTATATCCCAATTCAACATCTTTGACTTCAAGATGTAATTGCCCTTTTACCACCCTCTTCAAACCACCTGTTTTTGGAGGCGTGGCTGGATGACCCCAACACTATGAGGCTTCCGCCTGGCTTTAGGCCAAAAATAGCCTAATCACCAGAAGGGCAGACCAAAAGCACCATGACTGCATGCTCCAGGCACTTTATGAGCAATTTTCCAACCCACGAAATGGGGAAAAAAGCTACCAAGAAAAATATGTGCCTGGTCCCACTTAGAAACACCCTCCCCATCTTGCCGCAACCTATAATTGGCCTTAGTTCACCGTTTCCTGTTGATTCCTATCCTGCCCAAAGCCCTCCGACTATTAGGGTAGTCTAATCTCTTCTTCCTTCTCTCAGCTCAGGGTAAAACTCTGTAGTGCCAACTCGGATCCCCCCCCCAAGTTGTGGGTGAGAGTGTGGAAGGGAACTCCTTCCCCACACTGCCTCCCACTCTGTCCCAACTATCAGCGTACCATTGGTGGTATGTTCGCCTATTTCTAGCAAGGTTATGTGGGTGGTCTCCGGTAGGCTTCATTCTGGGGGAAGGAGCCTCTGTACCCCCCCCCATGGATGTAAAGGGAGAGAAAGAGCCCCCCGGGCCTCCAGACTTTCAATCGGGCTGACTTGGCCTCAGTAGCCTCCGTATATAATGGTATGCCCCCCAGCAAAGGGTTGTGGGGTGATCCCCTATCCATATTAGCCACCACAGATCGTGACCCAGCCCCTTGGTTCTAATCTATAGAGCTTAGGATGAGGCCTCCATAGGCGTCTAATCTGTCTGTTTATAAACACCCCAACATTCTCAAAATTAATCCACCCTCCTTCCCACCCACTTCAACTCCCTCCCCGTCAGTGTTGAGCACTCCTGTATTCCCAGTTGCAATTGCCCATGTCATACCATTACCCCTGCCCTCCCGGAAGTCAGTCCCCCCCATAGCATCATGCAATATGCTCATTAATTCAACTACCAAGTTCTTCTCCTTTATACCGGTCAGGGCATAGAAATCAGCTGAGGGTCGATCCTGTATCCATCCTAGAAAAAGAAAAGGGAGAAAGACCCCCCCCTTGGCGTAATGCTTTTGACTGTCCTATCTTCCCTACCCACATCAGTGGGTACATTAACTTAGATCTGCAGTAATTTTTCCTCCTCTTCCTAAAGTCACTCACAGTTAATCACCAGCAAAAAGTCCACGTTCTTTTTCAGGTCGCTGATTCTGCTGGTTGGTCGTTCTAATCTGGAGGTTTCCCCATTTCGCCGTTCTGTTTTGCTGTGCATGTAGGCAAGGCAATGCTAGCATCTCTTCGTGCATTGAGTGAGTCCCACATACCAGAAGTACCCGGGCAATCGTGCAGCTCCTTCCTTTTAGTTCCCACCTGGTGCCAGGCTTTTTCTATCAGGCGCTCCTTCTGCTGCGTTGTATTGTGAGGAATCCCCATCCCCATCGAAATTAAAAATTTGTGGGCTGCCTGTAGATCCGAAAACCGTTTAGTGCTGTTCTCTGTGATTTACCTTGAGTCTTGCCGGATATTCTATGAAAGCCCTCATTCCCTTTTGCTGTAATAAACGCACCAGCGATAGCATTTTTCTACATTGTGCGAGGAGTTGAGGAGAGTAATCCTGCTCAAAGTAGAGACAGGTATCACCAAACAGAACCTCTTTTTTTGGACCAAGGTTTCCTTAAAATCGCCTCCTTGGTGTGGAAATCCAAAAACACTATAACCAAGGAACGGGGCCAGGCTTTCGGGTCCCGCGGCCTAGGTACCAGGGAACGGTGGGTGCAGATAATATTGAGAGGCTTATCCACTGGCCAACCCAGGATCTCTGGCAAGAATGACTCCAGAAATTGTGGCACTGGTCCCGTTTCTGTCCCTTCTGGGAGCCCGTGGATACGGACATTGTTCCGTCTGTTGCGGTTCTCTAGTTCTTCGAGTTTTGCTTCCAGTTGTTGTCCTCTGCAATGCAGATCTAACAGGGCAGCACTGTGGACGTCTGTGGTAGTGGAGTAGTCAGTCAGTGCCTTTTCCATGTGGTCTACCTTCTGGGCAGTAAGTTCAATTTTCTTTCGGTCCTCTGTAGCTTTTGCCTCGAGTCTCTCTAACGCGGCATTCATCTTTTGGAGGGTATAGCAGAGCTGTTTGGACGTTATTGTGCATTCTTGCTCCTCCATCTCTTCCACGTTAGTTCCCTGTTTCGTCGAGACTGGTATTGCATGGGCCACGGCCTGCTGAACAAAGTCTAATAGCGTTTTATTCTGTTTTACTTGCTGTACGTTTGTTTTCTCCTTTATCTTATGTCTGGAGGACATCTTACAGGTTTTTTCTGCATATCTGACAGCTGGATGGGTCAGATTAGATGGTGATAAAGGTGGATTTGTCTTGCGGCAGGCTAGGATGTCTGAACTAAGCAGCCATTCAATCGGTGCGCTCACCGGAAGTCCCAGCAAGGAACCCTTCTGAAGTAACAGCAAGGGGGATGGTGAGAGGGGCTGCATGACCTGCTGTAAGGGATACTCTCGAAGATCTACTGTTACGGTAAGTTCTTACACAACTGTACTATCTTCTTCGAGACAATTTCTTGAAGCAGGTCATAACACATGGGAGGATTCCCAAGCAGTTATTATGCCAAGTGGGGAGGAGGAAGCGAACTGTCAGGACTTGGGACAGGAGGCCTGGTAAAACGGCCCATCCAAAAGTAGTTTGCTGCTTGGAAGCGATGTCTAAACTGTAATGTTTCATGAATGTATGTACAGTAGACCATGTGGTGGCTTCTCAGATTTCTAAGACGGAGACACCCCAGAAACGTGCCATGGAGGTAGCCTTGTCTCTGATAAAATGGGTTATTTATAGCAGATCTGCTGTTACGGTACGTTCTTACGCAGCTGTACTTTCTGAATACTGTCACCAGCACTTGCTGGCTCAGGGTGCATTCGTGATTTCCCTGGCTGATTCTGCTCAGCAGATCTGCCAGCACATTGCCCTTCCCTGGCAGGTGGACTGCTGAAAGTTGAACCCTGCCCCCGAGTGTGTTAGGTTCCAGATCTTCATTGCTTCTGTGCACAGCTTTAGAGATCTTGCTGCTCTTTACTTGTTTTTTTATTTATTTATTAGAGTCTAGGATTACAGTTACCTTTGAGCCAAGGCTCTTTTACAAAGGTTCCACGTCAGGATGAGAACAAACAAGCAGGACATTAATTATTACAGGATAACTGGTTACAGTTGTTTATCATCATGAGTACATACAAATTAGGTGGTACTAGGGGCAAGCAGAGGACAGAGATAACACTGATAACGAGAACTTGGTGAGACACGAGGAGAAGATGCTGCCAGAGGCAATTGTCAAAACACACAGGAAGTGCAAGTGCAAAGTGCAAATAGGAGGAGGAGGAGGGGGAAAGGTAGTGGGGTGGATGAGAAGGGACAAGTGCCAAAAAGGGAGCAGCAGGTTAGAGAAGATATAATGTAATACATAGTTGTGGTGTTGCCTGCCCTGATCCGGACAGACTGACCTCTGATGTGGGTGGAAAAGGTCTACATTGCTAGGTACACTGCCCTGAGCTCTCTTGAGATTTATGTGCTTCTGCTTCTCCTGTGTATGCCTCATACCTCTTACAGTGAGGTCCTCCAGGTAGGCGCCCCAGCCCAGATGGAAGGCATCAGTTATGAGTATGGCCATATTATACTGCAGAAGGAAGGGAGCTCTTTCTTTGAGTTTGCTGTCTGTCTTCCACCATTTTAGTGCCAATAACATAGACTTTGTGACGAGCGCTAGTTTTTATTTATTTTTTTTAACTTCCTTTTTATCCCTCCTACTCACCCTCATTGTTCCACTCCTTTGGGCTGCTCATACCATTCATCCTCCAGACGTAGGGTCTGCCCCTAGAGTATCCCGGCAACTCCTACCTTCCTTTCACCTCCGTGGAGCACCTGTACAGCGGGGTCTGCCCGTAGATCCTGGACTGGATGGCTTGGAGCGGCCGTCATCTAGGACCACTGAGGGTTTTTTTTCGTTTTTCTTGTGGTTCTCTTCCACTCCCTGAGGACACCGGCTCGGGCAGGTTACGTGTTTACACACTATGTCTGTCAAGTGCCTAACAGCGTCCTCCCTCCCGATTCCAACCCCATAGGAGCCGTCAGTGCCCCGAAAGTTGGTGCTTTCACCAACCCTCAAGGACGTCGGGTGCGTAAAGCACCCCTAGTAACCCACCCCGAAGGAGAGCGTCCGTTGGGACGCTCAGTCCCCTCATTCCCCTGGCGACCCGAGTCCGTGTCCGAACCTGGGCCGCCAATGTGCTGCGAGGTGTGGCGTCCAGCGCCTCAACCCTCCGTGCCACCGGGCCAGCTACAAGCGCTAGTTTTGAAAGTGGATCCCACCTCTGTGACCAGTGGCTCCCTAGGTGGTAGTGGATATCTCTCATTTGAAACCTGGCACCTGGTGCCACTGCAGTTGACAATACCATGTGCCCCAGCAAATGCAGGAAATCCCTTGTAGGTCTGGGACAACCTGCCTTGAAGGATTTTGAAGTTGCAGTCAGATTTGCTACCTTTGCCTGGGGAAGAACTGCCTTCCATTACAGGGTATCTAGCTCTGCACCTGTAAAATCCAAGACTTGTATTGGTTCTGTTTGTGACTTTTGAACATTTATGAAAAAGTTCATGTCCTTCAAGGTGCCTTGTGTCAGAAGGAAGGAGGACTTGGCCTCCTGGTATGACTTGATTTTCCTGAGACCAACTAGCCATCAAAATGGGAAAAGACCACCACCCTTTGCCTCCTCAAATGTGTTGCCACTGTGGCTAGGCACTTTGTGAATGCTCTAGGTGCTGAGGATAGGCCAAAGGGGAGTGCTCTGAATTGGTAGTGTCAATTCCCTGTCCTGAACCTGAGGTACATTCTTTGGCTGGACCTTACTGGTCTGTGGCAGTAGGTGTCCTTCGGATCCAGTGACCCCAGCCAGTCTCCTTCCTGAAGAACTTGAATCACTGAGCTGAGTGATACTATCTTGAATCTTTCTTTAAGTATTCAGATATCTCTGATCTAAAATGGGTTGCCACTCCCCATTTTTCTTGTGGGTCAGGAAGTATCTTGAGTAAAGTCCCTTTCCCCATTGTGAGGGAGTCACTTTTTCCACTGCATTTGCCTGCAGCAGTTTTTTACCTCGATTTCCAAGAGGATTATTTCGGGTGTGAGGTTGTGATCCTTTGTAGTTCTGCAGTCTTGGGAATTTTCTGAACTGCAGGGACAAACCCTGACTTACTATTTCCAGGACCCACTTGTCTGTGGTTATTTTTGTGCATTCCTGAAAGTTTTGAGCCAGCCTTACTCCCACTGACAATGGATGGGTGACTTGTGCAGACTTGTTAGGGGGGTTGCTCAGCCTGAGCTTTTGGGGGGTGGTTGAGCAGTTGCATGTGCACCTGGTGCCTTTTCTACTCCTACCTCTAACATAACCTCTTTGAGGGGTGTAGTCATAGAAGATGTAAGCACAGGGAAAGTATCCCCTACCTCTACCGCCCCTTCCGTAAGAACTATTGGAAGTGGAGGCCTTTTCCTTCTCAGTATTGCTGTTGTTGGGTGGTCTTGTATTCATCCACCTTCTTCATGTAAGCCTCTGTCTTGTCACCAAACAGTAAATTTCCCTCACAGGGAAAATACATAGCCTTGGTTTTGAGTGTCTTAGGATAGATTGGTAGTTCTAATCCAGGCAAACCTTCTTAAGGACACCGCACGTGTCATGACTCTGGATGCAGTGTCGTTAGTTTCCACTGCCATGTGGAACTGGTACTTTGTGGCATCTATGGCTACCTTTGCTGTGTCAGCCAAGTCCTGTGGCAACTCACCAGTAGCATTTTCACTTGCCAAAATGGAGTGCCAGAGGGCTTTTTGGTACTGCGCTGTGTAGGCCAAGTATGTTTCCTGCCTTAAAAGCAGAGTTGCTGAAGTATAAACTTTTTTGCCCTTACTGCCCAGCTTCCTTGTATCTTTTTCCGGAGGCTGGGAGGAAACGGGCATCTTGGCCTTGTCCCAGGCGGCAGTCTGGACCACCCCCTCATGGTCATGGTGGGAATACAGGTATTTATAACCCTATTTGTCCACCTGATACTTTTTCTCAGGTAGGTGTTGACATGACTTTGTAGGTGGTCTTCGTTAGGGATTTTTTGATGGGCAGTAGCAACCTCTTTGTTTTAGTTAAACCCATCATATCCAAGAATTCCATTTCATCCTCATCTACATCAGTCTCCTGTGAGGTGATATTGAGGGTGTTAACCATACATCTCACAAAGGTATAGAGAGAAGTATAGTTATCTAAGGGTCAGGGAGGGGAGCCAAACCTCTTGTTCCAGAGACTGTCTGGCTCTGTGGGTTCTTCCTTTTCCTCACCCTCTTTCAACCTTCTCCTCCTCCACAGGCATTGGGAAAGGAACCAGAGAGGGAAGGGGGGGGGGGGGATAGGCATATTCATGAAATTCCCCAAAGCCCGGAATGCCTGGAGGAATTGCCTCTATGGAGGACTTTTTTGCATGTCCACTGGTGGCTTCTTCCTTTCTTCAGGAGGAGAGACAGTGACTTTTTTTTTTTTTTTTTTGCAGGCACCATCTCCAGTGTCTGTTCTAAGGTTCATTTTTACTTTTGCTGGATTCAGGGTTCACTTGTTCAGACACCCCTGATTTATAATCCATACTTTGCAATGTTTTCTTACTTATCTGTCCCTTTTTGACAAGGACTGCTGCTTATTTTGAGGGGCTGGACCCTCATCCGATTCTTTAGGTGACATAGAGGGGGACTGAGAAGCCATAATGTCTTCAATTTTTTTTTTTTAGCCTTTTTCTTTTGCATTTTAGGGCAAAACTTCGTAATCTGGACACAGGCACATCAACCACAACCGTGGCAGTCTGCCTTAGCCAGAAGTTTTAAACTAAACCTGTGGGTCCTGTCTTCTACTTGGGCCCGTCAATCATGCCAAGCACTGGCAACCCTGGGAAGACATTCTGCTTCCCAAAAATAATTATTTCCAATAGTAAAAGACAATATTTAAGAAAAAAGGGTTGAAATATGCAAATGCAGTTCGGTTCCATTTAAAAATAGAACCTCAAAAGAAACGGAACACCAAATGGTGTCAAAACTGTAATTTGAAGCCAGTTGTGCTCTTGGTTACCCAAAATAGGAACTGGGAATAAAACTGCTGAAATACTGTAAAGTGGTATAGTTTAAACGGCAAAATAAAGTTTTAAAAGTAAATTGAAGTGGTTTCCTAATGGTGGGAACTGCGCCGCAAGATGGGCTTCTCCAGTTCCTGGGAACCAATATGAAACCAGCGAAAAATTACAGAAACACACACATTTATTTATTTTTATTCAGTTTTTGTTGACTGGGTGGGGTGCACTAGGCAAAAAAATGCCTGTTTTTAGGCACAACCTGGGAGGTTACATAGTAGGATGGTACAAGATAACATACAAAGGCAGGTATGTACAGTAATAATTGGGAAAGGCATTAAACAGTAGGTAAGGTAAGGGTGTACAATGGTGGGAGAGATACAGGTGATATAACAGTGAATTAGAGATTACAGATGATAATCAGGAATCCAGTGCTGGTAGAACAACAGAACATTCACCATATTTTCAAACAAATAAGATTCAGTACCAGAGTACACCAGAAAAGGATGCAGTAATAAGTTAAATACACCCTAATTAATGCAGAGTTATCAATAAAATAACTAACAAGTTAGACTTTTATAAAAAAATAAAATAATAGACTGTGCATGGCTCTGAAGTGAAGAGATGATTTTGGGGCGACTGCTTTCTTCAGGTGGAAAAATAAATCTGTTAGAATTCAGGTTTGAACGTGACCACATAGCAGGGTTTGAACTTTATTCTAAATTCTCTAATTAGCATAAAATTGTAAAGTCTCGAGGTGGCTCATTCCTGGAAAATGATTGCATTTGTTAAGCATAAGTGAGGGATCCCTGTAGTTTGAAGAAGGCAGTATTGAGGAGGTGGGTAGTAGGGAAGGCAGTGACAGGAGCAGAGAGATGAAGAAGCTGAGGATAGCGATCATTGGGGCTTATGCCCTTGTGGAAGTTAAGAGCAAGGAGAACCTTTAGGGAGGCAGAGGAAGTGGTGGGAGAGAAGGAAAAAGAATGTGTGGAAGAAGGCAGAGGTGGGGAATGGAGGATGTGAAGATGAGGGAAAGAGCACAGATGATGAAGTAGGAATTAAAGGAAGAGGCAACAGTAGCAGGGTCTGAGATGAGGGAATTGCCAACCTTTTGGGGGGGGTGCTGGGTCAGAGGGAGTGGATAACCTTCTAGAACTTAAAGGGGCTATGAAGGTTCTGGAATGTGGATGCAAAATACGTGGACGTTGCATGCATTGGTATAGGTATTGCGAAGGGACCAGTAGCAGGCCAGGATGCCTGAGAGGCAGTGATAATGTGGGACCACCAGGCTAGATATGTGGTTCAAAGGCAACCTACCAACTCTGCTGAGATTTAGGGAAGGTGGGAGGACCAGATTCTGGTTCTCTTAAGAGGGGCATGATGATCCCAGACAGCTATGAATTGGATGGGAAGGATCGGAAGGCAGAATTGATATTGGTGGCTGCAGACATTAGCGGGACCAGTCAGTGGCCAACACGTTGGCATGGAATGAGGACAAGTCTAGCAACCCAAAGGACTGGAAAAAGATGAATTTATGGTGTCTTTAGGGTAGTGGATCTTGTGCCCACACAGTAGACCATATGGTGGTCACTGAGGACATCAGGGAGGATACCTGCATCCACAGTACAGTAGGGGTGGGATGAGAGGACCTAGTCCAGGAGGGAGAGGTTTAAAGACATAGTTGAGGAGTGTGGGATCTAAAATCAACTGAGATTCATGGAGGAATCTTATATTTTGGGAAAATTATTTGCAGAGGGGTAGAGCCAATTAATATTAAAGTCGCCAAGGATGAGCAACTCCAAGCCAGCCCAGTGGCACAGAGGGATGAGTCACTTGAGTCTCAGTGTCGTCACGCTGCGACCCAGGTTCAGAAACGGACTCGGGTTGCTAGGAGTTGGCCAGAAGGGAGAAGATCAAGTGTCCCAGGGTCTGCTCTTGTCTCCTTTCCTCTCCTGGAGAGGGGTGTCCAGCCATCTCAGCCATTGACTGCCACAGGGTGAAGGCTTGGGGTGGTGTAGGTAGCGAGCAACTTGGTGGAAGGGGCCACGGTTCTGTAATGTATGCATACCTCCACACATGAGCACTTAAGTGCCGCCACCAGGGAGATTGGGCAGAACATGGAAAAGGGGCTCAAGCAGGCTTCATAAAGTCATTCCTGCTCTCCTCCAGCCCACACCACCACCCCGCCATGGTATCTAGATATGTTGTACGATGCGGGGCCTCCCTCCTGGCCCCACCATCATGGGGGGGCATTTGCAGGGACTCTTTGGGGGGGTGGAGGCGAAGCGATGGTTGGAGGGGTTGGGATATGGTTGATTGCCACCCACCTGCTGCCCAAGGAGAAAAACATTTATTTATTGGGCGGGGGGGATGAGCAGTTCCCTTTGGAGCAGTGGAAACAGATTGAGGCGAAGTGATGGTCAGAGGGAGCGAGGACATGGCTGATTGCCGCCCACCTGCTGCCCAGGGAGAGAAACCTTCATAGCAGGATGAGATGAGCAGCTCCCTTTGGAGGAGTGGAAATGGATAGAGGAAAGAAGCTTGGTAACTGCTACGGGGACATTCCTTGACAGCAGTAGACCCCAAGAACAAAAATAGGACTTGAGAAGCTGAGGGAGAGTTTGACAACAGGCAGGTCACAGGTGGAGGGAGAGGAGATGGCTGTAATGGTTTGTGCCAAGCACCTCAACCACTCTTCATTAAGTAAAATTTTCAAACATGCCACCTTGTTTTTGACCCTTCTTTCCTGCTGAATAGTTCCTCTCGGTTTGTACCTTGTTTATTCCTTTCAGAAACTTGAAAGTCTCGTATCATGTCCCTTTCCCCTCTGGCCTCCAGTGAGTATGTGTTCAATGCCCTAAGCCAACCCTCAAAGAATCTGCTCTACTGGTCCTGAATCATTTTGGTTACCCTATGCTGCACTGTCTCCTGGCTTGTTTCTTCTCAGGTGGGGGCTCCAGAACTGGGCACAGTAGCCAGATGGGGTCTCACCAGTGATCTGTAGAGAGGTAGTACAGTATTACTCTTTCCCCTTACAACTGAAACCCTTCCCAATACACCCCAACATTCTGGTTGCATTGACTAGTTTGTTTCTGGGAGTCGCTTATGATGGCCCTAGGCCCCTTTCCTTTGAAGTAGTGTTCAGCTGAAGACTTCCCATCCAGTATGCCATCCTGAGGTCCTTATTCTCTGTGTGCATCACCTTGCACTTTTGGGCATTGAATTTCAAGTGCCAAACCTTGGAGCACCTTTCTAATCTTGGCAGGTCCCTCTGCTAGTCCTTTACACCCTCTTTTTGTTATGTACTCTGCTACAGGACTTGGTGTCATCTGCAAAGCGAGACCTCTTACCCTGTATTTCTTTTCTTGTGTCATTGATGAACATATTAAAAAGGACTGATCCCTGCAGCACCCCACTCGTGACCTCCCTTTCCTTGATTTGATCTCGTTAACCTCTGCCCTCTCTTCTTTCCCTCCAGTCAACTTTCCTCCCACCTAACTATGTCCCTCGCAGCTCACAGATCTTCTTAACTTTTTCAGCAGTCTTCTGTGTGGCACCAAGTCGAATGGCTTAAGTCAAAGTGGAGTAAATCTGGTGCTTGTCCCTTATCTACCGCCAGTCAAAGAATACTATCAGGTTGGTTTAACAAGACCTCTGTACCACAAACTCTTGCTGCTTATTATCCCGGAGCCCATTTCTCTCCAAGTAGTCCACTGTGTCCTCTCTGACTGTAAATATGTACTGACGTAAGTTGCCTACCACTGCTTACTACCCAGGGTATTTATTGATTCCCTTGATTGATTGATAATGCCCCCTTTAGCCTTCTTTTATCCATCGTGAAATAATTAAGGGCCACCAACTTCTCTTGCATAGCTTTTGTTTTCCATACCTCTGATCATTTTGGTGGCCCGGCATTGCACCTTTCTACTACCTCAATAGCCTTTTTATATTTAGGAGCAGGGTTTTAAATAACTGATTAGCAGTTTTTTTCTTGGGTCAATACTAACTGTACAGAATGTATTTATACAGATTTTCTAGAAGTGTTATATTTGTTAATCACAGTGAGGCAAGTGCTATGCATTTTCACAATGTTTTAGCTTTTTTATGAGCAAAACGCTAATCAATTTTTAGAGTTAAATAAAACCCTGAGGGGCCCAGAAGTGCATGCAGTACTTCATGTGGGCCCTGACCAGTACCTTGTTACTTGGCAAGATTACTTCCCGAGCTCTGCTGGCAAGCACCCTTTGGAAGCACCCCAGCACTGTTGGCATACTTTATTTTTTTCTTTAATTCTGTCTTTCTGCCTTAGCTGCCAGTCTCCCTCATTGGACCGCCCCTCCCTACCATCACCTGGCACCTCTAACGCTTACCTCACTCCTTGCTTATCCTTGGCCAGAGGATCTCTGTGGAGGTGCCTGGTCGCTGCTGCGATGCCTGTGGAGGGTCAAGCATCATCCTTTTGCTGTCGTTCCCCCCCACATACACACACACTTTTTTATCCCCGAGGGATTGCGGTGCATGCAGTGGACATGATGTGCAAGTTCTGTCCCCACGGAGATGCCCCAGGCGCTCTGTGCGCAATTTCTTCTCCCTGTGTGACCCCACTGCACTGCCACACAGGTACCTCCAGGTGGCAGATGGCAAGCAAGACCCTGTAACCCTGCCCCAGGTAGTAGAGCTGCCCTAGAGACACTTAATCCTCCTTCCCTCCCTGGCCAGCCCCTGAGTGACATGAGTCCAATTCTGAACCTGGGTCGCCAGCGTGGCAGGAGGTGAGGCACCCAGCACCTCAGCCCTTTACGCCACTGATCTTGTGTTGGCATTCTTGACAGTGGCAGCACATTGTTGCTTGTCATGTGACATCTCTTAGTCTGTTAAGATCCTTGGGTCCTTTTCCCCTTTACTGCAGCAAAAAGACCTCCAAATAGTGAGGGTTTCCTACCTTGTTTTTCTTCCCCAAGTGTAGTACCTTACATTTGACGACATCAAATATAAGACAACAGGGGCTTAATATTCAAAATTACGGATTTTTGCCCGCGCAAACCAGGATTTGTGCTGGATCCCCATATTCAAAAGGGGCTGTTAAATAGGCAAAGAGTTACACCCATGGAAAATGTAAGGTGTGCAGGCAAGAGGAGGGTAATGGCCATGAATATCACACTACACCATATTCAGCAGCTTTGCACTGTGCAAAGGGTTTAGTGGTCCTTTGCACAACACAGATACTGCTGAACAAAACCCACATGACTTAACTCCTGACAGCCTAGCAGCTGCTGGAGGTAATGCAACCACCTAACCAGTTGACCACTGAAGGAGCACAACCACCCCTATGGTCTCTTTCCCATGATCATCATCCTGTTCCATAAAGTAATGTCCTGGCACTAGTAGTCTCTCCCCAACCATGATCACCTGCCCTTTTGTGAAATAATATGCGCTGGTGGTCCCCCCGATCGCCAGCCTCTGTGTAAATAGTATTATCCTGGTGGTAGTGGTCCCCCCTCCTCTGATCGCCAATCCGGCGTCAAATAGTAATATCCCTGATGCTAGTGGTTCCATCTTCTGATTGTCAGCCCGGCATAAATAGTGTTATCCGCTAGTAAGCCCCCCCTCCCTCCGAACACCATGGCGGTAAATAAATAATATTATCCCTGGTGCAGTGGTCCCCCTCCTTCTGATCACCAATCCTCCATGACGACAAGAGACTCCGTGGTGCCGGTTCACCCACTTCATTGTGACACACAACAGGGTGATGGCCATTAGGGCGACACCACAATGCCAATGGCGCACATCGCACCCATCAGTTGTGGCACCTGATCCAAAGTTGTGCCCCATGCACCGGGGCAAATCCAGGCTCTTTCTGGGGGGCTTCACCTCTGCACCCCCCACTGTGGGGGCTCTGCCCCCGCAACAAATATAATTACCTCCACATTGGAGATGTAGGGGGCAAGTAGCGTAACACCCCTACAGCGGCAGTGATGGTGGGTGCTGCAAAATTCAGTTCGCCAGAATGACGGGCAAACTGGCTGCAGATTGCCCATTGCCGTCCCCGAACGAGCTTTGCCCGTTAGAAGATACAGATTTCCCACCTTCAATAGCCAGCCTGGAAGTGACAACAAAAACCTCCCTGGTGTCCAGTAGTTCCCCTGCTGCACCAGTTATAGCCCCCTCACTCACCCTAGCATTATCTGCGGTGCCATGCAGGGGCATTCAAAGCAACAATCACGGCCCTCCTCATACCTCCTTAGCTGGTCCCTATATATACAGGCAGGGGCGTGCCTGCTATTTATAGGACAGGTGCGTCACCCTGTCTATGAAAATGAAGGCGTGCTCCTGCCTATGACAGTTGGCGGGAGGTTTGAGGAAAGAGCTATACCCGATACCGATGTTTCCTGCGGGCGCCTGCATATAATGCTAAGATGAGGGGGAGAGGTATGCCAGTGACGAAGGGACCACTGGGTGCAGGGAGGGCTTATTTATGCTTTCAGGCTGGTGTATTGAGGAGTGGGGGGCAGGTGGTACCAGGAAGTCTCTTTTGATCATGGAGGGGCTGGAGATCAGGGGGAGGCGACCACTAGCACCAGGGATAACAGTATTCGCCAGTGCAGGTGATCAGAGGACGGGGAGACCACTGCCACCAGGGATATATTATTTTGCAGAATGGGCTGGCATGCGGAGGGCACTTGCAGGGATATATTATTTAACAGAATGGGCCAGCGATAAGGCGGGGGTACTAGCACAAGGATATATTATTTTACAGATCGTGCTGGCGATCGGCGGGGGGAGGGCCACTAGCACCAGGGATATCTGCACATCTGGGACTGGGCAGTGGGGGTGGCAGCACCATGCTAACCTGCCTCGCTACCCATGCAGGTGAGCCCATAATGGGCATGCAAATGGTCCCGTAGCACTGTGCATGCCCAGTGGGCTCATTTGCATGGGGGTTCCTTTGAATATTGCAAGTAACGATCCGATGCGATCCATTCTGGCAGCACACTTCGGGAGCCCTTGCAGGGCAGCGCAAAGTGACTTGGTGCTGGGCCGACATGGCCCTATATTCAGTTGAATAGCGCTGATGCGCTATTCGACTGAATATAGCATCTTTGGGGACCCAGGCAATTGCAAGGTGCAGCACAAATATTTGCACTCCGCTTTGTGCAAATTTGAATATCGGGCCTCAGAAGTCCAACCAATCGCAAAGCTTGTTTATGTCCTACTGCAATTTGTCCCAACCTCAGGGGTGTCCACGACCCTGGTCAGCTTGATGTCATCATTGAACTTAACTCTGTTTGCCCTGGCAGCCATTTCGGTTCAAGGTTAAGCAATGGAAAGCATGGACTTAAAAAAGCACTCCAGGTAGTTAGGGGTTAATTAACCCACGGGAGACCCCAACTTCCAAATCACTGGTGAAAATGTTGAACAGCAGTGGTCCCAGCACTGATCCCTGAGGGAGTCCTATGAGTTGCCATTTCCGGATGTGTAGTACCTGTCCACCATAAACCTTTATTTCCTGCCCCAAGCCAGTTGGCAATCTACCAAGTGTATGCCACACTGGTGTACTTTGCCTAGACGCCTGCCATAAGCTGCAGTGTCAAAGGCCTTGCTGAAATCCAAATAGACTAATTTTGACTCTACCGTCTCCATTCTTACCCCCCTCCCCACCAAGATGGTGATCCCTGATTTAGCATAAACGATCCCTCATAAAATAGAGCCAATGATTTTCTTTTTCCAAAAATGGCTAATTACAGTTGGCAAAATCTTAAAATTCATTTTGTCTCCCAACTTGAGGGCAAATTAGCATGTATTGTGTAATAATGTGGCTCAAAATGAATGGGGTTTGCCCAAAAAGCTGGCGCCAAGTGGGGGTTTTCATGAAAAACTGACTCCCAAGTTCTGGTTCAAAAAAAATGACAAATCCTGTTTTTTTTTTGTTTTTTTTGTTTGTTTTTTTTGTTTGTTTTTTTTTTTTTATAGGTTTTTTTGGGATTTTTCTTTGTAGATAGTAGTGTTCCACTTTCCCACCTGAGGCCCCAGTACACGGTCGTATGTGCATGGAGGCACGCACACACACCATGGTGCCAGCTCAGCCACTTCCACCCTCCCATCCTTGCCACCCCCTCTGCTTATGCTATCCCACCGGACCTCCACCCTGTGGGAGCGTAACTACGGGAGGGCAACAACCCACCACCCCCAGGAGAGGAGAGCAGCTTGCCAGCTCCACTTGATCCTGCTCCTCCCTCCCTCCCCCCTCCGCACGCTGGCACCCCAATAACCTGAGGTTGTTCTCGAACCTGGGTCGCCAGCGTAGCACGAGATAAGGCGTAGAGCACCTCAACCCTCAGTGCCACCAGGCCAGCTCCAAATCCTTTTTTTTTTTTTTAACCTCTGTTTTCCATTGAAAACAGAAAACCATAGCCCCAATATTTATTATTCTATTTGGTAACTGGGTAAGGCCCACTAGGCACAAATGCCTGTTTTCAGAGGTGACCTAGGAGCACTGAGGTGGTTAAGTGACTTACTCAGATTCACACAATATGCAAACAGAGGTTGTAGGATTCAAATCCTGGTCTTCTAGATGTACTAAGCTCATTCACAGCTTGTTACTTTAACCTCTATGCTAAAGTGCCAGCCCAGTGTACTGTTGTAGTACCTGTCCACCACAACAGTCTCCAGTATGGAACTTTTAATAGGGGAGAGAGGTATCGGTCGAAGTGGAAGAACTTGGTGAAAACACAGCAGAAACAGAAATGAGCCCCAGGCCATGTCCCCTTCTTGAAGATGTGGACCACACTGGCTTTTTTTTTTTTTTGGTCCCCCCACACCACATCTGTCCAGACAGACATCTAAAAGATTACTGAAAGCAGCCCCACCAATTGTTTCATTTTCTCCTATGTGATCCCGGAGTGTATCCCATCCACCCTGTCAAACCTTTATCTGGCAGGATCTTCAGCCAGTAATCAGCTGCCAGGGTGGGTGTGATGTCCACAGGCTATGTCATGGCTACCCCTCATGGTCATCATGAGCCCTCACATTGAACAGTGCCCCTCCCGTTGGGGTCCTGTGATGAACACAGAAGCAACATCTTCATTCAGCATCCTGGCCTAGTGTGTGAGTGTGTTTGTTACCTTCAAGTGCAGAAAATGTACCTGCCCATTCAGTACTACACATTGACTCCCCAACCCCTGTGGTCGCATGCAGTCACACACACACACTCTTCATCAAATTCTTCTCTCATCTCTGGCTCAGAGGCCACCTGTCCATATCACACTATCGAGGCTTCCATGTCAGCTTAACATTTTCCATCGCTGTAACTGTGGGTTAACTTTCTTGAATTGCCTTTTTTTTTTCTTCTATTTAACCAGTACAAGTCTCGAAACAATGTCCTGTAGAGTGCTACATTTGCTTACAAAATACAGGGATCTCTGTAGATCTTGGAGCCCTGCACCACTTGATATCTTATGGGCTGACCAGCTGTATTCAGTAGTGACTCCTGCAGGGTTCCCAGATCTGCAAGGACTCTTATATTTTCAAGGGAAATGGAGTAGTAGTCTACAGTAAACTTGGTTCCATAGCCTGTGTTGTGTAAGGAGGTAGGCAGAGCAAGTCAGCTTCCATATCCCAGAGTGGTCTCAGTTTTACCAGAAAACAGTTTTCAAGAAAAGTACACAACATAAATTACAAATCATTCAAACTTGCTGTAGTGTAGAATTCAAGTTATAACACTAAAGTATTATAATTTGTTATATTCTAGAGTCAACTTGTTAAAGACAACAGACCACTTCCTAAGAGAAATGGAATTATTCAGCAGGCTTCCCTCAATACATGCAGGACACCTTGACTGTTAGTCTCACTAACTCTCTACTACTTTGTTTTTTTTATATTTTTCCATATGTGATCTTTCGTATTTCTTTCCTGTTTTGCCTCTCTGGTCTTTTCTCACATCCTTACACTCATTCTTTAATTTTACTCTGACCTTAATTCCCTCTGTCCTTATCTTATCTGTTTTTCTTCTTTCTTCTGCCTACTCGCTTTAAAGTATATAATCTTTCCTTCTTTGCTTAGTCACCTCTTCATTCCCAGCTGCTCCTGCTGTACACTTACAGTGACAGTCGCTGCTCTCCGTAATACCTTCATGAACAGACTTCAGCACCAAAAGCCCCAGAGTTTGCCCCCTTTGGCTGAGGTCTGAATCTTGGGTCCAGTGGTCCAGGAGGTAAGGGGTGTGCAAATCAAAACTTTTAGGACTTGCCCAGCCGTGACTTAAGCTGAATTTTCACTTGCCCCTGTTCATTATAATGAAATTAGGTCTCTCTGTACTTGCCCTGGACAGGGGGCAGTAGGATTTGCACACCCCTGCAGGAGGCAGTGAGTACATCCACAGTGATGTTGAAGGGGAGGTGTGTGAAGAAGCGGAACAATGGTAGAGGGCTGGCTGTTTGAGGCTGCAGTAGGGAGTCTTGCCCCCGATTTTATGTATCTCCTCCTGCCACCCTCTGATGCTATCTGCTGATGCCACGCAAGCACTAGCTGGAGGGACTAGATGTTGCTTGGTCACCCATGATGGGAACTTCGATACCATTCGTCAGGAGGTGCACAGTGAGTAAGCTTCAGCAACACCCCACCCTCCAAAACCTGTGCACACTACTTCTCAGTGGCACGGAGTGCAGGAGTCTTGTTGGATTTATTATCCAATCACTCATGTGCCAGAGTGCAGCACACCACCAACCAGAGCCTCTAGGTCAGGCAGTGTATTCATCTTTGTAGTCATTTTCTTAAGGTATGAGAAGGACTTCAGATTTGCAGGTGCTGAGTTGAAGGAAGTTGAGACTGTTGGATTAGTTATAGAGTAAAAAGGAGAATTAGGCATGGGGTTCATCAGCAGTGGAATGGTATCTATAGTTAAACTTACATATAGAAACATGGAATTTGACGGCAGATAAGGACCGCTTGGCCCACCTAGTCTGCCCATTTCACTACCTGTTGGATAAGCTGCAGATTCTAGTTAATCAACAGCTTACTTCCTCCTACTAGAATTGCCTTATGCTTGTCCCATGCATTCTTGAATTGTCCCACTGCTCCTGACTCCACAGCCTCCTCAGGAAGGCTGTTCCATGCATCCACAACCCTCTCTGTGAAAAAATACTTTCTAACATTACCTCTGAGCTGTCCCCCTCTATCTTCAAATTGTGCCCCCTTGTTCTTGCACATCTCTTCTTCAGAAAGATACTACCCTCTTGTACTTTAATTCCCTTGAGATACTTGAACATTTTCTGTCATGTCCCCCCTCTCCCTCCTTTCCTCAAGGGTATACATATTAAGCTGCTTTAGTCTTTCCTCTTATATCTTCTGGTGCAGACCCTGCACCATTGTGGTTGCCCTCCTCTGAACAGCCTCCACTCAGTGTCTTTACGGAGATGGAGTCCCCAGAATTGCACTTAGTACTCCAAATGGGGTCTCACTAACTGTCTGTACAGAGGGATAACAGCTTCCTGTTTTCTACTGTTGATGCTTCTCCCTGTGCATCCCAGTATCCCCCCAGCCCTCCTTACTGCCTTCTCACATTGCTTGCCCACTTTTAGGTCATCTGATATAATTACTACTAGGTCTCTCTTGATTTTTGTTGTTGTTATTAACTCACCCCCCCATTGTGTGCTCTTCCCCCTGGGTTTTTGTTTCCCAGATGCATTACCTTGCACTTCTTTGCATTGAATCTGAGCTGCCAGATATTTGACCATTCCTCCAACCTTGCCAAGTCCCTTTTCATTCTTTCCACCCCACCTTGTGTATCAACCCTGTTGCAGATCTTTGTGTCATCTGCAAAGAACATACCTTTCCTTCCAGGTGCTCTCCAGTGTCACTATAAAGACATTAAAGATGACGGTCCCAGCACCGAACACTCGATACCCGCTAGTTACCTTCCTTTCTTCACTGTGGACTCCGTTTACTATTACCCTTTGCGTCCTATTGTCCAGCCAGTTTTTTTTTATCCAGGCTACCACCTTGGGACCCACTCCAAGGCTGGATAACTTGTATATTAATCTTTTGTGTGAGACTGTGTCAAATGCCTTGCTAAAATCTAAGTAGGCCATATCCACAGCCCCTCCCTGGTCTACTACATTGACTGGGTGACCAAATAAATCTATTAGGTTCATCTGACATTACCTTCCTGCTGTGCATCCATGCTGCCTTGGGTCCTGTGCCCCAATGGCGTCTAGGTACTCAACGATTCTTTCCTTCCATAAGTGATTCCATCATTTTCCCTACCACTGAAGTCAAACTAATTGGTCTGTAGTTTCCTGCCTCTGCCCTGCTCCCACTTTTGTGAAGTGGAATCACATTTGCTCTCCTCCAGTCCTCAGGTACCACCCCATCCTCCCATGATTTGTTAAAGAGAGTAGTCAGTGGTGTTATTAGTTCTACCCTTAGTTCTTTTAGAATTCTTGGGTGAATCCCATCAGGCCCCATTGCTTTGTCCACCCTCGGTTTCAAGAGTTCTTTCAAAACTCTTTCTTCTCTGAATGGACTGGTATCGACCCCCCTATTCAGAGTTTCTCCATTGTTTGGTTTAGGTACCTCTCCCTCCTCTTCCGTTGCGAATACTGAGCAGAAATATTCATTCAGTATCCCTGCTTTTTCACCGTCACCCTCTGCCCACATTCCCTTCCCTTTATTAAGTCTCTGTATCCCTCCCTTGGTCTTTCTCTGCTCCCTAATGTATCTGTAAAAGGGTTTGTCCCCCTTCTTAACAGAGTTGGCTGTCTTTTTTTCAGTTTGTGCCTTTGCTATTCTGACTGCCTTCCCTTCCTCCTTCTGCTTTAACTAATCAAGTTCTCTTGTCCTGCTCCTTGTGTGTTTCCTTATATTTCCTGAATGCTATCCTTTTCTCCTTAACCATCCCTGCCACCTCTTTTGAGAACCATAGTGTTTTTTTCCTTTGTTTTGTTTTGTTGATTTGCTTCACACAAGGGCTTGTTGCCTCTGCGATGGCTGTTTTGATTATTCCCCATTGTTCCTCCACCCCTCCTTCTTGCCCATTTGCTAGTGCTTTTCTGAGGCACTCTCTCATTTTCCCAAAGTCAGCCTTCCTAAAGTCCAATACACTTGTTTTTGTGTGGCTTGACTCTATGGCTGTGTTTGTGAACCACACTGTTTGGGGGTCACTTGTTCCCAGATGGTTACCCACTTCTAAATCTGAGATCCTTTCTCCTTCCCCATTTGAAGAGTACCAGGTCTAAGATTGCTAGTTTCCGAGTCGGTTCCAACACTAGCTGTCTGAGACGTGCCCCCCTGTAGGGCATCAAGAATGACCCTGCTCTTGGATGTGCCTGCAGCAAAGGTACTCCAGTTAACATCTGGCATATTCAGGTCCCCCATCGACAATATCTCCCCTTTTTCTGCCATTTTAAGGATGCCTTCTATCATTTTCTTATCCATTTCCTCCCCCTGAGATGGGGGTCTGTACACAACCCCCATGCAGATTGTGGTGCCATTTCCTGTCTCCAGGGTGACCCATAGTGACTCATCAACTTCCTGTTTACTCTTTAGTTCTGTTGCTTTAATCCCTTCCCTTATATAGAGAGCTACTCCTCCTCTTCTTTTACCTATCCTGTCCGTCCTGTAGACTGTGTATCCTGGTATGTTGACATCCCAGTCATGGTTCTCTGTGTACCATGTTTCAGTGACTGCCACAATATCCAGGCATCCCTCTTCCATCAAGGCCTCTAGTTCAGGGAGCTTGTTGCACAGACTGCGGGCATTGGTACTCCTCATCTTCTATTTATTTTTTATGGTCTCACCCCTTTTAGCCCCATCCCTGTCCTAACCGCCTTTTTCTGCATTTATCCCTGTCCTGCTCCCTGCTGACTTCTCTACCTTGGTATTTACCTCTCTAACTACTGTGTTTTGTGGGGGGGTAGGAGTTCCCTGCTCCTGTTCAGTGCCTCCCCGTTGGCTGGTTTAATGCCTCAATGAAGCATTTAAACCTGTCTCCTAGGATCCTGGTCCCCCCCACCCCGGACAGATGCAGACCATCATGCCAGTATAAGCCTGCATCCCTCCAGGTGGCTCCCCAGTCCCCAATGAAGCCAAAACCTGAGCTCCACACCAGTTTTTCAACCATTCATTGAATCCCATGGTGTGGAATACCCTAGCATCATCCTTGCCATAGACAGGCAGTACCTCTGAGAAGGTTACAGTACATGCTACATGTCTAAGGCCCCCCCCACAAACTCCTCTTGCACCGCTCTGATCCCATTCACAGCCAGGTCATTTGTCCCTAGGTGGACAGTGACATCCAGCTCCCTCCCTCATGCAGCTGCTCCTGCAATCCTGAGGATTTGCTTCCTGTCCCTCTGAGTCATGGCGCCAGGCCACCTTACATCCCTATCCCCTTCCTCCCCCACATCTACCCCCCCAATGATAGAGTCCCCCACCCGGAGTTGTTTCCTTCCCCTGTGGGGTCTCGTGCCACCCTCCTGTGGGTCTCCTTTGTGGAGGTTCCCAGCATCCTCCTTGGTCTCCACTGTAGGTGCCTCCATGGAGGAACCACTCTTTGCCAGAACAGCATATGAATTGTGGAGTGGTACAACTGGAGGGATTCACCTCTGTTCCACCACCCTCTCCCTCCCCGAGTCCACCTTGGTCCAACCGCTCCTTTTTCTTGGCAACCTCTGAGGTAACGGTGGTGGCCCTGGTGGTCCCTGGGTGGGGAGAGGTTTCACGAATCCTAGCCAGGTCAGCCTGG
Source organism: Neoceratodus forsteri (assembly GCA_016271365.2). NCBI lineage: Eukaryota > Metazoa > Chordata > Ceratodontiformes > Ceratodontidae > Neoceratodus > Neoceratodus forsteri. Next base: position 1,115,839,532 of record CM028130.1, read on the forward strand.
AGACGGGCAACCTCCTTCCTCAGACCTGAGAGGTGCCTGCAAACAGGGCAGCATCGCAGCCTCCAGAATGTCTCCCGGAACACTGCTGCCCCACAGCCATTGCACTACACCAATCCCATCTTGACTTATTTTGTGTCCTCTCTCCTGTTGCTTTGTATGCTTACTGTCTCCTCTCTCTATGTATTTTTACACTTACTTTCCTACTGCCTATGTACTCTTACAACTCTCGCCCTTCCTGTTCTGGGACAGGAACTTCCTGCAGTCTTCAGTAGTCTCCTTCTTCCGTGCTTGGATTCCGACCTCCAGCAGCCGGGGGGGGGGGGAGAAAGAGCTATTTTTTTAGGTTCCTTCAAGGCTGATGAAACTAATGTGTCTCTTGAGCCATCCCTTCGTACTGCCAGACTGGAAGTTCCTGTTGTCAGTCAAATCCAGTGGCTATAAAAGTAGAACTGGCTTTGGGGTGGAGGGTGCAGGGGTGGGAAGGAGGGCAATTAATAAACAATCTGTAGTTCTAGACTGCTGTGTCTTGCTCTGAAACCAAAGTTCTCTCAAAAACAGCAGGAAGCTGTAATTGGAGACAGCTGCTTTTATACTCTTAAGTTGAGCTGCTAAGCCACACCCCCAATTAGATTCATCCTCTGCTCTGACTCAGTAAATTAAGCTGATACAGCCCCCTTCCTCAGAGAAACACACAGTGGCTTTTTTTGTTGTTTTTACTTAAATGAGACCCCCTTCTTCTGATAAAGTATCTGTTTGCTTAATCCAAGCATTTACTAACTCCTGCTGAGATAGAACTGATTTTATTAGTAAAAAATATGTAGTTCTAGACTGCTGTATCTTGCTGTGAAACCAAAGTTCTGGCAAAAACTTGAAAATTGGGCAGGGTGCTCTGCCAAACTGGCAACTTCAGTTTGGTATTGGACTTGGCAGCTCGGTTTGGACAGCAGAGGTAGGAGACTGTACTGAAAATGGCAGTGCTTCCATCTTCTTTATTTTATTTATTGATTGATTTATTTGTTTGTTCGGACAATCACCTTTGAGCTAGGAATAGCTCGATTACAGTTGTTCCATGTCATGGTTAGAGCAATCTAGTTAAAACAAACCAGTGTCGAGTACAAATGCAGCAATAGCTTAAGATCAACATTAACAAAGCTAGTAGGTTTACAATCAAGGTAATGGTAGAGTAACTTTCTCGTACTCACAATCGAGGCAGCACACAGTTTGCTTTGTCAATAAGAAAATGTATAAATGGGGGAAGGTGGCAGGTGTAAAGAGAAAAGGCAACTCTTAGGAGCATTGTCATAGTATAAAGATGGAGAGAGAGGGATGATGAGATAAAATGGGGTGTCAGGCATTGAGGGATCAGGTGGCTCAGTAGATCATGATTATGGTATAGAGGAGGGGGTTATGGGCATTGACAGGCTGCACTTGGAGTAAGGTACACGGGGATGGCGCTGTTTTCTGACACTATAGCAACCCTGTTGGTGTGAACAGAAGCTTGCTTCCCAAGGGGAAAAGCTGTGGCATCCAAGGCCAACGTTAGGCTGTGTTGTGTCATCTTGTAGGTGGATGCTGGAGGGAGGGAATTAAATAAGAGAATACTTTGGTTTTGTTACAGTTAGCTCCATACAATGGATCCAAATTGTTGAGGGGTGTGGAGGATGGGCCTCCCCATTGGGCTGCGCCATGCCACGAGGGGTGAGCCAAAGCCATGACTGATGATGGCGGCATACTAGTGGAGGGTGGGGCTGAGTGCCTGTCCAAACCAGTGGAAGAAGGACATGTGCCGTTGGGGTTTGGGGGTTTTGTCAGCAGGAATACCTTTCACAGCATTTTCTGCTGCTGATGTCACCATGTGAAAATTAAAAAAAAATTTGGAAGTATCGATGCATATGGGTCAGTTCTTTGCCTCCCTGAGCAAAGGTAGTGTTTATTCCCAGCCTTACCAGTAGCCCACAAGGCTGTCGCAGATCATGGCCAGTGGATTGAGGGGGCATCTTGTTTTAGAGGGCATGGGGTGGAGAAATGAGTTGGAAAGAGCACCAAGATGGGGACATGTTAACCTGAATTTGGGCATCAGCTGTTTACCAGTCAAATAGCAACATTGCCATCTGGTGTGATGGCAGCTACCTATTCTTCTGGCCGAAGAGGTACAGCCAGGGTGATAACATCATTGGGGTGGGTTGGGGGAGTAAGGGGACCACCATCTTGCGTCCACTTCGCTATGTATCTGCTTTAAAATGCAGTCTTGAACTTAGTTTTTACTCGACTTTCAACAGTTTTGTTTTGTAGTCTGAAGTCTTAGTGTTCTGCCACTGCAAAGCCAATCAGTTTTCTGTAACAGTCAATTAAATGCTGCTCACAAATTGTCCATTTGGCTAGTTGTAAAATTAGAAATAATCTGCATGAAATTAGATGCATACAATATATTGTCACATTTAAGGGACACTGTCATCCCCTTTAGGCCTCAGATTGTCCCTAAATTAAAGAACACACGATTGTTCACATTTTGTAGAGAATGCTGAGGTAGCCATTTGTTTGATTCTGATTCCTTTTTGGTTTTTAAAAGTAAAAATCAGATAGTCCACCATACTGGTGTTACCACACTATTTACATTCTTTGATCAACTTCCAGAGCATCTTTCTTGGACTTCGGAATGCCCCTAACACAATCTAGCCACTCATAATGCTGTGGGAGGAGAGGGGACTGTTGCATCATGAATGTGTGCACCCATTTGGGGGTGTCCCTAATGTTCAGAATGTATGCAGTAAGAGTAGATCAAAGATTTGAAGCAACCCAAGGTTGGGTGTAATTGCACCCTTCCCATACATTTCTGGTCAGTACAAAAGGAAGTAGATCAAATAACCAGCAACCTCAATGGGTTGTAAAGAAGGTAAGCAATCATAAAATGTGGGTTTTCAGCTGAAAACAATAAGATGCAAAAAGGGTTGACAGTGTCCCTTTTAACTTGCTCAGACTTTATAAAATAAATCCCAAAAGCAGTGAGACGACTATTAGGATAATCGCAATATGTTACAGAGGAGACATTTTTATAAGGGGTGAATATCTTCAAGAGGATCCTACGGAACCCTGCGATCTTTAATCTTTTCATTTCAAAAGGAGATAGGAGCAGTATCTTATAAGCATCATGTTTCCAGTTGTTCCTTTGACAGGTGCTTTTGTAGCCCAGTGAAGATTTGAGGTGGTTCTTGTTCCACCCTTTGGGTTCCCAAACAGTGCAACAATTAAGAAAACCTGGTGGTATTTGAAATGCTTCCCCCAACCATGTATGTGGCCCTTACAAACCAGGGAGAACACAGGTTTCCGTGTTTTTCTTTGGGTTTGAAGTTGCTGCTTGTTCCTGGTATATAGCCAACCAGATTAGCTGGTCTAGCCTAGACATTTTACTTAATCCTCTTTATTGGAGGAGCAGGGGTCCAGCGATGCACCATTTTTTCACCTCCCAATTTTTTATGTTGACTTTCTTATCCAGCATCGTCGTACAATTGCACTAATGTATTAGTCATGTCTTTTTACTGTCTTGTTGCCGTGCTGCAGGGGTCAAAATTAAGTTTTGTAGCTACTATCCAGCAGGGTTAGTGACTGTGAATATCCATTAGACCCACAGACCTTTCCTATGGTCCAGCTGGTGTACTTGCTGAAAAGTTACCTTCTCCAGTACAATCCCATAGGGCTAACTAAAGGAACATTTTAATAGCCCAATACAGAATCTACCAGCATTTGGCTACTGGACTGGCACCAATTTCAACCCCTGTGCTGATTTTGTACCTCCTGCCTCCGTAAACGAGACAGCTTTGTTCGAAAACATCATGGTACACTTGGTAAAATGTAATTTCAAATGAATAATGTATTTTGCTAAAAGGGGCTCCGTAATGCAGCTTTGTGTGAAATTATTGATGATCTGAAGAGGGGGGGTCCCGGACTTGTCTAATAAAATTATCCAGCAGGAGTCACAAAATAAGGTGTAGAATACATAGGCAATGTGGTACTAGACACCACTTGAAATGTCCCATGGGTGACCCACGGTAGGGTGGGCTGTGTAGGCAGTGTAGTGCAAGGCACAACATGAAATGACCAATGGGTGACTCCATGTGTGGTAGGTAGGACATGTAGGCAGTGTGATATGAGGCACAACTTGAAATGACCCAGGGTTGACTTCAGGTATGAAGCAGCAGTGAAGAGAGTACACTCTCTGACAGAGTGATGCTCTAAAGTATTTATTAGTAATGTTGATGTGTAATGCACTTTTGCACTACAATATATAATAAAGACTGCTGGAACTGGAAACAAAAAAAAAAAAAACAGTGCTTCAAGGCCAAACCAGCGTCTTTGTCAGGGGGAGGACATATAGGCAGTGTGATACTACTCACTGCTTGAAATGACCCTGGGGTGACTCCAGGTGTGGAAGGATGTGTAGGCAGTGGTGTGGTACTAGACACAGCTTGAAATGACCCAGAGGTGACTCTGGGTGTTGTGGAATGTGTGAGCAATATGGTAAGAAGCACAGTATGAAATGACCTAGGGGTGACTCCAGGTGTGGTAGGGTGTAGGCATTGTGGTACGAAGCACAGCTTGAAATGACCCAGGGGTGACTTCAAGTGTAGAAGGATGTGTAGGCAGTGTGGTATGGGGCACAGCATAAAATGACCTGGGGGTGACTCCCAGTGTGGAAGGGGGTGTGTAGGCAGTGTGGTACAAGGTACAGTAAGAAATGTCCCATGGGTGACCCAAGGTAGGATAGACTGTGTAGGCAGTGTGGTATGAGGCACAACTTAAAATGACCCAGGGTGACTGCCAGTTTGGAAGTCTGTGTAGGCAATGTGGCAAGAGGCACACCATGAAATGACCCCAGGGGTGACTGCAGGTGATGTAGGATGTGTAGGCAGTGTAGTACGAGGCACAGCTTGAAATGACCAAGGGGTGACTTCAGGTGTGGAAGGATGTGTGAGTAGTGTGGTACGAGGGACAGTATGAAATGACCCAGGGCTGACTTCAGCAGTGGAAGGCTGTGTAGGCAGTGTGGCATGAGACACAACCTGAAATGACCCAGGGGTGTCTCAGGTGTTGCAGGACGTGTAGGCAATGTGCTACCAGACACACCTTGAAAGGAACCCCAAAATGAAACTATCTGGGAGCCATAAAGAGTTAAAACGATAATTGGGTTATATACTATTTCCAAAAGTTATTGCATGAATTTTATGGCACAGAACAGGTGTCTCAGAAATTTTCTGACTGGAGCTGCATGAATTTTGTCAGGACTTAATGGACGACTACAGGGCTACAGTGCCTGGTAGGGCTGCTAGAGCCTCTACTCCCTTTGTGTCTGGTGACACCTTTTCCTCTACCCCAGAAACCTTTGCTGCCAGGTAAGATCATGGCTTATTTTGTGGTCACAGGACATGCCCAGTGTTGGACAATGTCCCTGCTCGAACTGGAACGTGACCGGCTGTTTTTTGTTTGCTAAAACTACGTTGGTGCCGTTCTAGGAGGCCAGTCCAGTGGTTGGGAGCCAGCAGCGGCTTGGTCACGCATGCGCATTCAGGTGTGGCAGCCATATTGATAATGGCAGAGCATTCGCACAAGACAGCAGCAGCCGTACCAGATCATTGTTTTGGGTGCAAAATTGCTCTACAAAACTGGCAGGATGTTTCTCCAAAAACGGAAATCCTGAACTGGATTCTTCATCACTGCAACTTTCATTTTTTTTGTTTTGTTTTTTTAATTATATCTTATTGCTTTTACAATAAAAAACGACTTCATACAATTATCTCTTGCAAGACATCCCATTATACTAACATACTAAAAAGCCAGCAGAATAGGCCAAATGGTCTGTCTTGTCTGCTCAAAAGCCAGCAACCTAATGGCTGCTTGCCTTACCCTTCCACCCAGCCCCCAATAGGATCTTCTTAGTTTGTTTCCTTGTACCTGTCCCACCCTTCTTGAATCCCTCCACTATGCCCTACTCCACCAGCCTCCCAGGCAATGCATTACATGACTCCACCACCTCTCAGTGAAGAAATGCTTCCTACGCCCCTGTAGTTTCCTCCAGTTTCCACCATGGCCCTGGTCTCCCCTCTTTAGCTTAAAAGCTCCTTGGTTCCACTCCTGTTTATTCCTTTTACATACTTGAAAATCTCTATCGTATCTCCCCTGCCCCATCTCTCGTCCAATGAGTAAAGCACAAGCTCATCCATTCTTTCCTCATAAGACTTCCCCTCCATGCCCTGAATCATCTTGGTCGCTCTCCTCCGGACCCTCTCCAGTAGCGCTATGTCCTTCTTCAGATGAGGTCTCCAGAACTGTACACAGTACTCGAGCTGCGGCCTGACCAAGGCATATCGTGGAAGGATCACCTCCCTCCTCCTGGATGTAATTCCCCTGGCTATGCAGCCCAGTATCCTGTTTGCTTTGGCTGCAGTTCTTCTACAATTTTCAGAGTTATTCATTTTGACATCTATCACCGCCCTTAAATCCCTTTCTCCCAGTGTGGCTTGCAGTGTGACCCCCCGCCCAGGCTGTATTCATGACCGGGTTTTACCCCAAATGTAATACCTTACATTTCCTGGCATTAAATTTCAGTCCGCACCTCCTTGACCACCCCTCCAGGGTATCCGGTCCCCATGGACCGCCTCCCTCACTTCTTCACAATCCACCAGTGCTCCCAGTTTTGAATCATCCGCAAAGAAACTCAACCTATTCCTAACTCCTCCTCCTAATATCCGAGACATAGACGTTGAACAAGAGTGGCCCCAATATCGAACCCTGAGGGACCCCAATGATTACCGTCCTGGGAGAGGAGAGTATCCCACCCACCATTACCCTCTGTAAATGCCCTGAGAGCCAATTTTCAACCCGGTTGAGCTCCTGTCCTCCCACCCCCATCTTTTTTATCAGCCCATAATGTGGTACTGAATCAAAAGCCTTGCTGAAATCCACCGGCCTGTGTCTGTCCATGGCCCCTGTCACCCAGTCATAAAACTCTATGAGACTGGACTGACACGATCTCCCCAGAAAGAAGCCATACTGTTTATCATCCTGGTGCCCTAACCATTCCAGCTGCGTCCCAACCCTCTCCTTGATAAAGCTTTCCATTACTTTGCCTACCACAGACGTTAGGCTGACAGGCCTATAATTCCCCATCTCTTCTCTAGACCCCCCTTTATGAATAGGCACTACATAAGCCACCTTCCAGTCTTGGGGCACCCATCTTGTCTGGAAAGAGGTATTAAAGAGTGCAGCCAGTGGAGCTGCCAGCTCCTCTGCCAATTCCTTCACAACCCTCGGGTGTAGCCCATCCCACCCCGGTGCCTTATCAGTCTTTAGCTTCTGAAGGGCCTCCCTCACCCTGTCCACTGTGATTTCTTCCCCCCCCATTCCTCCCACTCATTCAACCTCCCCACCCTTTCTGGGTCTGTTCCTATCTATACCCTAGCCTCATTCTGTCCTCTGGTCTCAGACCGACTTCTTACTTTAGCTGAATGCTCTTCCCTCCATCAGCCTGTAGGGATCCCCAGTTCCCATTTGCCTGTTCCCCTGCTTCCTGAGCCCATCCTCCCATAATTTTAATCCTATTGATTTGCATCCTCTCTTTTCGCTTCTCTCTCTTATACAGCTATAGAATACCTTCCCACCCCCGCCATGGATATCCCTAGCCAGGTTATGCTCCATCCCTGCCTCGGCTCCCCTCACCACTCTGGTGACCCTTCTGGCCAATATTTCATACTCTCCTCGCTCCTTGTCCCCCTTGAGCATTTAAAACGTGCATAAGCGGCCTTTTTATCCCTCACTGCCTCCTGCACCTCCCTAGTCCACCAACATTGCTTACTGGTTCTACCATGCTTTTGCCTTAATTTTGTACAGTACTTAGTAGCCTCCTGTACCCCTTTTTTAATGGTCTCCCACAATCTTCCAACATCCATGTCTGGCCTAATGTTGTCCAATCTCTCGCTCTTAGAATCCTACCCATGCCCACAAAATCCGCTCCCCTAAAATCTACCACTACTGTGTTAGTACGGGTTTTCTCACCCTCTGTATACAGCAGAAACCAGACCGTGGCATGGTCTCCACCCACCAGTGGACTGCATACCTCCAGGCCTCTTATCTGATCACTGTCCGTCAGGACAACATCCAATATCTACCCCTCTCTAGTAGGTTTCCCCACCTGTTGCACCAGGAAAGCATCCTGAAACACGTCCATCAGTCGCTATTCCCTGGCTACAGAGGATGTCATGGTGCCCCAGTCCACCCCCGGCATATTAAGGTCACCCATGACCACCACCCTACCCTTACCAAGGTCACAGTGACCCTTAATGTTCTCAACCAGTTTATTCTCCAGAGCCTCCTCAATTGCGGGGGGCCTGTATACCACCCCTATTTTCAATTTTTTCCTCCCCTCATTTGCAAGGTTATCCAAATCGCCTCCACTCCACTAACGACAGCATCATTTCTGACTATCAGCGCAACCCCTCCCTCTCTTCCTACTCCTCTGTCTTTCCTGAATATCTTATTGCCCTCTAAATTTTAGGTCCCAATCATTTCTCTTAGTGACCCATGTCTCTGTAATTGCTGCCACATTCGCTGATCCCTCAGCCAGCATAGCCTGTAACTCAGGCATTTTATTGCTCATGCTCCTGGCATTAATCAGTACTGTCCTCCACCCCGACCTCTCCTCCCTATCCAATCTCCCCAGCCCTGCACAGTCCTTATTCTGCCCAAATTTTCCTTAGATTTGCATCGCATTCCCCCTGACTCTTCAATTGCCCTAGACCTGGACCCACAAACCGCTTATTATATAACAGTACATCAGATTGGTACCAGACACTGTGTCTGGGGAGAGGGGGAGCATCACTGGCAGGTGGGGGGGGAAGTCAGAGCAGGGGGACGAGTTAGCGGAGGTGGAAATCACGGCAGAGAGAGTGAGGGAAGCCCTCAGGTCCCTTAAGATGGAGAAAGCACCGGGGCCAGATAAATTACATCCCAGAGTGCTGAAGGAACTGGCGGATGTCCTGGCGAAACCCCTGGCGGAGCTCTTCAGCATCTCTCTGAGGACAGGGTGGGTGCCCAGGACTGGAAGGTGGCGCATATAGTGCTGTCCGCCAAAGGAGCTGGCAGAACTATGGGCCCGTCCAGCCTGACATCAGTGGTGGGCAAGGTGATGGAGGGAATTGTCAAGGAGAGACTTTGGGGGCCTGGAAAAGTTGGGGTGCGTGGATGATAGACAGCATGGATTCGTCCCGGGGAAATGGTGTCAGACAAACCTTGTGGAGTTCTATGACTGGGTGACGAGTGCCTTGGACCTGGATAGACCAGTAGACGTCCTCTTTCTTGACTTCAGCAAGGCATTTTACTCTGTTCCTCATGGTGGCCTGTTGGATAAGCTGGGAGAAATGGGGGTGGGGAACCAGATGATCAGATGGATAGGAAATTGGATGCAGGGCCAGACCCAGAGGGTTGTGGTTGGCGGGATAGTCTCATCCCCAAGGAGGGTCATTAATGGGGTCCCTCAGGGATTGGTCCTTGGGCCCCTCCTGTTCAACGCCTACGTCTCTGACATAAGGAAGAGTATCAGGAGTGAGATGAGTCTCTTTGCAGATGACTCAAAACTGGGGGCGGTGGTGGATGGGGAGGAGGGAGGTGGCCCTACAGGGGGACCTGGAGGCTCTGGAAAGGTGGTCTAGAAAGTGGAAGTGAGGTTCAGTGCAGGGAAATGCAAGGTACTGCACCTGGAAGCCAGAAACCTGGGCTAAATGTACACCCTGGGGATGCTACAAGTCTCGACGGGCTGAGAGGGCCCTGGGGTGGTGGTGGTGGATGTCAAGATGACCAACTCCGAGACTTGTAGGAGGGCAGCGGCAAAGGCCAACAGGATGCTGGGATGCTTAGCTGGGGATCACCTCCAGAAGGAGGGTAAGATACTCCCACTGTATATCTGCTTGGTGAGGCAAGCAGCTCAGTATGCGTGCAGTTTTGGGCCACATTTAAAGAGGGACATTGAACTCCTGGAGAGGGTCCAGAGGAGGGCAACCAAAATGATTTGGGGCTTGGGGGACAGGACCTATGGGAGAGGCACGAAGAGCTAAATATGTACACATTGGAAGAGAGAAGGAACCGGGGGACATGGTAGAGGTCTTCAGGTACATGAAGGGGTAAATAGGAGAGGAGCAGTCAGGGTGCTCCAAGAAAAGGGGCAACTAGAGGGCATGGGTGGAAGCTGGAGGGGAGATTCAGGGAGAAAGGAGGAGGTGCTGCTTCACTGAGAGGGTGATGGAGCCATGGAATGCGCTGCCCAGGGGCTGGTGGAGGCAGAGGCGGTGGAGGGGTTCAAGAGGTGTGGGATGGGTACAGGGAAGGGTTCTGGAAGCAAAATCCAATGCAGCGAGAATATCCGGGACTGGGAAGGAGAAGCCAGAGAGGAGAGGGGGGCAGTAAGGTCAGCTCCCAGGGTGGGCGCTGACCAAACGAGCAGATGCTGGGATGCATCGCTAGGGGGATCACCTCCAGAAGGAGGGAAGTGATACTCCCTCTGTATAACTGCTTGGTGAGGCCACACCTCGAGTACTGCGTGCAGTTTTGGAGGCCACACTTAAAGAGAGACATTAAACTCCTGGAGAGGGTCCAGAGGAGGGCAGCTAAAATGATTTGGGGCTTGGGGGACAGGATCTATGGGGAGAGGCTCAAGAGCTAAATATGTACACATTGGAAGAGAGAAGGGACCGGGGGACATGATAGAGGTTTTCAGGTACATGAAGGGGGTAAATAGGGGAGGAGCAGTCAGGGTGCTTCGAAGGAAGGAGGAGGGGGAAGCTAGAGGGCATGGGTAAAAGCTGAAGGAGGGAAGATTCAGGGGAGAAAGGAGGAGGTGCTACTTCACTGAGAGGATGGTGGAGCCATGGAATGCGCTGCCCAGGGGGGTGATGGAGGCAGAGACTGTGGAGGGGTTCAAGAGGGAGTGGGACAGGTACAGGGGAAGAGTTCTGGAAGCAAAATCCAGTGCAGTGAGAATATCTGGAAATGGAAAGGGAGAAGCCAGAGAAGGCTGGGGGACAGCAAGATCAGCTCCCAGTGGTGGGGGCTGACCAAACGAGCAGACACGAAAGACCGTTAGGCCTATTCTGCTGGCATTTTAGTATGTTAGATACGAAAGACTGTTAAGCCTATTCTGCTGGCATTTTAGTATGTTACTATCAGGAAACAATAATCTATGCAATCTGGATTACGGATATGGGGGTATTTCCATTGTATATAAGTCCAACTGTTGTTCATGATCTGCTACACCCTGCAAGACTTTGGGTGGTCAATTTGATAATAAAAGATAATCCTAAAAAAGTGTACACAACAACTGGTGTTGATATAACCCCCTTTCTATTCTGACTGAGACCATTACATTAGCAATATTAAAAAAAGAGAGCAAGACTTTGGGTGGTCAGTTCGATAAAGGATATTCCTAAAAAAGTGTACACAACAACTAGTGTTGCTATGACCCCCTTTCCATTCTGACTGAGGCCGTCACATTAGCTATATTAAAAAAGAGAGCAAGTCTTACTAAACCAAGAGGCAATGCAGAAGAAATCTCCAGTGAAGAGAAACTTATATTCTAGGGACATAGATATGTTGTTCATCCACACTTATTGGCAGGTATCCTTGCTGCTTTAAATCTTGCCGGAAGGTCTTCAAGCTGGCTCCTCCCACCCACCCGGGTGGTAAAACTCTTGGCTCCGCCCCATGACGCCAGATTTTCCTTACCGCTTGGAAGCTCAGGTTCCCTCCTTAACGCTCTGCGTTTGAGACTGGTTCCTATTTCTTCGTTTTTTGCGAATTTAAAGGTTTTTGGTAAAATAGACTTCGGTCTTCCATCCCTCGCGGCTGCGATGGACAAATCGACTCCCGGTTTCCGGAGATGCCCTTGCGGGCAGAAGATGTCTCGGACGGATCCGCACTCCACGTGTGTCTACTGTTTAGGCCTTGAGCACGACCCGCAGGCCTGTGACTTGTGCTCTTCCTTCTCGGCCTCGTCCTCGAACCGTGCTGCCCGATTACAACTCGGTCGAGCGTTTTCCTCCGGTGAAGTCTAAGGACCGGTCGGCGGTGTCTGCGGCGGCGGGCTCGGCGGATCAGCTTGAGCAGATGATCGCCCTCGAAGAGGAGGCGGCGCGGGCCATATCTTCCTCGGCTGCGGCATTTATCCCGCTCTCTCTCTGGGTCTTCCTATACAGCTTCCTTTAAGGAGCTTTGTCTGTCCCTCTCCACTAAGGGAGAGGGGCCAACGTCTGCTGGACCTTATTCTCGGTCCAAAAAGAAGGACAAGGTTAAATCCCTCCATCGACGCTCTTGGGAGCGGGAAAGGTCCCTCTCCCCGAGTCGTCGACCATCGACTTCGGTCAACCGCTCGGCTTTGGCCACTGGTCTCACGGTGTCCCCGTCAGATCAGTTGACCGAGACTCCCATCGATGCAGTCAAGATTTTTCTCGACCCATTGGACGGGTTGTCGCCAGTAGAAGCCGAGACTCCTCTCTCCCTGGTTCCCCTGGTGGGAGTTGAGGATCCCATGGGCTTGCCAGTGCCTCCGGTTCCGGAGCCCTCGGGTGAACCCTCCGAGCCGAAGGGAGTGCCGGTTCCTGCCGACACTTCCCCGCACTGACCTCGGAAAAGCCGAGGTTCTCGGTCTCGGACCTCTTCACGGTCCAGCCGATCCCGCCGTCATAGGCGGTCTCGGTCTCGGCGTCGCCTCTCGTCCTCATCCTTGGACGAGGGGAGGCTTCGACGTAAGTTACGTCGACGATACGAGGACCTCATGTGGCAACAGCTCCTCCTGACCGGGAATAAGCCGACGCCTTCCCCGGCCATTAAGTGGCTGTCACCGGAGCGGCCGAAACAACCCCTCGACTTAACCGAGGAGCCTGTTCCCAGGCCGGTTGTTCGGCCAAAACCAGCTGCTCCACCGATTCCGGTGGAACCTCCGCCTCCACAGCCATTATTTGGAGCTCCGACCAAGGATTCTCGGTCGGCTCAGGGTCTGCCCCATAGGCTGTCTGTTACCCTCACTCCCGACCGACCTCGGCAGGTGTAGGGTGGCTCAGGCCCGAGGCAGCTCTTTGCGGACTCCTCCGAGTCCGACTGCGATTCCTCTCTGTTCTCCAGGCCAGTGGACTTGGAGTCCTCTGGAGGTCAGTCGATGGACGATAGCCCTTCGTCCTACCTGGGATTGTTTTGGCTCATCTCGGAGTCTACCGGGATGAAGCTCGAACCTGTCTCTAAGCAGGCCAGGTACCTCCTCATGGAGATTCTGGACCGAGGGGATTCCCCTACGGAGGCCTTTCCGGTGGCCGAGGCCATAGTGGGCCCGGCCTTGGAGCTCTGGCAGCTTCCTGTCCTGCACCCTTGGCCAGGATGGCCAGGAAGTATGCAGTCCCCACCGGTTCTTTGTCCGGTTTTTCGGAACACCCCTCAGCCGAGGGGTTAGTTACCGACAACGTTTTCCGGCACGCCGGGAACGCTAGGGACGTGGACAAACCTCCCGACAAGGAGTCCAAGAAATTGGACAATGCCGGGCGAAAAGTCTACGCTGCGTCCTCCCTCGGCCTTTGTCAGGCCAGCTCGGCCGTCCTCATGGCACATTTCTCTCATGCCTTGTTGGGCTCCCTGGACGAGGTGATCCCTCATCTCCCGGCGGACCTGCAGACCACGGTCAGGCAGGTGCGAGACCAGGGCAGGGCAGTGGCCAAACAGCAGCTCCAGACTGCTCTGGACATTGGAGACTCATGTGCCAGGTCGGTGGCGGCCGCAGTGGCTATGCGCCATCGGGCTTGGCTGAGGATATCCACCTTTACTTTGGATACCCAGCACAAGTTGGCGGATGTCCCCTTCCTGGGGACCGACCTCTTCGGCCCTGGGGTGGAAGGTCACCTACAGAGGATCGAAAGTTCCAATGCTACCTTGGACTCGGTCTCATCCGCACAGAAGGACAAAGGCCTCAGACCACAGCCTAAGCCCTTTCGTCCCTCTGCACCCGCGGCACGTCCGGCCCAGCAACGTCAGGGCCAGCAGGCGCGAGCTTGGCTTCCCAAGCCCGGGGCTTCCTCCAACAGGAAGCAGGGAGGTAAAGGCCCAGGAGGTCCCTCGGCCGGTTCCTCCTCCAAGCCTGCCCAGTGACGGGTTGAGGGGGTGTCGCTCCCAATCCCGTCGCCTCACCCCAGGTTCCCCCCGTGGGGGGACGGCTCCGTCACTTCCTTTCCGCCTGGTCCGTTATTTCCACGGACAGATGGGTATTGGAGGTGGTGGGAAAAGGCCTGCCTCTAGAGTTCGAGCAGGCCCCGCCCTTCAGAGCCATTGCCCCTCGGGGGGGCCTCGGGGTCCGCAGCCTCGCTGTCGGCTCGCTGAGCTGACATCGCTCTCCTCCTCCAGAAGGAGGTGATCAGGGAGGTGGTGGACCCTCCCTCAGACCCGGGGGGTTTGTGTCCAGGTACTTCCTGGTCCCGACACGGACGGAGGGCTGGTGCCCCATTCTCGACCTGCACGACCTAAACAAGTTCCTAAGGTCTCGAACCTTCAGGATGGTCACTCTGGCTCAGATAATACCATCCGTGGAACGCGGCGTGTGGTTCTGCTCTCTGGACCTGCAGGACGCGTTCTTTCACGTCCCTATCCGTCCGTCTCACCAGAGATTCCTTCGCTTCGGAGGAGGGATCCTCTAGGATTCGAGCCATGCCCTTCGGCTTGTCTCCAGCTCCCAGGGTCTTCACCAAATGCATGGCAGTGGTGACAGCATTCCTGCGGCGCCGAGGGTTCCGGGTGTACCCTTACCTGGACGACTGGCTGATAGCAGCCCCCTCCAGGCAGGAGGTGGAGCGGTCCAGAGATCTGGCCCTCCAGGTCTGCTCTCAACTGGGCCTCCTCATCAATGAGGCCAAGTCGGAACTCGAGCCGAAACAGGTGATTCTTTTCATCGGGGCAGAGCTCGACTCTCTTCGAGCCAGAGCACGGCTCCCGGCGGACAGGGCCGAGGTTCTTTCTTCCTTTGCCCAATCATTTCTGGTTGGGCAATTGCACCCTGCCCGGGACTTCCTGCGCCTCCTGGGTCTCATGGCGGCCTGCACCAGCGTGGTCCGTTGGGCCCGCTGGAACATGCGTCCTCTTCAGTGGGGACTGGCCAGTCAGTGGTCACAACGCTGCGATCCTTTGGACCAGCTAGTGACGGTGACCCAGGGGATGTGGAACGCTCTCCGGTGGTGGATCGTTCTAGTTCATTTGCAGGAGGGCATCCCATTCGTCCGCCCCGAGCCGACGGTCTCTATCGACCGATGCTTCTCTGATGGGTTGGGGTGCCCATCTGGGGGAACACCGGGCTCATGGCCTTTGGTCCCTGCGGGAGTCCTGATGCCACATCAACCTGCTGGAGCTCCGAGCGGTCCGCCTAGCTCTCACCGCCTTTGCTCCGTTTCTCTGGGGTCAAGTGGTCCGAGTCCAGACAGACAACACCACGACCATGTACTATCTAAACCGCCAGGGCGGGACGCGCTCCATGCTTCTATGCAAGGAAGCTCTCCGAATTTGGTCACTTGTGCGCAGCCTGGAGGCAGATCTCCTCCCCATTCATGTGGCAGGAGCCTCCAACACCCTGGCCGATGCCCTAAGCCGGATAGGGGCTGCGTCCCACGAGTGGTCTCTCCTGCTGGAGGTAATACAGCATCTGTTCTCCCATTGGGGCACACCTCAGGTGGACCTGTTTGCCTCCAGGGAGAACGCAAAGCTGAGGCTGTTCCATGCCGGCCCCCCTCAGCAGGGCTCGCTGCAGGGGGATGCCTTCGAGGCCGTGGACCCCGGGCCTCTTCTACGCCTTTCCCCATTTCCCTTGATACACAAGGTGCTTCTCAAAGCAAGGAGGGACAAGGCACAGGTGATTCTGATAGCCCCAGACTGGCCCCGCCAGTTCTGGTACCCAGATCTCCTCAGCCTCGGCTCCAGGCTCCCGAGGCAGCTTCCAGCTCGCCCGGACCTGCTTTCAGTCAATCAGGGGAAGGTGTTCCATCCGGACCTTCAATCCCTGCACCTGACGGCCTGGTTCCTGAGCGGCTAGAGTTCCAGGCCTTGGGTCTTTCCGACGAGGTCCTCAATGTAGTTGAGGCGTCCTGTAAGGAGTCGACCAGGAAATGCTATGCCTTCAAATGGAAGAGGTTTTCCATTTGGTGTCAGGACAGGCCTGGACCCTTCCTCCTGTTCCTTGGCAAGCATCTTGGACTATTTATGGTCCCTTTCTCAGCAAGGGCTTAGGTCGGCGACCCTAAGGGCGCACCTGGCAGCCATCTCTGCTTGCAGGCGGGGCCGGGAAGCAGTCAGGTCGCGCAGGAGAAGGTGTCTAGCGGCTTTTCAAAGGCCTTGATCACATTTCCCTCCAGTCGAGAACCTCCACCTCGTGGATCTACTGCTGGTACTGGCAAAGCTCATTGGCAAGCCATTCGAACCAATGCACAGGTGTGATCCTCTCACCTGTCGTGGAAGACCGCCTTCTTGGTGGCTATCACGTCCAGCCAGAAGGATGGAGAGCTCCAGGCGCTTTCCATCGAGTCTCCTTACCTGGTCTTCCACGGGGACAAGGTTGTCCTGCGCCCCCACCCGAAATTCCTTCCGAAGGTGGTGTCGGAGTTTCACGTTAACCAGGTGTTGACTCTGCCGGTGTTCTACCCAAATCACACCTCGGAGGCCGAATACAGGCTCCATACTTTGGACCCTAGAAGGGCACTCGCCTATTATAAGGAGCGCACGGCTGAAATTCGTGGAGAGGTTCACCAGCTGTTTGTCACCTACGCTGAAGCCGCATCTGGCAGACCTGCAGCCAAGCGGACGATAAGCAGGTGGGTCTCCTCCTGCATAGATCTCTGCTATAAGTTGGTGGGCATGGAGCCTCCCAGAGGGATAAGAGCTCATTCTACCCGCCATACTGCTGCATCGGTGGCTGCTTCCAGGGACGTCCCTATCCAGGAAATCTGCAGGGCTGCTACCTGGAAGTCAGCACACACCTTCATCACCCATTACCACATCGACCTTGAGTCACGCCGGGATGCTGGTTTGGGGCCT
Source organism: Neoceratodus forsteri (assembly GCA_016271365.2). Taxonomy (NCBI): domain Eukaryota; kingdom Metazoa; phylum Chordata; order Ceratodontiformes; family Ceratodontidae; genus Neoceratodus; species Neoceratodus forsteri. The sequence goes on from CM028130.1 coordinate 1,115,856,623, forward strand.
CGTTCTCAGTCTCTATTCCCTAAGTAGGGGTGTCGTCTTGCCTTCCTCCTCCCAGAGAACTGCTAGAGGTCTGCCAATAAGTGTGGATGAACAACATATCCATGTCCCTAGAAATACAGGTTACTCACCTGTAACAGGAGTTCTAGGAATGGTATGTTTGTTCATCCACAAACCCTGACCTCGGCTTGAAGCGCACAACCTGAGCTTCCAGCGGGCCAGATCTGGCGTCATGGGGCGGAGCCGAGAGTTTTACCACCCGGGTGGGTGGGAGGAGCCAGCTTGAAGACCTTCCGGCAAGATTTAAAGCGGCAAGGATACCTGCCAATAAGTGTGGATGAACAACATATACCATTCCTAGAACTCCTGTTACAGGTGAGTAACCTGTATTTATGTTAGTGTTAGTTAACTGCATGCTTCCCTCCACGTGGCATCCACCATTACACATGCACAGTCAACTAGGCCATGTTCGTAATTTATCCAAATAGCTGTAACAATAACATCAGCATAACATCTAAGCATTTAATCACATATTGTAGAATTTGAGTCAGAAAGGCGACTACTCTTTTGAAAACATTAAGAAATACAGTTAAACGTAAATGGCATCTGCTTTTGGTTGAGACAAAGAGCCTATTAGCAAGCAGAGAATACTGGCCAGGAAAAGTCCAATTCATGTGGCATCCTCCAAATCGGACGATTCACGAGCTCTGGACAGTTCAGATTCTCTGGAGATGGCCTCTGATTTCTTCCCGGCTTCGATTGGATTTGTGTATTGGAACATATGTCCGTCGTATTGGATCCTCAGAAAGGCAGGCATTAACAATGAATGAACTACTCCTAGGCCGCATAATTGTGCTCGCATTCTGTCAAATTTCTTCCACCTGGATCTCGTGGCACACGAGAGATCCGGGAAGAGATGAACCATGGTGCCTTGAAAATTCAAAGATTCAGATTCCCTTGCAGGATATGATCCTGGGTTGGTAGACCAGTAATTACCAAGAGGACAGTCCATGCCAAATTGCTGTAGCTCGCAACAGTTCTGGGGGATGCACGGTAAGCCTTATCGGAGGTATTTAGCAGAAGTTCCAGATCGAGATGTGTAAAGCTCTCTGTAGCCAATCTTGTAGAAAGAGCAAAAGATTATCCCCCTCACAGTTCTCTTGTAGGCCCACTATTCGAACATTGGGGGCCCTCTGATAATTTTCCAGTGCCTCCATCCGATACCGCAACTGGGCATTCTACTGGGCCATTTTACTGGTGGCTGCCAACACCTTCATTGCAGTTGCCTCTGCCGATGTAGCTGTTTTAGTAGCAACTTCTATCTTAGTATCTTGCTTACTCAATCTTTGTAGTATCGATTTTCTACTTTTTTATCTATGGCCTGCATAGATAATGTAAGGGCCTTGCACTGTGGTTCCGTCCCCGTTTAAAGATTGTGCAGCAGCCTCCGATTTGTAACTCCACCAGCAGTTGGTTTTTAGGTACGCTCCCCGTGCCTTTATGCGTCCAATCCTCAAAGATATGTAGCTGTTCAGTTCGATGAGAGGATGCCAGTGCTGTCATTGAAAAGCTGTTTTTTAAAGGAAAATCAATTATTTTCTTCTGATTTTAGTCTCTTAGTTATGCAGAGCCCTCTCCAAATACCTCCTTTCGGCAGGCGTGCTCCACAGCTCCCCCTGCAACTGGTCGACCTTAATTTAGGGGTACACAGCTACTGTTAGAGATCTTTACTGATTGCAGGGATTCAGACTCCTTGTGCATTGCATCCCTGATAGTCTAGCAACAATTTTTTTCACTCCTGCCCTCTAATTGCCAATGGATTTTCTCAGGTCCACACACAGGACACCAGATGTAAGGCTCCCAAGTGCAGTAAGTGCCATGTGAGGCTATGTACTATGGTGGCAAGCTCTTCCTGCACTTCATGTGACAAGTCTTTATCCATCAAGCAAAGCAAGGCCCAGGACCCCTCCTGCTCCCCCACTACTTCTGTGGAGCACATGGACTGCTCAAAGATTGTATCTGGACAATCCAGATTTATTGATGCTTCCTTATCTCAAGTCTTGGAGATGGCATCTACATCTGGACACTCCAGCTCTATTCTGCTTCCTCATCTCAAGCCTCCAGGAACTCAGATGAGCGACGTCGTCTGTCACAAGAAGGCTGTCTCCTTCCGTCCCCAGAACTGGGACCCCGGAGCCTGCATCTCTGTTCAAAGATCTGTTAAGCACTGTGAGCCTCCTAACATAATAACTGACCAAGCAAAACACATCAGACATAATTGAACTCTTCCAACAGAGGGACAGACTGGGTCAGACATAAGTCAAGCAGGATACCCCAGGACAAGCAAGCCCACTTCAGAATCAGTGCACCAGGAGCATACTCCTAGCCAAATCCAAATACTTCCAGAGCAAGCTATCTTGGAATGCCCATGACTCTTCTACATGCTGGAAAACTGTCAGTAGCCTAATTAAACCCTCTCCCAGTGGGACACAGACCCCTTCTGGTTTCCCCATAATCACCAACACCCTAAACCAGTACTTCACAGAAGGCCCTAGGGCTCTTGACCCTAACCTTCCCCACCAATCCCCGCTACCCAGTCCACCCACTAGTGACAACTTCCGCCTGCAGGCAGTCTCAGTGGCTGATGTTCGCAAAGAGCTTTTGGCACTAAACGCATCATCCAGTTGTGGAGCCGATGACATCACGTCCAGATTCCTCAAAATCTGCGCTCCAGCAGTAGCTATCCCTATTGCCCACATACTTAAACCACTATGTGCCATCTCCTTCTCTCGCAGATAGAAGCAGTCACTGGTAGTTCCAGTCCACAGAGGTGGCCCAGCCAACTAACTCTCCAACAATCGGTCAGTCTCTCTGCTCTCCATTCTCTCTAAAACCCTTGAGAGGTTTATCAGCAGGCAGCTGTCTAACTACTGTGCCCAAACTGGCTTCTTGACTCCCTACCAGTCAGACTTTTGCTCCAACGGATTCACGACGGGTGTTCGACAAAATGTTTGTGACGCCCGACAGTGAAACCGGCAGGTTGACCACATTTGCAGTCAGTTGCGGTTTTCCAGTGCTACTAAATGTTTTTTTTGGGGGCTTTGTCACCCAACCCCACACGCAGGGAGTAGTTGTACTTCACTTAGGATTATCGAGTCGGAGCTGATTTTGGGGTGGTGCATGACCCTGACAGACAGTGCCAGGTTCCAGCGGGTTCCCTACAGCAGCATGGCACTGTAGTAGCTATAGGGGGCCTCACTGTTGAAAAATGGCTGTCGACACCTCCAACCACTCAACCTTCACTTCCGGTCTTAGTAACCGCCTGGGCAAAGGGGCCATATTTATAGACTTAAAAAAGGCCTGGGGATCACCATCAGCTCCTGCTTAAACTAGCCAAGTCTGGAACCATGCTAATGCCGGAGGGGGGGCGCACACCAGTCATTCCTGATCAATTGGACCCACTTTGTCAAGCTTGGTGCATGTTCCTCTCCTGCCCCACCATTCACCCTGGGGGTTCCACAAAGCTCAGTCCTGGGGCCCCTGCTCTTCGCTATCTACATTAACAACCTACCCAGCTCCCTCACTGCAATCTGCATATGTATGCAGACGATACCATTATCTATGCGTCTGGCACCTCTACTCCCATTACGGGTCACCTCCAACAGGACTTCACCACAGTAAAAAAAAAAAAAAATTGTTCCTGAATAACAGCTTGGTCATGAACTAAAAGAAAATGGTGTCTCTGTAGTTCAACACCAGAAATTGGCTCCACTCTTCCACCCCAACTCTGACTTTACATACCCCACATGACTCCTGCATAGACTCTGTTTCCTCCTACAGATAACCTCTGTCTCCAACTGGACCAGTACCTTGACTACTCTGGGCACCTCTCCCAAGTAGTAACAGAGTCATATGCCAAGTTAGTTGCCCTGTATAGAGTAAAGGGATGCCTCCATCGATTCATCAGAAAACAGACTGTGGAACAATCAGTCCTTCCCATTATAGATTACATTGATGTAGTCAGCTCGGGTGCTACCTCCACCTCCCTTGACAAAATCAACAGCTTGTTACACACACTGTGTAGATTCACCCTGGGCTGCCCCTCCCCCCAGCTCCACCGATGCAGTATGTGCAGTGAGCTGGAGTGGTCCCCTCCTCCTGTGAGACAAATGATGCATATTGCCCTCCTGGGTGCCAAGTATTGGTTCAGCAAACTGCCCAGATATCAGTCTGACCTCTGCTCCCCTGCAGCAGATCTTCCTATCTGCTAAGATCTGAGGCAGAATGCCACCCCCACTTCCCATGGTGCATGCACAACCTAGGGAAGCCTCTATCATCTGATGTTATCAGCTTGCTAATACCTGGAACAATCTCCCAGGCAGTGTCATTGTCCCTCCCCGATATCAAGCAAGGCTCTGATCAAGTCCCACTACAAATCCCTAACATGCCCCCAGTGCCAAGCCCCACCCCCTTCCGAGCCTATCTAACTAATGCATTTCATAATAACCCAGTGATGTACAGTGTGCTAACTGCTGTGATGCTCTGTGGGACAGCTGTGGTTCTACCTTTTATTTTATTTCTTTGGGACTACTCTCTCATACGAACATATGAATCTGCCAGCAGAAACGGGCCTTACTGTCTATCAAGTTAGTCTGCTCGAATGCGCAACTAGCACCCTTGTATTGTAGCTGCCCCCCTTGCACCCTGTCCCATGTCCTTTTAAAACTGCCCACTGTGCTACAGGATACCACCTCCTTGGTTAGAGTGTTCCATGTCTCCACCACCTTCTCTGTGAAAAAAATGCCTCCTCATCTCTCTCAGATATCTTCCACCCTCCACCTGAGACCATGCCCTCTGGCATCCCTTCCTCTCCTCATCTTAAATATCCCTTCTGTTCCCATTTTGTTAATCCCCTTCAAATATTTGGAAAAAGTAATATTGAGTTTAAAGATACCAAATTTCATTCACAATGGGCAGGAACACCTGAGGAGGAACTCAAGAAGGGATCCGGCAGAAAATGCCACAGCCTGCGGGAGATGGAGAGCTGCCGACTACTTCCAAAACTGCGGACTGTGCCCAGCCTTCGAACACGGTGCTCCTAAATGTGATCCAGGCCATGGAGCAGAAATTGGAATCACTGGTCACAAAAGTAACCCTCCTGGACAGTAAAGTCACCGGGTGCAAATGGAGGTAAAAGAAGCTATGGAGACCGCTTACCACAGCCACAGGACTTGTAAAAGAAAATGTGGTGCTTCAGTACTGGCTGGAGCACCTGGAAAATCAGGTGCGTGCATCAAACATCCACGCTGTTGGAATGCCAGAGACTGTGGAAGAGGATGACAGTATAAAACCTTTTATTCAAAACTAGCTTGAAAGCTAGTTGAATATTGGCTCCTTTACAGTAAAGAAAGCATACTGTATTACACACTGTCGCACCATGGGAGACAGTCCACCAGCTATCACCATCATGGTGCTGGTCGTTGACTCAAAATGGGATGAAACCCTTCACGCAGTAAGAAGGGCTGCGAATCTAGAACACCATGGCCATCAAATGTGGCTCTTCCCTGATTTTGTTATTCAACAAGATCCAGGAGGAGGTCATTTGTTGGGGTGAAAGCACAACCAAAAGCCCTTGGAATCCAGCATGTGCTGATGTTACCAGTGAGAATCAAGATAATTTATGGCGGCAAGGTCTACATGTATAATGACCCATAAGCACTGGGCAAGTTGGTCACCAAGCTCCGTAGTGAATTTGCTGCACGGCATGAAGGATCTGCTTCAGACTCGGAGGAAAACTGGACGGGGTTGGCTATTCTTATTGTTGTAAGTAGAAGGCAATATGGTAAGGTCCTTCTGGGACATACAGATGACTGAATTTCTTGTTTCTATTCTATGCAGTGCCCAATAAGTTCCAGGGCATTTACCTATTCTGGTCATTTAGGTGATTAAAATGACAAAATATGCTTATTCAAAATGGACCCTTGTTGTCATCTTCATGATTCAGCCTGTTATTTTTCCCACGACAGACTGTGGAGATCATTCACACAGGCGCCATCATGGTCTGGCATGTTAGCATCTCGAAGGCTGCTTGTTGGGGGGAGGACTCAGATCAGTAGCTCTAGCTGAAAAGTACAGTAGTATTTTTTCATTTGTTTTGGACTGTTTGTATTTACAAAACACTTGACAATCCTGATTGTTCATGACAGTTTTTAGTTAACAGTTCACGTAGTTTATCAGTTGCTTCAGGCTATACTGCTATAATCATGTTACTGTTGTGGTTAAGTTGAGGCAGCAACTTTGTTTTCTCGCACAGTCGGGTACTTCTTAGTTTCTCTATATATGAGACCTTTATTCCCAGTTAGTTGGGATGTTTAACAATTACCTAATTGCTCTACAAGTGACATACTGCTCTGTTCTCGTTCGTGGCAGATATGGTCATTCGAAAATTGATAAACAGTTTGATAAAATATCCAAATGTTACCCCTCAAGGATGTATCATAAACTGGGACATAGTTGTATGATCCTGTCATGTTATGCTGTTTTAATTTGTAATGTAATTTTGAATGATCTCAGTTTAAGAAGACTGTATTTTATCTGTTATAAATGCAATAAAATATAATTACAAAAACACAGTTTGAGCCCTTGCCTCCCACTGAGTTCTTGAATTGATAATTTTATTATTTCTAGATGCAAGGTCTTTGGGAAGGAAAGGATTGTATTTTGTCTCCATGCAGCTGAGCTGCAGATCTTTCACTTTCCTGTCCTGAGCACTGCCACCGTGCAAGCTGGTTATGTGATGTCATTATATGAAGGGGGGGTGGCGGGGGCGTGCTCTGTAGACTGCTATAGGGACTGGATTTGAAGTATTTTTTTTTTTTAATACCTTAGGGTTCCGATGCCGATAAATCAAGGCCACCATAACTAACAAGACTCTCTTGTTGGTTGGTGGTGGCCTTCATTATCCGAATCGAACCCTGAAGATAAAAAAAAAAACTACTAAATCCAGTCCTATAAGTCTACAGTGTGCCTCCATGCTCTCTGTATAATGACATCACATAATGTGCTGGTGCAGGAAGCGCTCAAGACAGGGAAGTGGAAGGATTGGCTCCACGGAGTCAAAATACGATCCTTTCCCTCCGAAAAGCTTGCATCTAAAATTATGATAATTTACCTACCAAGGAACTTCGGGAGTAGGTTCGATACTAATTTAGCATAACTTTGACAGGAAAGGTGCTCTTACATAACTTCTCCCCAGGCTTTTAAAACTAAATCAAAATTTGTTCTCTTAAGTGCTTGACTCCCGTTACTGCCTCTCCTCACACTGTCTCAGTGTCGGTGAGGAATGCAGCAGAAGCAAGAAAGGATCAACAGCTGTGCATACGTGATGACAAAATCTACATACACAATTGCAAGTCCCCCTGAATCTGCAGCTTACACTTAGCCGCACATGTGCCAAAACACAAAGTGGGCACAAAGCAGGTCGGGACATGTTGGACAGGTACGACTTGCTCAACGTGATGTGTTCATCACTACTCAATCTCACAGACATTGGGCAGCAGACTGACTCTGCTGAATAGCGCCAGAATCCTAGTGCCTGTAATCATTCTACAGCTCCTTGCCTGTCCCAAGTACAGGCAAAGAGACCAAAATGCTTGTCCTTTATGAAAACCATTCATCTGGGATGACTGAACGCTGATTATTTGGAGCCCAGTACAGAGCTATTGGGGGTGGCAGCCATAATGGACTCCCTTGTACATGTAATGAAGTTGGTAATTATCATTAGAGACAGTGATTTTCCATTTTCAAAAGTGACCAATTCCCTTTGGCAAAATCTTAAAATCCATTTTTTCCCCAAAATGAGGGCAAATCTGCATGTTTTGTGCAAAAATGTGGCTCAAAATGTTGGGGTTTATCAAAAAAAGCTTGTTCAAAGTGGTGTTTTTCTTGAAAAATTGATTCCCAAGTACTAGTTTAAAAATGACAGTTTTTTTTTTTTTTTAACCAGTGTTTTCCATCAAAAACATAAAATCATTGGCCGTATATCATCATCATCATGTGGACAGGGTCATGGAAATCTTGAACTGACTTCAGACTCAGTAGTCTCAGCTCAAATTTCCTTTCTGAACTTGGCCTGACCTTGCTTGGCAGATGCATCCTGTGACATTCTGCAAATCAGTGTCAAGCAGCCCTTATATTCCTTGTTTGCAGGACTGGCACACTGGTTTTGACTGGGACCAGCTGATTCTTCAAAGGTATCCTTGCTAAAAAAAAAAAATGCCTCGCTCTCCAGGGAAACCTGCTTTTGGGTCAAAGCAGAAAACACTCCTTAAACATGTGTCCAACTCTGAACTTGCTCTGCGACTGGATAAGAAATCCACAGGGCATCGTTCCTTTTGGGAAGCAAGATGCTACCGTCCAAGACGACATTCCAGTTTTTCTCAGGGAAGGTCACACAGCTCCTACAACCAGAGCTCCTTTAACCCATTTGAGTAAACGGGGTCAGAGATCACTGCAGAGACAGCAAGAACAATCAATATTTGCCAGCCTGCAAGCCTTCCCTGAGCGGCCCTGCCAGCATCCTCGAGCCATCCAGCCAGGGCCCTTCTGCGATGAAGCTGCGCCTCCCGGACTCTGCTGCGCAGTTCCTGAGCCATCCTTGCCTTGTCTGCTGCCATTGTCTCCACTGGGGATAAATGGACTGACTTCCTGTGAGCTCTTTTCAGAGCTGTTCCTCCTCTCACTATCTGCCTGTTGGGGTTGTGACGGTCCTGCAGGTGCCTCACCCACCCCCCACTCCATGCCACTGCTGGATTAGCACCTTTTGCCAGCCCTGCCAGCCTTCCCCAAGTGGCCCTGCTAGCATCCTCGAGCTGTCCGATCAGGGCTCCTATGATGAAGTCACACTTCCTGGACTCTGGTGCACCAGTCATCTCCTGAGCTGTCCTTGCCTCAGCTGCTGCTATTGTCTCCTCTGCGGATAAATGAACTGACTACAACAAGCTCTTTTTAGTGCTATTCCTCCGCTCTCTACTTTTCTCCCAGGGTCGCGATGGTCCTACAAGTGCCTCAACCTCCGTCATCTTTCCACCGCCGCTGATTCACCCTTTGCCAGCCCTGCTAGCCTTTCCTGAATGGCCCTGCCAGCATCCTTGAGCAATCTAATTAGGGCTCTCCTATGACAAAGCTGCACCTCCAGAACTCTGCTGCATCAGTCTGCTCCTGAGCCATCCTTGTCTCGGCTGCTGCTTCTTCCCTAAAACCCAGACCTCCTGAGCATCCCTCTGGTTTGCCACCCTCTGCGCTATGGACCATAGTGCAAAGGACATCTGAGTCTGTCTGGACAGAGTAAGCACAAGGGGGCAGCCGGCAGCCTGTTGTGCTGGTTCAGTCCACTCACAACTAATCTTCCTGGATTTTGTGTTCTCCAGTCAATCAGGACATTCTAAGGTACTCTTGCTAAACATTTGTGCTTTGTTACCCTGCAGTAGTACTGTGGTCCCTGACTTGATTTATGCTACCGAGTTTATGCTCATATACATTATTGCTGTGTATCTACTGATAGTGATACTACTAGTGTCTTTGTTCTCATCTGAATTTTCTCTCTGACCTTGAATTTATGATGTAATTATTGTTCAAACTGATGTGTTTAAGTTGTAACGTATTGTCTGCTATGTACACTGTGATGTATCACTTATTCTCATTGTATTCATGTGATTATGTACTTGCACTACTCCCCATCCCCTTCCGCCCCCCCAGGACGCATCTGGAAACGAGCAGTTCTGCTCAGTGTGCCTTCCTGGTGAAATGAATTGCTAATCATTTGTTTTAAACTGTATCTGTTATACTACTTTATTGTCCCCTGCAGCCTTTGCCTAATTTAAAGTAGGTACAGTTTTGCATTTTTGTGTAGGTCATTTAGTCTCTTTTTAGGAGGTTGTCCGCACTTTAGTTGGTTCTAGTGCTTTGACATTCCTGAATCACTGTCTGTACCCTGTTGAGTCACTCTCCACTTGGTACCGCCAACCCTGACATTGTTGCACTCATGATTACAGAGACAGGGATTTATTTAACTCTTAAAAATTGATTAGCGTTTTGCTCATAAAAGTGCTAAATCTTTGTCAAAATGCATAGCTGTTGCCTCACTGTGTTTAACAAACACAGCACTTCTAGAAAATCTATATAAATACTTTCTGTACAGTTAGTATTGTCCCAAGAAAAAAACTGCTAATCAATTATTTAAAACCCTGCAGAGATTACTCTTGTAGCCCTGCTAGTCCTTAAAGACTGTTACTCCAGCCCCTGACCACCAGTCTCGGCCCATCCCAAGTACCAAACCTGCCTTCTACTTCTCTTTATCTAATGGTAGTTGCCTAGATTCCCTCCCAACCCCCTTTCCAATTTATGGTGCCTTAGACCTAAGCATGTATTATTTATCCTCAGCCTTTTGACCAAATATTCCTTCCAGGTCTCTCCAGTGCGTGGCATCTACTTCTCTGCATTACCTTATCTGGGGATTACAAACCCAATCCTGGTCCCCTCACCAATGTTAATCCTGCCAGCCGCCACCCCCCAATGGTTTGGTATTAGGGGTCTCAAAGTGGCTCACCTAAATGTCCATGACCTTATGGCCAACTTTGCAGAACTTAAGGCTTGGGTAATGCACTACAGCCCCAGCGTTCTTGTATTAACTGAAACCTGGCTAAAGCCCACCATCCCTGATTCCATGTGCTCCTTGTCTGGTTACAGATGGCTCGGACGTGACCGTCCAGCCTCCAGGAGGGGTGGTGGCATTTCTGTGTACTTTAAAGATAACTTGCGGCTCACTGCCCTTTTAGCTACCTGTATAGCATTTTTTACACTCATTCCTCCACTGTCTACAATACAGCCATTTAAAACCCTGCAGAGATTACTCTTGTAGCCCTGCTAGTCCTTAAAGACTGTTACTCCAGTTTCTTGCACACTCTGCTAATCCTTGGGAATACCAAGAAACTACACATTGTATATATTTGTAATCCCCTAAAATGTGGGATGGCAGGTCTATCGCATGTTATCCATTACCTGCCTTTTAGTACTGGAAACATTGAAATCCTCCTTTTGTGTGATCTCAACCTGGATTGGCTTGGCAGTAAAACGAGCACATTTGAATCCCTGCTAGGCAAGTTCCATCTGGCTCAGCTTATCACTTGCCCCACTAGGGTATTGATGTGGATCAACCACCAATCCCTCATTGACTGGATCCTTACAAATGGAAAGGACAGGCTAATTACTTCTGGCACTCTGCCTGATTCCTTTAGTGATCATTTGCTTGTCTTCTGCATTTGGAAAGCCCACACCCCATCTGTGCCTCCCAGAGAAATAGTGTTGTGTGAATTTTTCCAAACTTAACCTTGGCAACCTTTCTGCTGACATATGCCTGATGGACTGGTTCCATTTATATCACACTTCCGATATAGATAATGCTTTAAACTGTTTAGTTCTAAGCTCCAAGACCTGCAGACAAGCAGATCCCCCTAATAAAGCATAGGGTCAGGGGAGCAGCTACTAGATGGTTACACAGTGACCTGCTTACATCACTCAAAGCAAGGGACAAATGCTGGTCAAGTTTTTAAGTTTCAGGATTAATTACTGGCTGGCTGTATTGTAGACAGTGGAGGAATGAGTGTAAAAAAAGCTATACAGGTAGCTAAAAGTAACTGTTGTAAAGAGCTTCTTCAGTCCCCTGTAGCTGATTTCCCGTAGATTCTTGAGTCATGGTTTTATGGGTAAAAGTACTAACCACACAGTGTCTGACATGATATTGCATGGCATAACTTGTAACAAACACTGTGACAATTACAAATGCTTTTAATTCTGACTTCTCTGACCTAACCAAGTATACCAGAATGTCTCGTGCCATTGATCAGTACTCTCCCTTCTACCTTAGTGCTGTCACTCACAGTGAGGTTCCGCGCCTTTTGAAGAATATATTTCCTTGCAGTAGTGTTGGTCACAATGGCCTCAAACCTAGGCTTCTCAGGATTGCTGCGCTCCAGCTAACCTCTCTAGTAACTTGATTATTTAACTTGTCCCTCACTTCAGGGGTGGTGCTCAAAGTCTGGAAGGTTGCCAAAGTGGTGCTGGTCTACAAATAAGATGATCCCAAATGCACTGAAAACTATTGTCCTATTGCAATCCTGTCAGTACTCTACAAGTTGCTGGAGAAGCTAGTGGCTTCTCAGGTTACGGAGCACCTTCTAAAATGCAACCTTATATCCTTGGCTCAGCATGGTTTCATGCAGGCCAGTAGTATGCCAGATGCCCACATTCATTTTACTTATGATGTAAAAGTGGCTATGGATAGGGGTATGTACACAGGAGCTGTCTTAATCAGCCTTACAGAGGCTTTTGACCTTGTGGGCCACTCCCTAATCAAAACTAAATCATCTGCCCTTGGATTTTCATCCACTGTTTCTTACCTGATTTCCTAGTTACCTCGGTGATAGACAGCAGTTTGTTGAATGTAACTAATCCAGATCTGACCTCTCCACCATTAACAATGACGTTCCTCAAGGCTCCATATTGGGTCCACTGCTTTTTACCCTGTTTATCAGTAACCTGCTCAGGTCTACAGAGCCCTGCTCCACCCTGCTTTGTGTAGACAATATGGTGCTATATACCAGCTCTAAGAAAACTGCTAAAATAACTTGCAGCTTAATGCTGACTTTGGTAGTGTTCAGTCTTGGCTAACTCAAAACAGGCTTCTTCTGAATTCTGGCAAAACCCGCTCCATGCTCTTTGGTTCGGCACCTAAGCTGAGGGCTTGTTCTCCTGACTTAGCTATTTACTGCTCTGAAAGCTCTCCCCTTACTGCTGTTGACTCCTTCAAATAGCTGGGCATAACTCTTGATCCTACCCTTGATTTTTAGCTTGCACGTTTCTAATGCCTGCAAGTCTGGTAGTTCAAAACTAGGACTTGCTTATAGGGTCAGACATACCAACTCCTGCAGCTAGGGTCAGGGGCCCAGATATTCAAACTGCGCAATAGCAGGAGCAAGCGCAAGTCTATTGCGCCCATGCTCAAGAGACGCGATATTCAAAAACGGAGCAGGCCAAATTGCGCCTACAGCCGACGACTGAATATTGCACCACCTGCGCCATAGCGCAACTAGGAAGGGGAAGCTGAGCATTTCTGATGAGCCATAGCGCAACAAGGGATGTTCAGCTGAGCAGTCCAGAGGCGCCATAGCACAACCAGGGAGCCCCCCAGCTGCAGAGCAATGTAACTGCACAATCAGGGAGGTAGGGGCCCACTACCCATGCCACAGATGGGCACAGGAACACACAGCAGAACAGACATCGTCCCCCCACACCCCAAGCACAGCACAACTGGGGGAGGGCTGGAATAACCACTGGCCCATGGAGACAAGCAAACAACCCACAGCTGGGCCATGGTGCCCCATCACACCTACCGGCAGGCTGTGACTGGCACACAAGGAAGGCAGACCATCCCATGCCACACCATCCCCCCCCCCAGTGCAGAGCACACCCTGCACCGTGACCCCCAGACACCCCCCATGAGCAGTGACCACTACTGCAGGAAACCCCATGCATGCCACCACCCCCACTGTGACAATGCAACCCTGTGCACCACAGAACCATGCAAGCCAGCCCCACCACGAGCACCCATCAGTGGGTTGCAGCACATGGCAATGCAACAACAGCAGACACATTGCCACCACGCACAGTCCCCCCGAGGTACTGCTGAGAGACCGACCATGTGTCAGCACAAGAGGTACCCCACACGGGACAGGGCGTGCCCTTGACAACACCACCAGTTGTACAGCACCCTGCACAGTATTTCAGTGACACACCCCGGCCCACCACTGGCCACAACAGCCAACACAGACACCCACAGTGGTGCGTGGAAGCATGCACCACACCGGATGCCACACAGTGTATGGACAGACACCCACCCATACCCAAGGGCACACCAACACAGGGACGCAGTGGTGGGGCAACCAAGCCCCCATTGTGGGCCCCTGTAAGCTGTGTACATACAAGCCGCAGTCCTCCATGGCACTGGAGTGCCAGCCACCCTGCGCAGGCACTGTGGACCCGTACACCACCAGCAGTTGCCCGGAGCACAAGTCACAGACAGTGAGGCACATCCCCTGCAACACACACAAGGCACAGCATGGATGTGGGACAATGACTGTGGTGCCCACAGTGCCACCCGAGCCGGGCATGCACCACACCAGTGACAGGGGCAACCCAGCAAAGTGACGGGTACAGTGGCCGCCCTGCAGGGACTGCCACCACTGACATGCCAGTGGACCGTGCAGGTCACAGACATGCATGTGTGTCAGCTGCACAGGCCATGGACGGGCCGATGGGTGCGCCATGGACACAGAGCACGCGCCATGGACCACAGCACACAGTCATCCAGTGCACAGGGCACAACACACACACACCACAGACACTGACTGATAGCTACCCCCACACCATAGTCACCGCCACACGGACACACACACATACCCATGACTGCACCACCCCTGACGCCATGCACACCACTGCAGCTGAGCACCTATAGCCCGCTGCAAATCAGAGACCACCACAGTATTCATATCAAGATCAAATGTATTGAAAAAATATAATAGTCAACTATTTACATGAATACAAAAACTATATACAAGGTGGGGGTGGGGCCACAAACAAGGTGGGGGTGGGTAGGGGCAGGGGTGGACAAATGGGATGGGATAGGAGGGTGTGAGGGTGGGTCCAGGGGGTAGGGAATTCAGGGACCGAGGGATCCCTAGCGGGAGCGCCGTTCTGCACTTTGCGACCTCTGTGCCTCCTCAGTACCCCAGTCGTATCCAACCTCTGGAGGATTGCCAGGGATTCCCGGGCCAGCTGTAGAATCTCCCGCACAGCGTCTCTGATGTCCGTCAGATGGCGGGTACCTAGGACAAGGGAGCACAGTCAATAGCTGTGAATGCACAACCCCATACAGCCCGCCCACTGTGCATGGCATACAGCCATGGGACATACCACTGTGATGGTGTGTGTGACCACCCGCAGTGATCACGTCCACAGGACCTGCCCACCCAGGCGCATACAGCCATGCGGAATGCTGCACACACCCACCGGCCAAGTCACGCACAGCAACACCATGGCCGTTTAGTGACATGGCTATGTGGTGCAAAGGCAGTGGCATAGCCATGCACCTGGTGCACGCATGGACCACCATTGACGCACTCCCAGACGTGCATTGTCACTGGACAGTGTTGACTGTAACAAGTTGCGTGCATGGCAGTGGTGTCGATGAATGGTGGCCATGCCCCGCTGCCCACCCTGTCACACAGCATGCAGTAGTAATCATGGATGTATGGCACTCACCCTCATCGGGCCGGTCAGGTGGGCGGTGATGGCCCTCGCTCCAACTGGCTGCACTGTCCTCCTCCCTCCGCCGCTCTTCCCGCAACCTGTGGCGTTCGTCCTGGCCTATGGGGAAAACAAGGAGAGAAGAACATCAGTACAATCCCGAAGCAAAGTCCCCCTGCCCCAAGGTGTGTGCCCTCCCACCCAGCCAGACCCACCCACCCCGCACCCTGTGAACACCGCCACAGCCAAACCCAGACGGTCCCTCCCTATGTGCTGGACACATACAACACCGTGACCCATATGGACGATAAAAGTATGTTGACAGAACCCCTACCTGGACGTGGCACCGTGCCCCTCCTGGCACATGCCCGCAGTCGTGCCAGTAGCTCCGGCTCCATCCTCTGCAGGTCCCTATAGCGGTGCCTGCACTGCTCTGCACTCCTCCCCCGTCCGGTGGCCTCCTTCAGGGCAGTGGCCACCTCCTGCCACACCTGGGTCCTGGCCCTGTCCAGGGGAGCCTCCCCGAAGAGAGGCCCATGGTGTGGCTCAACAGTTGCCACCAGATTGGCAAACTCTATGGCTGTCCACTGTGCTGCCCGTCTGCGTGCCATCCTTGCAGCTATGGTAGGCAGTATGGCGCTCTGCAGCGTGGCTCCCCACGTGCAGATGCTGTGCGGTACAGCGCTGCCATTCCCTATCGCGCTGTTAGCGAACAGCACGATAGAGGTGCACCCATGCCTGACGCATGATGCCTAGGGGGCAAAGGTCGGGCACAGGGTCAAGGGTCTCTAGGGCATGGCCACGCACAGCGCCATTGGAAGACTATGCATGTAGCGCGATTGGCTGCCTGTGTGCCAGCGCCATAGCGGACTACCGAGCAGTTGGGCCATTGCGCCTATGATGGCCCAGTGCCACAGCGCCATGTAGTGACCATCGCTATAGTGCCACTGGCACAATGGTGGCTGTGCGTTGCATTGCCTGTCGCACACAGCATGTCATCAGCGTGGCAGACGCCTGCGTCAGCAACCCGGGCATGCGCAATGAGGTGTACTACGCATGTCACAGAACTGCGCCATTGGCTCAGCACGTTCAACACAATTGCGCAAAACGCAACAGCACGATATTCAGCCGTCATATGCAAATCATCTAATCAGTCATTCAATGGCGCAACACTGCAATTTGCATCTACTTAAAGTTGCTCCTCGCCTCCTTTGCATGGATTGCGCTATAAAAGTGTGACAATGTGCTGCAGTGGCCATAGTCTGTTACTGCAGTTTATTGGTGAGTTGCATGCTGTTCGGTAATGTGGACTGTGGATTCAGGGATATACATGGGACTGCACAGTCACAGGTAACAACTGCCACTCTTACAGGCTACATAATGACCGAGCAGGTTGTTGGAGAGGAGGAAAACAGTGGTGGGAGGAGGAGGAGGCCGAACTTTACAAAGGCTGAAACCGAGGCCCTGTTCAAGGCCTACCTGGATCAGGAGTCACTTCTCAGTGGATGGCGGGGAACACCTCAAGCCCGTGCTGCTGCATGGGAGGAGGTGGCACGTACTGTAAACCTGCATGGCAGCCACCAACGCTCCGTGCAGGAGTGTAAGAAAAAGATGGGCACAGACAGGAGGAGGGTAAAGGAGAAGGTGGCTGCCATCAGGACAGCATGTGCTGCAACAGGTGGGGGACAGCCGGAGGTGGTACAGCTGACCCCAGAGGAGGAGAGGCTTGCTGGAAGCATGCAGTCGGTGCCATTGAGGGTGTTCTGGGTGGTGGCTTCAGGCGGGTGGTGGCCCATCACTGCATGGTAGGGCATGGTCTGTCGGGGGCAGGGTAGGTCACACGCAGTAACGCGACTTTGCTTTCCCTTACAGATCCTGAGCATCTGCATGGGTCAGCAGTGGTGGGCCTGTCCACTGTGGACAGTCGGCTGGAGTTTGAGGAGGGACCATCCACCTCCACAGGTATATGTGGATCATTGCGACAGTGGGGCCGCCTGGCTGTCCACACTGATGTCGTCGTAACAGGTGTGGAGGAAGCCCTGCCTGTGTCCCAGCGTGCTGGCGTCCACGGATGCCAGCACGCTGTGGCCAGTGCAGAGTCCATCACCAGTGATGATGACACGACCGTCATGGTCAGTGACACGTGTGTGCCACGGGATGGCCACACAGCAGGGCAATTCATGCCCATGGCTGTGGGTGGTGCCGCCGTGGAGGCCTGCGTGTCAGCACAGTCCCTGGCTGTGCCTGTCAGCACCAGTGGGGCAGCACTGGTGTCTGTTCAGGACAGTGGGACTGTTGCAGCCACTGCAGCGGCACCACTGAGCCCTGGGGAGTGGCAGCCGGAGGGGCAGCATCAGCAGTCACCCAATGGGCTTGGGGGTACAGGGTTCAGCGGCGGCATCTGTGCACCACCTGTGGACATGCCCAGACCTGGTCCTGGTGCGCAGCACTCACCCTCAAGGGGTGCTGATCATCGGGGCCGTGAACATCCTGAGGGACAGGATGCCGAGGAGGCTGATGACCTCTTGGACGAGCACACCCACCTACTGCAAGCACCGGTCCAGCAACAGATGTGACTTACGACATCCATGGATGCACTGCGTGTGGCTCTGGAGTGGGCAGAGGAGCGTCGCAGCAGGGACACTGCAATGATACTGGCAGGGATGGACCATTTGCGGGAGGATGTGACCGCTGCCATTGACAGGCATGCACAGGCATTCATTGCTGTCATGGCCACAATGGGCACACAGTCAGGTGCCCATGCATTGCGGACACCACGCAGTGCACTATCCACCCCCCCCCCGTTCCCGGCGTCGTGCGACTCCCACCCTGTCGACGCCGGGTTCAGCTGTGGGCATCCCTAGCACTCCTGGTGCAGGCATGTTCGGTGTGCTGCAGACCCCTGCGCGAGCACAGTCGCGTTCATGCAGTGGAACCCCTGGGGGACCATCGGTGCCGCCCCATGAGGCCAGTGGTCAGCCTGTCAGTGCTGGTGGGTCTCGACGGGGCCGCCCACACATCCGTGGCACTGTGTCGCGTGACTGACCTGTCTCCCAGCGTGGCTACTATCTGGTGCTGCCCTGTGTGCATTGTGTGTTTCAGTGGGCAGTGCACGGGTGGGTACCCAGCCCTACACGTAGACACACAGTCCACCTGCACATCCTCCTGGCTGCTGTCCGCAGTTGCGTGTGCATGATGATGCCTGCATTGCGCTGTACACCAATGTGCAGTGGTGCTCAGCATCTGACACACGCACATGGACAGGCAGTGGGCGTGGTGGCCTGTGGACATGTGTGTTGCTAGGGTGTACGTTCTGGGTCGGTGCGCCTCCTGCCCTCTGTGCACGTTTGTTGCGGTGTGTGTGTGTGTCCATCCGCATGGCATGTTAATCCTCACCCATCCCTGGTTGTGTGTGTGCTTCTGTGCCCTGCCACTTCTCTTGACGGCATGCACCCCTGGTGTGTGTCCATGCGTGTTTGTGGGTTGTGCCTTAGCCACTGGTGGTTGCGCATGGCCCCATGACTTACCTGGGTTGGCTGAAGTGCTCCTCCGTAATGGTGTCCCGGTGCAGCTGTGCCATCCGGATCAGTCGGGGATCCCGTCGGCCAAGGGGGGGGCTGCCCATCACCATCGTCACCAGCGTCCCCATCGCTGTCCCCCTCTTCGACCTGTATAGCTATCCCACATTCGTTGGCCATGTTGTGCAGGATGCAACAGGCCAGGAATATCCCGCAGGCCTTTGAGGGGCTGTACTGTAGGGCACCGCCAGAGGTGTCCAGGCAACGGAAACGTGCCTTCAGCATCCCGAACACCCACTCTATGACATTACATGTGGTGGCATGTGCCTCCTTGTAGCGTTGCTGCGATGGGGTTGCGGGCCGCCGATAGGGTGTGAGCAGCCAGGGACGGAGTGGGTATCCACTGTCACCTGTGTGTAGAGGGCGGAGGTTAGTTTTGTGATCAGCATCGCCCTGCCCCAGGCCATGTGGGCCACTACCCATGCCACCTCTGGCCATGCCCCCCCAGGCCCTATGATTGTCCATATGGTTTGCATACTCACCCACTAGGTGGCCAGTGGGGATGTCCCCATGCTGGAATCTGTGGCACAGTGCCGACTGGTGCCAGATGAAAGAATCGTGTGCTCCCCCAGGGTGCGTGGCACAGACGATGATGCGCCCCCTGGCATTGCACACCACCTGGCAGTTGATGCTGGCATAGCCCTTGCGATTTATGTATGTGGCCCCCTCGGGGCCAGGTGGTGTGCGTATGGCCACATGGGTGCAGTCTATTGCCCCTAGCATGCCAGGCATACGTGCTACCCTGTGGAACTCCTGTATGTTTGCTGTGCGCTCAGACGTTGTGCTGGGGAAATAGATGTACTCCGCAGTGTGTGGCAGCAGTGCGCTGAGGAATTGGGTGAGGTGGCGTGACATGGCCGACTGGGTTATGCCTGTGGTGTCCCCAGTTGGTCTCTGGAAGGTACCCGTGGTGAGCAAGCACATGCAGGCTGTTACCTTAGTCTCCACTGACAGGGCATGGCTCCGTCGTGTGGGTGCCTGCATCACATCACTGCACAGCTCACAGAGCCGCCTCAGAATTGCCCTATTCAGGCAGTACCGGCCCCAATCTCAGTATATCAGTTGCAGCTCAAGCTGGTGTGGGCTCGCACGTGCTGCCAGGGGCATACCACGGCAGGCCCTTCACTGCCACGCCCCCCGCCGCCCGCCTCACCCCCTCATTATGGCCTCCATGTGAAGGTGGCACTGTCCATGTCCCTGGCTTGTGTTCACCCCGGCAGCGCTGTTGCTGTACTCCCCCGCTGTCCTGGCTGCTACCTCCTGCACCGGCTACACCTGCCTGTGCTGGCCTTTGTGCTGTGTGGCTCCCCACACCTTCCCTGTTCCTGGATGTTCAGACTGCCCTTTCTCTGGCCTGCCCTGTTTGTGCCTCCTGCCCTGTCTGTCTGCCTCTGCTTCTGACACATGTGGCTTCCCTGTAGCGTTCTTGCGCCTCTCCCTTGCTCTTTTTTTATTTTGGCTCATTTGTGCTATGGCGCAACTTCCGCTTGCTCCCCTATTGCGCATGGCGCAAGTCATTGAATATCGCACTGCACCATTTATGCATGGTTCCTCCCCCTTCGGTTGCGCATGCCTTCATTATCATTACGCTGTTGCTCAGCATGATTTGGTACTGCCTCCTGCTGATATGAATGATAAACGCTAATTTCGGCCTTAGCAGGCGCAACCCTATTGCGCATGGCTCAACTCTTTTGAATATCTGGGCCAGGGTGTTTTGTTACCTTGCCTCACTTAAGGTCTTGTACCTTATTCTGAGGCAGGCAAATGCAGGTTAAATAAATGGAACACCATTTATAATAATGCTTGCCGCTTTGCCTTATTAGTGACTAGGCTGACTCACCACTACCCTCTCTACTCAAGGCTAGGATGGTTATCCCTAACTTTGCATAGGCTATTCCACAGACAAGGTTATCAGATATGCTAAATGTGCTGCCTTGGCTGATAAGATCACTATACTTGATCTGGCTTACCCCCTGAGATCTAGTGATCTGCCACGTCTGTCTGTGCCCAAGTGCACTACACATATGGGTGAGTGAGCTTTTTATGTCTTTTCTCCTAAGCTCTGGAACTTATCTACTATTGCCTACATACCCTTTGTTGTAATCTCCTGGGTCATACCTGAAAATAGGCAGCTATACTGTCTAGTGTACCTACCCGGTTAACAAAAAGTAAATAAATAAAATAAATAAACCTTAGGATCTCTCAAGCCTCCTCTAGTTTTCAAGGATGAGCTTCGCAAGTTCCTACGGTCCTCTGATAAATGCACATATTTCTGATGCACAGTATTTCTGCTAGAATTTGTCTTTCAGTTGCTTTTTCAGTTGTAGTCATGATGTACCCTGCTCATGTTTTTGCACTACAGTATTGTTTGACTTCTACTACCGATGTATGCAAGATTGTCTTTGTTACCCTTGTGCAACTGTGATACTGTCATTTGATAATGTACTTCTCCCAGGCCAGTAGTTGGTTCAGTACTTGGAATTCAGAAAGAAGAAGGCGGGTGCCTATCGAGCCTGTCTCCCACTATAGTGGGGACACACTGCTGGTTTTTCTAATGAGATGCTGATGTAATTTGTCCTTAAATAAGTTAAGAATGCTCTGACTTACTACTTCCTTGGGTAGGTTGTTCCACATTGCAGCTGCTCTGTATGTGAAATACTCTCTTCTGCTATTCTTTTTTGATGGATCTAAGCAAAGTTGTGTTTTGTGACTCTTCAATTCAGCCTCTTTATTATTAAATTTCAGTCCAGGTCCATCCACTAATTCTTTGTCATCAATGATTTTAAACATCATGAGTTATGTCCCCTGTCTCCCTTCTGGACTCCAGAGTATAGAGTGCCAATTCCACAATTCTTTGTTCATATTTCTTATTCCTTATGGAATCAAGTCAGTTTGGTTGCTCTATGTTGGATTTGTTCTAGTTTTTGTATATCTTTCTTCAGGTATGGACTCCAAACAGGGAAGTAGTAGCTGAGGTGGGGCCGAACAGAAGTTTTATACAGGGGCAGAATACAGGTTTTATTCCTGGGCCCGAAGCCTTTTCTTATACACCCCAGGATCCTATTTGCTGTTCCAGCAATTCTGTTGCAATGTTCACTGAAATTTAAATCTTTATCGATATACAATCACAAATCTCTTTCATACCTGAAAATAGACATTGTATTGTCTAGTCCACCTACCTGGTAAACAAAAACTAAATAAATTAAACTAGAAAGGAATGTGTTTATTCTTGGACAGAACAACCAGTAGTACTGTATAACAGGAAATATTCAATGTCTGTTTTCACTTTTTTTTTTTTCTGGTTTCATATTTGGGAATACTAGGTGACTCCCCTGTACAATAGCAGCACTAGTGTTCCACCAGTGAAAATAAGATGGCATGAACATGTTGCTTGTGCTCGAAGCGTTAAATATAATGGGCATGAATTTAAATTATTATACAGTATCTTCTGACCATTTCCAAAAATAATCTTATATGTTTTTATAATGCTTGAAACTACATTTTGAAAGCTGTAACATATGAACAGTTAATCTGCTGTGATTCTACATGCATACACATATTGTTATAATGTAAAAATGACATGACAAAATGCAGTGAACCATTTTTTTTTTATATCCATATGATATCGATATATGGTCACTGTGGGGGATACATTAATGTACGACTACTTTGCTGACTAATATCAATATATTTTTCCATAATGATAAAATATAGTGATATACTTTTTAATATTAACATGGAAAATTTCATGACCGTTTTAAAAAGTAAAATAAAAAATATATATATATTTAGACACTTTTTCTGAATTTTGGTATTGGTCCCTATAATTTCAATGGTACCTATATAAGTGTAATAATCGTAAACATTCATCTTACACCTTAAATCACATGGCTAACATTTCACGCTCCCTCACCAGCAGTACCAATTCTTCCTCGCTTTTACAACCTTCGGCTGTGAAAGTGTTAACAGATAATAAATAAAAAATTAGATCATCCTGTCCACAGTTTATATCCCCATCTGTGGGCAAAATGGTCACAATTAAGGATTGGGGGAGACTATATAGACTGATGGGTGGTAGAGGTTGTCTCTAATAGTTACTCCATTGATTTTCACCACTCTACAACTCATCACTTTTTTCAGTCCCAGTGTCACATGACATGACCAAACAGCACACAGTACAGAGGTGCAGTACATTAAGGGTATCCGAGCCTTCCACCTAGTTCCAAATCCCAGATAGGTTTTGGGCGTTGGTCCTATCTTTCCATGGTCTTGAGAAAGACAGAAGGATTTCAAGCTGTTTTGGATCCTGTGAATGTCAACAGATGGATATAGGCAGTACATTTCAAGATGCAAACTCTACTCTTCATGACTGCAGCCTTATACCTGGCGGGGATTGCATGGTTTGTCTGTACATGAAGGATGCATACCTGCATATTCCCATTCATCCATCACACCGCCATTTTCTCAGATGTTGTATCCAGATATGGCACTTCCAGGTTCCAGTACATGGCTCTACTGTTAGGGTTGCCGACAATGCCACGAGTATTCATGTAAATAATGTGGTGCTGGCAGCACATCTAAGGGAGAAAGAAATTAATGTTCCTCCCTTGGTTCCTTTCACTGTCTTGTCTCCAGCATTCTTATTTTTGAGAACTGTGTTATTATGCAGACACGTCAGTCGTGACATGTGGAGGCTGTGGTTCTTAATTACCAACCGGGATTTAAAAATTCAGAAGTTGTATTTGACAAAATTGAACTTTTCTGCCAAAGATTGCTGCCATTAAACAACCTTTGCCTTTGGATGAACTTGTGAAATGGATTCCTACATGAATTAGACTACCAAAAATGAGGATGGAGAAAGCAAAGATGAGGAAGTAACAGTTTAAATAAATATAGTGGTCATCCAGCAGTAAGCACCATGGGTAAGCCATGTGTTTGAATGAATTCCCATTTTGTTTCAGTAAGGTAGAGGTGTGCCGGCTGCCCAGTTTACATAGTGGGCAACTGTTCTGTCATGTTCATTCCTATCTGCATAATTGGCTTATTCAGATGTGGTTCCTCAAGGAGGCACAGACAGCAGTATCAGCAGTCCCCAGAATGCTGCAACTCTACAGTTGGATAATCCACCAAGAGGAGGAGAGCTTGTTGTAGCCATCTCCGCTCCTGCAGTATCTCAGAGTACTGTTCATCATGGCAGCAGCCACTGTGACTCTGGCCCCGCACAAAGTTCGCACACTGGGAAGAGCATGCAAAAGACTTCAAAGGAAATCAGTGGAGACAGACAAAGACAGTCTTCACTTGCCCAGACATATGGCTGCAAGCATCATCCTGATTCAGTTGGCCAGGCTACACTCTCGACCACTGCAGCTCTTGTTGCTTCACTCTTGGGACCTTCAAATGGGGTTGCAGTTGGGCAAAATTTAGTTAACCCCAGAAGTAATGAACTATCTTGCTATCGGAAGAACCTATCCAAGGGAGGCTCCCCAAGGGATGTTCCACAGCTGACTCTAATGATGGGTGCTAACCTCACTGAATGCAGCCAAGTGCTCGGTGCCACCTCAATGTAGGGCACCTGGAGCCTGCTAGACTAGAAATTCCCAGTCTGCTCTCTTGAGATGAGGGGGTATTCAGAGTGGTGCTATACGTGGGGAACCACACTGAGTTACTCACACCAAGGAATTACTGATTCTGGGTTACTTATTTTGTGTGTAGCAGCATGCTTCACATGCGTTAAAGCTCAAAGTCTTTCAGAAAGTGCAGAGTACCAACAAATTCCTTTCACTGAAAAAAGGTACAAAAATGCCTTAACCCAGTCATGAAATTGACATACAGGATGTGGCCCGATTGCCCTTGTGCTTTACTCAAAAGGAGCTTTGTCAGGAGGACTAGTCTTTCTTTGCACAAAACCCAGAATCAGTAACTCCTTGGTGCACAGAACTAATTGTGGAGTCTCTGTATACTGTTTTAGAGCTAGTTGTCCTCTGTTCTGCACCACCCTGCACACAGAAGCATGACTTTGTCTCTGGAGTTGGTATGCTTCAGGAACAAGATTCGAAACACGCACGTCCTAGTTTGATCAGCCAAAACAGTGATGGTAGCCTGCATCAGGAGGCCAGAAGAAACAAGGAGCCAAGGCACTGGTGATAGAGGCATACACAGTTCTTCACTGGGCAGAAGCAAACCTACTCTCCCTGTCAGCAGTGGCCTTCCTGAGGAGGTCGTGGGGTCAAAAACAGTGGGGGAATTTAAGAATGTATGGGACAGACACATAAGGCAATTCTTGTGGGGTGTAGGAAGAAGTAGGCTGTTGGTTGACTAGGATCTGCAGCTTATCCGGTAGGTAGGAAAATGGGCAGACTGCGTGGGCCAAGCGGTCCTTATCTACCGTCAAAGTCTATGTTTCTGTGTTTCAATCCTTCTTGCAGGGACCCTGAACCTACAGGAAAAATGGCTCAGTAGTCAGATCCTCCACCCAGGGTAGTGGGAGCTCAACATGATATATCGTAGGTGTGGTACTCGACTCTCAAGACCTTATTTATTTATTTAAAGTTGATAACTAGGAAATTCAGACTGAGCCAAGGCTCGATTCCAGGTGCTACCAAGGGGGAAGGGGTTACAGGAGGATAAAGAACGAAAGTTACAATTCATATTCAATCACATGAAAGTAAAAACATAATACATAAACATGACTATGATTCAGCACTGAACAAGATATAATAAATACTGTGCAATATTTACATAAATAATATTTACATAAGCAAGTTTAGGCAACAAGACTTGACTCCTAAGAGGTATATACAGGGAACTGATATTGATGATGGCGGTAGAGGATCTGTTAGGGAGGGATACCCTCGTGGCTGCCAAGGCAAACACGCCAAGATACGTCAGCTGCTTTTGAGAATGTCAGTCATTGAAAATACACTACCTGTTTTTGCTGTGACTGGATACACTGCTGTATGCTTCTCCACCTTGGCCAATGATCCCACAGGTACTATGGAAGCTGTAAAAGGAGCCATCGGCGTTGATTCTGATCATTCCAAAGTAGCCCCAAAGAGCGTGGAACTCAGAGCTGATTAATCTGGCCTGTGCAATTCAATTCAATTCCGCTCCCACTCAGGCCGGACCTTCTTCGTCGGGGTCCAGTTCTGTATCCAGATCCTCAGAAGTTTCATCTAACAGCTTGACTCATGATCACAGACAGTACAAGGCTGATGTAATCCACACCCTGAAGTGCTCAAGGAAAACATCTAAAATCATGACCTACAGAACTGCCTGGGGGGGTGCAGAACACAGTGGAGGAAGTGGAGCAACATGTAGCAAACATGCATGAGCTCTGCAAGGAGCAGACTTGATAAAACCATTGAGCCTTTGTCTGCTGGCATTTTAGTGTGTTCATAGTCTGACACATTCTGCTCCTGGCATTCCTTTGGGGATCAGGCTGTCTGCTACCCCTCTGTCTTGGAATTTCTGCTGCATGGTCTAGACGAAGGGTTTAGATCCCTAAGGGTTCAGGGGTGGCACTGACTGCCATATAGGGGTATGTGGGGTTTTATCCGCTAGGATCCCATCTGGATGTTGTCCACATTAAAGCTTGCCACAAAGTACCATGCATCTCACAGGTTTCAATTCCTCGGAAACTGAATGTGGTTCTAGAAACTATGGTGGATCCCTCATATGAACCCCTTTCAGAAACCTCCCTATGGCTTCTCACCTTACAGGTGCTGTTCCTCATGGCAATTCATCCAGCAAGGAGGATTGGGGAAATACATGAATCATCCCACAAGGAACCCGTACCTGGTGTTCCATACGGACATGGTGGTTCTCTACCATATTTCATCCATGGTGGCTTCTGCCTTTCAAAGGCAGCAGGAGATTGCTTTACCTTCTCTTTGCCCAGACCCCAAGAATGCCTCTGCATTTGCTTGATCCCAAGGGGGCCCTTAGGGATTAACCCAAAGCGTACCACAACCTTTCACAATGCTGACAAATGTTTCCTCCTCCTGCTGGAGCCAGGGAAGAAAGGAGCTGCTGCAGCCAAGCGCACCCTAAAATATTGGCTGTGTGCAGCCATTGGACTGGTTTACTCATCTCTGGGCTTGTCTGCTCATTGGGTCTCAAAGCATACTTTATTAAAGCTATAGCTGCATCTTATGGTGGGTGTGCCTCGATGTCCCTGGAAGACATCTGTAAAGCTTCTGCTTTGGGCCTCTGTACTTATTTTCACTAGGCATTGTCACCTGGACAGGCTCAGTTCCACCAGTGCTGCTCTCGGCGGGCACGTGTGAAGTCAGTTATACAGCACTGATCCTCCCAGTTGGGGGACTGCATATTAGGGCCCATACCATTACTGCCCACCTATAGGAGCCAGCACACAAGGGGAATTATAAAATGGGTAGAAAATTTCCTGCGTTTTAATTGGTTAAGAGGTACTATTTGCCGTGTCCTTATCTGGACATACACTGGCACTACTTATGCCAACCAAAACGCAGCATACTCTGAAATCAATACATCAAATGGCTGTCCCGCTGCAGCTCCACACCAAGCATGTCAGGGAACCGCAAGAGCTACAGCGGGAGAATAGTGCCATCAATGGACATCACTGTTTCTGCCCCCAGCAGCTAAAGTTTACATCTTCAGTACCTTTTATTTTATTTTCAGTGCTGCACATTTCTCCACTCGGTTTCACAGCAATCGCAAACACTATTGGAATGGTCCACGGCTCCTCGGTAGCTGCAGCTCCCTTGCGCTATGCACAACAAGTAGCTGAGCTCCATCAGTTCCCGTCTCTCTAATCTCCGATCGCGAGTCTCCAGCCTCCCACCCCTTTTTTTTTTTTTAACATTAAACCACATAATCAGTTTTATTGTCTTCTTAACTATACCCAGCATAGTAGCAACCTGACTGCGATAGAAGAAGCCGACCGCAAAACCAAGTGTCTCGCTCAGAAGGCAGCTCAGTGATCAGTTGGTGCCGCTGTAATTGCATTGTCCTCCCCCAGAATATACAACTACAAAACAGTAGCGTGAACAGGCATAGAAGCAAACATAAAAAGAAATGAAAGAAATATGAAAAAAATTAAATACAAGCAGACTGCAAAACCGGAAGTGGCTCGACTGCATACAGCACTTACCAGTGGATGTGGTCGCTTCCCACCTGCTCCCACTGAAATCCGGACATGTCATGCTGCAGACAAAAACACAGCCTGCTAATTAAATGAAACATAACAAAAAATGAAAATAAATAAAACGTGTGCGTGTTTGGGGGTGGGATACCCAGACACCAACACCTTATAGTGGCTTCTTTGACATTCTGTTTTTTTATTTATATTAGAATTCTTCTTTAAAACTTGTCATCTGAATTTTATTTTTAAATAAGAATTTTTACAGGGAGACCCATTTTATAAGCGGAATAAGACACGAGGTGTGGTTTATGGCCTGATAAGAGCACTTCCCAGGTGCTAAAGACACTCGGCGCAAGCGCCTCGTACCTCATCATTATGCACCTGATGCGTGCTCTTATCAGGCCATAAACCACACGTCGTCATGTCTTATTCCTTACTTATAAAAGTTCCTTACCGGTAATTCTGGTCGTGTGTAGACTCTGTGCATACGCAGGCAGGCACTCCCAGTTTTCAATGCTGTATGCCTTTGTGTCTTGTGTCTTTTGTCCTAAATTGTAAATAGTCTCTTTAATTAAAGAGTTAGAGTTGTAGACTAATGATACTAATGTTATTTCCTGATATCTTTACTGGGTTCCGCCTACAGGTTTAGACAGAAGGGCTGACAGAGGGTGTATAGATAAAGAGGCATGTCCTACACTCTCCGACTTTTCAGTCTGTCCCTACTGAGAGAGGAAGACAGCCCATACCATTACTGCCTGCCTATGGACAGAGCCTACATACAGTCAGAATTACTGGTAAGGAAATTATAATTCCCCTTTACTAGATACTACTAAAATCAATGCAGGGATCACTCAAGGTAGCGTAAACTCTGCAGGCAGTGCATTACTAGATACAACTTGAAACCATGCAGAGGTGACCCAGTGTGGGGTACACTGTATGATGCTAGACACAACTTGAAACAGTGCAGGAGCAGCCTAAGGTAGGATAGGCTGTGCATTACTAGATACAGCTTGAAACTGTGCAGGGGTGACCCAATGTGGGGTAGGCCGTATAGGCAGTGTGTTACTAAATACAACTTGAAACAATGCAGGGGTGACCAAAGGTAGCACAGGCTGTGCAGGCAGTGTGTTAATAGATGCATCTTGAAAGAGTACAGGGGTGACTGAAGGTCATTTTGGAAGGACACTGCCAAGATGTCTTAAGATGTCAGTTTTCTTTTTTTTCTTCTACTTGGCAGTCTTTCTACAAATGAACATCAGGCCATTCCTGGATCATTTCAGGCTGTATCTTACTTACCAGAAGATGAGCTCTCTAGAGAGATGATCACAAATTTTCCGTCCCTTATACAGGGAAATATAGCAGTGCATTGGCCACAGAGAATTACTGTCATTTGCAGACACACCCAAGGCCTGTCCTTTATTTACAGGCATGTGTTTAGTGTGAGTTCTTTGTGAGAACATTTATTTATTTGGTTACCAGACCATGTAAGGCATGAAACGGAGACAATTACAATGTCAGTATCAGTGGCTCAGCAGGTTGCACACTCGCCTCTGAGGCCAGAAGATCAGAAGGCTGTGGATTCTATCCCCACACCAGGCACTTGGGTTAAATCCCAATACTGACACTGCAGTGCACCGGGGGGGGGGCTGCACTCCTGAGTTGCCGTCTTTCAGATGAGACATTAAACTAAGGTCCTGTCTGCCTGTTCTGATGGTTGTACAGATGGACTTTAAAGATCCCTTGGCACTTCTCGAAAAGAGTAGGGGAATTTCCCCGGTGTCCTGGCCAAATTTCCCCCATTCACTAAAAATACCACCAACAGCTTAATCTGGTTCAGTGTCAGTTGGCATCCATCTTTATCTGCCCCCCCCTCCCCGGGACAAGGCTGAAAATAGGCAGCAAGTATCTCTGCTTATTCTGAAATCATAGCACAAGGAGCTGATACTAGCAGGAGCATATTGGAGCCCAGCACCCCTTCTTGTTTCTGTCTTGGCGTAACCCTACCATTCCACCTATCAGTCAGCACAGTACTTTTGTTTTGAAGTCGGTTGAACATGGCAGAGTCCTAAGCTATCTATGCTTTAATATCAGTATCTCTGTCAAATATCTATAGGGGCTGTTTTTTTTTAAACTTTTTTTGTCTGCACAAGGTCTGTTTTCAGGGGTGACCTAAGAGCACTGGAGAGGTTAAGTGACTTGCTCAGGGTCACACAATATGCAAGTGGAGGTTGTGGGAATCAAACCCAGGTTTGCTGGCTGTACCAAGCTAATTCACAGCTCGTTCCTTTAACCTCAAGGCTATACTGCCACCCATTTTATTTCATCTTCTCCTTGTGTTGAACATTGTAATACTTCACTGGACCTATTGTTTACAGACAGAAAAATATCATTTATAGCTCCCTAATATCTGTTCTTTCCATCCTTAATAGGTGAACAGCACATGGTCAGCAGCAGGAGGAGGATACAGGAGCAGTTCAGAATATCTCCTGCAGATGCGCCATAGAGAATAAAAGCCAAAAAACTGAACAAACTCAAGACGGTTTTCAAGGAGCAATATGAAACCTGTTCATGAAAGAAACCAAGAATGTCTTCCACCAAAGAAAAGGGATCTACCGCAGAACAGCACTGGGAGCGAGGAGTTGGGGAGAAATGCCAGTTCTTCAGGAAACAACACACCTGCAAGTGACAGTGGGGATTGGCCTAGGGGTGTAATCCTCGCTGGACAGGGCCAACCAGGAGTAAGATACAGCATTGGGTGTGACAGTATTGAAGGCATCACTGGAGTCACAGTTGATCAGTATGGCATGCTCTATAAAGTTGCTGTGCCATCTGCGAACTACTCGCCTACTGGTCTACATCCAGTGGTGAGCATGAGTCATCTCTCATCTGCGTATAATGTTGCATCTCCGCTCATCCAGCATACTGGAATTCCTTATCCTCCCATCCACTATGCTCAGATACCGCACACCTCTTTACAGTTTCTGAGTTCTCCATATGCAGTTCCCTATGCAGTCCCTCCTGGATTTCTGACAAATCAACTTATTTCTCCTCCTGCAGGCATCCCAGCTTCACATGTTCCCCATCTAGTGCCATACCCTTCCATCATTCCTGAAGGGGCAACCCCCCCACCACAGACTCCTTCACCTGCTCATGCCTTTTCAAAGGTCCTTTCTGCTTCTCTGTCTGTTGCCTCCCCACCAGGGCAGCTTCAGCATCCAGGGGGAGCTTTGTAAGTTGAGGTCGCCCAGGGAAGAGTTCCAGTATATTACCACCCCTCAGGGCTCACGCCTGCATACTCAACACTTGCTGCTGCAGCTCAGAGCCCTGATCTTCCATTAGAAAACAGGCATGCAGCCCAGGCAGTTAGGGAAAAAGAGACTGTGTGCATGTCCTCAGCCAATGGTGAAGAGGAGGAATTGGTCCAGAATTCAGGTAGATTACCATGCGAAATCTCAGACTCCCACAGTATTGGTAGTAAAACAGAAGTCCATGTTTCTGCATCCCCAATGAAGACTAGATCAGATGGCCAACATATGTCAGTTCATAGTCTGCCAAGGACTGAGATGGTCCCTTCAGCACATCGAAGTACCCCTGATACTGATTTAGAGGTTCAGCAGGTGGTTGGGGGGTTAGCTTCTCAGGACCACTGCTTGTCTTCAGGTTCCAGGAAAGGGGATTTTAGTCCCTTAAATCTTTCTCAGAATGCACACAAGAACCAAAATGAGTTAAAGGATCATCCGGTTCCTGCTGACCACAGGATCATGACCACATCATCTTCTGCTGAAGATCTTTCTAGGATCTTGTATACAACTTCTCAGAACCAAGGTGAACACAGAAGCCAGACTCATGGGGAGCTACAAAAGGCGGTGGTTTTAGCCAATGGGCAGTCGGTCTTAATATCTGTTAATGCAGAACATGCTTTAGTCAAAAACAATGTAGCATTAGTGCCAGAAATGACAGCTGCAAACAGAGCAAATGTCCAGACAAAGGCCTGTCCTGAAAAGACTGTGGGTCCCTTAGCTGAGTCACCAACTACAGTACCCCAGGCTCAGTCTATTGTAGCACAGCAGCCTCAGCCTCCCCACCTTCCCTCACACTTCATGAAAGGTGCAATCATCCAGTTGGCCACAGGTGAACTGAAGCGTGTCGAAGACCTGCAAACTCAGGACTTTGTGCGCAGCGCTGAAATAAGTGGTAGTTTGAAAATAGACTCTAGCACTGTAGTAGATATTCAGGAGAGCCCACGGTCTGGATATGTCACACTGCATTTCATGGTTGGAGAGCAGCAAAGTAAGGTGAACATTGATGTTCCACCAGAACACCCCTTCTTTGTTTATGGACAGGGCTGGTCATCTTGCAACCCAGTGCGGACAGCTCAACTCTTTGGACTTTCCTGTCATCGACTTCAAGTAGGAGATGTCTGCATATCACTCAGCTTACAAGATACTGGTGGGAATTCCTCAACACAGACTGCCTGTCCTCCCATTAACCTGGTAACGTCTCAAAGAGGGAGAGCTGAGAGGACAGCAGAGGCAGCTCATGGTTCTGTAGAGCTGACATACCAGTCAGAGAGAAACTCTAATGGGAATGGCCAGCCAGGGAGAGATGGCACACCCCAGAATTTGCACACTCCGCCTCCCAGCACAGAGGCCTTGTCACAGACATCTTTCCAGCGACGCTGGTCAGCGCCTGGTTTCCAAAGATATGGGTTTCAGAATGAAGACCCAAGACCGCCCTCGATGCGACCTTTGTTCATACCCCAGGAGGTCAAACTTTCAATCGAGGGTCGCTCAAATGCAGGAAAGTAGCAGGTGGAGATGACTGTTATTTAAAAAAAAAAAAAAAAAAAAAAATCACACAAGCTAGCCTCGGAAAAAAGAAGAATTATAGATTTTGCACATACGTACACAGGTCTAGTATTGGTTAAGTCCTTGAGTTGGTGTCCTGTCCTCTGCAGAAATCCATGAAGCTCTGATGGATTACTCAGCATTTGTATTTATGGTAGCATACCATATGGGGGGAATTGTCCTTTTTGATTGGCTCTGCAAGTGCATTCATAGCACTGATCCTCAAGCCCGGAATCCGTCTAGCCACCAGATTTTTCCTTTTAGCACTCTATTTCAGAGCACCAAGCTTTTGTTTCTTCAGTAGGTAGCCACTGGCTTGGAAATGAAACAATCTGGTCACTGGTCTTTTTTTTTTTTTTTCTTTTTTTCTTTTAGGCACCAGATCATTATAACAATACTTAAAAAGTAAAAATAAACAAAAATTTTTTAGTGCCCAGACAGAATTTTAAATAACATCCGCTACCAAGATGGGTAGCTATGTAGAGCCCTGTCATTATCTGGCATGTCCCACCCTATGGCAAAAGAAAAATCTCTTATCTTTACAAGTTCAGCCTCCGAGCCCTAGGAATTTTTTTAAGGTACCTTAGGGTATGAAAACCAAGAACTGAAGGTGATCTGTTCTGATACACTAAGGATGTAAGTGAGATCACTCTTACAACCGTAAGAGTGGTCTTGGTGGCAGTATTAATATATTATTCATTGAGATCTATCAATAATATATTCAAATATTTTTAAAACAAAAAACTGCCCTAAACCTGCCCATTTCCAGTACAGCTATGCATGAGACACATTTCACAGAATAAGAGTGTCTCACATGCAGGGAAAAGGAACGCTCCGACTGGCCAGGAGCACTCCCTCAATCTGTAAAATGTTTAATACTGCTTAAGACTGCTGTGACCATATAGTATAGTTCTGGTGGCTACATTTAAGAAGCATTGATTTAAAGTTGACCAGCAATCAAAATGTAAACCTATTTTTCTTTATTTAATCGTCAATCCTGTTTTCTACAGTTTAAATGCTGTTAATTTTGTATTGAATTTTGTATTTTTCATTAAAACTACCACAATAAAAAGACATGATACTGCATTCTGCTCTGTCTTACTAGCAGGTGGCTGTATATAACTTTACTACCTCCATACATAACAGCCTTCTGTTTTGTAACGGTTTGTCGTAAGTTGCCCTCTACTGGTAAAGGATCGGAATGCAGTTTCATGCTTATTTGCATATTTATAGCTACACTTTGTTTATATATATATATATATATATATATATATATGTGTATATGTGTGTGTGTGTGTATATATATATATATATATATATATATATAGAGAGAGATGGATAGATAGATATAGATATATGTATATATGCAAACTATATAAATTAACATTTTAAAGAATTTATAGAGGCACACATTTGGTATAAATCATGCAAAATAAAAGACTTTAAATCTTCATTGCCGGTCACCTTTAAGAGGTTGTGGGTTTAGCATCTCAAGGCTGTTAATCTGATAACCCTGTAGGATCCAGCCTGGGGGGGGGGACCAGATGTAGTGCACAGGGGGCGCAGTGCACAGGGGGTTGAGATTAAATGGAAATGGGGGGGGTTGTCCAATGCGTTTAAAAGGACATATCAGATATTCTAATTAGACAGCATTATGCAGATAAGAAAGACTTGATATAACTCAGCTCGTGCCACGTGTTTTTTCTGCAAACCATAGTTAATGTTCCCTCCTATTTCCATGTTCATACCCACTTCTTAAATTCTAGACTGGATAACTGTACCTATCTTTTTTGGGATCCAAAAAGCAACCAGAGACCATTTTAAAGGGTCATTGTCCACCCCTAAATCCGGCATAAAGAGTTTGATTTTTTTTTTTTTTGTAAACTGAGATTAGAGCAACCATGAAACAGTAATGCACTTCAGTTTGCTGTGCTTAGAAATGTTAACTTCAAGTTAAGTTTTTTTTTTTTGTTATGACGTAGGATTGTTGATATACCAGAACTGAATTTAAATGGAAGCCCACAAAAATGGTGGGCTACTTGTTTACTATTTGTAAACCTTTTCATGAAACCTTTAATTATTTTTTTTTTCTAGAAAACAGACATCAGAAAAAAATACTGTCCCACTAAGGATTAAAAAAAGACATGCTTTTGGTTCATATCCTTTCAGCCCCAGGAAGGCTGGCACTGTCCCGTTACAGTGTGTATGTGAGTGTGTGTTTTGTTTTATGCTGTTTCTGTCTAAAGCAGCCCTGACTAGCCTGGCAACCTCCCAGCCCCATCCCATCACCTCTGTCTCTTCTCTCTCCCCCCCCCACCTCTTACCACAGAGTTGCCCCTCTGGGGGGTCTTAGCGGTCCCAGACTTACACTTGCAGGACAGCTGTGTTCTGGGTGGTGGGGTGGGCAGTTGCCTTTGTGGTGCTCAGATGTTCAATTGTACTGCCGCGCATCGGGATTTACCCAGATTTGTACCTCTGCCCTCGGGATACCGATCGAGCTGGCTCTTGCTGTGCAGGCAAGTCTGCCCTGCATGCCAGAGCCTGTCGGAATCCTTCCTCTGTATCCTACAGCTTCAGCTGCACACAAACCTGTGTTTACCCAGGTGAGAGTAGAGCAGGGGGTGCCGGCTCCCTCCCAGCAGGAGGAGACACCCTGTGGGACACAGTATTACTCCCCAACCAGCCCCTGACGCCCTAGGATTATTCTGATTATTCCAGGACATTAGCGTCGCGAACAGTTGCCTTGCTGCTGCGCCACCAGGTTATTTTTGAAGAGCCCCTGATGCCACATTGGATACTTTGAGGAAAAAAAGAACAGAACTACTACACATTTCCCCTTGCATTTCATATAATTTCTGTATTTCACTTCCCTTGTTTTAATTAGGCATATTTAGCATGAAAACAGGACTAATGTCTGTTGGGTTTGCCTGCTTTGGCTACTTGTCTACAACTGACATCACACTGAGTCTAATGGTAGCGATCCAATTTTCATTTCAATATCATAGCTGTAAATGCCAGGAAGAAGCCAAATACCAAGACTGTAAGTTAATTTGGTCTCCATGGGTAGAGATGGGTGAAGTTGGCTAAATTTGCTCCACGAATTAATCTGTAAATTTAGCGCAATTCACCGAGTGCAGAGCGATCTGCAAAGTGCGAAGTCTTGCTCACGAAATCGCGGTCTCAGCCCACAAGTGCCCACTGTATGTAAATTCTGCCTCTTCGTGGCTAAACGCTGTAACTGGGAATAGCTGAAGTTGCTTTAGGCAGGGAAGACATCGCAGAACTCCATGAATATGAAATTTGACCACTTCACGGCAAAATTGCGGGCAAATTTAAAACTTCGGCACATCTCTCTCTGTGGGGTGTCTCTTCAAGTATAAGAGAGACTGCACATGAGGTTTGATCACGAGGACTGTGAAGTGAAGCTGAGCAGTTCTGGCTGCGCAAACTTTACTAGAGTCTCATACTATAAAAGACACCTCGGAGGCCCTGTTATCTTACTATAAGTCACTCAAGTTTAGCACAAGTGATTCATAATAAATTCAGTCTTTTTTTTTTTTTTTTTTTTATTTTATTTTATTGTGCTGTCCTCCCCCCACCCGGTGCTGTAGTGGAACACTTCCTCATGAGCGCACATTATACACAGAATACAAGGTACGGTGGTGTTGCACGCTGGTTGGCCGAAATCTCATTAGTGATTTATAATGTATGGAATACAGACTAATATGTGTCTTCAGGATTTACCTAGATTTCTACCTCTGCCCTCGGGACACCGATCAAGCTGGCTCATACTATGCAAGCAAGAGTGCCCTGCATGCCAGAGCCTGTCTGAATCCTTCCTTTCCCACAACTTCAGCTGCACACACATCTGTGTTTACCCAGGTGAGAGTAGAGCAGTGGATGCTGCCTCTCTCCCAGCAGGAGGAGAGCACCCTGTGGGACACTCATGTTTTTCAACATTTCCCAAGTGACATGAGCTTTGACAAAGAGAACTGCACCTTCCTATCTTGTGAATTGTATTTATTTCCTTGTCAACAGTCAACTCTTTTCCTGTAGTTGTTGGGGGATACAATGTTTGTTTTAGTTTATTTTCAGTATTTATTCATACCAGTCCCCTCCAACTATCCTAAGGGACTCCATTTTCTGATTGCTGAAGTCTCCTTGTCCCTGAGAGCTGCATTAGCATATGAGAACATGATGTGTCAGCACCCTTTAGACTGTATAGTATACCTGTCTGCTTACTTGGCATCCAGCAAAACAAAAATAGCAAGGTATGAAACACATTTATCTTCAGTTAGATTTGAAAACTGCTTGGGAGTTGTAGTGCAGAATTTTTTTCTTGTAAATTGCATTTACTTTGTGTTTCCCAAGTTTTTCAGGTTATTTGTACTTGCAGCAGAGATCTACATGGTGCAGATGGGTGCTGTGACAGCATGTTCTCACCGTTAATGCAGATCACGGGAACAAATGAGATTTTAACAGTGTTAAAATAATCAGCCAGGATAGTTATGGGGGACTTCTACTAGTAAAAGGAAAAGTAAAGCAACCGTTTATAAAGTAAACAGCTATAAGAATGGAGACCACTGACACATAAACAGATAAAATATACAAAATGACAGGGTATAGTGTTCCAAGCAACATTGTGCTAGGTGTGTTAGCACCACTGGGGGGAATCCGGCTGGGTTCTGGTATCTACAAAAATGTTTGCTGAGCATATGGAGTTCAGCCGCTTTTGGTTTTGTAATGCAGACAGATAAGGTCACTGGTGACGAAGTCCCATTGTGGACTAGAAAAGCTGAACACTCTGGGGACCATGAAGTATTCTGCAAAGGAAGTGGTGCAGGGGTGGCGTGAACTTGGTGTGTTAAACTCTAACTAAATAAGTAAAAGCATCTGCTGCAGGCTAGGATGTAATGAAGGACAAGTATGCGGAGCCCCTGGAACAATGCTAGGGTATCATTCCCTCCGTCCTCTGGCCCTGCCACCCCATTTCATACTATAGCAATGGTCATGATGGCCATGTTTCTTGAAAATTGTCAGTAGGAGTTAACATTCTCTTAGAACAACAAGAAAGTGGTACCTTGGGCCTTGCTGTCCATATCGTTTGTTTGGGCATTCTTGGGCAATGATGGGATTACCATCTTGTGAAGGATGCCACGTTCAGTGTTACTAAGAAGTCCCATGTACAGTAGTTGCTTGGTTTTATTAGATCAGTAGAAATGGAAACACTTCGTACCCTTGTTGTACTGCATTTTGTGAAGCTTTTCTGCAGCACCCGAGGTGAACAAGTTATTTTGCAGCCTGCTGTTCTGCTATTGACACTTTCCTTGTAGCCCTATAATGCAACTGTTGTTCAGTGGGCAACTTTGGTTCTAAAACAGGTAGCCTGTCAAAAACGTACAGGAACACCCAAGACTGATGAACTAGCAATTTTTTCATCCCTGCTGCACATTTGTTCTCCACTGCTTGCACAGGTGCAGTTCCCACAAAGGTCCTTCTAGTGACTGCCCCCACCCCACAACTGTTAAGAGCATGGACCCACAGGAAACATAAGTTACTCCTTTTTGGTGAGCAATAAAACCTCTTTGACATAAATCCTCATACCATTCCGCAAATTAGATAAGTACTGTATCAAGGAAATTGTTTAATAGTTCGACACCGTTCATATTATATTTCATAAATGTTCTGTATTTTCTGGTATGTCCTGTAGTCATTGTTTCTGAGGATGTTTTGCATGAAAATTGAATCTCTATCTCCAACTTCATCTTACCCTCCTGCTTTTTCCCTCGTTGATGTCATAATCCTGTCTGTGATATGATAATCCCTCCCACAGCAGCAGATTGTGCTGTGACAAATGTGATTTATGACTTCAACAGAGGGAATAGCTGGAGAATGGGATGAAGTCCGATGTACAAAGATCCTGTTTGCATGTACATGTCCTCAGTAATAAAGAATAGATAAATATAAACATTTAATGAAATACAAACTATATGTCTGAATATTATTAAAAGGTTTTCCTATATACTTGAAAATCACTTGAACCATTTAAGTGTTAAAAAAAAAAAGTTCCCCCCAATAAACTTTTTACTTTAGAACAAAAATGACTGAGTTGTCTGCATATATGGGGTGACCAAATGGGACAAAATAAGAAAGCAGGAACATAACTCACTGACCACTGTAGTAAAGTTTGTCTGTCTGTTTTTGCAAATTACTTATTTTTTTTTTTTTTTTTTTATTCATTTGTAATTCAGAAAATACCTTTGAGCACGAGTGCTCTTTTCCAAAGGTTTCAGGTCAATACAGGACAAAGACAAGTTAACACAACAAACGTTCACCAGCTCAAGAGGAGCCTGGTCAGGTACGAACAACAAGGGTTACAACCAAGGAATTGCAGAGGAAAAGTCAGACAGATTGTCAGTCCTGGAGTAATTGTACAGAAGAGAATGTAGTCTTTTAAAACAACAACAGTCAACTGTCTTGGAGAGTTCATTTTTTAGGAATTTCTTAAATGGTGTAATTTTGGGGAGTCCCACAAGGGATTCTGGAAGTTCATTCATCCATTGGGCACCTTGTGTTGTGAATGAGCGCTTACCCAGGCTAGTTTACAAAAGGGGACATAGAGTGCTTGCCTGGTCATACTTTTAGTGGAAGCAGAAAAGGTCACTGATGGAATCAGGGGTGAGGCCTAGGAGGGCTTTTTATTGCCATCAGACAGGACTGATATTTTAGCCTGTCCTGTAGTGGAAGCCATTTGGTGTGCGCATACAGGGAGCATCTATGTATGAGTCTATCTGCCCTACTTGCAAAATGACATGCTTTTTTGAGGACCATTCTAACTCTACCAAGGACTGATTCACAGGCAGCTCTGTAAATTGGGAGACCTTAAGTCAGTGAGCGGGAGTATCATTCTGGAGACTGTCAAGCATCTAGCCTCAGCTGTAAGGTTAAGTCTTTGCCTGAAGAGAGCTCGTAGTTTTCTGTTGGCCATATTCGCAAGGTAGTCAATGTGTGCAGCATATGATAGGGTGTCATCCAAGGTGACACACAGATATTTCAAACATTCGACTTGTTCAAGGGTAGCTCCATGTGCATTTTTGATAACTGGGGAGAGACCTTTTTCTTAAGGTGAGGCCCAGCAAACAGCATGGTCTTAGTCTTTTTATAATTGACATGTTTATTGCTTTTATTTTTTTTTTTTTGTACAATAATTTTATTAAATTTTTGCATTTACAACAGTAAAACAATCACTCAACAAGCTAACATACTTTAAATTAAGATCAACATTTCAGCTTCATTAATATACACATATACAACACAGATAAATGGTGCGAACAAGTAACCAGGGTCTCAAATTCATCTCTCCTTTCATAAATAACTGGACCGTTCCATTGATTCAAGCACATTTACCATATTAGGGACAAATCCATTAAATCGTTTCCCATACCTTCTCCCCCCCAGGATCTTCCCCCACTCCCCCCACCTTCTCAGCTTAGAGTGCCCTCCCTCAGGATCCATCCTTGTCTACAGTGAGAGAGGCCAGGAACGGGGCCCAATTTCTGGCAAAGCTTTGCTCTCGCCCCCATATTACGTAGGTCAGTCTTTCCAGCCCCCAAGGTTTGTAACACCATCTTCCGCCAGGCTTGTATGGTTGGCGGGACCTGGAAAACCCACATATTTTGTATGCCATGGCGAGCCAAGACGTATAACACTCTAATCCACCTAGGGAGCAGTGACCACTCTTCTTCCTCCCCAGCCTCTACTCCAAACAGGCAGCTCAGAGGGTCTATTGGCATTTCTCTACCAGCAACCCTACTCACCTCACCAACCACTGATTTCCAATATTGCTGTAGCACTGGGCCTGCCCAAAAACTGTGTATGCAAGTTCCCCTCTCCACCCCACATCTGTCGCACAGAGGTGACACTGCAGGGTGCGCTTTATGCACGATCACCAGTGGATGATACAACCTGTGAATAAATTTAAAATACGCCTCCTTATATTTGTTACAGGCCAAGATTCCAGAATGCATAGGGAGCAGCATTCCCCACTTCTCCTTCGTTGTGCACCTCCCTAAGTCCCATTTCCACAACCTTTTCGTCCTGATAGTTCTATCAGGGAGTATTTGTTTTCCTCTTTTCACCGCTCGTCCAATAAAGCCTTTCACCCTCTCTTGGGCCAGGTAGACCAT
This sequence comes from Neoceratodus forsteri, assembly GCA_016271365.2. Taxonomy (NCBI): domain Eukaryota; kingdom Metazoa; phylum Chordata; order Ceratodontiformes; family Ceratodontidae; genus Neoceratodus; species Neoceratodus forsteri. The sequence continues at coordinate 1,115,897,712 of CM028130.1, forward strand.
AGTCTCCACAAAGTCCACCTCATATGCCCTTTTAGCCTCCTTTCCTAGGCTTCCCATAAATGCCCACACTTGCAAATAACTGAACCTATGTCACCCAACCCTTCCTATTACCTCCTGCAGAGTTTGAAAGGAGCACAGCTGCCCTCATACCAAGAGGTGCCCCAAGCTTCGTATTCCCTTTGGTTCCCATTCCCGGAAATCCTTGTCTTCCAGCCCTGGTAGGAAAAAGGGATTATCTGCCACTGGCAAAAGCAGAGTCTCCTCACCTTGTGTCTAGCCACATCTCCTAAGTTGCATCCAAGCCAGCAGTAGCTGCACTACTAGGGGATTAACTTTTCCTCCCACTCTATATGCCCTTAAACCCTTACTATGAAGATATGCCGTTAAATTAACCTCAGCCATTTCTTGCTCCAGCTCAGACCAGCTGGCTACCTTAGGCCTGTGCACCCAATCCGCCATATACCTTTGCTGTATAGCCAAGAAGTAATTTTCCAACTCTGGAAAGTTCAGACCCCCCCTCCCTCTGTCTTTCAGCCTTACCAGGCTGATCCTTGGATATTTCCCTCTCCAAATGAAGGAAGAAAAGACTTTTTTAAGGACATGGATATGTTGTTCAATCCACACTTACTGGCAGGTTCCTTGCCACTTTAAATCTTGCCAGAAAGTCTTCAAGCTGGCTCCTCCCACCCACCCGGGTGGTAAAACTCTCGACTCCGCCCCATGACTCCAGATCTTCCTTACCGCTTGGAAGCTCAGGTTCCCTCCTTTGCGCTCTGTTTTAGGCCTGGATCCAAGCTCTTCGGTTAAACCAAAACTCATACTTAAATTTAGTAGACTTCGGTCTTCTTCTTCCTTTGCGGCTGCGATGGACAAACCGACTCCCGGATTTCGGCGGTGCCCTTGTGGGCAGAAGATGTCTCTGACCGATCCTGACTCACGTCGCGTATGCCATTTGGGCTCGATCACCATCCGCAGGCTCGCGACTGAAAGTCCTTCTCGGTCAACGTTTCTGAAGACTGTGCTGCCAAACTTCAACTTGGGCACCCCAGCACTATTCCTCTGGTAAAGTCGAAGGAGGCCTGTCGGGCGGTGTCCGGCGGCGGGCGCGGCTGAGCAATTTGAGCAAATGATTGCCCTCGAGGAGGAGGCGGCCCAGGCCGCATCTTCTTCTTCCTCGGTCACGGCATTTATCCTGCTGTCCTTGGGCTCCTCCTACTCTGCTTCTTTCAAGGAGCTTTGTCAGTCCCTCTCTACTAAGGGAGAGGGGCCATCGGAACATTCCTCTGTGTCCAAGAAAAAGGACTCTAAGGGTAAGTCCCACCGTCGACATTCGTGGGAGCGGGAGAGGTCCCCTTCCCCGGAGAGTAGACACTCTACTTCAGTCGAGGTTGCAGCTAAGGCCACTAGCTTCATGGTGTCCCTGTCAGGTCAGCCGGCTGAGACACCCGTTGATGCAGTCGAGATTTTTCTCAACCCGTCAGACGGGCTGTCGACTGGAGAAGCCGACAGACCTTCTTCACCAGTTCCCCCGGTGGAAACCGAGGACTTGCCTGTGCCGGAGTCCCCGGTTAAGGTTCCAGAGCCGATGGAGGAATGGGTTTCGCCTCCCAGACCCACCCTCGAAGCACCAAGGTCTCGTCTTGGCACCGAGGGAAGTGGCGGCACCGCTCATCCTCTTCATCGTCCTCCTCGGAGGATAGGCTGCGGCGCAAGTTGCATGGGCAGCAGCTCCTTTTGACCGGGAATAAGCAGACTCCATCGCCTTCCCTGGCCATTAAGTGGCTGTCACCTGAACGGCCAAAACAACCCCTCTTGGTCGTCAAGGAGCCGAAGCCGGCGCCGGTTGTTTGGCCAAAACCAGCTGCACCGTCCATTGTGGTGGAACCCCCGCCTCCACAACCAAAATCTGGGGCTCCGACCAAGGATTCTCGGTCGGGTCAGGGGTTGCCCCATCGGTTGTCTGTCACCCTCACTTCCGATCGTCCTCGACAGGTGGAGGATGGCTCAGGCCATCGGCAGCTGTTTGCAGACTCCTCTGAGTCTGATGATGACTCTTCTGTGTTCTCCAGGCCCCTCGACCTGGAGTCCACTGGGGGACAGTCGGACTAGAGCCCATCCTCGTTCATGGGATTGCTTCGGTTCATCTCAGAATCTACTGGGATGAAGCTCGAACCCATGTCAAAGCGGGCCAGGTATCCCCTCACGGAGATACTCGACCGAGGGGATTCTCCTACGGAGGTCTTTCCTGTGGCCGAAGCCATTGTTGGCCCGGACCTGGAGCTATGGCAGCGGCCGGCTTCGTGTCCAGCTCCCTCTGCCAGGATGGCCAGGAAGTCTGCCGTTCCCACCGGCTCACTCTCTGGATTCTCGGAGCACCCTCTGTGGAGGAGTCGGTGACTGACAGAGTTTTCTGGCACTCCGGAAACGCTCGGGACGTGGACAAGCCACCCGATTAAAGAGTCCAAGAAACTGGACTACTCCGGGCGTAAAGTCTACGCTGCGTCCTCCTTAGGCCTTTGTCAGGCCAGTTCGGCCGTACTGATGGCACACTTTTCCCACACCCTTTTGGGCTCCCTGGATGAGGTGATTCCTCATCACCTGGCTGACCTCCAGACTACGGTCAAGCAGGTGCGGTATTAGGGAAGGGCGGTGGCAAAGCAACAGCTCCAGACTTCTCTTGACATTGGAGACTCTTGTGCCTGGTCAGTAGCGGCCACAGTGGCCATGCGCCACAGAGCTTGGCTGCGGATCTCCACCTTCACGGCAGATACCCAGCACAAGCTGGCAGACATTCCCTTCCTGGGTACCGACTTGTTCGGTCCTGGGGTGGAGGGTCATTTGCAGAGGATTGAGAAGTCTAATGCCACCTTGGACTCGGTCACGTCTTCCCAGAAGGACAAAAGCCGCCAGCAGCAGAGTAAGCCCTTTCGGCCTTGTGCCCCTGCGGCATGTCCGGCCCAGCAACACCAGCATCAGGGCCAGCAGGCTCGCATTTGGCACCCCAAAGCCAAGCCTGCAGCTTCCTCCAGCAGGAAGCCGGGAGGGAAAGGCCCAGGAGATCCCTAGGCCAGTCCTTCCTCCAAGCCTGCCCAGTGACGGGTTGAGGGTTGTCACCCCCAGCCTCATCACTACCCCCTGGGTTCCCCCGTGGGGGAACGGCTCCGCCACTTCCTTTCCGCCTGGTCCACTGTCACCGTGGACCGCTGGGTGTTGGAGGTGGTAGGGAAGAGTCTGCCTCTGGAATTCGAGCAGGCCCTACCCTATTGAGCTGTCGCCCCACTGGGGGTTATGGGGTCCGCAGCCTCTCTGTCAGTTCGTCGAGCCGACATTGCCCTGCTCCTCCAGAAGGAGGTGCTCAGGGAGGTGGCAGATCCTCCACCAGACCCAGGGTTTGTGTCCAGGTATTTCCTGGTCCCGAAGCGGACGGGGGGCTGGCGCTCCATTCTAGACCTACACGACCTGAACAAGTTCCTAAGTTCTCGAACCTTCAGGATGGTCACTCTGGAACAGATCATTCCATCCTTGGAACGAGGCATGTGGTTCTGTTCCCTGGACCTCCAGGATGCGTTCTTTCACGTCCCAGTCTGTCCATCCCACCAGCGATTCCTCCGCTTCAGAGCAGAGGGGTCCCTTTACAAGTTCCGGGCCATGCCCTTCGGCCTCTCTCCAGCTCCCAGGGTCTTCACCAAATGCATGGCAGTGGTGACAGCATTCCTGCGGCGCCAAAGGGTCCGTGTGTACCCTTACCTGGATGGCTGGCTGATTGCAGACCCCTCCAGACCGGAGGTGGAGCGGTCCAGGGATCTGGCCCTCCAGGTCTGCTCTCAGATTGGCCTCCTCATCAACAAGGCCAGGTCAAAACTCTTGCCAGTGCAGGTGATTCAATTCATCGGGGCAGAGCTCGACTCCCGGCGGACAGGGCCGAGGTTCTTTACTCCTTTGCCCAATCATTTCTGGTTGGGCAATTGCACCCTGCCTGGGACTTCCTGGGCCTCATGGCAGCATGCAACAGTGTGGTCCATTGGGCCCATTGGCATATGCATCCCCTACAATGGGCACTGGCCTGCCAATGGTCACAGCGCTCCAGTCCTCTGGACCAGCCAGTGGCGGTGACCCAGGAGATGTGGAATGCTCTCCAGTGGTGGATCATTCCAGCTCATCTGCAGGAGGACATCCCGTTTGTCCGCCCCGAGCCGACGGTCACTCTAACGACCAACGCCTCTCTGGGTGCCCATCTGGGGGAGCACAGAGCGCATAGCCTCTGGTCCCCTCCGGAGTCTCGATGCCACATCAACCTGCTGGAGCTTTGAGCAGTCTGACTAGCCCTCACCGCCTTCGCTCCGTTTGTACGGGCTCAAATGGTCCAGGTCTAGGTCCAGACGGACAGTACCACGACCATGTACTACCTAAATCCCTGCACCTGACTGCCTGGTTCCTGAGCGGCTAGAGTTCCAGGCCTTGGGTCTTTCCGATGAGGTCCTCAACATTGTTGAGGCATCCCATAAGGAGTCAACCAGAAAATGCTAAGCCTTCCAATGGAAGAGATTCTCCATTTGGTGTCAGGATAAGGGATTGGACCCTTCCTCCTGTTCCTTGGCCAGCATTTTGGACTACCTGTGGTCCCTTTCTCAGCTAGGGCTTCGGTCGACGACCCTTAAGGTGCACCTGGCAGCCATCTCTGCTTACCAGGCTCGGGCCGGGAAACGGTCGGTGGCGCAGGAGAAGGTGGTCAGGTGCTTTTTCAAAGGCCTTGATCACATATCCCCTCCGGTGCGAGAACCTCCATCTCTGTGAGATCTACTGCTGGTACTGGCTAAGCTCATGGGCAAACCATTCGAACCGATGCATAGGTGTGATATCTCTCACCTGTCATGAAAGACCGCCTTCTTGGTGGCTATCACATCAGCCAGAAGGATGGGAGAGCTCCAGGCGCTTTTCATAGAGTCTCCTTATCTGGTCTTCCACAGGGACAAGGTTGTCCTGTGCCCCCACCCAAAATTCCTTCCGAAGATGGTGTCGGAGTTTCACCTTAACCAGGTGTTGACTCTGCCAGTGTTCTACCCCAGTCACACCTCAGAGGCCGAATATAGGCTCCATACTTTGGACCCTAGAAGAGTGCTCTCTTATTACAGGAAGCGGATGGCTGAAGTTCGGGGAGAGGTTCACCAGCTGTTTGTCACCTATGCTGAAGCCGCACCTGGCAGACCTGCAGCCAAGTGGACGATAGGCAGGTGGGTCACCTCCTGCATAGATCTCTGCTTTAGGTTGGTGGGCATGGAGCCTACCAAAGGGATAAGAGCTCATTCTACCCGCCATACTGCTGCTTCGGTGGCTGCTTCCAGGGACGTCCCTATCCAGGAGATCTGCAGGGCTGCTACCTGGAAGTCAGCACACTGTTTTATTACCCATTACCACATCGACCTAGAGTCACGCCAGGATACTGGTTTTGGGACATCGGTTCTCCAGTCCTTATTCCCTAAATAGGGGGTGTGCGCCTTGCCTCCCTCCTCCTGGAGAACTGCTAGGAGTCTGCCAGTAAGTGTGGATTGAACAACATATCCATGTCCCTAGAAATACAGGTTACTCACCTGTAACAGGAGTTCTAGGAATGGTATATGTTGTTCATCCACCTGACCTCCCCGGCTTCGACGCGCAACCTGGCTTCCAGCGGGCTAGATCTGGTGTCATGGGGCGGAGCCGAGAGTTTTACCACCCACGTGGGTGGGAGGAGCCAGCTTGAAGACCTTCCAGCAAGATTTAAAGTGGCAAGGAACCTGCCAGACAATGTGTATGAACAACATATACCATTCCTATAACTCCTGTTACAGGTGAGTAACCTGTATTTTCTTATCTCTTCACATCCTCCCTCTTCAGTCCTATATGTAACAGCTGCAAAAAATATAGGACCCTAGGCAACACTTCCATTTTAATGAGGCTGATTCTACCCAGCCACGACAATGGCAGCTGCATCCACCTCCTTAGGTCCGCCTCAATGGCCTTTACCAACTTGGTGTAATTCAAACTATACATGGACCCCAGGGATCTTCCCACCTGCACCCCTAAATACGTTAAGCAAGTGCCCACCATTTTCAGCCCCCACTGTCTCACCTCATTCCCTGAGCCCTGAGACTACATTACCTCCGACTTTACTGAATGAATCTTATAGCCCGAAAAGGCATTAAACTCCTCCACCAACAATAAGAGAGCGGGTACTGACTGGCCCAGATCTCTAAGGAATAGCAGCATATTATCCACATACAGTGCAAGCTTATGCTGCATTCTACCTCCCCACTCCTACTATCTCCCCACTTTCTATTATTGCAACTGCCAAGAGTTCAGTCGTGAGCGCAAACAGGAGAGGGGAAAGCGGGCATCCCTGCCTTGTACCCCTCCCTAGATTAAACTTCTCTGACATGGAGCCATTCACCAACACTTGCGCCCGGGGCTTTTGATACATCGCCTGTACCCACCTCGAGAGAACTTCACCCAGACCAAACTGTCCCATCACTTCAAACAGGTACCCCCACTCCACTCTATCAAACGCCTTTTCGGCATCCATTGAAGTAATGCCTATATCTTCTTTCCCCCTATTCGCCCGTCATATAATATTGAGCAAACACCTCATATTATGATATGACTGCCGACCCTTTATGAACCCGGTTTGGTCTGGGTGAATCAACTCCAGGAGTACCTCCTCCAATCTGCTGGCCAACACCTTAGCTAGTATTTTCAGATCACAGTTCAACAATGAAACTGGCCTATACGAGGCACAAAGTTGTGTATCTTTCCCCTCCTTAGGCATAAGGCATATAGTGGCGTCATAGCATGTATCGGGCAAGTCAACATCCCCCATATCTCCCCTCTGCTGATATACCTCACTTAACCTCGCCATAGATTTATAATACTCCACCGGATATCCGTCCGGTCCACTAGCTTTTCCCTTCTGCAGCTTCTGGATAGCCCTCATCACCTCATCCTTAGTTATTGGTTGACCTAATTTGTTTCTGTGTGCCTGCGTGGCCTCCGGTAACTTGATTTTCCCAAGAAACTCTTAGCATCCGCTCCCTCGACCCCATACATCCTGCTTGATATAATTGTTGATAAAAAGAGCAAAATGCTTTCTGCATCCCCTTAGCATCCCTGTGTATAGCTTCCTGGTCATCCTTTACCCCCATGATTTGGCCTACCCTTTTCCTGCCCTTCATAAGACTCACTAACATCGGGCCTGGTTTATTTCCCCACTCGAATATTTGCCATTTATTAAAAAAGCAAGTCCTCCCTGCCTCTGTTCTCAAGTGAGCATTCAGGGCCTCCCTCACCATGGTCAGGGATCTAGCTGCCTCCCCCTACTCCCCCCGAGCAACCCTCATTTCCAACTCTTTTAGCTTCCTTTCCAAATCTTTTCTCTGTTCCTATCTTTGCCTCTTAATCCGGGTCATATATTCAATAATTGCTCCCCTCATAAAGGCCTTGCCCGCCTCCCGAAGCATGGCTCTAGAAAGCTCCCTTGTGTCATTTGTTTCCAAATAAAACTCCCACTTCTCCTCCAGATGTTTCTTAAACTCCAAGTTCCGGGCCATATATGTTGGAAATTTCCATTTGGGGGGACCAGCTGCTTTTCCCTACCCTGCAGTTTCATCACCACCATCGCATGATCTGACACATGTATAGGGCTATGCCGAACATCCTAGGCTCGGGTGTACCACTCTTTCATCAAATAAATATAGTCCAGATGAGACTAAGTCTTGTGGGGGTTCGAGTAAAAGGTATACTCTCTCACTCCTGGGTTGGTTGTGCGCCAGGCATCAGCCAGGTCTAGGTCCGCCATGCCTTCTTGCCATTGTTGCATACTGCCTGTCTCTCTCCTTTCCCTTCAGAATGGTCCATATTTGGGTCCATCGTCCAGTTCAAACCCCCCACCCCCAATATTAGGCCTGGGAATTGTTCCTTAATCAATCATTCCAGTAAGGACATGTAAAATTGTGAGTCATAAACAGCTGGGGCATACACTGACCCCAAAGTGACCTGCTCCCCCTCCAACGTCCCCGTTATAAAGATGTACCTACCCTCCTTGGGGTCTCTGACCACCCTCTGTACCTCTAAAGGGAGGGCCTTATGCACCGGAATGGCCATCCTCTGTTATGCGCCGAGGCAGAGGCCGCATAGCACCTCCCCACCCATCCCTGAACCAGTTTGGCATGCTGCACATCTGTTAGGCATGTCTCCTGTAGCAATGCTACCTGGGCCCCCACTCTTTTTAATGCAGTTAACAATGTCGTCCTTTTCACTGGATTTCTGATGCCCTGGACATTCCAAGTAATTACATTAGTACTTTTCATTATAGACATTTATGCACATTATTCTGTTCCCTCCCAGTCCAGCATTCTTAAATGAGAGCATATCAGTCGCATATGAATCATTCACTCTTATACACCTTTGTAGAATTGCACTATTTACAAAAAAAATAACTTCAACACTAAACATTTTACATTCCCCCATCTGTCCCTGTCCCTCCTCTAGCTAAACACTTCCCCACCATTCCTGTTTCCTCCCCTTCCCCCTCCTCCTATCTCCCCGTTCGCTGCCTCCTCCCCCCACTACTAATCTCTCTCCAGCTTTCCTTCCTAGTAGCCTGTTTTTGCTGTATCAAATCTCTATCCCCCCCTTTGTCCCTGTACACCCTCCCTATCTCCCCCTGTGCTTCCTACCTCATAATACATGGCCCTTCGCCCTGCCACCCCACCTTTTACTCCTCGTGACACTAACTGCCTCCCCGGCTCAAGTGTCTGTCACATCCCCATGTACTGACGAGACGCTCCCCCACCCTCCCCCCACAGCCATTATCACCCTTTTCCCCATTCCATTTTTGTATAAAATAGTTCCTACCCCCTTGCATAATCCGTGCTCCCCCTTCCTCCACACCCTCTACTACCACTCCTACAAATGTCTCCTTCTGTTAAGCCTTCCCATCTCTCCTGCTCACTCGAAAAAGAACCTGCTCTAATCCCTTCCCTCTCAGTGTGCATGCATCCCCTAATCAGGAAGCAAACGACCAGGGTCACTGCCTTAGGCCGGCAGGGAGATTAGGCGGCGCCCACTAAAAAACAACGCACTAGGCCCTTCTCCCCACCCGCCCTCATACCTTCACCCAGACGCAACTTCCACTTCTTCCTCCGTTTCCTCTTCAGTTCTTCCTTCTCCTGGCACCAGGGGTTCCTGCACATCGATATCCAACTATCCACAGCATAGCTCTGGTTCAAGACCTTCTCCCCTGCCGTCCATTAGTCCACTTTCCTCCTGCGCCCAAGTTCCTTCAACTGTCCCTGTGGAATGTTTCAAAAATGGTGGGAAGGAAAAGAGCAAAAATACACATCACTTTCAGTCCATCATGCAGGGAAGGCATCCATGTCCCTTCTGCATACATCTTCAAATTATAGGAGTTAGGTAGAGAAACACAACACATTAAACAGTCTCCCCTTCTCCAAAACAAAGCAGCAACACAAAGTCCCAGTTTCCTCCTCAGCGCACCTTCTGTTTCAGTGATCGGACAAACTCTTCGGCGTTATCTAGCTCCCAAAACGAGTATGTTGCCCCCTCGTGCTTTATTTTCAGGGTAGCTGGGTACACCAAGAAATTCTCGATCTTGCACTCCCTGAGCTGCTGCATGATGCCGTTGAACAGTTTTCTTCTCTTGAGCAGCCGGACCGAGTAATCCTTCGACATGAAGAGCCGATGCCCCTCATACACCACTGTGCCCTTCTCCCGGTAAGCCTTCAAGACCAGTTCCCTGTCTTGAAAATTGTGAAACCGGATAATTATCTGCCTCAGTGGTTGATCTCTTGACAGCCGAGGCATCACCGCCCTGTGTGCTCGCTCCAACTTGAATCTACCTTTCGCGGCCTGGAGACCCAATATCCCTGGCAGAACCCTCACGCAGAAATCTAGTGCGTTCTCCCCTTCCATTCCCTCCAGCAGGCCTCTCAAACATAAGTTGAGGCATCGTTGGTAGTTCTCCCGATAGTCGAAAGTTTCCTTGATCTCCGCTAGTTTTTTTTGGAAGGCTGCCACCTGCCCCAGAGCCGCCAGCAGTTCGTCCTCCAGATGGGAAACCCTCTCCTTCACCTCTGCCATTCTGCTCCACCTCCGCCATTCTGCTCGCCTGTGCCTCTTGTTGCTCTTGGATTTCTTGGAGCTTCAGATACAGCTTCCCCTCCAACTTAGACGGGGCTCCAGGGCCGCAGTGACCTGTCCCGTAACCTCCCTGCCCAACGCGGCTACCTCAGCCGCCGACAGCAAAGCCAGGCCACCATTCTCTCCTCCTTTCTTAGCATTTTTTGAGGCAATCCTCTAACTTTTCGAGGATCCGGGAGGAAGATATTCGGCCATCCTGCCTCTATCATCGACATGGCATCCACATTCTCGGACAAAGGTACTTATTTTAAGTTTAAAAACGTAGTTTTTGGCTGTTTAGAGGGAGCGGTGAGGGACTATGCATCCGTTCAGCTAGCTGCTCATTAGCGCCCCCGTTTATTGCTTTTAAACCAATTCTCCAGTATCTTAAAGCTCCTCTGCAGATCATGTGAGAGATCCCCAAGCTGAGAACTACTGTTGAAGGTCACTGCATCATCAGTGTAGAGTAGCGCCTTTAATAGCAGACGTGCTTCTGGGAGTCCTTTAGTAGCCCAGATAGGAGTGGGCCAAGCATAGACCCCTGAGGAACCACAACTGTGACACTCCTTGCATTCAGCGGCACTCCGACCCTAACCCTCTGTGACCTCCCAGTGAGGTAGCACCTGAACTATGCTAACGTTTCTCAGGAGAGGCCCAAGGTGGAGAGCTTGTCCAGCAGAAGAGGGTGTTTTATGAGATCAAAGGCTTTCATCAGGTCTATATAGGTGGTTCCAACCGTATGTCCTTTGTCATGGGCGACATGCAGATGGTTGGTATAATCAATAAGGGTTGTACTAGTGCTGTGAAGTTTCCTAAAGCCATGTTGCTGTTTACAGATAAGATTATACTCATCTAGGTATGCAACTAGTAGGTCAGATACAATGTTTTCCAGTGCTTTGGACAGAGGGGAGAGGATGGAGATTTGGCCTGAAGTTGGCCACACTGGTGTGGTCACCACTTTAAAGCACTGAGGTAACTAAAGTGGATTTTCATATTTCTGGAAACTTTGAGTATTGAAGGGACATGTTGTAAATCTTAGGAGAGCTGCTAGCTCATAAAGTGCTAGAGCCAATAACTTCATGTCTGCCATATCCCACCCATTGTTGTTCTCCCCACCAAGACTTTTTTTTTTTTCCATAATTGAGAATTTCCTTTATGGTAACGTGCTTAAAGTAAAATTTGGGGAGATCCTCGTCGGGGTAGGGTTGGTTGCTTAGTCCAGTGGAGTCATCATCTTTGTACCCAAGCAACTTGTCTGGCGGGGGAGGACTGAGATTAGGCCGGTGAAGGCCTCATTGAAGGAATTTGCTATTTCCGCTGGAACTGTCATGATCTTCCCATTTGTGCTAAGCATCTTAGGGGACATTTTTAACATTCCTTCCAATGAGGTAATTTAGGTTGTCCCAAAATTTCTTCCCATTGCTCCAGTTTTTATTCAGTTGTTCCTTGCAGAAGTTTGCTTTAGCTTTTCTTACCTCCTGGGTGCACTTGTTGTGGGCTTCCTTATATCTTTGTAGGTCTGCAGGCGATCCGGTATTCCTTGCTGTATTCCAGAGATTATCCCTGCTTCGTAGTGTGGCTATTAGTGCTGGGGTAATTCATCCAGCTGAAGTCCCATTAATTTTGCGTCTTTTTAGCAGGGCAGATTTGTTGCATGCTTTCATAAATTGGGTAATGAAGTAGTCATTTGCTGTATTAATGTCAGGGATGGTGTCCAAAAAGCTTCAAATCTGTCTGAGCCAGATGTGCTTTGAAGGCGCCAGTAAAGCCTTTCCGTAGGACTCTGCTAGTGATCGTTTTAGGCAGGGTCTTAGTTAACTGGGCAGACCATTCTCATAGGACAGGGGAGTGGTCACTGATGGCATCCGATAGGACCTCAACCTTGAATAGTCTTTCCAGGTGTGTGGTTAGGATCCAGTCTATAAGGGGTTTGGTCCCCGTTTTATGGTTAACACTCGTGCAATCTTTAACCACCTGAGTAAGGAATGGGCTTGATACCAGGTCCTTGTGGGTGAAGCAGGATTTGGCTGCCCAATTAATATTAAAGTCACTGGTGACTGTTGTTTCCCCTTTTAAGCAAGATTGGTTAAAAATTCTGGCAAACGTTTCAGTGCCCACTTGTTGTTTTCTAGGTGGGATATAAACTGATAGGACGTGTAGAGATTTAACGTTCCCCATTTTAATTTTAGCAGCCAGACACTTGTATTCACTAGAGGGGTCATCTATGATCAGTTTATGGCCCATCAAATTGGTTTGTAGGTATATAAGACAGCCACCACCCCTTTTGCCTTGTCAGTCCTCCCTAAATAGGTTGTATCCCTGCAAGGTAATAGTGGAATCTGATATTTTGGGGGTGAGCCATGTTTCTGTAAGGGCAATTATGTCTGGCTGAATGAGTGCAACCCAGACTTCTAACTGAGGGAATTTCAGGAGTAGGCTTCCAATATTTAGAGTCTACCTTTAGGTTTCCTTTGCAGTCCCTACTGGGCCCATTGTTTCCAGGTGGGCCTGGATTAGGATGGATATTTCCCGATAGGAGGAAGAAAATATATAGCAATGTTTTACGAACCGTCCTCACATGCGTAATCATCCTGGCCTTCATGGATCGCAAGCGTCCTTTCGTGTCTCTAACTTGCTGTAGGGTAGCTGGGGTGGTGACGAAGTTCCCCATAGATTGGGAGCTACCACCATAGCTAATGGTCAGGCTGGGAGGATTCGGGTCTATGCAGAAGGTGTTAAGGCTAAGGGCACCTTCAGTTTTAGGGCTTTGTTATAGGACAGTGAAATGGCGAGCTTTGGTGATTTGCCTAGTTTCCACCCCTTGTGGACAAAGAAGCTCAAGACTTAGGAGTATTGCTAGAGTAAGTAGTAGCTTGGTAAGGGGGTAGTCCTGGCATTTCGAGATGCAGCTGGATACTTAAGCAGGAACAAGTTATTTTACTGCAGTGGAGACCTCGGGAGTCCCCTCCTAGTGTACATCAGGCTTGCACGGGTGGAGGAGAACAAATTCACTGGTTGCCCACCCTATTAGTGTACTAATAAGACTAGCGCTAGGAGAAGATAAGGTCAATAGATTGCCCGCACTATTAAAGAACAAAGCCAGACATCAACCAGCACTGTCAAGTTGGAACAAGTGTTGGCCCAGATATGAACCAGGTCTTGTACCATCAGTATACACAGGACAAAATAGATAACGCACTCCGTGATTTAAGTATTGCCTCTTGAAGAATGCTAAGCTGTCCACCTGCTGTACTTTCTTACGTAAATTGGGCTCTGTCTACTTCAGTAACACACACACACACACACACACACACAAATACGCAAACGTTTTGTGGTTAAAGCCACTTCATCAGTGAGGGTGGTTAGTATATATTTTTTTCTATTCTGAATTTTCTAGATATCCCAGTACCAGGGAAGATTTTAATGTTTCAGATCTTTCACTGGCTTCCTTTCTTATTCCTATCAGTCTTTGTCTCTGTTTTGTCTTTTGGTGGTGGTGTTAATTTGTTTGAGATTTACCAAATGACTTGCGTATGATAAAAGCCGTCAGTAGTTAGTGACTTCTTTTTTGTCTTTTAAAGGACTCCACTAGTGTGCTTCAGTAGTTTCTGTGCATCACTTGCTGCGTAACTCCCACGGCCTCCTTGGAAAGTAGCTTTAACTAAGTGTGCTTCAAGGCATCCGTGTCAACCATGACTGAAGCATGCTAGTAAAGTCCGTTGGAAATTAACAGAATTTGCTAACCACGGAGTCCCAAATAGTAACGCCAAAAATAGCAGACAGAACATGTTAGTAATTTTTAAAAGTAGTCCCTTATTACTTTTTATTGCTGAAGTGTTTTTCTGTGTGTTCATTAGGTGGTTTTCTACCTGACCGTATTGGGTGTGATGTGAAAGGCAGTGCTTCACCTGGAAGCTGACACTGTATCATCAGCGTGTGACCTCACTCGTTGCATAACAAGCCCTGCTGTCTAATTGGTAATGTATCACAAATTACTGGTCAGGCAGCAGCAGCAGCAGATTCTCTTGGCTACTAATGATGTCACAGTCAGTGAGGTCACAATGCTTATAGTATATAGGGAGGAACATAACTGACAGATCAGCCTCCAGGTAGAGTGCTGTTCCACACAACACATCTAGTATCGTCTGGTTAAAAAAAAAAAATCTAATCAGCAAAATATAACAGAAAAAAAAACTTGATATATTATATAAAGTAGTAATAGCTGACTATGTCTTGAAATTACTATTAAATCCAGACAGTGCATTAGCTCTTTAAAAAGTCTTGACAAAAGACAAAGTGGAGAGAAAGATGCATCGAAATGAGAAAGGAAGTCAGTGAAAGATTTGACATATGAAAATAGAATCTTTCCTGGTACCAGGATCTCTAGAACATTTAGAACAGAAAAATAACATCAACCACTTACTCAGGTGAAGTGGCATTGCCACAACTAACAGGTGGGATATTGAAATGGATATTGTTTGTAATTTACAAATAAAAGGCAGTTGGAATTTTTACTATAATTACTGGTGACCCCTTTATCAAACTGCTCACAAGCCTCTGTCAAATGCCATAACAACCCAAAAACTGGTTATTACGGCATTCCGAAATAGTTTCTTTTAGCAGCAGTGTCAGTCCTTCATACTGTACCAGCTGATTGGTTCTTAGTTTGGCGATCCGAACACTTCAAAAAAACATGGTGGCTCTGTTTCTCCATTTCCAGGGAACTGCACTAATCACCCACCCACTTGGACTAATAGTTTGCGTGTCACCATCCTCATACGCAAGTTATATTTTTTTTCACTATTTATCTGTTTGATCCTGTTGTTGGTGTGCTTCGTTTTGGGCTTCGATCCATTCTAGCACAATCTCCAGTGAGACTCTGCCTGTTCAACAGCAGCATTTTTTTTTAAATGGAAAAAAAAAAAGAAAATTTGTCCTTACTGGACAGGGAGTGAGAGTGAGTGTGTGTGTGAGACAGTATGACAGAACTGCTTAAATAATGTTGGCATTTTTTCCCTGCACCAGTAATTATTAACAAAATTAAGAATAGGCAAGTGTGTGTTCACGGATTTTTTTTAAACACCCTCAATGTATGATGATCTCATAAACTTCTCGAGCTTTGCTGTCAAGGTTTATGGCTCATCACACACCTCGGGTGTGTAAAGAAAATAAAAAATCCATAACGCACACTTGCCTAGCCATTATTCTCTGTATAGTGGTCAGTGAGTTATATTCCTGCTTTTTGTTGTTTTTGTTTTTTTACTGGTCCAAGAAACTGATTACTCCCAACAGTTTTTATTTTCTTTCTTCCTTCCTTCATCCCAGTGGCTCTGGAAAAGAATTGTGGATTTGGGTAACCAAATGTGTGGTATCTACAAAAATGTTTGCTTCTACTTTGGGCATGAAAAGGCATGTTTACAGATGGCCACTAAAAAAAAAAATAATTTTTGAGCGAGAGTTTTAGGCATATCTTGTTTTCACTAGCTGCTTTGTTTGCGTTTAAAAACAAATGACTTTGCAGTTTTGCTCCCTCTGAGAGCTGCAGCAGTGCCTGTGGACCTTGCTTTAGGTATCAGCCCAGGCATGCTCTGCACAGAAACTACTGCCTGAGCCCCACAGCTGGTGTAAAGATGGCTGTGAGCCATCATTTTCACGTTTTTTGAGTGGTTGCCATTTTAACGCATGTTTGGACCACCATATTCAGGTCTGTGTGGGACATCATGTTCACCATTTTGTGTATGTTTGATACATACCCCGGCTCTGGATCCTGGTTTCCCAGCTGCCCTGTCTGGTCTGAGGTGTTGGAGCAGGAGGGAAGTCATAAGGATGCCGGTATAGTGGCAGTTGAGCAGAAGCTGCTCTGGCCTGATTGGGGAAGCTGCCGACGAGCATTCCTCCCCCAACCTGGGAAAAAAAGGAACCACAAAGGGTACCTCAGAACATTACTTGTAGAATGAAAGGTTTGTGCCTCTTATTATTAGCAATAAATGTCAGATAATGTAACACAAAAAAGCACAGCTGATTTTGAGACGGGGGGGGGGGGGTGGAGACAGATGCTGTCTTTTCCAGTGCTAACAGAAGCTCTGGACTGGAAGTCACAAGCATGAGGTTCTCTGTCGTCATGGTCTAGTTCCACATTGCTGACCACAGACCTGAGCATATGGTTACTGCTGTGGCTCTCCCAGGTAGCCTGTGCAGCTTGCAGTGTTACCTCAATGACTTAACCCCCCCCCACCCCACCTTGAACTGAGTTCTTTTTGCAAATCTCAAAATAAGGCAGAAACAAAAAAGGTTTGACTGGCTAAGAACAGCTTGTGCATGCCTTGTTTCTGAAGTAGTAGCACTGCAATATGGGAATGACCTCAAGGCACTTTGCATGCCCGCCAAACTGAAAGAGCACCAGGAGAGCACCTTCAGGTACTACCTGGACATGCCCAGGGCAGGAAGTTGTTTTTGCAGTTACCCATTTAGTATTTGAAAAGAAAAAATGTGTTTCTTTTTCGATTTTCCTCCTATCCCTCTCCACAAAAGTCCCTGCCGCCACAGTGACACTATTCCTCCAATTGGGCAGGCAAGCAAACCAGTTGTGACCTTTACTCCCAATGCCAGTGCCACTCCATGCCCTGTCTGAATTGCGCTAGGCGGTCCCACACCATCTTTCCTCAGGATTAAGTGCCTCATCTCTGTGATGTACTCCACCCCTGCCCCACAGCCAACCAGGGAGTGTGATTTCAAGGCTTGCACTTGAATCCCTGTCTCCCAGTCCCAGGTAGCAGTACCACTAGGCCATCTCTTTCTGATTGTTTCTCAGTAGCAGTTTTTGAAACTCAACTAGGGCTTCTCCAGGTGTTGTGACTTCTGGCAGCCTGCTAGTTATCTATTCTGCTTGGCGGTTCTAGTCCTTCAATCCCTTGATGTTGCACATATATGCTGTATATGGTAAATAAGTTTCAGTTCGGTTTTATTAGGGAATGCAATCATTGAGGCAAGGCCGTGCACAATGGCAGCCCTTCAGGTACAGAAGTTACTTATAAAAGCTTCAGCTACAAAAGTAGAAGTACGATATATATACACATTGTCACTTAGTAAATACATTCCGTGTGATACGTTGTGTACATGCATCAACATGTTATAACTTACTCTCTTAGATTATAAGGAATAAGAGTGTAGAAATGAGGTGTGGATACATCTGTTTTGTTTTTGAATTGTTGCTGGTGCCCTAGATCATGAAATTATATGTAGCAAACTATACCACCCCCAAATCTATCTTTTCCACCCCTGCCTGTGGACTAGCACTTTGAGTGGGACCGAACACCCTTATTGCACAACTTGTCGTTAGTAAGTAATGTCACATGTTGTTAGTAGCATTTTATTAAATAGGAATGGCACAGGTAATGCTGGCATTGCAGAATGTGCGAATTTTACTTTTTGCCACTTTAGGAGAAAGATTTGAAACAAGTCTTGTCACTCTGTCAGTTTTGAAGACAGGTGATCTGATGCACAAAATTGATGCATTTGAAGCTTTTTCTGCCGTTTCAGCTCTCACTTAAAGACTGATTCAATTCTTTGTTTTATTTTTGAATATTCTGTGGAATGTGAAGTCTTTTTAATTGGGATTTGCAGGGAGGGAACTCTTTAGGTCTTTACTGCACTTACTTACGGAGCTGGACTTATGTATTACCTGTAATTTTGTACTTTGTACACTTGCAGGGAGCAGTGGTGATGAGGAAAGAAATTAGCTTGCTGTTACAGTGAAGTGGCTAGACAGGTGCAGAGCCCATGATGAGCAAGTTAGTTGGCTTCTCTGTGTGTCAGTCTTGCCAGTTGTAAAATAGAGTGACAAAGCCGCCCCCCACCACCACCACCACCAGATAAACAAGATGTTGCATCTCACTTGGGCTATCCTGGATAAATAACTTTATTTTATATTTTCATTTATTTTATTCTTAGGTAACTGGATAAGGCCCACTAGGCACAGGTGCCTATTTTCAGGGGTGACTCTGGAGGTTGTGACTTGCTCAGAGTCGCACAGTATGTAAGTGGAGGTTGTAGGACTCAAACCCAGTTCTGTGTGCTATGTGTACCAAAACTCATTCACAGCTCATTACTCTAACCTCTAGGCTATACTGCCAGCCCTAAATAACTTCTTGTAACATACTAGGGATGTCACAACACAGTGACTCTGTAAACAAGCTCTGCGGTTATAACTTACTGTCACATCTCGGTATTGTAGGAGTGTCTGTCTCCAGCACTAACAGGCAACCATTTTGGGTTAGCGCAGGACAAGCCCTTAAAGCTTCCAAGTCAGCGGGAATTCAAGGCAGCAGATCTGCAAACATAGAGAAGATGGAGAAAGCTTGAGGCCCACGAAATCCATGTTTCTGAGTGCTTCTTCCTTTTAATAATCTGTTGTATGCTTGTTTGAATCCCATCACTGTCTGTGCCCCCACCACTTCGCAAGGAAACCTGTTCTATCTATCCACCACCCTTTCTGTGAAGAAGAACATTATATGCTGTCAAATACTGTTTTTATGGTCTGAGAAATGTCACATGGGTATCAGTACCTCAAATTCCAATCCCACAGCATATAGTTACCACAGTAGTACAGACTGTTGGGAGCATTTGAAAAATAGTATTGGATAAAGTGATCCCAGGCATTACTTCGTCTGGCTCTGTCATACCTGTACACAAACATGCCTGTATGCTGGCATTTAGACATGCGTGCACAAGTGTGCCAGCTTGGAACGTTTAACCAGAATATTTTCAAAGTCCAGTTTCAAAAAGTGGGAGCTGTACTTTACCAGATTCTGTACACAGCCCCCCTTCTGCTCTATTATAGATGTTCCAACCAGAGACAGGTTGCAATCAGTCAGTGGCTTCTGATGCAGATGCTGCTACTTGCATTTACTGCCACATGGATGAAAGTGGAGCAGTTCGTCACTTTGCTCGGTTTTAATCGAAGTAGCAACTTACACAAAATATAGTAGCATCCGCTTCGGGAGCCACTGACTGTTCGCAGCTGAGCCAGTCGCTGGTTAGAGCACCTATAATAGTGCAGTGGGGGAGAGCTACATAAAGAGCTTGGTTGAAAGACCAGGAAGACAGAAAACAAACATGTATGTGATAATACAGTGGTGTAAGTTGATATGAATTGGGACTGCTTCATTCAACACAAGCCCATTAACAGCGTGGTGGATGGTAATCTGCTATATGAATCTGTAATGATGCTCTGATGGATTCACTGTTAGATCCTTGCTGTGATGGGAGATGTGACGGATTTAAAATGGATAAAAAAAATCCTGAAAACTGATTGGTCTAGAGGCAGCTTCAGAGGATATCATGGCCTGAAACTAATCCAAATGATACCTACATAAAAGCCTTTTTTGTTTATCCTGAAGAGTCCATTTTACAATCTCAATAAGGCTCTTCAGGGAGTGTTATGCCAGCATAACACACCATGTCATCCCTTTTTACAGAAACAGCCAGTAACAGAACTTTGAAGACGGGTCTGTGAATGTTTGTAAAAGATGGAAGCTGTTGTAAAACATGCCCCCCAAAAAAAAAAAAAAAAACACCAGACAGTACAGTAGTGAACATGGAGGGGGTTCAACACTATTTGAAACTTTATCCTTGGATTTCAGTTGGATAAAATGTGTTAACAGATCATTCCTGGGGAAACTAGATGTATTTTTTCTTAATTCTTTGGTAACCAGGTAAGGTCCACTAGGCACAGGTGCCTGTTTTCAGGGGCAACCCGGGAGCACTGGATGTACCAAGCTCATTCACAGCTTGTTACTCTAGCCTCTAGGCTATACTGCCAGCATTAGGTAGGATAAAATCTTTTATTGAACCAAGATTTCCCCTTCCCCCAGAACACATCTGGAAAAGAGTTGCTACCAGCTCAGTATGCTTTTCCTGGTAAGACTCTTGAAGTAAATTAATGGAGTTGTACATAGATGTTGCAGTACACAATTTTCCTGTTGCCAGATATGTCCCTAAATGACGCAACAAAGCAAACCCATGTAGCGCTGAAAGGTTGTGCATAGTGAACATCCATCTACAATATTTATTGGCCCGAGAAATGGTTTTGCTTTACCCAGTGATTCTAAATAAGGAACTGATTTTTAGAAAAGTGCTTCTGCGGTGCACTAAATTTGGAACTGTTGGTTTTGTTATGGGCCAGGCTCTTGTTGCTGCCTGTTGAATTGCAGTATTTTTAAGATTTTTAGAGAACGCAAAATTAGATTTTAAAAAGTCATGGCTGTTGTATTGCAAAGTTTTCAAATTTAAAGTCATGACTGTTCCACCCTCTCTGTGAAGGAGAGACACTTGAGTACCACTCTTCCCTCCTCCCTCTGCTCCCTGTAGTCTGAGTGCTTCCTCCACAACACGCAAGTCTCATGTGGGGCTGGGAATTGGGATTGTAACATATTACCATTGGTACTCCATGCTGGGCACACATGCAGGTTCTATTAGATTGTAATGAAGATGATGTAAGGCACATTTTATTGACTAGATAACTTTGTTGTAAAATTCAGTAGAGTTGGTTTTCCAGTGCAGTGTTTTTTGAAACACACTTGTCTCTGTTCCTTTACTGAAATCTGAGGTGTACGAGTCAGAGGGTGGGCGGTAATAACCTTGGGCAAATGATGGGGTTTCACCCATATTAAAAATGTTCTACCAAAGCTATATTTAAAAATAACTAGGGTATTATCTTCTTTACACAGTACCACCACTACCTGTTTTGGTCTGTTTAAATAAGCAGTGGTCACAGTCATGTTAAAGGAAAACTGCACCCTCATATCTTCTAAATGTTATTTGTTTCCATGTCAACAGACAACTCTTTTCATGTAGCTGTTAAAGATTAAAGATGTATGAAACTGCTTCTGTTAGTTTTCACACTTCATACTAGGCCCTGTCACTCTCCTGGGAGCGTCCATTTCATGGTTGTTGAAATCTCATTGTCCCTGAGAGCTGCATTAGCATATGAGAACATGATGTCAGATCAACCATTTATATCATGTATCTCTATGTTAAAATAACAAATACCCTGCAAAAACTCTCTGGAAACTTATAAACCAAATGGAGTTTAAAAGGGAAAAAAACTGCATTACAACTCAGATAGCTTGTAAAACTCACTGAAGGTAAATGTGGTATTTCACACCTTCTTGCAGCTTGGTTCTTTTAAAACTACTTAAGCAGACAGGCATACAGGGGAGTTTAAAGGTTGATTACGCATCACATTCTTATATGCTAATGCAGCTCTCGGGGACAATGATATTTCAACAACCACGAAATGGACCCTCTCAGGAGAGTGACAGTGCCTAGTATGAAGTGTGAAAACTAACAGAAGCAATTGCATACATCTTTAACAACTACATGAAAAGAGTTGTCTGTTGACATGGAAACAAATGACATTTGGAAGATATGAGGGTGCAGTTTTCCTTTAAATGTTAAGTTCTAAAATGTCTTGACCTCTCTAACTAAGGAATGCAAAACTTGGCAAATGGAGGACACGCCAAAAACCATACAGTCGTTGTCTCCTCAAGTTCCATTTCAACAGCAGGGCTGACATTGTGTTAACTAGGGAGGTCATGTGATATAGGGAACGGGAACATTGTTTAACCAGGAGTAGCATACTAAGCCGAACTTGTTCCCAGATGTGACCTGGGAGCACAAGGAAGTTAAATGTCTTGCTCAGGATCACACAATATGCACGTAGGTGGCTGAGAGATTAAAACCCAGGTCTCTAGATCTGCAGCTCAGAGCCTTAACCCACTGCGCTCTACTGCCTCCAGAGATGGACTCTGACTGAAAGCACTCTCTGATGGGTTGTGTGGCTTTGTAGGCCCCCCAGTATCTATGTAGATCTCTTAAGGACTAGCCCAGTGATGGAGAGTAGGGGGCCTGCATGATGACAGTGTGGACTGTGTAGAACAAGGGTGGACTTGCCCATGTTGGGTGGAAAGGTGCCCCACATGACACCCAGATGGACTGTTTCATTCACATGAATTTGGCCAGTGTTACCATTGACTGCCCATCCGTGTTGAATAGTAGGGTACCCAAATGATGTCCAGATGAAGTGTATTCAGTGCTGTTGGATTTACCCTGCATTATAATTGAGTACCTGCAGCCTGCATGATGTCAAAATGGATTGCTCAGTGACTTTACTAGCCCAGTTTTGGGTAGTAAAGTGTTCAGATGAATCGTGTAGAGTTTGCGTTGACCCAGTGTCTGGAGTATGCCCACGTAGCCTGTAGAGTTTGAGTGGACACACTCGGTGTTACATAGTAGGGTGCCCGCATGATGTCCAGATGGTTTGGGGTAGAGTACAAATGACCATGAGTGGAGAGAGTTCATAGGATGTAGAGTGAAAATGGATCTCTTAAATTATGAGATTAATTCAATGATGAACAGAAAGTATGGCGGTCAGGAGACCCAGTTTCAACTGTTGTCTGGCTTGCTCACTAATTATGCTTTTGCTAGGTAAATTCAGGCACATAAGCAATAAACTGCAATACTGCAGTCTGCTAGCATAGTTTGTTCATAGTCTGGCCTAAAATTGGAGGGCTTACCTTCAGACCCTGGATTCCCATTTCTGGGAATATTTTATGGAGTTTGACCTCTCTTGGCTTCTGTCAGCACAAATAATATCTCAATGAAGGAACTAGAGTGTTTGTATCAGTGCAGTGCTGAATTTACTGGCCAGCATTTGAATTCCTGTATTGGCTCTTAGTGTGGTTGAAGGACTATGGGACAGATTTGATAACTGTGCTCATATGACCACTGGAGCCTTGCAGGGTGATTGTTTTCTTGTAATTGCAGCAGTTTAGCTGAGCATTTAGCTTCACAGTCAGCATTGCCAAATAGCATCTGAGGGGCAGCTGTTGGTAAGACTAAAAGACAAAATTACTAACGGTAGTAATGTTTCTTCCAAAGGGATCCCCTCACTGTGCTCAACAACTCCAATCATTCCCCTAGTGTGAGCTGCCTTAGAGCTTTTAGAATGTGACTTGGAATACATACTTAGATATTGACAGCAGATAAGGTTGCAAAAATGAGTCAGACAGGTACTCTTCATTGACTTTAATGTTCATTTCATATTTGGGGCCTGACATCTCGGTAAATCAATTTTCATTTATTTTCACAAACCAGCCACACAATCCTTTTCCTTTTTTGTGTATTTATTTGTATTTTTTATAACCACTTGACAGTGAAGTTACGCTTAAAGACTGTACATAACACAGAACCAGAGATCATAAGCCCCTTAAGAAGCCCATCCGGGTGAAACGTTGGGTGAAATCAGGGTTCATGTGGTTATAAAAAATACAAATAAATACACAGAAAGGAAAAGGATTGTGTGGCTGGTTTGGGAAAATAAATGACAGCACCAGGTCTGCCCATTTGTGCTCGTAACTTTGCTTCTTCAAACTTTTCTGGAGCCAGGTTGTCCCCTTCCCCGACTACCAGGATCCTTGATGTCTATCCCATGCATTCTTAAATCTTGTAATCGTTTCAGCCCCCTCCACCTCCTCCTTCTCTGGTAGGGCGTTCCATTTGTCCCCCACCCTCTCCATGAAGAAATACTTCCTCCTATTCCCTCTGAGTCTCCCTCCCTCCAGTTTCATCCCATGTCCCATAGTCCTGGAACCTCTTTTGTGATGAAAAATAGTTATTCTGCACCTTGTTCCTCCCCATTAGGTACTTGTATGTCTCAATCATGCCCCTTCCCCGCTCCAAGGAGTAAATATTCAAGTCTTTAAGCCTGTCCTCATAGGTTTTGTGATGTAATCCTTGCACCATCTTGGTTGCCCTCCTCTGAACTGCCTCCACCCTATCCATGTCCTTACATAGGTAAGGCCTCCAGAACTGGACACTGTACTCGAGGTGTGGCCTCACTAATGTCCTGTATAGTGGAATCATGACCTCCCTTTTCCTGCTGGTGATACCCCTGCCAATGCATCCCAGCATCCTGCTTGCTTTACCTGCAGCCTTGTCACTCTGACTCCCTACCTTGATGTTACCAGAGATATAACCTCCAGGTCTGTTTCCTGCTTTGAGCATTCCCCCCCAGCTGATATGATGATCCAGGGTTTTTGTGTCCCATGTGCATTATCTTGCATTTCTTGGCGTTAAATCCCAACTGCCACACCCTTGACCAGTCCTCAAGCTTCTGCTGATCTCTCCTCATTTTGTCCACACCCTCAGGCAAAATGACATTCAGACTTTGCTATGTGGTCATGCTCCCCCCTGTACTCTGTCAGATTTATTTCTAAAGCTAGGGTGAGCAGAGACTACTAAACTAGCTAAATGACTACTAAAAATACTAAGTGTTTCAAAATGTTGAAAAAAAGTAGTTTAAACATGGCAGTACAATTTTAATTGTTATGTAAAATTAGGTGGCTGAGACCACTGAGCAACAGTTGTAAAGGCACTATAACAAGTAATGCTCAAGCAAATAGAACCAATTCTTGTTTGAATCTTTTACCAGATTCCGGAAGAGGAGGTAGGGATTAGAGATTAAGCATAGTGAGGGATCCCTTTGGAAGAAACAACATTACTGCAGTGAGTAATGTTTCCATCAAACCCCAGGAATCCCTCACTTATGCTTAGCAAGTACAGACTCCATAGCAGTACCTTGGGAGGCTAGATGCAGAACCTACTGAGGGAAAATATTCTGCAAGATAGCAGAGCCAAAGCTGGCTGTCATACAGGCATATGCTAGGAAGCATAGGAAGACTAGGAGAAATTATAAAACTTGCAAGTAGCATTTTATTAACAATAAAATTTCAAAAAATTGTACCAGATAGCGCTTTATAAGGCAGTTCAAACAAACAGAAGTCTTTCTTCTGACAGGCTCTTTAAAATCTCCAGCCTCTATCTCTAAACAAAACAAACTTATGAGATTTTTTTTTTCTTGGCAAATACATTCTGCATCCCGTTCTTGCAGACCACAACACCTTTGTTCTACAAAATGTATTGAGACCTTTGTGACTTTCTTTCCTTTTAGCAGCCTGACAAGTACATTAGTCTTCTTAACAGATGTAACCAATTAAGATATCCTGTTCCTGGGCTGATTTCCAGCTGATAATTTTGCAGACAAGCTTGTGGAGGTCAGAATGCAGCTCAAAGTTAGCCCCCTGTGTTCCAGATAAACCCAATATTTTTCTGCAAATTTTTTTTTCCTGTATTACTTTTTGCTCCCCAATTTCCGCCTTGCCTTGCTTGGCAGTAGGGGAGACCTTAATTTTATATTTTCACCCCTTAAGTCCTGGTACCCCAGATCGCAGCCACCCATGCACGTGTGCGCACTGCGGCTCTGATGATGGCCCCTTCTGTCATCAGCTTAATGCCAGGGTCCCCCCATTGCTTGGCACTATCACCTAGCCTCCACCGGGCCAAGATCCAGGGAACCCCACATCCCTCTCAGAGAGGAGAGCTGCCTTGCGGTTGCTCAATCAAACTCCTCCCCGGCTGTTCTGGAAATATTTCAATAATATAATTATGTACATTTTCAAACCAAGAGAGCTCACTTTTACATACAGATTCATATATACGTTTTTAACCACAAGAAGGGAGGGGGGAAAAAACAAAGAAATTGTGGGTCTATCAGAGTGGCAAATTCCTAGGTGCTGCAAGGAAAAATTGATTGTGCAATCAAACAGGCAAAAGATAAACAAGTGACAGAGTAGGAGAAGACAGACTATATTCTTGCTTTCGGCTCTCTCTGTATAACAAATGGAACAGGGTCTTACCCAACCATGTTACACTGACATCCCTTCTGGACTGGATGTCCAGACAGTAGTGCTTTTGCAAAAGTGTGTACTGTTTAACAAGTTGCTGCCTTACAGATTTCCTGAAGGAAAATACCCCTTGTTGCTGCCTCAAAGGCAGATGTGCCCCTTGTGGAGTGCACCCTAAGGCCTTTAGAAACATAGAAAAATATAAAGCAGCACTCCAGAAAAATAAAACATTAATTAAGACTGAAAGAAGAAAACTTGAATTTAAGATTGCACACACAAAAGATTGAGGGAAGTCCTTTTATGCATACGTTTAATAACACAAGTAACGATAGGTTAGTGGGACCAATAAAGATGGGCACATCAGAAGTATCGAACCAAAAAAAAAATGGCAGATACTTTTAATAAATATTTCTGCACTGTATATGCTATGGCAGATCAACCACATTATGACACCATTGCAACAAAAAAGACAGAGGGCAACATTCAGAATAGTCTGTTGGATAACTTTATCAGCACTGTGAAAGTGAGAGAACAGCTACAAAAATAAACACTGCCAAATCTGCAGGGCCTGGCAAACTACACTATAGATTACTACGAGAGGTGAGAGAATGGTTGATGGCCCTATTAACTGCTCTGTTTAGATCATCTGTTAGTACAGGTATTGTCCCAGATGTTTGGAAAACGGTGACTGTAGTACCAGTCTTTAAAAAGGGAGATAAGACCAACCCCTCCAATTATAGGCCCATCAGTTTGACTGCTGTACCCAGTAAAATAATGGAAACCTTAATCAAATTAATGCTCAAGTCAGACATGAAAACCAAGAATATACTGTATGTGACAGTGAGCAGCATGCATTCAAAAAGAACAGATTGTGTTTGATGAATTTGTTTTTTTTTGTTGTTTGTTTTGTTTTTTTACGAGAAAGACAGTGAGGGCATTAGTCAAAAATTAATCAGTAGATGATATATATATCTAGATTACTAAAAAGGTTTCAGTAAGATGCCACATGCCCTACTAATTAGGAAGTTACATGATCTGAGATTAGATATCAGTATAATAATATGGATAGAGGCGTGGCTGAATAATCGAACCCAACATGTTAAAATAAGGGGTAAACTGTCGGACATTGGAGGGGTGACCAGCGAGGTCCCCCAGGGATCGGTGCTGGAGCCAGGTCTTATTTAGTATATTCATTTAAGATGTGGGCAAGGAAATTGACAAGTGGCTGGTAAAGCTTGCTGATGATTTTTTTTTTTTTTTAATCACAATACTTTTTTTCTTTTTTTTTTTTTGTTTACCTCCTCACTGCGGAGCAGGCTGATAGGTCGTCCAGCCACCTGCACCCCCGCACCCGGTCTGGCCAGCGACTCACTCTCCTTCACTCAGGCCGGCACACAGAGTCTCCACCATGGGGACCTGGATTCTGACGCCTGGGAAGGTGCACCTCTCATATCCGGGGGCGCAGCGCACGGCCATCAGCTGCCACAACCGCCCCGCAGTTGTTCCACCTGTATTTTCCTCCCCAGAAGCTGGACATGAAATGGCATTGGAGAATTACATGCCAATGCCCGCTGCAGTCCAACCCTCAGCTGTACGCCGCTGTGTGTAGTGCCACTGGCTTCCGCCAGTTGCCGCTGCAGAGCGACATAGACCCCTTACCCACCCCAGAGGGAGGAGAGCTGTCGCAGGACACTCAATCCTCCCTCCCTCTCCCCTGCCGACCCCCGATGACCCGTGTCCATTCCCAAACCCGGGTCGTCATCATGGCGTAAGATGTGGCATCCAGCACCTAAACCCTCAGCGCCACCGGACCAGCAAGTTCGCTGATGACTCTCAACTAGGGGCAGTAGTACAAACACATGAGCAAATAGCATATCTTAAGGATGACCTTAATAAAGTTGTTACATGGGCAGCTGATGATGGCATGAGGCTAAGTATGGAGAAGGCATAGTTTTGCATTTGGGTAAGGAAAACATAAACACAACTTATAGTATAAACAGCCAGAAATTGAGAGAAGTAAACACAGAGAATGATCCGGGAGTACTCATAAATAAAAAAAAAAAAAAACTTTCATTTGGGGATCAGTGTAATAAAATAATACAAAAAACAAATAGGATCTCAGGTTGCATAAGAAGTGCATTTGTTTCAAGAGACAGAAATTGTGTCATGACATTAAGAGCTATATAAGACCTCATTTAGATTGCTATGCCTGCTTGTGGTGCCCTCATTTAAAAAGGGATATTAGTAATATCGAAAGAATTCAGCATCGGGCCACAAAGGTAATATCAGGGCTGGAGCACAAGACAGATGAGAACAGACTGAAGGATTTGGGACTATACACTCTGGAGATGACCAGATAGAGGTGATATGCTTCAAATGTAGAGAATTATGACCAATGAAGAATTAATGCCTAGTATGAACATAAATTTGAATAAAAGAATGCACATTTTAAGATGTCACAATAAATTTGTGTAGGAAATATCAAGGGAAACAACAGAAGAGCATTTTCACATATAAAGCTGCAAACCTATGGAATTCCCTTCCAAGTGATGTGATGTCAGAAACATTTTCTGTCTTTAAGCTAAGGCTAGATGAATACCTGGGCCAACGGATGGAATGCTGATTCCGCAATGCGGGAGAGCAACTCGATGGGTATTGCCTTTTCCTGTCTACTTACCTAGTATAGAACCTAATATAGAACTTGCCAGCCTTATCATATCAGAACTGTATGCAGGAAACTATCCGAGAAGTGTTTCTCTTGGGTGCCGTTTTCCCTTTCCCCACTTCACCATAGGTGACAAATAACTGAGTGTTAGTAGACTTGACATTCTCTTTGTGGTGCGGGTAGTAGCTCAGTACCCTCTTTACATCTAGACTGTGGAGTTTCTGTTCTCCTGAGATGGATTTTGCTGTAAAGAAAACTGGACATGTAATTGCGTGATTCAAGTGGAATTCAGACACCACTTTGAGGAGGAATTTTCTGTTAGTTCTTAGGACTACCTTATCCCTGTGAAAGAATATGTAGTTAGGATCTGTGCAGAGGGCTTGCAGCTTGCTCACCCTTCTGGCAGATATCACTGCCACCATCAAGACTGCTTTCCAGATGACATACTTCAGTGCAGCAGTTGCACGTCAACTGAGCTAAAAATTATACAGTGCTGTAACAAACAGTCGGCAAAGCACCGCAAGGCAAAACCGCACCTCTCAAAACAGCTAAAGCAAAAACCGTGTAAATGAAAAACCTTGCACTTACTCCTTTGTCAAACCTAACTTGCATCTCGCACAGATTTACCAATCTAACACCATGCAACGATAGACCACCACTCATGTGACATTCACCCTCAGGCAGCACAGGAGCCTCTGTACAACTCTTGATACAGCACGGTTCTAGCACCTCAGAACTATGCGATCTCACACAAATGCTATTTGCACACTTCGCTTTTCTGTCTTTTGACGTAAATGCTGTGTGCTGTTAACCATGCTCCTTTTTTCCACACAGACTTGATGTGATACCGGTATGGGCTCGAAAGGAACCTCCATTATTTGAGCAATGCACATATTCAAGTCCGGGGGGGGGGGGGCAGGGCAGGATCCCTTACTGAAGGGTACATATTGATTAAGGCCTTTGAAAATCGGTGGTGAGAGCACTGACCTGTCTTTGCCAGCTGATGCAAAAACTGACACCGCAGCCAAGTGAATTTTCAGGGTTGAGGGCCTGAGGCCTAAGGACTGGAGATGGACTAGGTAGTCCAGGATTGTAGACAGACTTGCTCGTAATGGGTTGAGCTGTCTAGGGAACACCAACAGGAAAACCTCTTCCATTTTAAAGGATACATAAGTTTTCCTTGTTGCTGGTTTCCTGGAAACCTTTGACACTTCCCTTACTTTCTCAGAGAGATTTAATCCATAGAGCTCTAGCTCTTCAAGAACCATGCTCTGAGATGTGGAGTTCTCTTATCTGGGAATGTTATCCTGCCCTGAGACAGTGTCAGCAGATTGCATCTAAGTGAGCAGGTTGACAGGGTGCCTTTTGTAGAGAGACAGGAGCAAGGGGTATTATATCTCCCTTGTCCAGTCTGGAGCTATGAGAATCATTATTGCTGACTCCCTTCTCAGTTTGAGTAGTACTCTCAGCAAAAGTGGAAAAGTTGGGAAGGCATATAGAAATTTGCTTGACCAGCTGAGAATTAGAGCATCCTCTGGGACTGTACCCACCGATGGGGGGCTGCAACAAAATAAAATGGACCTCCCAAGAAGCAAACGGGTCTATTTTTGGTGTACCTCACCATCTGAACATCATTGCCAGCATTTGCTGGTTTGTGTCCCATTCGTGACTTCCCTGGCTGAAACATAAGCCATGGCAGTCTGCCTTTGCCAGCAGTTGAAAACAAAGTTTACAATTTTTAAAACCTGTAGGTCCCGTTTTCTGTTTGGGTCTGTCAGTCATGCCAAAGGGAAAACATTTGCAGTTTCCAGTAGAAAAAGTTTGTAAACATAAAAATATATATATGTAATTGTTAAAAGGGTTTTAAGGAAGGAAAAAATGCAGCTCGGTTCCTCAGAAAATTAAACCGCAAGTAAAATATACTGTACTTCAAATGAAGTTTTTAAGTTAAAATATCCAAATATTGGTTCCCAAAAAACAAGGAACCAAGAATAATGTAAAGAAAAAACACAAAGCAGTTGTATAAAAGTATTTTTTTTTTTAACTCTGCTTTATTCAGGCAATACATAGTCACAAACGTACAAATGGAAAGGTAAAGACAGCACAGATATACAATTGATTTATAGTACAGTGTTGAATCCAGGGATTTAGATAGTCAGTCAATTATGTAATAAATTGTGGCTTCAAAGGCATATATACCAGTTAACCTGGTGTTTCCAAAATATTGTTCTTAGACTCAAGCCTATGGATAAACCCACATCGATCAGGCTAGCATCAAACAATAATTTAACAACCAAGGCCTCAAACATGGCTTTAACTTTAGTTCTTTGCTGTGTACAAAAAAAAAAAAAAACACTCCTCAGATCCCCCATTGAGTCTCATCAGAGGGGCGGCCAGTAGAATCCAGACTAAAGTACATTAGTAAGTTTACTCTAATTCTTACTAATGAGGGAAGGGCAGGAGTTCGGAGAGTCTCGGCTCACTTTGCTTATCAGCAGCCGGGGGGGGCCTCCTCATACCTCCCTAAACCCTACCGTGGCATCCCGTGCAGGGTACAAACCCTGTTAGGGGTCAACTGGGGTGCTATGAATTCCTCTAATGGGGCGTAATTTCCAGGCCTCCCACTGCTGCCAGCGGGCCACTTGCTGGTCATGTTGGAGCCTTAACTTCACGGTCAGGGACTCCATCAGTACCACGTCCTCCACTCTCCTGATCCATTCTGTTACTGTGGGGGGCTCCTGAGTTAACCATTTGGTGGTAATACATTTCAAACCCACTGCTAATAAGATCAGTAATACTTTCCGTAAATCGCCTCTCTGATGTACCACCGTTGGGAATCCCAAAACCCAGTCTGTGAAAGTGAAGGGGACAACCACCCCTGTTATCTCTTAAGTGTTTTCTCCGAGCTACCTCCAGAAAGTGGAGAGCCTAGGACAGTCCCAAAAGATATGCCAGTGGCTACCCTCTCTCCCACAGCCACGCCAGCAACGATCATCTCCACTCATATAGTGGCATGTGATCCGGGGTACCCGGAAGAACCAAATGAGAATCTTCCAATAGAATTCCTGCCATACCTGGGAAGAGGTCACCTTCCAACCATACTTTAATCTATGGTTCCACTCTGCCTCTTGTATAGTTATATTTGTTTCGCTTTCCCAGGCATTTCGATGCTCCACTAGGGAGTCCGCCCTCCCCGCTAACAGAATCTTATAAAGCTGTGCCACAAGTCTGATCAGAGCAGAGATCATAACTGCTCTATATAGAAGTTTTCCCAGCATGAGAGGGATCTGGCGAGTCTCTCCAAATGGTCTGAGGATTGTATGAAACGTCTCACTTGCAGATATCTGAAGATCTCTGCCTTACTCCATCCAAACTTATCTTTGGCCCTCTGAAAGGAGATGCAGCTATCCCCCTCTAAAAATTGAGTGAAGCGAGTTAATCCCCTGACCTCCCATCTGGCAAATCCTGCATCTAGCATAAGTGGAAAAAGCTTGGCTCATGTCAAATAAGAGAGAGGGGACCCACACCCCCCCAGAGTTTCCATCAGTGTTCTGATGCTCCCAGGAACATGGAGCCCCTGTCTGACCCATCGATTCCCAACCAGACGTGTGTATTCTCGGGATGGGGGTGCCAAAGTCAAGGAGTGTAGCGGTCTCCCCTCTGGCAAGTCATACCATCGTGACTCCTTTCTCTGCTTAGCCCAAGTCATGACTGGGCCCATTGATGCCGCCAGGTAATACAGGCAGAAGTCTGGCAAGGCCAGACCCCCCCCCTCCCGGGGAAGACGGAGGAAACGCTTGGCCACCCTGGATCTCTTATGGTTCCAGATGAATCTTTGGCTTTCCCTTCCCAGCTTGTTCCAGAAGGAGGCTGGTAGTTTCAGAGGGAGAGACTGGAATAAGAATAGAAGACAATTCAGAATGTTCATTTTGATCCCTGATATTCTGCCCACTAGAG
This sequence comes from Neoceratodus forsteri, assembly GCA_016271365.2. Taxonomy (NCBI): domain Eukaryota; kingdom Metazoa; phylum Chordata; order Ceratodontiformes; family Ceratodontidae; genus Neoceratodus; species Neoceratodus forsteri. Next base: position 1,115,930,247 of record CM028130.1, read on the forward strand.
TAAGGGGCAAAACACACCAAGTCCTTCTCCAGTTCTCCCCACAGCCGTCCATAATTAAGAGAGACTAGCCGATCTACCGAGATCTGTATACCCAGGTATCTAATTCCCCCTTTGGGGCCCATTTAAAGGGAAAAGCGTCTTTAAATCTCTTAGGGGCCCTTCCGCTTAGGATCAGGGCTTCAGATTTCCAAAAATTTATTTTGTATCCTGAAATCTCTCCAAAATCTTTTAATGTGTCACATAATACTGGAGTAGACTCTTCACGGGAAAATAGGTAAAATATAGAGTCGTCTGCCTATAAAGAGCTTTTGCTCTGATGTCCCTCCCATCACTCCTGGAATCCTTGGGTCCTGTCTGATTTTGGAGGCAAGGGGCTCCAAACATAGTGCAAACGGGAGGGGGCAGCCCTTCCTGGTCTCCCTGGAAAGGGGAAGAAAAGGGGAGTTCATGCCATTCACCCTCACCAACGCCTTGGGATGGGAGTACGTTTGGAGATGGTGTGTAGAAATTTGAGTCCGAATTTCATTTTGTCCATGGATGCCTTAGAAATTTCCAATTGCCCTTATCAAATGCTTTTTTTGCATCCACGGATATGGCCATCTGAAATGATCTGAACTACTCTGGGAGGAAATAATATTTAACAGCATCCTGATATTATCAAAAAGGTATCACCCTGAGATGAAACCCGTCTGATCTTCATGAGCCAGAGAGGGGATATGGGCCTGTAGTCTGCTTGACAGAAGACCAGTAAACAATTTTGAATCTACTTTAAGTACAGAGATTGGTCTGTACGACCCGCATTCTAAGGGGTCCTTGCCGGCCTTGTGAATGACTGAGGTATGAGCCAGTTGCCAGGAAACGGGTCTCTCTTCCATCCATAATTTCTTGGCACACCAGCAGCAAAAAAGGGATCAGGAGGTCTGCAAAGGCTTTAAAAAATTATGAGGGAAACTGTCGTGCCCTGGGGCCTTACCATTTTTCATTTTGGTAATATGGTTAAGAAGCTCTGCTCCTGTTATGGCCCCTTCCAGATAATCCACCACCGTCTGAGAGAGGGATCTCGCCTCAAGATCTTTAAAAAGGGCAGGAAGTTTAGTATCAGAATTTGGAATCCTGACTATATAGGTTTTTATAGAAATCTGCAAATTTCTTAGTGATTTCCTCTGGGCGGTGAATCATCTTGTTACTGTTAGGTTGGTCTCGAAGTTGAGGAACCAGCCTACTGACCTGTTGCTGTCGTAGGGTGGCCGCTAAAATTCCCCACTCTGTTACCACTTTCATAATAGTTTTGGCAAATTCTTCTATAGGATGCCTCTGTGGGAGGTCAACAGCTTCTCCAAGGCTAGGCGTTTTTCTGTCGGGGCTTTCTGGGGTTGGCTATTCAGTGAGATTTTATGCTGAAATTCTAGCTCCGCCAACTCTGTCTCCAGGTCTGCTCTCTTTTGTGTTCTCTGCTTCTTGTCTAAAGAGGAGTATCTGATAATAATTCCCCAGAGGACTGCTTTTAAAGCATCCCACATAGTGGCATGTGAAGTCTCGCCCACTCGGTTTTCTTTATCATAATTTTGGATCGAATATACAGTTAAACACCTAAAATCCTGGTTATTTAAAAGGCCTATGTTGAGCCTCCAATGGGAATTTCTAGCTGTGTGTGACACATCTAGTTTCAGCTTCACCGGGGCATCGTCTGAAAGTGTGCGGGTCATTATTTTGACATGTGGAGGCTGTATGCAGCCATTCTTCAGTAAGGAAAAAACATATCAATCCGTGTGTAACATTTGTGTCTGTCTGAAAAATGGGAGAAATCTCGAAGTATGCCATTGAGCCTGCGCCAGATATCCGCTAGACCCAGGGCATGAGACCAGCGGTTTAAGGTGTACCAAGCCATCTCTAATTTAGCTCTCAAGGATCCTCCCCTTCTGTCCATTGTGGGTGAAAGGATGGTATTAAAATCCCCTCCCAAAATACAAAGCTGATCTGTGGTTTGGAGTTTGTGCGTAAAAAAAAGCTCCTGAAAAAGGAGATGGCCTCCCTGTTCTCATTAGGGGCATATAGACATGCAGTAGTGCATGGAGTATCACCCAAGGTGGCCTGGAGTATGACATAGTGCCCCTCTGAGTCCAGCTGTGAGGAAGTGACTTGAATTGGGCAGGGCTTGTGAATAAGAATGGCTGTACCTTTACGATGGGGGTGTTTTGAATAGGAGGAGGCATACACATGACCTACCCATCTATGACAGAGTTTTTGGTGTTCAGTATCTGATAAATGGGTTTCTTGAAGTAAAGCTATTTGCGTTCCCATCCTGCCCAGCTCCTGGAGTACCCCCGTTCTTTTGAATGGACTATGAAGTCCTCTGACATTATATGTTGTAATAATTAATTCACCCATGATAATACACTTGCAATAAGGGACTAGATTACTGAAGGGATCCCTATTCTCCCGGGCAAAGACCTCCAGGAGTGTGAGCAGGGGTAGTACACAGCCAAGAAAAACACATGATATAGAACCCAACAGTAATAACACAATAACAGTTATAAACCTGTGGAACTATTAATCTGAGTCGAACAAAAACAAAACGTATATCCATCAATAAGAACAAAACCATGGTTGGCTTCAATAGTGGCATGCAAGTCCCCTCACTCACGGCGTGGAAGATGGTGAGGGGAGGTGCTGGATTATATCCTGCACTCTGTCGCTTGGCCCCTCTCTTGGGGTCCTGAAGCAACTTGTGTGGGGTCACACCTTTCATGGCGCAAGCACTGAGAAGTCATCCCCCACAATGTTTACTTATATTAACTTGAATGAAGTGGGGGGAGGGGGGCAAGCTACCATCCCATCCTGCCCCATTGCATCATAATGCTTCTTAGATGTATTTGGTCGACCTTGGTCTAAGAAATCAGGGGGAAGTGAAGGTAAAGACAAGGGGGATGAATGGGAAACAGCACGTCGTGGAATTAGGCTAGGAATGCTGTTAAGTCCCACTTATAACCAGTCAACAAGGTTCCCAACATGTTGCCCCTTGGAGGATAAAGTTATATTTGCCAGGTTAAGTCAAGGTAACCATCAGCGAAAGACCCTGTTACTTGTGGGATGTATTAGCATGATAGGGACCTTTATTCACATCTGAAAGTCCCCGAGAAGTAAAACCACCCATCATATCCCCCCCGGTCCCACAATATTATAGACCCGCAGTGCAAAGGAGAGCCCCACTGCACTTAGAGCAGGTATAAGTTACCAAATAGTTTCCTTCAGAAACAGTTCAGTCTCTGGAATTAATTACTGCTTCTTCCCTGTGAGACTGTGCCTTCTCTGCCTCTGTTCCTCATGGTAGCATTTGCCTGTATTTTGGGCCAGAGACTGTTATACGAGCTTGACAGAGCCTGAGGGAGCTGCTTGTTTTGCTTGGCTCTGAAAGGCGCTATATAAATAAAGTTGATTTGATTTGATTTGATTTGATTTGGAAGCCATTGCTGACGTTCTGTTTCCTTTAGTTGGCTGGGGTTAATAAAATCGTCCATTGTGATGCCCAAGGTAGAAAGGTATTTATTTGCTGCAGCTGGGGATTCAAAGATCTTTGTCCCGGAGTCGGAGATGATTCTGAGTTTGGCCGGAAAGTCCACACGGGCCTTGAGGCCTTTAGCTCGGAGTACAGGAAACCAAGTCTTCCTCCTCGCCATTGTTGTGGGGACGTAGTCTGGCTCAATAAAAAGCCTGGTGTCTCTGAAAGTGATTTCTTTTTGTGACCAGGGTTTGTGTAGGATTAACTCTTTCATACTATAGTCCATAAAAGCTATTACCACTGAGCATGGCCTTCGGATCCTTTGGGGGAGACACTAAAGCTCGGTGTGCCCGGATGATTCCCAACTGTAAGTTTTTATCTAGATTCAGCAGTTCTTTTAACAGGCTTTCAATAAAATTGGGCATGTTCCCAGTTTCCATTTGTTCGGGCAGTCTGTGGATTCGTAGGTTAACCCTCCTTGATATATTTTCTAAATCTTCTATCTTATCAAGGAGGAACTAAGATCTATCTTGGTGCTGCAGTATGGCATCATTGTGGAGCTCCACGATCTCTGATTGTTTGGTTAAGGTCTCCTCCATGGCCTGAATCTTCTGGTCTTGCTGCGTGAGTTTTTTTTTAGTTTGTCATCTCCCTTCGGAAGACATCCAATGTTCGGGTGAGACGTATGAGCTCTCAACACAGTTGCCAGGAAGTAATGGTGATATCTTCCTCCTCCTCGTCCGAGCTGTCCCCTGGCTCGATCTCCACGGTCTCTAGCGGCCTGGGCTGAGGGGCTGTCTTACTCTGACCGCGTGGATTCAGGTAGAGTTTTGTTGTTTAAGGCTGCTCGATGTGCCCGGTTTTGCCTTAGGTCAACCTGTCACATCTTCCGGTAAGACTCAGGACTGTGTAAGAGTTTACTGCAGAAGTTTAAGACACGATTTAGTAATGTTAATAATGTGGGGGCACGGAGCTCCGTTTCAGTGCCGCTTCATGAGTCGGTGACGTCACCAGAAGTCTGTATAAAAGTAATTTTTATTGATTATTTTAAAATGAAAAATAGCAGTTCTTTGAAGCAGGAACCAGGCCAAAACCAGCCTTCTCTGGTTCCTGGGAACCAGGGAAAAGTTGAAATTTACACAAAACAGTAGCAGTAATAACTAACCAACGCAGAGTATCAGAAAATTAACTAAACGCAGTTAAACACTATAAATAATACAATAGTAAACCATAAACTAGCCAGAAGTGAAGAGAAGACTTTGAGCAATTGCTTTCTTCAGGCAGAGAAATAAATCTGACATTAGATTGTAGGGGTGCGCTTGACCACGTAGCAGAGTTTGAATGTCATTCTAACTTCCATAATTAGTTTAAAATTCTAAAAGCTCCAGGGCACTCTTTCTAGATGAAAGACTGCAGTTGTTAAGCGTGAGGGATTCCTGGGGTTTGAAGTATTGAATATACCTACCATGTTACCAGGCCCCACAGAGAGGGCGGTGGACAGATGGGACAGCTTGCCGGCTGAGGTGGTGAGGGCAGAAACAGTTACAGGCTTCAAAAAGGCATGGGACAGGCACATAGGAAGCCTGAGGACACTAAGGGAATGACCCTTAAACTAGTGGGTGACCACTGGACTAAATCGGGGATTCTCTAGATAGAAAATAGGGCAGACACGATGGGCCTGAGTGCTCTTATCTGCTGTCAACTTACATGTTTCTATGTTTCAAAGGTAGGTCCTGTAATATAATGTTACAAATAACGGTTCTGAAATTCACAGAACCACGTAATATTTGCAATATATGCTCTGGCAGCCATCTTTTTTTCGGCATGGGCTTCTTGTAATTAAAAAAAAAAAAATTGCAAATGTCATTTCAGGGTGAATTGGAGGGCCTGTGTTGCAATGCAGGTCAATTTCCCTAGTGAATTTTAAGGCCCCCATTTCCCTAGTGTGTTTTAAGGCACCCCGGGCCCCGAAATACAGTTCAGGCTTCTGAGAATACTAAGTAAACTGCTGGTTTTGAACGGTGGTATCTAAATCCTGCTCTTGAGACTGAGATAAAAAGTGGGCAGCTGCTATACCTCTTAGCAAAGGGAGTTTTCTTGGTACAGTTGGGGCAGCCTTGATTTGAACCTGTGGCTGGTTCATTCCTACCAACAGTAGTAATTTAGGATAGCGGAAATGGGGACAACCGTTTTGAAAGTTAAGATAAGTGAGACTAAAAATGTTCTGGGGGCTTGTTTTTGGTATGGTAAAGCAGAAGTAGGTTCTGAAGACCACAGATCTATTAAAACTATCTGGTATTCCGTGTCTGTGCTGGGGAAGGGTTGGGGCATCATATGATGACTAATAATTATTAGCCAGTACTAATGAGGTCTCTAGGCTCATGTCTGGTTTATTTCCACCTCCTACCAAAAGTGAGTAAACATAAACTTCTCCCTGGAGGCAGTATAGTAAATCAAAGGCTGGCTTGAATCATGAATACTGTTAGGTTAACATGGTTGGCCCAAGAGATATCTTAGACTTGTCAGTATTTTTTTTTTTTTTTTTATTACAGTTTTATTTACCCGTGATAGTCCAGTTGATATGCAACACATCATTTCCACTGAAGCCCTCCTGCCCATTTGTGCAGCTGGTTGGACTGGAGCACTGGGAGGTTAAATGACTTCCCAGTGTCACACAGAGTATTTGACTCTAGCAGGGTTTGAACTTATTCTCAAGCTGGTGCTCTCCCCACTAAACCACACAGCCTCCTTTTAAGGTCACTAGGCACTAGCTAGTGCAATATATATATTTTTGGTGTGTGTATCTGTTTGAGGATGGTCCCCATGGTGAGTTCTCTCTCCTCCTTTTCCCCCACAGTACCTATGGTTCTCCATTCTTATGCTGTGGGGTGAGAGGGCCATCCATCCAGGGGGGCTTTAATCTACCTCCGGTTGTACTGATGTGCCTGATGTACCAAACCCTTTACTTGAAACCCAGACACAAAATTTCATTTTTTTGTAAAGAGAGCTTTTTCTACAGTGCTTCCTTTTTAATGGGACCTTGTCAATCTCGCAAAAGCAATGCAAAGGGGTGTTGGGGAAGGCTTATTACATGTGGCCTTAGCAATGTGTTTATCCCTGCCCCACACAAGTTCCATTATGCACAGTAAGGCTGTTGGTCTACTTGTTCTGCTTGCTGGTAGTTTACTGCTTCTGAAAGCGTTCCTTATTTTTCTATCAGTCTAGCCCTATAGTATCTACATCAGGAAAACTGTGTGGAAGGGCAGTGCAGTTGCTAATAGGCACGATTACATATCTGACCCAACATGTTAATAAAAATATATGATCTTCATACAGGTTGGTTAGTGAGGAGGATATGGTGGTAAAATGGCATCATGGCAGTTGTGTGTCACTGCTTGAGGCCGATACATACAGCTTCTTATTTGGAGGTGTGGGCTGCTGTGCCCACTTTCTGTCTATAGATAACTTTTTATTATGTGTTTTTTTTTTTTTTTTTTTGGGGGGGGGGGTCACTCAGATACCTTGCTAAGGTGAAGCAGCTCACTGAATGTGTCAGCTAGTACAAGCTGAAGTCAACCCAGCACCAGTTCCCAAAGGGATAAAATTATAATTAAACTAAAAAAAAAAAAAACCTGCTTCCAATGAATTTTATGCTAGCCGGTCTAGGAGGTTTGATTTAATGTCAGTGCCTCAAAAGTAGAAGAACTGACTTGTGTTGGCATGGCATAGAAGTGGCTTCTGAGGAGCCTTCGTTGGCTTTGTTCTGAACCTTGCCTTGAAAGAGTGCCTAGGAATGTTCGAGTAGCAGACAAACTACTCTCCTCTCTCACTCGCTGTCCCTTCCTCTGTTCCCACACCGTAATAAAGCACTTTAAGAGGAAAAAATATATATTTATACAGTTGGCCTTTTCAGTTTCTTTCACAGCCATTCCTCCCGTGGTTTACTTTGTTTTGCAGTTTACCTTTCGAACAAGTTTGTGGCATCCCATACTTGTGATAGAGTTGGTTGTTTCAAGGTTTACTTTTGGAGATGCAGAGTCCCACTGCTAGAAATAAAGCAAATGGCACAGTTCACCAAAGTGTAGTCCTTCCTTACAGAGAACTGGGGCTCAATTTTCAAACCGGCCTTAGATCGACGCAAGCTGCGGGGAAACAGCAGCTTGCGTTGACTGCTGGTGTGACGGGGACCCTGCACCAGATTTTGGTACAGGAGGGATCGCGGTGCTAAACACCCTGATTTTGTGGCAACTGCTCCCATATGTCAAAAGGTGCATGGGAGAGATTTAATGGAGGCTGTGGCGCACATCACCAGCGGCAGTGTCACCAGGGAAACCATAGCCCACGGTGGATTGACTACTCCCTGGCAGGTACCACAGTTTAATACTGACGTGTCAAAGGGAGGATGTGGCAGGATACCACCACAGGCAAGGACACATGGGTGCTATGCGGTATGTGCGCCAAGCAAATTGGGGTTCATTGCAATTACAGCCTTATGCACAGTTGTCAGTCAAATAATAATATATGCACAGGGCTTCCACAACCGTTAGTGCTGTAACAGCACAGTTGCAATATGTACACTGTACTAGCCTCTGTAGTGAAATGTCCCAGTTACATGTACGACTGATTACCTGGGTCCTGCCTGTACCCTCCAGCCCGACAACAGTTCAGTGTCACCAGGTGGATCCCATGGGCTCCATCAGCTGCCCCAGTCTGGGGGTGTGGTAACAGGGGAATGTGACCACCTGCATTCACTCTGTTACAGAAGTAGCCTGGGGTGGCAGGTTGGCTAGGGTATCCCCAGTCAGGAGGATTGCCAGCAGTGGCCGCTGACTTGCCCTGGTGCTACACCATGGTGCCCCCGACAGCCAGTGCACAGGCAGCAGCAGTAGTCTGTACCTCACGGTGGCATCCGCCACAAATGTGTGTGTCCCTTGGTAGCCCTAGCAGGGCATTGCAGTGCAGCAATGTCCATCCGTATGGAGCAGAGTGGTGTGGTCTCATGCCCCAGCCCACGGCTCTCCCCATGGTGCCTGTGCATGGTATTCGGGGCCATCCGATTCAGACAACGAGCACCGACGACACTATTGGACTGCGCTGACTGGTTTAAGCACGGAGGAGGTCTGCTGAGTTCCAAAATCTCTCTTATGGGGATGTGGCAGCTTGCATCCATTGCGAGCTCCCCTCCACCTCAGCATAGCCTACAGCCCAGCACAAGCCGATCTGGTGCAGGCAGCCCTGCCAGGGATGCAAGATTGTTTTCAAAATCGGGACTGCCGCAAGGTCTGGTGCATTGTCCGCCTTACGTCATTTCTTTTTTTATGCAAGTACCTTGTGTCAGTCCGGGACGTTTGGAAATTGAGCCCCCTGGTTTCTAATACCACTTCCTGTCATTTTCAAGTGAGAATAGTGCACAGTGACACCTATCTGTGATATGTCAGGTAAGCTTTAAGGGAGTTGAGAGACCACCCTGGGGGGGGCTGTCTTTCCATCTCTAGGTTAGTCCTGAGCTCCACCAGTTGAGCAGTGTAAAGAAGCCTACTTTGATGCTGACCTATGCATAAACCACAGGGCTCTGGTCACCCACCTATCGGGCTCAGTCGGTTTATCATTAGCCAGTCATCTCAGAAGTGGAGATTCAGATCTGTCCGGGGGAGCAGGAGTCACAGGTGAAAGAGTTCTGTCAGTCTTGACCTCATGCTTGGTGGACTGCAACCATATTTTAGGAAACCTCAGATATGGCCAGAGTTATCCTCACACACAAGAATCCAAAGTCTGTGCACAAAAGAGGCCAGGTTTGTTTAGGAATGGGCACAGTCTCTCCCAGATCAGGATTATGGTACACTGTGCCACTTGCTGTGTTCTTAGATCCATTGAGGAAATGGGACTAAAATCTGTTTGTGCTGGCAATCCCACCCTCACACAAGCACTATAATTTATATCATTTTTTATATAACTATAAATTAGCATGTGGTTCAGTATTGCCTCATCTGTGATGATGTATGGAATACATTTTTTTTTTTTTTATAAATATCACATCCATTTAGCTAGTCAGATAATATCAAATTTCATCTGTTTCTGTAGATAGTTACTGCTTTGTTGAGTAATATATAACCCGGGATGTATGTGTGTGTGTAATAAAGGTGTTGTGAATTCTGGTATAAAATGGATGTACCAATATGTAATCAATATTATATCAAAAGCCTTAGACTTAGTAAGCGCTCCCTCTTCAGTACTGTTAAAATCTGAATAAGCCTATCTGATCCTTACCAAGAGCATTAATAACCTATATTTTGTTGTGTTTTGTAACTGTTTTAAAATAAAGTTATTCCGATTTGTACTGTATATTTGTACTTTTTTGTGAGCTCCTTTGCTGTTTTATGGTAAAAGTCTATGTACTTGAGCAGCACAAAAGATCTTGTATTTTTTATTGTTGAGGCTAACTTCTTATGGAATATTGCATTTAAGTTGGTTATGTTAACACAATATAATATAAAAAAGCTACCTTTTAACTGTCATTCAAGCTTGTGTGTTTCTCTTTTGTTAGATGTCTAACACAACATAATGCATCACTAAACGCTTCACATATGCTCAGAATATTTATGTGACTGCTGATCAACAGCAAAATGCTAGAGATGAGTGTTTGTTCAGGATCACTTTTATATATGGATTGCTGGGTAAGGTGACCACTGTAATAGGGACTAGAATGCCCACTGCTTGAGTAGCACAATTCAATTCGGAGGAACTTTTCTGTGCAGAGCAACGAAGCCATGTCTGAAAAAAGATGGTTCAGCTTCTCCATAATCCAAGTTCTCTTTTTTTTAATTTTTACTTCCACATTAAAATTCACGAGGTTTCGTGTGCTGTACCCACTTCATCAGGTAGGTGGTCAGCTAATGAACAAACTAGAAAAAGATTGTAAAGTCTACAATGTAGATACACTATTCTTTGCAAAAGAAAAAACTTTGTTAATGCACCAGTTAGGGTAAATTAATGCCACAAAAGTAGGGAAATGTGGTGTTAGAGTTTCCAGCCCTAACTGCCCACTCCTACCCCCAAGCAGCAAAAGGAAAAAGCATGAGGGTTTTGGGTCTGCAGAGTCCTGGCAAATCAGTGGTAGGGTCTTCCTTGGGGTTGTCAACCTTAATGCTCCCCCATTCCGTGAGCAAACATCACACATGATCTCCTGCAGGCCCTACGTGAAGAAAGCTACAACAAATTGTGTTGGCAACATGTGTCGAGCCATACTTCCCCCTATATTTGAAGAGTATATCACTATGAGGCAGTGTCTTGGAGTTGCACCTTGTGCTTCAGATTGGTGGTTTTGGGCTGGGGGTGAGCATTAGGGTTCACAAAGACACCGCTACTGATACACCAAGACTTTGGAGACCCAAAACCCTAATATGTTTTCTATTTGCTGCTTGGGGGTAGAGGTGGGGAGTTAGGATTGGAAACCCTAATGCCACATTTCCCTACTTTTGTGGCATTAAGTTACCCTAACTGGTGCATTAAAAAAAGTTTTTTGCGAAGAATTTCCTTTCTTTTTGAGACAGTAGAATCGTATCCTGAAGGAATCTGTGTGAACATATATAGATGTGCATGGCCATGTGGGCTGTGCACCAAGGGAAAACTTCATCCGCCTATGAAGTGCAGGGCCCTGCTGACCCTGCCCTTCTATGCAGCATCGGATGTAGAAAATTACCAAAGTTATGAGCATGCATAAGAAAATGTCAACGCATCTCCATAACTTTTTTTTTTGTTTTGTTTTGTTTTTTGTTTTTTTAAATATTTTGACACCAAATGTTCAGTATAGCCTTGATACAAACCCACCTCAAGAACCCAGTAGGTAAAAATGTTTAAATCTTGTCCAAAACGTCATTCTGCGGCACAGGTGTGAAAAGACATTTCGGCCAGGTGTAGAAAAAATTACAGTTGTCATGTTCATAAGAGCGATGTGAAAAAATGGCTATGTTGAAAATTTGGGATCACAATACTTAAAATTACCAAAGTAAGGCTGGCTTCTTCACACAGAGTGATGGTGGATCACTGTAGCATGCTGGTGACCCGGGTTCGTGCCCCAAGCCTGGGGCGTCAGGAGCAGAGGCTGCCAGGGAGGGCTCGAGCGTCTCATGGACACTCTTCTCCCGGGGGGGGGGGCTGTCGCATTACTCCTTCGTGGCGGCTAGTGGTAGTGGCAATGATGGAGTAAGAAACCACATGCTGTCGGTCACTTCCCACCCCCCAGCCAGTCATGAGCTCGCGCAGACAATATGGGAGGGGGTAGGCAGGACCAGAGAAACTGGAAAGAAATGGCTGTCATGGCCCCAGATGACAGCCTCTGGTAGGCTTCCCTATGCCACCCCAGGTCATACAGCGCAGACCATTCCTGCCCCTCCTACCAACGTCCCCAGTTAAGCCCCTCGTCAGGGATCAGGTCAGAATCAACAAGCATACTTGACAGGTCAGACCTAAGGATCTGATGGGCAATATGTGTCAGAAGCTGTCAATGCCTGGGCAGACGGGGTAGGGCAGCATGAGAGCCTGAAGGAGTGGGGCAATGGCAGTCGCGTTGGGGGGGAGTTGTAAGCGTGCGTTGCAGAATTTCAACATAGCCTTCTTATGACCCCACTTCATGAACAGTGGTGGAGACGACTTTAAAAACCTGCCCAAAAGGTGGTTTCACACAGTGACGGTGTCATTCTGCACCACAGGTGTGGAAAGATTTTTGGGCCAGGATTTGAAAAATGACAGTTGACACATTCATGAGATGATGTGAAAAAATAGCTGTCTTGAAAATTTTGGGTCAAAATATTTAAAATAACCAAAATTATGAGAGTGCATTGCAAAATTTCAACCTACATTCATAACTTTACCATTTTTAAATATTTTGAACCAAAATGTTCAACATAGCCTTCTTATGACTCCACTTCATGAACAAGGGCAGGGAAAATTTTCAAATCCTGCCCAAAAGGTGATTTCTCCAAGTGACCATGAAAACATCTTTCATGCCTGATTTGCATAACTCCATCTCCATTGGTCATGGGGGGGGGGGGTCCCACTGCAGGCCATGTTGAAAATTTGGGCTCAAAATATGCAAAAATGGCAAAGTTATGCATCAGAGTTGAAAACCCCATTTAAATACATTGAACCGCACCTATCTTGCTTTCTCAAATTGCAATCAGCAGTTCCGGCAACAAGAGGTATCTTCCATCAAAGAGTGGATCTTTGTCCTGGGATATGTCTAGATGATTGAGAGGGTGTGGGGTGGTGGGTGCTTAATGGGAGGTTGGGGAGGCCAGATCAGAACGGCGAGGGACCATTTTCTTTTTTGCAGGTTAAAAAGCAAAATCACCAAAGGATAATTTTCTTTGTTTCAGGTTAAAGCCTTGACACTGGGATTGGGCACCCTAGTGTCGGAGCAGTGTACACAAAGGGGGTCAGGCGACTTGGAGGAGAGGGGGCAGTCCAGAGAAGCGGTACCAGGGTTGGGCATCCTGGTCCGCTTACAGAGGTTTATTATTTTTAAAAAAAATTTAAGATTGGGAAGGGCAGGTGGGACACTTGGAGAGGAAGGGGAGAAAGAAGCAGTACCGGGGGTGGGCACCCCATCCGCTTAATAAAATAGATTGGTCAGTAGGTAGATAGACAGAGAAAGACATAACAGGGGGTCGTCAGCTCACTCCTCTCACTGCAGTCCACAGCAGGACTCTAGCTGCGGCTGCAGAACTTAACAAAATCCTACTGTTCTTATACAGAGAATGCAAGCAAATGGCTCCTCTCACTAAGCTGGGCACCCTGGATTTTGGGGTGCCCAGTAAAGGTATTTCTGGCAAATTTAAAAAAAAAAAGACATGCAACCCTTACCCTGGTCAACAGCGGCATCATGCAATCAGGACCCCCCCCTACTTGTTACACAGACAAGGCAACAAACCACAAGTTGGCAGAAAATAAGTATCACCCCTGGCATTAGGGTTAATGCATGGCTCGGGCATCTAAGAGGTTGGAAGTCAGGGCACAAAATAACATATTTACTCTGAGTCTGAGAGAGAGGTGCCAGGGCTATGCTGTGTCCTATCTGAGGGGGCCCCATAACATTTCACTCTGACTCACAGATGGACTGACCACAGCCATAAAATTGGGATTGTATTGTACGGCTTTATTTTCTGACAAAATGTTAACAAAACTAGGGTGGTCCCCCAAGTTTGCACTGCCCAAACAGATGACAACACTTGCAGTAGAACATTATATTTTCTCACAGAACACAAGCAGTACTGTACATTCCAACACAAACTTTTCTTGCAAACGAACAATCCACCCCTTTGCTTGGGGATCACTGGATTTCTGACCAAGTGTATATATAGTGGGGGTTGCCACACACTTTACTTAAAAATATCCTGATGAGACGGACTGTGTTAACGCCTGCAGGGCAAACTGTGCCCATCAGGTAACCAGTTAGCCCTGACTGAGATCCAAGTGAGGTTCTGCCCACCCTGGCACCAGACAGCCTCTGCCATTCCTTTTAGGACACACAAACTGGATCCTTCAGCTCCTCCTGGATTGCAAGAGGCATCCTTTACTCTGGATTGGTACAGACATCCTTTACTTTGATACATTACTTCAGCACATATCTGTGGTGAACTGGGTCCTGATCGAAGTGTAATCTAGCCAGCATAGGGCACATACACCACCAGACAACCCAAAAAGTCTTTACCAAATGCTATTGTACTCACGGTTTGGTATTCCCTTTGTTACAGGCATCAAAGTATTTGAAGAAACATTTATTCTAGGAGCGTGGATATGTTGTTCATCCACACTGTCTGGCATTGTCCCTTTCCCCTTTAAATCTTGCTGGAAGTCTTCAAGCTGGCTCCTCCCACCCACCTGGGTGGTAAATACCTCGGCTCTGCACCATGACGCCAGATCTTCCCTTCCACTGGAAGATACAGGTTCCCTCGTGCTACCTTGCAGCAGTAGAGGCCCTGGAGTCAAATCGACGGTTTTCGCCGCACTTACTCGCCTTAAAACTCATAAGAGTGTACGATTCAGATCCAAACACTTCGGATATGGAGAACAAGCCATCCCCCGGGTTTCACCGGTGTCCTTGTGGACAAAAATGTTGCGCACTGGATTCCCTACCCTCGGTATGTATACTGCCTCGGTGCCATGGATGATACTGCATGCACTCCATCTGTTCGGCCTTCCATCCCACTGTTCTGAGGACCGTAGGCGCGCTTCTTGTTGGGGAGACCGGAGCCAACCATCATTGGTGAAATTGAAGGAGGCCAGGTGGGCGGTTTCCACGGCTGCAGGATCCGCCTAGCAGCTCAAGCAAATGGTGGCCTTCGAGGAAGAAGCTGCCCAAGCTTCAGCCAACCGAAGCTTCTTTGTGCCACTCAACTTGGGCTCCACCTTCACGGGATCCTTCCGGGAGTTGTGCCAGTCTCTCCCTACTAAGGGTGAGGCGCCCTCGGGCTCACACTCCTCCCGATCCAAGAAGCAGGATAAGGATCCTAAACAATCTTCTTCTACTCAAGAAGATCGCCCTTGGACCGAGCGTCCAACTCAGGAGTAGGAGTCTCACCACGGTCGAGATCGCCTCCTCGGCTGCCGGCTTTTCGGACCTTTTGTCAGGCCAGGGCACCGAAGCCGAGGACATGGCTGAACCGGCCGAGATCTCTCTTGACCCAATCAAGCCGTTGTCGCCGACTCTCTGGAGAGGACACCTATTCTCTCCTTCCCCGACGAGGAGACCCATCCTTCGGGCATCCCGATTGAAGGACAAGAGCCGGAACCCCGGTTCTCACCGAACCCAGCTTCTCCCAACCGACAGAGCCGACGCCGTTGGTCTCGATCGAGGAGTAGGACCCCGTCGGTCGGAAGACCGGAGAAGGGCTACAACATCCCTGAAAGAGGGCTTCGCCACCTCCTCATCCTCCTCGGACGAGGGAGAGACTTAGACGGAAACTCACGACGTTATGAGGACCTTTATGTGGCAGCAACTTCTTTTGACAGGTCAAAGCCGGCTGCCCGCAGTACTGGCCATTACTTGGCCTCAGCCTCTTCGGCCAACACCGATTCCCTCGGTGCCGAGGACTCCGGTCCTCCCTCTGGTGGGTCCGGTGCGCATTTCGGCTCGGCCTGTTACAGGCTCCCCACCAATTTTGGTGGAACCACCACCAAAACAGCCTCAGGGAGGGGTTCCCTCTAAGGAGGACCGACTGACTTCGGTCCTGCCCCACAGGCTGTCCATCACTGTCACTCCTGATCGCCCTAGGCGAATCGAGGGGGATTTAGGTGGGAGGCCTTTGTATCTGGACTCCTCGGATTCGGATACCACCAGCCTTCACTCTCATGATGAGCTGTCGGTGTCAGGCATGGAAGAAGGGCTGTCTTCCTTCCAGGGCATCCTTCGACTCATTTCAGAGTCCACGGGCATGCCTTTGCAGCCTATTCAGAAGAAAGCAGAATATCCTCTCACGGATATTCTCAACAGGGGGGATACCCCGACGGAGGCCTTCCCAGTGGCCGAGGCCATAGTTGGTCCGGCTCTGGAACTTTGGCAGTGTCCAGCCTCCTGCCCGGCTTCTTCTGCCCGCATGGCCCACAAGTACGTGGTGCCCATGGGGTCCTTGGTGGGCTTCACTGAGCACCCCTCGGCGGAAAGCCTTGTGGCTGCCTCAGTGTTTAGGTGAACGGGCAGCTCTACGGATACTGACCGCCCTCCAGACAAGGAGTCCAAACTTATGGACCACTTGGCCCGGAAGGTCTACGTGGCATCATCCTTAGGCCTTCGTCAGGCTAGCTCAGCAGTGATCATGGCACACTTCTCTCACGCCCTTTTGGGGTCGCTTGATGAAGTTCTTCCTCATCTCCAGCAGACATGCAGACCCCGGTCAAGCAGGTCCGGGGACTAGGGCGGGCTGTTGTTAGACAGCAGCTCCGGACGGCTCTGGACATTGGTGATTCCTGTGCCTCGCCACTGGCTGCCGCTGTCGCTCGCCGCAGGGCTTGGCTGAGGTTATCCTCCTTTCCAGTGGATACCCAGCACAAGTTAGCTGACGTGCCCTTCCTTGGCACCGACCTCTTTGGTCCGGGAGTGGCAGGTCACCTTCAGCGCATTGAGCAGTCTAATGCCAACTTAGATGCCACCTCTGCTAAAGGTTCTTCGGGCAAGAACCAGCAGAAGCGCAAGAAGAAGTCCTTTTGGCATTCTTCCCCTGCGGTCAGACAGCCCTCCTTCCAGGGAGGTCAGCAACAGCAGCAGGCTCAAGCTTGGCGCCCTAGGCCCAAGCAAGGTCCTCAACAGCCCCGCAAAGGAGGCCGAGGTGCTGGTCCAGGTGCCTCCTCCTCCTCCTCCAAGCCTGCACAGTGATGGGTTGGGGATGGCCTCCCCCGCACCCGTCACGCCAGTTCTGGGTCCTCCCGTGGGGGGCCGGCTCCGCCACTTCCTTTCTGCCTGGTCCGGTATCACTTCGGACAGGTGGGTTCTGGAAGTGGTCGGGCAGGGTCTGCCCCTAGAGTTCGAGCAGTACCCTCCCAGCCGAGCCCGTGCCCCACGGGAGGAAAGGATCTCAGTTGGCACTCAGTCGGCCCTTCGGGACAACATCGCACAGCTTCTCCTCAAGGAGGCGGTTGCTCCAGTGCCGGATCCTCCTTCAGACCCAGGCTTCATCTCCAGGTATTTCCTGGTGCCCAAGCGGACGGGGGGTTGGCGCCCCATCCTAGATCTCCACGACCTGAATCGGTATCTCAGGTCTCGCACCTTCCGGATGGTAACTCTGAACCAGATCATACCATCTCTGGAGCGAAACATGTGGTTCTGTACACTGGATCTTCAGGACGCATTCTACCATGTCCCAATCCGTCCGTCCCATCAGCGGTTCCTCCGCTTCAGGGTCTCAGGGACCCTGTACGAGTTCAGAGCCATGCCGTTCGACCTGTCATCGGCCCCAAGGGTCTTCACCAAATGCATCACAGTGGTGGCAGTCCATCTACGGCGTCAAGAGGTTCGCATTTACCCCTATCTAGACGACTGGCTCCTGGCGGGTTCCTCCCTTCAGGAGGTGGAGAGGTCAAGGGACCTGACCCTCCGAACCTGCTCCCACCTAGGCCTTGTAATCAACGAGGCCAAGTCAGAACTCGTGCCTTCTCAGGTGATGGGCTTCATCGGGGTAGAGCTCGACTCTTGTCAAGCCAGAGCTCAGCTCCTGGCGGACAGGGTGGAGGTCCTTTCCTCCTTTGCCCAATCATTTCTGGTTGGGCACTTGTGCCCTGCCCGGGACTTCCTGTGCCTCCTGGATTACATGGCGGCATGCACCTCAGTGGTCCGCTGGGCCAGACTGCACATGCGCCCCCTTCAATGGGAGCTGGCCGCCCAGTGGTCTCAGCGTCAGGGTCTCTTCGACCAGCTAGTCACGGTCACCCAGAGGATGTGGGACGCCCTCCAATGGTGGACCATCCCAAGTCATTTGCAGGAAGGAGTCCCGTTTGTCCGCCCCAAGCCAACGGTCATCCTTACGACCGACACCTCTCTCATGGGCTGGGGAGCCCACATGGGGAACAACAGAGCCCACAGGTTCTGGACCCCCGAGGAGTCCCGATGCCACATCAACCTGTTGGAGCTCAGAGCAGTCAGACTGGCCCTGTCAGCTTTCGCTCCTTAGCTCCAGGGTCAAGTGGTTCAAGTTCAGACTGACAATACCACGACCATGTACTACCTCAACAAACAGGGCGGCACGCACTCCCATCTGCTGTGCAAGGAGGCGCTCCGGATCTGGACCTTCATCAGCCAGCTGGAGGTGGATCTCCTAGCCATCCATGTGGCAGGAGTCGCGAACCAGCTGGCGGATGCTCTCAGCCGCATAGGCCAGACATCCCACGGGTGGTATCTCCATCCAGAGGTAGCTTACGATCTGTTCTCCCGTTGGGGCAAGCCGTTGGTGGACCTGTTTGCCTACAGGGAGAACACCAAGCTGAGGCTGTACCATGCCCACCCCCCTCAGCAGGGCTCGCTGCAGGGGATGCCTTCTCGAGGCCGTGGACCCCAGGCCTCCTCTACGCCTTCCCTCCATTTCCCTTGATCCACAAGGTGTTATTCAAGGTGAGGAGGGACAAGGCGAAGGTGATCCTGGTAGCCCCAGATTGGCCATGCCAGTTCTGGTATCCAGATCTCCTCAGCCTCAGCTGCAGGGCCCCGGAGCGGCTTTGTACACGCCCGGACCTGATATTGTTGAACCAGGGGAAGGTCTTCCACTCGGACCTTCAATCCCTGCACCTCACAGCCTGGTTCCTGAGCGGCTGGAGTTCCAGGCTTTGGGTCTTTCTGAAATGTCTACACCGTGGTGGAAGCATCTTGAAAAGAATCGACCAGGAAATGTTGTGCCTTCAAATGGAAAAGATTTTCCATTTGGTGTCAGGGAAAGAGCCTGGACCCCTTATCCTGCTCTGTGGCTAACATTCTAGACTACCTTTGGTCCCTCTCCAAAGGGGGTCTTCGGTCATCGACCCTTAGGGTGCACCTGGCAGCCATCTCTGCTTACCGGGCGCGGGCCGGTCAGCCGACGTTGGCACAGGAGACAGTGATCAGGCGCTTGTTCAAAGGCCTGGATCACATATCCCCTCCGGTGCGTGAACCTCCACTTCCGTGGGATCTCTTGCTGGTTTTGGCAAAGCTTATGGGCAAGCCATTCGAACCCATGCACAAGTGTGAGCTCTCACACTTGTCGTGGAAGACTGCCTTCTTGGTGGCTATCACGTCAGCCAGAAGGACAGGAGAGCTCCAGGTGCTTTCGGTGGACTCCCCTTATCTGGTCTTTCACAGGGACAAAGTTGTCCTCGCCCCCACCCGAAATTCCTTCGAAGGTGGTGTCAGAGTTTCACCTCAACCAGGTGTTGACTCTACTGTATATTACCTAACTACACCTCGGATGCCGAGTACAGGCTCCATCTCTGGACCTCAGGCGTGCTCTCTCCTACTATAAGGAGAGATGGCAGAAATTAAGGGAGGGGTTCGCCAGCTGTTTGTCACCTACGCTGAAGCAGCTTCTGGCAGACCTGCAGCCAAGCGGACTATTGCAAAATGGATTACATCATGCATAAGTCTGTGTTATGAATTGGCGGGCAAGGAGCCTCCCAAGAGGATAAGAGCTCATTCTACCCGCCATACTGCTGTTTCGGTGGCTGCTTCCAGGGATATCTCTATCCAGGAAATCTGTCGGGCTGCTACCTGGAAGCCAGCAAACACCTTCATTACCCATTACCACACCGACCTTGAGTCACAACGTGATGCTGGTTTTGGGGCCTCGGTTCTCCAATCTCTGTTTCCTAAGTAAGGGGTGTGCGCCTTGCCTCCCTCCTCCCGGGGAACTGCTAGGAGTCTGCCAGACAGTGTGGATGAACAACATATCCACACTCCTAGAAAAACAGGTTACTCACCTGTAACAGTAGTTCTAGGGTGGTATGTGTTGTTCATCTGCGCACCCACCCAGCCTCCCGGCTGGGCGAAACCTGGCTTCCAGCGGGCTAGATCTGGTGTCATATGGAGCTAGGTATTTACCACCCGGTGGGTGGAGGAGCCAGCTTGAAGACTTCCGGCAAGATTTAAAGGGGAAAGGGACAATGCCAGACAGTGTGGATGAACAACATATACCACTCCTAGAACTACTGTTACAGGTGAGTAACCTGTTTTTCCTTGAAATTGATAGCTTTTACCAGAAACACTTTTAGTCTCTCTCGCTGGGCAGCTGTGACAATATTCACTCTATCAGGGGGTTGCCCCTTAGGGCTACTGATTTCTCAGTCCCTGTTCATGTTTCAAAAGAAATTAACCCACTGGGGTCCCGCTGGCACAGCTCTCCACCACTTCTTTTAGATGCACTGTTGTTCCACTCACAAGGTGAGAAAATGATGACTAGAGGTCCTTCACCCATCCTATGGTGGCTGGCAGGCACCTCTTGCCCTCTGCTGGACAGAGAGGTCCTTCCTGTTCACTCTCTAAACTAGAACTCCACTCTGAACTTCCCAAGATTCTAAACTACTTCCCCTGCAGCTGAGCTAAAAGACATGCTGCTACGACAGCTCTAAATGACATCACTCATTTTCTACCTAGCCTAGCTAAGTAAACAATGAGGTGCATGTAGAGAGCGTCTAATAAACTCCCTACAAGCTGCTCAGAGACCTACCTGGTCTAATACTGATGGGATTCTTGTAACCCCAGCGAACTGGGTGGTTACAGACAAACACCAAGATCTAGCTAAACAGGTCCCATTTAGCTAGGTTCAGGTGTTTGTTTTTTAAAATTACACCATTTTATGTAGTCCATGTTTTTTATTTAGATGGAAAAGAAACAAGATGGTGGCTCTCGCAGCACAAAAACATAGGCATTACCTTAGGACGTCACACCTGTACCCTGAAAGTTTTTTGGGAAAAATTCCATGTAAGCTGTAGGTGAGAGCAAAAAAAAATCCCATGTTAAGTACAGGAAAAAATTACACACCTACAGAAAAATTCCATATGCAGATCTTAGAAACGGCACAAGCTGCCATTACAAAACTTTCCACAGATTTAGATCTTGCCTCCTAGACAGCACATGCACAATTTCAGCTGATTGTGTCAAAGGCTGCCAGCGCTATTAAGATGCAGAGTTAGGGGTTTAACATTGAACACCCTACTCAACCCTAACAGTTGGGCAAATATAGTTCTCACTTCCTACTGGTCACCTGTTATAATTGTGTATTTATTACTAAGTCATATCAAGATTATCTTAACTTTCGTATCAAACCAGTAACCAAATAAAGTATTCGACCACTAAACTATTATATTGCAATTTATATGCATCACCAAAGTCTTGGGTATTAATGTACCAAAAGTCTAAACCACCTTAATATAGTGACCACCTTAAAAAAAGCGTGTACATAAACCTTTAATAAAGTACACATTTCTAGTGTCCTGTTTATAGATTAAAAAAATGCATATTACATGTTCGCATACCTCTCAACTGTTCCTGATTTTCAGGGACGTCCCTGATTTTTGCCTCAAAATTATACTCTGTCCCTCCTAAAAATTGTCCTTCTGTGACCAAACTGTGGGGGTTATAACCATAAAATAATGTCAAACATTAAAGTTACATACTTGTTCTTCCTTACATAATACATGTTACACCAAGCCCTTTATTCTACCAGCTTCCTGAAGGGATATCTCCAGTGTTGAAGGTGTCCCTGATTTTGGTCCTTTGTCCCTGATTTTTTTTAAACCTTGTCCCTGATTTATGAGGCAGGAGATTGAGAGGTATGCATGTTCGGGTTTCTTGGTAAAATACATTTTCTCTTTTATAAAAAAGTTTTGTCAGAGATTAGCAAAAAGCATATGTAAATAAATAAATTTTGCTTTCGATCTTAACATATTAAACATATTTATCACTCCTTATGTGTGTCTTTTAGTCACTCAGTATCATCTTTCTGTGAAATCACCATTTTAACCCGCTGTTGATAAATACCTTATATTGATATTGTCACTGTTCTATGTTTGAATTTGTAACTCCCTGTTAAAATAATGAATAATTTTGTATTTAGTGAAAAACATAACTGTATATGTTTTAAATGTACAATTTTTGTATTTATTTTTTGTCCCAAGCATCCCCAACTTCCTGAAGGGAGCTCAGCCCCTGCCACTACCCCCCCCCCCATGCCCAGGCTTACCATCCCCCTAGGCGGGGCCGCCGGGCAGGCACCCCCTCCCCATGGTCCATGGTAACATGCCCTGGCTTACCCCCCGGGGTGGGGTCATGGGAGCGGGACCCCACCCGGCGGACACTATGGGTAGCGGGGGCCACGGTGGAGTGGGGCTTCACGCTCAGGACCGGGATTTTGTGTGCAGCTGTACCTGGAAATGGGGACGTGCAGTGATGACCCACGTCTGCCCCGCCCCAGCAGGTTACAGCACTGGCACAGTGGATTCCCCCAGCCTACTCCAGGGGTCTGTGACATGCCGGACATGTACCCCATCCCCCTCGGCGAAGGAGAGCAGTCCCTAGGATGCACAGTCCTTCTACCCTGACCAGCCCTCCAGTGTCCCAAGTCTGTTTCCAAACCCTGGTCGTCTGCGTCGTAGACGGATGCACTGCCTCTGTGCTGGCGGGCTGGCTTAAATGTACGGTTTTTTATGCACTATGTATAACATGTTGAAAACTCCATTATAGATACGTTTTGTATTTCTCCAGCTTATGAAGCTGTCCAGAGTCCTTATAGTAATGTTTTTCTTGCACTCTGTGCTTATGGAAGGAAAGGCAAACCAAATAACTAATTGCTAAAAAGTGTCATTTATTTTCTAACATAGAACTGTTTCCTACACATTAGGAAGTCACCTTGGAACTAGTGACTTATAGGACACTGGAGCAGCCGTCTTTCCACTGCTAGAAGTGGTGAGCCTAGCCGCTGTTGCCATATTTATACACTATTGCGAATACAGGTACTAAGTTTTGGCACTAGTTCTATACGACAGGTATCCATGGTTGTTGAATACAACTTTGTCTAGGTTTTTTACCAGGTAAGGTGAACCAAGACATGGGTGCTTTTCCATCATGACCCAGTTTATAGGATGGCACAGCAGTATGTTTTGTATTTCTGGCTGGGAAAGGTGCACAAGAGTCACAGCTAGTTTCCTGGTTTGGCCTTAAAGCACACACAGGTTAAGTGACTTGCTCAATGTCACACAGTATGCAAGTGGAGGTTGTGAGACTCAAACCCAGGTCTGCTGAGTTGACTCAATTCACAGTTCAGTGTCCTTATCTGTAGGCTATTCTGCCTCCCTCATGAAATAGGTCTGCTGTGTTAATTCACAGCTCTGTGTCCTCATCTCTAGGCTATACTTCCTCTCATGTAAGAGTACAAGCTAGTAATAATACCTGACAGGGTGGGTGGTATTGGGCTATACGGGACCGCCCCAGGGGCATAATGAGGCCCAGTGCCGCAGGCGGAGGACCTTGTAGCTCCTGGGCGGTCTGGTATAGGCCAGTACTACCCACTCTGGAGGGTATTATTGCGCTTAGAAAATGGGTTATATGTAAAGTTTTTGTGTAATAGTTAAATTAAAAACATTTAAAAAAAAGACTAAAAAAGCTGATTTATTAGTAAAGTAGTTCCTCTTTTGGTATACTTGCCAGAAGAGTGCAAAGCAGTGTTTCACACTTGTTCTACAGTTTATTGTGTTTCCTTACTGCTTTGTACACCATCTCCCCTCCTTGGCTCTTGAACCATCACCTCGCCCCCCCTCCCATGCTCACTGTTGATGGGGGGACCTGAATATGCCAGATGTTAACTGGGCGACATGGACTGCAGCCACATCCAAGAGCAGGGTCATTCTCGATGCCCTACAGGGGGCATGCCTTAGACAGCTAGTGGTGGAACCCACTCGGGAGGGAGCAATATTAGACCTGGTATGCTCAAATGGAGAGAGGATCACAAATTTAGAAGTCAGTAGACATCTGGGAACAAGTGACCACCGCACAGTGTGCTTCACAATAAACACAACCATGAAGACAAGCCATACAAAGACAAGGATACTGGACTTTAGAAGGGCTGACTTTGGCATAATGGGTGAATACCGGAGGAATGCATTAACAAATGTCCAGAAAGGAGGGGTGAAAGAACAATGGAGAAAAATCAGAACTGCCATCATGGAGGCAACAAGCCTTTGTGTAAAACAAATAAAGAATACAAAGCGGAATGAAAAAAAAAAAAACACTATGGTTCTCAAAAGAGGTGTCAGGGTAAGTTAAGTAGAAAAAGGCTGCATTCAAAAAGTATAAGGAATCACAGACGGAGCACAACAGGGAACTGTATCAATTAAAGCAGAAAGAAGTGGGGAAGGCAGTCAGAAAAGCAAAGGCCCAAACCGAGGAAAGGATAGCCAACTCAGTTAGAAGGGGATAAAACCTTTTACAGGTACATTAGGGAGCATAGAAAGGTTAAGGGAGAGATAGTGAAGATTAATGAAGGAGAGGGGAGGTGGGCAGAGGGAGACAGTGAAAAGGCAGAGATACTGAATGAATACTTTTGCTCAATATTCACAAAAGAAGAGGAGGAGCTACCTAAACCAAACAGTAGAAGCACTCTGGATAGTGGGGTTGACGCCAGTCCATTTACAGAAGAAAGAGTACTGAAAGAACTCCTAAAACTCAAGGTGGATAAAGCAATGGGGCCTGACGGGATTCACCGTAGAATCCTAAAAGAGCTAAGGGAGGACCTAGTGACACCACTAACCACACTTTTTAACAAATCATGGGAAGATGGGGTGGTACCTGAGGACTGGAGGAGGGCAGATGTGATTCCCTTCACAAAAGTGGGAGCAAGGCAGAAGCAGGAAACTACAGACCTGTTAGTTTGACCTCAGTGGTGGAGAAAATGATGGAATCACTTCTGAAAGAAAGAAAGAATTGTTGAGTACCTAGAGGCCAGCGGGGCACAGGACTCAAAGCAGCATGGATTCACAGCAGGAAGGTCATGTCAGACGAATCTAATCAATTTCTTTGACTGGGTGACCAAAGTAATAGACCAGGGAGGGGCTGTGGATATGGCCTACCTAGATTTTAGCAAGGCATTTGACACAGTCCCACACAAAAGATTAATAATCAAGTTAGCCAGCCTGAGAGTGGGTCCCAGGGTGGTAGCCTGGGTAGCAAACTGGCTGCACAACAGGACACAGAAGGTAATAATGAATGAACACATTCTGAAGAAAGGGGGGTTACTAGTGGAGTACCTCAGGGCTCAGTACTGGGTCCAGTCCTCTTTAACGTCTTTATAGGTGACATTGCAGAGGGTCTGGAAGGAAAGGTATGCCTCTTTGCAGATGACACAAAGATCTGTCACAGAGTTGATACACAAGGAGGGGTAGAAAGGATGAGAAGGGATTTGGCAAGGTTGGAGGAATGGTCAGACATATGGCAACTTAGATTCAATGCAAAGAAGTGCAAAGTAATGCACCTGGGAAATAAAAATCCAGGAGAAGAGTACACAATAGCAGGGGAGGTACCAACAACAACAATAATGGAAAGGGATCTGGGTGTAGTCCTATCAGATGACCTAAAGGTGGGTAAGCAATGTGAGAAGTTAGTAAGAAGAGCCAGGGGGATACTGGGATGCATAAGGAGGGGCATCACAAGTAGAAAAAGGGAAGTGGTTATCCCTCTATATAGACAGTTGGTGAGACCCCATCTGGAGTACTGCGTGCAGTTTTGGAAACCTCATCTACGCAAGGACATAGACAGGATGGAAACAGTCCAGAGGAGGGCAACTAAAATGGTGCAGGTTCTACATCAGAAACCATATGAAGAGAGACTGAAAGAGCTTAATATGTATACGCTTGATGAAAGGAGGGACAGGGGGGACATGATAGAAACTTTTGTACCTCAAGGGAATCAACAAAGTCCAGGGAGGGTAGTATCTTCATAAAAAGAGAGATGTAAGAACAAGGGGCACAATTTAAAGTTAGAGGGGGACGGCTTGGGTAATGGAGAAAATTATTTTCACGGAGAGAGTGGTGGACGCATGGAACCGCCTTCCTGGAGAGGTTGTGGGGTCTAAAACAGTGGGGGAGTTCAAACATGCATGGGACAGACATAAGGCAATTATAGTGGGGGGTTGCAGGAAGTAGGCTGTTGGTTAACTAGAATCTGCAGCTTATCCAATAGGTAGGGAAATGGGCAGGCTGGGTGGACCAAGTGGTCCTTATCTGCTGTCAAAGTCTATGTTTCTATGTTCTCTCTCTCTTTTTTTGTTTCTTTAGGAGACCACAGTCTCACACCCACCCCTCACACTCGCTTGTGTTTCATTTTTTGCCTTTGGAACACTGGTGGCCGAGAGTAGCAGTATGATCAGGGAAATGGACTAGGAGTACAGTACGTGGCACAAAAAGTGAGAGGTAATTGCAGCTGTGGTATGTGTGCTCAGTGGCACTGCAGAAGTTAAAAGAACTTGATTTCTGTTTAAACCAAAAAAAAAAAAACATTTGTAAATGTTTTGGTGGAGCAGGAGTGGAGCTGGGGTGAGTCAGGGACAGAGTTTATGGAAGTGCTGTCTGCGACTAGCGCGGAGCACTCAACATCGTAGTGCTAGTAATTTAAAAAGAAAACATTTTGGCCTAGATATTCAAAGCAGATACACAGCACAATGTGGAGATGTGCCACACATCCCAGAAGATAGGCAGAACCGCGATATTCAAAAGGGAGAGATGTGTTACGCATCTCCGGATGTGCCATCGCACATCTATAATGTTTGCAACGCATGGGGGGGGGGTGTTCCCATGAATGTGCCACGCATCCCTATATTCAGCCAAAATGTGCGGTGCATCTTAGAGATGAGCTGCCCAAAATCAGGCATGGAAAAAGAATGCCTAAATGGCCTGCCACCCACAGGCAGGCTGTCTGAAGACAGTCCTTGGAGGTGCAGCGGGATGTGCTCCAGGCACCCACACATAGTCATGCCAGGATGGATGTACCCTGAGCCACCGGCACCCTCCAGGGAGCAATGCCCCACACTGCTCCCTGGACGTAGCCACCCAGCAGCCGGGCACTGTTTGCAAACTGCCATCACTCGCAGTGCCCACCAGGTACCTCCCATACTGGGGTGTGTGGGGCACTGCAGGTGATGGAATACAGCATATGGAGCTGGTGTTTCACATGCATGTGGTAGCCCTAGCAGCCTGTGTCACCCTGTGCCCACCCCTGTTGAATGTCCTGTGGCCACTATCCAGGTGGGCCCCCAATGCCCCTGTCTGACCCTGTGCATGGCTATGGGGAGCTAGTCCACCAGGTGTGAATATCCCTCTACATGTAGCTGTGCTGTGCTGTGTTGTTGGGTTTTGGGGACATAAACCATTACAAGAGGAGTGTGCCACAGTTGGTGGTCGGTGCCAGTTCATTGTGCTTCACTGTGCATGGCTATGGGTAATAGCACTGTATCCAGGCCAGTGCAGTACACCCACCCACCCACACACATACATTCAATCACACCTGCCTGCTAGGCTGCAATACCTCCTGTTCACCTTTGTGGAGTGGTGGGTTAGTCTTGCAAAGCTGGAACTGAGCATGCCCAGGGTATGCAAATGGCCTGAATACATTCCAGTAATATGATGCAAATGTGGGAGATGGGCTTGGAATGCTCAGCAAGGATATTTGCATATCCTGGCTGAATAGTGCAGTTTTGCACACCGCACAAGTGGCTTTGCATCGCGCATCTCCCCACGCTCTGCATATGGCTCAGGTCACCAGCTGCACCACGCATCTCCCAATGCATGATCATGCATCCTCTGGATATTCAGCCGGACATGTGCAAGCGCATCTTCTGAATATCTCATTATTTTTTGCCAGCTCAACTCAGATGCACGGCACAGGCATTTGCACAAGTTTGCAGGGGACTTTTGAATATCTAGCCCTTTTTTTTTTTTTAAACTGTGGGAGAACTGTGACAAAATAGCAGTGTGTATGCAAGCTCTGTATGGAAGGTTCCGTTGGATTTTGTGTGTGTGTGTGTGTGTGTGTGTGTGTGTGTGTGTGTGTGTGTGTGTGTTGGGGCTTTCGCTTGCTAAGCAAGACAGAAAAATGGTGGCTGCTGAAAAGTGAATTCCTAGCTGGCACAGTGATACCAGCTGGTAATAGGGCACTTGGCAGTGGTGTATATATATTTCCTAGTCCCTTCTGGCACATAAATGTAACCCTTGCAAGGGGCCTTAGCCAGTCAGAGGCTGGGAAATCTTCCTACCCATTTTCTAATAATATAGATCTTTCACTACAACAGGCTGAAAATGGGCAATGCTGTTTAGACCTCCTTTTCTGAAGCAACAAAAACAATAAATATCAATGTCAGTGTCTCGGCAGGTTGCACACTCTCCTTTGAGGCTGTAAGATCAGAAGGTTGTGGGTTCTATCTTCAGTTAAAGCAGCAGTGCTGGATAATCAGGAAGAGATCAGTTTCTAGTTTTGTAGTATCATAGTAAATATGGCGGCTGCATATAGTGAGTACTGCTGCTTTCAACATGGCGATTGGCAGAAATGTAAACAAAAACAAAAGAAAACGGAACAAATAACAGGGTGATAGTACAATGCCAGCGGGAAAGATTACCAGGTACATGCTCAACAGAGCACAGGGAATAAACTATTACAAAAGTGCAGATGTTTTTTTTAATCTTGCACTGCTGCTTTAAACCTAATACTGACACTGTAGTGCAGCAAGATTGGGGGGTGCGTCTTTTGGATGAGACATTACATTGTGGTCCTGCCTGTGCTGGTAGTTGTTCAGATAGCCGTTAAAGGTCCCATGGTACTTCCTGAAAAGAGTAGGGAAATTTCTCTGGGGTCCTGGCCAAATTTCCCTGATTCACTAAACAGTATCACCAACAGCTTAACCTGATTCAGTATGTCAGTTCGCATCTCTAGCTGTCTTCCCCACTCCCCTCCAAATGAGGCTGACAATGGGTAGAACTGCCTAGCCCTCCTTTTCCAGTCAACAGAAATTAAAGAATAAGACAAAAGTAGCAGCAGTAATGATGATTTATTTATTTAGCACCAATTCCAGAGGCTCTGGACGCTGTACAACATAACACAGAGGATTGTGTTTGAGCCAATGATGATTCCATCATTTACATACATTCCATCCTCCAGGCAGTCCAATTCTACAGGCTGACTGCAAGAGTTAGGAATATTGAAGAATACCTGGGGTTATAATCAAGAGGTTTCCTTGGTAACAGGAGACCTCGAGAGCGCAGCCTTTTCTGTGTGTGCCTGCTGATATACAATCTTTTGTAGTGTGTGGTCAGACATAACAAAAAAAAATAATCAGAAGAAATCGGCTGTTTAAGTAACGTGAGAGTGTATTTATTCAGTAATTTGGCAACATGAAACACAGAAATTCCTCAATACTGCGGAGAAGAGAAACAGCACATTTTCTTCAAAAAACATGAAAAGCAAGAACTTCATAACATTTTTGGAACTACTGTAATCTTTGCCTTGTGGTGGCTGAAGCTCCACGGCTGCCATAATTTTGTTTTGTGTTAGCGCTGTCACAAACTGAGAAAAACACTATTTGACAGGGCTAACAATGGCAGCCGTGGCTCAAGAGTGGTTCAATACAAGAAAGTGTTCTATCTTGCTGTGCTCCAGTGTACCTAGTGTAGTACAACAACATGGTGACATCATTACTATAGCACAAGAAGCTGATTCTACTAACAGAATTATTATTAAGTTTTTTGTTTATCGGGAAAGGAGGGCTAGGCAATTCTGCCTATTTTCAGCCTCGTCCCCAGTTTGGGGGGGGGGAGTAAGATACAGATGGTTACCAACTAAAATTGAACCAGATTAAGCTGTGGGTGGTATTTTTTTAGTGAATGGGGGAAATTTGGCCAGGACTCCGGGGAAATTCACCATCTCCTTTCGAGAAGTGCTATGGGATCTTTAGCATCCACCATAACAGGCAGACAGGACCTTGGTTTAACATCTCATCCAAAAGACAGCCCCTCAGAAGTGCAGCACCCCTCTCATGATGCACTACAGTGCCAGTGCTAGGATTTTGCCCTGCGTGCCTGATGTGGGGCTTGGGCCCTCAATATGCTGGTCCCATCCCAGAGGCGAGCATGCAACCTACTGAGCCATTGGCATTGATCATTTCAGCTACTATAATGTCCTCTCATACACTATAATAAAATAAATGGCCAAAAAAAAACAAATTATAATAAATACAAAATAATGTAAACATAATAGTGCAAAACTCAACAGGAAGGATAAATTAAATACTAAGACCAGTGGTATTAAATCAAATACGTATCTAAACAGGTGGGTATTTAGGCCACTCTTAAAGGCCTCCACCAGAGGAGCTTCCCTCAAAGACCTGGGAAGTGAGTTCCACAGGGCCGGACCAGCTACCTGAAATGTGCAATTACCTGATGTCTTGTATCTGGCCCTGGGAACCGCTAGGAGGCTCCCCTTGGAGTAGCAGAGAAGACAAGTTGGAAAGTAAGGAGACAGTAGCTCACTCAGATAACCTGGGCCTAGTCTGTGTAGGGCTTTACAGGTCAGTAAACCAACATTGAAAGAGATTCGCATGTCACTGGCAGCCAGTGTAGATCACGCAGGACAAGGGTCATATGACATAACCTTGGAAGGCCCATCAGTAACCTGGCAGCTGTGTTCTGCACTTGCTGCAGGCATCGTAGATCCCTCCATTCACCTCAGATACAGAGCATTACAGTAATCAAGCCTGGAAGTCACAAAGGCGTGTGCACCAGTGAGAGCAGGTCTTCTGGTGGGATCAAGGCTTTGATCCGGGAGATGTTACAAAGATGGTAAAAGTCATTCTGGACTGTGGATGACACTTGAGCTTCCAGTGTCAGTCTTTCATCCAAAATGACACCCAGATTCTTTGCCTTGGTAGAGGTTACCAGACTAGAGAAACCAAGAACAAATCAGTCCTCTCTGCTGTTACCCCCACACCCTGCCATCAACCAGGCTCAGTCATTGGTACATTCATCTTATCCAGGTTGAGTTGCAACCAGCTAAAGGACATCCAGTCCTGTATCTCTATCAGTCATAAATTTAGTACATTGGCCACACCAGGTGTCCCGGGTGCAAATGACAGGTTCAACTAAGTATCACCTGTATAGCAGTGAAAACCCAAGGCATGCAGTCTAATGATCTCACCCAAGGGTAGCATGGTACTGCAAACAGCATAGGTAAAAGAATCAAACTGTGGGGTACACCACAGAGCAGGGTTTTCAGGAGTGAGGAAAAATTTCCCATCTCCACCCTCTGCATTTTGCCACTGAGGAAGGACTCAAACCAGCTGATGACCCTGCCAGCAAGTCCACCAAACTTCCCAAGATGCTCCAGCAACAATCTGTGGTCCACCGTATCAGATGCTGATGAGAGATTGAGTAGAATGAGAATTGATCATTCCCCTGCATCTCTAGCCTTGAGGAGATCATTATACACCCTGACCAACGTAGTCTCTGTACTATGCCTAGATCTTAATCCAGACTGGAGTGACTCATAGATGATGAAGGCCATGAGATGGACCTCAGACTGCAGAGCCACTGTCTTCTCAATAACCTTTCCTAAAAATGAAAGGTTAGAGGCTGGTCTAAAATTCTTTTATATCTCAGCAAACACTAGACCCAGGAATCCAATACAATTCACTGTGAGGCATGTCGGGCCCGAGTTTAGTTCACAGTAAGTGGGCCGCAGCTCAGGAATCACCCTGCACACCTCTTTCACTGAAGCTAGCCTGAACTTGCACCAAATAGGAAGATTGCTTTCTGAAACAACCTGACACTGCTGTGCACAGCAGCCCAGTTGGGGATATTTTGGACTTGATGGAAGACACCCTGTCAGAGAAGAACTGAGTGAACTCTTTGCACCAAGTGGATGAAAATGCCTCCTCCAGGTGGAGACAGACTTGATGTACCATCCGGAAGAGCTGAGCTGTTCTGTTCCTCCCCGCCACAATCTCCCCAGACAGAAGTGCTGCCTTCTTAGGGGAGACTGCCCTCTGATATTCACCGTAGTGAATTCTCAGAGCCAGTCCATTCCTACCTGCCCTAGGTTTCTGCCAACAATGCTCTAATCTATGACCTAAAGCCTACATCTTCCTGAGCTCCGCATCTTAAGTGAGAAGACCTGGGTTGTACATGAACTGTTGCAACAGAATCAAGGGCCGAGGCAACAGTCCTATTATAGACTATCACTGTTTCCACCGATCGTATCCCACACACAGCCATCATACCTGAGAGGTCTAAAGCCTCCTGAAGTCCTATTTGGGATGATCCCTTTAAAAGGTGACAGTAGACCTTTTTACAGGAGGAGGAGAGCTGGGCCCAGAATGAGAACTTCATGGTGCAGTGATCCGACCAACTGACTGGATAAATCTCGAGTTTATCCCAAACCCCAGTGAGAATTCTAGGTCCAAGATGTGACCATGTCAGTGGGTTGCAGCAGAAACCACTTGTGCAAGGCTCAGTGATAACATTAACTGGAGGAAATCTTAATCAAACTGCAGGAGTTTGTCATTGACCCAGGCATTGAAGTCACCGGAATCAACCATCTGGGTGACTCCAAAACTCTTTCGCCATACAAGTCTGCAGTTTTCTGCAGGAAATCTCTCTCACTCCCTGGAGGCCAGTATGCAAGAAAAATCGTATAATCTACACCTAGACCCCTACATATGGCTACACATTCAGATGATGCAGTATCTCCCACTGGGTGCACCATGAAGTTCAACTCAGACCTAAAACAGATGTCCCCACCCCACCCCTGCAATCCTTCCGTGGACAGTGAATCACAGAGAAGCCAGCTGGGATAGATTCCTCCAAAGTTGGCCCCACCTCATCAACCAGCCAGGTCTCCATTATGCAGGCCAGATCAATCATGGAAATCAAGTCCAATATAATTGCAGATTCTAGGGATGTGGATATGTTCCATTCACACTATCTGGCAGATTCCTTTCCCCTTTAAGAAGTGCCGGAAAGTCTTCAAGCTGGCTCCTCCCACCCACCTGGGTGGTATATCCCTCGGCTCCGCCCCATGACGCCAGATCTTCCTTTCTGCTGGAAGAAGCAGATTCCCTCCTTTGCACTCCCGCGTTGTAGGCACTAGCACTTGCTGTTCCCTTTGGATTGGTTCAAATTCCCGACTGCGATGGACAAGTCCGCATACCGCCCTCCATGCCACGTGCATTTAATGCCTGGGCCATGAACATGATACCCAGGCCTGCGACACATGTCGCTCTTTTCATGTGACAGTCCTCAAGGACAGTCTCGCCTGCCTTAGGTTGGGCTGCCTGGAGAAACTGCATCCGCTGGTCAAATCTGAAGATGCCTGTTGGATGGTCTCCATGGCTGCGTGGTCTGCCGAACAGCTAGAACAGCTTGTGGCCTTCGAGAAGGAGGCGGCTTGGGCCACCGCTCACTCCTCTTAAGCTGCTGCCTTCGTGCCACTCCAGTTGGGCTCCACTTTTACGGGTTCCTTCAAGGAGCTGTGTCAGTCCCTCCTAACGAAGGGTCGGGGTCCTTCTGAATCTCACAGCTCTAAACCTCGAAAAGAGAAGGAGGAGTCGAAAAAAGGGAAGACTCATAATCAACGTTTTTGGGACCGGGAGAGTTCTTGGTCTCACGACTGTGTTTTTTTTTTTTCTTTCATTTAATGGAATCGGAATTACAAACCTTTGAGTCATAGACTCCTTTGCAAAGGCTCCACGTCAGTACATACAGAACAGTTATTACAGTTACACGCAGGTGATACAGGGTCAACAGATACAGAGCAACTGACATAGGAGTTGTACAGTTAACATCATAGGATGGCATTGAGCACAGTGTCTAGGAAACTTCTATGGGTGATGCAAACCCAGCGTCCATTATCACACAGGAAACATTTATTAGGACAATTTTTGATCTTATGACAATATCTTCACTAGGTACTTTGTTTATTTCATTGAGGAGAGAAAGGGGAGGCTAGCGAGTGTAAGTGTTTTGATGGCTTCATGGAGACCTGTCGAGCCAATCGGTCAAGACACCAGCCGATAATGCGGCTGGGATCTTTCTCGACCCTATCAACTGGTTGTCATCCAAAGAGGCTGATAACTCTGTCTTCAGGACTCCAGTCCTGCCTATGACCATAGAAGGGGCTGCTCAGTCTGTTGACCAGAACCCTCTGGTCACTGACCCAGACCAGGAGGAGCTGCAGCATTCTCCTGCTCACTCTGAGATCCCCTGTCTGCATCCCCGGTGGCTGAGGTCGAGGTCCTCATCCAGTGGGTCAAGCAGTTCCTCATCATCGGCATTCCCACTGCGTCTACATCTCTATGGCTGACGCTTATTCCTCATCTTCATCCTCCTTAGATGAGGAGAGGCTTCGGCACAAGTTGCATCAGCGCTATGAAGATCTTATGTGGCAACAGTTGATGCTGGCCAGTATTAAGCCAACCCCAGTTTCCACACCAGCCATCTCTTGGCTGTCGTCCAAAAGGCCAACACTGACTCCCGCTGTGGGGTCGGTCGAGACCGTCCCTCCACCAGCGAAGCCGGTCAAGACCGTTTTGGTTCAGCCAAAGCCATCCTCTCCACCAATTCTGGAGGAGCAGCCGCCCAAGCAGCTGTTGACCGGCACTCAGACCAAGGAGTCTCGGTCAGCCAAGGGGCTTCCACATCGGCTATTGGTCACTGTCACACCTGACCGCCCACGGAGGGTGGAAGGTGACTCAGGCAGTCGGCCGCTTTATGCAGACTCCTGAGTCCAAGGATTCCTCACTGCACTCCCATCCAGTCAGTGAGGAGTCCGTCGGGGATCTATTGATGGAGGAAGAGCCCTCTTCCTTTCTGGGCATCCACCCCCGGACATCTCAGAGTCCACGGGGATGAAAATGGAGCCCATTCGGAAGCAGACTGGCTATCCCCTTACAGAGATTCTAAACAAAGGGGACTCACTGACAGGTTTTTCCAGTGGCCGAGGCCATTGTTGGCCTAGCCCTGATGCTCTGGCAGCGTCCCATGTCCTGCCCTGCACCCTCTGCCCTGATGGCCCGCAAGTATGCAGTGCCCACCGGTACCCTCTCAGGTTTCACAGAGCACCCCTCGGCCGAGAGACTGGTGTTCAACTCCATGTTATGGCACTCAGGCAATGTCGGGGATGTCGACAAGCCACTGGACAAGGATTCCAAGAAATTAGACCGTGCGGCTAAAAACGTCTATGCTGCCTCCTCGCTCAGTCTCTGTCAGGTGACCCCTCTTGGGCTCTTTGGACGACGTGATTCCTCACCTGCCTGTGGACCAGACCACGGTCAAACAGGTCCAAGATCAGGGCCAGGCTGTGGCAAAACAGCAGCTGCAAATGGCTGTGGATCTGGGAGATTCCTGTGCCTGCTCGGTGGCAGCCGCAGTAGCCATGTGCCGTAGGGCTTGGCTGCGGATCTCGATCACACGGCAGACACTCGGAACAAGCTGGCATTTGTTCCTTTCTTGGGCATCGACCTGTTTGGGTCCGGTGTGGAAGGTCACCTCTGGCGCATCGAGAAGTCCAGTGCAACCTTGGACTTTGTAATATCTACACAGAAGGATCCCAAGGGCTCCAGGCAACAAAAGCAAAAGCCCTTTCGTCCTCCACTCCTGTGGCAAAACCAGCCCAGCATTAGGCTGGCCAGCAAGCTCAGTCCTGGTGACCCCAGCCCAAGTCAGTGGCCTCGGTGATCAGTAAGCCTGGAGGGAAGAGGCCCAGTGGTGCCTTAGCTGGGCCCCCCTCCTCCAAGCCTGCTCAGTGATGGGATGGGGGATGCCACCCTCATGCCTGTCACACCTCCCCTGGGTCCTCCTGTGGGGGGCCGGGTCCAACACTTCCTTTCTGCTTGGTCCGCTGTCACCACAGACAGGTGGGTTCTAGAAGTGGTTGGTCAGGGTCTGCCTCTGAAAGGCGAGCAGTACCCTCCAAGTCAAGCCCATGTCCCACAGGAGGACTTGGTTTCTGCAGACACTTGGTCGGCTCTTCGAGACGACATCACCCAGCTCCTCTGCAAGGAGGTTGTGATCAGAGTAGCGGATACTCCAGAACACCCAGGGTTTTTCTCCAGGTACTTTCTGGTGTCAAAATGGATGGAGGCTGGCACCCCATTCTAGATCTGCATGACCTGAACAAGTTCCTCAGGTCACGCACCTTCAGGATGGTAACTCTGTCTCAGATTATACCATCTCTAGAGCAAAACATGTGGTTTTGCTCCCTGGATCTTAAGGACGTGTTTTTCACGTCTGGATCTGTCCGTCTCACTGAAGGTTCCTCCGCTTTCGAGCCGAGGAAACCCTCTGTGAGTTCCAGGCCATACCATTCGGCCTCTCCTCTGCTCCCAGGGTCTTCACCAAATGCATGGTAGTGGTGGCAGCTTACCTGCAATGCTGAGGGGTCTGGGTGTACCCTTATCTGGATGACTGGCTGATTGCAGGTCCCTCGAGGCAGGAGGTGGAGCAGTACAGGGACCTGGCCCTCCAGATCTGCACCTCCCTTGACCTTCTGGTTAACGAGGCCAAGTCTGAACTCGTGCCGTCGCAGGTGATCAGCTGTACTGGGGCAGAGCTCAACTCTTGCCAAGTCAGAGCAGAGATTCTCTCCTCCTTTGCTCCTACGCCTTCTGGGTTACATGGCCTGCACTAGCATGGTCCAATAGGCCTGTTGGCATAGGCGGCTCCCTGCAGTGGGAGCTGGCCAGCCCATGGTTTCAGCGCAAAGGTCACTTCGACCAGCTGATCACTGTGACCCAGAAGATGTGGGATGCCCTCCAGTGGTGGCTGGTCCCAGCGCATCTGCAGGAAGGGATCCCGATTGTCCGCCCTGAGTCGATGGTCATCCTGATGACCGATACCTGTCTCACAGGCTGGGGTGACCATAAGGGGGGAACACAGAGTCCATGGGCTCTGGGGTCCCGATGGCACATCAACCCGCTGGAGCTCTGGGCAGTTCAGCTGGCACTGACTGCATTTGCTCCACATATTCGTGGTCAGGTGGTCCAAGTCCAGACAACACCATGACCATGTACTACCTCAACAAACAGGGCGGGACACACTTCCTGCCTTTGTGCAAGGAAGCTCTCTGCGTATGAATCCTTGTGTGCAGCCTGGAGGCAGATCTCCTAGCTATCCATGTGGCAAGAGCCTCCAGTCAGCTAACGGACACCCTCATCTGGATAGGCGAAGCGTCTCACGAGTGGTCTCTCCATCTGGAGATAGTTCACAGCCTGTTCTCACAGTGGGGCACCCCTCAGGTGGACCTGTTTGCCTCCTGGGAGACCACAAAGCTGAGGCTGTTCTGCACCCACCCCCCCTCAGCAGGGCTCATTGCAGTGGGATACCTTCTCAATGCCTTGAACCCCAGGCCTCTTCTGTGCCTTCCCTCCACTTCCCTTGATCCTCAAGGTGCTGCTCAAGATCAGGTGAGACAAGGCACGGGTGATCCTGGTGGCTCCAGACTGGCCACACCTGTTTTGGTACCCCGATCTTCTCAGCCTCAGCAACAGGCTCCCGAGGCGTCTACCACTCCATCCGGACCTGCTCTCCATCAATCAGGGGAAGGTTCTCACCCGGACCTTCAATCCCTGCACCTGACAGCCTGGTTCCTGAGCGGCTAGAATTCCTGGCTTTGGGTCTCTCCGAAGATGTCCTCACCGTGGTGGAGGCATCTCAGAAGGAATTGACCAGAAAATGCTATGCCTTCAAATGGAAGAGATTCTTCATTTGGTGTCAGGGCAAAGGGCTGGACGCCTTGACCTCTCTGGTGGTCAGCATTTTGGATAACCTGTGGTCCCTCTCCAAAGGGGGCCTTCAGTCGACGACCCCTAAGGTGCACCTGGCAGCCATCTCTGCTTACCGGGTGCAGGCTGGTCAGCGGTCGGTGGCGCAGGAGAAGGTGGTCTGGCACTTTTTCAAAGGCTTAGATCACATTTCCCCTCTAGTGCATGAACCACACCCACCGGTGGGACTTGTTACTGGTTTTAGCAAAGCTCATGGGCAAGCCATTCATACCAGTGCACAGGTGTGAGATGTCTCACCTGTCATGGAAGACCGCCTTCTTGGTGGCTGTCACGTCAGCCAGAAGGATTGGAGAGCTTCAGGTGCTTTCAGTGGAATCTCCTTACTTGGTCTTCCACAGGGACATTGTCCTGTGCCCCAACCCAGAGTTCCTCCTGAAGGTTGTGTCGGAGTTTCACCTTAATCAGGTGCTGATTCTTACGGTGTTCTTCCTGAATCACACCTCGGAGGTCAAACACAGCCTCCATACTCTGGACCTTAGGCAAGTGCTTGCTTATTACAAAGAGCGCACGGCTGGAGTTCGGGGAGAGGTTCGCCAGCTGTTTGTCACTTAGGCTGAAACTGCACTTGGCAGACCTGCAGCCAAGTGGAGGACTGGCAAGTGGATCACTTTCTGCATTGATCTCTGCTATAGGTTGGTGGGTAGGGAGCCTCCTGGAGGGCTAAGAGCTCATTCCAGCCATCATACTGCTGTGTCGGTGGCTGTTTCTATGGGCATCCCTATCCAGGAAATCTGCAGGGCTTCTACCTGGAAGTTGGGACACACCTTCATTTCCCATTACCACATTGACCTCGAGTCACGCCAGGATGCTGGTTTTAGGGCCTCAGTTCTCCAGTCTGTGTTCCTAAA
The DNA here is from genome assembly GCA_016271365.2 of Neoceratodus forsteri. Taxonomy (NCBI): domain Eukaryota; kingdom Metazoa; phylum Chordata; order Ceratodontiformes; family Ceratodontidae; genus Neoceratodus; species Neoceratodus forsteri. The sequence continues at coordinate 1,115,968,913 of CM028130.1, forward strand.
CAGGGGGTGTGCGCCTTGCCTCCCTCCTCCTGGAGAACTGCTAGGAGTCTGCCAGATAGTGTGGATAGAGCAACATATCCACATCCCTAGAAACACAGGTTACTGACCTGTAACCGTAGATCTTTTGGATCATCGCCAGAGGTCGCTGTGGCACACGGCAGCTCTTCTAGCAGTCTTTTCCGTGGGCTGCCCACACTTGACATCAGCTTCCTGTTTCCTATATAAGTGTGGGTGGTCCCTGGTATCCCCAATTCATTTTCCCGCCGTCTTCAGCTCACACACAGCAGCTAGAACAACTTCAGAACAGCAGTCTTTGACGAGAATTTGAGCAACCAAATGAATGTTCAGAGAATATTCAAGCAAGATAGCGCTATTTTGTTCCTGCCGTTGTGGTAGAAAAATCTACTGCTTTGACAACCACACTACTTGTGTAAGGTGTCTGGAACCCTCGAACGACACCAGTTCCTGCATTCATTGTCAGGACTTTAACCAAGCAACCTGTCATCAACAGTTGCTTGAAATTAAACATTTAATGGAGCAGAAATGGTCTCTCATGGAGAATCAGGGGGCTCATCCCAAGAGTACTCCCCCCACACTGATTCTCATCGACTGCACAAAAAGGAGAAGGAGAAGCCCATCCCACACTCTGTGCCTAAGCGCACATCGACAACCACCGTTACAGGTGCTCCACTGTCGATAGCGACAGCATGTTCTCAGCCTGCTTTTTCATCGACGGGAGGATATACCCTCTCATCAGTGGTGCTTTATAGCATGTTGACGGCCATTTACAATGAGTCCTTTATGGGGTCTACAGTCCGTCAATGGGGACTCCTCTCCCATTGACAGGACTGTCATTTACATAGTATAGCACTTTTTCCCCCAGCAGCTCTGTCGACGACAAGCCACATTCCACAGGGAAAACCTATTGTTTTTGCTATGCTCACTGCCCCGCCACCCTCACTGGTGGGTACCTATAGGGGCCAGGCAGATAGGGATCGGGACTCTGGTCTTTATCACCCAGGGGCTAGACCTGCTCAGGCTACATGCCAATCCCTTCCATCCTCCCTTTGGTTTCCCAGAAGCCCCCCTTCTCCTACTCAAAAAGAGCTGGACGTTTCTACTGTAGTACAGCACGTCTTGCATGCCATGCGACATACTCAGCCTTTCAATCCAGGAGAGCTGAGCCATCCATCTCGTTCACCCACACCTCCTACTAAACGGTTTCACGGTGACAGGGACCTTCTCATATCCTGGTCCCTTCCCCCTTCTATGGAAGATTACTTGTCAGATGAGCCTGACTTCCCAGAAGATTTTACCGGAGATCTAGAAGACGAGAAATTCCAGGAGTTGGATTTCCAGCCCCACACTCTTTTTATTGGACCTCTCCTCATTAGAAGAGGACTTGCCCAGACATATGGCTACCTCTCCTGCAGATGACCCTTCTTTCCATGAAATGATGATCCAAATTCAAAAAGTCATGGGATTCTCCACTACCGAACATGACAAACAACGTAAGGGTATGGTGGACTACTTGGAGTTACCTGAGGAACTGGTCTTAATGGTACCCCCACTAATCCAGGCCTACCAAAATGCCATGCTTGCAGCCTGGCACCAACCTTCTTCTGTCATGGATGTTCCCCGTAAGGCGGATCGCATATACCAAGCTCCTCTGGATCACTCCTTCCTATCCACTATTCTTGAAGCGAATTCAGTGGTGATTGCTGTCGCTCATGATCGCACTAAACGACCAAAGCACATGACTTCCTTACCCCCGATAAAGATTCCCACAGGATAGATTATCTGGGGAAAAAAGGTATTTCAGTCCAGTACCATGAATCTCGGAATCCTGAATTTCATGGGACACATGATCAAATACCAGCGTACACTCTGGTCATCTGCCATTGAATTAGTTAACAAACTCCCTCCTTCTCAGGAAAGGGAACAGTTACTGGCTACAATAGCCACTGGCAACTCCATTTCCCGTCACCTACTCTGGTTGGGCTATGATGCAGTTGACACCTTGGCACATATGTCAGCAACAGGCATTACCTTGCATCGCCATGCTTGGCTTCGCGTCTCTGGGTTCACTCCTGATGTACAGCAGAGAGTAGTTAATGCCCCCTTTAATGGGTCCAAACTATTCGGGCAAGGTACTGAAACATTGATTGATGATCTGCAAACTTCCGGCAGAACTCTACACACAGTCCATGGCATGTACCATATTTCACAGCCATCACACCATTCCCAATCATCTTTTTATACCAAAAGATATGGAAAATGCTGAGGCTGTAATAGAGGCAGTTTCAGAGGTCATTCCCAACCTATCAGAGTCAATACCTCTGCCGCCAAGGACTCCTGTTCACATCTTCCAGGTGGGGTAGGTCAGCCCACCACCCAGTGACCTACTGGGACCCGGTCCATGCTTCCTCGACCAGGCCTCGTAAGCTGTGGGTGGTCATTTTGCCCTCCATCTGGAGGCCTGGAAAATGATCACATCTGATGAGTGGGCACTCTAGATAATTCAGACAGGTCACACTTTGGAATTTCTGTCCAGACCTCCCTTTCACCTGCCCGATCAGTCCATTACCCACCTGACCATATTCCTATCCTCCAGGAGGAATTACAGGCTCTTCTAACCAAGAAGGACATCTACCCAGTAACCCCTACAGAACACCAGAAGGGATTCTACTCTCACTTCTTCCTGGTACCCAAGAGAACTGGAGATTTCAGACCAATACTGGACCTCAGACAATTGAATCTGTACATTCAGTACAAAAAGTTCCGCATGATCACCCTAAAATCTATCATGCCAATACTAAAACAAGGGGATTGGCTATGTGCCCTGGATATGAAGGATGCCTACCTTCATGTCCTTATCCATCCTGCCCACCACAGGTTACTTCATTTTCACCTGTTGGGTCAACATTACCAATTTCAGGCACTCCTGTTTGGCCTCTCCTCGGCCCCACGAGTGTTCATCAAATGCCTCGCAGTAGTAGCAGCAGCCCTACAAAGAGACGGGCATTTTGTCTTCCCATAACTGGACGATTGGCTCATAAAATCAGAGTCCAAAACGGTCCTGCTCTCTTCCCTAGAGGTGACCTTAACTGTGTTCCAAACTCTAGGAATTACAATTGACTGAAGTCCAATCCAACCCTTACACAATCGCTCCAATATATAGGAGCAGGCTTACCTCCCGGCTGACAGACAGGGCAAGCTTCTGTCTCTGGCGCTGCAGATACAAGCCCAGAAAGTTGTCACAGCCAGACGCATGCTGTGTCTCCTAGGTCACATGGCCACTACCATCCCTATGGTAGCTTTCGCCCATCTTCGGATGAGGCCAGTCCAGTTGGTTCTCCAGAATCAGTGGTCTCAAAGAACAGGAAATTTCAAAGACAAAATCAGTCACTCCCTCGTTGCGGTCTGCTCTAGTATGGTGAATGCTCCAAGCCAACCTTTGTCAAGGTATGCCCTTCCAGTCCCCACTGTCTCTGGAAACGCTGACCATGGATGCATTCCTGGAAGGGTGGGGTGCGCACCTGGGTCCTTACAGGACACAAGGCAAGTGGACCACTTATATCCCTCATTCCCACATCAATCTCCTGGAACTGAGGGTGGTTCGCTTAGCCCTCCTGGCTTTTCAACCTCACCTGTCTCCGGGACGGTTGCTGATTCAGCCGCAGTAGTATTCTACCTCAACAAACAAGGAGGTACGAAATTCCGTATTCTGTGCAGGGAGATGCTTGCAGTCTGGCAGGAAGCCATTTGGCAACACCTCACACTAACAGCCGTCCATCTACCAGGACATTACAACCTCCTGACTAACTGTCTCAGTCATCAGTTGTCTGCACACGAATGGACACTTCATTACGAAGTGCTCCAGAAAATCTTTCATCTGTGGGGAACCCCACAACTGGACCTGTTTGCCTCCCCAGTTGGCCACCATTTCCCCAGATACTATTCCATTATCCCGAGCAAAAAGGGATGGTCTATAGATGCCTTGCCCTAAGTGTGGACAGGACTCTTCTTATATGCTCCACCGTCCCACTCCTGCAATGGGCTCTACTGAAACTAGAACTTGAACCTGCCATGATGATTCTCATAGCCCTCTGTGGCCTCGGCAGATGTGGTTTCCCCTGCTTCAGCAGTTCTTGGCAGAGGAACCCATTCCATTGGCAGTCAGACCAGATCTCTTGACTCAGAAACAAGGAACCCTTCTGCATCCCAACCTGAAGGCACTACACCTTCATGCTTGGCTCCTGAGGACGCTTTCTTAGCACATTTACAAGTGTCCTCTCCTGTTGCCAATATATTGCTGGCATCATGTAAACCAGCAACCAGGGAAACGTATGCCAAATGGAAACGTTTTTCCATTTGGGCTGCTTTCCGATCACTGGATCCCTACTCTTGTCCATTGACGAAAGTCTTGGATTACCTAGCCTCGATTGCCGCAACAGGATTAAGCTATTCCTCTATCAAAGTCTATTTGGCCTCTATTTCAGCCTTCCATGAACCTCTGGATGACAGATTATTGTATCAGCATCATCTAGCCAAAATGTTCTTAAGAAAAATGTTACATATTAAGCCACCTATTAGAAGACCCACTCCTCTGTGGGATCTCAATTTCTCTAATAGAGAAATTAACTCTTGAGCCCTTTGAACCAGCGGCCACTTGTGACCTCCATTTTCTTTCATGGAAAACACTATTCTTAGTGGCTGTCACTTAGCTCAACGTATTTCCGAGCTCCATGCCCTAATGTGTAGAGAACCTTACTTGATTTTTCATAAAGATGGGGTGGCACTTTGTACCAGCCCTTTCTTCCTACCTAAGGTAGTGTCCGAACACACCTTAAACCAGTCCTTGGAGTTACCGGTATATTATCCTGAACACTCCAATCTAGGTGAACACCTCTTACATACCATAGATGTCCATCATATATTATGATACTACACTAATCTAACTAAATTAGAAAAACTTCTCAACTCTTTGTCACTTTTGCCTCAGGCAGGGAAGGTCTCCCAGTCACTAAATGGACTCTCTTCAATTGGCTAGCACATTGCATAACATTTTGTTATTCCAAAATTCAACAAACCATTACCTGGACCTGTCCAAGCCCATTCTACCAGAACTATGGCCACTACTGCGGCCGTTTTAAAGGGGCCTCGATCTACAGATATCTACAATTCAGCTACCTAGTCCACAATTCACACTTTCACAAAGCATTACCACTTAAGATATTGCTTCACGCCGTAGGACGGCCTTTGGCCGAGCTGTTCTACAAGGCCTCCTGTCATAATGACCACCCTTTTTGGGTTTACTGCTTGGGATTCATCCCAAGTGTATTACCTACTTTGAGACCACTCTGTGAAGATAGTACAGTTATATACAGTCTTACTGTAACAGTAGGTGGTTGAGGAATGTCTCTTGCAGTAGATGCGTTCCCACCCTCCGTCCCCCTCCTTCTCTAAGAGAACAAATTCTGGTCCAGTGACTTATGGGTTGGGATACCTACAGTACCTCACCTTCCCCTCAGTCATCGCTTAATGAGCTGAATCTGGTAGAGGAAACTGAGGATACCAGGGACCGCCCACACTTATATAGGAAACAGGAAGCTGATGTCATGTGTGGGCGGCCCCCTGGAAAAGACTGCTAGAAGAGCTGCCATGCACCACAGTGACCTCTGTGGTGATGACCCAAGTATATTACCTACTGCAAGAGACACTCCTCAAAGATTTACTGTTACGATAAGACTTTACATAACTGTACTTTCTAGGAGTGGTATATGTTGTTCATCCAAACGGACCCACCTGACCTCCCCTGGCTTAGGTGCACAATCTCTGCTTCCAGTGGGTAAGATCTGGCATCATGGGGCGGAGCCAAGGAATGTATCACACGGGTGGGTGGTAGGAGCCAGCTTGAAGATTTTCCAGCAGTTCTTAAATGGAAAAGGACTCTGCCAGGTAGTGTGGATGAACAACATATACCATTCCTAGAACTACTGTTACAGGTGAGTAACCTGTGTTTTGTTTCCATTGATCTCACATTGCACAACACCCCCGTAGGAACCCCGAGTATGGGAACCAACCACATCTAGCTGCTCCCTCAGGTCCCATTTCACCCTGGGTCCTCACCACCCTTATAAAGTCCCCCCATTAGAACCCCCACCCCATGCCACCTACCATCCTGCCTCCTCATAATGCTGACCTCCTTACAGTGTTGATAGGCGACTATGACTTGGGGGATCATCAAAAGGGCAGATCTAGCAGCTGGGATGGGGAGTAACTAAGCCTGAAGGGACCCACGCACACAATCCCATTGGTTAACCAAAATCCCCCCTACAAACTGACCAACCACAATTTAAAACCCTTTTAAAAGAGAGTCTGCACCACCCACAGAACTGTCCCCTAATCCTAAACCATATTCGCCAGCAAGCACTCCAAGCTTAATGCAATAATAAATACTTACTCATCCTAACCAACAGACGTACACTAACCTATACCAAATACTAACTAGTTATATATTCCCCTACTCCACCCTACAGATCCACCCACCACAGAACAAATAGATAGATAAAATATAGACAAAATTAAACTGTAAAGGAGAATTCACAGAAAGCGTTAAGTTTCACAAGGAAATCAATCAATCAGAATCTTTATTTAACTAGGCGGACACCGTTGAGTAAAGCTCATTTGCGAGATGGACCTGGACAGGATACAAGAACATTACACAGCACAGTGAAAACAGTAAAGCCACATAATATATAAATAACTAACATAGTTGGAGCTAAATATAATGAATAGGGTAATAACAGTGGTAGTGCCTTGATTACTGTACATACACATGAGCAGATAATTACAGGTTATAGTCGATATTGGACACTATAGAGAGGTGAAAACAGAATAAAACAAACAGAGAGTGGGAGGGGGCAACAAGGGTAAGTTAAGGAGCTGTTGAGAAGAGGAAGGGAGTTGAGCAGGGAATAAGGGGGAGGGTAGGCAGGGGAACCTGTGATGGTCATAGCAGCAGATAAGGACACCAGGGCCATGGGTAAGTACAGGCTCAAGTTGAAGGGGGTGAGGGGAGGCAGTAGGCGAGAAGAAGGTTTCAGGGTGAAGGGGGGGGCATATGAACAAGAGGTAAACGCATAACTTAAGACAACTGACACCTATGCAAGGGAATAGGCTACGTAAGGGAAAAAAGCAAAAAAGGATTGCTATGACAAGGAGGGGAGGGGAGGGGAAGGGGTCAATAAGATAGGGTAGTATATGTAATACGTCTAGACACAGTAGACCAGCAGGTTACTAAGGAGGCGAAGGGGGAGATCAGGAGAAACAATTGCAGGTTTCCTTGAATGAACGAGCTTAGAGAGTTTTAAATGCTATTATGTTGATGCTGTGGGCCAATTTCAAGTTTTTTTGCAGTTTGTTCCAGCACACAGGTAACATATGACTTATGGAAGTCCTACCAAAGCATGATTTGACCTTAGGCACTGCCAGGTAGATGTAACAGGCACTTCTCAGCGTATACGTACCTATCATGCTTAGGGTTAAACAATCCAAGATATACTGAGGCAGCTTCTTAGCGATAGCTCGGAAGGTCCAGAGGGAGGCGTTGTAATGGAGAGATGTCCATCCCACGGCATTGTAAAGAGAGCAGTTGTGCATATTGTAAGGAAGATCAGTGATAAACCTTAGGGCTCTATAGTAGAGCGTGTCCAGTATTGAAAGTGCAACAGCAGGGCCCTGGCTGTACAGAAAGTCTGCATAATCAAGGAGAGAAAAGGAAGGTAGTTTGAACCAGTCTTTTCTTAGCGTCTCTTGTAAGAAGATGCGTAATCCTATAGAACAGACCCAACCTCTGTCTAAGCTTTTTTGACAGTTCTTCGATGTGGCTGAGAAAAGAGAATCTGTGGTCAATCCATACCCCCAGGTACTTTAACTTGGATGCATACTCCAGTGATTCGCCAAGAAGGGTGGTGATCGGAGGCAGTGTTCCAAGCAGTGCCAGATATCTTGATGGCGCAAGGGGAGAGAAGAACATTGCCTTAGTTTTTTTGGTATTAAGGAGTAGCTTTTGGTTGAGAAGCTGATGTTGCAGGAGATTGAAATCCTGTTGAAGCAAGCAGCCTCAAGGGTAGGGCTTCTGGTGTAAAGTACCATGTCATCTGCAGAAAGATGTATATTGGCATTTTTAATGCAGACATCTATTCTGTTGATATATATTGTGAAGAGCAAGGGGCCTAGTATAGAATGAATACAAACTTAAAAAAAAAAAAACATCCTTTGGTCTGGTTAACCCCTGTCCAATGCCAGAGAATGTGCCATTCTGTCTGGTCTGATTACATTGTTCTGCTCCAGAGAATGCACTGTCCATCCCAGTCTGGCTACATCACTATCCAACTAAGAGAATGTGCTATCCTTTTCTAGCTGGTTACATCACTGTGCAGTAACAAGGAATACACCATCCTGTCCCCACTTTTTCTTTTTTTACGTCATCTAATTACAGAGAAAAACTGTCCCATCTGGTTACTTTGCTGTCCAGCTGCGAAGGATGCTCCATCCTGCCCCATCTGGTTATATCACTGTGCGACTGCAGTGTATGTGCTCTCTTGTTCCCTCTGGTCACATTGCAATCTGATTGCAGAGAACACACCACCTTTCAGATCTGGTTTCATCACTGTGTGACGGCAGAGAATCCTATCCAATGTGACTGGATCGCTGTCCAACTGAAGGGAACTTGCCATTCTAGGGACATGGTATGGTTGACTTATCCACACAGCAGTCTCTCTTTATGAGCCAGTGTGCCAAACTGTCTTTAAGAGAAGCTCTTCCCACAACCAGGGTGGTATATCCCTCAGCTCTGCACCGTGACGTCAGATCTTCCTTTCTGCTAGAAGAGTCAAGTCTCCTCCTTCGCAGCTCTGCGTGTGGTGTAGGCCCAAACTTGGTTAAGTGCACCATTTGGTTAACTTTTCTTCTTTTTCAAATTGTTTTTCAAGTATATTGGAGCAAAACAACTGTATAACAATTTGAACACTGTGGGAAGCACACTAGGTCCTTGGGTGCCTACAAAAATAACTTTATTTGGTATCTCCACTGAGTTTTTAGGTGTCCTTATCTGAAGCCCTATGTTCTGACATTTCAGGAAGTAGGCAGAGAGTGGGTAGTCTTTGGGGTGAGCCCAGAGGACTGCAAACTACTGTTTGCATGCTATATTCACTTCTGGACATATTTTTTATGTACTGTGCCTCCCTTGCGGTTGAGCAGGAGACGCACAGCGATATTTTAACTTAATTTTAGCAGCTTTGTGTTGCGAGGGACTAGTGACCCCCCTCCCCCCTGAGGCACTTCCAAGGCAGTTCAGCTTTTAATACTTGGCCTGCTGCGAGCAGACGAGCATGAGCACGGCACGCATCAGCACGTGTCAATAGTGGCTATAGGGCACAGGGACATGTCATCTAGAAGCACTGAAGAAGTCGATATATATATATATATATATATATATATACACGTACCCATCTAGTACTGGACAAATTCTAGATAGTGGATGCAATATATATTTATTGGGAGAGCCCATAAAGGACTTTACGTGTGAGAAATTTGCACTGATTGAGGTATTACAGGCAGAGATAATGACACTACAGAAGAGAATAAAAACACAGGCTGATATTAGCAGCCTGGAGGATTATATAGATTCTGTAGCTGAGGAAGTAAGCTCTAGTTTTGGTCAGGATACTTTAGGTCCCCCATAAATACTCAGAAGCACCAATATTGCAGGATACTGTGCAGGAAGAGGAGTGGTACAGTCTCTCCCCAAAAGTAAAAAAGGGTAGATGGAATATCGGTGACAGTTCAAACATATTGACACCAAACAGATTTAGCCTTCTTGCACATGATGTCATGCCTGAGCAAGGGGATACAGCCTCCTAGTCAGCAGACTCACATTATAGGCCCATGTATGGTTAGTCCAGAGAAGCAAACAGAACAGGACTCCACAGCACAAAGTGCACCTTATAGAGATGTCCTGGTAATTGGAAACTCTGGCCCAGATATTCAAACTGCGCTCAAAAGTAGCGCAACAGCAGGAGCAAGCACAAACCAGTTGCGCCGTCGCCGCTAGGTCGCGATATTCAAACATGGAGCAGAGCAAATTGCACAAGCAACCAACGCCTGAATATCGCAGACATACCGCGCCATCGCAAATCCAGGAAGGAGAAGCTGAGCTATAAATGTTGCACTATGGCGCAACCAGGGAAGCTCAGCTGAGCATCCCAGAGCTGCCATAGCGCAAGCACAGCCCCCAGAGCAATGGAACTGCACATCCAGGAGGCAGCTAGCCCACCGCCAGCCATGCCACACTTGGGCACAGGAACACACTGCAGAACCCACACCACACCTGCACACCCAAGCACAGCATCACTGGGGTGGACGGATGATCCACGTGCCCATGGGGACAAGCCAACAAAGCATAGCAGAGCCCTGACACCCCAGCACAACCACTGGCAGGCGGAGGTGCCACACACAGGGGTTGACAACCACAGTGCATCAGCCCCCGTATGCACAGCACACCCTGCACTGTGACCCCAAGACACCACCCATGTGCAGTGACTGGCACTGCAGGAAACCATGCAGTCCCCCCAGCACACGTCAGCCCCGTGCAACACAGAAGCCTACAAGCCAGACACACCCTGTGCACCCAGCAGTGGGTGGCAGCAGATGGCAAGACCAACCGAAAGCCACTGCCATGCTGGAGATACCTCCCCATGCACACACATGCACACACACACACACACACACACACACACACACACATATACCCAGGACCATACCAGCCCAGATGGCATGCACACCACTGCAACTGAGCAACCATAGCCAGCTGCGAATCAGAGACCAACACAGTATTCATATCAAAATATAAATGTATTAGAAAAATGTAATTACAAAATCCACAACAACATAGCTATTTACAAGAGGGAGGGTACAAGGTAGGGGTGGGCAAGGGTAGGGATGAAGAACTTGGAGAGGGAAGGCAGAGTGGGAGGGATGGGTGGAGAGAAGGGATCTGGCCTAAGGCCTAGCAGACTGGTCCACTGCTGCCTGGTGCCGTCTTTCTTGGCTCGCCTCCTCCTTAGCCCATGGCGCTGTATGTCCTGGAGGATGTGCTGGTTCTCCTGGGACACCCGGGTCAGCCGATGCAGTGACTGCTCCATTCACGAACCACAATGAGGCCTAGGAAAAGGAACACAGTCAATGGCTGTGACTGACCACAACCCTGAACACCACCCAACCTGCAAGCCATATAGCCCAATGTCCGCACCTGTGATGGCGTACACCCACCCACAGTGAACATGCACATGGCCATCACAAACAGGCGGCACCAGCTATCGCACCACCGCCCACACATACTGCCCGTCCAATCACAGTACAAACTAGGCTGGCAAGTGATGTGGCAACGTGGTCGATGCCAGTTACACAGCTATGTGCCCAGTGCATGCCTGGACCACCAGTGACGCATACACAGGCGTGCTGTGATACTGCACAGTGATGCATGTCTCACCTGTGTGCCTACATACAGGATACATAGCGGTGGCCGGCAGATAAGAGACCTATGTGCCACCAGTCTGGTCATTTGACCTTGTAGTTCTCTGTTTTCCTATAAGTCTGTTGCACTCACCCTGACCTCCAGAATTCCTTTATGGCTATCCCGTGCATTCTTAAATCCCGTGACCAAGTCAGCCCCCACCACTTCCTCTGGCAGGGTGTTCCACTTGTCCACCACCCGTTCTGTGAAGAAATTAATTCTCATGTTTCCTCTGAATTGTCCCCCCTCCAACTTCATCCCATGCCCTCTAGTCCTGGAACATCTTTTACGCTTAAAAATATTGTTTTCCTGCACTCTGTTCCCCCCTGTAAGATATTTGTATGTCCCCATCATATCCCCCTCTCCCTCCTCTCCTCCAGGGAGTACATGTTCAGTTCCTTCAACCTGTCTTCATAGGACTTGTGATGCAATCCATGCACCATCCGTGTTGACCTCCTCTGAACCCGCTCTACCCAGTCCATGTCCATACGTAGGTATGGTCTCCAGAACTGTACACTGTACCCAGGTGGGCCTCACCAGTGTCTTGTATAGTGGAATTATGACCTCCTTTCCTGCATGGTTGTGTTGTGCATGGCTGGTGGTCTTGCCCCCCAGCATGCAATAGCATCCATGAAGTAATGATCTCACACTCCTCCAGCAGCTGGCTCTGCCGCTGCGCTGATGCTGATGCTGCCGCTGCTGGGGCACAACACCCCGCACCGCGGCCTGGCACGCCCACATCACCGCCGCCTGCGCCCCTCAGATTCCGCCTGTGGGAGACATATGTTGAGACAAACATCAGTGTGGACTCAAAAGCAGAGTGCCCCTGCCCCAGTGAGAGTGCCTGCCCACACAGCCATAACCATCCATCGCACAGCTGCACACACTGACACAGCCAACCGTGTCCGAGCGGCACTATGCACAACCACCCAAGCACACACACACCCCTACAGAGAATATAGGTGCATAGATGGTACACTCACCTGGCCTAGGCACCACGCCTCGCCTGGCACGCGACCGCAGCCGCGACAAAGTTCTGGCTTCTTCCCGCGGAGGTCACGTACCGGTGCCGGCACTGCCCAGCAGACCGCCCCCGTCCAGTGACCTCCACCAGGTCAGTGGCACTTGCTGCCACAGCTGAGTCCTGGCACTGGTGAGGGCGCTCACCATACAGGCCATCATGTGTGTGCTCAACTAGGGCCACCAGGTTGGCCACTTCAATCTGGCTCCAGGACACCGCCTCCTCCTAGCCATGGCACCAACTTTACAGCAGGCAATATGGGCCCTGCGTAAACCTTGCGATGGAGTTGTTCGCAACAGAACACCACAGGCTCCAATCGGCGCTGTTCGAACAGCGGTCATCACATGGTGCTGTCACCAGACAGCGCAATAGGGATGTACACATGGCATGCCAACAGCGCCAGGGGTCAGAGGGCATACACAAGGTCACGGCAATGACGCAAGGCTACGCACAAGCGCCATCAGGCGTATAGGCATCCTCTTCGCGACTGCCAAGCTGCGCTCCAGTGCCTGGCGCCATATAGTGCCCAGTGCTGTGGCGCCACTGGCACAATGGTGGCCATAGCCTGAATCGCTTATCGCTCAGCAGGTCTGCAGCACGATAGATGCATAAGTAAGCTGTCTGAGGCATGTGCAATGCAGTGCTAGCACGCAGCCACAAACCTCGCCATTGGCTCAACCGGACCTTCCGTGTTGCGCAAAGCGCAACACGCTGACATTCAGCCGACATATGCAGATCATTCGATCAGCCATTCATAGGCGCAGTGGCGCATTAGCATGTCATTATAGTTGCGCCACACCTCATTTTGCATGTGTTGCGCTATAAAATGCGACAGTGGGTTGTGCTGGCCAGATTTGGTTACTGCAAGTGAGAGGTGAGTTACATGCTGTGTGATGCTCAGGACAATGCTCATGGCGGAGGATGATAAAGGCTGAGGGGCTGAGCATGAAAGGCGCCTTAGAAAGGGACAAAGGGCACCCTTTCTA